>JAYESD010000003.1:168638408-170018302 GCA_036927565.1 Tuctoria greenei
TTATCAAGCAACAGCTGAGGAAATCGAGTTTTGCTCGCCGCCGGTGAGGAAACCTCGGTTCACCGTCGAGCTCATAGTTCCTGGTGGTTTTCTCTTCTTCCACGTCCATTTCCTTGATCAGCATCGTCCCAGGATGGTTTTGAAGAAGATCCCGAGTGGTTTGAGCTACTCTGGAGCAAGTCACATGTTGCCCGAGTGCTCACCGTCGCCGTCGCACGGCCACTTCCGGCGAGTTTCTGGCCCCACCGACCTCACCGTCGTGCTCAGCAACCCCAAAAACCCCCAGGCAGCGAGTTTGAGTGAGTTTGGCCCTCGGTTTAGCCGGCGGTGAGCTCGCCGGCGAGTCACCGCCGCGGGCGCCGCCTCGCGCGGGCACTGGGCCGAGGTAGAAGACGACCCATAGGGTCCCACCTGCCAGCGACTGCGAGATCACGGTGCGGCAGGGATCCCGTGCGGCTGCGCGCGAACAGTTCTGTGGACCACGGTGTTGCATTGACCAGAGCACGGCACGTGGCCCATGGGACCCGCCGATTGAAATTTGAATTATGGCGCCAACGGGTTATTAAAATAATTCCAGAAAATTATTCAAACTTCTAAATTGAATATCTCTCTGTAGACTACTCCAAAAATCTTCAAACAAATTTTGTTTGAAAGCTCTTGAGCTCTAGTTTCTGTCAATACAATTAGGTTCTGTGAAACTCAAAGTTAAAGTCTGTAGGAAATAATCTTTCCAAATGCAAATGCAATTTTTCCAGACAAGATAACCACTGGAAAAATCCCCAAAATTTACATAAAATTTAGTGTCCTGTTCTTGACCACCAGAAAAAGATTGGGAGCCTTGATCATATTCCCCAGTATCTACCATCGAAGTTCCAAAGCCAATTAAGGTCCCTATCATCTAATGATCACCATGGGTTAAAAATTTTGGTCTCGATGATGATTATTTTTCAAAGTCATTTATATACCTATTATATGCATATCGTATAGTGACCAAAGTCGAGGAGGAGCCAGAAGTCTTGGAAGAGCATCTTCCAAATTTTAACTCAGTCTCTGACCTGCAACAAGGCAAGCCCCGGTTTGCATTTAAGAGATTTTTAAACTTTTCCAGTTTTATTCACTTATGTCTTCAGTTGATATTGTGCATTACGTATAAGGTGTTTGATACTCCACTTGCATGGCCAAAAATCCTAGGAATTGGTTGGAACGAGTTACAATTTGACCTGTAGTAACTGCCTTGCTAATGCATAGGAAATCCGGTAGAAGTCGAGTAGTTGGAATCTACTCGCGAGAGATGTAGGACATATCTCACAAGATTGGTTAGATACAAAATGGCAGAATACAATGAAATGGAGACCGGGCAGGGAATGGATAGGAAGCGGCGAGAAGTGAGTCTCGGTCGCGTAGCCTTGCCTGTGTCGATTAAGGCCTGCTTCATGTGCGGCCTCGCTAAACAAGCTTGACTTGTACCGACAACATAATGGACATATGGAATCCAATAAACTAATGTAACTTGATAACTGGGGTGTCGAGGCCCATTAACTCACCATCGATAGGGGTGGGCTGAGGACAGTAAGGTGTAAATCGGTCGGCAGACACATGAGGTGTTCCGTGCGGATCTGTTCGCGGAGGTGAGACGGGCTCAGCGTTCGGGTTTCTTGTGCAAGGTGGCCATATACGCCTAGTACTGAAGTGTTATGTAGGTACGAGTGTGCTCGCTGACACTTCCGAACGACGTATGTGTCGTGTTGTACGGGTGTGTCCTGATTGCAATCACTATTCCTCGCAGTAATAGAGTACCACTTGTTCACTGTGTCGTGACGTAGTAAATACTAAAAAAGCCAGAAAATCATATTGTATTGAATTATAATTTACTTTGCAACCTTATATGCTTTAGAGATAGTACAATTAAAAGTTTACAATTTCCCCATACTTTAGCTGCAATAGCATTATGTGCTTTGGGCATGTCATATCATCGGTAAAGCGTTTCTTGTTTGATTGTGGATCCCATGATGTGTCATGCCTGGAGAATGTAATTTGCTACATAAAACTTGATTATAAGGATCCACTTGTAGGCGAGTCATTTATGCTTCACCTCACCTATGTTTAGTGTCCCCTTTGCATATGTCTAGTGAGATGGGTTAGTCTTGCTGAGCCTTATGCTCACGTTTGCAGTTAACGAGTTTTTGCAGGTCATACCATTGATGAAGGGTTTGATGATGAGGCTGCACCCCCTCCAGGGTGCACAGCCGAGTGGGAACCCTGCACGCCGCCATAATTGAGTGCTGCTAGTGCGAAGTATCCAAGGCATGGATAACTTTTGCTTTTGCATAGCTAGTGCTGAGAGCGTAGCTATGATATATATATATTTTCTTTCCTTCCACTAGTATTGTAAAAACTTCCGCTGTATGAAAAATAAAAGACGTCGTCTTGCACTTATTCAGGTTCTATTCTCGTATAATTGTTGGGTGTCGCATCGCATGACACCACCCAATGAGATCCTCGGATGTCGGGATTCTGGTCCCCACAGACATGGTATCAGAGCATCGTTGGGAACAGTGTACTTGAAAATAACATATTTTCAAAAATTAGGACTTGAGTGAGGAATTAGTTATATGCCTTTATAAGGAGTATTATTAGTATAAGGTATAAAGGTAGTAAACTAACTATGTGTTATTATATTCTGTAACGATGCCCCGACGTCAGGTAAGAAGTAAGGTACGCCACCGAGAGTGAATCAATCTTGGTAAGCTCAACATATGAGGAGTGGTATGTGAAATTTCCGTGGCTTGGCACGGGAAGTTAATAGGAGTCTCTGAAGCTTTCAATGTTTTTGAGAACCTATGACACGTGGTACTCCAGCATGCTTCAAAGTTAGTGGGAGCCCCCGTCGGGTGGTGTATAACCCGATAGTATGTCTCTCTAGAACTATCCATGTTCTATGGGAGCATGCGAAACACGTATGCCCGAGCGTGTATAAGCCGGATCGTACGGGAGTCTTTGCTGTACAGATGTATTTACAGCCATGTACCTCGAGACATGACCTCGCTCGAGGGCGACTCACACCAGAGTCGTATGCATTTATTTTCATATATATTATTGTGACTGCCTGTCGTGTATCCCCGTGCCACCCTTGAGGTGTGAAGGTGCGAAAGGGGATTGTTTGTCTTTTGCAGCATTAACTACAGTAGAGGACCGTGTAGAAGCCGTTTGCGAGAGAACGATATAGGAACCACCTATATACGTAACCGGAAATACCGTATAGAATTTTCCTTGGTGAGCTACGTAGTACCGTCAGTATCAAACATGATACTAGACCATCCCCAACGACAGAATGGATGCATAATGTTTTGGAAAGTCCAAATATCAGATGCTGGTAGGTTTGGACTCCGTAAATGGGTTCCGACTCGATAGAATAAATAGAATCAAGATTCTTTTTTTCGGGCAGAAGTTGGCTTGATTTCGTCGGGTTGTAATCTTGGTTATTTTCTAGAGAGTATAGGGGTATCATATATGGATGGAAAGCTCGTGAAGATCTCTATAACTTTCTGATGACCATAAAGACAGAAAGGCTTGATAATCTGTTGAAATCTGGGGTGTATTGTAACTGCTCCAGATGACCTTCCAATTGTACCAGTCTCTGTGTTTTTGCCATAACTTGCTGTAGAAAAATCCACTACCTTGTTGGGATACATGTGTGGAAAGGTTAGGAGGATTTTTACAAGTTTGTTATGGGAGGTTTTTCCTGATTTGGGTTGGAGTTAAACCAAATTGGGAAGTCAATACAGTGAGCTGCAGGACGGATGGTGCAAACCAGTCAGCTCAACTGTTAAGTTTGGATAGTTATAGCTCTTAATCCAGAATAGTGAAATGGTAACATATATACATTTATGGAAAGGTTAGGAAGTCCTCTATCAACTTTATTTGTCACTCCTGACCTAAATATGGGTGTAGCTATGCCTAATTCCAATTGTTGCAAACTTGGTTCTTGCAGTCCAGAACTTGGAACAGTTTGCACAGGGTTGTGAATTGGTGCGCGATACCTGTATAACAAAAATTTTTAGGATGGCACTCTTTTATTTCTGGATTGTTAACGCGATGTTATACAATGTTTATTTTGTCATTACTTCGTTATCTTATCATGATAAACCTGTATAGAATGTGGAAGTAAGCCCATATACAGGAGAGGTTCTGTCAAAATTTCCAGAAAACTTGAGTCAACTTACAACCTGTATAGATTCCTCATATTAGTTCGCCTAGAGCTGTATGAGTACAATCTGGAAAGTTTTTGAAGTGTACTACAACTTTTGTATTCAACTTAACTTTTAATTCTGATATTTCCTGTATGAAACTTTTGGGTTAATACAGGAAGGTCAGTTGAACCAGAACTGTGATCATTTCCAGTTTGCAGACTTGCATGAATCGATTGATTATGGATAATTTCTTTTGTCCAACATTATCATTGATTGAGTTGAATACTTATACGGTGTATTGACATCCGGGTATGTTTGTCCACAGATGGCAGCACCAAGAATTCAGTTGCCTAATGGATGGGTGTTCTCAACGTGCACCGGGCAAGCCAGTTTCCCGGACGTGTTTGTTAGGTTGCTTCGCCAGTTTGGCTACCAGGTGTTGCCTAGCTGTTGGGGCAAGAGGTTCCAAGAAAACGGTATGTGGAGTTGCACCATCTACGTCGATGTACCTGCTGGTCCACCGCACCTTGGATGGGCTCCATACTCAATCAAGATTAAAGGGTTCATATTAGAGGAAACATGGAGCTACGCCGCAAGCATTGCCATAGGGAGGTTTTGCAAACTTCATTACCGTAATCTGGTGGGTACTCCATATGAGTTATTTCCAGTTAACGGCAGGGCTTCTGAGGCCTGGGCAACCCACTTGCTTGCGGAGGTGGGCGAGCACGGTGAAACATCCGCAACAGCCTTAGCGGTGTACGCATACGCATCACATCGCGAGAAGGGAAATCAAAGGGCATGCATAAAAGAATTGATGGACAATCTGAAGCAAGCCATGATTTGAGCGAATCACTTTGAGAGGGAAAATGACGGACTCAACCATCATTTGAACCTTAGGGAGAATCAATGGCATGACGCTGTTATGGATTTAGCCGCATCTCGCCAGGAGACTCTAGAGATGGAAATTGACTTGGAGGTGAGCCTACGCTATGGACACCAGCGGGACACCCAGTTGGACGCGGTGACTGCAGATTGGGATCAGTCCCGAGTGGAGGCTCAGAGCTGGAAGACCAGCTGTGAGCAGGCTCAGCAGGAGAACGAGGCCTGGGGGGTGTTTATGGTACAGACGGATTGGCAAACTATGATTGCCAAAAGGACGTCACTTTTGAGCGAGGCATCATCTTCTGCTCCGGCACCCATACCAGTGGTGCCTAATCCTGAGGATGACGAGGAAGAAGAAGATCCTTAGGAGATCGAGTTTTATGAGTAGAGGGCCGTGTTAATGTACTTAACACTTTAGGCCGAGTGTAATGATGTGTAGTAAACACCACGTGTGTTGTGTGACTTTATGAGTCTTGTTCTAAATAGTAGCGGGGTCTATGTATGATGACATGGACATGACGACTTGTGGTGCCCAAGCATAGATGAGACGACTTCTTTAAATGAAGTCTGTCTATTTTTGGGGTTCTATTGTAAACATGGGCCCAAGATAATATAGATTGTATAAAGTTTGTGCTTTATCAATATATGTGAATGTTATGCATCATCTATTGTTACCTACCACATTACTATTTATATGAAAGGATGAACTTAAGGCAGTGAGAATAATGGTGTGAATCATTGTATTGCAGCATGGTGCGTACACGTGCAGCCCCAGAAGTGGGAGGCTCAAGTGGAGGGCAGGGGGATGACACACCACACCCGGGGCAGAATACGCCTCAAACGCAACCACCTCCACCACCTCCGCCCACACTTCCGAGGAGCCTCGCGGAGGTTCTCACTGCAGTACTCAGCTCGCGCGACGAGCAAACCAAGCTATTGCCAACTCTGGTGCAGCACTCGTCCCGTCAAGGGGGACGACAGAATGATGGACCGCATCAGCAATATAAGAGTTCCTACTCTGATTTCTCATCGACACATCCACTGGTCCTCAGAGAGGCTGATGAACCATTGGATGCGGATAATTGGCTCCGCACCATTGAAGGAAAGTTCGGCTTACTCGAGGTAACCGAACAGCAGAAGGCGCTGTTTACAGCGCAGCAACTGCAGGGGTCTGCCGGTGCATGGTGGGCCAATTACCTTGCCGTACGCCCCGCAGGCCATGTCGTAAGCTGGGCCGAATTCCGGGAGGCGTTCCGCGCCTACCACATCCCTCCCGGGATTATGAGAAGGAAGCTTCAAGAGTTCTTGGAGCTAAGGCAGGGAGGAAGGAGTGCATACGAGTACTCCAAAGCATTCAACCACTTGGCCCAATATTCTCAGGACCAAGTGAATACCGACGATCGGAAGCGCAAATGCTTCTACCGGGGTTTGAACCCCAAGTTGAAGGACAAGCTTGTCCTGTTCAATCGCGACAGCTTCAACAACATCGTCAATGCCGCTATCATGCAGGAGGACGCTACGCGCGAGCTATCCTCAAACAAAAAGAAGAGGAGTGCTCCGCGGGGCAGCAGAGGTGGTGCTCCTCAGAAGTACCGTATGGTGTACCGATCACCATTCGGCCAGAGGTGGCAACCGCCATCACGACCACCAGTGTTTAGTGGTTGCCAATTTAGCAACTCCGGATTCCGACCGCAGCAACAACAGGGGATGATCCCACGTGCACTTCCACTTCCACCACGTGCACCGGGATTCCGTCCTCCCATTCGTACTGGCCAAACCCCGTAGACATGTTTCACGTGTGGGCGCACGGGGCACTTCGCCAAGGACTGCCCTCAGAATCAACAAGGCGGCAGGCAATCATCCTACCAGGGGCCCAACCAACCCCGCAACCAGTCCAAGAAGCCAGCCACCAGAACCGGCAACGTCCACCACCTCGCCATCGAGGACGTTCTGAAAGGCGCACCCGTGCTCACGGGTACGTTCTCTATCTTCAGTCATCTCGTAGTCATACTCTTTGACTTCGGAGCTTCACACAACGTCATTAGTAAATATTTTGTCATTAAAAGTCAATTGTCTGTTATATCCACCAAAACTGCATATTTGATTAGCACTCCAGCCGGGAAAACAGTAACAAATGAATTGGTTCCTAGGATACCACTAAACCTAGATGGAACCATATATCTTACTTCACTTCTGATATTAGAGACTCAAAAGCTAGATATCATCTTAGGAGTGGAATGGTTCCAATACCATGGTGCTATTCTTGATATCGTTCCTTAAAAGATTTATCTAAACTCTCCACTCCATCAACCCCAAGTTCTCAATCTTGAGAACATCATTCCGTTGGACCCATCTACTCACAATACCGAGGTGATGGAACTTAAGGATATTCTGGTAGTATGTAAATACCCGGACGTGTTTCCTGAAGATCTTCCTAGTATGCCCCCAAAAAGAGATATAGAGTTCAAGATTGAACTTGGACCGGGAACAGTGCCAATGTCAAGACCACCCTACAAGATGGCACCCAAGGAACTTGCAGAACTTAAGGAGCAGTTAACCGAACTTGAGAACAAGGGTTTCATTCGTCCATGTTCATCACCATGGGGTTGTTCTGCACTGTTCGTAGAGAAGAAAGATAAGACCTTGAGACTGTGTGTAGACTATCGTCCACTTAATGCTGTCACCATCAAGAACAAGTATCCACTGCCACGCATTGATATTCTCTTCGATCAATTGGTGGGTGTTAAGGTATTTTCGAAGATGGATCTTCGTTCTGGTTATCATCAGATTAGGATCCGACCAGAAGATATACCAAAGACAGCCTTCTCAACAAGGTATGGACTGTATGAGTACCTTGTTATGTCCTTCGGATTGACCAACGCACCGGCTCATTTCATGTATCTCATGAACTCGGTGTTTATGCCCGAATTGGACAAGTTTGTCGTTGTTTTCATTGACGACATACTTGTGTATTCCAAATCCGAAGAAGAACATGCTCAACACTTGCGTATCGTGCTTCAACAATTACGGGACCATCAGCTATATGCTAAGTTCAGCAAGTGTGAATTCTGGATCAGCCAAGTGCCATTTTTAGGGCACATCATATCAGCAGAAGGTATTGCAGTTGATCCCAGCAAGATCAAGCAAGTCCTCAAGTTGGAGTCTTCAAAGTCTGTGCATGAAGTCCAAAGTTTCCTGGGTTTAGCAGGATATTACCGTAGGTTTGTACCCAATTTCTCCAAGATAGCTAAACCAATGACCGAACTTATGAAGAAATTGCAGAAGTATGTATGGACTGAGACATGTGAGGCAGGTTTCTAAGCATTGGTGAAACACCTTACAACGGCACCAGTTTTAGCCCAACCGAACACAACCAAATCATTTGATGTCTATTGCGATGCATCAGGAATTGGTTTGGGATGTGTGTTGATGCAAGCTAGACGGGTGATCGATTATGGATCATGGCAGCTCCGGAACCATGAGCAGCACTACCCGACTCATGATCTTGAGCTCGCTGCTGTGGTATTGGCATTGAATATGTGGAGGCATTACTTATTGGGTAATCTAGTACACCTCTACACTGATCACAAGAGCTTGAAATACATTTTCACCCAGAAGGATTTGAATATGCAACAATGGAGTTGGTTAGAGTTGATCAAGGACTATGAGATTGAGATTCACTACCATCCAGGCAAAGCGAATGTAGTCGCAGATGCTCTGAGCCGCAAGTCCCATGTCAACAATCTTTCCATTACCTCCATGGAAGAAGAAGAAGAACCGAGTCTCTACTTGGTTCCATATGGGGCACTCTACAATCTCGCTCTCATTACTACCATCAGGGAGGATATTGTAGTAGCTCAGAAGGAAGACAAAGGAATGTCACACATTCGGCAAAGAATGGAAAAGGGGGAGATGAAATGTTTCCGATGTGACAATGAAGGCACCCTCTGGTTTAACAACCGTATAGTGGTACCACGAGATATGGAGCTTAGAAAGAAGATACTGGACGAAGCTCATTTTTCCAAGTATTCCATTCATCCGGGAAGCAACAAGATGTACCAAGATTTGAAAAAGAAATTCTGGTGGACACGGATGAAGAGGGAAGTAGCTAAATACGTATCCGAGTGTGATACGTGCCGGCGAGTGAAGGCCGACCATATGAAGCCAGCCAGACAGCTTCAACCCTTAAGCATCCCGGCATGGAAATGGGAGGATATCAGCATGGATTTCATTGTGGGTTTACCTCTCACTCTCCGAAAACACGATTCAATCTGGGTGATAGTTGACCGACTGACTAAGACGGTGCATTTCATTCCCGTAAATACCAACTATCATTCATCAAGATACGCGGAGTTATATATTGCCAGAATCGTATGCCTCCACGGAGTACCCCGCGCCATCATCTCCGATCGTGGAGCTGTATTTGTTTCGCAATTCTGGGAGCATCTCCACGATGTGCTAGGAACCAAGTTGATTCGTAGCTCGGCTTATCATCCTCAGACCCATGGTCAGACCGAAAGAGTAAATCAAGTACTAGAAGACATGCTTCGCGCCTGTGTCATCCACCATGGTAGGAATTGGGATGATCATCTACCATTGGCAGAATTTTTGTACAACAACGGGTACCAGAAAAGCATCCAGATGGCGCCATATGAAGCTCTTTATGGCTGGAAGTGTCGCACACCCTTGAACTGGTGCGAATCTGGTGAACGAGTGGTATATGGCATCGACTTAATAAAAGAAGCCGAAAAGCAAGTTCGCACTATTCAAGCCAATCTCAAAGCTTCTCAGTCTCGTCAGAAGAGCTATGCGGACAAACAACGTCGACCACTTCAATTCAATGTGGGGGATTCCGTCTATCTTCGTGTGTCCCCTATGAAAGGTATCCATCGATTCGGAGTGAAAGGGAAGCTAGCTCCACATTTTATTGGGCCATTCACAATCCTGGAACAATGCGGACCTGTGGCATATCAATTGGAGTTACCGTCGTCACTTTCAGGAGTTCACAATGTATTCCACATTTCCCAGTTGCGGAAATGTCTTAAAACTCCTGCTGATGTCCGTATAGAATATTTGGAAGCTCTCCAACCAGATCTCACCAGATCTCACTTATTCCGAGCATCCAACTCAGATCGTCGATGAGAAGACTCGCACCACAAGAAGCCACACCTTGCGTTTCTACAAGGTCTTGTGGAGCAACCACAGTGCTGAAGAAGCCACGTGGGAAAGCGAGGGGTATCTTAGAACGAACTATCCGGACTTGTTAGCGGCATATGTTCGTTAGATCTTTTTCCTTTTGCATTCTTTTGTAATCTCGGGACGAGATTCTTTTAAGGAGGGAGGAATGTAAAACCCCACTTTTATGGCATGTGAATTCAGTCATGAGTTTTGTGATCAACTATATTAGAGATCCAATATAGTGGTACACATGAACTTTATACCATCCAAACCTTTCTTGCACTCATGGTTAAATTTTATTAACATGAGTATTGGACATCACCACTAATTCTATAATGATTCTATTCACCCCTCTTAAAATTTTTAGAATTATTTGGATGAAGATTATTAGGGCAATTTAAAGTGCAGTACTAATTGGCCCTGCCAAAAATAATCAAATTAGAGGCTCTAAATTTTTCCTTGGCCTCCTAATATTCTCAATTGCTCGCCTGCAAAATTTCAAGATTTTAGGAACTCATTTGCTATTTTATTTGAGGCGCTTAACAAATTTGAATCAAATTCAAATCTGAATTTAAAATTCTTTACCAACTTATTTGAACATAAGATTGGAGTTCACCATTGGGTTCAGAATAATTCATTGACCATCTCCACAAAGTTTCATCATTTTTGGGGTTGATCTTCTATTTTTAAATGAATTATTAACTTTTGTATTGGGGGGTCTGACTGACCTGTGGGCCCCACCGGTCAGCCGCTGCTGAAGGGGTCAGGTCGGCCGCCTGCCATCTCTGCGCCGGCACTCGACCGCTCGACAGCGCGCGCGCATGCAGCTCCAGCAAGCTGCCTACGTGCTAGCTTGCCGCGGGCTATAGAAGGCCGCCGCCGCTCCCTTATTTCCCCTCCCCGATTAGTGGTTTTCCCCTCTCGCGAGTTGATCTCCGCCGCGCGCCATCGCCGCCGCCCACCTCTGCTCCGTGGTGCGCTGCCATCTCGCGCCGTTTCAAGCCACGACTCCAACAGTTTAAAGGTGCGCCTAGTCGAGATCTAACTCTCGGTGCAAACCGTTTCCTTTTTCGTTGAGAATTGGAGAAGTTATCGATCTTCTTTCTTCCGGCCGAAGTGAATGAACTCGCTAGGTTTTCATTTAAATTCCGTTTCTACAAGTAATGATTCTATGCAATTGCTTAGGGATAGTTTCTATAGGTCCTAGCGCTCCTACCTGAGCCAAAACCCCTAAAAGTTATCAAGCAACGGCTGAGTAAATCGAGTTTTGCTCGCCGCCGGTGAGGAAACCTCGGTTCACCGTCGAGCTCATAGTTCCTGGTAGTTTTCTCCTCTTCCACGTCCATTTCCTTGATCAGAATCGTCCCAGGAAGGTTTTGAAGAAGATCCCAAGTGGTTTGAGCTACTCTGGAGCAAGTTCCACGTTGCCTGAGTGCTCACCGCCGCTGCCGCCGTCGCACGACCACTTCCGGCTAGTTTCTGGCCCCACCGACCTCACCGTCATGCTCAGCGACCCCAAAAAACCCCAGGCGGCGAGTTTTAGCGAGTTTGGCCCGTCGGTTTAGCCGGCGGCGAGCTCGCCGGCGAGTCACCGTCGGGGGCGCCACCTCGTGCGGGCACTGACCCGAGGTAGAAGACGACCCATAGGGTCCCACCTGCCAGCGACTGTGAGATCACGATGTGGCAGGGATCCCGTGCGGCTGCGCGCGAATAGTTCTGTGGACCACGGTGTTGCATTGACCAGAGCGCGCCACGTGGCCCATGGGACCCGCCGATTGAAATTTGAATTCTGGCGCCAACGGATTATTAAAATAATTCCAGAAAATTGTTCAAACTTCTAAATTGAATATCGATCTGTAGACTACTCCAAAAATCTTCAAACAAATTTTGTTTGAAAACACTTGAGCTCTAGTTTCTGTCAATGCCAATTAGGTTCTGTGAAACTCAAAGTTAAATTCTGTAGAAAATATTCTTTCCAAATGCAAATGCAATTTTTCTTGACAAGATAACCACTGAAAAAATCCCCAAAATTTACATAAAATTTAGTGTCCTGTTCTAGACCACCAGAAAAAGTTTGGGAGCCATTGAACCTGTTTAAACCTCTGTATTGTTCAATTTTCTTTTTCGGTTATTGAATTTTACAGATGTTCAGTTGCTTTATTATGTCCCAAATTTAAACTGAACCTTCCTTTAGTCACATGCTAGTTCCTGTAAAAATTTTGGATTTAATTGACCTAATATCATAGTCCTAATCCAGCTACAAACTGACTATTTGTTTAAAAGCCAAAAATTCAAATGTAAATAATTCCAGAAATTATTGCCAACTTAGAAATTCAATAACTACTTTACCAAAGCTTAGAAAATTATGAAACAAATTTTGTTAAAACCAGGACAACTTCCTCTATCATGATTATCAACTGTTAGCTAGGTTCAAGCAACAGTTTGCTCTCTAGAATTTTTTGAAGTTGATTGCTTGCCATAATTTTGGAGACCACAATCTACTATGATCATCTCCTGTTCTTTGCAAGAGCCTTGATCATATTCCCTAGTATCTACCATCGAAGTTCCAAAGCCAATTAAGGTCCCTATCATCTAATGATCAACATGGGTTAAAAATTTTGGTCTCGATGATGATTATTTTTCAAAGTCATTTATATACCTATTATATGCATATCGTATAGTGACCGAAGTCGAGGAGGAGCCAGAAGTCTTGGAAGAGCATCTTCCAAATTTTAACTCAGACTCTGACCTGCAACAAGGCAAGCTCCGGTTTGCATTTAAGAGCTTTTTAAACTTTTCCAGTTTTATTCACTTACGTCTTTAGTTGATATTGTGCATTACGTATAAGGTGTTTGATACTCCACTTGCATGGCCAAAAATCCCAGGAATTGGTTGGAACGAGTTACAATTTGACCTGTAGTAACGGCCTTGCTAATGCATAGGAAATCCGGTAGAAGTCGAGTAGTTGGAATCTACTCGCGAGAGATGTAGGACATATCTCACAGGATTGGTTAGATACAAAATGGCAGAATATAATGAAATGGAGACTGGGCAGGGAATGGATAGGAAGCGGCGAGAAGTGAGTCTCGGTCGCGTAGCCCTGGCTGTGTCGATTAAGGCCCGCTTCGTGTGCGGCCCCGCTGAACAAGCTTGACTTGTACCGACAACATAATGGACATATGGAATCCAATAAACTGATGAAACTTGATAACTGGGGTGTCGAGGCCCATTAACTCATCATCGATAAGGGTGGGCTGAGGACAGTAAGGTGTAAATCGGTCGACGGACACATGAGGTGTTCCGTGCGGAGACCTTCTATTCGCGGAGGTGAGACGGGCTCGGCATTCGGGTTTCTTGTGAATGGTGGCCATATACGCCTAGTACTGAAGTGTTATGTAGGTACGAGTGTGCTCGCTGACACTTCCGAACGACGTATGTGTCGTGTTGTACGGGTGTGTCCTGATTGCAATCACTGTCCCTCACAGTAATAGAGTACCACTTGTTCACTGTGTCGTGACGTAGTAAATACTAAAAAAGCCAGAAAATCATATTGTATTGAATTATAATTTACTTTGCAACCTTATATGCTTTAGAGATAGTACAATTAAAATTTTACAATTTCCCCATACTTTAGCTGTAATAGCATTATGTGCTTTGGGCATGTCATATCATCGGTAAAGCGTTTCTTGTTTCATTGTGGAGCCCATGATGTGCCGTGCCTGGAGAATGTCATTTGCTACATAAAACTTGATTATAAGGATCCACTTGTAGGCGAGCCATTTATGCTTCACCTCAACTATGTTTAGTGTCCCATTTGCATATGTCTAGTGAGACGGGTTAGTCTTGCTAAGCCTTATGCTCACGTTTGTAGTTAACGAGTTTTTGCAGGTTACACCGTTAATGAAGGGTTTGATGATGAGGCTGCACCCCCTCCAGGGTGCACAGCCGAGTGGGAATCCTGCACGCCGCCATAATTGAGTGCTGCTAGTGCGAAGTATCCAAGGTATGGATAACTTTGCTTTTGCATAGCTAGCGCTGAGAGCGTAGCTATGATATATATATATATATATATATATATATGTATATATATATATATTTTCTTTCCTTCCGCTAGTATTGTAAATACTTCCGCTGTATGAAAAATAAAATATGTCGTCTTGCACTTATTCAGGTTCTATTCTCGTATAACTGTTGGGTGTCGCATCGTACGACACCACCCAATGAGATCCTCGGATGCCGGGATTCTGGTCCCCACAACACACTCCCAGCATCTCCATCCTTAGGAGCAATCGTCCTCCTCAAAACCCTATTCAGCACTACAAAGAATGGCTTCATGTTTTTGGTGGAAGGAGGGTTGAACTTTGAGTTTGGCTCATATAGGAACTTCATCCTATCCTTGTCAATGACACCAATGTTGTGTATGACCAAACAATCATATCTTGTGGTGTCAAGGTGAAGCAGGTTAGCAAAATCTTCTTGAGTAATGTTGTACTTGGATCCATGGGTCATCCAAGTGACACTCTCCTCATCCTCACTAGAGAAGTGACAGGTCGCAAAGAACTGCGCAATCACTTCATCATTCCAGTTATTTCTGAAAGAAAAAAGATCTCTCAGTCCATGCTTCTCAATGGCTCTCACTACATCAGTGAACGGTGAGCAAACCTTCTTCTCAAAATGTGCCCAGTCAATCCACTGACTGCACACAACTGTTGTCTTCATTGGGAGATACACCGATCTGTTGAAATCAGCATGACAGTTGCACCAGAATCTTCCATCAGCCGCTTGCGTCGGTCGGCCATACCAATCGATGCTTCTGAACTTGGCCGTTGAGTCACTGCCCTTCCCGTTGAACTGCTCTTCATTTGGGTCCTGGACCCCTTCCCTTGGAACATGAAGTTTCAACGGGCCAACCGGACCCGTAGCAATCCCTTTGCCCTTGCCCTTTGCTTGGCGAGGGCCACTCGATGATGCAACTGCCTTGGGGACTGGCTTCTTAGCTAGCACCTTCCACTGAGCCTGCGGAGGAGACTGAGCTGGCTCGGACGGTCTTTTTTGGAGCTTCTTGTCGAGACCCGTCGAGGTCCAAGGTGCCACCTCGTGGTCCATCTCGGCCTCAAAGTCGGAGACAACATTGTCGGAGCTCGACATGACCTAATAATGAGTGGTATGAATAATAATGAATGACACAAGGCAAAGGTGTGAACGGGTAGCAAGGAATTGCATTGAGGAATTGAAGAATTAGGTTTTGAGTTCAGAAACATTAGACTTGTCCGGTGCACAGGCACGGAGTAGTCCGGGGGACCGGACTTGTCTGTGCATGGACCGGACTAGTCCGGTGTTCATCCTCAAAAACCTAAGGGACTGGATAAATGGTGAATTCTAATGCACATCGACCTTAGCATACACGTAATACATCAAGAGAGCATGTATATGGCGCGGAATGCTAGGCTATTTGATCAACAATGAAGAAATTTGGGATTTCTAGGGTTTGAGTGAAAATTACCGAAAAATTGCTTGAAACTTGGAGATGAGGGTGTTGAAGGCCGGACAAGTCCGCTAGCTTCAATCCTCAAGTGGACAAGCTTGATTTCCGCCCAAATGCGAAGCTTTTTGGTGGAGGGAGCAAGGAATCGCCTAGGGAGCTCGAGCACGAAGAGAGAGAGCGCGTGAGGAAAGAGTGGAGGTGAGGGAAATTAGGGTTTAGCGGCGGCTAGGGTTATGGACACGAAAAATCGAACAAGCACAGAGATGAACGGACTAGTCCGAATTTTTCCAGGGGCTATATCGGACTAGTCCGTTGTCTACCGGACTAGTCCGGCTTAACCAGCACTCTACAGATTAGTCTGCATGGGCGGACTAGTCCGGGCAACCACAGACTAGTCCGTGGTCACCAGGCAAGAATCTTAGCCCATTCATATATATTTGAAGGTACATATTTAGAGAAAAGAGAGGCAAAACACATCAAATAATCTTGATGAATATGATCAGTAAGCATACAACAATCAAGCAATGATTATAATTCACCAAGATCTACTAATTGACATAGGTTTTCGGAGAAAAATGAGAGAGATGATTTTCACAATCCAATCAACATATTTGAAGAATTCATACAGGTATGCAACATTTCAAGCCACACTCCGAGCATCAAGGATATTTAGTTCATTTCGGAGTTCACAAAAACGTTTTTCATCAAGTGGCTTGGTGAATATGTCGGCCAATTGCTTTTGAGTGTTGACATGTGAAATGGCTATGTCTCCTTTCATGGCATGATCTCTCAAAAAGTGGTGTCTTATGTCTATGTGTTTAGTTCTGGAGTGCTAAACTGGGTTGTGGGCAATCTTAATGGCACTCTCATTGTCACAAAGGAGTGGAATATGGTTCATATTGTAACCATAGTCCCTTAGAGTTTGTCGCATCCAAAGGAGTTGAGCACAACAACTCCCGGCTGCAACATATTCCGCTTCGTCTATGGACAAGGCAATGGAATTTTGTTTCTTGGAGGACCAAGAAACTAAGGATCTCCCTAGGAATTGGCATGTACCAGAAGTGCTTTTTCTATCTACTTTGCACCCAGCATAATCTGCATCGGAGTAACCAATGAGATTGAATTTTGAGCCTTTTGGGTACCAAAGGCCAAGGTTGGGTGTATGAACTAAATATCTCAAGATCCTTTTTACGGCTATCATGTGACATTCCTTAGGATTGGCTTGAAATCTTGCACATAAACATAGACTCAACATAATATTTGGCCTAGATGCACATAAATAGAGTAGAGATCTAATCATGGAGCGATATACCTTTTGGTCAATGCTAGGTCCATCTTCATTGAGGTCTAGGTGGCCACTCGTTGCCATGGGGGTTTTTATGGGCTTCGCCTTGTACATGCCAAACTTCTTGAGTATGTCCTGCGTGTACTTGGTTTGGCTTAGGAACGTCCCTTCCTTCTGTTGCCGTACTTGGAATCCCAAGAAGTACTTTAACCCTCCCATCATTGACATTTCAAACCTGTCTGTCATGATTTTACTAAATTCTTCACAAAAAGATTGGTTAGTTGACCCAAAGAGTATATCGTCAACATAAATTTGACAAATAGAAAGATCATCATCAAAATTCTTTGTAAACAGTGTATAATCTACTTTGCCAATCTTAAAGCCATTTTCAATTAAGAAATCTCTAAGACACTCATACCAAGCTCTAGGAGCTTGTTTGAGGCCGTAGAGAGTCTTACGCAATTTAAACACGTGGTCGGGGAACTCTTCGTCTTCAAACCCGGGTGGTTGCTCCACGTACATCTCTTCCTTGATTGGTCCGTTGAGGAAGGTGCTTTTCACATCCATTTGATATAGCTTGAACTCATGGTGAGTAGCATATGCAAGTAATATTCTAATAGATTCAAGCCTAGCTACTGGAGCAAAAGTCTCATCGAAATCCAAACCTTCGACTTGTGAATACCCTTTGGCCACAAGTCGTGCCTTGTTCCTTGTCACCACCCCGTGTTCATCTTGTTTGTTTCGGAAGATCCATTTGGTGCCGATGATGTTTGCATTGGGTCTTGCCACAAGTTCCCACACTTCGTTCCGCTTGAAGTTGTTCAATTCTTCTTGCATTGCCACCACCCAGTCTGGATCTTTCAATGCATCTTCAACCCTGCGTGGTTCCAAAAAGGATACAAATGAATAGTGTTCACAAAAATTAGCTATGCGAGATCTAGTGGTTACTCCCTTTAGGATGTCACCGATGATGTTGTCGATTGGGTGATCCCTTTGGATGCATTGGTGTACTCTTGGGTGTGGCACTTGAGGAGTTGTATCTTCATGATGATGTGCTTCTCCCCCTAAGTCATTGCCTTCATTGATGTGACATCCGGTTCCGAAAATGAACCAAGTGCGGTATATGTGTGCCCAGGATGTTTAACGCACAAATACAAGTGATTCACAAATGGAAAACAGATAATTACCACAGCGCAAGATTAATTAACAAAATTCTGTGCACAATTCTTATTATCCTCAAATACAAGCTCTAATGGGTATTAATGACAAGTTTGAACTAATGCAGCAGAAATAAACTAATAAGCAACTAAGCAAAAGGGTATAGCGCAGCTCCAATAACACCACAGGAAAAGCTGATGGTAGACACGGCCTAGAACTCCGCATTATCGCCATTAAACCCTCAATCCTGACCTGCAACTATTGGGGGGGGGGATTGCAAGAGTGAGTACATGTCGTACTCAACAAGTGTGGAAAGTATGACATGTGGCTGATTCAAGTGACGACAATAGTAATGGCAAAGTGCTGAAAAGTACATTAAAACATTTGAAAAGAAATATAATACATGTATGTGAAGTAAACCAATCATAATCATAAGTAATATCATGATACCAGTCCACAATTCATCATCCTCATCAATAATTCCAGATTTCACCATTTGCCAATAACCATATTCAATACCAGAAATTAATCCATAACCATAATACCAACCATAACCATCCCAAATACCACCCCAATACCAGGTACCCTCTAATCATGGAAGTTGTCCAGGTGCTCTTAACCGGGAGCACTACTATCATGATAGTTTTAGACACACTATGCAGAGGTTGTACCGCTTTACCCACATGTTTGTGATTTCATCACCAGTCGGCGACTAAAGAAACCTCTCTTATGCCAATTACACTTCCTTTGGTGTATGGCCAAGAGATCACAAAATAGCCTTTACAAAGGGATTACTAGCCTATTTAGACCTCACTAAGGTTTCACCGGTGTCGATGTCTCCTACAGAGCACATCTTCAACCAAGGGCCCCCTCTTGAGCCATTCGGATCACAGGGTAGTCCCACCAATCATCAACAAACCCAATCCGACTACCCCTTCTCCGAGCATCCATAATGGTCCAAATAGCACTGGCAAAGCCCTAATTAATCAGCTACGCCGCACCCATACTTGGCCTCGTGGTGGCACTGTAGTCCTAGCTTATTCTCGCATGAACTGGTCCTTAGATCTAAAGCAAGCAAACCACCGTACATCCAACCCATCCACATACCAGGATTGCTTAGATCACCCATTACCATACCGTATTGACCAGTTCACATTAACCAGAATATCACTAATACATAATTAAATGTGTAGTGTAGTTTTCCCATCCCAATTAATTAAGCGATGCAAAAGGTAAAAGCCCTTCCTGACTCTCTACCATGTATTCTAGGTGACAAGGGTGGTTAAACAAAGCTAGTCAACTTCCTATCATCGGATTCCCATCAAATTGACACAAGCATGCAATTTTGCAAACAAAACATTTATTTTAAAACAGGATCAATATGCTTCAAGGACACTTGCCTTGCTCTTGCTGTTGATTAGGGTCAAAGCCTTCAAACTCTTGGTGCTGTAGATCCTCCACGGCACTCTCTAGCGCAAATCCGTCTAATCCGCACAATAAACATACAGGACAAGAAACACAATCAAAGAGTGCACAAATATTACTCAATATGACATGACATGCATGATTAATGCGAATGCAATGTAGAACTTGTTACTAGATTGATTTTAATGATCAATAACTAGTTCTAATAGCTTTTAACAAGTTTATACTGGTTTGGAATTGATTAGATCAAATTTTAGAATTAATTCAACACAATTTAACCAGAACAAGTCTGCACTCTGCAAGATCAGCAGATTAGGGTTTTCTAGATTGACGTAAATCTGGAGATTAGGGGCTGAATTCTCGTAAGGAAAAGAGAATAGAATGTATACCAGGTGTTTAGGACTCCAATGAATCAAGAAACTTGGAGGTAGCACTTGGATATTGGTGATCTAGGGTTGGTGATGAACTTGGAGATGAATTGGTGATGAGGAACAAAACTTGGTGGAGATCTTGATCCTCTTTCGTTTCCTCCTCTTCTTATTCTTTCTTGGGATCTTCTCCTCCCTCCTTGGTGGTGGCTCTCCATGAACTATGGTTTTGGTGGGGTGGAAAAGTGGCAAATAGATGTCAATCCAAGGGATGGGGTTGTTTATATAGAGGTGGAGGCTAGGGTTAGATGGATTTCAAGTTTGGGATGAGTAGAGGCCGGTTTAGAGTCCACATGGGCTATAAAAGAGTTAGGAACGACGTCCCTAGGCCCACTTAATGTGAAACCCAAGAAAAAAGTCATAAAACAAAAGATCAACTCGGAGTCGCGAAACACCGGACAAGTCCGGAAAGGACCGGACTAGTCCGAAGTCGTCCAGAGAGAAAATCGGACAAGTCTGCCCTAAAATCAGACAAGTCCGACTTTAAACAGAGAGGAAATCGAACAAGTCCGCTAGAACACCGGACTAGTCACTCCTTTGTATCTAAAGGATTATCATTATCTTAGCCAAGGAATAACAAGGTAAATCCAACCTATGGAAACCTTGAGATGTGGATGAGCGACATCGATAACAACTTTGTCGACAACACTCATGGAACCCATGAAAGGCAACTCTACATCGACACTCAACCCTCCAATGCCAAAGCCATACTGCAACAAAGTTAGGCCAACCTCATGGCCTACATTCTTCATTAGGACTTCAACCCCTATCATGCACCTTGACCAAGAACAAGCTTGGGGGAGGACCACTACTTGAGGTATCTTGTATCACACCCCATTTGCATTCGTTTATTTTATTTCTTTCTTTTCACCACATTTGTATCCTCAAAAAAATAAAATAAAAAATATAAATAACGTAGTATAGTTGAGGTTAATAAAAATAATAGATGTGCGGTAAGAATATTTTTACTTTGCATATGTTGAAATGATGAAAGTTGTTCTGTTTTATTTTCTCTAGTCCCTTGCATACGACTTAGTATTCTCTAAGTATTGGGTTTATTGGCCTATAATATTCTTACCTAAAACTTGGAAATTGTGGTTAGCAAAAGCTAAGTCCAATTCTAGGTTGTTGTGGGATGTGATATAGTGATAAGAGCTGCTAATATCCTTGTTGAAAGTGAAACTTGATTTCACAGAGGAAATTTAAAATGGAAGTTCCTCATTTGATAGAAATTCCTACCAAAGCCATATGATGATTTGAATTAGATAAACCTTATGCATATGCTATTTGCCTTCACGTTGAGCTTGGTCAAACTAGTATAGACCTATGTGAGAATCTTTTCGTACTTTTAAGATCAAGATTACATGAGCACATGCTAAACTTCTACACTAGAAGATAGAAAAATTCCTTCATATCATCATTCCACAATAAAAAGAGAAACTCCATGCCTTTCATGCTTAATACTCTCTTCACATTTATTTGATAAAAAGGGAGTAGAAGACATGGCTAAAAAAAGAAGAAGAAAAATAAAATGCATGCTTACATCATAAGCATGAGAAAAAAAAAGCATGCTTACATCATAAGCATGAGCAAGAAAAAGAGAGTAGCCATGTTTTATCCCTGCAATTAAGAGAGTCTACACAAATAGGAGTCATCTCAAAATCCAAATCCACCCCACAAATATTCCATCACACATACACAAATCTTGATCAAAAGTATGATTTGTTTTCTCCTAAGGCTTACTCTTTTGACTTAGCAATATAAATATGCCTACTCTTGATCCCTACCAAGCTCCACATACAAGCCTTATTTAGATGTAGGAAAAGAAAGGTATTGCCTTGGTGAGGATACAAATACCACTTCCCACACAGGAGTGATTGAGTACATCATTTGAGGAACTTAAATCCAAACACCATTTTAAATTCTCCGGAAATTTTAGTGGAACTCATACATTAGGTGATGCATGCTCTTTTTGTTGTTCTACCCTTCAACCACCCAAGAAAAGGATGACGCATAAGCCCCATAAAGACTAAGAAAAAAGGGATGAGGTACCATAGCCAATTTATTCAATGCAAGATAGAATATTTTGTTGTGCATTTGGTACTTTTGCAAAATAGGACATTGTAGCAACTCCTAAGTCTTTTTCTTTGCTTCGAGACGAGCAAAGGGTAAGCATGAGGGAGTTTGTTGACGGTCGTTATATACCAATTTCAACTGTCAATATAACTCAATTATGGACGGAATAAATATTTCCTACACACATTATAGTTAGAAATGACCTAGTTCCACTTGTGCTTGGAGAAATTGGTGCATGCAGGTATTTTATACAGAATTGGAGTGAAACTAGGCGATGGATCCCATAAATTAACATCCCAGCCAATCAAGCGCTGACATGTGGCACAACATGGATCAAATGGCTGAAAAACAGAAGTATTCGAGGCCATCCAACGGCGTACCACCTATACCAGTATGAGGACCCATCTGTCAGCCACCTGGAGAAGAATAACCCATTTGTAGGGTTTACCAGGTCGTCCGATGATGAGTAGTTTAGGCTCGATCTTCCGAAAGGTAATGGATAAGTCGATTGATGGAGATCTCGACACTGATGATCCGAGGCTCTCGAGTAGAACATGAACAGCCTATGCAATCACTACACCACCACTCCGTTGGGTATCAACCGTGCTTCACACGCTTGATCTTGCCAAGAAGGCTAATCCCTGCGAGTGCAACCAAAAACACAAGCAAAAACGCAGAAGTAGCAATCTGAAATTGCTGAA
This sequence comes from Tuctoria greenei, assembly GCA_036927565.1. Classification (NCBI taxonomy): domain Eukaryota; kingdom Viridiplantae; phylum Streptophyta; class Magnoliopsida; order Poales; family Poaceae; genus Tuctoria; species Tuctoria greenei. The sequence continues at coordinate 168,661,217 of JAYESD010000003.1, forward strand.
TTGGGGTTTCACAAACTGATAAACGCGATATTATTAATCTAAGCAAAACCCAGTTGTTTATGGCGGCCAACATGGAGTATATATAGATGGGAGGAAGTCCAAGGGGGTGTTGGAGTCTTGACCTAACCCTAAGACACGAAAATAAGAGATGTAGACTTGATACAAGGCCCGATGGCCCAATACGGTGGCACAACACCCTGACAGATTCTGAACACGATTTTATTTCGACGATTATGGTCAACTCTTTAGGAATTTTGACATGGGACTGGCGTCATTGGAAAGGTTATCCTCTCCCCTTTCCATGCATATGTATAACATCCAAAACGGTGATCGTATGAGTCCTGGGCGTCCGTTTTAGTACTAACTGCTCCTGGACTCCGAGTTGGACACGAGTTTGAGTTGGGCTTGGTTTCATCTTCTTTGAACGTATTATCTGTTCCTACACATCCCTAAGACTTCCTCCAAGTACTCCTTGAACCTCTCTGTGAATCCTAATCATAATTAAATCATTAGGTAGCAATCTATTCTCAAAAACATATAAGGAAACATATAAAAACGAGTTCACCTGTAAAATTAATTGTTGTGTGTGAACTCTATTTATTGCATCTTGTATGTTCAATGGAGCGTTGTTTGTATCCATATAAGTGATTTCCTCATCATACGAACCCCCTAGTTGGCCGACCTAGTCTTTCCTCCAAACCCGGTCAGCTTCCACATGTTGGCTCCTCCCGGCTTGAATAAGTCGTTGATGACTGATTCACACACTTTTGGTGGAGGGAACCAACCCTTCTTCAGCTATAAATAGGACTCCTCACACCTCACTTCAACCCACACCACTTGAGCATCATTCTATTGTATACAATAGTTCTCCTAGTTCCTTAGTGGTGGTTAGGCTGTAGAGAGAAACCTCTAGTCCATAGTCCAAATTGGGGAAGGTATAGCTCATGTATCTTATCTTTTATTTGTGACTTTATGCATAATAAACATATTATCCTTAGTCTTCTTTTATTCATATACTTGGATGAAATGTTTCTTGTTTGATTGCGGATTCCATGTATTTGGTAGTAGTAGTCTTTATGATTATGTCATAACAATCTTAATCTATCATCTTAAAGACTACAAACCCATACTATATTCTAATTAGTTATGATATGATCATGTTAATATGAATAACCTAGGCTATGTCTCAACATTGGTTCAACGATGTTTAGGTTAGTCATTGCCTTAGGATGGCTTGTGCCCGGGCTCCTAAGGTATTTACTTAATATGCTAGCATGGTGCTAGGATAGTTAAGTAGCGTTGGATATCTCATAGACCCACAGATTGAAGAGGTAGGCAGTAGGTGGTGACAATCCTATCTGTCCTTGTAATCCTCCATGTTCAGCTATGCCATAGGCTCTTTGCGAGAGTCGTCCTTGTATTGCTAGGGCTAAACCTGTGCCCGATGTGTTGAACAACATGCCATAAGTATTCACCATTGACATGCTCATTAGTATCTAACCTAGACTATGTATATGTATATTAGAAGCATTGTAGGAGCAACTCCTGTACTCTTAGTCTAATCTCCATTAGGACCCATCTACCCTCTAGAATATATTGCTTAGGTGTGTGTCACACTACCCATTTTATCCACTTACCATTGTCTTGGTAATTGATTAGTATCCCATAGCTTGATCATAAGAGAAATGTTTACTTTACTCCATTGCCTTCCTTTGGGATAAATACGATACCCTTGGGAATACTCATGGGTGACATGCTACAAGGGTATCTTCTGTGCACTTATGGACCTCATCTCTTACTGGAGATGATCTGTGGTGTTAAGAACCGTCAACAGTCTCCAATCCTTTGAGGGAGTTCCGCCATTCCTTGGCCAAGGTCACAAGAACCTCGAGCCAAAAAGGGTGTACCCGTCTGTAGAGGGGGCAAGCTACTAGAGCTTGAGCTACCTCCAGTGGTAGTCCACTCCTGCCAAGACAATCCTCCTGCCTCATACGTTTGAGGTTGGGTCCACCCGGGTTCATAACCCGTTGGATCCACTTCCTCTAGGTACTCATAGGCGGGAGTATATTGCGGTGGTATCTCCATGGATGCTCTACGTGAATGGCTCCTTGTGACCCTGCAAGAGATATTACTCCTATGAACCTCTTTGATAGGTCAAAGAGCAATAGTTAGTTCCCGACACATATATAAATAAAAATTCAGCTTACGTAACCGAGTTTCATTTACATAGCCGAGATAGACAAACACTAAGGATCCATCTAGATCATGTTTAAGAGTTTTCTTTGCACTAGATAATCCTCATCTATTAAGTAGCGGGCTGTTGGAATATATTCAATTAAAGCCTTTTCTAGAGCCCCTACTTTCATAGCAATGCGGGTAATTAATGAAATACATTCAATTGGTCCCATCATTTTAGTTTTTTCTAACCATTGTGATTTTATAGCCTTTATAGGAGCAATTTTAATCTTTTTAACCATGGCATAAAGGGTTCTATGTTCATCATCACGCATAATCCTAACATCCCCTCTATGAAACATAGCCATAGCAACCCATCTATGCATGATACGTACAATGGGGTTTTGAAAGTGGCTATTTCTAGGGTTCCTACAAAGTACCTCACTAGTCAAGTATTGCCAAAAACTTTTTTGTTTAATTTAGGAAAAGCGTCTAAATCTATTGAACAACATCTATGGAAGCCTATGAGTTCACTAAATTCTTTTCATAGGATAAAGTATTCTTTTCGGAAAAACCTAAAAGAAACACGTTCAAATCCTATTTGAAGGGTGTATAGGAATTGAATAGTGAGGAGGAGTGAACCTTCCTCATCTATATGAGCAAAATTATCCCATCCTAATGCATGCCAAACGGTAAAGAATTCAGAATCCATACCTATTTTAAAGAGTAGTGTCGGATCGTATGCCTTCGTGTCGGTGAACTCACGATCTCGAAGGAGGTTGTAGGCTTGTCGTTCAACATCATGCCTCAAGTCGAGGTCATCATCGTTGAGGAGGCAGAGTGGAGCATCATTTTCTTCCATTGGGATGTCGTCTTGCGCACCTCTCCATCGTGGAATAGATGTAGGATCGGGGTACAGGTGTAAGCTTGAGTCCCTCCCATGGCTTAAGCTTGATGAAGGTCCCTTCCTGTTCCCAGACAACTTCTTCATAATCTCATGGCTGCGCAACTTGAAAACAAACTCGAAATGGGTTACGTTAGTGGAAATCAAACGAAAAACCCCGACGAATTGTTTTATCAACTTGAAAGCAACTTGAGAATGCAATGGAAAATGCAAATGGAGATCAAAGAAAATCTTTTTGGCTTGAAATTGGGAGAAGTGTTGCAACAAAGAGCACAACAATTCTTGGGAAAATGTGAGAGTGAGTTGGGGAGGTGAAAATGAGGTGATGTGTGAAGCAACACAATAACCCGGGCATGTATAAAAAGCGTAGCATCCCCCAATGGTCACAAGAGGCAAGAATGTAGCCGTTGGAGGAAAGAGAGTCGAAATAGCACTCTATCCTAGTTGACCGACTAGGGGGGGTCGGCTGACCTGTGTGTGGCCCTCCTGGTTCCTCTTTTGGCAAGTGGTTTCCCAACGGCTATATTTCTAGCTGTTGGGTAAATCATCCGCAAAATTGCTCTAAAAAAATTGTTTGTCAAATAAAACTTCCCCAAATCAAATTTTTTATTTTTGTATTTTAAAAATGAGAAAAATTAAATCTAAGTTGAGACTACAAAATTCTCAACCCTCTCAAGAAAATCAAACATGCTATGGAAAATGCAAAAAATCCAAATAGAAAATTCAAATGATGATGGAAAAAGCAAAAATGAGACAACTACCAAATTAACCTATTGGCGAGGTCTCATCCAAAATCTTATGAGATGGATTTTCCTCTGTCTTCTTGAAGCTCAATTTTCAACCTCAGGCCCCGGAGAAGTGAGCATGGCCGGCTTGCCTTGCTTCTTCTTCCACACCTTCCTTGGCGGTTTGGTAGACTTGTGCCTTTTGGACAACCCTGATTTCTCCATCTTTTTGAAATGTTGGTGTGGTAAAAAAGATGGAGTCTCCTCATAAATCAATTCTCTCATGAATGCAATGAGGGTGTCCACTTTAGGTGGTGTAACTTCGACCTCCTTGATGTGTAACTTGCTCTTGCTTGGCTGAAAGTCAAACTTCTCCTCCTTGCCATTGATATGGAAGCTGATTTCTCTGGCTCCCACATCAATGCAAGCATCAACGGTGCTAAGGAAAGGGTGCCCATGAATGAGCAGGGTTTCATTCTTGACCTCCATGTCGAGCACCACGAAGTCCACGGGAATGAAGAAATTCCAGATTATCACCAGAACGTATTCGACGATACCCGTGGGGTAGCGTACCGATGAGTCAACCAGCTCGGGTGGCATTGGCATTGGAGATAGCGCGGTGAAGTTCAACTTGTTGAAGACCACTTTTGGCATGACACTAACACTTGAGCCAGGGTCACAAAGTTCCTTGTCAAAGTGTTGTGTGCCAATGGAGCAAGATATAATGATATATTCTGGGTCCTTCATCCAGTTGCCCTCCCGTGTAGAGATCATGTTGACATTCTCTACGGGGGGCTCGGGTTGCCCTGCCATCTTGCCATTTTCTACTGGCGGGACAGCAACTGCTAGTTGATCTAATTGAGTCTCCAACATCTTGTTGAATATCAACTGGTTCTTGAAGGCAGAATCTAAGCCTTCAACCTTGGCACTGATGCTTCCTAGGGTCTTGTATTTAGCCGATATCTTATTGGATAAGGCATCATTGATCTTGAGTTGGCTAATGGCAATTTCCTTCAAGGGTGGCTGGCTTCCATTGCCACTGTTGTTGTTGTAGCCCCCTTGAAAGAAAGGGTGTGGTTGGCCCCACCCTTGACCTCCTGGACAGTAGCCATTATTGTAATTCCCAATGTTTGTTAAGTATATGGAATCCTTACGAGTTTAAAGGCAGTCACTCCCCATATGACCCGCGTTGCCATAGACTTCACAAGTAATGTAAGAGTCTAAGGCTTGGACAGTGACAAATACTTCGCCATTGGCTTGATAGTCCAGCTTCTTTATTAGGAGGTCCAATTTGGCAGCGATCATGTCCACCTCTTTCAAGGTGTGCATGCCTCGCCATCGGGGCTAGAGACGCTCATCACTCCAAACCCATGTTAGAAACCATATTCACAATCAACTCTTTGGCTTTGGACACCATAAGTGAGAAGAAGGCTCCTCAATCAACCCATGTAGAAGTTTTGGATGATGAGAAAATCATCCATCTCATGGTGGGGACATACCAGGATATACTCTTGCAGCCTTTCCCAAGCCTCAGGAATGGACTCCTTGGGCTCTTGTTGGAAGCTTGAAATTCTTCGACGTAGGGCTTTGGTCTTGCCCAACGGGAAGAACTTGGTGAGGAATGTTGTAGAAAACATTTCCCAAGTGTTTATAGCACTTCGGTTCGCGTAGAACCACTGCTTCACTCTCCTAAGGAGTGAGAACTTAAACAGTTGAAGACGGATGGCATCAGACGTGACATTCTCGATCTTGAAAGTGCTACAAATCTAAAGGAATAGTTGCAAGTGAGCACTGGCATCCTCGTTGGCTTTTCCATAGAAGGGATTGGCCAGCACTGTGTTGATTGGGCTAGTCTTGATCTCGAAGTTCACGTCTCCCTATTCACATTGGGCCTAGTAGGCACATTGTTAGCTGAGGGAGCCGAGAACTCACAAAGGATCTTCTGGGCCATTGTATTCCAGCATGATGGTGCAGAGATGACGGGTTTCCTAGCCGACAAAATCACCTGAGGACGAACGACATTAGGTGGAACACTTCTCAGCAGTGACACGAGATCTTCTACATAGTTTGCCAGTAAACAGAAACCGGTTATACACTACTCTGTTTTCACATTAAAGAATGTGAAAATAAAGGAGGGTTATCCTACTAAAAACCTACTGGAATCCTATCTACCACATGATCATGCAGATCTTCTGTTTCTTCTCCGACAATGGCGCCAGAAATGCTTGTTGATACTTCTTAATGTCTACAGGTCATCCTAGCAGCAAGGCTAGTTCTGCAGAGGCACTAGGCTAACCAAAGCCGAAGCAAGATAAGTTCCACAAGCGCACAAAAAGTACGCTGTGGCATTTCACCCAAGAGTATTCTCTAGGGTATCATATTTGTTTATCTCAAAGGAAGGAAAGGTAGAAGAGTGGCAAGGTTAGGGGTAGATGAGGGATCTGGTAGGATGGATAAATAAAATGATGGGGTAGATGTTGATAGCTCCTAAGAAACACTAACAAATCATCCTCGACAACAACGCCAAATATGCTTTTTGACGTTTCGTACGTCATAGATAAAATCCACAAGCGCACAGAAACTATTGAAGTATCATTTCCCCTTTAAGAGTATTCCCAAGGGTATCTTTTATTTTTTCCCAAAGGAAGGCTAAGTTTGTGAGACCTATGTGTGCTGAATACATTGGCTTGTCATGAATACACTTGGCCTTGATGATAAAAGTTTTGAATATCACCAAAACACCTTTTTATCAAGGTCCGACTCTAGCTCCGAGCTACAGCAAAGTCCGACTAGCTTTGGTCAGCTCCGGTTAAGTTTTGTCTTTAGCTTCGGCATGTCTTTGATAGCTCCGACATGTTTTTGATAGCTATGTCGTGTTTTTGCTAAACTCCGAGTTGATTTTTCTAGCTCCGACTTTTGGGATGACTAGCTCCGGCTAGTTTTGGTACGCTCCGGCGCTAGGTTGTACTAGCTTTAGTAAGCTCCGGTTAGATTTGGCAAGGTCCGGTGCTTGATCGCAATGTTCTGGCTTTTAATGTGAAATGTTTCGAACTTGCTTTACATTGTTGGAAAGTTTGCTTAGTATTCTTTTACTAAGTTTTTGGTGTGTTTTGGATTATATGGATGATATCGTGATTACTGTAGTTTTGCAACATGCTTATGTGAGGTTCTCACGTAGGGTGTTGTGTTCGGAACTAAATTGAGTCAAGTCGAGGACTTGGGCTCGTATGGATTGGTTGTTTATTCATGTGCAGGTGTTGCTTGAGTTCAGGACATGGATGGTGACGGGATCCATTGGACTAGTCTCAGGGAGGAGATGAGGTTCCAACAACCAAATTCAGGAGGAATTGTGGTTGAGCTGATCAGGAGGTTGCGCAACATGATTGAATCAAGAACAATGCATATGAAGGTATCATGGACATCATTGGAAGATGTTTGCATGTGTGCAAGGAGTGCATGGACGTGGCTACATGGTTCCTAGACATGATGAAGAGATGTGGACGTAAAAAGTTGGTCAGAAAGGTCCAACCGACTAGGTTATAGACTCAGGCTGCGGCTGAGTCAGGTTTGACTCAAATATGAAAAGATTTGAGTTGGTTATGATAGGATTTTGTGTGGGTCACGAATTTGAGTTGTTTAGCAATGTGGGATACGTTCCTAAGGTGTTTGGAAGTCTTAAGATTGCTCCTATCTGCGTATAGAAGAATCTTGAGCAGTTATGGAAAGTTACGATTCGTGAACAGAGTAGGATTAGGTTCCTGATCTGAGTTGAGTTGGCTTTCGAGCTGGTTATATAAGCAAGGGAGCCCAGAGCTCGTGGTGCACGACTTTGGGGCTGTTCCTCTTGTGTTCTATTGAATAAAATTCGTAGTTTGAAGGAACTTTTGTGCCTTGTTCGTCACACTTGTTCCAGACAAGTTTTACTCGTCGAGTTTCTGGACATCACTACCTTTTGTCGGTGGTTTTATCATAACTCGAGTTTTACAGATCCAATTGACGTGATTCTTTTTTGTTGTCTTCAAAAATTAATTTTATATCATATGTCAAAATTTCACAGTCATTGAATTTGTGGTCTATGATCTACACGAGTTTCTTTGCAGAGTTCTAGAACTGTTTTTTTCTCGGGTAGAGCAGATTGACCATTGTTAGATCTTTTGATCATAACTTGATTTTTTCTCGACGGATTTGAGTGATTATTTTTGTGTTGTCTTCGTGACTTGATTCTCTCTGATATCTATCACTTTTGTCACGGTGAAACACGTTTATATTAGTCTCACACATGATTTCTTTAACAGATCGTTTTTCTACCGAAAGGGTTTGGGGTTTAATTGTTACCGCTGCGTAAGATTTTTTAATCTACCATTCACCCCCCCTCTAGTAGCTTTTCACGTGCTCTTCAATCCTACAATTGGTATCAGAGTCACGATGCTCTAATCTTTGTGATTTGCACATATTTTTGACTAATCATCATGAAGAAGTACTCCGCCAAACCTTGTGTGTTTGCTGGTATTGATTTTCAGGTTTGGAAGGCACGCATGGAGTCTTTCATCCAGGCACAAGGATTTGCAATATGGGAGAAGGTATACAAGCCTTACGAAGTGCCATCAAACGATCAAGTTACAGCTACAAATCTGAGAGATGTCGACAACAACAACAAGGCTCGAAACTTGATCATACAAGGATTAACACAAAGCGACTTCGACCGTGTTGCACACCTCTGATCTGCATACGATGTGTGGAAAGCACTTTGTGACTACCACGAAGGATCCAACACGATAAAGGAGGTAAGACAGGACATGTTCAAGAAAGAATACTTGCGCTTTGAGATGCAACCCAGTGAGTCTATTGATGACCTTTTTGCTCGTTTTAATAAGATTATCAGCAACTTGCGTAGCGTCAATGTTAATTTTTCAGATGCTGAAAATGCTAGGCAATTGTTAAGTGCATTAGACATGTCAATTTGGGAGATGAAAGTCACATCTATTCGTGAATCTTTTGTCATGAGTTCACTTACTTTAGATGTGCTATATTCCAAGTTAAAACTCATGAAATTGACATAATCTCACGTAAGAACCCCAATAAGTCTATTGCATTTGTTTCACAACGTGATATGTCTAGCTCTGGCCAATCATCATCTTGCAACACTCTTGCTTTGTTGTCCTCACTAACCGTGGAGCAGATCGAAGAATTTCCATAAGAGGAGTTGGCACTCATCTCTACTAGATTCTCAAAAGCATTGCAAAATGTGAGAACTAGAAGGAGAGGAAGCCCCGTACCTCAACGCTGTTTTGAATGTGGTAAAACAGGACACTTTCGTACAGAATGCCCTAACCTTTCAGGTCCGACCATCCGGGAAGAAAAAGAAAGCAAGGTTCGGACCTCCTCTGGAAATTCCAACAAGAAGAAGAAAGGTACCATAGGACGCAAGATGATCAACAGTTTTATCACCGCGCTTCAAGAGTTCAGTTCAAGCGACATGGACATTGGAAGTGATGAAGATGAAGATGATTTGGCAAACTTGTGCTTTATGGCGGGCAAGTCAAGATCAAGTATGGAGGAGGCAGAACACAACAGCGACAATGAAGAGGTATGTCCTACTTGCAAAGAAATGTGTGATGCTATTTCTCGTGCCACTATTATTGTTAAGAAAAAGGACAAAAATCTTAGGGATAGTGCTGCTAAAATTGAATCACTAGAATCTGAAATCAACCATTTAAAAACGTTGATTCCTAGTGATGATGCATGTTCCTCATGTGATTTAATATATGAACAATTGTCCTCATTAAGAAGTGCCCACACCTCCACACTTGATAAACTTGAGTTAGAAATTGAAAAGAACAAAGAGTTTGCTGCACTTAATGATAAAAACTTGAAAGATGCTAGTTGTTCTACAATTGATTTGCATTGTTCTACTTGTGATGATCTTGATAAGAAACTACAGGATGCTATGAATGAAATTTCTATATTGAACAATGCTTTACGTTCTCATGAAGTTAAATTTTGTTCCAATTGCAAACTAAAAGGAAAAACTTCATGTGAAAATTGCCTTGATCTGTCCAATAAACTTGATGACATGCATAGGACATTAGATCGGTTTTGTAATGGGAATAAGAACATAAACTTACTGCTGAATTCTTCCAAGTCTTGCAATGATAAAACTGGTTTAGGTTTTGATTCTCGTGCTCATGCTAAGGCACATCCACCTAAAATTATAAAGTCATTAGGAAGTGGTTTGATTCAAACAGTTCCTAAACAAAAATGAGTGGTTTTCAAATCTGCAGGAGTGTTGCCTCATTCGGTTTCAAATAAAAATATTGCTTGCTCATCTAGACATGAACACAAAGTTAATTTCATTGTAACTTCTGTGGTAGAGATGGTCATGTCATAGATTTTTGTTATATACTAGCTAAACAACAGAAAAGGGAAAGAATAGTTGCTAGATCTCATAACTTCCATGCAAAATTTGCTGCACACATTGAACCGAATGTACCACATGCTATTTTGAGTCAAAAACATTCAAAGTTTACCTCAGGACCTTCTGTTTTTGCCTCCGGAGCTACTGATTTTTGTGCTACACAAATAACACCTTATGGGTCAGTAGTCAAGAATAAAAAATCTCAAACTTTGACTCATAAACCTGCTGTTTTGTCTCAGCTTTCACGTGTTTTTCCTGCTGCACGTCGCGTGACTCAGTACTGGATTCCTAAATGCCTTTTGACTAACCCCAGTATTGAGTCATCGACGTATTGTTCTTTTATGTAGGTTACACGTTTGAGGAAGGAGAACATTTGGATTGTGGATTCAGGTTGCTCACGCCACATGACTAGTAACAAAGATTGGTTCTCCTCCCTCTCCGTTGTGTCACGTGTAGAGAATGTTACTTTTGCCAATAATTCTTCAACTCCTATAATTGCTAAGGGTTCGGTTAGAGTAAATGATCACTACACTTTGAAGAATGTGGCACTTGTCAAAAATTTGAAATACAACTTGCTTTCTGTTGCACAATTGCTAGATGAAAATCTAGAAATTATTTTCAATAAAAACTGCTGCAAAGTTGTAGGTTCAAATAGTGAGCTTATTTTTAACATGTCTCGGTTTGGAAGAGTTTTTAAAGCTGATTTTGATATGTCTTCCTCTAAGCATAGGTGTCTAGTTGCTAATGATTCAAAGGACTTATATCTTTGGCATCGTAGACTTGGTCGCGTAGGCTTTGATCACCTAACGCGTGTTAGTGCTCTTGATCGCATACGTGGGTTGCCTAAGCTTAAAGGGGACAAAGAAATTATGTGCTCTTCTTGTAGACATGCTAAGATGGTTGCAGGTTCACATACTCCTCTCACAATGATCATGACAACTGAACCATGTCAACTTTTGCATCTTGACACCGTAGGACCTTCACGTGTTCAATCCTTCGGAGGTAAATGGTATGTTCTTGTTATCGTTGATGATTATTCTAGATACTCTTGGGTTTACTTTATGGCGTCTAAGAATGAAGTTTTTAGTCACTTTAGAAATTTATTTCTTAGATTATCAATTGATCACCTAGGATCATTAAAAGCAATTAGAAGTGATAATGGAACTGAATTTAAAAATCAATTTTTTTATCACTTTTGTGCTGAAAATAAAATAGACCATCAATTCTCTTCACCATATGCACCTCAAAAAAATGGTGTTGTAGAAAGAAAGAACAGAACCTTAGTTGAGATGGCTAGGATTATGCTTGATGAATATCAAACTCCTAGGAAATTTTGGGCTGATGCGTTAGCAATCGCTTGTTATGTCTCAAGTCGTGTTTTCTTGCGTGCTAAGCTAGGTAAAACACCATATGAGCTCTAGTTTGGACATAGGCCTAGTGTTACACACTTTCGGGTCTTTGGTTGCAAATTCTTTGTTAAGAAATATGGTAATCTTGATAAATTTGAACCTAGATCCATTAATGGCATGTTTCTTGGTTATCCATCTCATACTAGAGGCTACCGTGTGCTTTTACTTGACACTAACAAAATTGTGGAGACTTGTGAAGTGTCTTTTGATGAATCTAGCCCAGGTACTAGCTCAAACATTGCAGGTCCGGATCCATATCCGCGGGGGGAGAGCATTTTCATTGAAGATGAGGAAGAATTGGAGTTGCTGCCAGAAAATTCAGCAGCTAAAGACTTTGGTTTAGCTCCGGATGTTAATTCTCAACCAGCACCGATAACCATCAATGCTGATTCAAATCATCCTCAAGCTACAAGCTCATCGATTTGTGATGAACATGAAGAAGAAGAAGCTTGTGAGACATCTGTTCCCCTATGGTTTTACAAAGATCATCCCCCACAACAGATGATTGGAAGCTTGCATGAACGAGTCACACGGTCCAGGTTTTGCGATCCAAACTCTCATGCTCATTCTACTTTTGTTGCTTCTTTTGAACCCAAAGATATATCACACGCACTCACTAATGAATCTTGTATTATTGCCATGCCAGAAGAGTTATAAAATTTTGAAAGAAATAATGTTTGGAAACTTGTACCTCCACCTCAAGGTCACACTTTAATTGGAACTAAATGGGTATTTAAAAATAAACAAAGTGAGGATGGGGTTGTGGTTAGGAATAAGGCTAGGTTGGTTGCTCAATGTTTCACTCAAGTTGAAGGTCTAGATTTTTATGAAACTTTTGCTCCTGACGCTAGATTAGAAGCCATAAGAATTTTGTTAGCTTTTGCAGCATCTAAAGGTTTTAAGCTATAGAAAATGGATGTTAAAAGTGCTTTTCTTAATAGCTACATAGATGAGGAGGTTTATGTCAAACAACCACCGGGTTTTGAAAATCCAGATTTTCCTAATCATGTTTACAAACTGTCCAAAGCCTTATACGGTCTCAAACAAGCCCCTAGAGCATGGTATGATAGGTTAAAAACATTCTTACTTGAAAAGGGGTTTACCATGGGCAAGGTTGATAAAACTATTTTTGTGCTTAAGTATGGCAATGACTCATTATTCGTTCAAGTGTATGTGGATGATATTATCTTTGGTTGTGCTTCTCATGATCTTGTGTCCAAGTTTTTAGCAATGATGAGTTCCGAATTTGAAATGAGTATGATGGGTGAACTCACTTACTTATTGGGGCTGCAAATCAAGTAAACCAAGGAGGGTACCTTTGTGCATCAAACGAAGTATACAAAAGACCTCCTAAGGCACTTCAACATGGACAAAAGCAAGCCTCTTCGGACACCAATGGGAACAGCAACAACACTTGAACTTGATGAAGATGGAGAACCCGTGGATCAAAACAAATATAGAAGCATGATCGGATCACTTTTGTACCTCACGGCATCAAGACCAGACATACAATTCAGCGTATGTCTTTGTGCACGGTTTCAAGCTTCCCCACGTGTTTCACATCGTCAAGCCGTCAGAAGGATTCTCAGGTACTTACATGGAACCCAAGAATTTTACATTTTTCTTCCTTCTTCCTCAACTGTTACTTTGAAAGCTTTTTAGATGCTGATTTTGGGGGTTGTAGGATTGATAGGAAAAGTACTTCTGGTGCTTGTCATTTTCTTGGTAATTCTCTTGTTGCTTGGTCCTCTAGAAAACAAAATTCAGTTGCACAATCCACAGCCGAATCTGAATATGTAGCTGCTGCTAGTGCTTGCTCACAAATTCTTTGGATTGTTCAAACACTTAAGGACTATGGGGTTGATCTAGATAGTGTTCCACTATTCTGTGATAACACTAGTGCCATTTGCATTGCTAAAAACCCCGTGCAACATTCTAGAACTAAGCACATTGACATTAGGTATCACTTTCTCCGAGATAATGTTGAAAAAGGAAACATTGTGCTTCACCATGTAGATACCGAACAACAATTGGCTGACATTTTTACAAAACCTTTGGATTTCACTCATTTTTGCTACATTCATAGTGAAATAGGGGTTATGCATCCTCATGGCTTAAATTGAGGGGGAGTTTTTGAAACTTGGGAAGTCTTTGTGTGAATATGAAATTAAAATAATATGAGCATAGTATTTCATACATATATGACTTTGTGATTCCTTTTACATGCTAAAAGTTCTTACTACATTACTCATGTTATACATTTTGTAGTTTTTTCCATGTCTAGTAATTGGAATAATTACTTACACTAAAACTGGTCATGATCGAACTTTCTTGCTATTTTGAACTTGTTACATGTTCACAAGTTCTTTTAATCATAAAGAATTAATCAAGTAATCAACTCACATGTTGAGTTTTTATGAACAAATATAAATTGAGAAAAGATCAAGAGAATATGCATGCATCGCACTTCTTCTTTTGAGATAGCTTATCATTGGACTTAGATATGAACTTGGAAGAAGTTGTGTATGACTAAAACCATGTACTTAAGCTTCTGATTGTCAAATGACATAGGCTTGGCTTGGTTGGTTAGAATAAGGCAGATGCGCATATAATCTCTTGCAAATATCATATGATTTAAATTTGTGTTTTGAAAAATAATAAAATGCGGCAACTAGTGTCATGTTTTCAAGTTATGAAATAGTTAAGTTCGTGAGATCATGACTTGCTTAAATTGAAAATTACATATAATCTCTAGCATGGCTTACACTACCTTATGTATCTCATTGATGTTATAGTGTAAGTTACTTGATAGTATGACTTGGATGAGTTTTGTTTTATATGTATATGTTATAATATGCTCATAACAATTAAAATTTCTCTTTTACCTTGCTGAATACATTGTCAAAGGGGGAGAGATTAATCACACATTCAAAAAGGGAAAGATAATGTGCATGGGGAGAGATGATAAAGGGGGAGAAATATGTGAATTTTGAATTTTTGCTTTTCTTCTCATTTTATTTCCTATTTAGAAAAAGGGGAGAAATTGTCTTCAAAACTTTTAAAGAAAATAAGCCAATGTTCGGATTTTAAGTGGTGTTGCTAATGCATTCATCAAGGAGGAGATTGTGAGACCTATGTGTGCTGAATACATTGGCTTGTCGTGAATACACTTGGCCTTCATGATAAAAGTTTTGAATATCACCAAAACACCTTTTTATCAAGGTCCAACTCTAGCTCCGAGCTACAACAAAGTCCGACTAGCTTTGGTCAGCTCCGGTTAAGTTTTGTCTTTAGCTCCGGCAAATCTTTGATAGCTCCAACATGTTTTTGATAGCTCCGTCGTGTTTTTTCTAAACTCCGAGTTGATTTTTCTAGCTCTGACTTTTGGGATGACTAGCTCCGGCTAGTTTTGGTAAGCTCCGGCGCTAGGTTGTACTAGCTTTAGTAAGCTCCAGTTAGATTTGGCAAGGTCCGGTGCTTGATCGCAATGTTCTGGCTTTTAATGTGAAATGTTTCGAACTTGCTTTACATTGTTAGAAAGCTTGATTAGTATTCTTTTACTAAGTTTTTGGTGTGTTTTGGATGATATGGATGATATCGTGATTACTGTGGTTTTGTAATATGCTTATGTGAGGTTCTCACGTATTGTGTTCGGAACTAACTTGAGTCAAGTAGAGGACTTGGGCTCGTATGGATTGGTTGTTTATTCATGTGCAGGTGTTGCTTGAGTTCAAGACATGGCTGGTGACGGGATCCATTGGACTAGTCTCAGGGAGGAGATGAGGTTCCAACAACCAAATTCAGGAGGAATTGTGGTTGAGCTGATCAGGAGGTTGCGCAACATGATTGAATCAAGAACAATGCATATGAAGGTATCGTGGACGTCACTGGAAGATGTTTGCACGTGTGCAAGGAGTGCATGGACGTGGCTACATGGTTCCAAGACGTGATGAAGAGATGTGGACGTAAAAAGTTGGTCAGAAAGGTCCAACCGACTAGGTTATGGACTCAGGCTGCGGTTGAATCGGGTTTGACTCAAATATGGAAAGATTTGAGTTGGTTATGATAGGATTTCGTGTGGGTCACGAATTTGAGTTGTTTAGCAATGTGGGATACGTTCCTAAGGTGTTTGGAA
This sequence comes from Tuctoria greenei, assembly GCA_036927565.1. Taxonomy (NCBI): domain Eukaryota; kingdom Viridiplantae; phylum Streptophyta; class Magnoliopsida; order Poales; family Poaceae; genus Tuctoria; species Tuctoria greenei. The sequence goes on from JAYESD010000003.1 coordinate 168,676,980, forward strand.
GTCTTAATATTGCTTCTATCTACATATAGAAGAATCTTGAGCAGTTATGGAAAGTTATGATTCGTGAACAAAGTAGGATTAGGTTCCTGATCTGAGTTGAGTTGGCTTTCGAGTTGGTTATATAAGCAAGGGAGCCCAGAGCTCGTGGTGCACAACTTTGGGGCTGTTCCTCTTGTGTTCTATTGAATAAAATTCGTAGTTTGAAGGAACTTTTGTGCCTTGTTCGTCAGACTTGTTCAAGACAAGTTTTACTCGTCGAGTTTCTGGACAGCACTACCTTTCGTCGGTGGTTTCATCATAACTCGAGTTTTACAGATCCAATTGACGTGATTCTTTTTGGGTTGTCTTCAAAACTTGATTGTCTATCATATGTCAAAATTTCACGGTCATTGGATTTGTGGTCTATGATCTAAACGAGTTTCTTTGCAGCATTTCAGAACTGTTTTTTCTCGGGTAGGACAGATTGACCATTGTTTGATCTTTCGATCATAACTTGAGTTTTTCTCGTGGGATTTGAGTGATTCTTTTTGTGTTGTATTTGTGACTTGATTATATCTGATATCTATCACTTTTGTCATGGTGAAACACGTTTAGATTAGTCTGACACACGATTTCTTTAACAGATCGTTTTTCTACCGAAAGGGTTTGGGGTTTAATTGTTTCCGCTGCGTAAGATTTTTTAATCTACCATTCACCCCCCCCCCCCCCCCTCTGGTAGCTTTTCACGTGCTCTTCGATCCTACAAAGTGGAAGCATATCAATCATCAAATGAAAAGGTAGATTAGTCTAGGTAGGTTTTTAGTGAGGATGGGTAATAGATATATGGAGTAGTGTGACACACACAAGAGCATCCTGTTCTAAGGGTGGTAAATTGGTCAAAGAGGGGTTAGGCTAAGAGTTAGGGAGTTGCTCCTAAAATGCTTCTAGTATACATATACATAGCCTAGGTTAGATACTAATGAACATGTCAATGATGAATTCTTATGCTAAGTTGTTCAACACATCGGGCACGGGTTTAGCCCTAGCAATACAAGGACGACTCTCACAAAGAGCCTATGGCATAGGCGAACATGGAGGGTTACAAGGAAAGATAGGGCTGTTACCACCTACTGCCTACCTCTTCAATCCGTAGGTCTACGAGACATCCAACGCTACTTAACTATCCTAGCACCATGCTAGCATATTAAGTAAATACCTTAGAAGCCTAGGCACAAGCCATCCTAAGGCAATGACTAACCTAAACATCATTGAACCAATGTTGAAACAAAGCATAAGTTAATCATATTAACATGGTCATGTCATAACTATTTAGACTATAGTGGGGGTTTGTAGTGTTTATGATGATATAATGAGAATGATATGACATAATCATAAATACTACTCCTACCAAATACATGGAATCCAGAATCAAACAAGAAACACTTCATCCAAGTAAATGAATAAAAGAAGACTAAAGATAATATTTTATGCATAAAGTAAAAAATATAAGAAAAGATACATGAACCATACCTTTCTCAATTTGGAATTGGGAAGAGAGATACTCCTTCTACTTCTTCCTATCTTGTACTATGGACTAGAGGCTCTCCTCTCTACAGCCTAAACTCCTCTAAACCTATGGGGAGTAGTGGATACAATAGAATGAATACTCAAGTGGTGTGTGTGTGTGAAGTGAGGGTAGGGGGTCCTATTTATAGGTGGAGAAGGGTCGGCTCCCACCACCAAAAGCACTCGAATCAGTCATCATCATCTTTAGGAAGCCGGGAGGAGCTCACACGTGTCGATTGACCGAGTTTGGTGCTAGGATCAAGTTGGCTGACTAAGGGGGTTGGCCGACCTGGTCAGTGCTCCGTTGGGGTTGTGTTTTCTCCAGGTCACTGATAGGTGGGTCGCCTTTACTGATATAGGTGATACACCGTTGGATGACCTCGGATACTTCTGTTTGTGGGTCATTTGATCCATGTGGTGCCTCATGTCGGCGCTTGATTGGCTGGGATGATAATTTATAGGATTGCTCTCCCTCTTTTACCTCATTTCCAACATAAAATGTATGCATGCACTATTTCTCTTAGGACAAGTGGAAATAGGTTAAATAGAAAGGTAATATGTGCAAGAAATGGTATTTCCTTCACATAATTGAGTTATATTGACAGGTGAAATTGGTATATAATAGCCATCAAGAGTAGTGTGACGCACACCTGAGCAAACTACTCTAAAGAGGTAAGAATGTCCTAGTGCAGACTAAGTTAGGGATGAAGATTCTCCTTTTGTGCTTTAAGTATTCATATACATATTAAACTAGTGTACATATGGGTTTTCTAAAGATGAGTACTAGATCTTAGTGGTCCAACATATCGGGCACGGGTTTACCCTAGACAACATCAGGATGATTCTCGCCACGAGCCTGCGGTGTAGCCGAACGCGGGGGATTACAAAGGATGGACATGGCTGTCACTACCTGCTGTCTACCCCTACAAACTGTGGGTCTAGGAGACATCCAATGCTACTTTATTATCCAAGCACCATGCTTACATAACAAGTAAATACTATAAGAGCTGCAGTACAAGTACCTTCCTAAGACAGTTACTAACCTAAACATCATTGAAACCAATGTTGGGACCAAGCACTAAACTACGTATACTCATATTAACATAATCATATCAATACCCAATTAGTCTATAGTAGTGGTGTATGATGTTTATGATAACATGATAAGGGCATTATGACTAGATCATAGTAACATATACACCTATCACATACATGGACTCCACAACCAAACAAGGAACACTTCATCCAAGTATATGAATTAGTGAAGACTAATGATATTAATATAAAGCATAATGTAATAGATACAAGAAAGATACATGAGCCATACCTGACCCAATTTGGACTTGGGACTAGAGGCTCCTCTCTTTAGCCTAACCTCCACTATGGAATAGGAGAACACTAGTGTAATACAATAGAGAATGCTTAAGTGGTGTGTGGGAGAAGCGAGGCAACCCCCTAATTATACACAGAGTAGAGGTTGTTCCCGCCACAATTAGTGCGTGAATCAGTCTTCACCGCCTTCAGGGAGCCATGAGGAGGCAACACATGGAAGCTGACCGGATTTGGCGCCAGGGCCATGTCCACCAACTAGGGGGGTCGATCGACCTAGTCTTGGCCCCACTTCGGATGTGCTTCCTCCGAGTGACTGATATGTGGGCCCATGTTTCATCCCCACGTGAATTGCAGTTGGATTCCCTCAGATACGCCTGGGAATGGGTCCTTGGATCCTTGTGATGCCACATGTTGTCGCGTGATTGGCTGAGGTGGCACTTTTCAGGATTGCTCCCCTCATTTTCCATCATATCTCCATAAAAACTCTTGCATGCACTAATTATCCTACTACAGGTGGAATTATGTTAAATCTAACTATGATGTGTGTAAGAAATATTTATCCCTCACATAATTGAGTTATATCGATTGAGTTATATTGACGGTTGAAATTGGTATATAACAACTGTGAACAACAACAAAGTGAGCATGCATCACCTAATGTTTAAGTTCCACTCAAATTTCTGGAGAATTTCAAACGGTGTTTGAACTTAAGTTCCTGTTGATACTTCCAACACACTACTAATAATTCATACCTAGCAAGGGTGCCAGAAATGCTTGTTAATAGATTTTAGAATACACATGTAAATCCGCAAGCGCACGGAATCTATCGATGTAGCATTTTCCCTCTAAGAGTATTCCCAAAGGAAGGCTAGATGGAAGTAAAGCAATCATCAAATGGAGAGGCTAGGTTGGTCTAGGTAGGGTTCTAGCAAGGATGGATAAAGGATACTTGGAGTAGTGTGACACACACAAGAGCATTTAATCCTAAGGGAGGTAAATGAGATAAAGAGGGACTAGGCTAAGGGTTAGGTAGAGACTCCTACTATGCTTCTAATGTACATATACATAGCCTTAGTTAGTTACTAATGATTATATTAATTATGAACTCTCATGTGAAGTGGATTAACACATCGGGCACGGGTTTACCCCTAGCAATACTAGGACGACTCCCGCCAAGAGCCTATGGCATAGCCGAACGTGGAGGATTAAAAAGGACAGATAGGGCTGTCACCACCTACTGCCTACCGCCTCAATCCGTGGATCTATGAGACATTCAACGCTACTTATCTACCCTAGCACCATGCTAGCATATTAAGTAATTACCTTAGAAGCCTAGGCACAAGTCATCCTAAGGCAATGAACTAAATCATCATTGAACCAATGTTAATTCATAGCATAAGTGATTCATATTAACATAATCATGTCATAGCTAATTGGACTACAGTGGGGGTTTGTAGTGTTTATGATGATATAATGAGAATGGTATAACATAATCATAAATACTACTCCTACCACATACATGGAATCCAAAATCAAACAAGAAATGCTTCATCCAAGTATATGAACAATAGAAGACTAAAGATATCATCTTTATTAAGAGCAAAGTCACAAATACAAATAGGAATATAAGAACCATACCTTTCCCAATTAGGAATTGGGAAGAGACCCCTTCTACTCCTCTCCTACATGGACTATGGACTAGAGACTCTCCTCTCTACAACTTATACTCCTCTAAACATATGGAGAATAGTGGATACAATGGATGAATACTCATGTGGTGTGTGTTGAAGTGAGCGGTGAGGTGTCCCATTTATAGCTTGTAGAAGGGCCAGTTCCTGCCACCAAAAGTGCGTGAATCAGTCACCACTGACTTCTTCAAGCCGGGAGGATCCAACACGTTGAAGTTGACTGGGTTTGGCGCCAGGAAGGGGTCGGCCGAACCACCAGGTTGGCCGACTTGGTCCTAGCTCCAAACAGCCCGTGCTTTCTCCAGGTGGCTTCTAGGTGGGTCCCATTGACTGATATGGGTGCTACACTATTGAATGTCTTTGGATACTTCTGTTTGTGGGCCATTTGATCCGTGTGGTGCCACATGTTGGTGCTTGATTGGCTGGAATGATAATTTATGGGATCTATCCCCTTGTTTCACTTCAATTCTGCATAAGATACCTGCATACACCATTTTCTCCAAGGACAAGTAGAAATAAGTTAAATAGAAAGGTGATGTGTGTAATAAATTATATTTCCTTCACATAATTAAGTTATATTGACGGGTGAAATTGGTATATAACAACCATCAATGAAGTCCTCCAAGCTTATCCTTTGCTCGTCTCGAGCAAAGTCAAGACTTTAGGTTGATGATCAGGAGTTTCTACTATATTCTACTTTTCAAAAGTACCATGTGCACAACAAAATACTCTACCTAGTATTGCAAAAATTGTCATGGTACTTCACCCATCCTAAGTCATTACGGGGGTTATGCCTTCTCCTATTCATGGGTGGTTGAAAGATAGAACAATAAATGGAGCACACACACACCCTAGAAATCAAGTTCCACTCAAATTCCGGAGAGTTCAATTTAGATTATAAGTATATTAATTTGATTCTCACAGTATGTCCTTTATGTGTAGTGGAAATATATCATCACCAAGGCATTGTGCCTAAATTCATCCTACCACTACATAAGGCTTGCATGTGAATCTTGGTAGGGAATATTGTAGGCATATTTGCAACCCATAATATTGCTAAGTCAAAAGAGCAAGCCTTAGGAGAAATCAATTCAAAACAATTTGATTCAAGACTTTTGCACGTGTGGTGGAATGTAGTGGATGTGGATATTGAGATGACTCCTTTTTGAGTGGACTCTCTTTTTTTACAAGGATGAAACATGGCTACTTTTTTTCATGCTTATGATGTAAGCATGGATTATTTTCTTTTTTCCTTATAGACATGTCTGCTAATCCCTTTTTATGTAATAAATTTTTGGAGAAAGTACTAAGCATGAATGATATGGAGTTTCCCTTTTTATTGTGGAATGGTAGTATGATGGGATTTTGCTTACTTCTAGTGTAGAAGTATAGCATGTGCAAGTGATGTCTTGAATTCAAAAAGTAATAAATGAAATTTCACATAGGTCTATACTAGTTTCACAAAGCTCAATGTGAAGGCAAATATCATATGCATAAGGTATATCAATGTGATGTATCATATGGCTTTGGTAGGTATTTCCAAATCAAATGAGAGTAACTTAAATCTTTTTAGAGTTTCTCCGGAAATCTAAGTTTCACTTTCAAATTAGGAATAGCAGCCCTATCACTATATCATATCTCACAACAACTTAGAATTTATTAAGCTTTTGCTACCCAAAATTTCCAAATCAAGGCAAAAGAAATTTTAGCCAATGAGAGCAATATGTTGGAGAGTAATAAGTTGTAAACTAGGGACATAGGAAAATTAAAATAGAGCAACTATGCATCGTTTCATCTATGTGAATCCCAAGTCATTCTTACTGCACATATTTTATTTCATTCGAAAACAAATCTATCCTACTTTCTTTTATATGCAAGAGTGGATGATGGGTGAATGGAAAATAAATATGCAAAGGGATTGATACAATTTACCTCAAGTGTGGGTCCTCCCCCAAGCTTGTTCTTCACTCACCTCTGTGATGAGGGTGGAACCCTTGATGATGGAAGTATGTTGCATGATTGTCTTGTTGTTGTTGTAGCGTGGAGTTGAAGTTGGTGAATTGAGCATCCATATGTTGTTGCCAGTCTTGTGTACCCTGGACATGCCCTTGGAGAGTTTTGTAGATGTCACCCGTTTTCACTTCAAACTCTTCCATACATCTAGTGAGATCCATCATTCCTTGGCTATAGTCACGATGACTTCTAGCAGAAGTGGAACGACATCTTCTCATGGACGTTTGAGGCAAGCTGCTAGAGCTTGAAGTGGATAGGGGTGGCTCCCATGTGGCACCTGGCCATGCATGCCAAGACGGTCCTTTGGTCTTATACGATGTAGGTTGAGTCCATCCGGGTGCATAACCCATTGGGTTCTCTTCCTCTTCGTACTCATAGATCGTGGAGGTTGTCGGGGGCATGGCCGCTCTCCTTGCACAACTTCTAGTTACCGTGCCAGAGACATTACTTATTTGTGCTTCCTCGATGGGAAGAAGGTCAATGGTTAGCTTCCGACATTTGTACAAATGATAATCCAGGTTAGGTAACCGAATTTCATTGACAAAGCCGGGATAATAAAATAAAAAAGAGCCATCTTGATCATGCTTAAGGGTATGTCCTTGCACTAAATAATCTTCATCAATTAATTCTCTTTCATTTTCAATATACTCAAATGAAGAATATTCTAGTGCTCCTACCCTAGTAGCAATATGAGTAATCAATGAAGTGCATTCAATTGGCCCCGTTCTTGGAATGTAATCTAACCATTGCGTCATCATGGCAATAACTGGAGCAACTTTTATCTTTTTAATCATGGTAAATAAAATTTTCAGCTCATCATCATGCACTAACCTTATGTCTACTCTGGGAATCATAGTCATAACCACCCATCTATGCATGAAGCGTAAAGTAGGGTTGTGTAAGTGGCTATTCCTAGGTGCACTACATTTGACCTCACTAGTTAAATCATGCCAAAACTATGTTTGTTAAACTTAGGCAAAGTGTCTAAATCTAGCAAACAATGTCTATGGAAGCCTAGGATTTCACTTAATTCTTTCCATAGCATGTTGTATTCTTTTTGAAATAATCTAAAAGTAATACGATCAAATCCTATTTTGAGTGTGCAAAGGAATTATATGGAGAGAAGGCATGAACATCTCTCCTCTATGTGAGCAAAGTTTCCCATCCTAGTGCAAGCCAAATGGAAAAGAATTCAGAATCCATACCTATTTTTTAGATCAAGTCCGTATCATAAGCTTTCGTATGAGAAAACTTACGATCTTGGAGGAGCTTGCGTGCTTGATCTTCAGCTTCACTTTGTATGTCGAGGTTGTCGTCATGAAGAAGTTGATGAGGGTTGCTTCTCTCACCCATTGGAGTGTCTTCACCTACACTCCTTCTACGTGAACTTGATATAGCAACAGAAGAGTAGCGTGCACTTGAGTCTCCACCATGGCTTGAGCATGCAGCCTCCTTCCTCTTTCCAAACAACCTCTTCATTCCTTTCATGGCCACAACAAACAAGAACACAACAAGGCAAAAACTCAAAATAGGTGATGTTAGCAAAAGCAAAACCCCTCAATGAATTTTCTCTTGAAGAACTTGAGGCCAAACTGCAAATGCAAACAAAAGCAAATCTTTTTGAATTGGATTGATCAAGAGTACTTCAATGAAGAGCAAGAAAAAAAATGTGAGCAAGAGTGGCTTTGGGGAGGTATGAAATGAGAAAAAGTGTGAGGAGAAGTGCTCCTCACGGCCACCATTTATTGTGTGCACTCCCCAATGGTCACTAGGATACCAAATGTAGCCGTTGGAGGAGAGAGAGAGCCAAAATGGCTCTTTCTCCTAGTCGGCCGAACAGGGGGCTCGGCCGCAATGACAAGTGGGCTCCCCTGTTGTCCCTTTTGGTAGGTGGCTCCCCAACAGCTATGGAATTAGCACATTGGTGAATTACCACTTTTGCAACTCAGAAAAATCGTTTTCTGAATAAAAACTTTTTTTCAGATCCCAACAATTTTCTTTTTGTGGAAAATAAAAGAAATAAAAATGATAGTTGAGAATATAAGATTTTCAAAGTACTAAGAAAATCAAAATATGCAATGGAGAAAATAAAATCAAATGGGGAAAACCAAATAGAGAGAAAATAAAAACAAAGAAAATGATATCTACCAATTTAACCTATTGGCTAGGTCTCACCACCGTCTGATGAGATGGACATTCCTCCTTCTTCATTTCTTGACATCCGGGCCTGGAGTGATGGGATCGAACGACTTGTATTGCTTCTTCCGCCATACCTTTTTTGGCGGCTTGGTGGACTTGGGCCTTTGGGGAGGCCCAAACTTCTCCGTCTCCTTGGGGCGTCGGCGTGGACAATAAGACAGGTTCTCTGCATAGATCAAATTCCTCATGAATGTAATTAGTGAGTTCAACTTTGGAGGTGTGATTTCGACCTCTTGAATGTGTTTAACATTCATCCCATACTTGATATGGATCATGGAGCATTGCTCCAATTATGGTTGAAAGTTAAACTTCTCCTCCTTGCAATTGATATGAAAGTGGATTTCTCCAGCTCCCACAAAACTATGTGAGCCTTCATGGTACTAAGGAACGGGCGCCCAAGAATGAACGGCATATCCTTCTCGACCTCCATGTCGAGCACCACAAAATTCATGGGTATGAAGCAATTGTGGATTTTCACCAGGACATCTTCAGCGATACCCGCTGGATAACAGACTGAAGAATCAGCCAGTTGGAGCTGCATTGGTGTTGGAGTAAGCTCCGTGAAGATCAGCTGGTCGAAAACCACTGTGGGCATCACACTCACACTTGCTCCAAGGTCACAAAGGGCCTTGTCAAAGTGGTGAACCCCAATTGAGCATGATATTGTAGGACATCCAGGGTCCTTTTGCAAGTTACCTCCTTATAGAGAAATCATATTGGCACTTTCCACAAGAGGCTCGAGCTGTCCTGGCATCTTGTCATTTTCCACTGGAGGAACATCAACTGCCAGTTGAGTCAACTAAGTTTCCAACATCTTGGTGAAACTCAATTGATTCTTGAAGGCTGAGGATAGTCCTTCAATCTTGGCATTAATGCTTTCCAAGGTCTTGTCATTAGCCGATAGCTTCTTGGATATAGCATCATTAATCTTCAGCTGGCCAATGGCAAGTTCTCTCAAGTTGGGTTGTTTTCCATTATTGCCATTGTTTTTGTACCCTCCTTGAAAGAATGGGCGTGGTTGGCCCCACCCTTGACCTCCTGGATGATAGCCATTGTTGTTTCAATTGTTGGCTAGGTATAGGGCATCCTCACGGGTTTTTGGGCAATCATTGCCCGAATGGCCCGTGTTGCCATAGACTTCAAAAGTGATGTGAGAGTCTAAGGCATAGGCATTGCCACATACCTTACCATTGTCTTGTCCATCAATCTTTTTCATAAGGAGGTCCAATTTAGCAATGATCATGTCCACCTCCTTCAAGGTGTGCATGCCTCACTAGCGGGTATGGAGATGCTCATCACTCCAACCCATATTTGACACCATCTTCTCAATTAAATCTTTGGCTTTGGGCACCGTCAATGAGAAGAAGGCACCTCTAGCAACAGCATCAACATGGTCATGGGAAGAAAGGATCAGCCTGTTGTAGAAGTTTTGGATTATTAGCCAATCATCCATCCCATGGTGGGGACAGGCTAGGATGTACTCCCAAAGCCTTTCCCAAACCTCGGGAATAGATTCCTTGGCATCTTGCTGGAAGCTGGAAATTCTTCCACGCAGGGCATTGGTCTTTTCCAACGGGAAAAACTTGGCGAGGAATGTTGTAGAACACTTGTCCCAAGTGTCTACAACACTTGTCCCAAGTCTCTACAACACTTCAGTCGCGTAGAACCACTGCTTTGCTCTCCAAGAAGAGAGAACAAAAACAACCTAAGACGAACAACATCAGGAGATATGTCCTTGATCAAAAGTACTGCAAATCTCAAGGAACTATTACTGGTGAGCACTTGCATCCTCTTTAGCCTTCCCACAAAATGGGTTTGCTTGCACCATAGGGATTAGGCCAGTTTTGATTTTGATGTTCACGTCTCCTGTATTAACAGTGGGCCCAACAGGCACATTGTTAGCAGAGGGAGCCGAAAACTCACGAAGGGTCTTCTAGGCCATTGGCATTTCGGTTGTTGGTGCAGTTACGATGGCTTGCTTTGCCGCTCGAAGCTTCTGAGGAGTTACAACACGAGGTCAATCTCTTAGAAGGGATTCGGGTTTTCAACAAAGTTTTCTGGCAAGCGGAAACCAGACATACAGTACCTGTTATGACATAAAATGCGAAAACAGAGAAGGGTTATCCTACTAAAACCTACCAGGATCCTATCTATTCACTCAATCATGCAATACTTCGGCTACCTTCCCCGCAACTGTGCCAGAAATGCTTGTTGATACTTCCTACGCACAACTAACAATTCATCCCTAGCAGGGGTGCAAGAAATGCTTGTTAATAGATTTTAGAATACACATGTAAATCCGCAAGCGCACAGAATCTATTGATGTAGCATTTTCCCTCTAAGAGTATTCCCAATGGGTGTCATTTATATTCTCCCAAAGTAAGGCTAGATGAAGGTAAAGCAATCATCAAATGGAGAGGCTAGGTTTGTCTAGGTAGGGTTCTACCAAGGATGGATAAATGGTATTTGGAGTAGTATGACACACACAAGAGCATTCTATCCTAAGGGAGGTAAATGAGGTAAATAGGGACTAGGTTAAGGGTTAGGTAGAGACTCCTACGATGCTACAAATGTACATATACATAGCCTAAGTTAGTTACTAATGATTATATTAATTATGAATTCTCATGCTAAGTGGATTAACACATCGGACACAGGTTTACCCCTAGCAATACTAGGACGAATCTCGCCAAGAACCTGTGACATAGCCGAACGTGGAGGATTACAAACACATAGGGTTGTTACCCCTATTGCCTAACTCTTCAACCTGTGGGTCTATGAGACATTCAAGGCTACTTATCTATCCTAGCACCATGCTAGCATATTAAGTAATTACCTTAGAAGCCTAGGCACAAGCCATCCTAAGGCAATGAACTAAATCATTGTTGAACCAATGTTAATTCATAGCATAGGTGATTCATATTAACATAATCATGTCATAGTAATTAGACTACAGTGGGGGTTTGTAGTGTTTATGATGATATAATGAGAATGGTATAACATAATCATAAATAATACTCCTACTACATACATGGAATCCACAATCAAACAATAAACGCTTCATCCAAGTATATGAACCATAGAAGACTAAAGATATCATCTTTATTAAGAGCAAAGTCACAAATACAAATAGGAATATAAGAGCCATACCTTTCCAAATTAGGAATTGGGAAGAGACTCCTTATACTCCTCTCCTACTTGGACTGTGGACTAGAGACTCTCCTCTCTACAACCTATACTCCTCTAAACCTATGGAGAGTAGTGGATACAATGGATGAATACTCAAGTGGTGTATGTTGAAGTGAGGGGTCCTATTTATAGCTTGGACAAGGGTCGGTTCCCACCACCAAAAGCGTGTGAATCAATCACCACTGACTTATTCATGCCGGGAGGTGCCAACATGTGGAAGTTGACTGAGTTTGGCGCCTGGAAGGGGTCGAACCACCAGGTTGGCCGACTTGGTCCTTGCTCCAAACAGCCTGTGCTTTCTCCAGGTGGCTTTCAGGTGGGTCCCATTGACTGATATGGGTTCTACACCATTGTATGGCCTCGGATACTTCCGTTTGTGGGCCATTTGATCCATGTGGTGCCACATGTCGGTGCTTGATTGGATGGAATCATAATTTATAGGATATATCCATTTGTTTCACTTTAATTCTGCATAAGATACATGCATACATCATTTTCTCCAAGGACAAGTGGAAATAGGTTAAATAGAAAGGTGATGTGTGCAAGAAATGCTATTTCCTCCACATAATTGAGTTATATTGATGGGTAAAATTGGTATATAACAGCCGTCAACAGGTCCTCAAGTGATACACTCAATCACTCCTATGTGGGAAGTGGTATTTGTATCCGCACAAAGGCAATGCCTTTCTTGTCCTACATCTAAATAAGGCTTATATGTGGAGGTTGGTAGGGATCAAGAGTAGGCATATTTGCAACACTTATATTGCTAAGTCAAAAAAGTAAGCCTTAGTAGAAAACAAATTATACTTTTGATCAAGGTTTGTGCAAGTGTGATGGAATGTTTGTGGAGTGGAAATATGAAGATAACTCCTTTGTATGCACTCTTTTTATTGTGAGGATGTAACATGGCTACTTATTCTCTCTTTTTTTCTCATGCTCTTGTACATGAACATGCATTTTCTTTGTCGCCATGTCTTTTACTCCTCTTTTTTTTAAAATATTTTTGTGAGAGTATTATGCAAGGAAATCATGGAGTATCTTTTGATTGTGGAATGGTATGATGGAAATTGCTAACTTCTAGTGTAGAAGTTTATCACGTGCCCATGCAATCTTGATCTCAAAAACATGAAAAGATTCTCACATAGGTTTATACTAGATTGACTAGGCTAAATGTGAACGAAAATAGCACATGTTTAGGGTTTATAATATTCAAATCATCATATGGCTTTGGTAGGAATTTCTATCAAATGAGGAACTTCCATTTTAAATTTTCTTTGTGAATCAAGTTTCACTTTCAACTAGGATATTAGAAGCTCTTATCACTATATCATATCCCACAACAACCTAGAATTGGACTTAGCTTTTGCTAACCATAATTTCCATGTTTTATGTAAGAATATTATAGGCCAATAAACCCAATACTTGGAGAATACTAAGTTGTATGCAAGGGACTAGAGAAAATAAAATAGAGCAACTTTCATCATTTCAACATATGCAAAGTAAAAATGTTCTTACCGCACATCTTTTATTTTTATTAACCTAAACTATGCTACATTATTTTTATTTTTATTTTATTTTTTTTGAGGATGCAAATGTGGTGGAATGAAAGAAATAATATAAAGGAATGCAAATGGGGTGTGATACTCGTTACCTCAAGTAGGTATCCTCCCCCAAGCTTGTTCATCTCAATCTCTGTGATAAGGGTTGAACCTATGTCTTGCCTTGTCGCTCGGGATGTAGCAAAGAGAGTTAGGAAGAGTATTTTATGTTTTTGCCTCGCATTGCTTAATTGTGATCAGGAAGAACTGAACAACTTGATTATAAACTTTTGATCATGTGAACTATGTGAAATGGTCATAATGACACTTAGCAATATGAAACTTAGGGATCTAAGCAAGCTGGTTTTGGGACTGGGTTGGATGGATGTGCTCAATTGTGAGACATCCCTTAGTGGGTCTGTACATGCTGGTAGTCTCTTTGTAAAGATTGTTTTGTGATCTCATGGTCACACACCAACAGAAGTGTCAGAAGACATAATTGAGATTCCTTAGTCACCAAAAGGTGATGAAATCACAGACTTCTGGGTAAAGCGTTGCAACCTCTGCAGAGTGTGTAAAACTATCATAATAGTCGTGCTCCGGATCATGAGCAACATGGACCCTCACATGATTAGAGTTATGGACATGAGTATGTTTGGTTAATGGTTGGAACTGGGAATGGGTTGTGAATTTGGTTATGATGTATTGAATATGAGTAAGTGGAAGGTTATGGTTATATATGTTGGTTGGTTAGTTAATGGTTGAGAATGGTGAATGATGGAGTCGGATATGGTCTATGCTGGTTACTTGGGTTATAATGGGATTGACCGACTTAGTAATCTTAAGTTGCATTTTAACTTTTGTGAATGAAATATTCTTTTGTGCAATGAGCCATTTATAATGTCCTTGTTTAAGCTACATGTCATACTTTCCCACACTTGCTAATATGACATGTACTCACTCTTGCTATTCTCATATTAATTCAGCAGCAGGTGACACTTGGGAGTATATTGAGGATCGCGAGTTGTACTAGGCGTGCATGTTACCGTCAATTGCCTGTGGAGCTGGAGTCTGCTAGTTGCTTAGGTTTCCGCTGCAATATTGTTAAGTTGTCATTTGAGACTATTTGGAATATTGTAATAAGGTACTATTTACTAATCATGACATGGTTGTAATCTAAAAATCATTTGTGATGCACTCGTGTATGTGTGATGAATATCCTGGGCACACATATGCGCTTCACTTGGTTCATTCTTAGAACCGGATGTCACAAATTGGTATCAGAGCCGTGTTGACCGTAGGACGCAAGCCTAGGTCGAATGGACACCACAGACCACATATTACTTCTTCCTTTTCAAATTTACTTATTTGGCACTTATTTTTCTTTTACTAATCATATTTCTGTCGAAAAATGTGTGGTTTTGCTGCTGCTGCGTTTTTACTTCTTCCATTTCTTTTTGAGCTACAGCACACCCTCTCATCTTGTTTTATGGTTTAGATATACATTGCGCTCTTATCTAATATTCCCATGTTTTTCTCTATAGATGTCTAACACTAGGATGACAACATGTAAGAGAGCTCGTCTGCCGCCTCTTGGAAGCAAGCTTAGGCCGAATTAGGATCCAAAAGACCCAGCCCAAGAGGAGGAGGAAGTGAACTCCCCTGCAAAAGTAGTTGAACATGAACACTCCAACACAACGAAGGAAGATCCAAAAGAGGTGGAGCCTTTTGAGGAAGATGAACCACATGAGGATAATGAATAAGAGAAGCCCCACGTGGTTGAGCCGCATGGAGGCACCCAGGAAGATGAACTTGCAACTCAGGAAAATGAAACCACACCCGTTGGAGCTGAAAAAGAGGATAAGGGTCTAGTTTTTTGTTTTGCTCCAGAATTTCATTCTGATCGAACTGATGGAGGATCTGCAGCTAGGGAATTGAAGAAGTTTCTTGACCTTTGCAAATTACATTCAGAGTACTATGTCAAAAGGATTCCTCGCTTTGGACGTGAAGAATAGAAGGCTCAAGTTACTATCCTCGCTAAGGACGTTGTGGTCAGTCGGTACTTTGTGCCCAGATGGAGGTCCACTAGGGAGCAAGCCACCGATGATGTTGCTTGGGATGCACTCACCAGACTGTGTTACTCCTACCGCGAGCAGCTTGGAGGCACTAGCTTTGCACTACACCAACGTTGCAAGAGTGGAACGAGATAGATCATTGGACCAGAAGAAGGAGCTCAGTCCAACTCTCTCGCCATTGACACATCTCAAAGGATGCTTGTGAAGCTGGGAAATCATTATGCCGACGCTCTGGAAGAGATACGCTACCTCCGCAAGAGATTGTACATCATGTGTGAGACCTATGTGTGTTGAATACATTAGCTTTGACAATAAAA
Source organism: Tuctoria greenei (assembly GCA_036927565.1). Taxonomy (NCBI): domain Eukaryota; kingdom Viridiplantae; phylum Streptophyta; class Magnoliopsida; order Poales; family Poaceae; genus Tuctoria; species Tuctoria greenei. The sequence goes on from JAYESD010000003.1 coordinate 168,692,876, forward strand.
GTTTTGAATGCTGCCATAACATCTTCTTAGCAAGGTTTGACTCCAGCTCCGAGCTTCTGAAAGGTCCGACAATAGGTCCGACATATTTTTGGGTAGCTCCGGTGAGCTTTGTCTTTAGCTCCAGCATGTCTTTGATAGCTCCGGCATGTCGTTGTTAAGCTCCGATATGTTTTGATAGGTCTGACTTATGTTGGTTAGCTCCGACATTTTTTCTAGCTCTGGCTTTGGGTTGACTAGTTCTGACTAGCTTTGGTAAGCTCCGACGCTAAATTGTACTAGCTTTGGAAAGCTCCGGCGCTAGGTTGTACTAGCTTTGGTAAGCTCCGGTTAGCTTTGGCAAGGTTCGAAGCTTGATTGCAATGTTCCTGCTTTTACCGTGAATTGTCTCGAACTTGCTTTACATTGTTGGAAAGATTGCTTAGTATTCATTTGCTAAGTTTTTGACGCGTTTTGGTTGATATGGATGATATTGTTTTTGCTATGCTTTGCAACATGCTTATGTGAGGTGTTCACGTAAGGTGTTGTGTTCGGAACTAACGTGAGTCAAGTAGAGGACTTGTGCTCGAAAGTATGGGTTGTTTATTCATGTGCAGGTGTTGCTTGAATTCAAGACATGGCTGGTGACGGGATCCATTGAACTAGTCTTAGGGAGAAGATGAGGTTCAACAACCAAGTTCGGGAGGAATTGTGGTTAAGTTGATCGGGAGGTTGCGCAACATGTTTGAATCAAGAACAATGCATATGAAGGTATCATGGACGTCGTTGGAAGATGTTTGCATGTGTGCAAGGAGTGCATGAATGTGGCTAAATGGTTCCGAGGTGTGATGAAGAGATGTGGACGTAAAGAATTGGTCGGAAAGGTCCAACCGACTAGGTTATGGACTCAAGTTGCGGCTGAGTCGTGTTTTGACTCAAATATGGAATGTTTTGAGTTGGTTATGATAGGATTTCGTGTGGGTCACGAATTTGATTTGTTTTAGGAATGTGGGATACGTTCTTAAGGTGTTTGGAAGTCTTAAGATTGCTTCTATCTGCATTAGAAGAGTCCTAAGCAGTTATGGAAAGTTTTGATTTGTGATCTGAGTAGGATTAGAGTCCTAGTTGAGATTGGGTTGGCCTAAGAGCTGGTTATATAAGCAAGGGAGGCCAGAGCTCGTGGTAGATGACTTTGGGGCTGTTCCTCTTGTGTTCTATTGAATAAAGATCGTAGTTTAAAGGAACTTTTGTGCCTTGTTCGTCCGACTTGTTCCTGACAAGTTTTTCTCGTCGAGTTTCTGCACAGCACTACCTTGTTTTGGTGGTTTTATCATAACTCGAGTTTTACAGATCCAATTGACGTGATTCTTTTTGAGTTGTTTTCACAGTTTGATTATCTATCATATGTAAAAATTTCACGATCATTGTATTTGTGGTTTCAGATCTACACGAGTTTCTTTGCAGTGTTCCTGAACTGTTTTTCTCGGGTAGGACAGATTGATCTTTGTTTCATCTTTTGATCGTAACTTGAGTTTCTCTTGACGGATTTTTGTAATCCTTATTGTGATGTATTCTTGACTTGATTCTCTACAATATATACAAGATTTTTCACAGTTGAACACTTTTAGATTAGTTGCACACACGATTTTTTAACAGATCTGTTTTCTGCCGAAGGGGTTGGGATTTTCATTGTTTCCGCTGCGTAAGATTTTTTAATCTACCATCCACCCCCCTCTGGCAGATTTACACGTGCTCTTCGATCCTACATCGTGGAAAATCAAGAGGAGATCCGGGCCAGTGTAGAAACCAATGGTGTGGCAAGTTCACCAACTCCTACATGGACAGCCAATTCGCCTTGGTGTGCACCCATGTATGACTCGCTGCCTTCGTCACCTTCACCGCCTCATGACCAAAACAGCCATGGCTCCAACAATTAAGTTTAGGTATCCTATTGAGAAGTTGTGAAGACGCTTAGATCGCAGTAGCTATTTGTAGTGTGGCGTGCTGAATTTTCTATGGTTTGTGCTTGTGCTTGTGTGCTTGGTTTGAGTTGTGGGACGCTTCAACGATTGTCCACATCCGCACATAGTGGAGAGATGTAGGATTCTTCGGCACTTGCCCACATCCTCATAAAGGGTTATATTAATAAAAAGAGTTGCTTAGTTTCATATACCTTGATGCATATAGTTGGGGACCAACCAAAGGAACACCAATGGTCATGATGACAATGTGGAGGCTTCCTAAAATGTCAACCTTGGAGCTGATGCAAACAACATTGAACGCCTCATAGCTATGCAAAATCAGATCATGCAAACCACGATGCAAACCTTGGGACAGCTACAAGCCAACAACAACAACCAGCACAAAATTCCTGTACCACCACTACCTCACAACCGATTGAGAGAGTTTATGAGGATCAGGTCACCCACTTTTGCACAAGCCAATCATCCTATGGAAGCTGATGATTGTTGACGTTTCTAACGTACAAAATAATTTTCGCAAGTGCACGAAAACTATCATGTATCACTTCCCCTTAAAGAGTATTCCCAAGGGTATAAAATCCAAAGAACATGTGTGCCAATCTTACGAACTAGTTCACCCAAGGACACAAAGTTGTTTGGTAGGCAAGGAACGGAGAGGAACTCAAAGTATAGATTTAAATTCAAAGAGATTTGCGGCAACTGCTTGCTTCAGGCATGGGTTTACCCCTAGCAACACTAGGACGACTCCCACCAAGAGCCTATGGCATAGCCGAACGTGGAGGATTACAAAGGACAAATAGGGTTGTCACCACCGACTGCCTACCTCTTCAATCCGTGGGTCTATCAGATATTCACTGGTGATTTCTAACATAAGCATCGCACTTACGTTCTAAATCACTACTCTGTTGTTTCGAACACATAACTACAACTAGGGCATTTAATAAATTAAAGCAATGAACCCACAAATAACTACTTGTGCAAATTACTTTGAATTGAAAATCAAACTTGTATTGAATTCACAAAGGCTTACTTGATTTTAGTAGAACCTTTGTAAGGGTACAAGTAGAAGAGGGACTTGACAAGCCAAAGCTTCCTTCTTCTAAACTCTTCACCACACTTTCCTTCTACCTTGTGAGTGGTGTTCTAATCTCAACTTTTGGTGTGTGGGTGAAGTGAGGTGTAGGGTGCTATTTATAGGTGGAGAAGGGTCAGATCCTAACACCAAATGTGCGCGATTCAGTCATCCCCGCCACCAGGAAGCCGTCAGGAGTCGACATGCATCGTTTGACCAAGATTGGCGCCAAGACGGGGTCGGCCGAGCAGGGGGTTTGGTGGACCTGGTCTCTACCCTAATCCGTGTATACTTTCTCCAGGTCACTGATTGGTGGGTCCTCTTGATGTTTGGGGCGCTACACCGTTGGTTTTCCTCGGATACGATTGTTTATGGGCCATTTGATCCACGTGATGCCACATGGTGTCGCTCGATTTGCTGGAATCCAGTTTTATGGATTACTCCCTGCATGTCTTGGTATTTTTGGGTATTAATTCACCTGCATACAAATAAACACTAACACTTGTGGAATTGGTTAGTATTTAACCCTACTACTATGTTATGTTTCTATTTTGGGCACATTATGAGGTGAATTGGTAGTCTAAATATGGCACTTAAGGACCATCAACAAACTTCCCCACACTTAGTCCTTTGCTCGTCCTCGAGAGAAGGAGAGAAGAAGAACTGAAGTGTTGTCATAAATTTGCTATAAGTTGAAAACGAGGATACTAGATATTTCAACTTATACCTGAATTCAAGAATTCCCTTTGAATGTGGCTACCACAGGAATCTTGGGTGTTTGAAGAGTGGAATGGTTGGAATGTAGTTCCCTTGATCTTCTCCTGCTGAATTGATTTGACAATTTGCTAAATCTTGAAATTCAAAGAAGCATTTGCCTTTATCTCTCATTTGGAATCTCTCAAATCTCTCAAAGTGTTTTGATCCTCACCTTGGCATGTTTTGCCAATTTTGTCCCTATACTAAGTATGGCTATATCTGGGGCTTGGTAGGGATAAATGTAGCACACATTGCAATTCATATATCACTAAGTCAAAAACTTGATCCTATGAGAGACTTATGCAGCAACCAATTTGACAAAGAAAATCCTTGTGCACATGATTGGAATGGATAAATGTTGACTCCATGATTTTCTCTCTTTAAGGATGAAACATGGCTACTTGTTCTTTTTTTGAGCATTCTTCCTCTTTTGAAGAGTAGATGCTTTTTTGTAGCCATGTCTTCTACTGCTTTATATTTTTCTAGAGAGAGATTTTAGCAATCATAATACATGGAGTTTATTTTCTGATGGATGATTAGTGAATGCAAATTTTCAATGTGAGAAATTTTGCATGAATGGAGTGCACAAGAATTTATAAATCAAAAAGTTCATCCATGTCACTGAATTGGGTCATGAGTTTAAGTTTAATGAAAAGCAAAGTGGCATATGCATGTGGTTTTCAAGAAATATATCATATGGTTGTTGACGGCCCCTAAGAAACACTAAAAATCATCACCAGCAATGGCACCAGAAATATTTGTTGGTATTTCTTAATGAAAGTTCATCTAGGCATCCCTTGTGGGTTTTGGTTGATTTATGACAAACAAATGAGATCCTAACAAAATTGTTGAGATGAGCGCAGGTTTTAAGGAAATTAGAAGGAATGCTCAAAGAGAAAGGAGAATGAGGAATCAAAAGGAAATTAGTTCAAGAGCTAATAAGATTAGATCATTGTGTATGGAGTGTGTTGGAGAAACACACCCCAAGAGCTCAAGTTAACAAACAAATTGATTCACTGTACAATTCACCGGAAAACTGGACAAGTCTGATATACATCGGACTAGTCTGATATCTCTCTGACTAAGGTCAGACTAGTCCCTCCCTAGTGCGGACTAGTCCTCAGCACTTCACACTTGCACAACATCGAACAAGTCCGATATCAACACAGACTAGTCCGATATCTTTATGACTAAAAACAAACAAGTCCGCCCCAGTGCAGACTTGTCCTCAAGACCTCACACTTTACACAGAAACGAACAAGTCAGATATCATCACGGACTAGTCCGAAAACTCTCTGACTAAAATTGGACAAGTCCTCCAACTGCAGACTTGTCCTCAACTCTACATGAGGTTCACCACATCGGACTAGTCCGATATGTGCTGGACGAGTTCGAACATTTCCAGAGCCCAAATCATATTGGTCCGCATATTTCTGGACAAGTCTGATATCTCAGGATACTTAGGGTTTCCCACACGCCGCACACCGGACTAGTCCGTGTCCACCATGGACTAGTCCGGAAATCGCAAACCCTAACAGTAACTTTTGGAAACCCCAGTATAAATAGAGGTGTACAGCCCTACAACTAACTCTCTCGACCCCCTGTGCCGTCACACCTTCCAAGAGCCCAAAATACACATCTCTCCACACATTCTAACCCTAAAAAGATCAGATCTCTGAGGATTAGCATTGATCGAAAGGGGATACTTGTTCCACATGATCTTGAGATCTTGGGTTTGATTCTCTTGCACACTCTTGTTGTTTATTGCATATATTTCGAGTTTGTTTGGTGGTGTTCGTCATTGTAAATTTTGGGAGCCCTTAACTTGTGAGAAGTCCCCTTGAACTTGGTTATTTGCCCCTTTGTGATTAGTGGAAGAGAATCGGCCTCTGTGGCGATTTGACGAGGGTAGGGTTGGTGAAGACCCGTTCCTCTGTGGACTCCTCAATGTGGATGTAGATTTCCTCTATTGAATCGAACCACGGAATAAAAATCTCTTGTTGCATACTTTTGTTCTTATTGTTTATAATATTTTAGGGTTTACTCAATCTTGTATAACCTACGTTAAAACATTGAAATCAAAGTTAATTTGTTCCATACCTAGTTTCATTGTTGTGTTACATCCAAGTTACCGCTGCATAGAGTACTTGATGTGAAATCATCGATCAAACTTGATCCTTCTAGTCCGCACACACCAGACTAGTCCGCACCACACCGGACTAGTCCGATTTCTCTGTATTTGATCAAGTTGTTAAGTGTTTCAGTATACGACTAAAGTTCAAAAGGCCTATTCACCCCTTCTCTAGGCTACATTAAACTGGTATCAAAGCAGGATTCTTCAAAAGAGACTCACCGCTCGAAGAGAAGATGTCGGACATTATGGATGTACACAAGAACTTCAACCAAGAGAAGAGTGACGATGAAAAGACATAGCCGTTAGAGAAGCTCCTCGACGCCATCCAAGATTGTGAGGATGATGATGAGGAAATGCTAGAACTAAAAGCACTCCTAAGGAAGAAGACACTATCCCCAAAAGGGAAGTTGAAGATCGAAGATGAAAAGAATAAGAAGGGGAGTAGTCACACCGACTACTCCCAATATCCTTTTAACTATGATCAGTTAAATTCGAACAATAACCATTACTTGTCGATTCCTCTCGGGAAAGCACCTTTCTTAGATGGCAATGATTATTCTATGTGGAGACAAAATATGAAAATACATCTCATATCACTTAACTACAACTTGTGGCATATAGTGTGTACAGGGATAGATATCCCGGTTGACGATGAAGAGCTCACACCAAGCCAAGAACAAGCTATTCATCAGAACACTCAAGTTGCAGCTGTCATAACATCGTTACTGAGCCGAGATGAGTTCACCATGGTGGATGGACTCGAAATTGCTAAGGAGATATGGGACACTTTACAAACTGCACATGAAGGTGACTGTCACGTGCGAGAGGCCAAGATTGAAATGATTGAAGGCGAATTGGGAAGATTCGCTATAGAAAGAGATGAGTCACCACAATATATGTACAATCGATTGAAGAATCTTATCAACAAAGTTCGAGCATATGGAAGCAAGAAGTGGAATGATCGTGAGGTTGTGAAGCTAATTCTTAGAGCCATCATGCCTCGCAATGTAACCCTTTGATCAATTATTAGAGGAACCCAGGGTATCGAAAAATGACCCGGGACGAACTTCTTGGGAAGATTATAAATTTTGAGATGATGGAGAAACAAGCAAAGCATGTCAAAGAGATTGTCAACCTTACCTCGGCAAAGAAGAAAGGAGTTTCTTTGAAGTCCACCTATAAACCTATGTCAAAAGAAGCTCGAGAAGCTCAAGAAGAAGACGTCAGCGACAATGAAAGCAGTGATATAGATGAAGAAGATATGATCCTATTCATGAAGAAGTTCAGGTAAATGATGAGAAGGAGACAAGGTGGTAGACCAAATGAAGGAAGACATAGAGACAAACAAATATCGAAAATGAGGCGCACTTGCTATAAATGTGGAGAATACAACAGTTTCATAGTTGATTGTCCTCATGAAGAAAACAAGAGGAAGACCAAGGATAACAAGCCTCAACCCAAGAAGATGTTCAAGAAGAAGAAGCAATTCAGACAGGCGCATCTATGGAAGGAGTGGGACTCCAACGATGAGTCTTCATCCGAAGAGGAAGAGGAGATGGCTACCATAGCCATCAAGAAGACAACCAAGAAATTCACCCTCTTCCCAACCATGGGCGCATGGAAGGAAAACGACAACACATGTCTAATGGAAAAGGAAGCTAAAAGAAAGGTAACAACTAAATCTTCCTCCTTGTATTCCTTTGCTAGTGATAGTGATAATTATAGTGAGGATGATAGTTGTGATGAAAATGAATACTTGCTTAGTTGTTTAGATAAGAAATCTGCTGCTAAGATGAAATTTTTAATGGATAAGCTTGTTGATAAGGAGGAGCTAGTTGATCGTGAAGAAGATATGATCATCCTCCAAAAGGAGGAATATCTTAAGATCAAAAAGCTCCTTGAACTTGAAAAGGAGCGAAGCAACTCACTAGAACTTGAGTTAGCTTCAAGCAAGGAAGTTTGCTTGAAGTTAAGCGACTCAAATGTAATCATCAAGGATGAACTTGCTAACTTAACCAAAGTTCACAAGATCCTTGAGGTACAAGTTGAGTCAATCAAGCAAAGTGGCTCTTCATCCTCTTCAAGCTCACCTTAACATCTAAAATCTGAAACTATTATTGCTTGTACATGTGCTAAAATTTACACTAATTTGAAAGAAAAGCCAGCCTTGACGAAGGACAAGCAACCTTACCACTGTGGCATATTTGACAAGGAGAAGGTCAAGTATACACGTAGTGCATACTTGATCTCAAGACCTCCAAATGTAAAATATGGCCTTGGATATTCTTATGGTGAAAAGGAAAATGCTAGAAGCCACAATAATAACAAGGAACACATTGTATTTGTCAAGGGAAACTCTTCTCAAGTTAGAAAACTTAATAATGTTGATAAGTATAACATTGTGAACTCACATGAACAATAGGTTTCGTTTAAAACATTTGATGCTTCATATGTACTTGTGAAAAGCAATATCGGAAGAGTTTATGCCAAATATGTTTGGCCACGCCATGGGAACACCAAGTCTCATGTGTGGGTGCCCAAATCACTTATGACTAACCTCAAAGGACCCAAGCAAGCTTGGGTACCTAAGGCCAAGGCATAATTTGTTTTTGCAGGCTTATTCCCCTGGTGGAGCAAAATGGGTGCTATATGGTGGATGCACCAATCACATGACCAGAGAAAGAAGGATGTTCGTTGAACATGAAGAAAATGAAGATCTAAGCGAAGGCATTTATTTTGGCGATAACAGCCAAGGAAGGGTGCTCGGTACCGGTAAAATAGCAATTTCATCACAACATACTCTTTCTCATGTTTTACACGTTGATTCCTTGGATTATAACCTTTTGTCCATATACCATTTATGTGACAAGGGTTATAATTTTTTTTCACTAATGAGGGTGCGGCCGTCTCTAGGAGTGATAACTCGGTTGCATTCAAGGGTGTGTTAAAGGGAAAGCTTTATCTAGTTGACATCAACAAAGATAAAGCCGAACTTGACACATGCTTGATTGCAAAAACCAACATGGGTTGGCTGTGGCAGACGGCTAGCACATGTTGGTATGAGGAATCTTCAAAACTCCTAAAGGCGATCACATCCGAGGTTTGAAGGATGTTGTTTTTGAGAAAGACAGGTCTTGTAGCGCGTGCCAAGCGGGGAAGCAAGTAGGAGCGCCCCAACCCGCGAAGAATGTCATGACAACAACGAGACCGCTCGAGCTACTTCACATGGACCTATTTGGTCCAATTGCTTACATAAGCATCGACGGTAACAAATACGGTTTAGTAATTGTTGATGATTTTTCGCGCTTCACGTGGGTTTTCTTTTTGCATGATAAGACAAAAACTCAAGGAACCCTCAAGAAGTTTCTCAAGCGAGCTCAATATGAATTTTCGTTGATGATCAAGAACATATGAAGTGACAACGGAATGAAGTTCAAGAATACCCAAGTTGAGGAGTATCTAGATGAAGAAGGGATAAAGCACGAGTTTTTAGCACCTTATTCTCCTCAACAAAACGGAGTAGCCGAAAGGAAGAACCGAACACTCATTGAGATGGCGAGGACAATGCTCGATGAATACAAGACTTCGGACCGGTTTTGGGCTAAAACGGTTAACACCACTTGTCATGCCATAAACCAACTATATATTCATCGCCTACTCAAGAAAACATCGTATGAACTACTCATGGGTAACAAGCCGAATATTTCATACTTTTGAGTTTTTGGTTCTAAATGTTATATTTTGAACAAGAAGCCTAGGACTTCAAAGTTCGTTTCGAAGTCCGATGAAGGTTTCTTACATGGCTATGATTTGAACTCCTACGCCTATCGTATCTTTAACAAGGCCTCCGGACTTGTTGAAGTAGCACGTGACATGGTGTTCGATGAAACTAACGACTCTCGAGAAGAGCAAGTTGATCAATGTGTGCTAGATCAAGAAGAAGCTCCGTGTCAAGCATTGAGAAGAATGGCGTTGGGTGATGTTCGACCACAAGCGCCACCTCCAAATGCAAATGAAGAAGATGAACTACAAGTGGAGGAGAGTGATCAAGGGGGAGCTTCCACACAAGATCAACCTCAAGGAGACCAAGATGATCAACACATCAAGGAAAGCACCCATCCAGGGGGGAGCAGATGATGACCATGAAGATTCAAGATCACAAGTGCCACATCCAAGAGTACATCAATGCATCCAAAGAGATCACCCTGTCGACAACATAATCTATGACATCAAAAAGGGAGTAACAAATTGATCTCGTATAGCTAATTTTTGTGAAAATTACTCATTTGTATCCTCTTTGGAACCACGCAAGGTTGAATATGCGTCAAAGGATCCAGATTGGGTGGTGGCAATGCAAGAAGAACTGAACAATTTCAAAAGGAACAAAGTGTGGGAACTTGTCGAAAGACCCAAGTTCAATGTTGTCGGCACTAAATGGGTCTTTCGCAACAAGCAAGACGAACACGGGGTGGTGACAAGGAACAAGGCACGACTTGTAGACAAAGGATATTCACAAGTCGAAGGTTTGGATTTTGACGAGACTTTTATTACCATAGCTAGTCTTGAATCGATTCCTATATTACTTGCATATGCTACTCACCATGATTTCAAGATTTATCAAATAGACGTGAAAAGCGGCTTCTTCAATGGACCGATCAAGGAGGAGGTGTACGTGGAGCAACCCCCCAGGTTTGAAGGTCATGAGTTCCCCGACCATGTATAAAAAGTGCGTAAGGCTCTCTATGGCCTCAAACAAGCTCCTAGAACTTGGTATGAGTGCCTTAGGGATTTTTTGATTGAAAATGGTTTTAAGATTGGAAAAGCTGATTACACCATGTTTACTAAGCATTTTGATAATGATCTATTCATTTGCCAAATCTATGTTGATGATATCATTTTTGGTCCAACTAAAAAATCTTTTTGTCAACAATTTAGTTAGATTATGACAGATAGATTTGAGATGTCCATGATGGGAGAGTTGAGATACTTTTTGGGATTCCAAGTGAAGAACCAAAAGGAAGGGACGTTCATAAGCCAAACAAAGTACACTCAAGACATCCTCATGAAATTTGGCATGGACGAAGCAAAAAGCCCATAAAGACTCCCATGGTGACAAATGGACACTTGGATCTCAATGAAGACGGACCAAACATGGATCGAAAGGTATATCGCTCCATGATTGCATCCTTACTTTATTTATGTGCATCTAGGCTTGATATCATGTTGAGTGTATGTTTGTGTGCTTTCAAGCCAATCCTAAGGAATGTCACTTGACAGCCGCAAAAAGGATCTTGCGATATTTAGTTCATACACCCAATCTAGGTCTTTGGTATCCTAAAGGTTCAAAATTCAATATCATTGGATACTCCGATGCAGATTATGCCAGATGCAAGGTAGATAGAAAAGTACCTCCGACACTTGCCAATTCTTAGGTAGATCCCTAGTTTCTTGGTCCTCCAAGAAACAGAATTCCATTTCCTTAACCACAACCGAAGCGAAGTATGTCGCAGCCGGGAGTTGTTGTGCACAATTCCTTTGGATGCGACAAACTCTAAGGGATTACGGTTATAATATGAGTCGTATTCCACTCCTTTGTGACAATGAGTGTGCAATTAAAATTGCCCATAATCCCTTTGAGCACTCTAGAACTAAACACATAGACATCCGACATCACTTTTTGAGAGATCACTTAATGAAAGCAGACATAGCCATTTCCCATGTCAACACTAAAAAACAACTAGCCGATATCTTTACCAAGCCACTTGATGAAAAACGTTTTTGTGAGCTTTGAAATGAACTAAATATCCTTGATGCTTGGAACGTGGCTTGAAAACTTGCATACATGTATGCCATCTTCAAAATCTATTGATTGTGTTATGAAAATAATCTCTCTCTATTTTCTCTGAAAAACTATGTTAATTACTTGATCTTGGTGAATTATGGTCATAGCTTGATTGTTATATGTTTACTGATCATATTCATCAAGATTATTTGTGTGTTTTGCCCCCTATTTTCTTTGTAAGCACCTTCGAATATATATGAATGGTCTAACTGTTTCTGTTCCGGTGACCACGGACTAGTCCACACAATGCAGACTAGTCCGCAGAGTTCTGGTAGTTCGGACTAGTCCAGTCAACCAGGGACTAGTCCGATTTTTCGTATCCATAACCATAGGGCCGCCAAAACCTAATCCTCTTCATCCTCACAACACACCTCACGTTCTCTCTCCTCACTCAAGTGCCCCCAAGGTGATTTGGCGAGTTCCCCACCAAATCTCCTCATATCTACGTGGGAAACGATCTTCACCGCAAGGGGATCGAGGACCCCGGACTTGTCTGCATCAAAAACCCCTCCAACTCCGCGAATCGTAGGATTTGGTAAAATTTCTCTCCAAACTCTAGAACCTTTGATTTCTATTGGTTTTGCTCAAATAGCTTATTACTCCTGTTAATACATGATTCCTTGTTGTATTACAACTAATTGAGCCACTTTTGCATTGAGAAACACCATTGCTCTGCTAGTTAGGGTTAAAATGGCCGAATATTGGACTAGTCCGTTCTTAGTGCGGACAAGTCCGGTACTCCAGACTAGTCCACTCTTGAGCACCGAACAAGTCCGATTTTTGACTGGACACAATTCGAATTTTCTTCTACTCAATGCATTCCCTTCCATCAATCCTTATCTATGTCATGTATAACCTCCTTGTCAGGACAATGTCGAATGAAAACATCTCCGACTTTGAAGACGAGATGGATCAAGATGTGTTGCCTCGTGACTCAGAGTCTCGCGCTCACAAAAGGCAAGAGCGTGCTACCGAGCCTTCGCCTAATGCACCTAGGGTGTGTCAGAAGGTTGCGGCCAAGAAGCCAGCTTTGAAAGCTCAAGATATGGTTGGTTCTAGCTCAGCGGCTCATCGCCAATCCAAAGGGAAAGGCAAAGGGATTGCCTCTGGCCCGATTGGCCCTGTAAAAATGACAACTCTAAGGCAGGGGAATAGAGACCCCTCGGAAGAAAAATTCAATGGCAAGGGGAGTGATGAGGCTTGGAAGCTAAGGAAAGTTGATGCATATAGCAGTAGCAAGAAGGCAGCTGATCCGAGATTTTGGAGCTACTTCCACGCGGACTACTACTGTTTCGTATACCTGCAGATAAAGACTCCAGTAGTCTGCAACCAATGGATTGACTGGAACCATTATGAAAGAAAAGGTTTTGGTGCATTTGATGAAGTGGTAGATGCTGTAGAGAGGCATGGTTTAAAGGACTTGTTTGGTTTCAGATACAACTGGAATGATGAAGTCATTGCTCAGTTCTATGCAACTTGCTATTTTGCCAGCGATGAAGAGGAGAGGGTGACTTGGATGACTCATGGATCCAAGTACACAATCACATATGATGAGTTTGCCAGACTGCTGCATCTAGAGAACACCAACAACAATGCAATTGTGATTAACAATATTGATGTTCTGGAGAAGAATAAGATGGACTTTCTCTATGACACTCGCCTCAAGTACAATCCTCCCTCAACCAAGAACAGGAAGCCCTTCTTCATGGTTCTCAATGGAGTGCTCCGAAAGACCATTGCTCCAAAGAATGGAGATGCAGGGAGTGTCCAAGGTTACTTGAGAACCTTGATGAAAGTGATTAGCAAGAAGAGAAAGTTTGACATCTTTGACTACATATAGAATGACATGGTAAACATCTCTTGCACCCCTAATCACTCCTGTGGCCATGCACCGTACATCGTGTTAATGATAGAGAAGGTCACAGGGATCGAATTTGTGAAAGATGTTGAGCATACAACTTTGAGGCCTCAGAAGCCACCTCAAGCTGTTCTTCCAACAGCTCCATCTCCTGTTTCAAGTGAAGAGGCTCCGAGGAGAGCTCAAGGAGATGCAAGGCCTTCTTCTAACACTAGGGCCCCTTCTCACAAAAGGTCTCCTAGTGGCATTATGAAGTACTTGGCCGCCATCTTTGGCTCTTGTCGCAAGACTGAGGTGAAAGTTCATAAGTTGAACAAGGCAAGGAAAGAGGACATGAGGTACATGAAGCAAAATGTCAAAGCTGGAGATTGAGTCTGTTGGGTCTCCAGTTATCTCCGATGACTCTCCTTCTGACTTCTCGGAGCTTCCTCCTCTTTCACCTTTCGAGCTTTCCTATTTTGTCATTGGGGGAACGACGAGTGGTTCTCATCCTCACCCTCCTTAGCCTGATGATGAAGACAACGAGAGGACCGACAACGAAGAGTGAGTCAGTGACGACTAGTAGATCCCTCTTCTTCTTTTTGGTGCTTTGATGCCAAAGAGGGGGAGATTGAGGGGGGGGGGGTCTTAGGTCCTAGCCGCAGATTGAGAGATGAGAGCTCCAATTGTTTTTCTTTTGCAATTCTGTTACTTTTGGGTTGTAAAACTTCTATTATGCTTGCATTATGCTTCTGGATATGTTTATGGAGTTTGTGATAATGCCCTGTGATGATCTATGTTATATGCTCTAAATTTGATATTCATGATTGATAATCTTGATGTTGTTATGATTATGCTTTTATATTATTCACGTCAAGATTATTGCTCACACACAACCACGTAGTTTTGCACCCCACCATAAAGAGTGCACATACGTCCTATGTTTACATTGCCTACTTTGTTCAAAGCTCATATGTGCACACTTTTATGAAAATCTGAATTTTTATCATATTTGTGTTAATCTCAATTGGTTGTCATCAATCACCAAAAAGGGGGAGATTGAAAGTGCATCTAGGCATCCCTTGTGGGTTTTGGTTGATTTATAACAAAAATATGAGATCCTAACAAAATTGTTGACATGAGCGCAGGTTTTAAGGAAATTAGAAGGAACGCTCAGAAAGAAAGGAGAATGAGGAATCAAAAGGAAAAGAGTTCAAGAGCTGATAAGATTAGATCATTGTGTATGGAGTGTGTAGGAGAAACACACCGTAAGAGCTCAAGTTAACAAAAAAATTGATTCACTGCACAATTCACCAGAAAATTGGACTAGTCCGATGTACACCGGACTAGTCCGATATCTCTCTGACTAAGGTCGGACTAGTCCCTCCCTAGTGCGGACTAGTCCTCAGCACTTCACAATTGCACAACACAGGACAAGTCCGATATCACCACGAACTAGTACGATATGTTTCTAACTAAAAACCAATAAGTCTGCCGCAGTGCAGACTTGTCCTCGGGACCTCACACTTTACACAGAAACAGACAAGTCTGATATCATCACGGACTAGTTCGAAAACTCTCTGATTAAAATCGGACAAGTTCTCCAACTGCGGGCTCATCCTCAATTTTACATGAGGTTCACCACACCGTACTAGTCTGATATGTGCCGGACTAGTCTGAACATTTCCAGAGTCCAAATCGTACTAGTACGCATATTTCCGTACAAGTTTGATATCTCAGGATACTTAGGGTTTCCGACACACCGCACAACGGACTAGTTCGAAGTCCACCACGGACTAGTCCGGACATCGCAAACCCTAACGGTAAATTTTGGAAACCCTAGTATAAATAAAGGTGTACGACCCTACAACTATCTCTCTCGACCCCCTGCACCGTCACACCTTCCAAGAGCCCAAAATACACATGTCTCGACACATTCTAACCCTAGAAAGATCAAATCTTTGAGGATTAGCATTGATCAAAAGGAGAGACTTGTTCCACACGATCTTGAGCTCTTGGGTTTGAATCTCTCGCACACTCTTGTTGTTTATTGCATATCTTACGAGTGTGTTTGGTGGTGTTCATCATTGTAAATCTTGGGGAGCACTCAACTTGTGAGAAGGCCCCTTGAACTCGGTTATTTGCCCCTTTGTGATTAGTGGAAGAGAATCGTCCTCTGTGGCGATTCGACGAGGGTAGGGTTGGTGAAGACCCGGTCCTCTGTGGACTCCTCAATGTGGATGTAGATTTCCTATGTGGAATCGAACCACGGGATAAAAATCTTGTGTCGCATACTTTTGTTCTTATTTTTTATCATATTCTAGGGTTTACTCAATCTTGTATAACATATGTTGAAACATTGAAATCAAAGTTAATTTGTGCCATACCTAGTTTCATTGTCGTGATACATCCAAGTTACAACTTACTTTCCGCTGCATAGAGTACTGAAAGTGCACCTAGGCATCCCTTGTAGGTTTTGGTTGATTTATGACAAACAAATGAGAACATAACAAAATTATTGAGATGAGCGCAGGTTTTAATGAAAACATGGAGTAAGCGCAAAAAGAAAGGAGAATGTGGATCTATATGGAAAAGAGCTCAAGAGCTGAATAGATTAGATCATCGTGTACGGAGTGTGTTGGAGAAACACACCCCAAGAGCTCAATCACAAGAAAACTCACTCACTGCACTAATTTATACAGGTCCGGAGTAGTCCGATAATATTCGGACTAGTCCAATAACCCCTCTGTTCAAAATTGAACAAGTCCTCCCAGTGCGGACTTGTCTGCACAGTCTAAGTATACACAGACCGTACTAGTCCGATATCACCATGGACTAGTCCGATATCTTTCTGACTAAGATCGGACTAGTCCTCCCCAATGCGGACTAGTCCTCAACACTTAACAACTTTGCACGACATCGGACAAGTCCGATAATATCCGGACTACTCTGATAACCTCTCTGACTAAAATCGGACAAGTCCTTCAAATGCGGACTTGTCCCCAATTCACTAAGGAGATCACCACAGCCGGACTTAACCAAAAATAACCGGACTAGTCCGAACTTTTCCAGAGCCTAAATCGGACTAGTCCACCCTAAGCCGCACAAGTCCTATCTTCCTGAGAACGTGGGGTTTCCTGCACGCCGCACACTGGACTAGTTCGGACTCCACCACAGACTAGTACGGACCCTCGAAACCCTAACAGTAACTTTTGGAAACACCCTATAAATAGATGTGCACGGCCCTTCTTTCAACTCTCTCGACTCCCAGCGCCGTCACACCCTCCAAGAGCTTAGAAAACACATCTCTCCACGCAATCCAACGCAAGAAAGATCAAATCCTTGAGGATTCACTTTGGATCAAAGGAGAGACACGATTCCACACGTTTAAGCTCCTGGGTTTGATTCTCTAACACACTCCTGTTGTTTCATTGTTGACCTTAAGAGTGTGTTCTTGGTGGTGTTTGATTTGTAATCTTGGGGAGCTCTCAACTTGTGAGAAGGCCCCTTGAACTTGGTGATTTACCCTTGTGATAGTGAAAGAGAATTGGCCTTCATGGCGATTCGACGAGGTTAGGGTTGGTGACGACCCGGTTTTTCGTGGTCTCCTCAAGGTGGATGTAGGTTGCCTTTGTGGGAACCAAACCATGGGATAAAAATCTTGTCTTCACTTTGTGCATTTTGTTCTTACTTTTCATTGATATCTGGGGTTTTACTTGATCTTGTTCATATTATGTTAAAACATTTAATATAATGTTAACTTGTGCAACATCCAGTTTCATTGAAGTATTACACGTATATTTCCGCTGCATAGAGTCTAGGATAGAGATAATCGATCAAACTTGATCAATCTGGTCCGCACGCATCGGACTAGTCCGCACTCTACCGGACTAGTCTGATTTCCTAGTATTTGATCAAGTTGCTAAGTGTTGCAGGTTCTGACTAAAATTCAAAAAGGCCTATTCACCCCCCTCTAGGCCACATTCAATTGGTATCAGAGCAGGACTCTTCGCAAGAGACTAATCGCTCGAAGAGAACATGTTGGACATGAAGGATGTGCACAAGAGTCTCAACCAAGAGAAGGTTGAAGATGAAAAAGCTCAAAAATTGGAGAAGCTCGTCGATGCCATTCAGGACTTCGAGGATGACGATGAGGAGACGCTTGAACTCAAGATGCTCCTAAGGAAGAAAGCCCTCTCCAAAGGGAAAGTGAAGATCAAAGACAAGAAGAAGGGGAGTAGTCACACCGACTACTCCCGATATCCTTTCAACTACGATCGTTTAAATTCTAACAATAGCCATTATTTATCTATCCCTTTAGGAAAAAGACCCACACTTTGACGGCAATGATTACTCAATGTGGAGGAAAAACATGAAAATGCACTTAATCTCACTCAATCCCAGCTTGCGGCATATTGTGTGTACAGGAATAGATATCTCGGGTGACGATGAAGAGCTTACACCAAGCCAAGAGCAAGTAATTCATCGGAATGCTCAAGCTGCAGCAATCATCACATTTTCACTAAGTCGGGACGAGTTCACCAAGGTGGATGGACTCGAGATCGCAAAGGAAATCTGGGACACATTGCAAACTGCACATGAAGGCGATCGTCATGTGCGAGATGTGAAGATCTAGATGATTGAAGGCGAATTGGGAAGATTCGCCATAGAAGAAGATGAGTCGCCACAGGACATGTAGCGGTTAAAGACTCTCATCAACAAGGTTCGAGCATACGGAAGCAAGAAGTGGAATGATCACGAGGTAGTAAAGCACATCCTTAGAGCTTTCATGCCTCGCAATGTTACCCTATGCTCGATGATTAGAGAAAGCCCCAGGTACAAGAAAATGACCCCGGACGAACTACTTGGAAAGATCATCAACTTCGAGATGATGCAAAAGCAAACTAAACATGTCAAGGAGATTGCCGACCTCACCTCGGCAAAGAAGAAAGGGGTCTCCCTAAAATCTACTTGCAAGCTCTTGTCAAAAGAAGATCTAGAAGCTCAACAAGAAGAGGACGGCGATGACGAGAGCAGCGATATTGACGAAGAGGACATGATCCTCTTTATCAAGAGATTCAAGGAAATGATGAAGAGAAGACAAGGGGGCAAATCAAGTGAAGAAAAACACAAAGAAAAATTAAGACCGAAGCTGAGGTGGGCATGCTATAACTGTGGTGAATATGACCACTTTATAGTTGATTGCACGTATGAAGAAAACAAGAAGAAGACCAATGAAACGAAGCCTCAACCCAAAAAATTCTTCAAGAAGAAGAAGCAAGCTGGACAAGCGCACCTAGGAAAGGAGTGAGACTCAAATGTTGAGTCCTCATTCGAAGAGGAAGAGGATATGGCTAGCATAGCCATCGAGAAGACAACTAAGAAGTCCACCCTCTTCCCAAATCTCGGCGCATGGAAGGGCAACGACACTTGCCTCATGGCGAAGGAAGGTAAACGAATGGTAACAACAAAATCTACCTCTTCGCGTTCTTTTGATAGTGATAGTGAGAACTATAGTGATGATGAGGACATGCTAGCTGGCTTAGACAAGAAAACTGCTGCCAAAATGAAACTCTTGATTGATAAGCTTGTTGATAGGGAGGGGCTGATTGATCGTCCAGAAGATATGATCATCCTCCAAAAGGAGGAGTATCTCAAGATCAATGAGCTCCTTGAACTTGAAAAGGAGCGAAGCAAATCACTTGAACTTGAGTTAGCTTCAAGCAAGGAAGCTTGTTTGAAGTTAAGCGACTCAAATGCAATCATCAAGGAAGAACTTGTTAACTTAACCAAAGTTAACAAGATCCTTGAAGTGCAAGTTGAGTCACTCAAACAAAGTGACCCTTCATCCTCTTCAAGCTCGCCCTCTTCAACCCCTTAAAACTGACACTAGCTTGAAAGGAAAGTCAACCTCTACCAAGGACAAGCATCCTTCCCAAAGTGGCATATTTGACAAGGAGAAGGTCAAATATGCACATAGTGCATACTTGGCCACAAGACCTCCTAATGTCAAATATGGCATGGGGTATTCCTATGGTGAAAAGCAAAATGCTAGAAACCATAAGAATAACAAGGAGTGCATTGCCTTTGTGAGGGGAAACTCCTCTCAAGCTAGAAAGACTAATGATACTAATAAATCCAAGATAGTTAACACATATGAAAATCGGACGAGTCCGGTCGCTACACGAACAAATCCGGTCCTCCGGACAAGTTCGGTTTCCCGGACTAGTTCTGTTGATGAACAACAACAACTACTGTTTAGAACCTTCGATGCATCATATGTTCTTATGAAAAGTTTTGGTAAAGTTTATGCTCATTATGTTGGGCCACGCCATGGGAACACCAAGTCTCATGTGTGGATGCCCAAATCTCTTGTAACTAACCTCAAAGGACCCAAGCAAGCTTGGCTACCTAAAACCAAAGCATGAGTTTTCAGCACCTTATTCCCCTCAACAAAACAGAGTTGCCAAAAGGAAGAACCGAACCCTTATAGAGATGGCGAGAACAATGCTTGATGAATACAAAACCTTGGATCAGTTTTGGGCGGATGCGGTTAACACTGCTTGCCATGCCATAAACTGACTCTACCTTCATCGACTACTCAAGAAGACATCATATGAGCTACTCACGGAGAAGAAGCTCCATGTCAAGCATTGATAAGAATGGAATTGGGCGATATTCGACCACAAGCACCACCTCCAAATGCAAATGAAGAAGATGAACCACAAGTGGAGGTAAACGATCAAGGGGGAGCTCCCACACAAGATCAACATCAAGAAGACGAAGATGATCAACAAGTCAATGAGGGCAACCATCTAGGGAGAGTAGAAGATGATCATGAAGACTCAAGACCACATGTGCCACACCCAAGAGTACACCAATGCGTCCAAAGAGATCATCCCATCGACAACATAATCGGGGACATTCAAAAGGGATATTGAGGATGCATTGAAGGATCCGGATTGGGTGGTGGCGATGCAAGAAGAAATCAACAACTTCAAACGGAACAAAGTGTGGGAACTTATCGAAAGACCCAAGTTCAATGTCGTCGGCACCAAATGGGTCTTCCGCAACAAACAAGAGGAACACGGGGTGTGACAAGGAACAAGGCGCGACTTGTGGCCAAAGGGTATTCACAAGTCGAAGGTTTGAATTTCGATGAAACCTTTGCTCCCGTAGCTAGGCTTGAGTCTATTAGAGTATTACTTGCATATGCAACTCACCATGATTTCAAGCTCTATCAAATGGATGTGAAAAGCGCCTTCCTCAACGGACCAATCAAGGAGGAGGTGTATGTGGAGCAACCCCCCGGATTTGAAGATGAAGAGTTCCCCGACCACGTCTTTAAAGTGCGCAAGGCTCTCTACGGCCTCAAACAAGCTCCTAGAGCTTGGTATGAGTTTCTTAGAGATTTCTTAATTGAAAATGGTATTAAGATTGGTAAAGCAGATTATACGTTATTCACAAAGCACTTTGACAATGATCTTTTTATTTGTCAAATTTATGTTGATGACATTATCTTTGGTTCAACTAACAAATCCTTTTGTGAAGAGTTTAGTAAGATTATGACAGATAGGTTCGAGATGTCTATGATGGGAGAGCTGAAGTACTTCCTGAGATTCCCAGTGAGGCAACAAAAGGAAGGGACGTTCATAAGCCAAACTAAGTATACTCAAGACATACTCAAGAAGTTTGGAATGAACAAGGCGAAGCCTATAAAGACTCCAATGGCAACAAATGGACACTTGGATCTCAATGAAGATGGACCAAACATCAATCAAAAGGTATATCGCTCCATGATTGGATCCCTAGTTTACTTATGTGCATCTAGGCCAGACATTATGTTGAGTGTATGTTTGTGTGCAAGGTTTCAAGCCAACCCAAAAGAGTGTCATTTGACCATCGTAAAAAGAATCTTGCATTATCTAGTCCATACACCCAACCTAGGCCTTTGGTATCCTAAAGGTTACATGTTCAATCTCATTGGATACTCCGATGCAGATTATGCCGGATGCAAAGTAGATAGAAAAAGCACATCCTGTACATGCCAATTTCTAGGTAGATCCCTAGTTTCTTGGTCCTCCAAGAAATAAAACTCCATTGCCTTATCCACGGCCGAAGAGGAGTATGTCACAGCCGGGAGTTGTTGTGCACAACTCCTTTGGATGCGACAAACTCTAAGGGATTATGGTTACAATATGAGTCGTATTCCACTTCTTTGTGATAATGAGAGTGCCATTAAGATTGCCCATAACCCTGTTGAGCACTCTAGGACCAAACATATAGACATCCAGCACCACTTTTTGAGAGACCACTCAATGAAAGGAGACATATCTATTTCCCACGTCAGCACCGAAAAGCAACTAGCGGACATATTCACAAAGCCACTTGATGAAAAGCGTTTTTGCGAGCTCCAAAATGAACTAAACATCCTTGATGCTCGGAATGTGGCTTGAAAACTGCATAACTCTATGGATTGTTCAAAATATGTTGATTATGTTGTGAAAATCATCTCTCTCAATTTTCTCCAAAAAACTATTTCAGTTACTTGATCTTGATGAATTATGGTCATTGCTTGATTGTTGTATGCTTACTGATCATATTCATCAAGATTACTTGATTATTTTGGCCCCTATTTTCTCTATAAGAACCTTCGAATATATATGCGAATGGGCTTTTTAATTTTGTTCTGGTGACCATGGACTAGTCCGTGGTTATCCGGACTAGTCCGCACAAAGCAGACTAGTTCGCAGGGTGTCCAGTAGTCCGGACTAGTCCGGTTAACCACGGACTAGTCCGATTTTTCGACTCCGTAACCCTAGCCGCCGCAAAAACCTAATCTTCTTCATCCTCACGACTCGCCCCACGCTCTCTCTCCTCGCTCGAGTGCTCCCAAGGTGATTTCCTCTGTTCTCCATCAAATCCTTCCAAGTTTGGGTGGAAATCGATCTCCATTGCATAGGGATTGAAGACCACGGACTTGTCTGCACCTTCAACCCCTCCATCTCCAAGAATCAAGGATTTTTTAACAATGTCGAACGAGAACATCTCCGACTTTGAAGATGAGATGGAACAAGACTTGTTGTTGCGTGCTTCGGAGTCTCGCGCTCAAAAGAGGCAAGAGTGTCCCTCCGAGCCTGCACCTTCCCAACCTCAGGTGCGGTGCAAGGTGCTTGCCAAGAAGCCTGCATCCAAGGCAAAGGACGCAGATGGCTCAAGCTCGGCGGCTCTTCGCCAAGTGAAGGGAAAAGGAAAGGGAATTGCTTCGGGCCCGGTCGACCCTCTCAAGATGCATGCTACGAGGCAGGGAAACAGAGATCCCTCATAGGAGAAGTTCAACGGCAGGGGAAGCGATACGGCTTCCAAGCTCAGATTTGTGGATTGCTACAGCCGACCCAAGAAGGTTGCAGATGCCAGATTTTGGAGCAATTTTCATGAAGATTTCTATAGCTCAGTGTACCTTACCATGAAGACTCTGGTGGTCCGCAGCTAGTGGATCGACTGGAATCACTTTGAGAGAAAGAGATGTGGAGCATTTGATCAGGTGGTAGAGGTTGCTGCCAGGCATGGACTAAAGGACCTGTTTGCCTTCAGAAATCACTGGAATGATGAAGTTATTGCTCAGTTCTATGCCACATGCTTTTTTGCAGTGATGAAGAGGAGAGGGTGACTTGGATGACTCATGGATCCAAGTACACCATTACCTATGATGATTTTGCAAGACTCCTTCACCTTGAAGACACCGGCAGCAATGAGTTGACTATTCACAACATCGATGTCTTGGGCAAGGATAAGATGGACTTCCTCTATGACACTAGCCTGATGTTCAATCCCCCCTCAACCAAGAACATGAAGCCCTTCTTCATGGTTCTCAACAGGGTGCTGAGGAAGACAATAGCACCAAAAGATGGGGATGCAGGAAGTGTCCAAGGTTACTTGAGGACCTTGATGAAAGTGATAAGCAAGAACTGGAAGTTTGACATCTTTGACTATATCTAGAATGATATGGTCAACATCTCCTGCACGCTAAACATATCATGTGGCTATGCTCCCTACTTGATTTTCATGATTGGGAAGGTCATAGGGATCGAGTTCGTGAAGGACGTGGAGCACACTCCTTTGAGGCCCCAGAAGCCTCCCCAAGCTAATGTCCAAGCTGCTCCATCTTCAATGTTGAGTGAACAGGCTCCGAGGAGAGCTCGAGGAGATGAGAGGTCTGCTCCCACCACTAGGGGCCCTCCCCAAAAAGGGTCTCCTAGTGGAATCCTAAAGTACTTGGTAGCAATCTTTGCCTCATGCAAGAAGGCCGAAGTGAATACTCACAAGTTGAGCAAGGCGAGGAAGGCAGATATGAGATATGTCAAAGAAAATGTCAAGCATATTTGCTAGAAGCTGGAGATCGAACCTATTGGATCCCCAGTCATCTCTAAAGATTCAGCCTCTGATTTCACTGAGCTCGAACCTTTGACTCCCTCCGAGCTTGCTTACTTTGGCATCGGGGGCACTTCGAGTGGATCTGCTCCTCCTCCTCCTACCCAACCTGAAGATGAAGATGAAGATGAGGAAAGGACCGACAGCGAGGAATGAGCCACTAGATCCCTCCTCTCCTTCTTTTTGGCGTCTTGATGCCAAAGGGGGAGAGATTGAGGGGGAGTCACTAGATCCTAGCTGTAGGTTGAGAGATGAGTGCTTCATTTGTGTATCTCTTTATGTCTCTTTGGGTTGTAAAACTTGAATTCTGTTATCTCTATTTTTAAGTATTGTGGTGTGATGGAATGACTATGCTTATGCTCATGTTATGAAATTTGTGATTTTGCTTTGAAGTTGACATATATTCTTGAAATTGGTATTTTCATGTCAATCACTTCATTCTCATCATGATTATTGCTCACACTCACGTAGTTTTACACCCCACCATAAAGAGTGCACATATGACCTATGTTTTCATTGCTTAACTCGTACCCAACTCATATGTGCACACTTTATGAAAATTCTGCATTTTTATCATATTTGGTGAAATCTCAATTGGTTTTCATCAATCACCAAAAAGGGGGAGATTGAAAGTGCATCTAGGCATCCCTTGTGGGTTTTGGTTGATTTATGACAAACAAATGAGATCCTAACCAAATTGTTGAGATGAGCGCAGGTTTTAATGTAAACATGGAGTAAGCGCGAAAAGAAAGGAGAATGAGGATCTATGTGGAAAAGACCTCAAGAATAGATTAGATCATCGTGTATGGAGTGTGTTGGAGAAACACACCCCAAGAGCTCAATCACAAGAAAACTCACTCATTGCACTAATTTATACAGGTCCGAACCAGTCTGATAATATCCGAACTAGTCTGATAACCCCTCTGTTCAAAATCAGACAAGTCCTCCCAGTGCAGACTTGTCTGCACAGTCCAAGTCTACACAGACCGGACTAGTCCGATATCACCACGGACAAGTCCAATATCTTTTTGACTAAGATCGAACTAGTCCTCCCCAGTGCGGACTAGTCCTCAACACTTCACAACTTTGCATGACCTTGGACAAGTCCGATAATATCCGGACTGGTCCGATAAACTCTCTGGCTAAAATTCGACAAGTCCTCCAAATGCGGACTTGTACCCAATTCAATAAGGAGATCACCACATCCGAACATGTTCGAAAATAACCGGACTAGTCCGAACTTTTCCAGAGCCTAAATCGGACTAGTCTGCCCTAAGACGGACAAGTCCTATGTTCCTGAGAACTTAGGGTTTCCTGCAAGCCGCACACTGGACTAGTTCGGACTCCACCACGGACTAGTCGGGACCCTCGAAACCCGAATGGTAACTTTTGGAAACACCTTATAAATAGATGTGCACAACCCTACTTTCAACTCTCTCGACTCCCAGCGCCGTCACACCCTCCAAGAGCTTAGAAAACATATATCTCCACGCAATCCAACGCAATAAAGATCAAATCCTTGAGGATTCACTTTGGATCAAAGGAGAGACACGATTCCACACGTTTAAGCTCTTGGGTTTGATTATCTAACACACTCTTGTTGTTTCATTGTTGATCTTAAGAGTGTGTTCTTGGTGGTGTTTGATTTGTAATCTTGGGGAGCCCTCAACTTGTGAGAGGGCCCCTTGAACCTGGTGATTTACCCTTGTGATAGTGAAAGAGAATTGGCCTCCGTGGCGATTCGACAAGGTTAGGGTTGGTGAAGACCCGGTCCTTTCGTGGGCTCCTCAACGTGTATGTAGGTTGCCTTTGTGGGAACCGAACCACGAGATAAAAATCTTGTGTCTTCACTTTGTCCATTTTGTTCTTACTTTTCATTGATATCTAGGGTTTTACTTGACCTTGTTCATATTACGTTAAAACATTGAATATAAGATTAACTTGTGCAACGTCCAGTTTCATTGAAGTATTACACTCTAATTACAAGTATATTCCGCTGCATAGAGTCTAGGATAGAGATAATCGATCAAACTTGATCGATCTGGTCCGCACGCACCGGACTAGTCCGCACTCTACCGTACTAGTCTGATTTCCTGGTATTTGATCAAGTTGCTAAGTGTTGCAGGTTCCGACTAAAATTCAAAAAGTCCTATTCACCCCCCTCTAGGCCACATTCAAGTACCTGACATGAAATCATCGATCAAACTTTATCGTTATAGTCTGCACACACCGGACTAGTCTGCACCACACCAGACTAGTCCAATTTCTCTGTATTTGATCATGTTGTTAAGTGTTTCAGGATCCGACGAAAGTTCAAAAATCCTATTCACCCCCCTCTAGGCTACATTCACTTAACACCACAGATCATCTCCGGAGGAGATGAGATTGTCAAGCACATAGAAGATATCGTTGGAGCATCTCACCCAAGAGTATTCCCAAGGTAATCATATGTATCCCAAAGGAAG
The DNA here is from genome assembly GCA_036927565.1 of Tuctoria greenei. Taxonomy (NCBI): domain Eukaryota; kingdom Viridiplantae; phylum Streptophyta; class Magnoliopsida; order Poales; family Poaceae; genus Tuctoria; species Tuctoria greenei. Next base: position 168,719,371 of record JAYESD010000003.1, read on the forward strand.
GCGGTGATGTAAAGTAAACAATAATCTTAGGATCAAGATATAGAGTACTAAATGTTTATCAAAACATGGGTTAGATGATAATATGGGTAGTGTGACACACACCTAAGCAATCTACTCTAAGGGTAAGGTTGTTCTAGCAAGGGTTAGACTACGAGATGGAGCTACTCCTCCTGTGCTCTAATTACTCATATACATAGTCTAATAAAGTACACATGAATATGCTAATGGTCAATATTAGGGTTTAGTGGTCCAACATATATGGCACGGGCTTACCTTGGTCTGCCAAGCGACTCCCGCCAAGAGCCTACATTGTAGCCCAACAAGGAGGATTACAACGGATGGATATGCCGTCACCACCTACCGCCTACCTCTTCAACCCGTGGACTACGATGCATCCAACGCTGCTTAACTATCCAAGCACCACACTTGCATGCTAAGTAAATACTTTAAGAGTTGCAACATAATATTCATCCTAAGGCAATGACCAACCTAAACATCGTCCAACCAATGTTGGATCCAAGCACTAACATATTTATATTAACATAATCATATTATTAACTAATTAGACTATAGTGGAGGTGTATGATGTTTATGGTAACAAGATAATGGCATTTTGTCTAAATCATAACAACATCTACACCTACCACATACATGCACTCCACAACTAAAGAAGGAACGCTTTATCCAAGTATATCAATAAGTAAAGACTAACAATATTAATATAAAGAATAAAGTCACAAATACAAGGAAAGATACATGAGCCATACCTTTCCCAATTTGGACTTGAGACTGGAGGCTCCTCTCTACATTCTAACCTCCACTATGGACTAATAAAAGAGTGTATACAATAGAATGATGCTCAAGTGGTGTGTGTTGAAGTGAGGGGTACGGGGTCCTATTTATAGCTGGAGAAGGGTCGGTTCTCGCCACAAAAAATGTGTGAATCAGTATTCACCATCATCAGGGCACCAGAAGGAGTCGACACGTGGAAGTTGACCGCATTTGGAGCCAGAGACTAGTCGGCCGAACAGGGTGATCGGCCGACCTAGTCTTGGCTCTGTTTCACATATGCTTTCTTTAGGTCACATCCAGGTGGGCCCTATTGACTGATATGGGTGATACACAATTGGATCTCCTTGGATACATCTTTTGTGTGCCATTTGATCCATGTGATGCCATGTGTCGGCGCTTGATTGGCTGGGATGATACTTTATAGGATTGCTCCCCTCTTTTACATCAATTCCTGCATAAAAAGCCTACATGTACTATTTGACAAGGACAAGTGGAAATAGGTTAAGTAGAAAGGTGATGTGTGCAAGAAATGACTTATCCTTTACATAATTGAGTTATATTGATGGGTGAAATTGCGATATAACAGCCGTCAACAAACTCCCCCAAGTGTATCCTTTGCTCGTAATGAGCAAAGTCAAGACTTTAGTTTTATGGTCAGGAGTTGCTACACTGTTCTATCCTTCAAAAGTACCAAGTGCACAACAAAATACTCTACCTAGTATTGCAAAAATTGGATATGGTATTTTACCCTTCTTAAGTTATTATTGGGCTTATGCTTTTCATATTCATGGGTAGTTGAAATATAGAACAGTAAATGAAGCATGCATAGCCTAGATGTCAAGTTCCACTTAAATTCCGGAGAGTTTTGATTTAGATTCTAAGTACCTCAATTTGATTCTCTCAGTCACTCCTTTTTGTGTAGTGTAAATATATCTTCACCAAGGCCTTTGCCTATACTAATCCTACCACTTAAATATAGCTTATATGTGGAGCTTGGTAGGAATGTTGTAGGCATAGTTGCAACACATAATATTGCTAAGTCAAAAGAGTAAGACTTAGGAGAAATCAATTCAAAACATTTTGATTCAAGACTTGTGCATATGTGATGGAATTGAAGTGGAAGTGGATGTTGAGATGACTTCTTTGATGTGGACTCTCTTTATTGCAGGGATGAAACATGGCTACTATGTTTTCTCTTATCTTTTTCTTGTCATGCTTATAATGTAAACATGCATTTTCTTTTTCTTTTTCTTGTAGCCATGTCTTCTACTCCCTTTTTATGCAATAAACATGAAGAGAGTTCTAAGCATGAAAGGAATTGAGTTTCTCTTTTTATTGTGGAATGATGATATGATGGAATTTTGCTAACTTCTAGTGTAGAAGTATAGCACGTGCAAATGAAGTTCTTGAATTCAAAAGAAATTAATGAATTCTCACATAGGACCATACTAGTTTGACTAGGCTCAATGTGAAAGCAAATAGCATATGCGTATGGTTTATCAGTGTAAAACATCATATGGCTCTGGTAGGTATTTCCAATCAAATGGGGGTAACTTAAAGCTTTTTAGAATTTCTTCAGAAATCTAAGTTTTGCTTTCAAACTAGGAATAGCAGCCCTATCACTATCTCAAATCACACAACAACCTAGAATTAGATTAAGCTTTTTGAAAGTGCATCTAGGACTCCCTTGTGGGGTTTGGATGATTTATGACAAGCAATTGAGATCCTAATCCTTTTGTTGAGATGAATGCAGGCAAATAATGAAAAATGAGCAAAATGCCAAAAAGAAGGGAAATGAGAAGCAAAGTGAATTTGAGCTCAAGGAGAAGAAAATAGTAGATTATTATGTATGGAGTGTGTTAAGGAAACACACCAAAGAGCTCAATCACTTTCAAGCACACACACACAATGCACAAAGTTATACAGGACCGGACTAGTCCGATATCAGCCGGACTAGTCCGATATCACTTTCTCCACTAGATCGGACAAGTCCGGTATCTACCGGACTAGTCCGATATCTTTCTGATCCACTTCGGACTAGTCCTCCCCAATGCGGACTAGTCCTCAACACAATGCACAAGTCACACAAAATCGGACAAGTCCGTTGTGATCCAGACTAGTCCGATATTCTTTCTGATCCACTTCGGACAAGTCCGGTGTCTACACGGACTAGTCCGATATACACACTGATCTAAATCGGACAAGTCCTCCAAGTGCGGACTTGTCATCCTAAACACTTACGGTTTCATATGTCCGGACAAGTCCGATGGCAATCGGACTAGTCCAAAGATTTCCAGTAGTGAAATCGGACAAGTCTGTTTTCAAACGGACTAGTCCGATATTCCTGGACACTTAGGGTTTGCTACACACAACACACCGGACTAGTCCGGTGACCACCACGGACTAGTCCGATCTTTCTGAACCCTAACAGTCACTTTTAGAAACCCCATATAAATAGAGGTGCACGGCCCACTTTTAAAAACTCTCGAACCCTAGCGCTGTCACACCTCCCAAGAGACTCAAAAACCACCTCTCTCCACGAAATTAAGTGCAAAATCGATCAATCTATTGAAGATCACTTCTAGATCATTGGAGAGACACTTGGCACACATCATTGAGCTCTTGGTTTGATTCTCTAACACACTCTTGCGTTTCAATTTGTAATTTTCGAGTGTGTTATTGGTGGCTTTGTAAGTTGTAATCAAGGGAGCTCTCAACGTGTGAGAACGCCCCTTCAACTTGGTTATTTACCCTTTGTGATTAGTGGAAGAGGATTGGCCTTCGTGGCGATCCGACGAGGGAAGGGTTGGAGAAGACCCGGTCCTTTTGTGGGCTCCTCAACGTGGACGTAGGTTGCCTTCGTGGTAGCCGAACCACGGGATAAATCGTGTGTCTTGTCCTTTTGCGTTCTTCATCTTAATTGATCATCTTAATCTAGGGTTTGATTCACTTTGTCCAATTTGAGTTAAATTGTTGAACAACAGCCTTAATTGTAATAGAATTTGACATACAACTATTAAACTGTCATTCAAGTTTATATTTCCGCTGCAAACATTAACGAATCAATCAAATTGACTGAACTTGATCAACTTAGCCCGTGAAAACCGGACTAGTCCGCACTTTACTGGACTAGTCCGATATCATGTTTGGTATTGACTTTGTTGTTGAGTGTTACAGGAACTGAGAAAATTCAAGAAGGCCTATTCACCCCCCCTCTAGGCCTACGTTCAATTGGTATCAGAGCAGGTTCTTCAAGAAAGAGTGCAACCACTCGAAGAGATCATGTCGGACATGAAGTTCAGAAAATCAACAACCAGGAAGAAGTGAACAACGACAAGAACCAAAAGCTGGAAAAGTATCTCGAAGCAATTCAAGACTTCGATGATGATGACAAGGAGACGCTGGAGCTGAAAGCACTCCTCAGAAAGAAAGCACTTTCCAAAGGGAAAGCTAAAGTTGAAGAAAAGAAGAAGGGGAGTAGTCACACTGACTACTCCCGATATCCTTTTAACTATGATCGTTTAAATTCAAATAACAGCCATTACCTATCTATTCCTCTTGGAAAAGCCCCACACTTCGATGGGAGTGATTACTCCATGTGGAGGCAAAATATGAAGATTCACTTGATTTCCCTTAACCCAAGTTTATGGCATATTGTGTGCACAGGAATAGACATCCCAGATGACGACGAAGAGCTCACCCCAAGTCAAGAGCAAGCCATCCACAGAAACGCTCAAGCCGCAGCCGTAATCACCTCCTCTCTAAGTCGAGATGAATTCACAAAGGTGGACGGACTGGAGATGGCCAAGGAAATATGGGACACACTACAAACAGCCCATGAAGGTGACCTGCATGTGCGGGGGGCGAAAATTGAAATGATCGAAGGCGAACTAGGAAGGTTCACAATTGAGGAAGACGAGTCTCCCCAGGACCTGTACAACTGATTGAAGACACTTGTAAACAAGGTTCGATCATATGGGAGCAAGAAGTGGAATGACCACGAGGTTGTAAAGCTCATCCTTAGAGCCTTTATGCCTCGCAATGTCACACTATGCTCTATGATCAGAGAAAGTCCCGGGTACAAGAGGATGACTCCAGATGAATTGCTTGGAAAAATCATCAACTTTGAAATGATGGAGAAACAAGCCAAGCACGTCAAAGAAATAGCCGACCTCACATCGGCCAAGAAGAAGGGAGTTGCCTTAAAGTCCACACTCAAGCCTCTATCCAAAGAAGCAAGAGAAGCACAGCTTAAGGAGGACAACGATGATGAAAGCAGTGAGCTAGATGAAGGATATGATTTTGTTCATGAAAAAGTTCAAAAGAATAATGAATAAAAGACAAGGAAAAAAATCAAGTGAAGGCAAGTACAAGGAGAGGACAAAGCCGAAGATGAGGCGGGCGTGCTATAATTGTTTTGAGTATAACCACTTTATAGTCGATTGCCCGTATGAGGACAACAAGAAGAAGAATAAAGAAGCCAAGCCTCAACCGAAGAAATTCTTCAAGAAGAAGAAACAAGCTGAACAAGCACACGTTGGAAAGGAGTGGGACTCAAACGATGAGTCCTCATCATCCGATGAAGAAGAGATGGCTAGCATAGCCATTGAAAGCACGTCCAAGAAACCCACACTCTTCCCCACGCTCGGTACAAAGAAGGGAAATGGCACTTGCCTCATGGCAAAGGAAGGTAAACGCAAGGTAGACATCAAAACTCCTTCCATGCATTCCTACTCAAGTAATGATGAACTAGATAGTGATGATGAAGATATGTTAATTGGATTAGATAGAAAAATTGCTGCTAAAATGAAATTTTTACTTGACCAACTTGTTGAGAAGGAATGGCTAATTGATCGTCAAGAGGACATGATTATCTTCCAAAAGGAGAAGTATGTCGAACTTGACAATCTTCTAGTTCCTGAAAAGGAGAAAAACAGCTCACTAGAGCTTGAGCTAGCTTCAAGCAAGAAAACTTGCTTGGAGTTAACCAACTCAAACGTTGCAATCAAGGATCCACTTGATGACCTGATCAAGGTTAACAAGATCCTTGAAGTGCAAGTTCAGTCACTCACTCTAAGTGAATCTTCCTCCTCTTCAAGTCTACCTTCTCAACCCACTTCAACTAATCTTGTTCATATGTGCAAATGTGGTAAAATCAACACCAGTTTGAAGGAAAAGTCTACCTCCACAAAGGATAAAAATCCTACCCGATGTGGAATATTTGACAAGGAGAGGATCAACTATGCACGTAGTGCATACTTGGTCCAAAGACCTCCAAATGTCAAGTATGGCATTGGTTACTCTTATGATGGAAAGCAAAATGCTGGAAGTCATAAGAATAACAAGGGAAGGATTACCTTTGTGAAGGGAGGACCCTCACAACCTGGTAACTCGAAAATTAAGAACCCGAACTCTCATGAACACCGGACTAGTCCGGTTGTGGTCCGGACAAGTCCGGTCATCCGGACAAGTCCGGTCACCCAGACTAGTCCGATCCATAAACAACAGCAACTTTTGTTCAAAACCTTTGATGCCTCTTATGTATTAATGAGAAACAATCTTGGTAAAGTTTATGCTTATTATGCTGGGCCACGCCATGGGAATACAAAATCCCATGTGTGGGTGCCCAAATGTATTGTAACTAACCTCCAAGGACCCAAGAAAGCTTGGGTACCTAAAACCAAGGCATAATTTGTTTCTGCAGGCCTATTCCTCTGTTGGATCCAAATGGGTGCTAGACAGTGGATGCACCAACCACATGACCGGAGAAAGGAGGATGTTCGTGGAATATGAAGAAAACGAGGACCCAAACGAAGGCATCTACTTCGGAGATAATAGTCAAGGAAGGGTGCTCGGTACCGGTAAAATAGCAATATCCTCTAAACACACTCTTTCTCATGTTTTACATGTTGAATCTTTAGATTATAACCTGCTGTCCATATCTCAATTATGTGACAAAGGTTATAATTGCTTGTTCACTAATGAGGGTGTGACCGTCTCAAGGAGGAGTGATGGTTCCGTTGCATTCAAGGGTATGTTGAAGGGAAAGCTTTGCCTTGTTGACTTCAACAAGGATAAAGCCGAACTCGACACATGATTGATTGCAAAAACCAACATGGGTTGGCTGTGGCATAGACGGCTAGCACATGTTGGTATGAGGAATCTTCAAAAACTCCTCAAGGGCGATCACATCCGAGGTTTGAAAGATGTTGTTTTTGAGAAAGACAGGCCTTGTAGCGCGTGCCAAGCCGGGAAGCAAGTTGGAGCACATCATCCCGCAAAGAACATCATGACTACGACAAGACCGCTCGAACTACTTCATATGGACTTGTTTGGTCCAATTGCTTACATAAGCATCAGCGGTAATAAATACGGTTTAGTCATTATTGATGATTTTTCCCGCTTCACTTGGGTGTTCTTTTTGCATGACAAGTCAGAAACACAAGGGACACTCAAGAAATTCTTCAAGCGAGCGCAAAACGAGTTCTCACTATCGATCAAGAGTATTTGGAGCGACAACGGCACGGAGTTCAAGAACATACAAGTGGAGGAGTACCTTGATGAGGAGGGAATCAAGCACGAATTTTCAGCACCATACTCTCCACAACAAAACGGAGTTGCCGAAAGGAAGAACCGAACGCTCATAGAGATGGCAAGAACAATGCTCGACGAATACAAGACTTCAGATCGATTTTGGGCGGAAGAAATTAACACCGCTTTCCACGCCGCAAATCGACTCTACCTTCATCGACTACTCAAGAAGACTCCTTATGAGCTACTCACCGGTAACAAACCAAACATTTCATATTTTTGAGTTTTCGGCTCTCCATGTTATATCTTGAACAAGAAGCCCAGGACTTCAAAGTTCGCTTCAAAGTCCGATGAAGGTTTCTTGCTTGGTTATGATTCGAACACTTACGCCTATCGTGTTTTCAACAAGGCCTCCGGACTTGTTGAAGTGGCACGTGACGTAGTGTTCGATGAAACTAATGGATCCCAAAAGGAGCAAGTTGATCAATGTGAATTAGGTAAAGAAGAAGCTCCTTATCAAGCATTGAAGAGAATGGCTCTAGGCGAAGTTCGACCCCAAGAGTCATCGTCACAAATACAAGAGGAAAGTGAACCACAAGAGGAGATCAACAATCAAGGGGGAGCTTCGATACAAGATAAATCACAAGAATATGAAGATGATCAACAAATCAATGAGGGCAACCACTCAGGGGGAGAAGAAAATGATCACCAACACACAAATCTCCAAGTGCCACACCCAAGAGTACACCAATGCATTCAAAGGGATCACCCAATCGACAACATCATCGGTGACATCCAAAAGGGAGTAACCACTAGATCTCGTATAGCTAATTTTTGTGAGCATTACTCGTTTGTCTCCTTTTTGGAACCACACAGGACTGAGGATGCATTGAAGGATCCGTACTGGGTGGTGGCAATGCAAGAAGAGTTGAACAACTTCAAGAGAAACGAGGTTTGGGAACTTGTGGCAAGACCCAATGCAAATATAGTGGGCACAAAGTGGGTCTTCCGCAACATGCAAGACGAACACGGAGTGGTGACAAGAAACAAGGCACGACTTGTGGCCAAAGGTTACTCACAAGTCGAAGGTTTGGATTTCGATGAGACTTCTGCTCCAGTAGCTAGGCTTAAATCAATTAGAATATTACTTGCATATGCTACTCACCATGATTTCAAGTTGTATCAAATGGACGTGAAAAGCGCCTTCCTCAACGGACCGATCAAGGAAGAGGTGTACGTGGAGCAACCACCCGGGTTTGAAGACGAAGAGTTCCCCGACCACGTATATAAACTGCGTAAGGCTCTCTATGGCCTCAAACAAGCTCCTAGAGCTTGGTATGAGTGTCTTAGAGATTTCTTAATTGATAATGGTTTTCAAATTGGCAAAGTAGATTATACATTATTCACAAAGAATCTAGATAATGATCTTTTTATTTGCCAAATCTATGTTGATGATATAATTTTTGGGTCAACTATCCAATCTTTCTGTGAAGAATTTAGTAGAATTATGATAGACAGGTTTAAAATGTCAATGATGGGAGAATTGAAGTACTTCTTGAGATTCCAAGTGCGGCAACAAAGGGAAGGAACATTCATAAGCCAAACCAAGTACACACAGGACATACTCAAGAAGTTTGGCATGGACAAGGCAAAGCCCATAAAGACTCCCATGGCTACGAATGGCCACTTGGATCTCAATGAAGATGGACCGAGCGTCGACCAAAAGGTATATCGCTCCATGATTGGATCTTTACTCTACTTATGTGCATCTAGGCCAGATATTATGTTGAGTGTATGTTTGTGTGCAAGATTTCAAGCCAACCCTAAGGAATGTCACTTGACAGCCGTAAAAAGAATCTTGAGATATTTAGTTCATTCACCCAACCTTGGTCTTTGGTACCCAAAAGGCTCCAAATTCAATCTCATTGGTTACTCCGATGCAAATTATGTCGGGTGCAAAGTTGATAGAAAAAGCACCTCTGGCACATGCCAATTCCTAGGAAGATCTTTGGTTTCTTGGTCATCTAAGAAACAAAATTCCATTGCATTATCCACAGCCGAAGCGGAGTATGTTGCAGCCGGGAGTTGTTGTGCACAACTCCTTTGGATGCGACAAACTCTAAGAGATTACGGTTACAATATGAACCGTATTCCTCTCCTTTCTGATAATGAGAGTGCCATTAAAATAGCCCACAATCCAGTTGAGCACTCTAGGACTAAACACATAGACATAAGACATCATTTCTTGAGAGACCATTCCATGAAAGGAGACATTACCATCTCACATGTCAACACCCAAAAACAATTGGCCAACATATTCACCAAGCCACTTGATGAAAAGCGTTTTTGCGAACTCCGAAATGAGCTAAATATTCTTGATTCTCGGAGTGTGGCTTGAAAAGTTGCATACCTATATGATTGCTTCAAAAATGTTGATTGAATTGTGAAAATCATCCCTCTCCATTTTTCTCTCGAAAAACTATGTCAATTATTAGATCTTGATGAATTTTGATCATTGTATGATTGTTGTATGCTTACTGGTCAAATTCATCAAGATTACTTGAATTGTTTTGCCTCTCTATTCTCTATTATTGAACCTTCAAATATATATGAATGGGCTATGCAATTCTTTCTTGGTGACCACGGACTAGTCCGTGGTTACCCGGACTAGTCCGCCCATGCAGACTAGTCCGCAGAGTGCCGGTTAGGCCGGGCTAGTCCGATAGACCACGGACTAGTCCGATATAGGTCTCTAGATGACTTCGGACTAGTCCGGTCATGTCCGGACTTGTCCGATTTTTCGTGTCGATAACTCTAGCCGCCACCAAACCCTAATCTCCTCCTCCCTCTCCTCCTCGTCAAGCGGAGAGCGAAGAAGACGAAGAAGATGACGAGAGGACAGACAGCAAAGAGTGAAGAACCTAGGACCTTCCTCTCTCTCTTTTTGGTGTCTTGATGCCAAAGGGGGAGAGATTGAGGGGGAGTCAAGTCTTAGCTTTAGCTGTAATAGGATGCGAGGAGAGAGCCTTCTCTGTACTTTTATTTGTGATTGTAATAGTTTAACACTGTTTTCATATTAAGTTTGGTCTTGTGATGAATTGCTCAATTTATTTGCGAGTATGTGATGAAAACTGCATTTTTGCTCCTGGAATGTCATATGCACTTGGTATCGGTTGATTAATGTAAATTCTGTCATTCTCAATGTATTCATGCACTTAGTATGCATCCCACCATAAAGAATGCACATATGGATAATTCTCTTGTTGCTTGATGTATTTTTGAGTCATATGTGCATACTTTATGAAAATCTCATTTTTTGCCTTATTTTGTGAAATCTCAATTGGTTGTCATCAATCACCAAAAAGGGGGAGATTGAAAGTGCATCTAGGACTCCCTTGTGGGTTTTGGATGATTTATGACAAGCAATTGGGATCCTAATCCTTTTGTTGAGATGAATGCAGGCAAATAATGAAAAATGAGCAAAATGCCAAAAAGAAGGGAAATGAGAAGCAAAGTGAATTTGAGCTCAAGGAGAAGAAAATAGTAGATTATTATGTATGGAGTGTGTTAAGGAAACACACCCAAGATCTCAATCACTTTCAAGCACACACACACAGTGCACAAAGTTATACAGGACCGGACTAGTCCGATATCAGCTGGACTAGTCCGATATCACTTTCTGCACTAGATCGGACAAGTCCGGTATCTACCGGACTAGTCCGATATCTTTCTGATCCACTTCGGACTAGTCCTCCCCAATGCGGACTAGTCCTCAACACAATGCACAAGTCACACAAAATCGGACAAGTCCGTTGTGATCCAGACTAGTCCGATATTCTTTCTGATCCACTTCGGACAAGTCCGGTGTCTACACGGACTAGTCCGATATACACACTTATCTAAATCGGACAAGTCCTCCAAGTGCGGACTTGTCATCCTAAACACTTAGGGTTTCATACGTCCGAACAAGTCCGATGGCAATCGGACTAGTCTGAAGATTTCCACTAGTGAAATCAGACAAGTCCGTTTTCAACCGGACTAGTCCGATATTCCTGGATACTTAAGGTTTGCTACACACAGCACACCGGACTAGTCCGGTGATCACCACGGACTAGTCCGATCTTTCTGAACCCTAACGGTCACTTTTAGAAACCCCATATAAATAGAGGTGCACGGCCCACTTTTAAAAACTCTCGAACCCTAGCGCCGTCACACCTCCCAAGAGACTCAAAAACCACCTCTCTCCACGAAATTAAGTGCAAATCGATCGATGTATTGAAAATCACTTCTAGATCATTGGAGAGACACTTGGCACACATCATTGAGCTCTTGGTTTGATTCTCTAACACACTCTTGCGTTTCAATTTGTAATTTTTGAGTGTGTTATTGGTGGCTTTGTAAGTTGTAATCAAGGGAGCTCTCAACGTGTGAGAACGCCCCTTCAACTTGGTTATTTACCCTTTGTGATTAGTGGAAGAGGATTGGCCTTCGTGGCGATCCGACGAGGGAAGGGTTGGAGAAGACCCGGTCCTTTTGTGGGCTCCTCAACGTGGACGTAGGTTGCCTTCGTGGTAGCCGAACCACGGGATAAATCGTGTGTCTTGTCCTTTTGTGTTCTTCATCTTAATTGATCAACTTAATCTAGGGTTTGATTCACTTTGTTCAATTTGAGTTAAATTGTTGAACAAGAGCCTTAATTGTAATAGAATTTGACATACAACTATTAAACTGTCATTCAAGTTTATATTTCAGCTGCAAACATTAACGAATCAATCAAATTGACTGAACTTGATCAACTTAGCCCGTGAAAACCGGACTAGTCCGCACTTTACCGGACTAGTCCGATATCTCTGGTATTGACTTTGTTGTTGAGTGTTACAGGAACCGAGAAAATTCAAGAAGGCCTATTCACCCCACCCCTCTAGGCCTACATTCAGTTTTGCTACCCATAATTTCTAAATTAAGGCAAAGTTAATCTAAGGCAATGAAAGCAATATTTGGAGAGTAGCAAGTTGTAAATTAGGGACTTAGGAAAAATAAAAAAGAGCAACATTTTATCATTTCATCTATGTGAATTCTAAATCATTCTTACCGCACATCTTTATTTGATGGAAAGCTCTACACTACTTATTTTTGAAATTTTTTATGGAAGGTGAATGGTGGATGAGTAGAAAATAAATATGCAATGGGTGTGATACAAGTTACCTCAAGTGGGGGTCCTCCCCCAAGCTTATTCTTGATCAAGGTCCACAATAGGGGTTGAGTCCCTAGCGATGGAGGTAGGCCATGAGGTTGGCATATCCTTGTTGCAGCATCGCTTTTAAAATGGAGGGTTGAGTGTCGATGTTGTGTTGTCTCCCATGGGTTCTAGGGATTCCAACAATAGGCTCCTTGAATTTCTGCACAATAATATCACTCCTTGAATCTCTTTGATAGAGAGGGATGGTTAGCTCCTCATACTTGTACAAATGAATTTTCGGGTTAGGTAACCAAATTTTCATTTGTACATACGAGGAAGAACGAAATCAAAATGCATTGGTTCCAATTTTATGTGTATCCATGAGCAATGTATTATTCATTGAAAAGAGTGAAACTTTATAGATAAATCAATTTGCACATTTTCTAAAGTTCCTACACATATCAATGCAATTGATATAAATACACTATATGGGTCCCTTCATGTTTTTTCAGTTTCTAACCATGATAGTTGTTTACACGAGAGAAAATGTTATCATTTAGATCATGGCAAACAAGGTTCTCAATTTTATCCCCCTAAATTTTTCTAGGAATTTGAAATTTAGTGATTTCACATAAACATGCAATTCAAATTAAGATCAGGGATATCACTTATTCTCCTAGGAGTTTGAAGTCTAGTGACATCATATATGCATGAATCACAAATCAAAATCATGGTCATCACTATGCCTATGTTGCTACATGCCAATTCACCTATTAATTTATGCCCAAAAGTTTTGTTTTCTAAACCTAGGCCAAAATGACAGTCTATAAAACATTGCTTAAGGGATTCTAGGTACTTGCTTTACCTTTTTTCAAACAATGAAAAATGTTAAACTTATACCTCATTTGAAGGGCACTTGGTGATGAAGGCCTTTGCGTGAGAAACTCACAGCTTTGGATTTTGGCGTAGACTTGATGGTCGACGTCAAATGCCAAGTTGAGGTTGGATTTGACAGTAGATTTGGTAGAGGCTTCTTCTTGCGCTTCCATTGAGTAATCATCTTGAATATTTCTCTACCTCAAACTCAAAATGAGTTTGAAGGAGAGATGTGTTCTCAAATCCTCCAAATGGTGGCTTTAGCTTGATTTGGTCTCCTCTTTCTTGCCAAACCACCTCTTTACAACTTTGCCCTGCTACAATTCAATCAAGAACAAACAAAACAACTCGAAAATGGGTTACGTTAGCCAAAAGGAAATTGAACCCTATTGTCAAATTGTCTTGCCCAACTTGAAACAACTTATGAATGCAATGAGGCATAGAGTAAATATTTTTTGGTTGAATTAGGAAAATAAATTTAAGTGATCATGCCAAAAATTCATATCCAAATAATTTTCTTCCCCAATTCAAAGATTTAGTTTTAGATGGTTGGAAATTTTACTTTCCAACATGCAAGTGTGGAAATTCAAACATTATGAATGCAAATGAGAAATTCAAATAATTGGGAAACAAATATGAGATAACTACCAATTAACTTATTGGCAAGGCTCACCTAATTTTTAAAGTCCGGTGAGTGGGACTTACCTCTATCCTGTTTGGTTCGATGATTTGTTGTCCAATCCTGGAGTTGAAGATGTGGACAACTTCTCCTGTTTGACATGCCAAAACTACTTTGGATGTCATTCGGACATGTGGGCCACATGGTAGCCCTAGTCTCTTCGTCGCCTTGATGAAGACTTATTGACAATTTTTCCTTTTTGAAGATATTCTTTCATGAACAGTGTGAGGCTTGTCCTTCTTTAGGGGTGCCACTTTGACCTTCTTGATGTTCCTTTGAGTTAACCCATACTTTGATCATGGATCAAAGACTTCCTTGGGCACTATGACATGTGCATTCTACAATAAAACATGAAACACTCCATCCACAATGTCACTTGCCCTAGGTTTCACGGGCTTGATCGAAGTGTAGCAATTCCAACAAGTGACTGTGGGATATCTTAGATCTTGAATTCTCATTATGTTTCTTGTCCTTGGCTAGGGGCTTCCTGTGGATGTTGTCTTGATGTCTTGCTTCGCCATGGACAAGATACTTCAAGGCAGGCTAGTTGAACTTGAGTCCTTTGGAATTCCATAGCCTCCTTGATGATAAGGGTGGTGTTGACTCTACCCATGACCTCCTTGTGGGTGATAGCCATTGGAGTTGTTGTTTTAAATATCCTCATGGGTATTAGGGAAATAATTCCCAAGTGCCCCATGTTGACATGGATTTTCACAAATCATGTGAATATCCTTGACCTGGATCATCTCAAACAACTCTCCATTGGCTTGATCTTCATGATACTTCAATGGGAGGTCTAGTTCCACAACTAGCATGTCCATCTTGTTAAATGGTGTGCATGCTAAGCTAAGGGAACTAGAGCATTCCATCTTATCATCTTTAGTGGATGAGAATAGGACTCTTTCAGCTCCAGCACGATTGTGGTCAAGGATTGGTGAAGCCAACCCATGACACGAGTGTTGTATGAGGGGCCAACTATCAACTCCATTATGGAGGAAAACCAAGAAGAACTCTTGGAGCCTCCCCCAAGCTTGGGTATGGATGCCTTTGGCTCCTGCTGGAAGCTGAAATTCTTCTGCGAACGGCAATGGTGTTGCCTAGCAGACATTTGTTGAGGTATTCCTTGAATCATCTTGCAGTTGAGCACTTGCGTCCTCATAGGCCATCCCATAAAATGGGTCAGCCAACATTACCCTATTTTCACACAAGGAGAAAACAAGCAAGGGTAATCCGTTCTAATAACTATTAGTACCTATAGCTTAATCACAAGTGATAGCTATCCTTCACTTCCTTTTCCTTCCCCGGCAACGGCGCCAGAAATTCTTGTTGACAGCTCCTAAGAAACACTAACAAATCATCCCCGGCAACGATGCTAGAAATGCTTGTTGGTATTTCTTAACACCACAGATCATCTCCGGTAGGAGATGAGATCCACAAGTGCACGGAACAACTTCCATTCGAGAGTTTCCTGTGTCATACCTTTGATTAGAATGCATGAACACGGTTGTGCAAACTGTCGTAGATGATGGTAAGGGTTTTCACAATCTATTCCTGAGAAGGATTGTTCCCGAACCATGGCTATGAAGCCGACAAAGTTCATAGCTGGTAGAACAAATGGGTTCCGCCGAAGGCGGTGGATCATACAATTCGCCCTTTGCAGCAGAATAAGAAAGAATGGTGGGTTGCTCCATAAATTTGGTTTTTGGTAAGAAAAGGAAATGAAAGGTAGAAGATAGATATGAGGGTGAACAAGGTTCGAAGATCAACAGATACCATTGCCCGACAATGGTGCCAGAAATGCTTGTTGACATTTCTTACGTACAGAATAAATTCTGCAAGCGCACGGAAGCTATCGTGTAGAACTTGCCCTTAAAGAGTATTCCCAAGGGTATCGAATCAAAGGCACGCGTGTGCTAATCTTAGAAACTAGTTCACCCAAGGACACAAAGTTGTTTGGTAGGCAAGGAACACAGAGGAATACAAAGTATAAATTTTAATTCAAAGAGATTTGCAACAGCTGCTTGCTTCGAGCACGGGTTTACCCCTAGCAACACTAGGATGAATCCCGCCAAGAGCCTATGGCATAGCCGAATGTGGAGGATTACAAAGGATAGAGAGGGCTGTCACCACCTACTGCCTACCTCTTCAGTCCGTGGGTCTACGAGTTATTCACTTGTGATTTCTAACCTAAGCACCGCACTTACGTTCTAAATCTCTACTATAGTTGTTTCAAACACAAAGCACAACTAGAGCCTTTAATAAATTAAAGCAATGAACCCACAAGTAACTACTTGTGCAAATTACATTGAATTGAAAATCAAACATGTATTGAATTCACAAAGGCTTTCTTTATTTGAGTAGAACCTTTGAAGGGGTACAAGTGTAGAAGAGGGACTTGACAAGCCCAAGCCTCCTTCTTCTAAACTCTTCACCACACTCTTCTTCTACTTTGGTATCCTCTAAGACTACTCTAAACCTTGTGACTGGTGTTCTAATCTCAACATTTGTTGTGTGGGTCAAGTGAGGTGTGGGGTGCTATTTATAGGTGGAGAAGGGTCGGTTCTCACTACCAAATATGTGCGATTCAGTCATCCCCGCCGCCAGGAAGCCCTGAGGAGTCGACACACGTTGTTTGACCGAGATTGGCGCCAAGACAGGGTCAGACGACCAAGGGGTTCGGCCGACCTTGTCTCTGCCTTGATCTGCGTGTGCTTTCTCCAAGTCGGTAACTGGTGGGTCCTCTTGATGCTTTGGGGTTCTACAATGTTGGATTGCCTCAGACACGACTGTTTGTGGGCCATTTGATCCATGTGATGCCACGTGGCATCGCCCGATTTGCTAGAATCTAATTTTATGGATTACTCCCTGCATGTCTTGGTATTTTTGGATATTAATTCACATGCAT
This sequence comes from Tuctoria greenei, assembly GCA_036927565.1. Classification (NCBI taxonomy): domain Eukaryota; kingdom Viridiplantae; phylum Streptophyta; class Magnoliopsida; order Poales; family Poaceae; genus Tuctoria; species Tuctoria greenei. The sequence goes on from JAYESD010000003.1 coordinate 168,736,333, forward strand.
ATAAATAAACACTAACAATTATGGAATTGTTAGTATTTAACCGTACCACCATGTCATGTTTCTCTTTTGGGCATATTATGAGGTGAATTGACGGTCTAAATATGGCAGTTAAGGACCGTCAACAATGATTGGCTATAATCTGTTGAGAAGAAGCTCACTATTGTTCAATACAATGCCTGGGAGAAGGTTCATTTTTGCATCAGACCAGTTAGAAGGAGCAGCTACAAATTGGTGGGAAGCTCTTTACAATGCTCATGCTAACCAAGAAAGAAATACTTGGGCTGAATTCAAGGAGAGTTTTCGCTCGCGTTATGTATATGAAGGAGTTAGGATACTTAATAGGCAAGAATTTGAGAGTCTCATGCAAGGAAGAATGAGTGTGAGTGAGTACCTTGACGGATTCACACAATTGTCAAACTAAGCTCCAAATGACATCAATACAGACCGCATGAAGCAATACTTGTTCATGAGGGGTCTGAATAATGAGATTCAAGTTCAACTGCTCAACTATGACTATGCAAACTTCCAGAAGATTGTTTACAAGGCTATTTTCGTGGAAAGCACAGTCCGTGAGATAGAACAAGACGGGGAGAGAAAGATGCCGTATCAGGGACAGCCACAAGGAAGCAATGTTCGCACCTGCTATACACCGCCTAATGCACTATATTAAAGCTCATCTACTCCTGTTTTTCGCCAGCTAATCCACCCCGCCCAAATCAGCCATCGCAGCAACGGCCTCCCATGCAAGCACCTCACTTACCAATGATGTATGCGCCTCGTCCCAACATGGGCGCCTATGCTCAGAATCAGCCTCGCCCCACTTTCTGGCTCTATTTGTAACAAGACATGCTATACTTGTGGCCGTGGACCACAAAATTTTTCTCGTGGCAAGGTGAACCATGTCTCTATTGAGGAGGCTCACCAAACTGATGACGTTTTGATTGGTACATTTCTTGCAAAATCCAACCCTGCAACTATAATATTTGAATCTGGAGGATCTCATTCATTCATCTCATCAAAGTATGTTGTCAAGTATAGTATGTATATATCTCACATGAAGTACACTATGTTTGTTTGTTCTCCAGGAGGGGATATGAGGACAAATACAGTATATCTAAAAGTAAGTCTTGAAATAAGGGGTGTAGATTTCCTGCCAATCTCATCGTTTGGACTCACAAGGACTCGACATAATACTTGGAATGGACTGGCTATGGAAGCATAATGAAGTAATTCAGTGTGCCACAAGAATCGTGCAATTGACAAATGCTACGGGAGTCAGTATAGAATTCAAGGCAATTCAACTGACAACTGGAAAGGCAATACTGAACCATACGGAGGGAGTGACATTGGAGGACATTCTGGTTGTTCGTGAGTATCTAGAAGTATTCTTGGAAGGGTTGCTAGGTATGCCACCTGATTGTGACATCGAGTTTTTCATCGACTTACTACCTAGAACTGCACCTATAGCTAAGAGACTATATAGAATGCCTGCTAATGAACTAGTGGAGCTCAAGTAGCAGATTCAAGAGCAGCTAGAGAAGAGTTTTATACGCCCAAGTTCATCGCCATGGGGAACACCAGTGTTCATCGTAGATAAGAAGGATGGATCCCAATAGATGTGTGTGGACTACATATCTCTCAATGAGGTGATGATCAAGAATAAGTATTCGTTACCCCGTACGGAGGATTTGTTTGACTAGATGAGAGAAGCTCGAATTTTTCTAAGAATGACCTTGGATCAGGGTACTTCTAGCTGAAGATCAGACCTGCGAACATACTCAAAATAGCTTTTCGGACACGGTATTGATCATATGAGTACACCGTTATGTCATTCGGATTGACGAATTGTAAAAGCCTACATTTAAAAAGAATGCGAATGCAAAAATGCGAACTTAAAAAAATTTATGTTGACATAGACATTCCACGCACATGAGCTAGGTTAACTATTAAATGTGGTTAAAAATGAGGCTTGTTAAAACTTTAAATTAGGTGAGAACTTGTGAGTGCATGCTTACACTTAACCTCATAATTATCTAGTAGGTGTATTCCAAATGCAAATCAAAGGACAAAGACAAATACAATGCAAGAGCAACCTTTTTTATTCAAAAAAATGCAAACGAAAAATCTTAAAGTAAAGAAAATTCAGTTCAGCTCTAAGATTTAAAATAGGAAGAAAATAAAATAAAATCTTCTGCTCATGTGAGGTAATGTGGAACCAAGCCAAAAAAAAAGGGGAAGTTTGAAATTTATTTTAATTCAAATTCAACTTGGTCAAAAGTTAGATTTCATAACACCAAAATGTTTGTCATATTTAAATCAGCCTCCCTTCTAAGTTTAATCAAACCATGAGCTCCTGTGCTGTTTAAAATTTACTGATTCAAAGAGGATAGGAGAGGGAAGAAAAGTGGGACCCACTGGTCCCACAGGTCAGTGAAATAGCAACTTGTTATGTTTTTCTTTCTCTGTGTTCATGCCACGCACGGCATGCAATGCCACCGAGCTGTTTTTCATCTCAACTGCAGTCCAGCACATACGCAGCTTCAAGTCTCCCCTATCCAAACCCCCTTGCGTGATCTTTCTCTGTGCATGGTGAAACACCGACTTCTTTTTACGTTCTGGTCTTCTTCCGCAAGGAACGCGCCCTGCTCACTGTGTGGCGTCGCACGCTCTGCTCTGTCGGCGCCCGAGGTGCCCTGGTGCTAGGCTGCTCAGCTGAGGTTGCAGCATGGGCGTGCCGTCGTCCTTTTCCTCCCCGTGCCACACCAAACCGCTGTGCTTCTTCCTCCTTGTGCCGCACCGAGCTGGAGTTCCTCGTCGTCTCTGTTTTTCGGCTGCCACGCCACTTCTTCGTCGATAGCCCACCTCGTGCCGTCTCATGCCGAGCTAAGCACGTTCCAAGGTTCGACAACACCTCAGCTCTTTGCTTCCCTAGCTGTTCATCCATTCATGGCACCAATAATAAAAAAATTCACAATCTTGCGCCGGCCTCTAGCTCAAACCGACGCTCTTCAACATAGAAATTTTGCTTCCATGCTTGTTAATTCACCATTATTGTTAAAATTCATCAACTATATCTCTGTGAGAATCGCCCAAAGCATTAAGATCGAAGAATAATCAGTCACCATGCAGAAAACCGGTTTTTCCCCCGAATCTGCAGGCAAACCCTAGGTCACCGTCGACCATGGGCGGGCAGCCGTTTTCACCACCATTGTCGTCCAAATTCGTGTTACAAGTGGTGCCGCCATGCTTCTGGGCAAAACCTTGCTTGATTTAGTGCATCGCCGTGCCTGTTCAACCTCAACAGCGAACCCTCCTCCGCCGCCGCTGTCGCCGGTGCCGTTTTGGCCATCTTCGCGCGTCGTGTTGTTGCCCGACCTGTGTGCCAAGGTCCGAATATCATTTTCCATATTGAATCGTCGCTGATTGTCTCCCGACGGTGCGGGAACGGTCGAGCGCCGCCGTTGGCAAGTCGCCGGGTTGGGGTGTCGAGAGGTGGAAGATGAGTCTGTTGGGTGGGCCCTATTGTCTGCCACAGAAAAGACCATTTTTCCGATTTCACTTCTAAGAAAACTCCAGAAAATACCAAGCATTGTAAAATTCATAAGAAATAGTAAACAACTACTAAAAATGTCAAATAAATTTCTATGGACTCCCCTTTACATGTACTTTACAGTAGTACCAATTATTTGACATGAAACTCTCTGTAATGTTCCAATGAATTCCTTTTATCTAAATCTTAGGGAAATAATTCTAGGGCCATTTGTCATTAGAAAAATTTGAATGTTGGTCACATGATTCCTTAAATTATCCATGACTTCCAGTAAAATCTCATCTCCATAAACAATGATTTATGTGGTTTAATTAGGAAGTTTGCCCTAGGTTAAATAAAAGTACAGAAACAATTTCAGAGAAATAGTATGAACTTGTAAAATTCATATCTGGTTGTAAAATGCTAAAAATTATGAAACCAATTTTTTTGGATTCCTTTTGACTTCCTCTAAACAGAAAACCAACTTTTGTCTATGTTAAAGCTACATATTTTCCATTAAAATTTATTGAAACCTAAAGCTTTTTGAAATTTTGTAGAAAATATTCTTCTATTGCTTTAGCTGAAACTTTGCTAACACCTTTCTCTTGAACAGAGTTATCTACTATAATGATCCCAGGCTCATTAGTTTTGTTCTTCACCAGAATTTCTCATTTGTACTCTCCTCTACATAAAAGTTACACAGATATGCATAGTAACATTACTCCTAAATCCACCTTAATGAACCCAATCTTTTTCTACCATAAGTGGAAGCCAACATAGACCCTTTTCTGTGGATCTTGTATAGAATTTGGTTTTCCTCTTGATGTTCGTATAGTTTGTCCTCTTGACCAAATCCTAATTATTATACATGATTGATCACCCAAATCAACTTGGATTAGGTTTGAGTTTATTCTAGTTGTTGTGCATAACAGTGACTCAACATAAATTCCTAACTTTTCACCTGGATACGTGTTTAATCTGCAACACTTCTCTTTTGTCCAAATTTCTAAGTTGTATTTGAATAATTGTGCATCTTCCATCTCGATAGCTCACATGACGATGAAGCTCGAAAAGGAGCATCGCTTGGAGGAGGAGGCACAAGCTTGGACTTCATTGCAAGCAAATTGTTCGAAGCAGCACCAAAAACAAGAGATGAAGAGAATAGAGCAGAAGTTCCATTTGAAGGATCAAGCCACTGACCTTTTTGACATTTATTAGTTGCAACTCAAGGCAAGTCCCGATTTGCATTTAAGTGTCTTTCTAAAGTTTTGCTTTATATCACTATGATGACTAGTATATGAATTGTGCATTAGGTCTATTTGTGATTTACACTCCTCATGCATGATTCACAATCCCATAGAGTCTATGGTTAGGTTTATAGCTCAAGCGTAGAATTGAAATGCTAATGTTGTAGGGAACCCAATAGAAGTCGAGTGATTGGAATCCACTCGCGAGATAGCGATATTGTCACTTGGGTTTTTGATTTTGGAGAATGGTTTATTAACTGAATATGAGACCGGACAGTAGGGTAGGAGGAGTAGCCCTGCCTATGTCGGTTAAGGACCGATCCGTGTGCGGCCCTGCTGAGCAAGTTCGAAGTGTACTGGAGTCATACTTGATATATGCGGTCTAGGAAACCGATGTACCTTGGGAAACCTTTGTTGAGACTTTTTTGATTGCCTCAGGCTTTCGGCTGCAGCACAGTAGACAGAAACTCGCTCACGACATCTTCACAGTGGAGGGTGCACCGTGAGTGGGAATATTGTCCTAGACGATTGAATCGATTCAACTTGAGCGGGACTTGGGATAGGTTGCCGCGTATGATGTTCGTGGAGTGCACCTACGTGACTTCCAGTACAGGCGTACGTGTCGTGTATTCCGGGTATCCTTGATTCAAATCACCGTCCATCGCGGTTATTGAGTACCGCTTATTCATTGTGTCGTGATGTAGTAATAAAGAGTAGTTAGAAGAATATGAATATGCTGCTACAAATAATCTTTTGTATTGTAACCTTGCTGAATTAGAGATAATATAATTAAAGTTACCATTTCCAAATATTTAACTTGAATGAAACTTATGCTGCTTTGGGCATGTATCATCATGGATGATGTGTTTCTTGTTTGATTGTGGAGTTCATTATGATGCATGCCCACTGACTTCGCATTTGCTACTCTAAAACTGACAACTAAGGATTTACTTAAGGCAAGTTCATTTCTGCAAATTGTTTCCAGTCTTTAGAGTTTCCAGCATGTAGAGTTTCAAGCCTTAGGTGAGTTGGTTAAGTCTTGTTGAGCCTTCATGCTCACAGTTGTTATACTTGTGGTTTTGCATGTTTACTTATATTGTTGCTGTTATGGGTTGTTCGTGAGACCTCGAGTTGTCGAGATGTATCTCTCACGTGACACCAAGCTGCTGCCTTATGATCTTTTTGTTGCTAGTGAGAAGCTTCTTCGGGCATGGACGTCTTTTCTTGTGCTTAGATAGGTTGAGAGTGTGAGTATGTACTTTCCGCTGCGTGTCTACCGCTGTTGTACACTATCTTTTAAACAATATCTTATTATGAAATGAGAACTTTATATCTTTACTATGTCTTTTCGTGTGTGTTGTTGAGTGCTGCATCGCATGGCACCACCCAATGTGATTCCTAGAATGTCAGAACACCGGTCCTCACACAAATGCACTTGTCTACTTCATGTACCTTATGAATAAAGTCTTCATTGAGTACCTGAATCAGTTCGTCATTGTGTTCATTGATGATATCATGGTATATTCAAGAAGTGAAGAAGAGCATGAAGAGCATTTAAGGCTGACATTTCAAAAACTACACGAACACTAGTTGTATGCCAAGTTTTACAAGTGTCAATTCTGGTTAAAGGTGATATCATTCTTGGGTCACATCATCTCTGAGGGAGGAGTGACTGGTTATCCGGGAAAGGTAAGAGATATGTTGAAGTGGGAACCCCCGCAGAATGTTAAGGAGATTCGGAGTTTCCTAGGAATGGCGGGATACAATTAATTCATCAAAGACTTCTCTAAGATAGTGAAGCCCATGACTGAACTACTGATGAAGGGAAAGTAGTTCAAATGGACTCAGGCTTGCTAGTACAGCTTCGAGGAGTTAAAGAAGAGGTTGACCACTGCACCAGTATTGATACTGCTAGATTTGATGTGTGTTATGATGCATCAAGGCAAGGACTTGGATGTGTATTAATGCAAGAAGGACAAGCGTAGCTTATGCATCCAGGCATCTGAAAAAGCATAAGTCGAATCATCCTACGAATGATCTTGAACTAGCAGTCTTGGTGCGTGCCTTGAAGATTTGGAGCACTACATTCTTGGACACCGATGTGAGATTTACACGGATCACAAGAGTCTAAAGTACATATTCACGCAAACGGATCTGAATTTAAGGCAACGCAGATGGTTGGAACTCATCAAGGACTACAATGTGGAAATCAACTATCACTCAGGGAAGGCCAATGTAGTAGCAGATGCTTTGAGCCGGAAGGGAGCATGTCACCAACTCACTATTCGGGAGTTACCACCTAAACTATGTAAGGAGTTCGAACGATTGCATCTTACATTCGTGAACGAAATGGGAGCAATGGAAGTAAATCTGACAGTAGAACAAGAGATATGAGAAGGCCAAACAATGGATAAGGAAATCCAAAAGATTATGGAGAGAACCCATAAGGGAATAGAATGGAATTTCGACGAAGACGAAAATCGCACGCTATTGTTGGGAAAACGGATTTGTGTGCATAACGTGAAGTGCATCCGTGAAACAATACTTCAGGGGGCACATGACTCACTTTACTCCATTTACGCTGGTAGTACGAAAATGTACAATGATTTGAAGATGTGCTACTGGTGGGATGGAATGAAAAGGGACATAGCTGAATATGTTGCACTATGTGATATATGCCAACGAGTGAAGGTCGAGCATCAGAGGCGAGCTGGACTATTGCAGCCACTGAAGATACCAGAATGGAAGTGGGAAGAAGTTGGTACGGACTTCATAGTCAGACTACCGCACACTCAGTAGGGGTATGACTTAATATGGGTTATCGTGCATCGATTGACCAAATCTACACACTTTATCCCTACCTTGACTACCTATAGCGGTGCAAGACTAGCAGAACTGTATATGGGAAGGATAGTGTGTTTACATTGCATGCCCAAGAAAATACTATATGACAGAGGTTCTCAATTTACCTCAAGGTTTTGGCAAAAATTGCATGAGTACATGCGAACCCAACTAAATTTTAATTCTGCATATCATCCCCAAACTGACGGATAGACCGAAAGGACAAATCAGATACTAGAAGACATGTTGAGAGCATGTGCATTAAAGTACGGAAGAAGTTGGGATAAAAGTTTGCCATATGCCGAGTTCTCATACAATAACAGTTACCAAGCTAGTCTAAGAATGTCGCCTTATGAAGCACTGTATGGGAGAAGGTATAGGACACCCCTATTCTGGAATGAGATGGGAGAGACCCGAGTATTTGGACCTGATGTGATACAGGATGCCGATAAGCAAGTTCAGATAATCCGTGAAAACTTGAAGGTTGCTCAGTCGCATCAAAAGGGTTATGCGGATAATACACGAAGAGACTTAGCATTTGAAGTGAGAGACTTCATGTATCTCAAGGTATTGCCTATTCAAGGTCACAAGCGATTCAAAGTTAAGGGCAAGTTGGCACCTCGCTGCATCGGACCATTCAAAATTTTTGGACAAACGTGGAGAAGTAGCATATCATCTACAGATGCCGTCACACCTTTCTGATGTGCATGATGTATTCCATGTGTCTCAATTCAAGAAGTGCCTAAGGGTGCCAGAAGAGCAAGTACCAATGGATGAATTGGAACTTAAAGAAGATTTGACCTATGCCGAGCAACCCATCAAAATATTGGATAAAAAAGAGAGGGTCACGAGGAACAAGGTAATTCGATGGTGCAAAGTACAATGGAACCATCATACTGAATCTGAGGCTACATGAGAGCGTGAAGATGATCTCAAGAAGGAATTCCCTCATTTTTTCTATACTTCATCTAATCTCGAGGGCGAGATTCATTCTAAGGGGGGTAGGTTTGTTACACCCTCATTTTTCATCATCATGCATTGCACTCATCCCCATACATGATAACATAAAATAATACATAAAAACAAGAATAAAAGAAATTGGAAGCAATAAGACAAGTAAAACTGGTTCAAACCACGGACTTGCCCGGTCCCACCCGGACTAGTCCGGTGTCCCCAGCCTGCACAAAGTTAATTCAGTTTTTTCCAAGCAACAGACTTGTCCGTTTTTGTACGAACTAGTCCGTTATGCTACTATTTAATTTTGGACTTGTCCGAATATTTTCCATCTAGTCCGAAATCTCTTTTCTCTGAAGGACGATAGACTTGTCCGTTTCACAATGGACTACTCTGTCGTGCGTTCAGGGAGAAAATGGACTAGTCTGATATTCATGGTTTCGACTCAAATTCAAACTTTCCTCCACGATGGTTTATTTAGAGTTTGAGGTAATTAGACCTAAGATCGTGCCCCACCCCTAAGGAGACCGAGTGGGACCCCACTAAGGCCCCCACCTGTCCCCACCAGTACCAATGGGATTCCACTCCAAACCCCACCACACCTCCCCTATTTAAGAAACCATATCCCTGCTCTAACCCCTGCCCACGTGAGAAAACCCTCAACGCCCTGCCATTGCATCGTGAGCTGCCATTCGGAAGAGAAAGCTCTAACCGCAAGGAAAAGAGGAGAAGGAAGAGAAGGAGGAGGAAGGAGAAGCAAGCAAGATCGTCGTCGTTGCTACGTTTCTTCTTCATCGACCCTTCACCATCATCATCTTAGTCTACGTCACGCAGCCGCTTCATTGTCAACGAATCTAGATGCCCGATTTACATGCCATGCTCCATCTACGACGGTGGACCGTTGCACTTACGGTAAATACCCTAGATCCAACTTTCCACATCAATTTTGAACCACTACTCGAATCAAGCCATGCACTAGCAGGAAAGTTTGCAAAACCTGGACCACTACAGACTTGTCTGGTCTAGCAGCAGACATGTCCATCTCATTGTGGTCTAGTCCGGTGTTTGAATTCCAGAAATCCCTAAAAATTCCACAATTTCTTTGAAATTACCTGAAACCCACGTAAACATGTAAAACTTAGTTGCACCCAGTTAGTAAGTAATAATAGTAACTTGATGACATGTATTACACCATAATTGCCTCATTCATGCATATCATGACATATTGTTAATATATGAGCATTTATTGATTGCAATGTTTGTTTTGCATGTTTGTCAGCGAAATAGAAGGAAACGCTCAAGAGGGTACATACGAGGACCTTAAACACCAAAACTCCGAAGCACTTGATCCAAACCATCCACCTGAGCAAGGCAAGTACCCTTGAACATTTTGATCCCGTTTTTGAAATGTTTTATTTCAAACTTGCATGCTTGTGTCAAATTGACGGGAAACCCATGAATATGAGTTTACTAGACTTGTATGTCTTGCCTTGTCGCTCAGGATGTAGTAAAGAGAGTCAGGAAGGGGATACATTTTTGCCTCGCATTGCATAACTGGGACCGAGAAGAGCTAAACAACATGATTATGTACTTTTGATCACGTGAACTATGTGAAATGATTATAATGACTCTAAGAAACATGGAACCTAGGGATCTAAGCAAGCCGGTTTTGTGGATTGGGTTGGATGGTATGTTGGTTTTTGCTTGATTTAGATCTAAGGACTGGTTCGTGGAGCGACCACCCAGTATTTGACAGTGCCACCACAGGGCCATTATGGGAATGGCTTAGCCAATTAATTAGGTGTATTGCCAGCATCATTCTGACCATGTTGGAGGGTCGGGGAGTTGGAGCCGGTTGGGTTTGCAATAGTGGCAGGCAGCCCTGGGATCCAAACGATACAAGAGGGGGCCCTTGGATGGATGTGCTCAGTTGTGAGACATCACTTCTTGTGAAACCTTAGTGGGTCCGTACATGCTTGGTAGTTCCTTTGTAAAGGCTATTTTGTGATCTCTTGTCCACACACGAACGGAAATGTGAGACGGCATAATTGAGATTCCACAGTCACTGAAAGGTGATGAAATCACACACTTGTAGGTAAAGTTGTGCAACCTCTGGTGAGTGTGTAAAACTATCATGATAGTTGTGCTCCCGATCATGAGAAACCTGGACCCTCAAATGATTAGAGTTATGGACTTGAGTATGTTTGGTTAATGGTTGGAATTGGGAATGGGTTGTGAATTTGGTGATGACGTATTTAATATGAGGAAGTGGAAGGTTATGGTTATTTATGTTAGTGGGTTAGTTAATGGTTGAGAATGGTGAATGATGGAATTGGATATGGTCTATGTTGGTTACTTGGATTATGATGGGATTGACCAATCTAATAACATTAAGTTGTATTTTAACTTTTGTGAATGAAATATGCTTTTCTGCAATGAGCCATTTATAACGTCCTTTTTTAACCTACATGTCATATTTTTCCACACTTGCTGAGTACGACATGTACTCACCCTTGCTATTCCTACATTAATTCAGCATCAGGTGACACTTGGCAGTATACTGAGGATCGCGAGGAACACAAAGCGTGTGTGTTACCATCAATTGCTTGTGGAGCTGGAGTCTGCTAGTTGCTTAGGTTTCTGTTGCAACATTGTTAAGTTGTCATTTGAGACTATTTGGAATATTGTAATAAGGTACTATTTACTAATCGTGACATTGTTATAATCTGAATATCGTTTGTAATGCACTCGTGTATGTGTGATGAACGTTCTGGGCACACATATACGCTTCACTTGGTTCATTCTCGAAATCGAGTGTCACAATACTCTTGGGTTTACTTTACGTCATCTAAGAATGAAGCTTTTAGTCACTTTAGAAGTTTAGTTCTTAGATTTCACTTGACCATCCAGGATATTTAAAAACAATACGAAGTGATAATGGAACCGAATTTAAAAACCAATCATGTGATCAATTTTGTGCTGAAAAATAATAGATCATCGATTTTCTTCACCATGTGTACCTCAAAAAAATGGTATTGTAGAAAGAAAGAAAGAACAGGACCTTAGTTGAGATGGCTAGGACTATGCTTGATGAATATCAAAATCCTGGATGTTTTGGGCACATGCAATTGCAATAGCTTGTTATGTATCAATTCAAGTTACTTGCGAGCTAAGCTAGAAAAAACCCCATATGAACTTCGGTTTGCACATAGGCCTAGTGTCACACATTTTAGGGTCTTTGGTTGCAAATGCGTTGTTAAGAAAATGGTACTTATTGGAGTGTTTTTTCGGCAATTCTTCCGATACTATCGTTGGTAGCTCGCAGAGTTTATAGTTCGGTATTAGGTGTGTGTAGAGATTTTGAAGATTATGGCAAATGGACACAAGGATTTACGTGGTTCGGGCCGCCTGAGCGTAATACCCTACTCCACGGGGTGTGTAGCTGTTATATTGAGCGTCTAAGAGCTTCAAGAGAGTTTTCAGCCCAGAGACCGCGTGTGTTCGAGAGTGTAAGAGTCCATTTGCCATACTCTTTGAAATCTCTATGCACCCAATACCGAACTATAAACTTCGCGAGCTACCAACGGTAGTATCGAGAGAATTGTCGGAAAAACACTCCGACAGTTGGCGCACCAGGTAGGGGGAGCGCTTGAGATTTCAGGAATGGTGAACTCAGCTGCTGGATTGTCTAACGGCAATCCCACTGCGCAACCTGCTGCAGGCAATCCCCCCAACATGCAACAACCAGCAGGTGTCGCGGCTCCAGCAGGAGTCATGCCCCGCCGCCACCGTCTGTAGCAGCAAATCAAGCTGGACAACGGGACGGGGCATCTGCGTCGGTCACAGCATCGGCGAATAACAACAATCCTGAACACTCGCTCCACGTGCTCTTCTTCAATGCCCACCACCTCCGGGTGCATCCCAGGGTGCAATTGAGCAGTGGAGGGCTGATGTGGAACATTTGGTTGCAGCAGCAGCCGATCGCATCAGCAACCAAGGTCCTCCCCCCCCCCCCCCCCCCCCCCCGGGGCGGGCCCCATCACAGCATCGGACTTTGTGGGGCCGACTTGGTCCGCACGCTTCCCAAAATAGGAGGCGTGCTGCATCTCAGCAAGTGACGTCGTTGCCTTCCAGGGCGCAACGCACCCATACAGTAACCAGGCTTTCAACTCATGACCTCCGGGCGGAGCTTGATCACCGTTACCGTCAACAGGACGGCCGCGTCCATATTGAGCGTGCTCGCGAAAGGCGAGAGGCTCGAGACAGTCCTGCTCCCGAGGGAGTAGGAGGAGGCTGTTCTGCTCTGGCCATGCACCTACGCATGGTCAGATGGCCACAAAAGTTATGGCCTCACCTACCAGAGAAATTTGATTGGACTGTCAATCCCGCTGAGTTTCTCCAGATTTACTCCACTGCAATCCTTGCGGCCGGAGGTAACGAGGCGGTAATGGCCAACTACTTCGCAGTGGCTTCAACTGGGACCGCAAGGTCCTGGTTCATGAGCCTTCCGCCCAACTCCATCAACAGTTGGGCGGAACTGTGCCAACAGTTCACCGTCAATTTCGGGAGTTCATACACCCCACTAGGCACCGAACTGGACTTTTTTGCTGTCACACAGAAGGTGGGAGAATCCCTGCATTCCTTCATCCAGAGGTTCTCCTAGGTACGAAACACTATTACTTCTATCTCCAACGCCTCTGTTATTGTGTCATTTATACAGGGCGTACGGGACAAGAAGATGCTGGAGAAGCTGTCGATCAAGGAGATCACCAGCGTCACGGAGCTCTTCAGCTTGACAGACAAGTGTGCCAAAGCTGCGGAGGGCCATGAAATGCACTCCAAACCACCTCCGGAGGATAATAAAAAATCCTCCAAGGGCGAAGCCACTACCTCCGGGAGTGGCAAAAAGAAGAAAAAATCCAACGGTAAGAAAAAGTCGTCGGCCGGCACACCTACTGCTGCAGTTGCCGCAGCTTCGGGTGGCCGGGGGCCATGCCCCGAGAAACGACCTCGGCCGTCATCAGAAGACGGCGGCAACTCCAAAGTATGGTGTCCTATTCATAAGTCGAACAGCCAAAACTTGGAAGACTGCCGGGAGGTCCAGAACCTTGCCGAGCGCTACAACAAGCGCCGGGAAGAAGTTCCTTTCCGACAAACGGAAGGAAAACAGAAAGTCGACGAAGCTCCGACTGAAGAGGAGTTAGGCTTTCAGGAACCAAAAAAGGTCTTGAAGGCTGTTTATACCTCCGTTGACGACGACTCCGACGTCTCCGACAATGAACGTCAGAAAACCATGAACACCATTTTTGGTGGTTCGTGGGACATCACCTCCCGCCGTGTCCTCAAGACCATGTGGCGGGACATGGCTTCGGTGGCTCCCACCGCGAGGGCAGAGCCGCACCGGAAGTGGATGGATACTGCCATCACTTTCGATGCGTCAGACTGCCCTCGGAATATGATTGGAGCTGGTCAACTCCCATTGATGGTATCTCCGATAATCAACAACATCCAACTCCACCACATAATAGTAGACGGAGGTTCGGGGTTGAACCTCATAAGATTCAAAGCTTTTGTCAAGCTTCAGCTCCGACCTTCAGACGTTCGGCCCTCCCGACCTTTCTCTGGAGTAGGTCCAGGGGCCATAACCCCACTTCGTGCCATTACTCTCCCCGTAACCTTTGGGACTCGGGAGAACTATCACACTGAGAAGTTGGTCTTTGACGTTGCTCAGATCAACTTACCCTTCAACGCCAATCTAGGCAGGCCAACCTTATACAAGTTCATGGCTGCTGCTAATTATGGCTACTTGGTGTTGAAGATGCCAACACCAGCTGGTGTTCTCCGGATCCGTGGAGATCGCACTGCCAGAATGAATGCTGTAGAAGAACTTCACGCGCTTGCCATAGCGCAAGGAGAAGAATCTGGAAGGAACCAAGATCCAAAACCACCGAGCATTCGTCATCGAGGCTCAACCTCTGCACCTTGCATGCAACCAGGCGGCGACAGTGACATTCCCGTCAAAGTCGTCCAAATCGGTCCAACGCCGCTCAGACCACCCGTATATCGGGAGGTCTGAATGACAAATAGGAACTCGCGCTCATCACTTTTCTTCGGGCTAATGTGGACGTGTTTGCTTGGCAACTGTCACAAATGCCTGGGATCCCTAGGGAAGTGATCGAGCATAATCTAAAGATCTACCCTGACGCTCGGCCTGTACATTAGAAGCCTCAGAAGCAATCAGTAGAGCGACAGAACTTCATACGACAAGAAGTGAAGAATTTGCTTGAAGCTAGATTCATCCGAGAATCCACCCAAAATGGCTGGCAAACCCAGTCGTTGTACCCAAGGCCGGTGGGAAGCTTCGGATATGTATCGACTACACAACACTGAATAAGGCATGTCCAAAAGATCCATTCCCACTACGTAGAATAGATCAGATAGTAGATTCCACCTCCGAGTGTGAACTACTATGTTTCCTAGACGCATATTCTGGGTACCATCAAATCAGAATGTCAAGGGAAGATGAAGAGCATACTTCTTTCATCACAGTAGATGGATTGTATTGTTATACTGTCATGCCATTTGGTCTCAAGAATGCAGCTTCAACATTTGTACGAGCAATGTACAAAACCTTTAGAGAACTCATCAGAGATGTAGTGGAAGTGTATGTTGATGACATCGTCGTCAAGATTAAGGACAAGGAATCACTTCTTGACACCTTGCAAGCTGTCTTCGACAAGTTGCGAGTCACTCGCACGAAGCTAAACCCGGACAAATGTGTCTTCGGGGTTAGCTCCGGAAATCTTCTTGGTTTCCTGGTAAACCACCGAGGCATAAAGGCAAATCCGGCAAAGATTAAAGCCATTGAAGATATGCGGCCACCAGCCAGCATTAAGGACGTCCAGAAGCTGACTGGATGTCTAGCCGCCCTCAGTCGGTTCATCTCAAGGCTGGCGGAACGGGCACTACCCTTCTTCAAGCTATTGAGGAAGTCCGGACCATTCCAATGGTCTCAAGAAGCAGAAAAGGCGTTCCAGGAGCTGAAGCAGCTCCTCACCACTCTACCAACCTTGGTAGCTCTGAACCCTGGTGAGCCTTTACTGCTTTACATTTCGGCAACTGACGAAGTTGTCAGCATGGTCCTGGTTGCGGAGAGACCAGAACCGTTACAGGCTTAGGAATCCAGACCCCTCCGGGAGAGTCAGGAGGTTCCTAAAGGCGAGTCTGGGTCCCAGCCCCCAGACTTGAGTCAACAAGGAGTTACTCTTGTTGAGCAAGAAGAGCCGGACCCCCCTGGGAGGGTCCAGGTCACTTCTGAAGAAGCTCCGGGTTCCTCCAACAAGGACCCGACGATCCCCGAAGAAGCTCCGGGCCCCTCCGGGAGGGTCCGGACAGTCCAACGCCCAGTGTACTTCATCATCGAAGTACTCCACGACGCCAAAACTCGGTACCTGGAAGTACATAAACTGCTATACGCAGTTCTTATTGCTTCCAGGAAGCTCTGACACTATTTCCAAGCTCACAAGATCTCAGTGGTGACTTCATATCCACTGCGAGCGATTTTGCATAATCCCAACTCCAGTGGAAACATTGCAAAGTGGGCAGCGGAATTGGCCGAGTTTGACCTTGAATTCGTCCCAAGACAAGCAATCAAAGGTCAAGCATTAGCGGACTTTGTGGTGGAATGGACCCCCTCTCCATCAAACCCTGGGGGCCCTAGTTAGTAGAAGCCAGAACTCAAGGCTCCGGTCTTCATCGAGCCTCACTGGACTCTCTACTTCGACGGTTCCATGCGGAAGCAGGGGGCTGGAGCTGGAGTCCTTCACCTCGCTCCGACCGGGGAGAAGGTTAAATACATGGTACATCTTGACTTCAAGGCAACCAACAACATGGCGGAGTATGAAGCACTCATTTACAGACTAAAGGTGGCACTATCATATGGTGTCAAGCAGCTGTTGGTCAAGGGAGATTCGCAGCTCATCATTAAACAGGTGAAGGGTGAATGCTCCCGCAACCATCCCCAACTAGCTACCTATCTCCTTGAAGTCCAGAGGCCTCAGAATGACTTCGAAGTCCTGGACCTCCACCATGTACAACATCTCCATAACGCTGAAGCTGATGAACTCTCGACGAAAGCGTCAACCGGAGCTCCGGCTCCCGATGGAACCTTCGTCGGATGTTGTCTAAACCGACAGCTCAACCTGCCGAACTGAGCGAAGGGGGCGAGACCAGCACCTCAAAGATGCCAGTCCCAATGGCCCCGTTACCATGGCAGCCATCAAGGGTCGTAGGTGCTGCCGGAAGCTCCGAGCAACCCAGCATGCAAGACTCGAATGCTCAAGCTAGATCCGATGCATGAATCTCAAGGATCTGGAGCTACTTGAAAGACAACTTCCTTCCTGAAGATAATATATCCGCTGACCAGATAGTCAGATTGGCTAAAAGATACACGCTGGTAGAAGGGGATCTCTACCGGCTCGATGCTAACAGCATCCTAATGCGGTGCATTACAAGGGAAGAAGGCTGCGAGCTCCTCGCAGAAATCCATGGAGGCGAGTGTGGGAACCATGCGCCTTCCCGCACGCTGGTCGGTAAAGCCTTTCGGCATGGTTTTTACTGGCCTACAGTGCTCCAGGATGCAACTGAGCTGGTGAAGAAATGTGAAGCATGCCAGTTTCATGCAAAACAAATTCACACACCGGCTCAACCTCTACAAATGATACCTCCTACATGGCCTTTCGCTGTGTGGGGGATGGATATCTTGGGACCTTTCCCAAGAGCCGCCGGAGGTTACAAGTTCCTGTACGTCGCCATTGACAAATTCACCAAATGGCCGGAAGCAACTCCAGTTGTGACATTAAACAAGCAATCAGCCATCAACTTCTTACAGTCCATCGTATGCAGATTTGGAGTCCCAAACAAAATCATAACCGATAATGGGACCCAATTCACAAGCTCTGCATTCTAAGGATATTGCGAAGATCTCGGCATTCAAATCAGCTACGCTTCCTAGCGCACCCAGCAAGCAATGGCCAAGCCGAGAGAGCAAATGCAGAAATCCTAAAAGGACTCAATACGTGCACATATGAGTGTCTGAAAAAACATGGAGCCAACTGGATCGAAGAGCTTCCGCCCACTCTATGGGCCTACAGGACAACTCCAAACCGGTCAACTGGGGAGACACCCTTTTTCCTGGTGTATGGAGCTGAAGCAGTCCTTCCTCCAGAAATCACCTTGGGGTCGCTCCGGGTCCGTACCTTCGACGATGCTGCGCAGGACCAGCTCCAGTGCGAAGACCTTGACCTCCTTGAAGAGGGAAGGTGCCGAGCAGCTGTTCGGAATGCCCGATACCGCCAAGCTCTCCGGCGCTATCACCAAAGGCATGTTCACAGCCGACAGCTCGAGGAAGGCGATCTGGTGCTACAGAGAATACAATCCAGAGAAGGGTTAAACAAACTCTCCCCCAGCTGGGAAGGACCCTTCCGAGTGATTTAAGTAACCCGTCCCAGATGCGTTTGCTTGGCAACAGAGGATGGGACACCTCTCCCTAATCCTTGGAACATTGAGCACCTCCATAAGTTCTACGCTTAATATCACAAAGGTGAGTCTGTAGTTACACGTGATGTATGTTATAGAGTCATTGTACAGAGTCGAGTAGCTCCTCCGGGAGCATAGCCGGACCTTCTCTGGAAGGTCAGCAAAGTTCAGGCAACACTTGTCACAGTCTCAGAACTAAAGGTGTATCTGGCTACCTTGGGTCAAACAAGAAACAAAACAGACTTAGCCTGGTTCCTTATCCTAAGGGTGTACTTGTTTCCCCTGTACCTCGGACCTATAATGAAAGACATCTTTGTGTGAAAACAGACTCCACATGCATTTACTTTGTACAAGCTCATTATTTTTTTCTCTTTCTTGTCTATAACAAAGTTTTGCGATTCTCAAGAATTGATCGACTAATTCATGTACAACTTGAGTCGCATTGTTAATTCCTTCGGGTTCTCATGTTGTTGAATGGCTCGCTCGCCTGAATGCCGCCAACCAATCTAGGTCCGGAGTGTGCTATCGACTTAGCCTGGTCCTGCACCCTAAGTATGCCACTCTACCTACACCCCGGCAGGCCGAAGTAAGGTGGGTCCTGAAAACAATTGGACTTGGAGAAAACAACTCAATGCACTTGATTGTATGAAGAATTGTGCTCGACCCAAAAATTTCTTACGAGAATAGTAAGTCGCAACTGAGTTATAGATAGGAAACAAATTTTACTATTTTTCTTGACTTCAGTGTGCAGGAAAAATAAAGATCTCATGATGATGGTGAATTAAGCTGGAACTATTAAAGCTCCAACATCTCCTAGATGGCTTGTAGTCGATGTTTTAAACATTGATAGCAAGCATCGCTGGAACTGCTCAGCTCCAGTAAAGCCATGGGGCTAACCGTCAAAGTGAACAAAAAATGGTAGGAAGACTCCAGGGGACTAACTGTCGACGCTCTACGCATTGATGGAGACCACTACTGGAGCTACCAAGCTCCGATGATGGTCAAGGTCGGAGCCCTTAAGCTCCGATAACCTCAGGGGGCCTCCACTACCGAAGACTTCGGACCTACGCTCTACAAGTCTGAAGCACGCGAGTCTTCAACAACTGTTACATCCTCTTGATACATGTTCACAATCAAATTGCGTACATCTACCAGGGGGCCAAGTGGGACAAAGGTGTTGAAGACAAAAAATGAAATTCATAAAAAACTTGGATTTCATTCATCTAGAGACAAGAGATTACAAAATTGGAGAAAAAGAAGAGAGGATACAAGCGGGAGCTACAAAGAGATGGTCCTAGACCCTATGGAAGAACGAGGCGACCTTCTGGGCAACCTCAGATTCGCTAGCCTGGGCAGCTTCTCCCTCTCCGTTGATGGGGCCTTGGAGCACCGAGTCCAGGGGGAATTGGGGGTCCCGGCTTGTGTAGCACGACAGAAAAAATTCTGTGACGCTATTGGCCAGGGATTTTCCCTCGGTTTCCAGCTGGTCCGCAATGACATCACCCATCTTGGTGAGCTTGTTGCCTGCCGAACTCAGCGCCTACAACGCCTGGTCCAGCTCCGGTTCCGAATCATCCGGACGCACAGGACTAAAACCCATTAGCGTCAGTGCGTCGTTGGCTTTGCCCAGGAAGTCCCAAACTTGTTGGTACTCCGCAACCCTGCCACTTCACATCTCATCCAAGTATCTTCTGGCCACCGCAAGCTCCGAGTTCTCCCGAGAAAGACGCTCCACCTCTTTGGCGTTCTGCTGAATCTTTTCAGCAACCTGCCTTTCGAGTTTACTGAGATCTTCCTCCCGGAGGTGGATCTCGTTCCGGCGGTTAACCAAGTCCTTCTCTCGGCCCCGCACCTTCTTCTCCCTGGCAGCAACATCAGTTTCCCTCCTGTGGAGTTCATGTCCTCGCTGTCAGGCCTTCTTCTCCTCTTTCTCGCAGCGCTCGTCCAATTTCTTGGTGCGCTCCTCAAGACTCTTGTCACCCAGAGTTAGCCTCTGAGTAAGCTATTCTTCCCTCTTCACTATGTCGTCCCACAGCTCCAGGAGTTTTTGCTCTTCATCCTCGAGCTTTCTCTCCCGCTCCTCAAGAGCCTCCCGGCGCTTGACGAGACTAACGTGGATGGCGTCGAGCCTCTCTTGGCGATCATCCGCTGCGCTATTAGCAGCTTTGGCCTGTTCGTAGATGGCCCGAGACTGGTTGTCAAGGGATCGCGTCATGCTTTCCCTCTCATCCAGCAGCTTACCCCAGTACTCCAGGCGGATCTTCTCCTTCCTCACCCACTTTTTGTCGTCAGCCAGCCTCGACCGCGCCAGCTTGGTCTCGAATTGGAGCCGGTCGCGCCACCTCCTAAGAGTTTGACGCTCCTCCTCGAGAGCCTTGCTGTTGTGGTAAAAAGCCAGCTGAACCTAGCAAAGACTGGAGCAGGCGTTGTCAATAGACAACGACAGAGGGATCGGGTCCGGACCTGCCGGGGTCATCTCCGCCGGTTCCAACGGGTTATCCGTGAAAAAAATTGGGTCCCACTCTACAAGAGCGGTTCCCTGAGCTTCTGCGGCACTAGGGCTGCCCTCTAGAATAGCCTCGGTCGCCATCGAGGAAGGTCCAGCTACAGAAGTTTCAACCTCCAGAGTTGGCTCCGAAGGTCCCGCCGCCAGGTCGTCAACAGGTCCCTCAAGCGGAGGACCATCAACTTCATCTCGGCACCGTAGCTCAGGCGCAGGTACCTTCAGGACCACCACATCCGAGGCATGCATTGAAGGTTCGATCGGAGCTGAAGCTATCTTCAACTCTGACACTGGAGCCTCCTCCACTACCGGCCCAGGCGCTGACACTTCGACCATCATGGGCTCGGGCGCTGACACCTCTGTAGCGATTGGCTCAGGCGCCGGAACTTCTGCAGCAACCGGCTCTACCGCCGGAACTTCTTTGATAACCGGCTCAGGCACCGGAGCTTCATCAATCGCCGGCTCTACTGCCGGGGCATCATCAAACACCGGCTCCACCGCCGGGGCTTCAACAACATCCGGCTCTAGGACCGGAATCGCAGATATCTCCAGTTCTGAGGCTGGAGCGACCACCATTTCAGCGTCCAAACCCGGAGCTTCAACCTCCGGGGCAGGTGTCGCTGGCACATCTTCATTCCCGTGGTCCGGCGCTACCACGAGAGCGTCTGGGGATGAGTCAAGGTCCAAGACCACGACAGCCGGCGCCGGAGCTATCGCAGCCTCAGCCACCCCTTGGGGCGATGCGGGGATTGGAGCTGGAGCCTCTGCCTACACAGCTTCAGATGTTGTAGCAGGAACAGGAGCTTCAACCCCTCTCTTGGGTACCCTGGGGATGAAGGGTGAAGACACTCAAAACAGAGTTACAACACAAAACAACCAATTAAGGTAAAAAACAAAATTTACCTTGGAAGGCTTCTGCACCAGTTAGCACGGAACCTCTTCTCCGGAACGCTCAGGACTGGACCCTATCACCACTGGCATGATAGTTCCGGAAGGTTCCCCAGAGCTCGCTGCAACCGTTGGCGCTGCTTTGGTCGAGGCCCGCCTCGATCGGCATGAACTTCCTGACCCAGAGCCTTCAACTGGTCTTGGTACTGTAGCCACACGGCCGGAACTAGCACCCCGGGGAGATGCCGATGCTGGAGTGGATGCCGCCGTTGAATACCTCCCCCTCCGGGGAGAAGGAGCTGCTGGGGAAGGAGCAGGCCTCACGGACCTCCCATCAGAGTGTTTTAGCTTCCTTTTTCGGCTCGAGGCTCGGCCAACTCTTTGCCCTTACCCGCGACTTCAACTCTCTGTTCCGGGACGGAAGGGGGACCACCCTCAGAAGCTCCGGAGATCACCAACCCGGTGGTCGAACGCCTCTCAACGACACCAAGGTCATCAAGCACCGGCATCTTCTGTCAGAGCTCCCTGCTGAACTCTGCCTCCATGTTCAGAGGGAGGAAAGCCGTCGGCGGAGACAAGTAGTCGCCCTTGATGTCGATGTCGTGCTGGAACTTCTTGAGGTGAAGCTCCAAAGTTGCGCCTTCCAGGTTGGACTTCAAACCGGTTTTAATCCGGTCATCGTCCATCACACTGTTGAGGGCCCAAGAAAGCTTCTCCCTCTTCTTTAGCGGAGCCCACCTGTTTGCCAGGAAGTTGCAAAATACCGCCTGAGGAGTCACCCCTCCTTCCACGATTTGGCGGATACTGGTCAGAGCAGGGTTGAAAGCGTCTGATAACACCAGAACTTTTCTCCAAGCTTTAGTGTCGACGTTGGGGAGGCCTACGGGCAACTCCAGCCTCTCGTGCTCCTCTGTCCTGATGACAATCCAATCCTTCTTCTAGTCGTCCCTTTTGCCAGAAGGGAACGACCGCAAGTATTTGAACGGGCACTTCTTGCGCTTCACAAAGTAATAGAAGCCAAGGTACTCGTCACTCTTGCCGGTGGTGTGGATGGTGAAGAAGGTGCGGAAGATCTCGACGCAGGGAGGAATACCCACCCACATACCGCAAAAGTGGACAAAGATCGACACCAAAAGAATGGAGTGGGGGCCAAGGTGGTACAGCTGCAGACCATAGAAGTCTAGCAGCATCAAGAAAAAAAGAAGAAAAGGGTGGGATCAGTCCCACCATGGCGTACGCGGAGAAGTACACCATGTCGCCGGCGTGCTCCTTCTCGAATGGAAGCTTGCCGGCGCGGACCTGGCAGTTGAAGAAGTCACTAGACCATCCCATGAGTGCCCGAACCTTCTTCAAGTTGCCATCGGTCTTAAGTCGGCTCTCGCGAAGACCCAACTCCATCGCAGCACAAGCGGGGCTAGGGACGAAAAGCAGGCGAAAGTTTGGAGGATTTGAGCGCAAGATCGAATGAAGGCGTAAAGAACCCCCAAACGGTGCATGCTTTCCTTCTTAAGTTAGCCCCCGCAACGCTTGGATGGAAACCACAGAGGATCCGACGATACAAGTCAAAAACTTCACCCTGCCAATGAGAAGGGGGCCCGTGGCCACCCCGACGATCAAGTCGAGGTCCTTACCCCAGGCGAACGGTTTTCATCATGAAAGGCGGGAAACTCGAAGGCGGCGGCCTGACAAGGCGCGCGGAACCGATACGCATAGCTCCGGAGCTGCCACGTGTCCAATCCACCGGACCTTCAACCTCAGCAATCAAGCTGGTGAACCCCCAATGGCTCGGACCTCCAAGGGGCAATCAAAGACTTCAAGACCTGATTAAGTGTCATTAATACCATATTAATGACACACGATCAGAGGGCCCTTAATACCAGTATCGGCACTATCAGGTCCCGTTACCACGCTATTGAGGGTAATTAATCTCATTAATTATGTATTAAACATTGGTAACCGCTGGGGCCATATGCCGGGCCAGGCTAGTGGTGTAACGACCGGTCCTTGTACTATAAAAGGACTGGTCGACAATACATAAGGGACGGCTCCCTGGGACCCTCCCATAGACAGCTTTGATACCCAATACTACAACTACACACCCCGTGGAGTAGGGTATTACGCTCAGGCGGCCCGAACCACGTAAATCCTTGTGTCCATTTGCCATACTCTTCGAAATCTCTGTGCACCCAATACCGAACTTCAAACTCCGCGAGCTACAAACGGTAGAATCGGGAGAATTGCCGAAAAAACACTCCGACAATACTCTTGATAGATTTGAAGCTAGATCTGTTGATGACATGTTTCTTGGTTATCCAGCTCATACAAAAGGCTATTGTGTGCTTTTACTTTACACTAACAAAATTGTGGAGACTTGTGAGGTTTCTATTGATGAAGCTAGTCCAGTATCAGCTCAAACATTGCACATATAGATGCATACTCATAGAGGTTTTTTTTTGTTGAAGATGATGAAGGAGTGGAGTTGCTGCCCAAAATTTCAGGAGCGAACAATGTCGTTCCTGCTCCTGATTTTGCTCCACTACTAGCACCATGATCGATTTGTGATGAACATGAAGAAGAAGAAGCTTGTGATGTGTATACTCTCCTCCACATCCTCAAAAGTCACTCTTCGCATCATATTACTGGAAGCTTGCATGGAAGAGTCACACGGTCCAGGTTTTGCGATAAAAACTCTGGTGCTCATTCTATTTTTGTTGCTTCTTTTGAACCCAAAGATGTATCACAAGCACTCACAGTTGAATCTTTGATCATTACCATGCAAGAAGAGTTAGAAAAAATTGAAAGAAATAATGTTTAAAAAGTACTTGTACCTCCACCTCATGGTCACACTTTGATAGGAATAAAATGCATGTTTAAAAGGGAACAAAGTGAGGATGGCATTGTGGTTAGGAATAATGCTTAGTTGGTTGCTCAAGGTTTCACACAAGTCGAAGGTCTAGATTTTAATGTAACTTTTGCTATTGTTGTTACATTATAAGCCATAATAATTTTGTTAGCATTTGCTACATCTAAAGGTTTCAAGTTATATCAAATGGATGTTAAAGTGCTTTTCTTAATGGTTATATAGATGAGAAGGTTTATGTCAATTAGCCACCTAGTTTTGAAAATCCATATTTTCTTAATCAAGTTTACAGACTGTACAAAGTCTTGTATGGTCTCAAAGAAGCCCCTATAGCATGGTATGATAGGTTAAAAACATTCTTACTTGTAAAGGGGTTTACCATGGACAAGGTAGATAAAACTCCTTTTCTACTTAATCATGGCAATGACTCACTATTCTTTCAGGTGTATGTGGATGAATTTATCTTTGGTTGTGCTTCTCCTAATCTTGTGTCCAAGTTTTCAGCTATGGTAAGTTCAAAATTTGATATGAGTATCATGGGAGATTTGACATACTTTTTGGGGTTGCAAATCAAGTAAAGTAAGGAGGGAACCTTTATGCATCAAATGAAGTATATGAAAGACATCCTTAGGCGCTTCAACATGGGAAACTACAAGACTATTCGGAAACCAAGGGGAACAACAGCAGCACTTAAACGTGATGAAGAGGGTGAACCCGTAAATCAAGAAGAATATAGAAGCATGGTCGGGTCATTTTTATACCTCATGGTGTCAAGACCAAACATACAATTCAGCATATGTCTTTATGCACGATTCTAAGCTTCCCCACGCGCATCACATCGTTAGGCCGTCAAAGGATACTAAGGTACTTACATCGAACTCCAGAATTCATCCTTTTTCTTTCTTCTTTCTCAACTGTTACTTTGAAAGCTTTTTGGATGATGATTTCGGGGTTGTAGGATTGATGGGAAAAGTACTTTGAGTGCTTGTCATTTTCTTGGTAACCCCCCTATTGCTTTGTCACACCTGGTCCCAACGAGATAACCAGATGCATTTCAGATGTATGCCAGGATCGGTTCAACCATACATATGTAGACGAAAGTACAAGTATCATAATACAACCCATGTTCGAATTACAAAAGAACTCTTACATCAACAACCCGCAGGTCTCAAATAAACAACTAAAGCAAATACATAACTATTTAGGTATATAGATTAGCAGCGGCGCGATGGTAGCTCCATCCACACGCAGTTGCATAAGGGAACGCCCGCCTAGAACATCTCCTCAGGATCGGTGTAAAAGTCTTCATTCACATTCATGGAGGCTATGGCATGGAAGGGCAATAATGGTTTTAAGCACTATGCACTAAGTCATATCCTTAGATTTTATTAGCAACCCACATCTAGGTGAACATCCCCGCCGATAACAACAAATAATAATAATAATTGAACAATTCCAATACCATTTCAACCATCATCCAAAACCATTGTCTAATTATAAATTCAACACCAAGCCACTATTAACCGTAAGCACTGCTATCATGACAGTTTCCAAATCTCAGTAGAAATGTACCCTTTTCTCACAAGTCATGATTTCAATCTTTGTTGCTAGGTGGACTAAGTAAATCTCCCTATTACCAGTGGTGCGCAATCCAAGTTACACACTAACGTAGGTGTGTGGCTAGGAGATCACTACGAGGTCTTTACGAAGGTCGTCCCCGACAAGTGCTAGCCCTCTAAGGTTCCACCTAAGGCATTTATGGAGTAACCATCCGCCTCAAAAGGCCCCTCTTGGGCCATGTGGATTCCAAGGCAGTAACCCTGAACCAATTCCCCACACGATCCAACTACCAGCACTACATCAGGAAAAACCTAATTAATTGACCAAGCTTTCCCATTCTCAATCTCCTGGTGGTACTGTAATGCTTAGTGGCTTCCTCCATAAACCGGTCCTTAGAATCTGGCAAGGTCCAAACCCCAATCTCGGGTCTCATGCACGTAGCACCATACCATTCATACCAACCCGCTAGATTCCTATACCCTACAATTCATTTTCCATATCACAATTGTCGGTACCCTGCGTATCGGGTACTCCACGATACCGCAAGAAAGGCTAAGGAGTTCCACCCGTTCGAGTTGAGGACCTCCAAAGGCTCCACCTGTTACACAGCACTGGAACCGCCTCCCTCGTTTGGGTAGCTCTAACACCACCACGTGTAATACAAGGCTGGACCTTGCTCCCTTCATAGGGAAGCCCCAGTCTTGACACGTGTCTGGTGACTCCGGACCTAACTCTCAGGAGAGGGAAGCTCCAGTGCTGCAACGTGTATAATGGCTCCGAACTTGCCTCCCCACGAGGGGAAGCTCCGGAGCTGCCATGTGTCGAGCATCCAGACCTGCAATAGCAACGGAAAGACAGGCAAATTTCCAATGGCATGGACTTTCAAGGGACAGTTAAAACTACAGTTACAAGACCTAATTACGTGTCATTAATACTACATTAATGACACACGATCAATGGACTGTTAATAGTGGTAACGCTGTCATTAAGGCGCGTTATTACACTCTTAATTAAGCTTAATACTCGTAGGTTGTGTATTAGGCTATTAACTACGCCAGGGCCACATGTTGGGCCAGACAAGTGATGTAACGGCCAGCCCTTGAACTATAAAAGGGCTGCACCACACGGTACATGGGGATCTGAACTAGGATCATACGCTCACAAGTGCCATACATTCATACATACAACACACACATCCCGTGGAGTAGGGTGTTACGCTTAGGCGGTCCGAACCACGTAAAATCGTCATGTCATCATCTTGTTTGTAATCTCATGTGCGCCCCAACCAATCAAGAACCTCCGCGGGCTATGATCTCGTAGTACTGGGGCAAGTGTCGGATCGTAGCCCGTGAAGGTTCATCCAGCACGGAGGTTCTTGATTGGTTGGGGCGCGTGGAGTTCTCCCGTGGAGTCACTGCGATGGAAGAACTCCACGCGCTTGCTACAGCGCAGGAGGGAACATCCGGCAAGAAGCTAGCTGCTCAACCTCCGAGCACTCGTCACCGAGGCTCAACTTCTGCACCATGCGTGCAGCCAAGTGGCGACACCGACGTACCCGTGAAAGTCGTCCAAATTGGATCCGATGCTGCCCAGACTACCTGTATATCGGGGGGTCTGGACAACAAATAGGAACTCGCGCTCATCACTTTCCTTCGGGTGAATGTTGACGTGTTTGCCTGGCAACCGTCACAAATGTCTGGGATCCCTAGGGAGTTAATTGAGCACAGCCTGAAGATTTATCCCGATGCACAACTTGTACACTAGAAGCCCTGGAAGCAATCATTCGAGCGGCAGAATTTCATTCAACAAGAAATCAAGAAGCTGCTCGAAGCTGGTTTCATCCGAGAGGTTCATCATCCAAAATGGCTGGCAAACCCAGTCGTTGTACCCAAGGTTGGCGGGAAGCTTCTAATGTGTATTGACTACACCACCTTGAATAAGGCATGTCCAAAAGATCCATTTCCACTACCTAGAATAGATTAGATAGTGGACTCCGCCTCCGGGTGTGAGCTATTGTGTTGCCTAGATGCATATTCTGGCTACCATCAGATCTAAATGTCTAAGGAAGATGAAGAGCATACTGCCTTCATAATAGTAAATGGATTGTATTGTTATATTGCGATGCCATTCGGTCTCAAAAATGCTTCTTCAACTTTTGTGCGAGCTATGCACAAAACATTTGGAGAGATAATCAAGGACCTGGTGGAGGTGTTTGTTGATGACATCATCGTGAAGGTGAAGAATAAGGAGTCAATCCTTGATAACCTACAAGCCGTCTTCGACAAGCTGCGCATCACACGCACCAAGCCGAACCCGGACAAATGTGTCTTCGAGGTTAGCTCCGAGAAGCTCCTCGGATTCTTGGTGGCCCACCGAGGAATTGAGGCAAACCTGGCGAAGATCAAGGCCATTGAAGACATGCGGCCCCCAGCCCGCATCAAGGATGTCCAGAAACTAACTGGATGTCTAGCTGCACTCAGCCCGTTCATCTCAAGACTAGCGGAGCGGGCGTTACCCTTCTTCAAGTTATTGAGAAATTTCAGGCCATTCCATTGGTCTGAAGAAGCAGAAAAGGCGTTCCAAGAGCTTAAAAAGCTCCTGACCACACTACCAATCCTGGTAGCTCCAAACCCCAGTGAGCCTCTACTGCTTTACATTTCTACAACGACAGAGGTTGTCAGCATGATTCTGGTCGCGGAAAGACCGAAGCCATCTCCAATTCAGGAGCCCAGACCCCCCGGGGAGGGTCCGGAGCTATCTGAAGGCGAGTCTGGGTCCCAGCCCCCAGGCACGGATGTTCAAGGCGAGATGCTAGAGGATCAACCTCTCTCATCTGAGAGAGTTCACACAGCTAATAAAGAAGATCCGGACCCCTCCAGGAGGGTTTGGGCTGAACAACAAGAAGGTTCGGACCCCTCCGGGAGGGTCCGGGTTGATGAAGAAGAAGCTTCGAACCCCTCTGGGAGGGTCCAGACCATCCAGCGCCTAGTGTACTTCATCAGCAAAGTACTTTACGATGCCAAGACTCGATACATTAAGGTGCATAAGCTGCATTACGCAGTTCTTATTGCCTCAAGGAAGCTTCATCACTACTTCCAATCCCATAAGATATCAGTGGTAACCACCTATCTGCTGCGTTCCATACTACACAACCCCAATTCTACTGGGAACATCGCCAAGTGGGCAGCGGAGCTGGCAGAATTTGATCTCTAATTCCTGCCACGGCAAGCTATCAAGAGTCAAGCCTTGGCTGATTTTGTGGTGGAGTGGACAACTTCTCCATCAAATGCTGGGGGCCCCAGTGAGCAGAAGCCGGAACCCAATGTCCCGGTCTTCACCGAGCCTCATTGGACTCTCTACTTCGATGGCTCCGTGCAGAAGCAGGGGGCCGAAGCTGGAATACATCTTCTCGCTCCGACTGGGGAGAAGGTCAAATACATGATGCATCTTGATTTTAAGGCAACCAACAACATGGCGGAGTATGAAGCTCTCATCTACGGGCTCAAGGTCGCGCTTTCGTACGGCGTCAAGAAGTTGCTGGTGAAGGGTGATTCGCAGCTCCTTATCAAGCAAGTCAATGGTGAATGCAGCTGCAACAACCCTCAACTCGCTGCTTATCCCCTTGAAGTCTAGAAGCTCCAAAAAGACTTCCACGTCCTAGAACTCTGCCACGTCCAGCGTCTCAACAATGCTGAAGGTGACGAACTCTAGACGAAGGCTTCAACTGGAGCTCCGGCTCCCGATGGAGTTTTAGACTGGAGATTGTCAAGACCAATCGCTCAGCCTGCCGAACTGAGCGAAGGGGGTGAGACCGGCACCTCGAAGCTGGCAGTCCTGGTAGCCCTGTTACCATGGCGACCACCAAGGGTCGTAGGTGCTGCAGGAAGCTCCGAGCAACCCAACACGCAAGACTAAGAAGCTCAAGTTAGCTCTAATGCATGGATCTCAGAGATTTGAAGCTACTTGAAGGACAATGTCCTTCCAGAAGACGGTGCATCCGCTGACCGTATCGTCATATTGGCTAAAAGATACATGTTGTTTGAAGGGGATCTCTACCTACGCGGTGCCAACAGCGTCCTAATGTGGTGCATTGCAAGGGAAGAAGGCCGCGAGCTCCTCGTGGAGATCCATGGAGGCGAGTGCGGGAACCACGTGTTTTCTCGCACAATGGTTGGTAAATCCTTTTGGCATGGTTTCTACTGGCCTACAACACTCCAAGATGCAGTCGAGTTGGTGAAAAAAGTGTGAAGCGTGCCAGTTCCACGCGAAAAAAATTCACACTCTGGCTCAGTCACTACAAATGCTACCTCCTACATGGCCATTCGCTGTGTGGGGTATGGACATTTTGGAACTTTCCCAAAATTCGTCGGAGGTTATAGGTTCCTGTATGTCGCCATCGACAAGTTCACCAAGTGGCTAGTAACTACTCTAGTTGTGACTATCAACAAGCAATCTGCTATCAAATTCTTGAAGTCCATAGTCTGCAGATTTGGAGTTCCGAACAGAGTAATCACTGACAACGGAACACAATTTACAAGTGCAGCATTCCAAGAGTATTGCGAAGACTTCGGCATTCAAGTCAGCTATGCATCAGTAGCTTACTCGGCAAGTAATGGCCAAGCTGAGAGAGCAATGCAGAAATATTAAAAGGACTTAAGACACGCACATATGAGCGACTGAAGAAACATGGAGCCAACTAGATTGAGGAGCTTCCGTCCGCACTGTGGGTGAGCAGGACAACACCTAGCCGGTCAACCAGAGAAACCCCCTTCTTATTGGTGTACGGAGCTAAAGCGATCCTTCCTCCAGAGATCACCATGGGGTCACTCTGGGTCCAGACCTTTGATGAAGCCGCGCAGGACCAACTTCGGCTTGAAGACCTTGACCTCATCGACGAGGGAAGGTGCCAAGCATCTGTTCAGAATGCACAATATCGCCAGGCACTCTGACGCTATCATCAAAGGCATGTGCGCAACCGTTAGCTCAAGGAAGGCAATCTAGTGCTTCGAAGAATACTAACTCGTGAAGGCATGAACAAACTTTCCCCCAGCTGGAAAGGTCCCTTCCGAGTAATCAAAGTTCCCGTCCCAGATGCGTTCGCTTGGCTACAGAGGATGGGACCCTGCTTCCCAATCCTTGGAACATCGAACACCTCTGTAAGTTTTGTGCATAGTTTCACGGAGGTGAGTCTGTAATTACACACAATGCAAAGTTATAGAGTCTATACACAGAGTCAAGTAGATCCCTCAGGAGAACATCCAGACCCCTCCGAGAGGGTCTAGGCAGTTCAAGCAACATTTAACTCTATCCCTGTACTGAAAGTGTGTCTCATCTACCATGGGTTAGAACAAGATGTATAGCACACTTAGCTTGGTTCTGTACCCTAAGTGTGTCCTTGTCTCCCGTGTAATCTGGACCTATAATGAAAGACGTTGTTGTGTGAAAGTAGACTCCACATGCATTTATTTTGTACAGGCTCATTTTCTTTTATTTATCCTTCTTCTTGTCTATAACGAAGTTGTGCAATTCTTTTTGACCTTTAGTCCAAGTTATTCATAGGTTGTACAAGTTATATTGTAGGTTTTCGGATCTTAGCATTGCTAGACGATCTACTCGCCCAAACGCCAAAGCCAACACAGGTCCGGAGTGCACTATCGGCTTAGCCTGGTCCAACACCCTAATTACGCCACTCTACTTACGTTCCGGCAGGCCTCAGTAGGGTGGGTCCTAAAGGCATTCAGATCTGGAAACATTACATCAATGTACTTGTTATCATATCGAGTTCTTCGGATCTAAAATTCAAATAAGAGTAGTAAGTCGCAAAAGAGATATAGACAAGAGGATGAATTTTATGGTTTTTCTTGTCTTTGATGTGCAGGAAAAAAATGAAAACTCATGATGATGGTGGACGATGCCGGAGCTACTAAGCTCCGACATCCCCCAAGGGGGCCCATCATCAACGTTTCTAAGGTGGGAAGTGGGCATCGTCGGAGCTAACAAGCTCCGACAACTCCCTTGGGGGCCCGCCGTCGACGTGAAGCATAATGAAAATTCAAGCGAAGATGGTGAAATCACCCCGAGGGGATTTGCCGTTGACTTATTCTACATTGATGGTGGATATTGTCAAAGCTGAGAAGCACCAACGATCCTAGGGGGCCCACCGTCGACGTTTCATGCTTTGATAGTGGGCGCCGTCAGACCTACCAAGCTCCGACAACCCCAGGGGGCCCACCATTGACGTTTTACACGTTGACAGCGGGTGCCGTCGGACCTACCAAGCTCCGACAGCCCCAGGAGGCCCGCAGTCGACGTTTTACGCGTTGACAGTGGGTGCCATCGGACCTACCAAGCTTCGACAACCTTAGGGGGCCCACCATCGATGTTTTACGCGTTGATAGTGGGCGCCGTCAGACCTATCAAGCTTTGACACCTCCCAGAGGGCCCGACATCGACGTCACAATGGGTTCCTGGAGATGTCAGAAGTAAACTTCGGACCTAAATGCTAAGCGTTCCAACTAGAAGTTCAAAACGTTCAAGTCATCAAGACATTGTCAAACCTTTTGGTACATGTTCACAATCAAATTGTGTACATCTACCAGGGGGCCAATAAGATAAAGGGCAATGTATTGAAGACAAGCATAAAATGGAATTCATTCATTCAAATAGTTGATTTCATTCATCAAAAGTATTGGATTACAAAATGAGGATTACAGTAGAAGGCAAAAGAGAAAGGTCCTAGCTACTGGAGGCTCTAAGTCCTGTGGAAAAACGAGGAAACCTTCTCGGTAGCTTCTTGGACGCTAGCCTTGGCAGCATCCTCTTCTTCGACAATGGGTGCTTCGAAGACCAGATCTAGAGAAAGATGCGGGCCTCAGCTCTTGTAACACGCCAGAACATATTTGGCGACGTTCTTGGCCAGAGACATTCCCTCTATCTCCAGTTGGTTGACGATGATGTCACCCATTGTGTTGAGTTTGCTGCCAGTAGAGCTAAGCGCCACCAACGCCTGGTCCAGCTCCGCTGCTGGGTTCTCCGAACATACAGGAATGAAGCCAAGTGACACCAAAGCTCTGTCGGCATGCCCCAATGAAGTCCCAGACTTGCTGGGACTCAGTAGCCCTCGAGCTCCGCAACTCCTCCAGTGACCTTCAGGCCGTCGCAAGCTCTGAACCTTCCTGAGCGAGGCGCTCGACCTCTTTGGCATATTGCTGAATACTCTCAGCTACTTGCTTTTCACGGTCGGCAAGCTCTGTCTCCCAGAGGTGGATACGGTTCCGCAGTTCGGCCAGGTCCTTCTCCCTGCCTCTTACTTTCCTCACTGGTGGCAACATCAACTTCTCTTTTAGAGAGCTCCTGCCCCAGCTTCCAGTGCTTCTCCTCCTCTTGCTGGCACCGCTGCTCAAATTTCTTGGTGCGGTCTGCCAAATTTTGCTCTCCTAGAGTCAGTTTCTGGGCGAGCTCTACCTCTCTCTTCAAAATATCCTCCTGCATCTCTAGGAGCTTCTCTTCCCTCTCATCGAGGTCTTCTCAGTGTTTCAGGAGAATTTCATTCAGCGTGTTGAGGTTGTCATGACAATCGTCAGCAGCCTCACTGCTTTTCCCGGCGTGCTCAAGAATCTATCGACTCTTTGCATCGAGCGCCCTGATGGAGGCCTCCCTATCCTCCAGCAACTGGCCCCATTATTCCATCCGGGCCTTCTCCTTCTTGACCCATTCCCGTTGGTTGGCAAGCCTTGTCCGTGCTAGCTTGGTCTCAAATTAAAGTCTGTTGCACCAACGCCTCAAGGTCTGGCGTTCTTCTTCGAGCTCCTTGCTGTCGTAGTCGAAGGCGAGCTGGACTTGACGGAGGCTAGAGTAGGCGTTGTCAATAGACAATGCCAAAGGAATAGGCTTCAGACCTGCCGGGGTCTTCTCCACCGGCTCCAGGGGGTCTTCAAGCACAAAAATTGGGTCCCACGCCACAAGTGTGGTCCCCTGTGGTCCTTCGTGTTAGGGCTGCCCTCTGGGAGCTCTTTAGCCTCCACTGTCGCCGAGGAGGGTTTCGTCGAAGGAACTTCAACCTCCGCGGCTGATGTCGAAGGTTCCCCTGCGGGAACTTCCACCATCGGCTCAGTGGATGGAGGGCCTGCCACAGATTCTTCTGGGTACTCCAGCGCGGACATGGGCGCCTCCGGAGCAATTGCTTTCGGGGTGGACATTGGAGCTTCATTCAGAGCCCCCACCACCGCCATCTCAGGCGCCGTTACACCCACTACTTCCGGCATGGAGCCTGGAGCTTCAACTATCCCCGGCACGGAGGCGCCGGAGCTTCGGTTGCCTCCGGCTCAAATTCTGGGGCTTTTGCCATCCCCGTGTCCTGCACCGGAGCTTTAGCCGCCAATGCTACTGCTGCTAACGCATCTTCACAAATGTCTCCCCCGTGGTCCGGCGCTACCATGGGAGCCTTTGGTGTCGCTTCGGGATCCAGATCCACGACAGCCGACATTGGAGCTGTCGTGACCTCAGCCACCACTTGGGGGGGGGGGGGGGGCGCACGGGTCGGAGCCGGAACTTCCGCTTGCACAACCTCTGTCGCTGTGGCGGGTGCCGGAGCTTCCGTTCCATTCTTTGTTGCCCTGTAAACAAAGAATTGAAAGATTCAATACATGACAAAAATAAAAATAGCAACTCAAGGTGTGGACACATTGTTTACCTTGGTAGGCTACCGCTTCAACTGGCGCAGAACTTATTCACCGGGCGATCGGTGCCAGAACCCACCATGGTTGGTGTGGATGGAGCTTTGAATTGCTGCCTGGGACTTGCCGCTATCTTCGGCTTCACCTCAGCCGGGACCTCCCTCGGCTGGGAAGGACCTCTGGACCTGAAGCCCACGCCCGGTGTTAGGATCGGACTTCATCTACCGGAGCTAGCTCCCCTTGAGGATGCCTGCACCAGAGGAGGTGTGGCCTCGGAGATCTGCCTCGCCGGGGAGAAGGGGCAGGTGTAGTCGTAGCTGACCTGACGTGGCTCCTGTCAGTGTGCCTCAACTTCCTCTTCCGGCTGGAAGATTCGACTGGCTCCTTGCCTTTACCCTTACCCTTGCCAAGGTCATTGACTTTCTGGCTCGCGACAGGGGTGGCCACCCTCTCTAAAGCCTCTGGGATTGCTACCCCCAAGGTTGACCATGTCTCGACCAGACCGAGGTTGTCCAGTGCTGGCATTTTCCTCCGAAGCTCCCTGCTGAACTCTAGAGTCATGTTCAGAGATAGGAAGGCAGCCGGCGGAGCCAAGACATCGCGGGAGATAGTACTGAACTGCAAGTTCTTCATATGGAGCTTCAAGCCTTCATCTTCCAAATTGGAATTCAAATCGGTTTCAATCCGGTTGTGATCCATCTCACTATTGAAAGCCCATGCGGGCCACTCCCTTGTCTTCAGCGTAGCCCACCTGTTCACCAAGAAATTGCCGAAGACCATCTGAGGAGTCACTCCACCCTCGATGCATTCTTGGATCTTTGCCAGGACGGGCTTGTACGAGTCTGATAGCTCTGGAACTATGTTCCACGCATCAGTGTCGACATTGGGGAGACCCTTGCGCAGCTCCAACCTCTCGTGCTCCTCCACCGCGATGATCACCCAGTCTTTCTTCCAGTCGTCCCACTTGCTGGAGGGGAACATCTTCAAATACTTGAAGGGGCTGTTCTTCCACTTCACGAAATAGTAGAAGCTGATGAGCTCCATCCCCTTGCCGGTGGTGTGGACCGTGAAGAAGGTCCGGAACAACTCGATGCAGCGAGGCATGCCTACCCACATCTCGCAGAAGTGGACGAAGGTCGCAACTAGCAAGAGTGAGTGGGGGCTGAGATGATGCAACTGGAGGCTGTAGAAGTCCAGTAGCATTAGGAGAAAGCTTGAAAAGGGCGGGATCAGTCCCACCATGGCGTACTCGGAGAAGTACACTATCTGTCCGCAGCGCTCCTTCTTGAAGGGGAGCTTGCCGAAGCAAATGTCCCTATTGCAGGAGTCACTAGACCTCCCCATGTAGGTACGGACCCTCTTCAGCTCTTCGTCGGTCTTGATCTTGCTGCGGGGAAGACCCAACTCCATCGTGGCAAAGGGGAGCGAAAGTTAGAAGGACTATGCAAAATTTTGGAGGCTCTGAGCGCAGGTTCGAATGAAGGCGTAAAGAGTCCTCAAACCATGCTTGCTTTCCTTCTTAAATAAGCCTTCGCAACGCTTGGATGGAAACTGCAATGGCATTGAGACAACATTTTCAAAAATCTACCCTGTCAATGATGAAAGGACCCGGGTCCACTCCGGCGAAGAGGCCGAAGTTATTACCCCAAGTGAACCGTTGTCATGATGGGAAGTTGGAAGCCCGAGGGTGGCGGCCTGACAACGCGCGCGGAACCGATATGGTTTTCGCATTGGGAACCGGCGACCTTCAACTGCGTGAGAACCGCACGCAAGGATCTCACCTGCCACATTCAAAAGAAGCCAAACAACGACAGTTAAACAGCGAACCATCACCCCAACGGCACACCAGAAGACCATTTAAGCCGCAACGCGAGAATCAAATATGGCCCCACCTCTGGTAGAATAACTTAACCCAAAGGTTTCTCCCAGAGGTGGGCCCGGGCGCCACTGTCGGTACCCTGCGTACCGAGTACCCCACAATACCGCAAGAAAGCTAAGGAGTTCCACCCGTCTGAGTTGAAGACCTCCGAAGGCTCCACATGTTACACAACACTGGACCCGCCTCCCTCATTTGGGTAGTTCCGACACCGCCACGTGTAATACAAGGCCGGACCTTGCTCCCTTCATAGGGAAGCTCCAGGCTTGACACGTGTCTGGTGACTCCGGACCTAACTCCCAGTAGAGGGAAGCTCCGGTGCTGCAACGTGTATAATGGCTCCGGACCTGCCTCCCCACGAAGCGAAGCTCCAGAGCTGCCACGTGTCGAGCCTCCGGACCTACAACAGCAACGGGAAGACTAGCGGATCTAAAACGGCACATACTTTCAAGGGACAGTTAAAGCTACAGTTACAAGACCTGATTACGTGTCATTAATACTATATTAATGACACACAATCAGCGGACTGTTAATAGTGGTAACACCATCATTAAGGCACGTTATTGCACTCTTAATTACGCTTAATACTCGTAGATTGTGTATTAGGCTATTAGCTATGCCAGGGCCACATGTCGGGCCAGGCAAGTGATGTAACGGCCAACCCTTGAACTATAAAAGGGTTGCACCGCACGGTACATGGGGGAACTGAACTAAGCTCATATGCTCACAAGCGCCATACATTCATACATACAACACACATCCCGTGGAGTAGGGTGTTACACTCAGGAGGACCGAACCACATAAAATCATCGTGTCATCATCTTGTTCATAATCTCACGCGCGTCCCAACCAATCAAGAACCTCCGCCGGCTACGATCTAGTAGTACCGGGGGAAGTGTCGATCGCACACTTTGACAACAATAAAAAATCATAAATCATAGGTGACATATATGATCAATACCCCCCCCATCTACTTTGCATGGCTAAGTGTAAAACAATACCCCAAGTACCACCCTTCCAATCCCAAGCGACAAGGAAAATACGGTAGAGCAAGTGGTAATCATAACAGGGGATTCATATTAACTTAAGCATGCAGCTAACTATAATCCCTAAAGTAGGTACAAGATGATCAAGGGTACACTACAAGAATAAGGCGAAAAAATTTCGGCCTTATATGCGTCGGTAAGGAACTGAGACCAATATCTTTATTCTATGCGCGTCTGTCAACCGACGGCTATAGCAGACGAGCAACAATCGATGTTTTTATGTCTTAGGGCTGTCGGTACCGACGTCCTTACGGGATTAAATCCGTCGGTGATTAGTCCCCGACACCTTTAGTCGTTAAAGCGGATAAACCTGTCGGGTGAGGCCCCTGACGCCTGTATTCCAATAAAGTCGTCGACATGCTGTGCACCCGACAACTTTATTTGCTGGTAACTGTGCACCCCGAATTCTTTTTACCGCTTCTTGTGTTCAGCTTTATTTGCTTGTAACTGTGCATCCCAAATTCTTTTTACCGTTTCTTGTGTTCAGATCTTCACAATCTCATCAACCATAAACAATGTGCACAACCTTCAGACATTTCATCAACCAAAAAATTCATGGACTATGAACAATATTGTGGATAAATCTTTGACAGCATTCACGCGGATGTTGTTTATTGAATAAAGTTCATATAGAAATTACAAGTAAGATGGGAAACAACAAAGCAAAACTGTAGAATCTCTGTCGATATTTCTATGGTGCGCGTGAAGTTGTCCAGCGCCACGACGAGCCCGTCGACCACGCCCTCCTCCCGTCGTCCACCCCCGACCTCGGCGGGGATCCGTCACATCCACTCAAGTTCTCCGGGTAGTCAGTGTGGATGTCGGACCGGATGCCTCTCGGTGGGTCGGCGGGGCCGATGCCACTGCCGCCGTCACACAGCTGAGTGCGGCTCTTGGATCTTGGAAGACTGCACAAAAAATTCAAGAGAAACTAAAGTGAAACTTCAGTGAACAGAGCAATGAAGGCAAACCTGCAGACGGCTCCCAGCTCGCGCTCCCCGACCTCCTTCGCAGCTCCGAGGCCTCCTCCTCATTGAATCCAGGAAGAACAAGTGCTCTACCTTCTCGTTCCCTCCTCGATGTGCACGGCCGCCACGACGCGCAAGAGAGATGGCTCCGCGCCGTGAAGTCCAACGCTGTAGAGTCCGTGCGGCACGTCTCCCTCCTCAACACCAGTGGTGCACAGCCGCCACAGTGCGCGCGAGAGTTGGCTTCGTGCCGTGAAGTCCGGCACCGTGGAGTCCGTGCGGCTCGTCTCCCTCCTCGAGACTGGTGGCGTGCGCTAGAGCTGGCTCCGCGCCGTGAAGTCCGGCGTCGTGGAGCCCCTGCGGCCCCCGCTTGACCTGATGGCCGACCCGGCGGCAGCGGAA
Source organism: Tuctoria greenei (assembly GCA_036927565.1). NCBI lineage: Eukaryota > Viridiplantae > Streptophyta > Magnoliopsida > Poales > Poaceae > Tuctoria > Tuctoria greenei. The sequence goes on from JAYESD010000003.1 coordinate 168,775,219, forward strand.
GGGAAGGGCGAGAGAGGTTAGGGGTGCTTGGGTTTGGAGGTGAAGATACCGAGAGGTGGGGACAGCTCTGGAAGGTGCGTGAAGATATGAGAGAGGTGTGGGCTGCTTCGGTGAATATTAAACAGCCCTATGACCGTCGGTGTATGTCATCCCCTGATAGATTTAAGTAAGGGCGTCGGTCGGGCACAGCAGGTCGGCGGATTTAATTGTTGGGCAGGAAAAATCATTTTTCGGGCATATGGGGCCCATGCAATAGCCGTCGGGCTGGGAGATTGGACCGACGATTTTACTTAAGGGTCTCGGCTGCCTTGGAATAACCAACGCTTTTTGCTATGCTCGTCGGCCATATCAATGGCACCGACGGCTATAACATTTTTGCCGTCGGCTTTTCCAAAACGACGACTTTAAATGAATTATGGTTGACGGCCCCGATGTTTAAAGTTTCCCTGACACTTCTTTGCCTGTTTCTTGTAGTGGTACTTGCCTCCTTCGTAGCGTTGATCGTCGAAGTTGAAGTATTGGAGGTTGTAAGCCGGCTCAAGAACAGACTCGAGGGTACTCGCTGGTTATGCAACGACACGTAGAGGTGTTGGCGACGAGGAGAGACGACGAGCTCCGACGGTGATCGATGTTCTCAATGTCGCGAACACAAATCTTTCATGTGAGGCTACCCAATGGGTTCCTGGCAACACATAGAACATGTCTGGTGCGTTAAAAAGGAGATAGTGCAATCAAGGAAGCAGGACGACGATGGGCGGTGGTGGATGCTTACCGGTGCTCAGAATTTGATGGCACGATAGCGTGCTCCTCGAGTGAAGGTGTCAGGCGGTTCTTAGGAGTGTTTCATGTGCATGAGTCAACCAAAGGTGAAGAGAGGAAGACTTAATCGTCGTAAAGGAATATGGCTCACCGAGGTCAGCGGTGGCTAGGGTTTGACACTCGAGTGAGGGGAAAAGTTAGTGTGGTGAGGAATTTTGTATGGAGGCGGACCGGCGGTTAAGGCGCGCGTGGTAGATTTGAAATTGGGGAGCTCTTGTGGGATGGTGACGTGGGAGTGGGTGGAGATTTTGGCGTCAGGGCGCGACCGATGCGGGCGGTTGGGGAAGAAGGCGACGCGGATGGGCGAGCCCGACTTGCTAGCGAGAGGGCAAAGAGGAAGGGAGAGGGCGGTTGGGCTGGGCTGAGGGAAGGGGAGAGGGATATGGGCGCATGCTAGGGTTTTGGCCCAGGCGGGTTTAATTTTTTTTCCTTTTTTTCTTCCATTTTTTTTGTTCAAACGAACTTTTACTGATCATTTGATTTCAACCAACACACAAATGCACAACAATGATGCATACTAACATGTTTTCTTGATTATAATAGATTTTTAAAAATTAGGATGTTACGTTCTTGGTCATCTAGAAAAAACAATGTTTAGCTACACAATCCACAGTTGAATCCAAATATGTATCTGCTGCTAGCGCTTGCTCACAAATTCTTTGGATTGTTCGAACATTTAAGGACTTTGAGGTTGATCTAGATAGAGTACCACTATTTTTTGATAACACTAGTACTACTTGTATTGCTAAAGACCTCAAACAACACGACTGAACAAAGGACATTGACATTGGGTATCACTATTTTTGTAATAATATTGAAAAAAAGAGCATTATGCTTCACCATGTAGACAGCAAACAACAACTGGCTTACGTTTTACAAAATCTTTGGATTTCACTCATTTTTCTTTCATTCGTAGTGAAATATAGGTTATGCATCCACAGAACTTAAATTGAGTGCGAGTTTTTACATCTTAGGAAGTCTGTACGTGAACCTAAAATTAAAAGATAATGTGAGCATAGGTGTTTCATATGTATATGACTTTGTGATTCCTTTTATATGTAGAAAGTTCTTACTACACTACTCGTTTTATACATTTTCTAGTTTTTGCCATGACTAGTAATTGGAATAATTACTTACACTGAATCTGGTCATGATCAAACTTTCTTGTTGTTTTAGACTTTTGTCGAAGCGTGCGATCAACACTTCTCCTGGTACTACTAAGAAGTAGTCCGCGGAGGTTCTTTTTTAGGAGGAGCGTAGCTCAAATAACTCAAGAACACGGGTAACCTAGGGATTTTTACGTGGTTTGAGCCGCCTGAGCGAAATTCCCTACTCCACAAGGTGTGTTGTATACTTGAACGTTCCTGAGCCTGAATTAGTATGCGGGTCAATGAGCTTAGATTCTGCCTGCTGTGCAGCGCGGGCCTTTTATGTGGCAAGGTATGGCTGTTACAGTGTCGCTGAGGTCCGACAGGTGGCCCTGGTGCTATTAAACACCCTGTACACGAGCGCTTAATAGCGGTTTATTTGTGCAATAACGTGCCTTGATGGCAGTGTTACCACACTTGAAGGTCTTCTGATGGTGCATCATTAATGCGGAATTAATGACACGTTAACCAGGTCTTGTAACGACTGATTTATAGCCTCTTGAATGTTTGCACCATTGGAGATCCAAGGGTCCTTCTGTTAATGAGGTAGGTCCAGAATCACCCGTAGTAGGGAGGCAGGTCCGGCACTGCGGGACACGTGGCAGCGCTGGAGCCACCCTCAGTAGCGAGGCAGGTCCAACACTACAACCACATGGCATCGCCGGAGGCACCCTTATGAGGGAGGCAGGTACGGCACTGCGGGACACATGGTAGCGTTGGAGCCACCCTTAGGAAGGAGACAGGTCCGGCGCTGCGGGACACGTGTTGTCCTCTGAAGGTCTTCTCCTCTGGAAGGTGGAACTCAACGCTTCTTCATCATGTACTTGAGGGTACCTGGTCTGTAGGGTACAAACAGTGGCCCCCGGGCCCACCTCAAGGAAGGTTTCGATCCCGTAGGTGGGGCCACCATCACTTCCAGCATTGCTGCTTCAACTTTTCACTTGGGCGGTTGAAATGATGGTGCTTTCCTGTGCTACCGCTATGTGGCCCTTCTTGATTTGGCAGGTGATACGCAGTTTGCGGGTCCCATGTCTTTAAGTGCGCCAGTTCCCAATACAATTTTCGTATCGGTTCCCAGCGCAATCTACGTAGCAATGTGAGACTACCTTCCTTAGGCTCCCAGCTTCTCATCATGACAATGGTTCACTTGGTGCGACTTTTTTGGCAAAGTGGACCTGGGCCCCCTTATCATAGACGAGGTAACTATGTGGTGCATAACTGCGCTCCGCATGCAGTTGCCATCCAAGCATTGCAAAGGATAATAAAGGGAGAAGATGTGGTGCATAACTGCGCTCCGCATGCAGTTGCCATCCAAGCATTGCAAAGGATAATAAAGGGAGAAGTTTTGCATGACGGTTTGTTTTCTTGCACATAGAGTTCTCTGATTTATCCTCTGCATTGTGCTCCCCGCTTTTGCTACACTTTGCAGCGATGGAACCCAGCCTTCTCCCCTCCAAGCTTGTGAGCAAGAGGGACATCGTGAGAGCCCGAAAGCTGATGGGTTGGCAATGCCGTTCCTTTGACAAAGCGATGCGCTACGGAAGCCTTCCCTTAACGATGAAAAGCTTCAATGACATCATTTTCTTTAGAGCGTATGCCATGGTTGGGTTAGTCCCACCATTTTCTTCCTTCTTGGTAATGTTGCTAGAGGTGTACAGGCTTCAACTGCAACACCTTAGCTCTTACTTGATCCTGCTGGTGTTGATCTTTGTCCACTTGTGTAAGATGTGGATCCGCGTGAGGCCCTGTGTGCCGTTGTTCAAGGCCTTCTTCATTCTCTAGCCAACTAGTAAAGGTACCGACCTCATTGGAGCTTACTACTTCGTGAGGCGCAGGAATGCTCTGTAAAAGTACATCAGCTCCTTCTCCTCTAGGAAGCGGGAGATCTGAAAGAGCGATTGGGTGATAATCAAGATGGACAAACATGACCGCTTGGAGCTGTCGACCGGACTTCCCACCACAAACACTGACTTCTAGGAGATCATTCTGGACCTATCAGCGGAATACAACCCGGTGCTGACGAGGATTAGACACCTGGCTAAAGGAGGCTTGACTTCACTGATGGTGCTCAGCAACTTCTTGTCTCGACGTTGGGCTTCGCTTAAGCAAAGGGAGTTTTTTGCCTGGGCTTACAGCGGAGAGAAGGACTTCAATCGGATTGAGGTTGGCCTGGGAATTGACTTGGACGAGAAGGCTCTACTGTTCAGTCTAGCGAAGCTGTACAGTGGATCCATCTCCAGAGACGACCTCATGCCCCCGTCAAAGTTCTTGCCGGTGTTTGTGCTAGAGATAAAGAGGCAACTGCTAAAGGAAATGCCTACCCTCGACGACACCAGCATCACCTTGCGATGCAGGGTGACACTTCCGAAGGGATTGACATCTCCGGAGCTTCATCCCCTAGTCAACAGAATATGTCTGAGCCAATACGGAGCAAGCGGAAAGAGCCCGCCGATTCCTCCAGCAGGAATAGGAAGATAGAGCGAGTTGACACGAGCTCCGCCAAGCCAGCTCCAACGGAAGCAGTGTCATCGTTGGTGCCTCGCCAAACCTTTAAGTCTATGGTGGACATACCTCCTGTGACTTCAGCTTCAGCTCGGGCGCCCAAGGCAAGCATCGGGTCTAGAAAATCTTCATCTTTGGTCCCGGTGCCTACAGAGGGCACCGGGTCCGAAAAGTCTTCAATAGCACCTCCAACAACAAGAGGTGGGGCGTCTGCTCCAGAAGTCTCGGGTGCTGCGAAGATGATGTCTACTTCGGGAACTCCCAGAGCCAAGTCCGGAGCATCTGCATCATGGGCGACGGTGGGATCAGATGACTCCGACGGCCCAAAGAAGAAGTTATGCGTCAACTGGAGCTGTCGAGCCCCTAGAAATAAATCAACATTAGGAACTTCACTTCTTCATTCTCTACTTCTTGTTGATTCCTGTGTTTCCATAGCTTCAAAGCCAAATGCTGCTCGGGCGCAACCATCAGGCCAAGCCAGCGTCACGACCGGAGAGACCACACCGACCGAGGCGTCGGTTCTAGAGTCAACTGACGCCGTGATGACTTCGGTGTCAGCAACCAGTGATGCCACAATCGCTCTGGACCACGCGGATGCAGTCGTACCAGAGCCGGAGCTGGCTTAGGAGCTGACAATGATAGCGCTAGAGATGCCGGCTGAGACCACAGTAGCACTGGAGCCAACAGTTGATGCAACGCCAGAGCTTTCAGTTGAAGCCACGATGGTGTTGGAGCCAGCTATCATCGCAGCGCCGCAGGTGTCAGCTGACACCACGATGGTGCCGGAGCCAGCGCTCAATGCAGCGTCGGAGCTGCCAAAAGCTTCAGCTGTTGCAGCGCCAGAGTCAGCGCCACGAGAGGACGAGTTCCTGGAGATAGGTGCAGTGTTGATGAAGACATGCTTGATTCCATGTTCATGCCATGGGATCCAAAAACTATCCCTGACGCTCTGGGAGCACCAGCGGACCCGGTGAAAGGTCCTGAGCTTTTCTGTCTGTCTCTCTTAAAACCGAACGCCTGCTCATGTCTTCACCAAGCCCAACTAGGCTTCGACCATGAGCGCAATCTTCTATAGGCAGAGCCAAAAGCTTCTCAATTTTAAGATGAAGCTAACGCAAAGCTGCCTGGCTGATGAAAGAGACCGCATTGCAGCTGAGAAGACAAGACTGCAGCGTATGGATGAGCTCCTGAATGACAGACAAGCTGCCATCAAAGCATTGGAGGAGAAGCACACATCAAATTTATGACGAAGTGGTGGTTGCTAATCACTTAGCAAATGACCGCTTCGAGTCATTGAATAAGCTGAAGGAGGAGCTCCTTCGACGCCAAGAGGTGGCTGATAATAAGGAGCGGGAGCTCCAAAGGAGAGACACACAAATATCTCAGAAGCTAGAGCTCGGAGAGAAGGATTTAGCTCTCTGCGTTGATCTTTTCGAATCCCGCTGTGAAGAGGAGAAGTAGCAGATATGGCAAGCGGGGCAGGAAGTCACTGTGACACCCGATTCTAAAAAACAAACCAAGTACGGTGTATGTGTGCCCAGGATGTTGCTTCACACATACACATCAACATCACAAATGATAATCAAAACTTAACCATGTCACGGGTAATAAATATACCTTGATTCTATTGTAGCGAAAAATAATCTAGCATGGGCGACTCCAACTCCACAGGCTATCGACGGTAGCACGCACACCCAGTGCTTCACGTTGTCTTCGAAAATATTTCATGTAGCTGAATTAAGTGGGGGAATGGCAAGGGTGAGCACATGTCGTACTCAGCAAGTGTGGAAAATATGACATGTAGCTAAAAACAAGGATGATAATAAATAATGGCTATTTGTTGAAAAGTACATTTAAAACATATAAAAAGTATCATACTATGTCTATGTGAAGTAATGCCATCATGTCCCACATAATTAACATAATACGAAACCATAATCAATTATCCATCCATATACCAGATTATTACCATCATCATCATCCATGTACATTTATCATAACTCAATCCATAACCATAACCCACCATAACCATAATCAACCATCCCAAATCCCAAATCCCAAGTTCTCTCTAATCATGGAAGTTGTCCAGGTGCTCTTAACCGGGAGCACGACGATCATGATAGTTTTTAACACTCTGCAAAGGTTGTATCACTTCCCCCCCAAGTTCGTGATTTCGTCACCCGTCGGCGACTAAAGGAACCTCTCTTTTGCCATTTACACTTCCTTAGGTGTATGGCCAAGAGATTACAAAATAGCCTTTACAAACGGATTACCAACATATTCAGACCCACTGAGGTTTCACCGGTGGTGATGTTTCGAACTGAGCACATCCTATACCAAGGGCGCCCTCTTGTGCCGTTCGGATCCCAGAGCAGTCCCGCCTCTATTGCAAACCCAACCGACTCCCATTCTCTGCTCCTCCAAATGATTCGAATCAATGCTGGTAATACTCCTAATAAATTGTCTAAGCCGCACCCATACTTGGGCTTATGGTAGCACTGTTGTCCTGGCCTATTCTCGCATGAACCGGTCCTTAGATCCAAGGCAAGAAAACCACCATAACATCCAACCCAATCCACAAACCAAGCTTGCTTACATCTCCAAAGTCCCATGTTACCAATTAATCATGTTCATCAATTCACATCATCCATAAGTGCATTAATTCATAGTTAAGTCATTTGGTTGTTTTCCCATCCCAATTAATTAGAGCAAAGCAAAAAAGTAAAAGGCCCTTCCCAACTCTCTACAATGTATCCCAAGCGACAAAGATGGTCAAACAAAACTAGTAAACACCTATTTTGGGTTTCTCATCAAATTGACACAAGCATGCAATTTTGCAATCAAAGCATTTAAAAATAGGATCAAAATGATCAAGGACACTTGCCTTAATATTCCGCAATTCAGTGGCTCAAGCAAATCAAAGTCTTGCATATGAAGATTCTAGGATACTCACTTCTCGATCGTAACCAGTTGAGCACATCCGTCTACTCGCGAGCAAGCACATACACAAACAACATACACAATAAATGAATTGTAAATACTAATCAATATGCAAAATATGGATGCATGCAGAAAATATGTTTGTATTAGTGTTATATAAATTTCTATGGCTTTTTAATAATTTTCGAAAATGATTTCCTATTTATTTGGGCATGTTTGGAATTAATTATAATTAATTTAGAGGCAAAATGATTATTTAAAAACATTAAATATGCTGAAAATATTATTAATAACTTACTAGAATTTATTCTAAATTTTTAAGAATTTTTTTGATTTAATTTGATACTTTATGAATTAGCTAGGCTTAATCTTAGTTATTAAATCTGAAAAACAGATTAAATAATATTGAAAATATAAAATTTGGTTAAATCTAGAATAACATATTGATCTTATATGATATAATCTAACTTGCAAGTTTCAGATTGATTTATGACAATGTGGTGATATTCATGGATGCATGAATAAATTAAACCTTATACACTGTGTAATTTTAGTATTAGATTAATCCTTGTCATTCAGATCTAAATCGTAAAACCTGCCGCGTGCGTGATTAGTTTCGACAATGGTGGAAGAGCGGCGACGTAGCGTGTCTCTGAGATCTAGAGTTTCATTGACGAAGAGGACGACGGTATGACGTAGATGAAGAAGATGGCGATGATGTAACGATCTTCCGCGAATAACGACGATGATGCGACGATCTCTAGCAGAATAGTGATTCCTCCCTTTTTCTTCCTCCTCTTTTCTTGTGGCGCTGGTACTGCTCTCGACGGCCCAACTTCCCTAGAGCTTCCTCTCCTATTTTTTTGTTGTCTGCGGCTGCTCGCGAAATCACGGGAACTAGAGCGGAGATGTGAACGAAGTCTTGACGTGAGGGTGCGATGCTTCTTTTTTATAGGGCGCTGGTGGCCAGGTGAAAGTTCCGATTGGACTCGGTGGCGTAAGCGCTGGGCGCGTGAGTCATGGCTTTCTTGGACTCCATGAGGCTCGGTTCTGGCCTGTGCGCCAGGCGGACTCGAATCGTCTGCAGTAACTGCACTGCAGTTACTGCAGCTGACAAGTGGGACCAGGGGTGGCGCCCACCTGTCAGCTGCAGTAACTGCAGTACAATTACTGCAGAGGATTTCAGTCCGCGCCAGGCTGAGTTGACCTCTATTTTTTCTTCATTGTTTCTATTCTCTACTCTTTCTTTCTGTGGTTGTGTAAGCAAGGTGCGGGGCTGGAGTTCCTATAGGGAAGCGGTGGCCCCTATGGCCTGGGCACACGGTGCCCCTTTTTTCTGTTTGTTTTCTTTCGGTTTTTTTTCCTTGGCGTTTGGCAAGGCTGCTAGCTGGTTTGACTTTTGTTTTAGTCATCCATTACAATCTCTTTGTTTTTTTTCTTTATACGGTCAGGGTGTGCGATCATGGAGTCCGTCAACGGTTGACTTCCTTTTCTTTTACTTTCATTTTATTTTCTTTTCATATTAGTTGTTTATTATTTATTTATTTTCCTTAATTAATTGTTGTTTATTATTATTTTTATTTATTTTTTCTTTGGTTGTTTATTTCCTTTCGCATGCAACAAGATCCTTTGTCCGACAAGTGATCTGATTAGCGGTTGACTTATGTTTCTTATTTATATATACATGGTCTGCTGAAGTGTTAAGGCCTCCTTTGGCAGAGCTCCACGGAGCTGATTCTCAGGCAGAATCAGGGAAGATGTACCAAATATTATTTTTCTCACAAGAAGTGATTCTTTGCTGATTCTTAGAAGTGATTATCTGAAATGAACTAAGAGGCTGGGAGCTGAAAAAAGTAGCTTCTCCCGATTCTGTGAAGTGATTCTCTGTCCTGATTCTAGGAGTTTATTCTACAAAATTATAGAGAATCATTTTCAACCATAGAATCACTTCATCAGAGTATCAGAAGTGAATCTAGAGAATCAACTTCCTGGAGCAGTGCCAAAGAGGGCCTAAATTACACCAAACTCTAGAGTACCGGGCTAGTCCGTTTAATACTGGACAAGTCCGTTCTGGTATAAAGAGGTATATCGGACAAGTCCGGTGTTATGCCGGACAAGTCCGGGGTTTGTACAGTAAGGAACTTCAGACTAGTCTTTTGTTGTAACGGACAAGTCTGTGGCAGGGGGAAATTTTGATTAAGTTTGTGCATACCGGACTAATCTGGTATTGTACCGGACAAGTTCGTTGTTGTCCAGTGAGGATATTCGGACCAGTCCGTTATTTTTCGGACTAATCCGGTGTTTGGCTCAATTTCTACTTGCATCTTTATTTCTAATTCTTTTAGGTTTGTTCCTTTTTATCCTACTTAATTCTTTTTGCATGAATTCATCATATAATTAAACGATTATATATATATATATATATAGTCTTCTTTATTTCTTTTATCCCATATTTGTTATGGCAAATAAATTACTTTTAGCGTGCTTATCTTGGTAATTAATTTTCAATACTTGAGGATGAATGCAAGATGAGATGCATATGTTTTACATTTTTCTTTATAAAAACAATTTCTTCTTATTACTAACTCTAAAATCCCATTTAAATTTTTAGTTTGCCAAAACTCGAAAATCAGGGTGTTACAATTATACCCCCTTAAGATGAAACTCGCTCTCGAGATTCGAGTGGATCAGAGAAGAGATTTCGAAATAAAACTGCAATTCATATTTAAATTTTAATTAGCCAAATTTTGAAATTAGGGATGTTACAATCTACCCCCTTAACAGGAATCTCGCCCTCGAGATTCAGAGAGATTAGAGAATAGATAAGGAAAAACTTTATTTTGATATCGTCTTCATACTCCCATGTAGCTTCCTCTAAAGTAATAATTCCTCCATCTTCCATTGAAGTAGAGATCGAACGAAAAGAGAGATAGAAGTAATCCTTAACTATATGCATGAATCAAGGTATATGATCCAAGATAATGCATTATTTATCTAGTGGATGAGAATGTGGATAGCTATCAAAGTGTCCCACAAGTCACATCCAAGCACACACACAAGCAAGCAACACACACATTCTCTGGGATCCATGCTTATTATCTACGAAAAGCACTGGAGCTCCCCATGGCGACGAGCTTGGGCGTATAAAACCCTTCTCTAACTGCTCTTGAATCTGCTTCTTAAGCTCCACTAATTCCTTAGGAGGCATCCGATATGGCCTCTTTGCTATAGGTGCAGTTTCAGGTATTAAATCAACGACGAACTCAATGTCACGATCAGGTGGCATACCTGGCAATTCCTCAGGGAACACATCCGGATACTCACAAACAACTGGAATTTCCTCCAAGGTCACTCCTTCTTCATGATTTACCATTGCCTTCTTGGTCGTCGGCTGTACTGCCTTGAACTCTACGCTGACTCCTTCTTCCTTTGTCAATTGCACTATTTGAGTGGCACACTGAATTACTCCGTTATGATTCCTTAACCTATCCATTCCGAGTATGATGCCCAATCCTTGTGAATTCAGGACTATAAGGTTGACAACGAATTCAACCCCCCTTATAATGAGACTTATTTTTGGTAATACTCTGTTTTTTTTCTCATCTTCCTTGTAGCTTCATCCGAAATAAGGAATATTTGAGTTGTGTCCATCTTCCATTCAAGTATTTCCATAAGGGGATTTGGTGGTAGCGACATGTGGGGATGATTGTTGTTGCCAGCTTACAGCTATCTCAAGGTTAATATTCTCAGGTACCTTATCGTTCTTATTCTCCCCATTGGCATTCATTTTGTTACGGGTCCTCGACATCCGTTGGTGAAAGAATAGTAGAGATGGATGAATTTAGGATTCGAATAGAAACGCCCCAACAATATGCATTAAGGTGTATGTAACTAAACATCTCTCTTACTAATACTATAAACCCTATTAGAGAATGTGGACAATGATCCCACAACTCTCTACTACGGGCGGATGTTGACAAAATGCTAGATGCTCCACAACTCTCACCAAGCACTCAAGCATAAGCACTCACCACGATAATTCAGCACACCACACTAAACATGACTAAGACGATCTAAACGCTTTTCTAACATCTAAACAGGAGACCTAAACTCAATTATGTAAGCCGTAGCTGTCCTGACCGTGAGGCGGCAAAGGCGACGGCGGCGGCGAGGCATAGATGGGCACATGCCAGGGTGAGTTGGCCGTCCATGTATGCGCTGGAGAAGTTGCTACACCATTGACCTCCACGGTGGCATGAACTTCCTCTTGCTTCTCCATGATGAATAGCTTCTTACGGAGGTAACGGATCTCTTCCATAACATTAGCATAGCGATTTCGCAAATTCACCAATACTGCCTGAGATCTGTCAATAGCACGAGAACTGACTTGAACTCCATCTTATGGCCTTAAGATTTCATTTGTTCCCTTCGTGCGTTGCGGTGTAGCGCAAAGCTAGTACCTCCAATCTTATCCCAATAGATGTGGCACAATCTAGTAAGTGCATCCCAAATGACATCATCAATAGCTTGCTCCCTGGTGCTTCTCCATGTGGATGCAAAGTGTCAGGTGACCACCTCATTTCTAGCAAGAACAGTAACTTGAGCCCTCCATTCATCTCGTCCATGGCGAGGAATCCTCTTGACATAGTATCCTAGGTGCATCTTGCATAAATCAAGGAACTCCTTCAATTGCTTGGCTGCAAATCCTCCATCGGTGCCATCGGAGCGAAATTCTTAGGCATCACGATAAACTATGCATTTGTCCTCTTTCCTAGTTTCACTTGGTTGTGATGTGTTCTATTGAACTTCAGGTACTTCTTCTTGTGCAAAAGGGTCCTCCTCTTGTGGTTCCTCCTCATCTTGAGCTTCATCTTCATTCTCCTCATGTGTATCATCCTCTTCTTCTCTATCATAGCATTCCACCATTTCAGGGTCCTCGTCCGTCGTGTTGGAGTGTTCACGCCCAACTTCCTCAGAGGGAGAACTCACTTCTTCCTCCTCTGGGGCTGGTTACATCCTCGGCTCCTTGCGAGGCCTAAGCTTGCTTCCAAGGGGTGGCAAACAAGCTCTCTTGCAGGCTGTCATTTTGGTGTGAGCCATCTACATGAAAACATGAGAAAATATGGGAAAAACACAAATATCAGTTCTAAAATTGCAGCAGTCATAAATCAAGATGAGAGGATGTACATTTGCTCAAAAAGATGCAGAAACAGCAAAAATTGCAGCAGCAGCAAAAACACAATTTTCCCACTTTATATAGCTAGTGGAAGGCAAAATAGTGCAAATTAGACTAATTTACAATAGGAAAGAAGTCCTAAATGGTTTGTGGTGTCTCTCCTACCTAGGCATGCGTCCTATGGTCAAACATGACTCTGATACCAACTTGTGACACCCGCTTCCGAAAATGAACCAAGTGTGATGCATATGTGTGTCCAGGATGTTTAACACACATACACAAGTGATTCACAAATGATAAACAGATATAACCACATCTTGAATAATAATATTAATAATAGTACCTTATTACAAACCAAATAGTCTCGATTACAAGCTCTAATGAAACTACAACGAAAAAACTAAACTATAAGACTCCAAACTCTACAGGCAGGTTTGATGGCAAAACACACGCCTAGAACTCCTCAAAGACCTCCTGGTACTCCACCTGGTTGCCTGGGTCTGGATTTGGTGGGGGAATAGCAAGGTGAGCACATGTCGTACTCAGCAAGTGTGGGAAAGTATGACATGTAGCTTAAACAAGGCATGATAATAAAACGGGTAGTTGCATAAAAGTACATTCAAAATAGTTAAAAGTGCAATTATATCATTATTAAGTGTGGTCCTTCCCAAAATAACCCAAATATCATCAATTTCAACTTAAATAACTAATACTAGCAATAATAATCCATAATCAACTCATAATTGCTCATTTGACTCAAATTCATCAATTCCATATACCAATGCTATTTAAATAACGAATACCATTTCCCAATTCAATTACAGCCACTAAACCATATTCAAGTCCAAATTCTAATCATGTGAGGGTCCAGGTTGCTCATGACCGGGAGCACGGCTATCATGATAGTTTTAAACACACTTTGCAAAGGTTGTACCACTTTACCTATAAGTTCATGATTTTGTCACCTTCGATGACTATATAATCTGAATTATGACGTCTCACACTTCCTTAGGTGTGTGGCCAAGAGATCACAAAATAACCTTTTCAAATTGATTACTAGCATATTTAGACCGCACTGAGGTTTCACTAGTGGTGATGTATCCAACTGAGCCCATCCAAAGAAAGGCCCCCTCTTGAGCCATTCGGGTCAAAGGATAGTCATACCTATCTCTACAAACCCAATCCGACTATCCCTTCCCCAAGCATTCTTAATGGTCCAAATAGTACTAGAAATTCACTAATTAGTCAGATAAGCCGCACCTATACTTGGTCCTGTGGTGGCACTATAAATCCTGGATGGTCGCTCCATGAACCGATCTTTAGATCTAAAGCAAGCAAAACCACAAAAACAGTCCAACCCATTCTACATTATCAACTTGCTTAGATCCCTAGACAACATGTTGCTAAAGGGTCATCAAGATAAATTCTCATCATGCATGTGTTCATTAGTTCACAATTAAGCCATTTGATTGTTTCCCAAACACAATTTAGCATTGCGAAGCAAAAAGTGTAAAATCCCATTCCCGACTCTCTACATAGTGTTTGTTGACTCAATTATGTGAAGGAATTGTCATTTCTTGCACACGTCACCTTTCTATTTAACCTATTTCCACTTGTCCTTGGAGAAAGTAGTGCATGCAATGATACTATATAGAATTTAAGTGAAAAAGGGGTGGATCCTATAAAATATCATTCCAACAAATCAAGCAACACCACATGGCACCACATGGATCAAATGGCCCACAAACAGAAGTATTGAATGTGGCCTAGAGGGGGGTGAATAGGCCTTCTTTGAATTTTAGTTGGAACCTGCAACACTTAACAAACTGATCAAATCCTGAGATATCGGACTAGTCCGGTAGAGTGCGAACTAGTCCGGTGCATGCGGATTAAATTTATCAAGTTCGATCAATGATTTCAATACAAGCAGAGTATGCATCGGAATATAGTATGTAACTTACAAGTTTTGAGTCAACGAAACCAAGTATAATGCAAACCAATTCTTGTTTCAAAGTTTTAACGTACGTTATGCAAGATTGAAAAAACCCTAGAATATAAAATGAAAATTAAGAACAAGTTTGACACAAGATTTTATCCCGTGGTTCAATTCCCACACAGGCAACCTACATCCACGTTGAGGAGCCCACGAAAGGACCGGGTCTTCACTGACCCTAACCTCGTCGAATCGCCACGAAGGCCAATTCTTCTTCCAAAATCACAAAGGGGCAAATCACCAAGTTCAAGGGGCCTTCTCACAAGTTGAGGGCTGCCCAAGATTACAATTCAAACACCACCAAGAACACACTCGTAAGATCGACTATAAAACAACGGGAGTGTGATAGAGATCAAACCCAAGAGCTCAAACGTGTGGAATCATGTCTCTTCTTTGATCCAAAGTGAATCCTCAAAGGATTGATCTTTCTTGCGTTGGATTGCATGGAGAGATGTGTTTTCCAGGCTCTTGGAGGGTGTGACGGCGCAGGGGTTCGAGAGAGTTGATAGTTGGGCCATGCACACCTATTTATATTAGGGTTTTTAAAAGTTACTGTTAGGGTTTTGAGGGTCCGGACTAGTTCGTGATGGAGTCCGGACTAGTCCGGTGTGCAGCATGCAGGAAACCCTAAGTGTCCAGGAATATTGGACTTGTCCGGCTAGGAGCGGACATGTCCAATTTTAGTCAGAATGGTTATCAAACTTGTCCGTGGTTATATCGGACAAGTCCGGTATGGTGATGCCCTTAGTGAATATAGGACAAGTACGCACTTGGAGTACTTGTACGATTTTAGTCAGAGGCATTATCGAACTAGTCCGGACCTTATCGTACTAGTCCGGTGCGGACAAGTCCGCATTGGCTGGACTTGTCCGAACCTATCCAGAGAGGATATCAGACTAGTCTGGTGTATATCAGACTAGTCCGTTTTTCCTGTGAAATGTGAAGTGAGTGATGATTTCTATGCTTGAGCTCTTGGGATGTGTTACATCAACACACTCCCTACACAATGATGTATTCTATTCAGCTCTTGAGCTCTTTTCCGAATTGATCCGCATGCTCCTGTTTTTTGGTGCTTTCTTCATTTTTTCATTAAAACCTACGCTCATCTCAATAATGTGGTTAGGATCTCATTTGTTTGTCATAAATCAACCAAAACCCAAAAGGGATGCCTAGATGCACTTTCAAGTATCCGAGGCCATCCAACGGTGTAGCACCCATATCATGGAATAGGACCCACCTGTCAGTCACCTAGAGGAAGAACTGACCGTTTGGAGCCAGGACCAGGTCGGCCGACCCCCCTAGTCGACCAACTAGTTCCTGGCACCAAACATGGTCAAACACCACATGTTGGCACCTCCCATCTTGAAGAGGTCAGGGGTGAATGATTCGCGTGATTTTGGTAGCGGGAACCAACCCTTCTCCAAGATATAAATAGGACCCCTCACCCCTCACTTCAACACACACCATTTGAGTATTCATCCATTGTATCCACTACTCTGAATAGGTTTAGAGGAGTATAGGCTGTAGAGAGGAGAGCCTCTAGTTTATAGTCCAAGTAGGAGAGGGGTAGAAGGAGTCTCTTCCCAATTGGGAAGGGTATGTCTCCCATATTCCTATTTCTATTTGTGACTTTATTCTTAATAAATATGTTATCTTTAGTCTTCTATTGTTCATATACTTGGATGAAGCGTTTCTTGTTTGATTGTGGATTCCATGTATGTGTTAGGAATAGTATTTATGATTGTGCTATACCATTATCATTATATCATCATAAACACTATAAACCTCCACTATAGTCTAATTAGCTATGATATGACTATATTAATATGAATCACTTATGCTATGAATTAACATTGGTTCAACGATGATTTAGTTCGATGCCTTAGGATGACTTGTGCCTAGGCTCCTAAGGTAATTACTTAATATGCTAGCATAGTGCTAGGATAGAGAGTAGCGTTGAATGTCTCTTAGACCCATGGATTGAAGAGGTAGGTAGTAGGTGGTGACAGCACTATCTGTCCTCTGTAATCCTCCATGTTCGGCTATGACACAGGCTCTTGGAGGGAGTTGCCTAGTATTGCTAGGCGTAAACCTGTGTACGATGTGTTAATCCACTTAGCATGAGAATTCATAATTAGTATAGTCATTAGTAACTAACTTAGGCTATGTATATGTATATTAGAAGCATTGCAGGAGTCTCTACCTAGTTCTTAGCCTAGTCCCTCTTCACCATATTTATCCCCTTAGGATAGAATGCTCTTGTGTGTGTCACACTACCTCAATTACCCCTTTATCCATCCTTGATAGAACCCTACCTAGGCCAACCTAGCCTTTCCACTTGATGATTGTTCTACTTTCGTCTAGCCTTCCTTTGGGAAAATATAAATGACACCCTTTGGGAATACTCTTTAAAGGGGAAATGCTACATCGATAGTTTCCGTGCGCTTGCGGACGTTCATCTGAGATTTAAAACCTACCAACGAGCATTTTAGGCACCACTACTAGGGATGAATTGTTACTAGTGCGTAGGGAATATCAACAAACATTTCTGACGCCGTTGCCAGGAAAGGCAACCGAAGTATTACATGATTGGCTGAATAGGATAGGACCCCGGTAGGTTTTAGTAGGATGACCCATATTTGTTTTTACATTTATGTGAAAACAAGGTAGTGTATGTCTAGTGTTTGCTTGCCGAAAAACTTTGTTGAAGATCTCTAATCCCTTCTAAGAGATCGACCTCGTGTCATTGCTCTTCAGAAGCTTCGAGTGGCAAAGCAAGCTAGCACAACTACACCAACAACCGAAACACCAATGGCCTAGAAGACCCTTCTTGAGTTTCTAGCTCCCTCTGCTAACAATGTGCCTGTTGGGTTCACTGTTAACACGGGAGACGTAAATTTCAAAATTAAGAGTGGCCTATCACTATGGTGAAAGCCAACCCATTTTGTGGGAAGACTAACGAGGATGCAAGTGCTCACCTGCAACAATTCCTTAAGATCTGCAACACTTTAAAGATAAAGGATGTATCTCCCGATGTTGTTCGTCTTAGGCTGTTTCCATTCTCTCTATCTGGGACAGTGAAACAGTGGTTCTACGTGAACCGAAGTGTTGTAGATACTTGGGAGAAGTGTTCTACAGTATTCCTCGCCAAGTTTTCCCCGTTGGGCAAAACCAATGCCGTACGTGGTAGAATTTTCATCATCCAGCAAGATGCCAATGAATCTATTCCTGAGGCTTGGGAAAGGCTTCAAGAGTACATCCTAGGCTGTCTTTACCATGGGATGGATCACTGGCTCATCATCCCAAAATTCTACAATGGGCTGATCCCTTCCACCCGTGACCATGTTTATGCTGCTGCTGGAGGTGCCTTCTTCTCATTGACGGTGCACAAAGCCAAAGATTTGATTGAGTAGATGGTGTTAAACATGGGTTGGAGCGACAAGCGTCTCCATACCCGCCAGCGAGGCATGCACACCTTGAAGGAGGTGGACATGATCACTGCCAAATTGGACCTCCTTATGAAGAAAACTGATGGACAAGGAAATGGGATGTATGTGGCCATGCCTATGCCTTAGACTCTCACATCACTTGTGAAGTGTGTGGCAACACAGGCCATTCAGGTAATGATTGCCCATAAACCCGTGAGGATTCCCTATACCTACCCAACAATGGAATCAACAATTGCTATCGTCCAGGAGGTCAAGGGTGGGGCCAACCACGCCCATTCTTTCAAGGAGGGTACAACAACAATGGCAACAATAGAAATCAACCAACTTGAGAGAACTTGCCATTGGCCAGCTAAAGATGAATGAGGCTATATCAAAGAAGCTGTCGGCCAATGACAAGACCCTAGAAAACATTAATGCCAAGATTGAAGGACTATCCTCCACCTTCAAGAATCAATTGAGTTTCAACAATATGTTGGAGACTCAGTTGGCTCAACTGGCAGCTGATGTTCCTCCATTGGAGAATGGCAAGATGCCAGGATAGCTCGAACCCCCTGTTGAAAATGTCAACATGATTTCTCTACAAGGAGGCAGCTGGCTGAAGGACCCTGGATGTCTTACAATCTCATGCTCAATTGGGGCACACCACTTTTACAAGGCCCTTTGTGACCTTGGAGCAAGTGTGAGTGTGATGCCCAAGGTGGTTTTCGACCAACTGAACTTCACAGAACTTACTCCAACATCAATGTAGCTCCAACTGGCAGATTCCTCAGTCCGTTATCCAGCGGGTATCGCTGAAGATGTCCCAGTGAAAATCTGGAACTACTTCATACCCGTGGATTTCTTGGTGCTCGACATGAAGGTCGAGAAGGATACGCCGCTCATTCTTGGGTGCCCATTCCTATGCACCGCAAAGGCTCGCATAGATGTGGGAGCTGGAGAAATCCACTTCCATATCAATGGTAAGGAGGATAAGTTTAACTTTTGCCCAAAGTTGGAGCAATGATCAATGATCCGTATCAAGTATGGGATGAATGTTAAGAACATTCAAGAGGTCGAAATCACACCTCCAAAGGTGGACCCGCTCATTTCATTCGTGAGGAATTTGATCTATGCAGAAAACCTGTCTTGTCGTCCACGCCGACACCCCAAGAAGACAGAGAAGTCCGGCCTCCCCAAAGGCCCATGTCCACCAAGCCGCCAAAGATGGAATGGCGGAAGAAGCAAGACAAGCTGGCCGAGACAAACCCTCTGGGCCCGGATGTCAAGAAATGAATAAGGAGGAATATCCATCTCATCGGATGGTGGTGAGACCTCGCCAATAGGTTAAATTGGTAGTTATCCTTTTCTTTGTTTTTTCTTTTCTCTTTATCTGGTTTTCCCCATGTAGTTTGATTTTCCCCACTTCATATTTGATTTTGTTAGTAAGTTTAGAATCTTATATTCTCAACTATCATTTTTATTTCTCTATTTTTCAAAAAAAGAAAATTGTTGGGTTTTGGAAAATGAGTTTTTATTTGGAAAACAATTTTTCTGAGATGCAAAAGTGGTATTTCACCAACGTGCTAATTTCATAACCATTGGGGAGCCACCTGCCAAAAGGGGGAACAGGGGGGCCCACCCATCAGGTCGGTCGTCCCCACTGTTCGGCTGACTAAGGGAAAGAGCCATTTGTGCTTTCTCTCCTCCAAACGACTACATTTGGTTCGCTAGTGACTGTTGGGGATTGCACACTATAAATGGTGGCCGTGAGGAGGTCTTCTCCTCACACTTCACCTCATTTGATACCTCCCCAAAGTCCCTCTTGCTTACATTGTTTTCTTTCTCTTCATTGAAGTATTTTTGATCAATTCCCAACTCAAAAAGATTTGCTTTTGTTTGCATTTACAATTTTCTCTCATGGTCTTCAAGGGAAAATTCGTTGCGGATTTTCTTTTGTTAACATCACCTATTTCGAGTTTTTGCCTTGTTGTGTTCTTATTTGTTGTGGCCATGAAAGGAATGAAGAGGTTGTTTGAAAAGAGGAAGGAGGCTGCAAGCTCAAGCCATGGTGGAGACTCAGGTGCACGCCCCTCTTCTGTTGCTACACCAAGTTCACAGAGGAGGAGTGTTGGAGAGGACACTCCCATGGGTGAGAGGAGCAACCCACACCAACTTCTTCACGACGACGACCTCGACATCCGAAGTGATGTTAAAGATCAAGTACGCAAGCTCCTCCAAGATCGTGAATTTTCTCATACAAAAGCTTACGATCCGGATTCGATCTCCAAAATAGGTATGGATTCCGAATTCTTTTCTATTTGGCGTGCATTAGGATGGGAAAACTTTGCTCACATAGAGGAGAAAGGTTCACGGATTCTCTCCATACAATTCCTTTGCACACTCAAAATAGGATTTGATGGTATTACTTTTAGATTATTTCAAAAGAATACAACATCCTATGGAAAGAATTAAGTGAAATCCTAGGCTTCCATAAACGTTGTTTGCTAGATTTAGACACTTTACCTAAGTTTAACAAACAAAGTTTTTGGCAATATTTAACTAGATAGGTCAAATGTAGTGCACCTATAATAGCCACTTGCACAACCCTACTTTACGCGTCATGCATAGATGGGTGGCTATGACTTTGTTCCCTAGAGGAGATGTAAGGATAGTGCGTGATGATGAGTTGAAAATTTTGTTTTCCATGACAAAAGATAAAAGTTGCTCCAGCTATTGCCATGATTACACAATGGTTAGATTACGTTCCAAGGGTAGGGCCAATTGAATGTACTGCATTGATTACCCGTATTGCTACTAGGGTAGGAGCACTAGAATATTCTTCATTTGAATATATTGAAAATGAAAGAGAATTAATTAATGAATAATATTTAGTGCAAGGACATACCCTTAAGAATGATCAAGATGGCTCTTTGGTATTTTATTATCCCGACTTTGTCAATGAAATTCGGTTACCTAATCCGGATTATCATTTGTACAAATCCCGGAGGCTAACCATTGACCTCCTTCCCATCGAGGAAGCCGGAAGAAGTAATGTCTTTGGCAGAGTCACTAAAAATCGTACAAGGAGAGCGACCATGCCCCCAAAAACCTCCACGATCCATGAGTACGAAGAGGAAGAGAACCCAATGGGTGATGCATCCGGATGGACTCAACCTCCTTCATTTGATACCGAAGGTCCATCTTGGCCTGGATGGCCAGGTACCACATGGGAGACACCCCTATCTACTTCAAGCTGCTCTAGCAACTTGCCTCCAACATCTATGAAAGATGTCATTCCACTTCGGCTAGAAGTCATCATGAATATAGCCAAGGAATGACGGACCTCTCTAGGCGTATGGAGGAGCTTGAGTTGAGGACAGGTGACATCTACAACACTCTCCAAGGGCATGTCCAAGGTACCCAAGACTGGCAACAACACATGGATGCTCAATTCACCGACTTCAACTCCACGCTACAACAACAACAAGCTGATCTCGCGGCATACTTCCATCATCAAGGGTTCAACCCTCGTCACGGAGGTGAGTGAAGAACAAGCTTGGTGGAGGACCCCTACTTGAGGTAAATTGTATCGACCCTCTTGCATATTTATTTTCCACTTACCCAACATCCACCTTGCATCTAAAAAAATGATAATAAAAAAGAAGAAAAATAGGATAGATTTGCTTTCAATAAAATAAATGATGTGCAGTAAGAATGATTTGGAATTCACATAGATGAAACGATGAATAGTTGCTCTGTTTTAATTTTCCTAAGTCCCTAGTTTACAACTTACTACTCTCCAACATATTTCTCTCATCGGCTAAAAATGCTTTTGCCTTGATTTGGAAATTGTGGGTAGCAAAAGCTTAATCCATTCTAAGTTGTTGTGAAATATGATATAGTGATAGGGCTTCTATTCCTAGTTTGATAGTGAAACTTAGATTTCTAGAGAAATTCTAAAAAGATTAAGTTATCCTCATTTGATTGAAAATACCCACCAAAGCCATATGATACATTACATTGATAGACCTTATGCATATGCTATTTGTCTTCACATTGAGCTTTGTCAGCATAGTATAGTCCAATGTGAGATTTCATTCATTTCTTTTTGAATTCAAGACTTCACTTGCACACGCTACACTTCTGCACTAGAAGTAAGCAAAATTCCCATCATACCACCATTCCACAATAAAAAGAGAAACTCCATATCATTCATGATTAGTACTCTCCAAAATCCATTGCATAAAAAGGGAGTAGAAGACATGGCTACAAGAAAAAGAAAAAGAAAATGCATGCATACATTATAAGCGTGAGAAAAAAAGTAGCCATATTTCATCCCTACAAAATAAGAGAGTCCACTCAAAAAGGAGTCATCTCAAGATCCACATCCACTCCATTCCATCACACATGCACAAGTCTTGAATCAAATTGTTTTGAATTGATTTCTCCTAAGGCTTGCGCTTTTGACTTAGCAATATTATGTGTTGCAAATATGCCTAATATATTCCCTACCAAGCTCCACATACAATCCTTATGTAGATGTAGGATGAATATAGGCAAAATGCCTTGGTGAGGATATATTTCCAATACACACAAAGGAGACACTTGAGAGAATCAAATTGAGATACTTAAAATATGAATTGAACTCTCCGAAATTTGAGTGGAACTTGACTTCTAGGGTATGTGTGCTACATTTTCTGTTCTATCTTTCAACCACCCAAGAATAGGAGATGGCATAAGCCCCATGATGACTTAAGAGGGTGAAGTACCATGCCAATTTTTGCAACACTAGATAGAGTATTTTGTTGTGCACATGGTACTTTTGAAAAATAGAACATAGTAGCATGTCCTGATCATCAACTTAAAGTCTTGACTTTGTTCGGGACGACCAAAGGATAAGCTTGGGGGAGTTTGTTGATGGTTGTTATATACCAATTTCATGTGTCAAAATAACTCAATTATGTGAAGGAATTGTCATTTCTTGCACACATCACCTTTCTATTTAACCTATTTCCACTTGTCCTTGGAGAAAGTAGTGCATGCATGGATTCTATGCAGAATTGAAGTGAAACAACGGGGTGGATCCTATAAAATATCATTCCAGCCAATCAGGCGACGTCACTTGGCACCACATGGATTAAATGGCCCACAAACAGAAGTATCCAAGGCCATCCAACGGTGTAGCACCCATATCATGGAATGGGACCCACCTGTTAGTCACCTGGAGGAAGAACTGGCCGTTTGGAGCACGATTAGGTCGGCCGACCCCCCTAGTCAGCCGACTAGTTCTTGGCGCCAAACACGGTCAAATGCCACGTGTTGGCTCCTCCTGGCTTGAAGAGGTCAGGGGTGACTGATTTGCGCACTTTTGGTAGCAGAAACCGACCCTTCTCCAAGCTATAAATAGGACCCCTCACCCCTCGCTTAACACACAACACTTGAGTATTCATCCATTCTATCTACTACTCTCCATAAGTTTAGAGGAGTATAGGCTGTAGAGAGGAGAGCCTCTAGTTCATAGTCCAAGTAGGAGAGGTGTAGAAGGAGTCTCTTCCCAACTGGGAAAGGTATGTCTCCCATATTCCTATTTGTATTTGTGACTTTATTCTTAATAAATTTGTTATCTTTAGTCTTCTATTGTTCATATACTTGGATGAAACGTTTCTTGTTTGATTGTGGATTCCATGTATGTGGTAGGAATAGTATTTATGCTTATGCTATACCATTATCATTATATCATCATAAACACTATAAACCTCCAACTATAGTCTAATGAGCTATGATATGACTATATTAATATGAATCACTTATGCTATGAATTAACATTGGTTCAACGATGATTTAGTTCATTGTCTTAGGATGGCTTGTGCCTAGGCTCTTAAGGTAATTACTTAATATGCTAGCATGGTGCTAGGATAGAGAGTAGCGTTGAATGTCTCATAAACCCACAGATTGAAGAGGTAGGCAGTAGGTCGTGATAGCCCTATCTGTCCTTTGTAATCCTCCACATTCGGCTATACCACAGGCTCTTGGCAGGAGTTGCCTAGTGTTGCTAGGTGTAAACCCATGTTCGATGTGTTAATCAACTTAGCATGGGAGTTCATAATTAGTATAATCATTATTAACTAACTTAGGCTATGTATATGTTCATTGGAAGCATTGTAGGAGTCTCTACCTAGTTCTTAGCCTAGTCCCTCTTCACCATATTTATCCTCTTAGGATAGAATGCTCTTGTCGGTGTTTGGATCCGACAGATCTCCCGACACTACCTTTTGTAGATCAAGGAGTTGTAGTTCGGTAATGGGCGCGCAGAGATTCAAGAAGGTGAACGGTAGTGTACATAGAGATTTACGTGGTTCGGGCCACCTGAGCGTAATATCCTACTCCATGGGGTGTGTTGGTGATGTATTAAGGGTGTGAGTCTAGAAGAAGCTCCAGAAGAAGAAGCTCGTCTAGCTCAGGGAGTTCAGTAGTGGTCTGGAACCTTTTTTTGTGTATCATCGACCAGTCCTTTTATAGTACAAGGACTAGTCATTACATCGTTAGCCTGGCCCGACAGGTGGCCCCGACGGTTACACATGCTTGATACACAATTAATGAGGTTAATTACCCTTAATAGCCTGGTAACGGGCCTTAACAGTGCCGTTACCGGTATTAAGGGCCATCCGATCGTGTGTCATTAATATAGTATTAATGACACATAATCGGGTCTTGAAGTCTTTGATTGCTCCTTCAAGGTCCGGAGCCGTTGGGGGGGTCCACCAGCTTGATTGTTGAAGTTGAAGGTCCGGCGGTCGCCACGTGGCAGCACCGGAGCTTACTGTCATGGACGAGTAGGTCCGGTGCTACTGGACACGTGTCAGTACCGGAGCTTCCCTCTGTCTGGGGTTAGGTCCGGGGGTGCCATACTGGTATCCCGACCGGAGCATCCCATGTGTGGGTGATAGCTCCGG
Organism: Tuctoria greenei; assembly: GCA_036927565.1. Classification (NCBI taxonomy): domain Eukaryota; kingdom Viridiplantae; phylum Streptophyta; class Magnoliopsida; order Poales; family Poaceae; genus Tuctoria; species Tuctoria greenei. The sequence continues at coordinate 168,800,178 of JAYESD010000003.1, forward strand.
TCTTATGATACACGTGACGGCCCCGGACTAACCATGTCGAGGAAGCAGGTCCGGTTACGTCTGACATGTGGGGCCTTGAGAGGTCTTCAAATCTGGTAGATGGAGTTTCCTAGTGATCTTTGAAATCCCAAGGGGTATTCGGTACAGAGGGTAACGACAGTGGCCCCTGGGCTCACCTCCGGGAGAGACCTTTTGGATGAAGTCATTTCGCCGGAGGTGGTTCCATTCTTCGGTTGCTGAGCCGTGTCTTCAAGGGTCTTTGGTTGTGCCGTTGGCGATAGTTTGCAGTTAAACTTCCGCCCCATCGCGTATCTAGGAGGCGGCAGGTGAGACCTCAGCGTGCGGATCTCACGCAATTGAAGGTCGCTGGTTCTCGATACGAAAATCATATCGGTTCTGCGCGCCTGTCAAGCCGTCGCCTTTGGGTTTCCCGCCTTTCATGATGACAACCGTTCGCCTGAGGTAAGAACCTCGACTTGATTGTCGGGGTGGCCCCGGGCCCCCTTGTCATTGGCGGGGTGAAATTTTTGACTGGTATCATTGGCTCCTCTGCGGCTTCCATCCAAGCGTTGCGGGGCTTACTTAAGAAGGAAAGCACGTACCGTTTGGGATTCTTTACGCCTTTCATTCGATCTTGCGCTCAAACCTTCCAAACTTTTGCTTGCCTTTCCTCTCTTGCCTCGCTGTGCCGCGATAGAGTTGGGTCTCCGCCAGAGCCGATTGAAGACCGATGATGATTTGAAAAAGGTCCGGGCCCTCATGGATGGTCCCCCTGACTTCTTGAACCACTTGGTCCGCGCTGTGCAAGCTTCCGTTCGAGAAGGAACACGCCGGCGACGTGGTGTACTTCTCTGCGTACGCCATGGTGGGACTGAAACCCACCCTTCTCCTCTTTCTTCTTGATGCTGCTAGACTTCTATGGTCTGCAGCTGTACCACCTTGGCCACCACTCCATTCTGCTGGTGTCAATCTTTGTCCACTTCTGCGAGATGTGGGTGGGCATTCCCCCCTGCATTTAGCTCTTCCGTACCTTCTTCACTGTCCAAACTACGGGCAGGAGTGACGAGTACCTTGGCTTCTACTGTTTTGTGAAGCGCAAGAAGTGCCCATACAAGTACTTGCAGTCGTTCCCTTCTGGAAATTGGACGAGTGGAAGAAGGATTGGATTGTCATCAGGGTGGAGGAGCATGAGAAGCTGGAGCTGCCGGAAGGCCTCCCCAACATCGACACTGCAGTTTGTAGTGAAGCTCCGGTGTTATCGGACGCTTCAACCTGCTCTGACCAGGATCCGCCTGTGCGTGGAAGGAGGAGTGACTCCTCAAGCGGTGTTTTGCAACTTCCTGACCAACAGGTGGGCTCCGCTGAAGAGGAGGGAGAAGTTGGCTTGGGCCCTCAACAGTATGCTGGATGACGATCGGATCGAGACCGGTTTGAAGTCCAACATGGAGGGTGCACCTTTGGAGCTCCACCTCAAGAAGTTCCAGCACGGCATTGACGTCGAGGGTGACGACTTGGCTCCGCCGGCAGCTTTCCTCCCTCTGAACATGGAGGCAGAGTTCAGCATGGAGCTCCGGCAGACGATGCCGGTGCTTGAACGACCTTGGTGTCGTTGAGAGGCATTCGACCACTGGGTTGGCGATCTCCGAAGCTCCTGAAGGCGGCTCCGTTCCCGCCCCTAAGCCAAGAACCGAAGTCATCGGCAAGGGCAAGGAGTTGGACGAGCCCTCAAGCCGTAAGAGGAAGCATGCCGACGGTAGGTTCGCCAGGCATACTTCTTCCGTGACGTCTCCTTCTCCCCAGAGGGGGAGGTCTACGACTGCGGCATCTATTCCAGTAGCGGCTTCTTCCCGGGGTGCTAGCTCCGTCAAGGTGACTCCGGTACCAGGGCTAGTTGAGGGCTCTGGTGTAACACCCTCAATTTTCGCATCCTGCATTGCATACATGATCATGCATTAAATATTAATAGAATAAAAGAAAAGATAAAACATACATATATGGTGTAGCAAAATGAAGAAAAAAATAATAATTATAGCCTAAATCTTGTATTAGAGAATAAATATAAAATAATAATAATAATATATAAAAGAAATATATATAAATAAATTTTATAATAAAGAAATATATATATATATATAAGATAAATAAAAATAATAAAACATAAATAATAATATAATAATATATATATATAAACAAATAAAATAAATAAGATAAATAAAATAAATAAAATATAAATAATAAAATATAATAATAATGTGAAGAAAAAAAAGAAAAGAAAAAAAAGGCCGCCGGCCAGGCCGCCGACCGGCCCAGCCAGCACCGAGACCCCGCCGCCTCCAGCGCGGCGCCGACCGCGACCCCACCGCGCGCAGCGCGCCGCGCCGCCCCCTGGGCCTCGCGCGCACGCCACCCCGCGCTCGGTCGCCCGACCGGCCCCGCCGCCTGGGCCCCCCGCCTCGATCGCGCCCCCCCCCCCCCCCCCCCCCCCCCCGCCCGATTTCCCACGCCCACGCGGACTCCCTCCCACGCCCCGCCGCCCTCCCGCGAATCGCCCGCCTCCTGATCCAGCGCCCGATGCCGCTCCCGCTCGCCCCGCCCAGCCCCTGCGCGCCGCCTGCCCTGCCTGCCGCGCACCGCGCCGAAACGCGCGCCCAAGCCACCTAGCGCCTGCGCCTATAAAAGCCAGGGGCCCGTAAATCCCCGATCCCAGGAACCCTAGCCGCCAGAAACCGCCACCGCCATCCCAGAAAGCAGCGCCGCCGGTACAGAAAAGAAAAGAAGCACCAGGGGGCTGCTCCAAGGGGAAGAAAAGGGAGAAAAAAAGAGGGAAAGAAGAGGAAGAAAAAGAGGAGGGTGCCACCATCCGCCGGAGATCGTCGCCGTCGTCGTGCTGCCGAGGGACTGCTGCGCCATCTACTTCGTCTACGCATTGTCCCCATCCCGCGATCATCGAAGCCATCGTACCTACAGTAGGATTCGTTCCCGATGCAAATTTTAGCGACGCATTAGATCTAATAGACATAAATTGATTTTAGTTGCACTATAATTTTATTTTCAGCAGCATTAACTCTCGCTAAAACCCCCGTAAACTCATATGAACACGTATGAACTAGTTGCATCTAATTAATAAACAACCGTAGTTAATTAATTATTGTACTTTGCATGCATGCATATCATCGCATGTTGATTAATGTGCGTGCATCATGTTGATTTGTATGCATTTTCTTGTATGTGTGATCACGAGTAGAGGGAAGTGCTCAAGAGATCGTGTATGAGGATTTTCAAAATCAAGACTTCGAAGCGCTTGAGCAACCCTATCTGCCGGAGCAAGGCATGTGTCCTTGAAGCATATTGATCCTGTTTTAAAATAAATGTTTTGTTTGCAAAACTGCATGATAGGTCAATTTGATGGGAATCCTATGGTAGGAAGTTTACTAGAATTGTTAAACCACCCTTGTCACCTGTAATATATGGTAGAGAGTCGGGAAGGGTTTTTACCTTTTTGCTTCGCTTAATTTATTGGGATGGCAAACAACACTACACATTTAATTATGCATCAATGCTATTCTGGTTAATGTGAACTGGTCAATATGGTATGGTAATGGGTGATCTAAGCAAGCCTGGTATGTGGATGGGTTGGATGTTATGGTGGTTTGATTGCTTTAGATCTAAGGACCGGTTCATGCGAGAATAAGCCAGGACTACAGTGCCCCCACGAGGCCAAGTATGGGTGCGGCGTAACTGATTAATTAGGGCTTTGCTAGTGCTGTTTGGACCATTGTGGATGCTCGGGGAAGGGGTAGTCGGATTGGGTTTGTTGATGGTTAGTGGGACTACCCTGGGATCCGAATGGCTCAAGAGGGGGCCCTTGGTTGAAGATGTTCTCAGTTGGAGGCATCGCCACCGGTGAAACCTCAGTGGGGTCTAAATAGGCTAGTAATCCCTTTGTAAAGGCTATTTTGTGATCTCTTGGCCACACACCAACGGAAGTGTGTAATATGACTGACGGGTCATGGGCATAAGGGAGATTCTTAGTCGCCGAAAGGTGATGAAATCACGAACACGTGGGTAAAGAGGTACAAACTCTGCAGAGTTAATTAAAACTATCATGATAGTCGTGCTCCCGGTTATGAGCACCTGGACAACTTCCATGATTAGAGGGTATTTGGGATGGTTATCGTTGATATTATGGTTATGGTTTGGTAATGGTTATGGTTGATATTATGGTTATGGTTATGGTTATGGTTATGAGATGGAATCATGGTTTATGACACTGATTATGGTTATCGGCAATTTTAAATTATGGACTGCTATTATGATGGTTACATGGTTTATGATGGGTTTACTTCACATAAATATGATACGTTGCTTTTCAAATGTTTTACTGTACTTTTCAGCACTTAGCCATTATTATCGTCGTCATTTGAATCAGCCACATGTCATACTTTCCACACTTGCTGAGTACGACATGTACTCACTCTTGCAATCCCCCCCAACAGTTGCAGGTCAGAATTATGAGTTTAATGGCGATAATGTGGAGATCTAGGCCGTGTCTACCGTCAGCTTTGCCTGTGGTGTTGCTTGGAGCTGTGCTATCCCTTTTGCTTAGCTTGCTTAGTTGCCTAATTAGTTTATTTCCGCTGCATTAGTTGAACTTATCATTAATATTCCTTAGAGCTTGTATTCGAGGATATAATGAATTATGTAATAAGAGCACTTATTTAATAATTTGAGCTGTGGTAATTATCTGTTTATCATTTGTGAATCACTCGTGTATGTGTGTTGAACATCCTGGGCACACATATGCGTTAGCTTGGTTCATTTTTGGAACCGGGCGTCACAGATTGGTATTAGAGACACAGGTTGACCGTAGGACGCAGCCTAGATAGAATGGACACTTTAGAGCACATAGGAGCACTCAGGAATCGATGTGTTTTTGCTTGGAGTGCTGTTTGCTATATATATATTGTTTGCTTGTGTGCTTAATAGAGGATTTTGGGATGCTTTAGCATTGCCATGTCCACCTAGGCTAGTAAAGCTAGTTGGTTAGCTTCATATCCCTTGATGCATATAGTTGGGGACGTTTCTAAATTCTTACCTATTGCTTTTCTTCAGATGGTGAGGACTCGTAACCAGAGGGATGCCAATGGTGAGGAGGAGAACCATGGAGTACCTCAGAACAACAATGGACAAGGACCTGCTCATGGAGCTATCAATATCGAGCAGCTACTAGCTATGCAGAACCAGCTCATGCAGACCATAATACAAACAATGGGACAGCTGCAGGCTGGCAATAACATCAACAATCAGCCCCACATGCCTCCACCGCCACCCCCACCTCCTCATAACCGATTGGGAGAGTTTATGAGGACTAGGCCGCCAACCTTGCTCAAGCTGCTGACCCTATGGATGCTGATGATTGGCTCAAGTCCGTGGAGAAGAAACTTGCTATTGTCCAATGTAGTGACCGAGAGAAGGTACTATTTGCTTCTCATCAACTCATTGGAGCAGCTGCAGATTGGTGGGATGCTTATTGCAATGCTCATGAAAACCAAGAAAGAATCACTTGGGCCGAATTCAAGGAGAGTTTCCGTTCTCATTATGTGCCGGAAGGTGTTATGCTCTTGAAGAGGCAATAATTTGAGAATTTAAGGCAAGAAAGATCAAGCGTGAGTGAATATCTCAATAAATTCACTCAACTCTCAAGATATGCGCCTGAGGATGTTAGTCGGGACAGCCGGAAGCAATCTTTGTTCATGAGGGGATTGAACAATGAAATCCAAGTGCAATTGCTCAATTGTGACTATGCCAATTTCCAGAAGCTTGTGGACAAAGCAATTGTGGTTGAGAACAAGATCCGTGACATGGAGCAAGAAATCAAGAGGAAGGCGCCATATCAAGGACAGCAACAAGGAAGTAATGTGCGCCTCGCCTTGCACCACCCAATGCGCCTTACTTCAGTTATTCTGAGCCTGCTCAACGCCCTGGTTATGCACCGCGCCCAACTCAGTTTGTGCAGCAGCGCCCTGTTATGCAAGCACCTAGGCCTCCAATGCCTTATGCACCTCGTGTTAATTTCCCAAATGCAAATGCTCAAAACCAAGCTCGTCCCAAAAATTCTGGTGGAGTTAAGAAGTGCTATACATGTGGAGAAGCTGGACACTTTGCGCACCAATGTCATAAGTCAGGCCGTGGTCAAGGAAGCAATGCGCCGAGGCAAAACCCAAGACCCAATGGAGGACAACCACAAGGAAGCCGTGGACAGCAGAATTTTGCTCGTGGCAACGTGAACCATGTCTCTACGGAGGATGCTCAACAAGCGGATGATGTGGTCATTGGTATGTTTCTCGCCAACTCCAACCCCACGACTATGTTATTTGATTCTGGAGCATCGCATTCATTCATTGCATCGAAGTATGTTGCCAAGTATAGTTTGCCTATCTCTCATATGAAGTTTACTCTATTGGTTAAGTCTCCTGGAGGAGAGATGAGGACAAATATAGTATGTCCAAAAGTAAGCCTTAGAATAAGGGGGGTAGACTTCTCCGCCAACCTCATTGTTTTGGATTCTCAAGGATTGGACATTATACTTGGTATGGACTGGTTGAGGAAGAACAATGGAGTTATTGAGTGTGCCACGAGGACGGTGAAGTTGACCAATGAAGAAGGGATCACCGTAGAATTTGAAGCATCTCAAACCGGACCGAAGCAATTGGAGCTGAATCATGTGGACGGTGCCGCAATTGAGGAGATTCCGGTAGTGTGTGAATTTTTGGATGTGTTTCCGGAAGAGTTGCCAGGTATGCCGCCTGATCGAGACATTGAGTTTGTTATTGATTTAATACCTGGAACTGCACCTATAGCTAAGAGGCCGTATAGGATGCCTCCTATGGAATTAGCGGAGCTCAAGAAACAGATTCAAGAGCAATTAGAGAAGGGTTTTATTCGCCCAAGCTCTTCACCTTGGGGAGCGCCCGTTCTATTTGTGGACAAGAAGGATGGAACGCAAAGGATGTGCGTGGATTACCGAGCTCTCAACGAGGTAACAATCAAGAACAAGTATACCTTGCCACGTATAGAAGACTTGTTTGATCAGATGAAAGGTGCTTGTGTCTTCTCTAAGATTGATTTGAGGTCGGGATACTTTCAAATGAAGATTAGACTGTCGGACATACCCAAGACAGCTTTTAGGACACGATATGGATCTTATGAGTACACTGTGATGTCTTTTGGATTGACAAATGCGCCTGCCTACTTTATATACCTCATGAATAAAGTCTTCATGGAGTACTTGGACAAGTTCGTTGTGGTGTTTATTGATGATATTATGATCTACTCGAAGGATGAGAAGGAACATGAGGAACACTTGAGGCTTACGCTGCAGAAATTGAGGGAGCACCAATTGTATGCCAAGTTCAGTAAATGTCAATTTTGGTTACGGGAAGTTTCTTTCTTAGGCCATATTATTTCCGGAGGAGGAGTATCGGTTGACCCCAGTAAGGTGAGAGATGTGCTTAAGTGGGAACCGCCACAGAACGTCAAGGAAATAAGGAGTTTTCTTGGAATGGCTGGATATTATCGTCGATTCATCAAGGACTTCTCCAAGATAGCCAAGACAATGACGGAATTGCTAATGAAGGGAAATGCGTTCCAATGGACTGAAGCTTGTCAAAACAGTTTTGAGGAGTTGAAGAAAAGGTTGACAACCACGCCGGTGTTAGTATTACCGGACGTGAGCAAGAGTTTTGATATATATTGTGATGCATCAAGACAAGGACTTGGGTGTGTATTGATGCAAGAAGGTCATGTGGTCACCTATTCATCAAGACAATTGAAGAAACATGAGCAGAATTACCCCACGCATGATCTTGAACTAGCAGCCGTGGTACACGCATTGAAGATTTGGAGACACTATATTCTGGGACATAGGTGTGAAACTTACACGGATCATAAGAGTTTGAAGTATATTTTCACACAAAAGGATCTGAACTTGAGGCAACGAAGAAGGTTAGAGCTCATCAAAGATTATGATTTGGGAATCAACTATCACCCAGGGAAGGCCAATGTAGTGGCCGATGCTTTGAGTCGAAAGGGAGTAAGCCATCAACTTACAGTTCGAGAGTTACCGTCCGAGTTATGTAAGGAGTTTGAAAGGTTAAACCTCGGATTTGTAAATGAGACAGAGATGATGGAGTTAAACCTAACCTTGGAGCAAGAAATTCGAGAGGCACAAACCGCAGATAAGGAGATCAAGGAAATCAAGGAAAGAATTGAAGAAGGGAGAGAATTCAGATTTGATGAAAACGAACATGGTACCTTATGCCTTGGAAGGAGGATCGTTGTGCCTAATGTAAAACATATTCGGGAGACAATATTAAAGGAGGCACATGACTCGCCTTACTCAATTCACCCTGGTTGTACAAAGATGTACAAAGACTTGAAGACTTGCTATTGGTGGGATAGCATGAAGAAGGACATAGCTGAATACGTAGCACTATATGATGTGTGCCAACGAGTCAAGGCGAAACATCAAAGACCAGCCGGATTATTGCAACCATTAAAGATTCCGGAATGGAAGTGGGAAGAAATTGGTATGGACTTCATAGTTGGGTTACCACGTACTCAGTCTGGGTATGACTCAATTTGGGCAATTGTGGATCGCTTAACCAAGTCAGCTCATTTTGTCCCTGTGAAGAACAAATATACAGCTGCACGATTGGCCGAAATATACATGAAGCATATTGTGTGTCGACACGGAGTACCGAAGAAGATAGTCTCGGATAGAGGTTCTCAATTTACCTCCAGATTTTGGCAAAAATTGCATGAAGCTTTGGGAACGAGGTTGAATTTTAGTTCAGCATATCATCCTCAAACGGACGGACAAACCGAGAGGACAAATCAGATTTTGGAGGACATGTTAAGAGCTTGTTCTTTAAAGCATGTGAAAAGTTGGGACAAAAGCTTGCCATACGCGGAATTTTCATACAACAATAGTTACCAAGCAAGCTTGAAAATGTCACCATATGAAGCACTTTATGGGAGGAAGTGTAGGACACCTTTATTCTGGAATGAAGCTGGGGAAACTCAAGTATTTGGTCCGGCAAGAAGCCGAAAAGCAAGTCCAAATAATTCGTGAAAACGTGAGGGCTGCCCAATCAAGACAAAAAGGCTATGCGGATAATAGGAGAAGGAAATTAGCTTTTGAAATAGGAGATTTTGTTTACCTCAAGGTGTCACCTACGAGAGGTCATAAGAGGTTTAACATAAGAGGCAAGCTCGCACCACGTTACATCGGACCATTTAAGATTCTGGACAAGCGAGGAGAGGTAGCTTATCGACTTGAGCTGCCGACGTATCTCTCCGATGTACACGACGTGTTTCACGTCTCTCAACTCAAGAAGTGTCTCAGGGTACCGGAAGAACAAGTGCCGATGGACGAGTTAGAACTTCAGGAGGATTTGTCCTATGTCGAACAACCTATCAAGATTTTGGACATGAAGGAAAGGGTCACGAAAAATAGGAGGATCCGTTGGTGCAAAGTGCAATGGAAACAACATACGGAAGCCGAAGCTACATGGGAACGTGAAGAAGACCTGAAGGCAGAATTCTCTCACCTTTTCTCCACGCTATCGAATCTCGAGGGCGAGATTCACTTTAAGGGGGGTAGCTTTGTAACACCCTCAATTTTCGCATCCTGCATTGCATACATGATCATGCATTAAATATTAATAGAATAAAAGAAAAGATAAAACATACATATATGGTGTAGCAAAATGAAGAAAAAAAATAATAATTATAGCCTAAATCTTGTATTAGAGAATAAATATATAATAATAATAATAATATATAAAAGAAATATATATAAATAAATTTTATAATAAAGAAATATATATAAAAAATAAGATAAATAAAAATAATAAAACATAAATAATAATATAATATATATAAAATAATAAACAAATAAAATAAATAAGTTAAATAAAATAAATAAAATATAAATAATAAAATATAATAATAATAATATGAAGAAAAAAAAAAAGAAAAAAAAAGGCCGCCGACCGGCCCAGCCAGCACCGACACCCCGCCGCCTCTAGCTCGGAGCCGACCGCGCCCCCACCGCGCGCAGCGCGCCGCGCCGCCCCCTGGGCCCCGCGCGCGCGCCACCCCGCGCTCGGTCGCCCGACCGGCCCCGCCGCCTGGGCCCCCCGCCTCGATCGCCCCCCCCCCCCCCCCCCCCCCCCGCTGCCCGATTTCCCACGCCCACGCGGACTCCCTCCCACGCCCCGCCGCCCTCCCGCGAATCGCCCGCCTCCCGATCCAGCGCCCGATGCCGCTCCCGCTCGCCCCGCCCAGCCCTGCGCGCCGCCTGCCCCGCCTGCCGCGCACCGCGCCGAAACGCGCGCCCAAGCAACCTAGCGCCTGCGCCTATAAAAGCCAGGGCCCCGTAAATCCCTGATCCCAAGAACCCTAGCCGCCAGAAACCGCCACCGCCATCCCAGAAAGCAGCGCTGCCGGTACAGAAAAGAAAAGAAGCACCAGGGGGCTGCTCCCAAGGGAAGAAAAGGGAGAAAAAAGAGGGAAAGAAGAGGAAGAAAAAGAGGAGGGTGCCACCGTCCGCTGGAGATCGTCGCCGTCGTCGTGCCGCCGAGGGACTGCTGCGCCATCTACTTCGTCTACGCATTGTCCCCATCCCGCGATCATCGAAGCCATGGCACCTACGGTAGGATTCGTTCCCGATGCAAATTTTAGCGACGCATTAGATCTAATAGACATAAATTGATTTTAGTTGCACTATAATTTTATTTTCAGCAGCATTAACTCTCGCTAAAACCCCCGTAAACTCATATGAACACGTATGAACTAGTTGCATCTAATTAATAAACCACCATAGTTAATTAATTATTATACTTTGCATGCATGCATATCATCGCATGTTGATTAATGTGTGTGCATCATGTTGATTTGTATGCATTTTCTTGTATGTGTGATCACGAGTAGAGGGAAGTGCTCAAGAGATCGTGTACGAGGATTTTAAGAATCAAGACTTCGAAGCGCTTGAGCAACCCTATCCGCCGGAGCAAGGCAAGTGTCCTTGAAGCATATTGATCCTGTTTTAAAATAAATGTTTTGTTTGCAAAACTGCATGCTGTGTCAATTTGATGGGAATCCTATGGTAGGAAGTTTACTAGAATTGTTAAACCACCCTTGTCACCTGTAATATATGGTAGAGAGTCGGGAAGGGTTTTTACCTTTTTGCTTCGCTTAATTTATTGCGATGGCAAACAACACTACACATTTAATTATGCATCAATGCTATTGTGATTAACGTGAACTGGTCAATATGGTATGGTAATGGGTGATCTAAGCAAGCCTGGTATGTGGATGGGTTGGATGTTATGGTGGTTTGCTTGCTTTAGATCTAAGGACCGGTTCATGCGAGAATAAGCCAGGACTACAGTGCCACCACGAGACCAAGTATGGGTGCGGCGTAGCTGATTAATTAGGGCTTTGCTAGTGCTGTTTGGACCATTGTGGATGCTCGCGGAAGGGGTAGTCGGATTGGGTTTGTTGATGGTTGGTGGGACTACCCTGGGATCCGAATGGCTCAAGAGGGGGCCCTTGGTTGAAGTTGTGCTCAGTTGGAGGCATCACCACCGGTGAAACCTCAGTGGGGTCTAAATAGGCTAGTAATCCCTTTGTAAAGGCTATTTTGTGATCTCTTGGCCACACACCAACGGAAGTGTGTAATATGACTGACGGGTCATGGGCATAAGGGAGATTCTTAGTCGCCGAAAGGTGATGAAATCACGAACACGTGGGTAAAGAGGTACAAACTCCGCAGAGTTAATTAAAACTATCATGATAGCCGTGCTCCCGGTTATGAGCACCTGGACAACTTCCATGATTAGAGGGTATTTGGGATGGTTATGGTTGATATTATGGTTATGGTTTGGTAATGGTTATGGTTGATATTATGGTTATGGTTATGGTTATGGTTATGGTTATGAGATGGAATCATGGTTTATGACATTGATTATGGTTATCGGCAATGGTAAATTATGGACTGGTATTATGATGGTTACATTGTTTATGATGGGTTTACTTCACATAAATATGATACGTTGCTTTTCAAATGTTTTACTGTACTTTTCAGCACTTAGCCATTATTATCGTCGTCATTTGAATCAGCCACATGTCATACTTTCCACACTTGCTGAGTACGACATGTACACACTCCTTCAATCCCCCCCCAACAGTTGCAGGTCAGAATTATGAGTTTAATGGCGATAATGTTGAGATCTAGGCCGTGTCTACTGTCAGCTTTGCCTGTGGTGTTGCTTGGAGCTGCGCTATCCCTTTTGCTTAGCTTGCTTAGTTGCCTAATTAGTTTATTTCCGCTGCATTAGTTGAACTTATCATTAATATTCATTAGAGCTTGTATTCGAGGATATAATGAATTATGTAATAAGAGCACTTATTTAATAATTTGAGCTGTGGTAATTATCTGTTTATCATTTGTGAATCACTCTTGTATGTGTGTTGAACATCCTGGGCACACATATGCGTTAGCTTGGTTCATTTTTGGAACCGGGCGTCACATCTGGGTCTGGAGGTCCTTCCCGGACGAGGGGGGCCTCGACCAGAGCCGAGATGTTGAGATGTTGGATGCTCCAGCCATAGAGCCGAAGGGAGCTGTGATTCCAGCCCTAGAGCCAGATGTTGTTGAAGCCCCGACAGTCGAGCTGGTGGTTGATGAGGTCCCGGCAGTGGAGTCGGGTGTTGATGAAGCTCCGGCACTTGAGCCGGTTGTCGAGGAAGCTCCGGCGGTAGAGCCAGTTGCTGCAGAAGTTCTGGCTGTAGAGACGACCGTTGAAGAGGTTTCGGTGTCCGAGCCAGTTGTTGTGGAGGCGACGGCTTCTGAGCTTATGGCGGTCGAAATGCCAGCGCTAGAGCCCATGGTGGTCGAAGCGCCAGCACCTGAGCCAGCGGCAGAGGAGGTGCCTGCGCCGGAGCCAGAAGTAGCTTCTGCTCCGACCGAACCTTCAACACCCGCTCCGGATGCGGTAATCCCGGAGGTGCCCACTGCTGAGCCAGGGTGCCCACGCCTGAGGGGCCAGTTGTTGATGACCTGGCGGTTGGGCCTTCAGAGTCAATTCCGGAGGTTGGAACTTTGGCTGCAAGTACTTCCTCGGAGGCGGCCGAGGCTATCCTGTAGGACGGCCCTAGTGCCGTGGAAGCTCAAGGGACCGCTCTTGTAGAGTGGGACCCAATTTTTGTTGCTGAAGATCCGCTGGAGCTAGCGGAGAAGACCCCAGCAGGTCCGGACCCGATCCCCCTATCGTTGTCTATCGACAACGCCTACTCCAGTCTTCGCCAGGTCCAGCTGGCCTTATACCACGACAGCAAGGCCCTCGAGGAGGAGTGCCAGACCCTTAGGAGGTGGCGCAACCGACTCCATTTCGAGACCAAGCTGGCGCAATCGAGGCTGGCTGACGACAAGGAGTGGGTGCAAAGGGAGAAAGTCCGCCTGGAGTACTGGGGTAAGTTGTTGGATGAGAGGGAATGCATGACACGGACCCTCGACAACCAATCCCGGGCCATCTATGAGCAGGCCAAGGCTGCAAATAGTGCAGCGGATGATCGCCAGGAAAGGCTCACCGCCATCCACGATAGTCTCGTCAAGCGCCGGGAGGCTCTTGAAGCGCGGGAGAGACGGCTCGAAGATGAAGAGCAGAAATTCCTGGAGCTGCGGGACGACCTCGTGAAGAGGGAGGAAGAGCTTGTCCAAAAGACAGCTCTGGCTAACAAGAGCCTCGAAGAACGCACCAAGAAATTGAGGAGCGTTGCGAGGAGGAGGAGAAGAAGGCCTTGGAGTGAGGGAAAGATCTCTACAAGCAGGAGAATGCCATCGCCGCCAGGGAGAAGAAAGTACGGGGTCGAGAGAAGGATTTGGTCCGCCACCGGAATGAGATCCACCTCCGGGAGGAAGAGCTCAGCAAACTCGAAAGGCAGGTTGCTAAAATGATTAAGCAGAATGCCAAAGAGGTGGAGCGTCTTGCTCGGGAGAGCTCAGAGCTTGCGGCGGCCAAAAGATCCTTAGCCGAGATGCGTGGTGCAAGGGTTGCGGAGTCCAAACAAGTTTGGGACTTCCTGGGCAAGGCCAACGACGTGCTGACGCCAATGGGCTTCAGTCCCGTGCGTCCGGATGATCCGGAGCCAGAGCTGGACCAGGCGTTGGAGGCGCTAGGTTCTGCAGGCAACAAGCTCACCAATATGGGCGATGTCATCTTGGACCAATTGGAAACGGAGGGTCAGTCCCTGGCAAAGAACGTCGTAGAGTTTGTGCTGACGTGCTACACCGGCCGGGACCCTCAACTCCCTCTGGACCCGGTGCTTGAAGGTCCCGTCAAAGGAGAGGGTGAAGCCGTCCGAGCCAACGTGTCGGAGGTGGCCTAGAAGGTTGCCCAGTTCTTCCATAGGGTCTAGGACCATCTCTCTGTAGCTCCCGCTTGTATTCTCTCTTCTTCTTCTCCAATTTTGTAATCTCTTGTCTCCAGATGAATGAAATCCAAATTTTTGTGAATTCGAATTTCATTTTTTGTCTTCAACACCACCTTTGTCTCACTTGGCCCCCTGGTAGATGTACACAATTTGATTGTGAACATGTACCAAGAGGATGTAACGGTTTTTGAAGACTTGCATGCTTCGAACTTGTAGAATGTAGGTTCGAAGTCTTCGATAGTGTAGGCCCCCTGAGGCTGTCGGAGCTTAGTGGATCCGACATTGACTATCGCCGGAGCTTAGTAGCTCCGGCAGTAGTCTCTATCAACGCTTAAAGCATCGATGGTTAGCCTTCTGGGGTGTCGGAGCTTAGCAGCTCCGGCAGTGACCTCCATCAACACGTGTTGTGTCAACATCAGACTCCACTTTAGAGTCTTTCCACCATCTTCACGTTGACGGCTTGCCCCCTAGCTTTACTGCAGCTGAGTAGCTCCAGCGATGCTCGATGTCAATGTTTGAAACATCGACCACGAGTCTTTTGGGAATGTCGGAGCTTTGGTAGCTCCGGTTTCATTCACCATCATCATGAAATATTTATTTTTCTTGCACACTGAAGTCAAGAAAAACAATAAAATCTATTTCCTGTCTATAACTTCGTTGTGGCTTACTATTACCGTGAAAGCTTTAGATCGAACACAATTCTAAATACAATCAAGAGCGCCGTCTTGTTCCCTTTTAGTCCGATCGTTTCTGGACTTGCCTTACTTCAGCCTGTCGGGGTGTAGGTAGAGTGGCATACTTAGGGTGCATGACCAGGCTAAGTCGATAGCACACTCCGGCCCTAGATTGGCTTGGCAGCATTCAGACGAGTAGACCATCAACAATGTTTCAACCCGGAAGGATAGACAATGCAACTCGAATTGTACATGAACTAGTCGAGCTAAAGTTTCTTAAGAACTGCACAACTTTGTTATAGACAAGAAAGAGAAAAATAAAAAATATTGAGCCTGTACAAAGTAAATGCACGTGGAGTCTGTTTTCACACAATGATGTCTTTCATTATAGGTCCGGGTACAGGGGAAACAAGTACACTCTTAGGGTACGGAACCAGGCTAAGTGTGTTTCGTTTCTCGTTTGACCCAAGGTAGCTAGCTACACTTTTAGTTCTGAGACTATGACAAGTGTTGCTTGGACGTTGCGGACCTAACTGGGTAGGTCCGGCTGCCCTCCCAGAGGAGCTACCCGACTCTGTACAATGACTCTATAACATACATCACATGTAATTACAGACTCACCTACGTGATATTAAGCATATAACTTACGAAGGTGCTCAATGTTCCAAGGATTTGGAGAGGTGTCCCATCCTCGGTTGCCAAGCGAACGCATCCGGGACAGGATACTTTGATCACTCGGAAGGGTCCCTCCCAGCTGGCGGAGAGTTTGTTTAACCCTTCTCTGGATTGTATTCTCCGTAGCACCAGATCTCCTTTCTCGAGCTGACGACTGTGAACATGCCGTTGGTGATAGAGCCGAAGAGCTTGGCGGTATCGGGCATTCAGAACAGCCGCTCGGCACCTTCCCTCTTTGAGGAGGTCAAGGTCTTCACACCGGAGCTGGTCCTGCATGGCTTCGTCGGAGGTCCGGACCCGGAGCGACCCCATGGTGATTTCCAGAGGAAGGAATGCTTCAGCTCCGTACACCAGGAAGAAGGGTGTCTCTCCAGTTGACCGGTTTGGAGTTGTCCTATTGGCCCATAGAGTGGGCGGAAGCTCTTCGATCTAGTTGGCTCCATGTTTTTTTCAGGCGCTCATATGTGCGCGTCTTGAGTCCTTTCAGGATTTCTGCATTTGCTCTCTCGGCTTGGCCATTGCTTGCCGGGTGAGCTACGGAGGCGTAGCTGACTTGGATGCTGAGGTCTTCGTAGTATCCTTGGAAAGCAGAGCTTGTGAATTGGGTCCCATTATCTGTTATGATTTTGTTTGGAACTCCAAATCTTCATACGATGGACTGCAAGAAGTTGATAGCTGATTGCTTGTTTATTGTCACAACTGGAGTTGCTTCCAGCCATTTGGTGAACTTGTCAATGGCAACATACAGGAACTTGTAACCTCCGATGGCCGTTGGGAAAGGTCCCAAGATGTCCATCCCCCACACAGCGAAAGGCCATGTAGGAGGTATCATTTGTAGAGGCTGAGCCGGTGTGTGAATTTGCTTTGCATGGAACTGGCATGCTTTGCATTTCTTCACCAACTCAGTTGCATCCTGGAGCGTTGTAGACTAGTAGAAGCCATGCCGGAAGGCTTTATCGACCAGCGTGCGGGAAGACGCGTGGTTCCCACACTCGCCTCCATGGATTCTGCGAGGAGCTCGCAGCCTTCTTCCCTTGTGATGCACCGCATGAGGACGCCGATGGCACCGCGCCGGTAGAGATCCCCTTATACTAGCATGTATCTTTTAGGCAATTTGACTATCCGGTCAGCGGATACATCATCGTCAGGAAGGATATTGTCTTTCAAGTAGCTCTGGATCTCCGAGATCCATGCATCAGAGCTTGCTTGAGCATTTGAGTCTTGCATGCTGGGTTGCTTGGAGCTTCCGACAGCACCTACGACCCTTGATAGCTGCCATGGTAACAGGGCCACATGGAGTCCAGCTTCGGGATGCTGGTCTCGCCCCCTTCGCTCAGTTTGGCAGGCTGAGCTGTGGGTTTTGACAACCTCTTGACGAAGGTTCCGTCAGGAGCTGGAGCTCTGGTTGACGCTTTCGTCGAGAGTTCGTCAGCTTCAGCGTTATGGACACGCTGCACATGGTGGAGATCCAGGACTTTGAAGTCCTTCTGAAGCCTCTGGACTTCGAGGAGATAAGCAGTTAGTTGGGGATTGTTACAGGAGCATTCACCCTTCACCTGTTTAATGATGAGCTGCGAATCTCCCTTGACCAACAGCTGCTTGACACCATATGATAGTGCCACCTTTAGTCCATAAATGAGTGCTTCATACTCCGCCATGTTGTTGGTCGCCTTGAAGTCAAGGTGGACCATGTAGTTTACCTTCTCCCTGGTTGGAGCGAGGAGAAGGACTCCATCTTCGGCCCCCTACTTTTGCATGGATCCGTTGAAGTAGAGGGTCCAGTGAGGTTCGGTGAAGACCGGAGCCTTGAGTTCCGGCTTCTGCTCACTAGGGCCCCCAGGGTTTGATGGAGAGGGGGTCCATTCCGTGACGAAGTCTCCCAATGCTTGACTCTTGATCGCTTGTCATGGGACAAATTCAAGATCAAATTTGGCCAATTCCGCTACCCACTTTGCAATGTTCCCAGTAGAGTTGGGATTAGGCAAGATCACACGCAGTGGGTAAGAGGTCACCATTGAGATCTTGTGAGCTTGGAAGTAATGGCGAAGCTTCCTTGAGGCAATGAGAACTGCGTAAAGCAGCTTCTGCACCTCTAGGTATCAAGTCTTGGCATCATGTAGTACTTCACTGATGAAGTACACTGGGTGTTGGACTGTCCGGACCCTCCCGGAGGGGCCCAGAGCTTCGTCCACATCGACCCGGACCCTCCTGGAGGGGTCCAAACCTGCTTCGGGGACCTCCAGATCCTTGCTGGAGGAACCTAGAGCTTCTATTGGAGCGACCCAGACCCTCCCGAAGGGGTCCAGATCTTCTGGAATAACTCACTGTAGATCCAAATCCGGGGGCTGGGACCCAGAATCACCTTCAGCAACCTCCGGACCCTCCCGGAGGGGTCTGGATGCTTGAGCTTGGGATGGTTCTGGTCTCCCTGTAACCAGGACCATGCTAACAACCTCGTCAGTTGCTGTAATGTAAAGCAGTAAGGGCTCACCAGGGTTCAGAGCTACCAAGGTTGGTAGAGT
Organism: Tuctoria greenei; assembly: GCA_036927565.1. NCBI lineage: Eukaryota > Viridiplantae > Streptophyta > Magnoliopsida > Poales > Poaceae > Tuctoria > Tuctoria greenei. The sequence continues at coordinate 168,818,548 of JAYESD010000003.1, forward strand.
GGTGAGGAGCTGCTTTAGCTCCTGGAATGCCTTTTCTGCTTCTTCAGACCATTGAAACGGTCCGGACTTCCTCAATAGCTTGAAGAAGGGTAGCGCCCGTTCCGCCAGTCTTGAGATGAACTGGCTGAGGGCGGTTAGACATCCAGTTAGTTTCTGGACATCCTTTATGCGGGCTGGTGGCCTCATCTCCTCAATGGCTTTAATCTTCGTCGGATTTGCCTCTATGCCCCGGTGGTTTACCATGAAACCAAAAAGCTTTCCAGAGCTAACCCCGAAGACGCACTTGTCTGGGTTCATCTTCGTGCGGGTGACCCGCAGCTTGTCGAAGACAGCTTGCAAGGTGTCAAGGAGTAACTCCTTGTCCTCGATCTTGACGACGATGTCATCAACATACACTTCCACTATGTCTCTGATGAGCTCTCCAAAGGTTTTGTACATAGCTCGTACAAATGTTAAAGCTGCATTCTTGAGACCAAATGGCATGGCAGTATAATAGTACAATCCATCTACTGTGATAAAAGAAGTATGTTCTTCATCTTCCCTAGACATTCTGATTTGATGGTACCCAGAATATGCGTCTAGGAAACATAGTAATTCACACCTGGAGGAGGAATCCACTATCTGATCTATTCTAGGTAGTGGGAATGGATCTTTTGGGCATGCCTTATTTAGTGTTGTGTAGTCGATACACATCCGAAGCTTCCCGCCGGCCTTGGGTACAACGATTGGGTTTGCCAGCCATTTTGGATGGAAGACTTCTCGGATGAATCCAGCTTCGAGCAACTTCTTCACTTCTTGTCTTATGAAGTTCTGTCGCTCTACGGATTGATTCTGAGGCTTCTGATGTACGGGCCGAGCGTTAGGATAGATCTTCAGATTATGCTCGATCAGTTCCCTAGGGATCCCAGGCTTTTGTGACGGTTGCTAGGCAAACACGTCGACATTAGTCTGGAGGAAAGTGATGAGCGCGAGTTCCTATTTGTCATTCAGACCTTTCGATATGCGGGTGGTCTGAGCGGCATCAGAACCGATTTAGACGACTTTGACGGGAATGTCGGTGTCGCCGCTTGGTTGCACGTGAGGTGCGGAGGTCGAGCCTCGTTAATGAATGCTCGAGGGTTTCGGAGCCTGTTCCTGCCTGGATTCTTCCTCCTGCGCTGTAGCAAGCACATGGAGTTCTTCCAGAGTAGTCACTCCAGCAGTGCGGTCTCCGCGGATCCAGAGAACGCCAGTTGGTGTTGGCATCAACACCAGGTAACCATAATGAGAAGCAACCATGAATTTGTACAAGGCGGGCCTGCCCAGAATGGCGTTGAAAGGCAAGTTGATCTGAGCGACGTCAAAGATCAACTTCCTAGTGCGATAATTCTCCCGAGTCCCAAAGGTCACGGGGAGAGTAATGGCACCCAGTGGGGTTATGGCCCCCGGACCTACTCCAGAGAAAGGTCGGGAGGGGCGAAGGTCCGAAGGTCAGAGCTGAAGCTTGACAAAAGCTTCGAAGCTTATGAGATTCAGCCCCGAACCTCCGTCCACCATTACATGGTGGAGTTGAATGTTGTTGATGGTAGGTGATACCATCAAAGGTAGTTGGCCAGCTCCGATCATGTTGCTAGGGCAGTCTGAAGCATCAAAAGTGATGGTACTGTCCATCCACTTTCGATGAGGCTCCGCTCTGGCTGTAGGAGCTACTAAGGCCATGTCCTGCCGCATGGTCTTGAGGACACGGCGGGAGGTGATGTCCCACGAACCACCAAAGATGGTGTTCATGGTCTTCCGACGCTCATTGTCAGAGACGTCGGAGTCGTCGTCGACGGAGGTGTAAACAGCCTTCAGGACCTTTTTAGGGTCCTAGAAGCCTAACTCCTCTTCAGCCAGAGCTTCATCGACCTTCTGTTTTCCTTCTCTCTAACGGAAAGGAACTTCTTTGCGGCGCTTGTTGTAGCGCTCGACAAGGTTTTGGACCTCCCGGCAGTCCTCCAAGTTGTGGCCGTTCAATTTGTGGATAGGAAACCACACTTTGGAATTGCCACCGTCGTCAGAGGACGGCCGAGGTCGTTTCTCGGGGCGTGGCCCCCGACCACCCAGAGCTGCAGCAGCTGCAGCGGTAGATGTGTCGGCCGATGGCTTCTTCTTGCTGTTGGACTTTTTGTTCTTTTTGCCACTCCCAGAGGTAGTGGATTCACCTTTGGAGGATTTTTTGCCATCCTCCGGAGGTGGTTTGGAGTGCATTTCACGGCCCTCCGCAGCTTTGGCACACTTGTCTGCCAAGCTGAAGAGCTCCGTGACACTGGTGATCTCCTTGACTGCCAGCTTCTCGAGCATCTTCTTATCTCGTACGCCCTGTCTAAATGTCATGATAATAGAGGCGCTAGAGATAGAAGGAATGGTGTTTCATACTTGGGAGAACCTCTAGATGAATGTGTGCAGGGATTCTCCCCCCTTCTGCACAACTGCAAAAAGGTCCAGTTCAGTGCTTGGTCGGGTGTATGAACTCCCGAAATTGGCGGTGAACTTTTGGCACAATTCCTCCCAACTACTGATAGAGTTGTGAGGAAGGCTCATGAACCAGGACCTGGCGGTCCCAGTCAAGGCCACTGGGAAGTAGTTGGCCATTAGGGCCTCGTTACCTTCGGCCGCAAGGATTGCGGTGGTGTAAATTTGGAGAAACTCGGTGGGATTAACAGTCCTGTCAAATTTCTCTGACAGATGAGGCCGGAACTTTTGTGGCCATCTGACCATGCGCAGGTGCATGGCAAGTGCAGAACGGCCTCCTCCTACTCCCTTGGGAGTAGGACTGTCTCGAGCCTCTCGCCTTTTGCGAGCACGCTCGATATGGACACGACCGTCCTGTTGACAGTAACGGCGATCAAGCTCCGCCCGGAGGTCATGAGTTGAAAGCCTGGTTACCGTATGAGTACATCGCGCCCCAGAAGGTAGCGACGTAACTTGCTGTGACACAGCACACCCCCTATTCTGGGAAGCATGTGGACCAAGTCTGCCAGACACGGTCCGGTGCTGCGATGGGGCCCGCCCCGAAGGAGGAGGACCTTAGTTGCTGATGCAGTCGGCTGCTGCTGCAACCAGATGTTGCACATCAGACCTCCACTGCTCCATCGCACCCTGGGATGCACCTGGAGGTGGTGGACGTTGGAGGAGAGCACGCGCCGCATGAAGCGCGTGTTCAAGGTTGTTGTTATTCGCCGACGCAGTGACCGAAGTCGATGCACCGTCACGCTGCTCAGCTTGACGTGCTGGTGCAGGCGGTGGTGGCGGTGGAGGCATGACACTTGCTGGAGCCACGGCACCTGCTGGTTGCTGCATGTTGGAGGGATTGCCTTCAGCAAGTTGAACAGCAGGGTTGCCGTTGGATGATCCAACAGCTGAGTTCACCATACTCGAAATCTCGGGCACCCCCTACCTGGCGCGCCAATTGTCGGTGTTTGGATCCGGCAGATCTCTCGACACTACCTTTGGTAGATCAAGGAGTTGTAGTCCGGTAATGGGCGCGCAGAGATTCAAGAAGGTGAACGGCAAGTGTACACAGAGATTTACGTGGTTCGGGCTGCCTGAGCGTAATACCCTACTCCACGGGGTGTGTTGGTGATGTATTAAGCGTGTGAGTCTAGAAGAAGCTCAAGAAGAAGAAGCTCGTCTAGCTCAGGGAGTTCAGTAGTGGTCTGGAATCTTTTTTTTGTGTATCATCAACTAGTCCTGTTATAGTACAAGGTTTGGTCATTACATCGTTAGCCTGGCCTGACAGGTGGCTCCGGCGGTTACACATGCTTGATACACAATTAATGAGGTTAATTACCCTTAATAGCCTTGTAATGGGCCTTAATAGTGCCGTTATCGGTATTAAGGGCCATCCGATCGTGTGTCATTAATATGGTATTAATGACACTTAATCGGGTCTTGAAGTCTTTGATTGCTCCTTGAAGGTCCGGAGCCATTGGGGGGTCCACTAGCATGATTGTTGAAGTTGAAGGTCCGGCAGTCGCCACGTGGCAGCACCGGAGCATACTGTCGTGGACGAGTAGGTCCGGTGCTACTGGACACGTGTCAGTACCGGAGCTTCCCTCTGTCTGGGGTTAGGTCCGGGGGTGCCATACTGGTATCCCGACCGGAGCTTCCCATGTGTGGGTGATAGCTTCAGTTTTATGATACACATGGTGGCCCTGGGACTAACCATGTCGGGGAAGCAGGTCCGGTTACGTCTGACATGTGGGGCCTTCAGAGGTCTTCAAATCTGGCAGATGGAGTTTCCTTGTGATCTTTGCAATCCAAAGGGGTATCCGGTATGGAGGGTACCGACAGCTCTTGTGTGTGTCACACTACCTCAATTGCCCCCTTTTCCTGAAAGATTTCAAACTTCTCTTGATGTGTCTTGACGATTTTGCATTATCCTTAGAACTGCTCACTTTGGCAATCACCGTCTGATTGTCACAGTTTATAAGAATTGCCAGCATTGGTTTCTCAACTATAGGAAAATTCATCAAGAGCTCTCGCATCCATTCTGCCTCTGCAGTTGCTGTCTCTAAAGCAATAAGCTCTGCTTCCATGTTTCACCTTGTCAAAAATGGTCTGCTTGCAAGACCTCCATGATATAGCGCCACCAGCTAGAGTGAGCACATATCCACTCGTAGTATAGAGTTCATCAACATAAGAGATCTAGTTTGAATCAATATAACACTCAGGCACGGTTGGATGCCCAGTATAGTGAATTCCATAACTTATTGTACCTCTCGATTAGCGCATAACCCTTTCAAGTTCACGCCAATGATCTATACCCAAGTTTGACATGAACCTACTCAGTTTGCTCATAGCAAACGAGATATCAGGATGATTTGCGCTTGCTAAGTACATAAGTGAACCGATCATATGAGAATATCTAAGTTGATCTCTTGACTCTTTCTTGCTCTTTCTAAGTATCTCGCTGGGATCATAAGGATTTGGATAAATCTTACTATCCATAAAGCCGAACCGGCTTAAGATTTTCTCAACATAGTGTGATTGACTTAAAGGAATCTTATTCTCATCCTTATTTAGCTTAATGTTCAAAATAACATTAGCTTCTCCCAGATGTTTCATATCAAAACACTTTGATAGAAAAGACTTGACCTCAAAAATTATATTAATGCTCGTACCGAAAAATGAGTATGTGATCCACATACAAGCATAATATAACGATATCGCCCCCACCATAGCGATAGTACACACACCGATTAGCCCCATTAATGACAAAGCCCGCAGATGTTAAAGTACTGTCCAACTTCTCATGCCATTGCTTAGGTGCTTGTTTCAGGCTGTACAAGGATTTCAACAATTTGCACACCTTTGTCTCTTCAACGTTACTACAAACCCATCAGGCTGTTCCATATAGATCTCTTCTTCCAACACTCTATTAAGGAAAGTTGTCTTAACATCTATTTGATGGATGATTAGACCATAGGAGGCAGCCAAAGAAAGTAGTACACGAATTGTTGTCATTCTGGCGACAGGTGAATATGTGTCAAAATGGTTTTCACCTTCGTTTTGAGTATATCCCTTTGCAACTAGCCTCCCCTTGTACTTTTCGATAGTACTATGAGGCTTGAGCTTCTTCTTGAACACACACTTGCAGCCTACTTGTTTGCACCCGTACGGCCGTTCAGTTGACTCCCAGTTTCAATTGGAAAGAATTGAGTCCACTTCACTATGAACTGCTTCTTTCCAGTCATTTGCATCAGGTGATGCATATGCCTCTGCTATAGATCTAGGAGTATCATCCACAAGGTACACAATGAAATCATCATCGAAAAATTTTGCAAGCTGTGATCTCTTACTCGATTGAGTTATTTCATTGTGTTTCTCCTCTAGGACACTCTCAAATGGTGTATCAAGAAACTCGCTAGTTGTGGTGGATTCAGGACAAATTTTAAAAGAGATCCTAGCAGTGCTATGCATATCTTTCATAGGAAAAATATTCTCAAAAAATATTGCATCATGAGATTCCATAATTGTATCAACATGCATATCAGGTACCTTAGATTTAACTACTAAAAATCTATATGCGATGCTCCGATGAGCATACCCTAGAAAGACACAATCCACTGTCTTTGGTCTCAGTTTGCGTTTCTTGGTAATTGGACCATTGACCTTTGCCAAAGATCGCCAAGTACGCAAGTATGAAAGTGATGGTTTTCTCCCAACTCGCTCCTCATAAGGGGTTTTCTCTTTATTCTTGTTTGGAACGCGGTTTAGGACATGACATGAAGTCAATAGAGCCTCCCCCACCATGCCTTAGATAAACCGGATGAGTCTAACATGGCATTCATCAAGTCACACAATGTGCGATTCTTTCTCTCGGCTACCCCATTTGATTGGGGTGAATAGGGAGGCTTCCTCTCATGTATAATATCGTGTTCCGCACAGAAATCATCAAATATTTTGGGAAAATACTCGCCACCACGATCTGACCTGAGACATTTGATCTTTCTTTCTAATTGAGTTTCTACTTCAGATTTATAGATTTTGAAGTAGTCTAAAGCTTCATCTTTTGTTTGCAACAAGTAAACACAATATTATCTAGTATAATCATTTATTAATGTCATAATGTATTTCTTTCCACCTTTTGTCAACACACCATTCATCTCGCATAGATCAGAATGTATGAGTTCTAATGGTGCCAAGTTTCTCTCCTCGGCTACCTTGTGAGTCTTTTGAGTTTGCTTTCATTTCACATAACTATGTCACTTAAAATCTTTGACAATGGTGAAATTTGAAATTAATTTGAGACTAGATAGCCGATTCATTAAACCAAAATTAACGTGACATAAATGAAAATGCTAAACACTCGCATTATCATTAACGCTGCCACAAATATGGTTCACTAACTTATTATTAAACTCCAAAAGAGAAAAGCGGAACAAGCCTCCGCATTCATAGCCTTTACCAATAAATTGTCCATGCTTCAACAAACATTTTTATTGGACTCTAAAACTACTTTAAACCCACTCTGCATAGAAGGGTGCTGCTAACAAGATTCTTGTTCATAGTAGGGACATGCTGCACATTCTTCAGCTGGACAATCTTTCTCGAAGTGAACTTCAGATCGACTGTGCCAACACCATGAACAAAAGCATGTGACCCATTCTCGGACGATGGAATCCCGGTCAAACTGGTAAGAAGTAAGCATGGACATGTCAGAACATACATGAACATTAGCACCCGTATGAAACCACAATGACGATGTTTGAGAAACAGAAAGAACAGTAAAAGAATTACCATACCCATCTGCATTGCTAGACGTCATGATGTAGACATTCTTTTTCCCTCTGCGGTCTGCCCTCTGAGGACAGTCCTTGGAAAAATGTTCCTGCTCTCCACAGCTGTAGCAGCAGCCATCATTGTCTTTGTTTGAATTCCTCTTTTTTTTAAAGCTGTAGTTTTATTTGGCTTGAATTGAGACTTGATGTTCCTTTATTCTTGACATTGGGTTTCTGCACCATATTAGCATTGGCGCTAGATTGATCCTCATCTCCTTTCTGGGTAGCATCCTTAGCTCGAGCATTCTCCTCAACATCAAGAGATGCTATCACGTTTTAAACTGATATTTCCTATCTCTTGTGTTTGAGAGCTGTGGCGAAGTTCCTACATGAAGGTGGTAACTTTGCAATAATGCACCCAACCACAAACTTGTCGGGTAAAGGACACTTAAGGAGGTTTAGCTCTCTCATAAGGCACTGTATTTCATGAGCTTGTTCAACTATGAGACAGTTGTTGACCATAGTCATGAAAACTCTCCATGATATACAGTTCATCGCCTGCATCGGCTGCACCATACTTAGCGTTAAGTGCATCCCAGAGCTACTTACCATCTGTGACTATTAGATAAACATCACAGAGTTTGTTGTGAATAACACTTAATATACATCCTCTAAAGGCAGAATTGGCTTCCTCGAACTTTGTTTGTTCTTCAACAAACAAAGGACCTTGAAGCCTAACCTCAGTTACCCATAAGATCTTAAGTGACTGGAGCCAGAGCATGGCCTTAACTTGCCACATCTTAAAGTGCACGCCAGAGAATTTCTTGGGCCTTAGTGCATCGGCTAAAGTCATCATGTTCAACTCAGGAAATTGCCTAATAAGGTTTTGGATTGTTAGAAAATACGAGGAAATTTACTAAACAATTTTAGAAAAACACGCAAAAAACAACAGCGATTAAAACCGGCAGACAGACTGGGCAAGTAGTATTGCGTACCGATTTGAAGCCGGAGGAACTGCTGTAGATCTGATGGCGAACGGCTGCTGTAGACGCTGACGTCGATGTTGGGCTGCAGTGCTCGATCTCTTCGGTAGATGACCCGTGGTGAAGAAGGCAAGCAGTCGCGCGAAGCGCTTCCCAAAAACCGTATCCGCCTTCTCCCGGTGCAGGATCGCAAGGGCGAGCGGTTCCGGAGACATGCTCCCCCGATCGTCAGTGCACGTCGACGCTCTGGATGGAGTAGACTAATGCGGCGCAAGGGGAACGCGAACATGGGAACGATCTGATCGTGGGATGATTTGCCCTACCCCACACGTCCGTATTTGTAGAGTCCAGTGGAGGCAGTTCGGTTGCGATCCGTAGGATCCGCATCCGATCCGACTCTGCAGGTGTGGACGTGTCCATCTCCAATGACTTGGACTCAGTCTCAAAAGCCCAAATTTCGGAAGCCCAAAAGCCTAAAGCCAAATTTAGCTTTTCTGCAAAAATATAAAATCTAGGCTCGGTTTGAGGCTCGAATACACACGAACATAGATGCGCACGCGCGTGTGCGGTGCGGGGCGTAGCGAGGCGAGCGAGCGAGCGAGGAAGAGGAGGAGGAGGAGGAGGAGCGCGCGTGGGTCACCCCTCTCTTCTCCTCTTCTCTCTCACTCAAGGAGTGGAAGAACAACCTCCCTTCTATGTAGGGGTTGCTCCACTTCCACTTCACATATGGGACTAAAGATTTAGCATCACCATGTCTTTCACTAATGGGCCTTTGAGATTTATTGGAATTAATCTCAAATAAATATTGGTCCTAGCCCATTTATTCCAACCCATTGGCACCGCCACTCGCTCCCTTTCTCGCTCGTTCCAAGGCTTATCACTGTTGACCTCGGCTACGCTCGATAGCACCCGTGCTGGTAATGTTCACCATCGTTGTTGCAAGCGTGGTACTCTGCAGAACTATAATTTAATTGAGTTACCATGGATTCGTGCAGCTTCCGCCAGAACCTTGAAGTAAATTGAGGATCTCTATTAGACACTATCTTCTTTGGTACTCCGTGTAAACATACTATTCTGCCCAGATACAATTCTGCCAACTTTGCTCCACTATAAGCAGTCTTGCCAGGAATGAAATGCACTGATTTCGTGAACTCATGCAAAATAACCCATATCGAATCATAACCCGCTGTAGTGCGAAGCATACCAACTATAAAATCCATACCAACTTCTTCCCACTTCCATTCCGGAATCTTCAACGACTGCAATAATCTAGCTGGCCTTTTATGTTTAGCTTTTACCTGTTGGCACACATCACATAGTGTGATATATCTAGCTGTATCCCTTTTCATACCATCCCACCAGTAGCATGTCTTCAGATCCTTATACATTTTTGTGCAGCTGGGATGGCTGCAGTAAAGTGAGTCATGTGCCTCCTTTAATATCAACTGTTGGAGACGCTTCTTATTGGGCACAACAACCCATTTCCCAAGCCATAGACTACCATGGTCATCCTCATCAAATCTGAATTCTCTCTTTTCCTAGGTTCTCTCCTTGATTTCCTGGATTTCCTTGTCCTTCGTCTGACCTTAAATTTCCTGTTGCAAGGTCAGATTCAACTCCATTATTCCCATCTCATTTGCAAATCCAAGGTTCAACCGTTCAAACTCCTTGCATAGCTCGGATGGCAATTCCCTAACGGTGAGTTGGTGGCTTGCTCCCTTTCGACTCAAAGCATCAGCCACTACATTGGCCTTTCCTGGGTGATAATGGATTCCCACGTCATAATCCTTAATGAGTTCAAACCATCATCATTGCCTCAAATTCAAATCTGTTTGCGTGAATATGTACTTGAAGACTTGTGATCCGTATAAATCTCGAATCTATGGCTAAGAACATAATGCCTCCAAATCTTCAACGCATGCACTATGGCTGCAAGTTTGAGATCATACGTAGGATTATTCTGCTCATATTTCTTCAATTGTTTGGATGCATAGGCTACTACTCGACCTTCTTGCATCAATACACAACCAAGTCCTTGTCTTGAAGCATCACAATAGATATCAAAGCTCTTGCTCACATCTGGCAATTCCAACACAGGTGCTATTGTTAACCTCTTCTTTAACTCCTCAAAATTGTCCTGACAAGCTTGAGTCCACTTGAAAGGCTTCTCCTTCATTAACAGTTCAGTCATGGGCTTCACTATCTTGGAAAAGTTCTTGAAGAACCGACGGTAGTATCCAACCATTCCAAGAAAACTCCTTAGTTCCTTCATATTCTGCGAGGATTCCCACTTTAGCACATCTCTAACCTTCCCTGGGTCGACTGCTCATTAACATTCTGCGGCGATTCCCACTTTAGCACATCTCTAACCTTCCCTAGGTTGACTGACACTCCTCCTTCAGAGATATCTTAGCCTAGGAATGATATCTCCCTCAACAAGAATTGGCACTTGTTGAACTTGGCATACAATTGGTGCTCTCGCAATTTCTGCAACGTCGGCCTTAAATGCTCTTTGTGCTCCTCTTCACTTTCTGAGTAGATCATGATGTCATCTATGAACACTACCACATATACAAATACCCCATGAAGACCATGTTCATGAGATACATGAAGTACATGGGTGCATTAGTCAATCCAAACGACATGACCGTATACTCATAGGATCCATATCATGTCCTAAAAGCTGTCTTGGGTATGTCTGATGGTCTAATCTTCATTTGGAAATATCCCGACCAATGATCAATATTCTAGCTCCCTTCATCTGGTCGAACAGATCCCCTATGTGGGGCAGTGTATACTTATTCCTGATCGTCACCTTGTTGAGAGACCGGTAATCCATGCACATTCTTTGGCATCCATCTTCCTTATCTATGAAAAGCACTGGGGCTCCCCATGGCGACGAACTTGGGCGTATAAAACCCTTCTCTAACTGCTCTTAAATTTGCTTCTTGAGCTCTACTAGCTCCTTAGGAGGCAACCTATATGGCCTCTTTGTTATAGGTGCAGTTCCAGATATTAAATCAATGACGAACTCAATGTCACGATTAGGTGGCATATTTGGCAATTCCAGAGGGAACATATATGTGTACTCACAAACAACTTGAATTTCCTCCAAAGTTACTCCTTTTGCTTGATTTACCATTGCCTTCTCGGTGGTTGGATGAAATACCTTGAATTCTACACTGACCCCTCCTTCATTCATCAATTGCACTGTCCGAGTGGCACACTGAATCACTCTTATATGCTTCCATAGCCAATCCATTGCAAGTATGATGTCCAAGCCTTGTAAATTCTGGACTATGAGGTTGGCGAGGAAATCTACCCCCCTTATGGATATACTTACTTTTGGACATACTATATTCATCCTCATCTCTCCTCCAGGAGATTTAACCAACAAAGTATACTTCAGATATGATATGGGCATGCTATGCTTTGCAACATACTTTGATGAGATGAATGAATGGTATGCTCCAGAATCAAATAATATAGTAGTGGGGTTGGAGTTTGCGAGAAATATACCAATCACCACATCATCAGCTTGCTGAGCCTCTTTTGCAGATACATGGTTCACCTTGCCACGAGCGAAATTCTGTGGTCCTTGGTTGCCTTGAGTTGCTCCTCCAATGTTCCTAGGATTATTCCTAGGGGCATTGTTCATCTGACCCTATCCTGATCTTGCGCATTGATTTGCAAAATGTCCTGCTTGACCACAAGTATAGCAAGCCTTTTCACCAGCGGCGCCAACAAAGTTAGGGCGAGGCTGATTCTGAGCATAGGCATGCATATTTGGGTGTGGCGCAGGCTGCATAGGTAAGCGAGGCGCTTGCATGGGCGGGCGTTGCTGCATTGGTTGTTGCGGTCGCAATGGATAAGCAGGGCTATATGCAGCAGCAGACGAGTGGTAATATGGTGCAGCAGGCGGTGCATAACGAGGAAGGACGTTGCTACCTTGCGACTATCCATGATATGTCATCTTCCACTTGTGATCTAGCTCCATCTCACGAATCTTGTTCTCAACCACAATGGCCTTGTCAACCAGCTTCTGAAAATTTGCATAGTCAGCATTGAGCAACTGAACTTGAATTTCATTGTTGAGGCCCCTCATGAACAGATACTGATTTCTACTATCAGTGGTGATGTCCTCTGGAGCATATTGAGACAGTTGAGTGAATTTGTTGAGATACTCACTCACACTCATCCTTCACTGCTTGAGGTTTTCAAATTATTGTCTTCTCAGTATTTGAACTCCCTCTGGCACATAGTGAGAATGGAACTTCTCTTTAAATTCAGCCCAGGTGATTCTCTTTTGATTTTCATGAGCATTGCAAATTGATTCCCACAATTCTGCAGTAGCTCCAATCAACTGGTGTGAGGCAAAAAGAACCTTCTCCCTGTCACTGCACTAGACAATAGCAAGTTTCTTAACAGATTTCAGCCAATCATCAACTTCCATAGGATCATTGGCTTGAGCAAAAGTAGGCGGCCTGGTCCTCATGAACTCTCCCGAACGGTTGTGGGGGTGGAGGGGGTGGTAGTGGTGGAGGCATGTGGGGCTGATTGTTGTTGCCAACTTGCAGCTGTCCCATGGTCTGTATCATGGTCTGCATGAGCTGGTTCTGCATAGCCAACAACTGCTCAAGGTTGATAGCTCCATGTGCAGGTCCTTGGTTGTTCTGGGGTACTTCATTGTTCTCCTTCTCACCATTGCCATTCGTTTGGTTGCAAGTCCTCAACATCTATTGGTGAAAGAATAGTAGATATGAAAGACATTAGAATTTGAAAAGAAACACCCCAACTATATGCATCAAGGTATATTTAACTAACAATTCTCTTATTAATACTATAAACCCTATTAGAGTATGTGGACAAGGATCCCACAACTCTCTACTACGTGCGGATGTGGACAAAACGCTAAGCGTCCCACAACTCGCACCAAACACACAAGCACAAGCACACACCAAGAAAATTCAGCACACCACACTAAACACAACACAAACGATCTAAATGCCTTTCCAACTTCCAAAAAGGAGACCTAGACTTAATTGTGTGAACCGTGGTTGTCCTGGGCGTGAGATGGCGAAGGAGACGACGGCGGCGAGGCATACACAAGCGCACGCCAGGGTGAGCTGGTCATCCATGTAGGCACCGGAGAGGTTGCTACACCATTTACCTCAACGGTGGCACGGGCTTCCTCTTGCTTCTCCATAATGAACAACTTCTTACACATGTAGCGAATCTCTTCCATTGTATCAACATAGCAATTTTCCAAATTCACCAATACCTCCTGAGATCGGTCAATAGCACGAGAACTGGCTTGAGCTCCATCTTGTGGTCTTAAGATTTCCCTTGTTCCCTTCTTGCGTTACTGATGCAGTGCAAAGCTCGTATCAACTTGCTCTCGGTAGATGTGGCACAATTTAGTATGTGCATCCCAAGCCACATCATCAATAGCTTGCTCCCTATTGAATCTCCATGTGGATGCAAAGTGTCAGATGACCACCTCATCTTTGGCAACAACAGTAACTTGAGCCCTCCATTCTTTACGTCCATGGCAAGGAATCCTCTTGACATAATGCTCTGGGTGCGTCTTGCATAAATCAAGAAACTCTTTCAATTGCTTAGTTGCAAATCCTCCATCAGTGTCGTCGGAAAAGAATTTTTGGGCATCACGGTAAACTAGACATTTGTCCTCCTTTCTGGCTTCACTAGGGTGTGATGCATTCCTTTGGGCTTCAAGTACTTCTTCTTGTGCAGCGGGTTCATCCTCTTCTTGCGGTTCCTCCTCATCTTGGGCTCCATCTTCATTTTCCTCATGTGCTTCACATTCCTCTTCCTCACTACCATAGAATTCCGCCATCTCCGGATCTTCCTCCTCCTCATCATCATAGTATTCCACCTCCTTAGGATATTCTTCCATCGTGTTGGAGTATTCATGTTCAACTTCCTTTGCGGGAGAACTCACTTCTTCCTCCACTTGGGCTGATTCCATTTGCTGCTCCTCGCGTGGTCTAAGCTTGCTTCCAAGGGGGTGTGGCAAACGAGCTCTCTTGCGGGCCGTCACTTTGGTGTGAGCCATCTATAAGAAATCATGAGAATATTAGAGGAAAACATAAATATGAGTTGTGAAAATTGCAGCAGACATAAATCAATATGAGAAGACGTGCATTTGCTCAAAAAGATAGATAGGTGGTAAAAATTGCAGCAGCAGCGAAAAGCACAAAGTTTTCCACATTATATAGCTAGTAGAAGGCAAAATAGTGCAAAACAGGCTATTTTGAATAGGAAAGATGGTCCTAAGTGATTTGTGGGGTCCACTCTACCTAGGCTTGCGTCCTACGGTCAAACACGGCACTGATACCAATTTGTGACACCCTATTCTGAAAATAAACCAAGCATAATGCATATGTGTGCCCAGGATATTTAACACACATACACAAGTGATTCACAAACGAAAAACAGATTATAACCATGTCTCAAATAATGAGACTAATAATAGTATATTATTACAACCCAAATGGTTTAGAATACAAGCTCTAAACAACTGCAGTGGAAAACACTAAATACTAAGACTCCAAACTCCACAGGCAAGCTTGACAGTAACACGCACGCCTAAGGCCCCAATTGGTATGGTTTCAGATTCACACAGAATCAGATATGTTTCAGTTCCAATGCTGAAACGGTTTCAGACTCTGGAATAGAATCACTTTAGAAACCGTTTGTCTAGCATATCTGTTTCAGTTTCAAGAGAGAGGAGAGAAATGTTGAATTGACCCATTTAACCTTGATTGGTTTGTTGTTGTTCTTCATTTATATTTGTGATTATGTAATGACGTTGACAATAAAAAAAATAGCCTCCGATCGTAATGTTGACCCCTAGTGAGAACGTTGTAACATATCATGTCTATTATTTGGTTGCTGTAAGTTTTTATTTTGTTTGTATTATCATGTTGACGAGTTTAGAAAAAAGACGAAGATAAAAAAATTTTGGCCACTGATCCGAAGCATTCTAAGGTGATGGCAAATCTTCGTAATTTTTCTAGAACTTAGACCCGAGTTACTATTGGTCAAAGTGTTCCAAGGTGTGGAACACCTTTTCAGGTGTTTCACCTCCACAGTTCAAAAAAGTGAATCACTTCAGAGTGATTCTCCCCTGAAACGTTTCTCTTTTTTCCGTTTGGATCAATTTCAAGTGATTCTACCCAGAATCAGAAATGTTTCATCCATCCAAACGGGCCCTAAAAGTCCTCAAGGACCTCCTGGTACTCCACATTGTTGCCCGCGTCTTAATTTATTGGGGGAATAGCAAGGGTGAACACAATTCGTACTCAGTAAGTGTGGGAAAGTATGACATGTAACTTAAACAAGGAATAATAATAAAAATGGTTAATTGCATAAAAGTACATTCAAAACAGTTGAAAATACAATTATATCATCATTAAGTGAGGTCCTTCCCAAATTAACCAAAATAACATTAATTTCAACTTAAATAACAAACAACAGCATTAATAATCCATAACTGCTCACAAGTCTCATGTTCATCAATTCCATATACCAAAACCAATTAATAAACCATTACCAGTTCCCAGTTCAATTCCAACCAATAAACCATGTTCAAGGTCCATAACTCTAATCATGTGAGGGTCCAGGTTGCTCACAATCGAGAGCACGGATATCATGATAGTTTTAAACACAATCTGCTGAGGTTGTACAACTTTACCTACAAGTTTGTGATTTCATCTCCTTTCCATGACTAAGGAATCTCAATCATTGCGTCTCACACTTCCTTTGGTGTGTGTCCAAGAGATCACAAAATAGCCTTTACAAATGATTACTAGCACATTTAGATTCCACTGAGGTTTCACCGGTGGTGATGTTTCTAATTGAGCACATCCAATGAGGGGCCCCCTCTTGATCCATTCGGATCCCAGGGTAGTCCCACCATCACTACAAACCCATCCAACTACCCCTTCCCCCAGCATTCCTAATGGTCCAAATAGTACTAGCAAAATACTAATTAGTTAGCCAAGATGCACCCATACTTGGCCTTGTGGTGACACTGTAAATCTTGGATGGTCGCTCCATGAACCGGTCCTTAGATCTAAAGCAAGCAAAACCACCAAAACAGTCCAACCCATTCCACATAATCGGCTTGCTTAGATCCCTAGGCACCATGTTGCTAAAGGGTCATTATTATCAATTCTTATCATTAAAGTGTTCAATAGTTCATAATTAAGTAATATGATTATTTCCCAAACCCAATTGTGTATAGCAAAGCAAAAGTGTAAAATACCCTTCCCGACTCTCTACATTGTGTTCAAGCGACAAGGGTGGTCATACAAAACTAGTAAACTCATACAATAGGGTTTTCCTATCAATTGACACAAGCATGCAATTTTGCAAACAAAACATTTAAAACCTGGATCAAAATGATCAAATGGAAACTTGCCTTGCTCCTGAGCTTGGTTTGGATTGAAGGATTCAAAGTTCTGGTTCTGCAGGTCCTCGAAAACACTTTCTATAGCGAGACCTTTTATTCCGCGTGACAAACATGCAAAACAAACATTACAATCAATAAATGCTCATATATTACTCAATATGCCATGATATGCATGATTAATGCAATTGTGAAGTAAAACTTGTTAATGAGTTGATTTTATGTTTACTAACTGGTTACAACAGTTTATAAAGAGTTTGAAGAATTTTGGAATTGATTTGAGTCAATTTGGATTCAATTTAGCACAATACATATTTAGTGGCCGGACAAGTGTGGTATCAATGTCGGACTAGTCCACCCTGATTAGAACTACGAATTAGGGTTTTCTGATCAGCAAGGATTTGAGGTTCTTTACTCTCAGAAAAGTGGATGTAAAGGGTGTAACATGTGTTTAAAGTTCCAAAGATCAAGAATTGGGTGCAACACTTGATTCTTGACGATTAGGGCTTGATGAAGATGGGTTGATGAAGATTTGGTGATGAAGAATGTCAATTGTGGAAAAGTTGATGAAGATTGATCTTGATTGATCCTTCTCCCTCTTCTCATCCCCCTTCTCCTTGCTTCTGGACTTCTTCTTGATGTCGGCACAAGGCAAAAGGTGGCAGCAACGGTTTTCAATGGTCATGGAGAGGTGTGGGGTATTGGGTTGCTTATATAGGGGTGGAGAGGTAGGGTTCTGGGGTGAATTCCAAGTGGATTTCAGTGGGTTACGAGTAGGGGATGAGGTGGAGTCCACTTGGGCTCCTCTGAGGTTGGGCAAAATGTTCTTGGGTCCAATTAAGGCAACTACCCAATAACCAATCGTGGAAGAATAATAAATTCCGAGTAGAATTCAGCAGACCGGACTAGTCCACAATAGGTACCGAACAAGTCCATTTTGGAACATAAACTATTTCAGACAAGCCTGGTTCTATGGGACGGACAAGTCCGAGGTTACAAAACCAAAGTCTTCCGGACTGAAATTTGGACAAGAGCGCACTAGTCCGCTCAAAATCGGACAAGTCCGGGAAAACGTCAGAACCTTAAACAGACTAGTTTTTGCATTGTGTCGGACAAGTCCGGATTCTGAAGAAGACTGATTTTTCCGAATAGAAGGGGAATACCAGACGAGTCCGGGTTTGGGGCCGGACAAGTCCGTAACTTGACAGACTTAGATTCCTGACTGAACCTAAATTCATTTTAATCTTGTTCCTTTTAAGGTTGCTTTATGTTAAAATGTATGAGGACGTATGCAATGCATTGTGCATGAAAATGAGGGTGTTTCATTGATGTGGTGCCACATGTTAGCACTTGATTGGCTATGATGATAATTTATAGGATCTATCCCCTTGTTTCACTTCAATTCTGTATAAAATACCTGCATGCACCAATTTCTCCATGTACAAGTGGAACTAGGTCATTTCTAACTATAATGTGTGTAAGAAATATTCATTACTTCACATAATTGAGTTATATTGATGGTTGAAATTGGTATGTAACAACCATCAACAGACCCCCCAAGCTTACCCTTTGCTCGTCCCAAAGCAAAGATAAAGACTTAGGTTGTTGATCAGGAGTTGCTACAATGTCCTATTTTGCAAAAGTACTAGGTGCACAACAAAATATTATAACTTGCATTGAATAAATTGGCTATGTTACCTCACCCTTTCTCTTTGTGTTTATGGGGCTTATGCTTCATCCTTTTCTTGGGTGGTTGAAGGACAAAACAAAAAAATGAGCATGCATCACCTAATGTATGAGTTCCACTCAAATTTCCAGAGAATTCCAAATGGTGTTTAGATTTAAGTTCCTTAAATGATGCTCTCAACCACTCCTATGTGGGAAGTGGTATTTGTATCCTCACCATGGCAATGCCCTTCTTGTCCTATATCTAAATAAGGCTTGTATGCGGAGCTTGCTAGGGATCAATAGTAGTCATATTTGAAAAACATATATTTCTAACTCAAAAGAGTAAGCCTTAGGAGAAAAAAATCATACTTTTGATCAAGATTTATGCAAGTGTGATGGACATTTGTGGAGTGGGAATTTGAAGATGACTCCTTTGTATGCACTCTCTTTTTGTGAGGATGAAACATGGCTACTTATTCTCTTTTCTTTTCTCACGCTCTTGTACATGAGCATGCATTTTTTTTCTTGTAGCCATGTCTTCTACTCCTCTTTTCAAATAGTTTTTGGAGAGTATTATGCATGAAAATCATGGAGTATATTTTTGGTGGTGGAATGGTATGATAGAATTTGCTAACTACTAGCGTAGAAGTTTAGCATGTGTTCATGTAATCTTGATCTTAAAAGCATCAAAAGATTCTCACATAGGCTTATACTAGTTTGACCAATCTCAATGTAAAGGCAAATAGCATATGCATAAGGTTTATCTAATTCAAATTATCATATGGCTTTGGTAGGAATTTCTATCAAATGAGGAACTCCCATTTTAAATTTTCTCCGTGAAATCAAGCTTCACTTTCAACTAGGATATTATCAGCTCTTATCACTATATCATATGCCACAACAACCTATAATTGGACTTAGCTTTTGCTACCCACAATTTCCAAGTTTTAGGCAAGAATATTTTAGGCCAATAAACCCAAATTTTTTGAGAATATGAAGTTGTAATGCAAGAAACTAGCAGAAATAAAACAGATCAACTATTCATCATTTGAACTCATGCGAAGTAAAAATATTCTAACCCCACATCCTTTATTTTATAAACCTAACCTATACTAATTTTTTAAAGATGCAAATATGGTGGAAAGAAAGAAATAAAATAAAGGGATGCAAATGGAGTGTGATACAAGTTACCTCAAGTGGGGATCGTCCCCCAAGCTTGTTTTTGGTTGAAACCATAACAATTAATGCAGACCATGAGATTGGCCTAACCTTGTTGCAGCATGGCTTATTGGCATTCAAGGGTTGAGTTTTGATGTTGGGTTACCTTCCATGGCTTCCATGAGTGTGGTCGAGGAGGGTGTTGTCGATGTTTCTCATCCAAATCTCAAGGGTTCCATAGGTTGGATGTACTTTGTTATTTGTTGGTTAAGTTAATGATATCCTATAGCTACAAAGGAACGACATGCACTCAACATGCGTTGAGTCTGATCTATCATTCTTTTGGCTTAAGGTGTATCATACATCCTTGCTGTATTGAAATAACTTGTACTGCTCATGCATTGGATGTGGTCTGTCATTCCTTGGCTAAGGAAATTATAACATTTAGCCCCGAAAAAGTGACATGTACCCAACATGTGTTGGGTATGATATGTTGTTCTTTGGGTAAGGTACAACATACCTATAACCACAAGGGGTGACATGCACTCAACATGGGTTGAGTGTGATCCATTGTTCCTTGGCTAAGGTATAAAATACCATCTGGCCACATAGGAACAACTTGTACCCAATATACATTGGATGTGATCTTGTCATTCCTTGGTTAAGGTACATTATAACTTTTAGCCACAAAGGAATAACTTACACCCAATGATGATGGCGATTCCCTTGAGCTTGAATGAGTGGTTAGAATAGTTGAGATCATAATGCTCTCATATAATCATAGCAGCCCATTGGTTGCTCACGGAGGGTTACCATTTCAAATCTCCGGCCTCGTTGTGATGGTTGACCTTTGAGCTTAATCTTCGATAGGTAGCAACCATCCCAATCTACTCCTTGGTCAAGAGATGTTGAAATGGAATACTCTAGGGATTCCAACAATCGTATCTTTGAATGCCTTGATAGTTATTTTACTCTTGCAAACTTCCCCTCTATAATAGACTGGGATGGTTAGCTCCCGATACATGTACAAATGAATTTTCATAGGTAATCGAATCTTCATTTGTTTGTACCAGGAAGAACAAGACAAAAGATGCTTTGGGTCCAATTTAAGGTGTATCCATGAACAATGTATTATTCATTGATAAGATTGGGCTTTATGGATAAATTAATTTGCACATTTTCTAAAGCTCCTACTCATAACAATGCAAGTGATATATATACACTATATGGATCCCTTCATCTTTTAAATTTTCTAACCATCTTTATTCTTCACAAGAGCAAATGTTATCATTTAGAACATGGCAAACAAGATTCTCAGTTTTATCCTCCTGAACATTTTCAATTTATTGCCTAGGAATTTCAAATTCAGTGATTCATGCATGAATGAATTTCAAATCAAAATAACTATTCCTTGGTTTCTACGTACCAATTCAACCATTAAGTCATTCAATAAGCATTACCTATGATGAAAATGTCTTATTCAATTTTAGCAATGCTTATGAAATTCTAGGTACTTGCTTAAATTTATTCCTAAGTAAGATGACATTCGTTTTTGAAGAATAAACAAATGCCAACACTTACTCTCATGAGGATGCATAAGAATTGAATGATCAGAAGGTGGAACCCTTCCTTACCAATGTAAGCAAAAATCATTCAATCCAAATGCAATTCAAACCGGAAAACTTTTGAACTTGTACCTCAATTAAAGAGCGGTCCAGGTTAAAGATCGTTGTGTGAGAAACTTAAGACCATGGATTTTGGTGTAGCCTACATGTTCAATGTCTCTTGCCAAGTTGAGGTTGGAGTTGAATGAGCTTCATCTTGCTCCTCCATTGGGCCACCATTTTGAGTATTCCTGCACCATGAACTCAAAATGAGATCGATGGAGGGATATGCGCTTGATGGGGCCTTCTAACCTCTTTACATATTTTTTCCTAGCGGCACTAAAATCAAGAACAAACAAAACAACTCGTAAATGGGTTACGTTAGCTAAAAAGCATGTTGTACCCTTTGTCAAATTGTTTTGCCCAACTTGAAACAACTTGCAAATGCAATGTATTTAAGGGAAATGTTTTTTTTGTCTGAATTAGGAAGATGAATTCAAGTGGTTGCGCCCAAGGTTCATATCCAAATAAATTTATTTCCTAATTCAAAATTTTAGTTTTGATGGTTGGAAATTTTACTCTCCAACATGCAAGTGTAGAAATTCAAACATGTTAAATGCAAATGCAAACATTGGTGGGAAATTTAAAAATGCAATTGGGGAATTAACTATGACATAACTACCAATTAACCTATTGGCAAGGACTCACCAAATTTTTGAAGTCCGATGAGTGGGACTTACCTCCGTCCTGTTTAGTGCGATGATTTGTTGTCCAATCCTGGAGCTGAAGATGTGGACATCTTCTCCTGCTTGACATGCCGAAATTACTCTGGCTATCATTCGGACATGTGGGCCACATGGTGACCCTAGCCTCTTCGTCACCTTGAGAAGAATTGTTGATGTTGCAACAACTTTTCACTCTTGAAGATATTCTCTTATGAGCATGGTGAGGCTTGTCCTTCTCTAAAGGTGCCACTTTGACCTTCTTATAAATTTTGAGTTAACCCATACTTTGATCATGGATCAAAGACTTCCTTGGGCATGATGACATGTGGACTCCACAATCAAACAAGAAAAGTTTCATCCACAATGTCACTTGTTCTAGGTTGCACGAGCTTGGTCGAATGGTAGGAATCCCAACAAGTGATTGTGGGATAACTCGGATCTTGAATGCTCTTTCAATTTCTTGTCCTTGGTCAAGGGATTCATGTGAATGTTGTCTTGATTTTTGCTTGGCCATGGACAAGATACTTCAAGGTAGGCTAGTTGAACTTGAGCCCATTGGAATTCCATAGCCTCCTTGATTATAAGGGTGGTGTTGATTCCACCCTTGACCTCCTCGTGGGTTGTAGCCGTTGGAGTTGTTGTTTGAAAGATCCTCATGGATCTTAGGGAAACAATTCCCAAGTGTCCTATGTTGACATGGATTTTCACAAATCATGTGAATATCCATGGCTTTGATTGTCCTAACACTTCTCCATTGGCTTGATCTTCATGATACTTCAATAGGAGGTGTAGTTCCATAACTAGCATGTCCACCTTGTTAAATGGTGTGCATGCAAGCTAAAGGAATTGGAGAATTCTTTAATACAACCCTTGAGTGGAGGCCATATTCTCATCCATGAAGAATGAGAATAGGGTTCCTTCAACTCCAGCATGAATGTGGTCATGGATTGGTAAAGCCAACCAATGTGTTGGATGAAGAGCCAACAATCCATCCCATGGTGGAGGCAAACCAAGAAGAACTCTTGGAGCGTCCCCCAAGCTTGGGATAGATGATTTGGGCTCCTACTCACAGTTGAAATTCTTTTGCAAAAGGCAATGGTGTTGCCTAGCGGATATTTGTTCAGGTACACCATGAATCGTCTTGCAATTGAGCACTTGTGTCCTCATTGGCCATCTCGTGAAATGGGTTAGCAAACACTACCCTGTTTTCACACAAAAAGAAGAAAACAGACAAGGGTAATCATATCTAATCACTATTAGTACCTATAGCTTAAAGACAAGTGATACCTATCCTTCACTTCTTTTGCCTTCCCCGACAACAGTGCCAGAAATGCTTGTTACGTATCGTACATCACGGATAAAAGTCTGCAAGCACACAGAAACTGTCGTGTAGTATTTTACCCAAGATTATAACCAAGGGTATCGTATTTATCCCAAAGGAAGGCAATAAAGTAAAGTAGACACTACTCTTATGATCAAGCTATGGGATACTAATAGATTATGAAGACAAGGGATAAGTTGATAATATGGGTAGTGTGACACACACCTAAGCAGTCTATTCTAAAGGTAAATGGGTCCTAATGGAGATTAGACTAAGAGCTGAGGAGTTGCTCCTACAATGCTTCTAATATACACATACATAGCCTAGGTTAGGTACTAATGAGCATGTCTATGGTGAATCCTTATTCTAAGTTGTTCAACATATCAAGCGCGGGTTTGCCCCTAGCAATACTAGGACAACTCCTGCAAAGAGCCTGTGGCATAGCCGAATGTAGAAGATTACAAGGACATGCTAGCATATTAAGTAAATACCTTAGGAGCCATGGCACAATCCATCCTAAGGCAATGACTAACCTAAACATCGTTGAACCAATGCTGAGACATATCATAAGTTATTCATATTAACATGATCATATCATAACTAATTAGACTATAGTGGGGGTTTATAGTGTTTATGATGATAGTATAATGACATTAAGGCATGATCATAAAGACTATTCCTACCACATACATGGAAAACACAATCAAACAAGAAATGCTTCATCAAAGCATATGTATAAAGGAAGACTAAAGACAATATCTTTATTAGACATAAAGTTACAAATACAAGAAAAGATACATGAGCCATATCTTTCCCAATTTGGAGCTGGGACTGGAGGCTCCTCTCAACAGCCTAACCTCCACTAAGGAACTAGGAGAACTAGTGTATACAATAGAATGATGCTCAAGTGGTGTGTGTTGAAGTGAGAGGTGAGGTGTCCTATTTATAGCTTGAGAAGGGTCGGTTCCCGTCACCAAAAGCGCGTGAATCAGTCATCAACGACTTCTTCAAGCAAGGAGGAGCCAACACGTTGAAGCTGATCTGGTTTGGAGGAAAGACCAGGTCGACCGACTAAGGGGGTCGACCGACTTGGTAAACCCTCCAAATGGGTTGTGATTTCTCTAAGTGTCTGACTGGTGGGTTCCCTTTACTATATAGGTGATACACCGTTTTATGGCCTCAGATACTTTTGTTTGTGGGCGTTTAAATCCATGTGGTGCCATATTTCGGCGCTTGATTGGCTGAGATGATAATTTATAGGATCCATCCCCTTGTTTTACTTCAATTCTGTATAAAATACCTGTATGCACCAATTTCTCCAAGTACAAGTGGAACTAGGTCATTTCTAACTATAATGTGTGTAATAAATATTAATTCATTCACATAATTGAGTTATATTGATGGTTGAAATGGCTATATAATGACCTTCAACAGTCAGTCAAGCCCTGACAGCTCTAAATTCATCTAGAGCCATGCTAGGTATACTGGAAGATGTCGTCAGCGACCAGCTTGAGACAGAAGGGAAGTGTAACACCCTCATTTTCATGCATCATGCCCTACATACACTCATATACATGTTTAACATTAACCCATAACAAGAGGAACAAGTTTAAAATTGATTTGGAGCAAAATCGCACTTAAAAATGTAGGAAAGTGCGGACTAGTCCGGTTTTGCTGAGGACTAGTCCGATTTCTCTCTGTCTAAAAACGGACTTGTCCGTTTTTGCTGCGGATTAGTCCGATTCTGCCCCTGGAAACTTTCGGACTTGTCCGATTTTGTGCGGACTAGTCCGATATTCCATGAACCCTTGAAAATTTGCTAAGTCCCTGGGCTTTTCCGGACTAGT
Source organism: Tuctoria greenei (assembly GCA_036927565.1). Classification (NCBI taxonomy): domain Eukaryota; kingdom Viridiplantae; phylum Streptophyta; class Magnoliopsida; order Poales; family Poaceae; genus Tuctoria; species Tuctoria greenei. The sequence continues at coordinate 168,843,532 of JAYESD010000003.1, forward strand.
CCAGTGTTCCAGCGGACTTGTCCGTTTTTCCTCTCTGTTCAAATTCGGACTTGTCCGATTTTTGGCCAGACTTGTCCGATTTTCTCTCTGGACGACTTCGGACTAGTCCGGTCCTGTCCGGACTTGTCCGATATTTCGCGACTTCGAGTTGATCTTTTGTTTTACGACTTGTTTCTTGGGTTTCACGTTAAGTGGGCCTAGGGACGTCGTGCCTAACTCTTTTAGAGCCCATGTGGGACTCTAAACCGGCCTCTACTCATCCCAAAACTCGAAATCCATCTAACCCTAGCCTCCACCTCTATATAAATAACCCCACCCCTTGGTTTGACATCTATTTGCCACTTTTCCACCCACCCAAACCCTAGTTCGTGGGGAGCCATCATCAAGGAGGGAGGAGAAGATCCCAAGCAAGAGGAAGAAGAGGAGGAAACGAAGGAGGATCAAGATCTCCACCAAGTTTCGTCCTGCACCACCAATTCATCTCCAAGTTCATCACCAACCCTAGATCATCAAGATCCAAGTGCTACCTCCAAGTTCTTGATTCATTGGAGTTCTAAACACATGGTATACCTTCTATTATCTTTTCCTTACGTGAATTCAACCCCTGATCTCCGAATTTACGTCGATCTAGAAAACCCTAATCTGCTGATCTCATCAAATGCGGACTTGTCCGGTCCCTAGCGGACTAGTCCGATCTTCCTGGTTAAATTATGTTGAATTGACTCTAAAATTTGATCTAATCGACTCTAAGCCTGTATAAACATGTTAAAAGCTATTAGAACTAATTAGTGATCATTAAAAGAAATCTAGTAACATGTTCTACCTTGCATTTGCATCAATCATGCATGTCATGTCATATTGAGTAGTATTTGTGCACTCTTTGATTGTGTTTCTTGTCTTGTATGTTTATTATGTGGATTAGACGGATTTGCGTTAGAAAGTGCCGCGGAGGATCTCCAGCATCGAGAGTTTGAAGGCTTTGATCCTAATCAACAGCAAGAGCAAGGCAAGTGTCCTTGAAGCATATTGATCCTGTTTTAAAATAAATGTTTTGTTTGCAAAACTGCATGCTTGTGTCAATTTGATGGGAATCCTATGGTAGGAAGTTTACTAGTTTTGCTGACGATCCTTGTCACCTGGAATTTATGGTAGAGAGTCGGGAAGGGTTTTTACCTTTTTGCTTCGCTTAATTAATTGGGATGGCAAACAACACTACACATTTCATTATGTATTAATGATATTCTTGTTAATGTGAACTGGTTAATACGGTATGGTAATGGGTGATCTAAGCAAGCCTGATATGTGGATGGGTTGGATGTTATGGTGGTTTGCTTGCTTTAGATCTAAGGACCGGTTCATGCGAGAATAAGCCAGGACTACAGTGCCACCACGAGGCCAAGTTTGGGTGCGGCGTAGCTGATTAATTAGGGCTTTGCTAGTGCTGTTTGGAGCATTGTGGATGCTCAGGGAAGGGGTAGTCGGATTGGGTTTGTTGAGGATTGGTGGGACTACCCTGGGATCCGAATGGCTCAAGAGGGGGCCCTTGGTTGAAGATGTGCTCAGTTGGAGGCATCGCCACCGATGAATCCTCGGTGGGGTCTAAATAGGCTAGTAATCCCTTTGTAAAGGCTATTTTGTGATCTCTTGGCCACACACCAACGGAAGTGTGTAATATGACTGACGGGTCATGGGCATAAGGGAGATTCTTAGTCGCCGAAAGGTGATGAAATCACGAACACGTGGGTAAAGAGGTACAAACTCTGCATAGTTAATTAAAACTATCTTGATAGCCGTGCTCCCGGTTATGAGCACCTGGACAACTTCCATGATTAGAGGGTATTTGTTATTGGTGATGGTTATGGATGGTTATGGATTTATTTCTGGTATTGAATATGGTTATTGGCAATGGTGAAATCTGGAATTATTGATAAGGATGGTGAATTATGGACTGGTATTATGATATTATTCATGATTATGATGGGTTTACTTCACATACATATAATATGTTGCTTTTCAAATGTTTTACTGTACTTTTCAGCACTTTGCCATTATTATTGTCGTCATTTGAATCAGCCACATGTCATACTTTCCACACTTGCTGAGTACGACATGTACTCACTCTTGCAATCCCCCACCCCAACAGTTGCAGGTCAGGATTGGGAGTTTAATTGCGATAATGCGGAGTTCTAGGCCGTGTCTACCATCAGCTTTGCCTGTGGTGTTGATTGGAGCTGCGCATACATACCCTGTCGCTTATGCTGCATAGTTGCTTAGTTTGCTTAATTAGTTTATTTCCGCTGCATTAGTTGAACTTGTCATTAATATTCATTGGAGCTTGTATTCGAGGATAATCTGGTTTGTGTAATAAATTTTGGTTAATTAATCTTGTTCTGTGGTAATTTTTGTATACTCTTTTGTGATTGCACTCGTGTATGTGTGTTGAACATCCTGGGCACACATATACGTTAGCTTGGTTCATTTTTCGGAACCGGGCGTCACAGATTGGTATCAGAGCCACAGGTTTGACCGTAGGATGCAGCCTAGATAGAATGGACACTTTAGAGCACATAGGAGCACTCAGGAATCGATGTGTTTTTGCTTGGAGTGCTGTTTGCTATATATATTGTTTGCTTGTGTGCTTAATAGAGGATTTTGGGATGCCTTAGCATTGCCATGTCCACCTAGGCTAGTGTAGCTAGCTGTTTAGTTTCATATCCATTGATGCATATAGTTGGGGACGTTTCTTAATTCTTACCTATTGCTTTTCTTCAGATGGTGAGGACTCGCAACCAGAGGGATGCTAATGATGAGGAGGAGAACCATGGAGTACCTCAGAACAACAATGAGCAAGGATCTACTCAGGGAGGTATCAACATCGAGCAGCTATTGGCCATGCAAAACCAGCTCATGCAGACCATGATACAGACTATGGGACAGCTGCAGGCTGGCAATATCAACAATCAGCCCCACATGCCTCCACCCCCACCCCCGCCTCCTCATAACCGGTTGGGAGAGTTTATGAGGACTAGGCCGCCAACCTTTGCTCAAGCCGCAAACCCTATGGATGCGGATGATTGTCTCAAGTCCGCGGAGAAGAAACTTGCTATTGTCCAATGCAGTGACCGGGAGAAGGTCCTCTTCGCTTCTCATCAACTCGTTGGAGCAGCTGCGGATTGGTGGGATGCTTATTGCAGTGCTCATGAGAACCAAGAAAGAATCACTTGGGCCGAATTCAAGGAGAATTTTCGTTCTCATTATGTGCCCGAGGGTGTTTTGATCTTGAAGAGGCAAGAATTTGAGAATTTAAGGCAAGGAAGATCAAGCGTGAGTGAATATCTCAATAAATTCACTCAACTCTCAAGGTATGCGCCTGAGGATGTTAGTCGGGACAGCCGGAAGCAATACTTGTTCATGAGGGGCTTGAACAATGAGATCCAAGTGCAACTACTCAACTGCGATTATGCCAATTTTCAGAAACTTGTGGACAAAGCAATTGTGGTTGAGAACAAGATCCGTGAGATGGAGCAAGAAATCAAGAGGAAGGCACCGTATCAAGGACAGCAACAAGGAAAAATGTGCGCCCTCGCTTTGCGCTTCCTAATGCGCCATACTACAGCTCCTCTATTCCTGCTCAGCCCCCTGGTTATGCACCGCGCCCAACTCAGTTTGAGCAGCAGCGCCCTGTTATGCAAGCACCTAGGCCTCCAATGACTTATGCACCTCGTGCTGATTTTCCTGGAGCCAATGTTCAAAACCAAGCTCGTCCCAATAATTCTGGTGGAGTTAAGAAGTGTTATACCTGTGGAGAAGCTGGACACTTTGCGCATCAATGTCCTATGTCAGGCCTTGGTCAAGGAAGCAATGTGCCGAGGCAAAACCCAAGACCCAATGGAGGACAGCCACAAGGAAGCCGTGGACAGCAGAATTTTGCTCGTGGCAACGTGAACCATGTCTCTACGGAGGATGCTCAACAAGCGGATGACGTGGTCATTGGTATGTTTCTCGCCAACTCCAACCCCGCGACTATGTTATTTGATTCTGGAGTATCGCATTCATTCATTGCATCAAAGTATGTTGCCAAGTATAGTTTGCCTGTCTCTCATATGAAGTTTACTCTGTTGGTTAAGTCTCCTGGAGGAGAGATGAGGACAAATATAGTATGTCCATAAGTAAGCCTTAGAATAAGGGGGGTAGACTTCTCCGCCAACCTCATTGTTTTGGATTCTCAAGGGTTGGATATTATACTTGGTATGGACTGGTTGAGGAAGCACAATGGAGTTATTGAGTGTGCCACGAAGACGGTGAAGTTGACCAGTGAAGAAGAGATCACCGTAGAATTTGAAGCATCTCAAACCGCATCGAAGCAATTGGAATTGAATCATATGGACGGTGCCGCAATTGAGGAGATTCCGGTGGTGTGCAAATTTTGGGATGTTTTTTCGGATGAGTTGCCAGGTATGCCGCCTGATCGAGACATTGAGTTTGTTATTGATTTAATACCTGGAACTGCACCTATAGCTAAGAGGCCGTATAGGATGCCTCCTATGGAATTAGCGGAGCTCAAGAAGCAAATTCAAGAGCAATTAGAGAAGGGTTTTATTCGCCCTAGTTCTTCACCTTGGGGAGCGCCCGTTCTATTTGTGGACAAGAAGGATGGATCCCATAGGATGTGCGTGGATTACTGAGCTCTCAACGAGGTAACAATCAAGAACAAGTACACCTTGCCCCGCATAGAAGACTTGTTTGATCAGATGAAGGGTGCTTGTGTCTTCTCTAAGATTGATTTGAGGACGGGATACTTTCAAATGAAGATTAGACCATCGGACATACCCAAGACTGCTTTTAGGACACGATATGGATCTTATGAGTACACCGTGATGTCTTTTGGATTGACAAATGCGCCTGCCTACTTTATGTACCTCATGAATAAGGTCTTCATGGAGTACTTGGACAGATTTGTTGTGGTGTTCATTGATGATATTATGATCTACTCAAAGAATGAGAAGGAACATGAGGAACACTTGAGGCTTACGCTGCAGAAATTGAGAGAGCATCAATTGTATGCCAAGTTCAACAAGTGCCAGTTTTGGTTGAAAGAGGTGCCATTTTGGGGTCATATAATCTCAGGAAGAGGAGTATCGGTTGACCCCGGAAAGTGAGAGACGTGTTGAAGTGGGAGCCGCCACAAAATGTCAAGGAAATAAGGAGTTTTCTTGGGATGGCTGGATATTACCGTCGGTTTGTCAAGGATTTTTCCAAGATAGCCAAGCCTATGACGGAGTTGCTAATGAAGGGAAAGGCATTCCAATGGGCTGAAGCTTGTCAAAACAGTTTTGAGGAGTCGAAGAAGAGGTTGACAACAGCCCCAGTTTTGGTATTGCCGGATGTAAGCAAGAGTTTCGACATCTATTGTGATGCATCAAGACATGGACTTGGATGTGTATTGATGCAAGAAGGTCAAGTGGTCGCCTATGTGTCAAGACAATTGAAGAAACATGAGCAGAATTACCCAACACATGATTTAGAACTTGCAGCCGTGGTACATGAATTGAAGATTTGGAGACACTATATTCTCGGACATAGGTGTGAAATTTATACGGATCACAAGAGTCTTAAGTATATTTTCACACAGACGGATCTGAACTTGAGGCAACAAGATGGTTGGAGCTCATCAAAGATTATGATTTGGGGATCAACTATCATCCGGGAAAGGCCAATGTAGTGGCTGATGCTTTGAGTAGAAGGGAGTAAGCCATCAACTTACAGTTCGAGAGTTACCGTCCGAGTTATGTAAGGAGTTTGAACGGTTGAACCTCGGGTTTGTAAATGAGATGGAGATGATGGAGTTAAACCCAACCTTGGAGCAAGAAATTCGAGAGGCCCAAACCGCAGATGAAGAGATCAAGGAAATCAAGGAAAGGACTGAGGAAGTGAGAGAATTCAGATTTGATGAAGACGAATATGGTACCTTATGGCTTGGAAAGAGAATCGTTGTGCCTAATGTAAAACATATTCGGGAGACAATATTAAAGGAGGCACATGACTCGCCTTACTCGATTCACCCCGTATGTACGAAGATGTACAAGGACTTGAAGGCTTGCTATTGGTGGGATAGCATGAAGAAGGACATAGCTGAATACGTAGCATTGTGTGATGTGTGCCAACGAGTCAAGGCGGAACATCAAAGGCCGGCCGGATTATTGCAACCGTTGAAGATTCCGGAATGGAAGTGGGAAGAAATTGGAATGGACTTCATAGTTGGGTTACCACGTACTCAGTCCGGGTATTACTCAATTTGGGTAATTGTGGATCGCTTAACCAAGTCAGCTCATTTTGTCCCTGTGAAGACCAAATATACAGCTGCACGATTGGCCGAAATATACATGGAGCATATTGTGTGTCGACACGGAGTACCAAAGAAGATAGTCTCGGATAGAGGTTCTCAATTTACCTCCAGATTTTGGCAAAAATTGCATGAAGCTTTGGGAACGAGGTTGAATTTTAGTTCAGCATATCATCCTCAAACGGATGGACAAACCGAGAGGACCAATCAGATTTTGGAGGACATGTTAAGAGCTTGTGCTTTAAAGCATGGGAAAAGTTGGGACAAAAGCTTGCCATACGCGGAATTTTCATACAACAATAGTTACCAAGCAAGCTTGAAAATGTCACCATATGAAGCGCTTTATGGGAGGAAGTGTAGGACACCTTTATTCTGGAATGAGGCAGGAGAAACTCAAGTATTTGGTCCAGATGTGTTGCAAGAAGCCGAAAAGCAAGTCCAAATAATTCGTGAAAACTTGAGGGCTGCCCAATCAAGGCAAAAAAGGCTATGCGGACAATAGGAGAAGGAAACTAGCCTTTGAAGTGGGAGATTTTGTTTACCTCAAGGTGTCACCAATGAGGGGTCATAAGAGGTTTAACATAAGGGGCAAGCTCGCACCTCGCTATATTGGACCATTCAAGATTTTGGACAAAAGAGGAGAAGTAGCGTATAAGTTGGAGATGCCACCTCATCTTTCAGACGTGCATGATGTCTTTCATGTTTCCCAGCTCAAAAAGTGTTTGAGAGTACCGGAAGAACAAGTGCCAATGGAAGAATTGGAACTAGAGGAAGATTTGACGTATGCCGAGCAACCGGTCAAAGTCTTGGAAACTAAGGAGAGGGTCACAAGGAACAAGGTTATTAGATGGTGTAAAGTTCAATGGAAGCACCACACCGAAAAAGAAGCGACGTGGGAGCTAGAAGATGATCTCAAGAAGGAATTTCCCTATCTCTTCTCTGCCGCGTCGAATCTCGAGGGCGAGATTCATTTTAAGGGGGGTAGGTTTGTAACACCCTCATTTTCATGCATCATGCCCTACATACACTCATATACATGTTTAACATTAACCCATAACAAGAGGAACAAGTTTAAAATTGATTTGGAGCAAAACCGCACTTAAAAATGTAGGAAAGTGCGGACTAGTCCGATTTCTCTCTGTCTAAAAACGGACTTGTCCGTTTTTGCTGCGGATTAGTCCGATTCTGCCCCAGGAAACTTTCGGACTTGTCCGATTTTGTGCGGACTAGTCCAATATTCCATGAACCCTTGAAAATTTGCTAAGTCCCTGGGCTTTTCCGGACTAGTCCGGTGTTCCAGCGGACATGTCCGTTTTTCCTCTCTGTTCAAATTTGGACTTGTCGGATTTTTGGCCAGACTTGTCCGATTTTCTCTCTGGACGACTTTGGACTAGTCCAGTCCTGTCTGGACTTGTCCGATATTTCGCGACTTCGAGTTGATATTTTGTTTTACGACTTGTTTCTTGGGTTTCATGTTAAGTGGGCCTAGGGACGTCGTGCCTAACTCTTTTAGAGCCCATGTGGGACTCTAAACCGGCCTCTACTCATCCCAAAACTCGAAATCCATCTAACCCTAGCCTCCACCTCTATATAAATAACCCCACCCCTTGGTTTGACATCTATTTGCCAATTTTCCACCCACCCAAACCCTAGTTCGTGGGGAGCCATCATCAAGGAGGGAGGAGAAGATCCCAAGCAAGAGGATGAAGAGGAGGAAACGAAGGAGGATCAAGATCTCCACCAAGTTTCATCCTGCACCACCAATTCATCTCCAAGTTCATCACCAACCCTAGATCATCAAGATCCAAGTGCTACCTCCAAGTTCTTGATTCATTGGAGTTCTAAACACCTGGTATACCTTCTATTATCTTTTCCTTACGTGAATTCAACCCCTGATCTCCGAATTTACGTCGATCTAGAAAACCCTAATCTGCTGATCTCATCAAGTGCGGACTTGTCCGGTCCCTAGCGGACTAGTCCGATCTTCCTTGTTAAATTGTGTTGAATTGACTCTAAAATTTGATCTAATCGACCCTAAGCCTGTATAAACTTGTTAAAAGCTATTAGAACTAATTAGTGATCATTAAAAGCAATCTAGTAACAAGTTCTACCTTGCATTTGCATCAATCATGCATGTCATGTCATATTGAGTAATATTTGTGCACTCTTGGATTGTGTTTCTTGTCTTGTATGTTTATTATGTGGATTAGACGGATTTGCGTTAGAAAGTGCCGCGGAGGATCTCCAGCATCGAGAGTTTGAAGGCTTTGATCCTAATCAACAGCAAGAGCAAGGCAAGTGTCCTTGAAGCATATTGATCCTGTTTTAAAATAAATGTTTTGTTTGCAAAACTGCATACTTGTGTCAATTTGATGGGAATCCTATGGTAGGAAGTTTACTAGTTTTGCTGACCACCCTTGTCACCTGGAATTTATGGTAGAGAGTCGGGAAGGGTTTTTACCTTTTTGCTTTGCTTAATTAATTGGGATGGCAAACAACACTACACATTTAATTATGTATTAATGATATTCTTGTTAATGTGAACTGGTTAATACGGTATGGTAATGGGTGATCTAAGCAAGCCTGGTATGTGGATGGGTTGGATGTTATGGTGGTTTGCTTGCTTTAGATCTAAGGACCGGTTCATGCGAGAATAAGCCAGGACTACAGTGCCACCACGTAGCCAAGTACGGGTGCGGCGTAGCTGATTAATTAGGGCTTTGCTAGTGCTGTTTGGACCATTGTGGATGCTCGGAGAAGGGGTAGTCGGATTGGGTTTGTTGAGGATTGGTGGGACTACCCTGGGATCCGAATGGCTCAAGAGGGGGCCCTTGGTTGAAGATGTGCTCAGTTGGAGGCATCGCCACCGGTGAAACCTCAGTGGGGTATAAATAGGCTAGTAATCCCTTTGTAAAGGCTATTTTGTGATCTCTTGGCCACACACCAACGGAAGTGTGTAATATGACTGACGGGTCATGGGCATAAGGGAGATTCTTAGTCGCCGAAAGGTGATGAAATCACGAACACGTGGGTAAAGAGGTACAAACTCTGCAGAGTTAATTAAAACTATCTTGATAGCCGTGCTCCCGGTTATGAGCACCTGGACAACTTCCATGATTAGAGGGTATTTGGTATTGGTGATGGTTATGGATGGTTATGGATTTATTTCTGGTATTGAATATGGTTATTGGCAATGGTGAAATCTGGAATTATTGATAAGGATGGTGAATTATGGACTGGTATTATGATATTATTCATGATTATGATGGGTTTACTTCACATACATATAATTTGTTGCTTTTCAAATGTTTTACTGTACTTTTCAGCACTTTGCCATTATTATTGTCGTCATTTGAATCAGCCACATGTCATACTTTCCACACTTGCTGAGTACGACATGTACTCACTCTTGCAATCCCCCACCCCAACAGTTGCAGGTCAGGATTGGGAGTTTAATGGCGATAATGTGGAGTTCTAGGCCGTGTCTACCGTCAGCTTTGCCTGTGGTGTTGATTGGAGCTACGCATACATACCCTGTCGCTTATGCTGCATAGTTGCTTAGTTTGCTTAATTAGTTTATTTCCGCTGCATTAGTTGAACTTGTCATTAATATTCATTGGAGCTTGTATTCGAGGATAATTTGGTTTGTGTAATAAAATTTGGCTAATTAATCTTGTTCTGTGGTAATTTTTTGTATACTCTTTTGTGATTGCACTCGTGTATGTGTGTTGAACATCTTGGGCACACATATACGTTAGCCTGGTTCATTTTTCGGAACCGGGCATCACAGGAAGAATCTGGCCAAGTCAGTCGCAGAGTATGTGCTGACTTGTTTTTGCAGTTGGAACCCCTCAATCTCACTGAAACCAGGTGCTTGAAGGGCCTGTTGAAGAGGTGGAGGAGGCTGCCAAGGCCAGTGTGCAAGAAGCTGCCCAGAAGGTCACCGTGTGGTTCCAACACAACTCCAGCGAGTAGCTAGGACCTCTCCATCCTATTGTATCTTCACGGTTGTAAAGACTTTTGAATAAATTAAATTCTCCTAAACTTCATTTTTTGTCTTCATTGTTGTTATTGTCGTAGCTTGATTGGCCTCCTGGTAGATGTCCTCAATTGATTGAGAACATCTACCATCAGGAACATGGCAATGTATTGAAGCTTTCAGGATAGCTCCGAGCTTCGACTTTGTCTTCCGATAACACCTTGCCGACATGTAAAACGTCGATGGGTGGCCCCCTGGGAGATGTCGGAGAGTGATGCTTCGATGGCTCCCATCATAAATGTGTGAAACGTCGACGTCGAGCCTCCATGGGACTTCAGAGCTCCCAGAACAAGTGTGCAAATCATTTGCCCTACGCATGAGAGACAAGAAAAGTTTTAAAAGTGCTTCTTCTTGCCTATAATTTAGTTGTGGCTTAGTATCCTTCCTTGATTTCTAGGTCCTAATAATTTCGACATGATAATACTTTGTATATCGATTTTGATTTCATAGGTCCGTGTGTTTCCCAGACCCGCCTTACTTTGACGTAACACCAGAATAGGGAGAGTGGCGTACATAGGGTGTTGGACTAGGCTTAGTCCATAGCCGACTCCAGACCTGTCATTGGCATTGGTCTTTATACGAGTAGGCCACCCAGCGAACACTAGATCCTGAAAAATGACTGCAAGGATTATGGTTTATCGCAATGAAAAATTCAGTGCAATATGTCATTTTTCGTCGCAATAGGTTACTGTTGCAACGAAAAAGAGCATGGCGATTGTTTTTACGAATCATCGTAATGATTCCTGTGGCAATAGTTTATTGCGACGCCTTGACGTCTGTCGGTACTCTGCGTACCGTATACCCCTTGGGATTACAAAAAGACCGAATGAACTTCACCTGTCTGAGGTGAAGACCTGCGAAGGTCCCATGTGTCATATGGGACCGGACCTGCCTCCCATATATGGTTAGTCCTAGTGCTGCCACGTGTATAATGCAATTGGACCTACATCCCACACATGTGATAGCTTCGGGCTAAACACTTGAGCGGCACCCCTGGACCTAATCCTCGACAGAGGGAAGCTCCGGTACTGACACGTGTACATCTACACCGGACCTACCCGTCCCAAGACGGACAGCTCCGATGCTGCCACGTGTCCAACCGCCTGACCTTCAGCCTTAACAATCAGACTGGTGGACCCCCAACAGCTCGGACCTTTAAGGGGCAATCAAAGACTTCAAGACCCGATTAAGTGTCATTAATACCATATTAATGACACACGATCGGAAGACCCTTAATACCAGTAACGACATTATCAAGCCCGTTACCATGCTATTAAGGGTAATTAACCTCATTAATTGAGTATTAAGCATCAGTAACCACCAGGGCCACATGTCGGGCCAGGCTAACGGTGTAACGACCGGTCCTTGTATTATAAAAGGACTAGTCGATGATACACAAGAGGAACCCACCGTCTTGAACCCTCCCATAGACAACTTCGATACCCAATACAACAGCTACACACCCCGTGGAGTAGGGTATTATGCTCAGGCGGCCTGAACCACGTAAATCCTTGTGTCCATTTGACATCGTCTTTTAAATATCTATGCGCCCAATAACGAACTACAAACTCCGCGGGCTACCAATGGTAGTACCGGGAGAACTGCCGAATCAACACTCCGACAGCTGGCGCGCCAGGAAGGGGCGCCCAAGATTCGAAGATGTTGAACTCTGTTGCTTAATCGTCCAACGGTAACCTTGCAGTGCAACCTGCTGGAGGCAATCCCTCCAATGTGTAGCAGCCAGCAGGTGCCGCGGCTCTAGCAGGAGTCATGCCTCCACCACCACCGTCCACACCGGCAAATCAAGCTGGACAGCGGGACGCTGCATCTGCGTCGGTCATGGCATCGGCGAATAACAACCCTGAACATGTGCTCCAAGCCGCGCGTGCTCTTCTTCAATGCCCACCACCTCGAGGTGCATCCCAGGGTGCAATAGAGCAGTGCAGGGCTGATGTGGAACATTTGGTTGCAGCAGCGGTCGATCGCATCAGCAACCAAGGTCCCCCTCCCCTCGGGGCGGGCCCCATCGTAGCATCGGACTCTGTCAGGTAGACTTGGTCCGCACGCTTCCCTACATAGGAGGCATGCTGCGTCTCAACAAGCAATGTCGCTGCCTCCCGGGGCGCGACGCACGCATACGGTAACCAGGCTTTCGACTCACGACCTCCGGGCGGAGCTTGATCGCCGTTACCGCCAACAGTACGACCGCTTCCATATCGAGCGTGCTCGTGAAAGGCGAGAGGCTCGAGATAGTCCTGCTCCCGAGGGAGTAGCAGGAGGCTGTTCTGCTCTGGTCATGCACCTACGCATGGTCAGATGGCCACAAAAGTTCCGGCCTCACCTGCCGGAGAAATTTGACGGGACTGTCAATCCCGCCGAGTTTCTCCAAATTTACTCCACCGCAATTCTTGCGGCCGGAGGCAACGAGGTCGTAATGGCCAACTACTTCCCCGTGGCTTTGACTGGGACCGCCAGGTGCTGGTTCATGAGCCTTATGCCCGACTCCATCAACAGTTGGGCAGAATTGTGCCAACAGTTCACCGCCAATTTCGGGAATTCATACACCCGACCAGGCACCGAACTGGACCTTTTTGCTATCAAGCAGAAGGGGGGAGAATCCCTGTGATCCTTCATCCAGAGGTTCTCCCAGGTACGAAACACTATTCCTTCTATCTCCAGCGCCTCTGTTATTGTGGCATTTAGACAGGGCGTACGAGACAAGGAGATGCTAGAGAAGCTGGCGACCAAGGAGATCACCAGCGTCATGGAGCTCTTCATCTTGGCAGACAAATGCGCCAAAGCTGAGGAGGGCTGTGAAATGCACTGCCAACTGTGAGACCTATGTGTGTTGAATACATTGGCTTGCAGTGAATACATTGGCTTTGATGATAAAAGTTTCGAATATCACCAAAACACCTTTTTATCAAGGTTCGACTCTAGCTCTGAGCTACAGCAAGGTCCGACGGTAGGTCCGGCTTGTTTTGGTAGCTTCGGTATGTTCGATGCTAGGTCCAACTTCTTGGCAAGATCCGACTAGCTTTGGTTAGCTCCGGTGAGCTTTGTCTTTAGCTCTGGCACGTTTTTGATAGCTCCGACATGTTTTTGCTAATCTCCGAATTACTTTGTCTAGCTCCGACTTTTGGGTTGACTAGTTCTGACTAGTTTTGGTAAGGTCCGGCGCTAGGTTCTACTAGTTTTTGTAAGCTTCGGTGGGAACTTGGTTATACTAGTTCTGGGAAGCTCCGGCTCAAGCTCCGGTTTGCTCTCGCAAGGTCTGGAACTTGACCGCAGTATTTCTGCTTTTCATATGCAACGTTTCGTACATGCTGTACATCTCTGGAAAGATTGCTTAGAATTCATTTGCTAAGTTTTTGGTGCGTTCTGGTTGATATGGATGAATTATTTTTCTGTAGTTTAGCAACATGCTTATGTGGGGTGCTAACATAAGGTGTTGTGCTCGGAACTGACGTGAGTCAAGTTGCAGACTTGGGCTCGTATGGATTGTTTGTTTGTTCATGTGAAGTTGTTGCTTGAGTTCAAGTCATGGCTGGTGACAGGATCCCTTGGACTATTTTTAGGGAGGAGATGAGGTTCCAACAACCAAGTTCAGGAGGAATTGTGGTTGAGTGGGTCAGGAAGTCGCGGAGGATGATTGAATCAAGAGCAGTGCATATAAAGGTCGAAGGAAGGTGTTCGCACGTATGCATGTGGTGCATGACGTGGCAACATGCTTTTGGAGATGGATTAAGGAAGGGAGATGTGATTGGAAGGATCAGATCATAATGGATGATGACTTCGGCTGCTGGCTGAGTCAGTTATGGCTCGGTATGGAATATCGAGTTGGTTACGGTAGATTTCGTGTGCTGCACGAAAGTTGAGTTGTGTTTTGGAATACCGGATGTGTTCCGAGTTTGTTAGGAAGTCTCGAGATTGTTTCTGTCTATGTATAGGAAAATCTTGAGCAGTTATGGTTAGATGAGATTCGTGATCAGGGTAGGATCAGAATCCGGATCTGAGTTGAGTCGGCCTGCGGGCTGGTTATAAAAGCAAGGGAAGGCCAAGACTCGTGTATGAAAGAGAGAGGATTGCACGACGACTTTTGGGCTGTTCCTATTGTTCTCTATTGAATAAAGTTCGTGGTTGAAAGGAACTTTTGTGCCTTGTTCGTCCAACTTGTTCCAGACAAGTTTTACTCGTCGAGTTGTTTTGTTTAGTACTACTTTCATCGGTGGTTTTGCCATAACTCGAGTCCTGCTTATCCAATCGACGTTGTGTTGTCTTCACAACTTGTTTTTCTATCATCTGTGAAACTTTCACAGTCATTGGATTTGTCTTTTTGTATCTACACGAGTTTCTTTGCAGATCTATAGAATTGTTTTTCAACTCCGTAGAACAAATTGATCGTTGTTCAAACTATCGATCATAACTTGAGTTTCTCTTGATGGATTTGAGTGATTCTTCTTGTGTTTTCTTCGTGACTTGTTTCTCTCTGATATATATCACTTTTGTCACGGTGAAACACGTTTAGGTTAGTCTCACACACGATTTCTATAATAAATCATTTTTTTGCTGAAGGGGTTGGGAGTTAAATGTTTCTGCTGCGTAAGATTTTCAATCTACCATTCAACCCCCCCTCTGGTAGCTTTTCATGTGCTCTTCGTTCCTACAATTGGTATCAGAGCCACGATGCTCTAATCCTTGTGATTTGCACGTGTTTTTGACTAACCATCATGGAGAAATAATCCGCCAAACCATGTGTGTTTGCTGGTATTGATTTTCAGGTTTGGAAGGCACGCATGGAGGCCTTCATCCAGGCGCAAGGCTTCGCAATATGGGAAAAGGTGTACAAACCTTACGAAGTGCCACCTAACGGTCAAGTTACGGCTACGAACCTACGGTATGTCGACAACAACAACAAAGCCTAGAACTTGATCATCCAAGGACTCACTCAAAGCGACTTTGATCGTGTCGCGCACCTCCGATCAGCATACGATGTTTGGAGAGCTCTGTGTGATTATCATGAAGTCTCCAACACAATCAAGGAGGTAAAACAAGATATGTTCAAAAAGGAATATATTCGTTTCGAGATGCAACCCGGTGAGTCTATCGACGACCTCTTTGCTTGTTTCAATAAAATTCTCAGCAACTTACGTAGTGTCAATGTTAACTTTTCTGATGCTGAGAATGCTAGGCGACTTCTAAGTGCGTTAGTCATGTCAATTTGGTTGATGAAAGTAACATCTATTCGTGAATCAACTGTCATGAGTTCTCTTACATTAGATGTATTTCATTCTAAACTAAAAACTCATGAAATTGACATCCTAGCACGTAAGAATCGGAACAAGTCTATTTCATTAGTCTCACAACGGGATATGTCTAGCTCTGGCCAATCATCATCTTGTAATACTCTTGCTTTGTTGTCCTCACTAACCCTGGAGCAGATCGAAGAATTTTCAGAAGAGGAGTTGGCACTCATCTCTACTAGATTCTCAAAAGCATTGCAAAATGTGAGAACTAGAAGGAGAGGAAGCTCCGGACCTCAACGCTGCTTTGAATGTGGTAAGACATGACACTTTCGTACAGAATGCCCTAACCTTTCAGGTCCGACTACCCGTGAAGAAAAACAAAGAAAGGTCCGGACCTCCTCTTGAAATACCAACAAGAAGAATAAGGGTACCATAGGACGCAGTATGATCAACATCTTCATAACCGCGCTTCAAGATCTCAGTCCAAGTGACATAGACTTTGAAAGTGATGAAGATGATGATGACCTGGCCAACATATGCCTCATGGCGAGCAAAGCAAGATCAAGATCATGTCAGGAGGATGCTGAACACAACAGTGACGATGATGAGGTATGTTCTACCTGTAACAAAATGTGTGATGCTATTTCTCATGCAACTGTTATTGTCAAGAAGAAGGACAAGAAACTTAGGGACAATGCTGCTAAAATTGAATCACTAGAATCCGAAATCAATCAGTTAAAAACTCTGATTCCTAGTGATGATGCATGTCCCTCTTGTGACTTAGTATATGAACAATTTTCCACATTAAGAAGTGCACACTCCTCCATTCTAGATAGACTTGAGGAAGAAATTGAAAAGAACAAAAAGCTTGCTGCACTTAATGATAAAAACTTAAAAGATGCTTCTTGTTCTACAAATGATTTGCATTGTTCTGCATGTGAAAATCTTGATAAGCAACTAAAAGATGCAATGAATGAAAATTCCATTCTGAACAATGCTTTACGTTCTCATGAAGTTAAATATTGTTCAAATTGCAAATTAAAAGGTAAAACTTCATGTGAAAATTGCCTAGATCTGTCTAAGAAACTTGATGACATGAATAGGACACTAGAGCGGTTTTGTGTTGGTAACAAAAATCTAAACTTGCTACTGAGTTCATCCAATTCTCGTAATGATAAAACTGGTTTAGGTTTTGATTCTCATCTTTATTCTAAAACACATCCACCTCAAATTATAAAATCATTTGGAAGAGGTTTAATCAAAACTGTCCCGAAACAAAAGGGTGTGATTTTTGAATCTGCAGGAGTGCTTTCTAATTTTGTTTCTATTGTTGGGTGCTCATCTAGACATGAACACAAGGTGAAATTTCATTGTACCTACTGTGGTAGAGATGGTCATGTCATAGATTTTTGTTATAGACCAGCTAAACAAATTAAAAAGGATAAAATGTCTGCTAGATCTCATAACTTTCATGCTAAACCTAAAACTAGGAACTTGCAACCTGCTTTAATGAGTCAGAAATTTGAAAAGGTAGTTTCCGGACCTTCTGGTAAGAAATCTGCAAAATCAGCTCCGGTAGTTCCGATAGCTCCGAGAGCTCCCAGACCTTATGTTGTTCCCTGCAGAGCTTCAGTTTTTGCTTCCGGAATTTCTTCTTTTACCTTCGGAGCTACTGGTTTTTGTTCTAAACGAGTAACAACTTCTAAATCAATTGTTAAGAACAAAAAACCACAAATCTTGACTCATAAACCTGCTGTTTTGTCACAGCTTTCGCGTGTTGTTCCTATTGTACGTCGCATGGCTCAGTACTGGATTCCAAAATGCTTATTGACTAACCCCAGTATTGAGTCATCGACGTATTGTGCTTCTGTGTAGGTATCACGCTTGAGGAAGGAGAACGTATGGATTATGGATTCCGGATGCTCACGCCACATGACCGGTAATAGAGAATGGTTCTCCACCCTCTCTTATGTGTCACGTGTAGAAAATGTTACTTTTGCCGATAATTCCTCAACTCCTATTATTGCTAAAGGTTCGGCTAGAGTAAATGATCACTACACTTTAAAAGATGTGGCACTTGTTAAAAATTTGAAGTACAACTTGCTTTCTGTTTCTCAACTGCTTGATGAGAATTTAGAAATAACTTTCACTAAAAATTGCTGCAAGGTTGTAAATTCAAATAGTGAGCTTTTGTTTAATATGTATCGCTTTGGAAGAGTTTTTAAAGCTGATTTTGATTTGTCAACTTCTGAGCATAGGTGTCTAGTTGCTAATGATCGAAAGATTTATTTTTCTCGCATCGTAGACTTGGTCATGTAGGCTTTGATCACCTCACTCGTGTTAGTGCTCTTGATCGCATACGTGGTTTGCCTAAACTCAAAGGAGACAAAGATATTGTATGCTCCTCGTGTAGACATGCTAAGAAGGTTGCAGGTTCACATGCTCCTCTCACGACTAATACGACAACTGGACCTAGTCAACTTTTGCACATTGACACTGTTGGTCCGGCACGAGTTCAATCCATTGTAGAAAAATGGTATGTGCTTGTCATTGTTGATGACTATTCCAGATATTCTTGGGTTTACTTCATGGCATCTAAGAATGAAGCTTTTACTCATCTTAGGACATTAATTCTTAGACTATTAGTTGATCACCCAGGATCCCTAAGAGCAATTAGAAGTGATAACAGAACTGAATTTAAAAACCAATTCTTTGATCACTTTTGTACTGAACATGGAATAGAACATCAATTTCTTCACCATATGTTTGTCAACGAAACGGTGTTGTAGAAAGGAAAAACAGAACCTTAGTGGAGATGGCTAGGACCATGCTTTATGAATATAAAACTCCTAGAAAATTCTGGTCAGATGCAATTGCAACAGCTTGTTATGTTTCAAACTGTATTTACTTGCGTGCGAAACTAGGTAAAACACCATATGAGCTTCCGTTTGGACATAGGCCTAGTGTATCACATCTTAGGGTCTTTGGTTGCAAATGCTTTGTTAAGAAACATGGTAATCTTGATAAATTTGAAGCTATATCAGAAGATGGCATGTTTCTTGGTTACCCATCTCACACTAGAGGATACCGTGTGCTTTTGCTTGGAACTAAAAAAATTGTGCACACTTGTGAAGTTTTTTTGATGAAACTATCCCAGGTAATAGCTCCGGTATTGCAGGACCAGATCCATATCCTCAGGGGGAGGATATTTTCGAAGAAGAAGAAGAAAAAGAGCTGGTGATACTTCCTGATAGTTCCGAAGCTGACACGTGTCCATCTCCGAACATTGAACAACCTCCGATTATCACCGATGCTGGTCCTGATCGACCACAAGCCACAAGATCATCAATCTGTGATGAATCTAATGAAGAAGAAGTTTGTGATACATCTGTTCCCCCATGGATTAACAAAGATTATCCCTCACAACAGATTATTGGAAGCTTGCATGAACGAGTCACATGATCCAGGTTTTTTGATCCAAACTCTCATGCTCATTCTGCTTTTGTTGCCTCTTTTGAACCCAAAGATATATCACACGCACTCACTAATGAATCTTGGATTATTTCCATGCTAGAAGAGTTAGAAAATTTTGAAAGAAATAATGTTTGGAAACTTGTACCTCCACCTCAAGGTCACACTTTAATTGGAACTAAATGGGTATTCAAAAATAAACAAAGTGAGGATGGGGTTGTGATTAGGAATAAGGCTAGATTGGTTGCCCGGGGTTTCACTCAAGTCGAAGGACTAGATTTTGATAAAACTTTTGCTCCTGTTGCTAGATTAGAAGCCATAAGAATTTTGTTAGCCTTTGCTGCATCTAAAAGTTTCAAATTATATCAAATGGATGTTAAAAGTTCTTTTCTAAATGGCTACATAGATGAGGAGGTTTATGTCAAGCAACCACCAGGTTTTGAAAAACGAGACTTTCCTAATCATGTTTACAAACTGTCCAAAGCCTTGTACGGTCTCAAACAATCCCCTAGAGCATGGTATGATAGGTTAAAAACATTCTTACTTGAAAAGGGGTTTATCATGGGCAAGGTTGATAAAACTCTTTTTGTGCTTAAACATGGCAATGACTCATTATTCGTTCAAGTGTATGTGGACGATATTATCTTTGGTTGTGCTTCTCATGATCTTGTGTGCAAGTTTTCAGCTTGATGAGTTTAGAATTTGAGATGAGTATGATGGGAGAACTCACGTACTTTTTGGGGCTGCAAATCAAGCAAACCAAGGAGGGTACCTTTGTGCATCAAACGAAGTATACAAAGACCTCCTAAGGCGCTTCAACATGGATAAAAGAAGGCCTCTTCGGACACCAATGAACACAACAACAACACTTGAACTTGATGAAGATGGTGAACTGGTTGATCAGAAAGAATACAGAAGCATGATCGGATCACTTTTGTACCTCAGGGCATCAAGACCGGACATACGATTCAGCGTATGTCTTTGTGCACGTTTTCAAGCCTCCCCACGTGTTTCACTTCGTCAAGCCATCAAAAAGATTCTCAGGTACTTACATGGAATTCAAGAATTTGGCATTTTTCTTCCTTTTTCCTCAACCGTTACTTTGAAAGCCTTTTCCGATGCTGATTTTGGGGGTTGTAGGATTGATAGGAAAAGTACTTCCGGTGCTTGTCATTTTCTTGGTAATTCACTTGTTGCTTGGTCCTCTAGAAAACAAAGTTCAATCGCACAATCCACAGCCGAATCTGAATATGTAGCTGCTGCTACGCTTGTTCACAAATTCTTTGCATTATTCAAACACTTAAGGACTATGGGGTTGATCTAGATAGTGTTCCACTTTTCTGTGATAACACTAGTGCCATTGGTATTGCTAAAAACCCCGTGAAACATTCTAGAAGTAAGCACATTGACATTAGGTATTATTTTCTCCGTGATAATGTTGAAAAAGGAAACATTGCGCTTCCCCATGTAGATACCGACAACAATTGCTGACATTTTTACAAAACCTTTGGATTTCACTCGTTTTTGTTACATTCGTAGTGAAATAGGAATTATGCACCCTCATGGCCTAAATTGAGGGGGAGTTCTCAAAACTTGGGAAGTCTATGTGTGAATCTAAAATTAAGACAATATGAGCATAGTATTTCATACATATATGACTTTGTGATTCCTTTTAGATGCTGAAAGTTCTTACTACATTACTCGTGTTATACATTTTGTAGTTTTTGCCATGTCTAGTAATTTGAATAATTACTTACACTAAATTTGTTCATGGTCGAACTTTCTTGCTGTTTTGAAATTGTTGCATGTTCACAAGTGCTTTTGATCATTCAGAATTAATCAAGTAATCAACTCACATGTTGAGCTTTTATGATCAAATATAAATTGAGAAAAGATCAAGAGCATATGCATGCATCGCACTTCTTCTTTTGAGATAGCTTATCATTGCACTTAGATATGAACTTGGAAGAAGTTGTGTATGACTAAAACCATGTCCTTAAGCTTCTGATTGTCAAATGACATAGGCTTGGCTTGGTTGGTTAGAATAAGGCAGATGCGCATATAATCTCTTGCAAATATCATATGATCTAAATTTATTCTTTGAAAAATAATAAAATGCAGAAACTAGTGCCATGCTTTCAGGTTTTGAAATAGTTAAGTTTGTGAGATCATGACTTGCTTAAATTGAAAATTACATTTGATCTCTAGCATGGCTTACACTACTTTATGTATCTCATTAATGTGATAGTGTAAGGTATTTGATAGTATGACTTGGATGAGCTTTGTTTATATGTATATGTTATAATATGCTCATAACAACCAAAGAGGGAGAGATAATTTGTTTATATGCTCATAACAATTAAAATTTCTCTTTTGTAACTTGTTGAATACATTGCCAAAGGCGGAGAAATTAATCACACATTGGCATGATTTTTCTCAGAAAGAGAAGTATAAATGAAAGGGGGAGAGATGAACAAAGGGGGAGACATTGGTTTCATTGACAAAATGGAAAAATTGTTTTCAAAATTTTCATGTGCATAAGCCAATGTTCAGATTTTAAATGGTGTTGCCAATGCATTAATCAAGGGGGAGATTGTGAGACCTATGTGTGCTGAATACATTGGCTTGTAGTGATACATTGGCTTTGATGATAAAAGTTTCGAATATCATCAAAACACCTTTTTATCAAGGTCCGACTCTAGCTCCGAGCTAGAGCAAGGTCTGACGGTAGGTCCAGCTTGTTTTGGGTAGCTCCGGTACGTTCGATGCTAGGTCCGACTTCTGGCCAAGATCTGACTAGCTTTGGTTAGCTCCGGTGAGCTTTGTATTTAACTCCGGCATGTTTTTGATAGCTCCGGCATGTTTTTGCTAAGCTCCGAATTACTTTGTCTAGCTCTGGCTTTTGGGTTTACTAGTTCTGACTAGTTTTGGTAAGGTCCGGCGCTAGGTTCTACTAGTTTTTGTAAGCTCTGGCGGGAGCTTGGTTATACTAGTTCTGGTAAGCTCCGGCTGAAGCTCCGTTTTGCTCTCGCAAGGTCTGGAACTTGACTGCAATGTTTCTGCTTTTCATATGCAATGTTTCGTACTTGCTCTACATATGTAGAAAGATTGCTTAGAATTCATTTGCTAAGTTTTTGGTGCGTTCTGGTTGATATGGATGAATTTTTTTTGTGGTTTCGCAACATGCTTATGTGGGGTGCTCACATAAGGTGTTGTGCTCGGAACTGACGTGAGTCAAGTCGCGGACTTGGGCTCGTATGGATTGTTTGTTTGTTAATGTGCAGGTGTTTCTTGAGTTCAAGTCATGGCTGGTGATAGGATCCCTTGGACTAGTCTCAGGGAGGAGATGAGGTTCCAACAACCAAGTTTAGGAGGAATTGTTGTTGAGTGGGTTAGGAAGTCGCGCAGGATGATTGAATCAAGGGCAGTGCATATGAAGGTCGAAGGAAGGTGTTCGCACATATGCATGCGGTGCATGACGTGGCAACATGCTTCTGGAGATGGATTAAGGAAGGGAGATTTGATTGGAAGGATCGGATCGTACTGGATGATGACTTCAGCTGCTGGCTGAGTCGGTTATGGCTCGTTATGGAATATCGAGTTGGTTACAGTAGATTTCGTGTGCTGCACGAAAGTTGAGTTGTGTTTTCGAATACCAGATGTGTTCCAAGTTTGCTAGGAAGTCTCGAGATTGTTTCTGTCTGCGTATAGGAAAATCTTGAGCAGTTATGGTTAGATGGGATTCATGATCAGGGTAGGATCAGAATCCGGATCTGAGTTGAGTTGGCCTGCTTGCTGGTTATAAAAGCAAGGGAAGGCCAAGACTCGTGTATGCAAGAGAGAGGGTTGCACGATTACTTTTGGGCTGTTCCTATTGTTCTCTATTGAATAAAGTTCGTGGTTGAAAAGAACTTTTGTGCTTTGTTCGTCCAACTTGTTCCAGACAAGTTTTACTCGTCGAGTTGTTTTGTTTAGCACTACCTTTCATCGGTGGTTATGCCATAACTCGAGTCCTACTTATCCAATCGACGTGATTTTTTTTGTGTTGTCTTCACAACTTGTTTTTCTATCATCTGTGAAACTTTCACAGTCATTGGATTTGTGTTTTTGTATCTACACGAGTTTCTTTGCAGAGCTACAGAATAGTTTTTCAACTCGGTAGAACAAATTGATCGTTGTTCAAACTATTGATCATAACTTGAGTTTCTCTCGACAGATTTGAGTGATTCTTCTTATATTTTCTTCCTGACTTGTTTCTCTCTGATATATATCACTTTTGTCACGGTGAAACACATTTAGGTTAGTCTCACACACGATTTCTTTAACAAGTCGTTTTTCTGCCGAAGGGGTTGGGAGTTAATTGTTTCCTCTGCGTAAGATTTTCAATCTACCATTCACCTCCCCTCTGGTAGATTTTCATGTGCTCTTCGTTCCTACACCAACCACCTCCGGAGGACAACAAAAAGTCCTCCAAGGGTGAAGCCACTACCTCTGGGAGTGGTAAGAAGAAGAAAAAGTCCAACGGCAAGAAGAAGCCGTCGGCCGGCATACCTACAGCCGCAGCTGCTGCAGCTCCAGGTGGTCGGGGGCCACACCCCAAAAAATGACCTCGGCCGTCGTCTGAAGACGGAGGCAACTCCAAGATATGGTGTCCTATACACAAGACGAACAACCACAATTTGGAAGGCTGCCGTGAGGTTCAGAACCTTGCCGAGCGCTACAACAAGCGCCAGGAAGAAGTTCCTTTCCGTCAAAGGGAAGGAAAACAGAAAGTCGACAAAGCTCCGACTGAAGAGGAGTTAGGCTTCGAGGACCCTAAAAATATCTTGAAGGCTGTTTACACCTCCATCAATGATGACTCCGATGTCTTCGACAATGAACGTCAGAAAACCATGAACACCATCTTTGGTGGTTCATGGGACATCACCTCCCGTTGTTTTCTGAAGACCATGCGGTGAGACATGGCCTCAGTAGCTCCCACCGCCAGGGCGGAGCCGCACTGGAATTGGATGGACACTGCCATCACTTTCGATGCTTCGTACTGCCCTCGGAATATGATCGGAGCTGGCCAACTCCCATTGATGGTAACTCCAACCATCAACAACATTCAACTCCACCATGTGATGGTGGACGGAGGTTCGGAGCGGAACCTCATAAGCTTCAAAGCTTTTGTCAAGCTTTAGTTCCGACCTTCAGACCTTCGTGCCTCTTGACCTTTCTCCGAAGTAGGTTCGGGGGCCATAACCCCACTCGGTGCAATTACTCTTCCGGTAACCTTCGGGACCCGGGAGAATTACTGCACTGAGAAGATGGTATTCGACGTGGCGCAGATCAACTTACCTTTCAACGCCATTTTGGGCAGGCCATCCTTATACAAGTTCATGGTTGCTTCTCACAATGGCTACTTGTTGTTGAAGATGCCAACACCAGCCGGTGTTCTCCGGATCCGTGGAGATTGCACCGCCAGAGTGACAGCTCTGGAAGAACTCCACGCACTTGCTACAGCGTAGGAGGAAGAATCCAGAAAGGAGCAAGCTCCAAAACCCACGAGCATTTGTCATCGAGGCTTAACCTCCGCACCTCGCGTGCAACCAAGCGGTGACACCGACATTCCCGTCAAAGTCATCCAAATCGGTTCTGACGCCGCTCAGACCACCCGTATATCGGGAGGTCTGAATGACAAATAGGAACTTGCGCTCGACACTTTACTTTGGGCTAATGTCGACGTGTTTGCCTGGCAACCGTCACAAATGCCTGGGATCCATAGGGAAGTGATCGAGCATAATCTAAATATCTATCTTGACACTCGGCCTGTACATCAGAAGCCTCAGAAGCAATCAGTAGAGCGACAGAACTTTATACGACAAGAAGTGAAGAAGTTGCTCGAAGCTGGATTAATCCGAGAAGTCTTCCACCCAAAATGGCTGGCAAACCCAGTCGTTGTACCCAAGGCCGGCGGGAAGCTTTGGATGTGTATCGACTACACTACACTGAATAAGGCATGTCCAAAAGATCCATTCCTGCTATCTAGAATAGATCAGATAGTGGATTCCACCTCCGGGTGCGAATTAGAGTGTTTCCTAGATGCATATTCTGGGTACCATCAAATTAGAATGTCTAGGCAAGATGAAGAACATACCTCCTTCATCACAGTAGATGGATTATATTGCTATACTGCCATGTCATTTGGTCTCAAGAATGCTACTTCAACATTTGTACGAGCTATGTACAAAACTTTTGGAGAACTTATCAGAGACGTAGTGGAAGTGTATGTCGATGACATCGTCGTCAAGATTAAAAACAAGGAGTCGTTCCTTGACACCTTGCAAGCTGTCTTCAACAAGTTGCAAGTCACTCGCACGAAGCTGAACCTGGACAAGTGTGTCTTCGGGGTTAGCTCCAGAAAACTTCTTGGTTTCTTGGTGAATCACTGAGGAATAGAAGCAAATCCGGTGAAGATAAAAGCTATTGAAGACATGCGACCACCTGCCCGCATCATGGACATCCAGAAGCTGACTGGATGTATAGCTTCTCTTAGTCGGTTCATCTCAAGACTGGCAGAACGGGCGCTACCCTTCTTCAAGCTATTGAGGAAGTCCGGACCATTCCAATGGTCCGGAGAAGCAGAAAAGGCATTCCAGGAGCTGAAGCAGCTCCTCACCACACTACCAACCTTGGTAGCTCCGAACCCTGGTGAGCCATTACTGCTTTATATTTTGGCAACTGACAAAGTTGTCAGCATGGTCCTGGTTGCGGAATGGCCAGAACCATCTCTAGTTCAGGGATCCAGACCCCCTCGGGAGGGTCTGGAGCTACCTGAAGTCGAGTCTGGGTCCCAACTCCTAGACCCAGATCCTCAAGGAGAGACTCTGGAGGATCCCTCTCCTTCAAATGAAGGAGTCACTGCTGCTGAGCAACAAGATCCGGACCCCTCTGGGAAGGTCCGAGTCACTTCACAAGGAGCTCCGGGTACCTCCAACCGGCACCCGAAAGTCCCCAAACAAGGTCTGAACCCCTCTGGGAGGGTCCGGGTAGATGAGGAGGAAGCTTCGGGCCCCTTTGGGAGGGTTCGGACGGTCCAGTGCCCAGTGTACTTTATCAGCAAAGTACTCCATGACGCCAAGACTCAATATCTGGAGGTGCATGAGCTGCTCTACGCAGTTCTTATTGCCTCTAGGAAGCTTCAACACTACTTCCAAGCTTACAAGATCTCAGTGGTAACTTCTTATCCGCTGCGTGCAATCTTGCATAATCCCAACTCTACAGGGAATATTGCAAAGTGGGCGGTAGAACTGGCCGAGTTCGATCTGGAATTCGTCCCATGACAAGCGATCAAGAGTCAAGCTCTGGCGGACTTCGTGGCGGAATGGACCCCCTCTCCATCAAATCATGGGGGCCCCAGTGAGCAGAAGTCGGAACCCAAGGTTCCGATCTTCACTGATCCTCACTGGACTCTATACTTCGATGGCTCCGTGTAGAAGTAGGGGGCCGGAGCTGGAGTCCTTCTCCTCGCTCCGACCGGGGAGAAGGTTAAATACATGGTGTACCTTGACTTCAAGGCGACCAACAACATGGCGGAGTATGAAGCACTAATTTATGGACTCAAGGTGGCACTATCGTATGGTGTCAAGCAGCTATTGGTAAAGGGTGATTCACAACTTGTTGTAAAACAAGTCAAAGGTGAATGTTGCTGCAACAACCCTCAACTAACGACATACCTACTTGAGGTCCTGAAGCTTCAGAAGGACTTCGATGTCCTGGATCTTTGCCATGTCCAATGTCTCAACAATGCTGAAGCTGACGAATCTCGACGAAAGCTTCAACCGGGTCTTCGGCTCCCCACGAACCTTCGTCCAGAGGTTGTCTAAACCTACACTCAGCCTGCCGAACTGAGCGAAGGGGGCGATACCAGCACCTCGAAGCTGGCGGTCCTGATGGCCCTGTTACCATGGCGTCCATCAAGGGGTCGTAGGTGCTGCAGGAAGCTCCGAGCAACCCAGCACGCAAGACTTAAATCCTCAAGCTAGTTCCGATGCATGGATCTCGGAGATTCGGAGCTACTTGAAAGACAATTTCCTTCCTGAAGATAATGTATCCACTGACCGGATAGTCAAAATGGCTAAAAGATACACACTGGTAGAAGGGGATCTCTACCGGCGTCGTGCCAACGGCGTCCTAATGCGGTGCATTACAAGGAAAGAAGGCTGCAAGCTCCTCGCGGAAATCCATGGAGGCGAGTGTGGGAACCAGACGTCTTCTCGCACACTGGTTGGTAAAGCCTTCTGACATGGCTTCTACTGGCCTACAGCGCTCCAGGATGCAATTGAGCTAGCGGAGAAATGCGAAGCATGCCAGTTCCATGCAAAGCAAATTCATACACCAGCTCAGCCACTACAAATGATACCACCTACATGGCCATTCGCTGTGTGGGGGATGGATATCTTGGGACCTTTCCCAAGAGCCGTCGGAGGTTACAAGTCCCTGTATGTTGCCATTGACAAATTAACCAAATGGCCAGAAGCAACTCCAGTTGTGACAATAAACAAGCAATCAACTATCAACTTCTTGCAGTCCATCGTATGCAGATTTGGAGTCCCAAACAAGATCATAACTGATAATGGGACCCGGCTCACAAGCTCTGCATTCGAAGGATATTGCGAAGACCTCGGCATCCAAGTCAGCTACGCTTCTGTAGCTCACCCGGCAAGCAATGGCTAGGCCGAGAGATCAAATGCAGAAATCCTAAAAGGACTGAAGACGCGCACATATGAGCGCCTGAGAAAACACGGAGCCAACTGGATTGAAGAGCTTCCGCCCATTCTATGGGCCAACAGGACAACTCCAAACCGGTCAACTGGAGAGACACCCTTCTTCCTGGTGTACGGAGCTGAAGCAGTCCTTCCTCCGGAAATCACCTTGGGGTCACTCCAGATCCGGACCTTCGATGATGCAACGCAGGACCAGCTCCGGCGTGAAGACCTTGACCTCCTTGAAGAGGGAAGGTGCCGAGCAGCTGTTCAGAATGCCCGATACCGCCAAGCTTTTCGGCGCTATCACCAACGACATGTTCATAGCCGACAGCTTGAGGAAGGTGATCTGGTGCTATGGAGAATACAATCCAAAGAAGGGTTAAACAAACTTTCCCTCAGTTGGGAAGGACCCTTCCGATTGATGAAAGTATCCTGTCCCAGATGCGTTCGCTTGGCAACCGAGGATGGGACACCTCTCCCAAATCCTTGGAACATTGAGCACCTCCGTGAGTTCTACGCTTAATATCAAGGAGGTGAGTCTGTAGTTACATGTGATGTATGTTATGGAGTCATTGTACAGAGTCGGGTAGCTCCTCCGGGAGAACAGCCGGACCTTCCCCGGAAGGTCGGCATAGTTCAGGCAACACTTGTCACAGTCTCAGAAATAAAAGTGTAGCTAGCTACCTTGGGTCAAACAGGAAACAAAACACACTTAGACTGGTTCCGTACCCTAAGAGTGGACTTGTTTCCCCTGTACCCCAGACCTATAACGAAAGACATCATTGTGTGAAAACAGACTCCACATGCATTTATTTTGTACAGGCTCAATATTTTTTATTTTTCTCTTTCTTGTCTATAACAAAGTTGTGCAATTCTTAAGAAACTTTAGCTCGACTAGTTCATGTACAATTCGAGTTGCATCGTCTATTCTTTCGGGTCCAAACATTGTTAATGGTCTACTCGTTTGAATGCCGCCAAGCCAATCTAGGGCCGGAGTGTGCTATGGACTTAGCCTGGTCATGCACCCTAAGTACGCCACTCTGCCTACACCCCGACAGGCCGAAGTAAGGCGAGTCCAGAAATGATCGGACCTAGTGGAAATAAGGTAGTGCACTTGATTGTTTAGAATTGTGTTCGACCTAAAACTTTTTTGGGAATAGTAAGTTGCAGTTGAGTTATAGATAGGAAATGGATTTTACTATTTTTCTTGGCTCTAGTGTGCAGGAAAAATAAAGATCTCATCATGATGGTGAATCAAGCCAGAGCTACTAAAGCTCTGACATCCCCTAGGTGGCTTGTAGTCGGTGTTTAAAACATTGATAACAAGCGTCACTAGAGCTACACAGCTCCGGTAAAGCCAGGGGGCCAGCCGTCAACGTGAAAAAAGATGGTGGGAAGACTCTACAGTAGGGTCTGCTGTCAACACACTGCGTGTTGACAGAGGTCAATGCCGGAGCTACCAAGCTCTGACACCCCAGAGGACTAACCGTCGATGCTCTACGCATTGATGAAGACTGCCACCGGAGCTACTAAGCTCCGACGATGTTCAATGCCGGAGCTGCTAAGCTCCAACAACCTCAGGGGGCCTTCACTGTCGAAGACTTCGAACCTACGTTCTACAAGTTCGGAGCACACAAGTCTACAATAACCGTTACATTCTCTTGGTACATGTACACAATCAAATTGTGTACATCTACCAGGGGGCCAAGTGAGACAAAGGTGTTGAAGACAAAAAGTTAAATTCATAATAATTTGGATTTCATTCATCTGGAGACAAGAGATTACAAAATTGAAGAAAAAGAAGAGAGAATACAAGCGGGAGCTACAAAGAGATGGTCCAGACCCTATGGAAGAACAAGGCGACCTTCTGGGCAACCTCTGATACGCTGGCCTGGGCAGCTTCTCCCTCTCCGTCGATGGGGCCTTCAAGCACCGGGTCTAGTGAGAACTGAGGGTCCCAGATTGTGTAGCATGTCATCATGTATTTTGTGACGTTCTTCGCCAGGGATTGTCCCTCGGTCTCCAGCTGGTCCGCGATGACATCGCCCATCTTGGTGACCTTGTTGCCTGCCGAACTCAATGCCTGCAACGCCTGGTCCAGCTCCGGCTTCGGATAATCCGGACGCACGGGACTAAAACCCATTGGCGTCAGCGCATCATTGGCTTTCCCCAGGAAATCTAAAACTTGTTGGGACTCCACAGCCCTCGAGCTCTGCATCTCCTCCAAGGATCTTCTGGCCGATGCAAGCTCCGAATTTTCCCGAGCGAGGCGCTCGACCTCTTTGGCGTTCTGCTGAATCTTTTCAGCAACCTGCCTTTCGAGTTTGTTGAGCTCCTCCTCTTGGAGGTGGATCTTGTTCTGGCGATCGACCAGGTCCTTCTCCTAGCCCTGCACTTTCTTTTCCGTGGCATCAATTTCATCCTCCCTCTTGTGGAGGTACTGTCCTTGCTGGCAGGCCTTCTTCTCCTCTTTCTCGTAGCGCTCATCCAACTTCTTGGTGTGCTCCGCGAGACTCTTGTCACCTAGAGTCAGCCTCTGAGTAAGCTCTTCCTCCCTCTTAACGAGGTCATCCCGTAGCTCCAGGAGCTTTTGCTCTTCATCTTCGAGCTTTTTCTCCCGCTCCTCAAGGGCCTCCCAGCGCTTGAAGAGGCTGTCGTGGATAGCGATGAGATTCTCCCCGCGAAAATTCGCTGCATTATTTGCAGCTACGGCCTGTTTGTGGATGGCCCGAGACTTGTTGCTGAGGGATCGCACCATGCTTTCCCTCTCGTCCAGCAGCTTACCCCATTACTCCAACCGAACCTTATCCTTCTTCACCCACTCTTTGTCGTCAGCCAGCCTCGACTGCGCTAGCTTGGTATCGAATTGGAGCCGATTGCGCCACCTCCTAAGAGTTTGGCGCTCCTCCTCGAGGGTCTTGCTGTCGTGGTAGAAAGCCAACCGGACTTGACGAAGGCTGGAGCAGGCGTTGTCAATAGACAACGACAGAGGGATTGGGTCCGGACCTTCCGGGGTCCTCTTTGCTGGCTCCAGTGGGTTTTCTGTGATAAAAATTGGGTCCCACTCCACAAGAGCGGTCCCCTGAGCTTCCATGGCACTAAAGCCGTCCTCCGGGATAACCTCGGATGTCGCCGAGGAAGGTCCTGCTATAGAAGTTTCGTCCTCCGGAGTTGGCTCCTAAGGTCCCGCCGCCAGGTCATCAACAACAGGCCCCTCAGGCAGGGGGCCGACAGCTTCATCTTGGCACCCTGGCTCAGGCGTGGGCACATCCAGGACCACTGCCTCCGGGGCAGGCGTTGAATATTCTGCCGGAGCTGAAGCCACTTATGGCTCCAACACTGGCGCCTCCTCCGCCACCAGCTCAGGTGCTGGCGCTTCGACCGACCATCAGGGGCTCGAGCGCCGACACCTCTGCAGCAACCGACTCAGGCGCTGAAACTTCTTCGATGACTGGCTCGAGCGCCGGAACTTTATCAGCCACCGGCTCTACCACCGGGACTTCATCAACCACCGGCTCTGCTGCCGGGGCTTCAACAACATCTGGCTCTAGGGCCGCAATCGCAGCTACCTCCGGCTCTGAGGCTGGAGCGTCCATCATTTCAGCATCCAAACCCGGAGCTTCAACCTTTGGGGCAGGTGCCGCTGGTTTATCTTCATTCCCGTGGTCTGGCGCTACCACGGGAGCTCCTGGGGATGAGTCGAGGTCCAAGACCACGACAGCCCACGACGGAGCTGCCGCAACCTCAGCCACCTCTTGGGGCGGCGCTGGAATTGGAACCGGAGCTTCCGTCTCCATAGCATCAGTTGCTGTCGAGGGAGCCGGAGCTTCAGTCCTTCTCTTGGGGACTCTGCAGATGAAGGATGAAGAAACTCAAGACGCAATTACATCCAAAAAATAACCAACTGAGGTAAAAAACAAAATTTACCTCGAAAGGCTTCTACTCTAGCTAGCGCGGAACCTCTTCTTCGAACGCTCGACACCGGACCCTGTCGCCCCTAGCGTGCCAGCTTCGGAAGGTTCCCTGGAGCTCGCTGCTGCTGCCGACTTCACTTTGGTTGAGGCCCCCCTCGACCGGGAAGGACCTCCGGACCAAGAGCCCTCAGCTGGTACTGGAGCCGTATGGCCGGAGCTAGCAACCCGGGGAGATTCAAATGCTCGAGTGGTTGCCGCCGTTGAAGACCTTCTCCTCCGGGGAGAAGGACCGTCGTGGAAGGAGCAGGTCTGACGGACCTCCCGTCAGCATGTTTCAACTTCCTCTTGCGGCTCGAGGGCTTGGCCAACTCCTTGCCCTTGCCTACAACTTCGGTTCTTGGCTTTGGGGTGGGAGCGGAGCCGCCTTCAGAAGCTCCGGGGACTGCCACCCCGGAGGTTGACCGCCTCTCCACTAGGCCCAAGTCGTCCAACAGCGGCATCTTCCTCCGGATCTCTCTGCACTCCTCTGGAATCATATTCAGAGGCAGGAAGGCCGCCGATGGAGACACACTGCCAGGACTGATGTTCCCGTGGTCACCAGGAGAAATTTGCATAGCCCATTCATATATATTTGAAGGTTCATAAATAGAGAATAGAGGGGTAAATCAAATCAGTTAATCTTGATGAATTTAACCAGTAAGCATACAACAATCAAACAATCATCATAATTCATCAAGATCTAGTAATTGACATAGTTTTTCGAGAAAAATTGAGCGAGATGATTTTCACAATTCAATCAAGATTTTTGAAAAATTCATACAGGCATGCAACTTTTCAAGCCACACTCCGAGCATCAAGGATATTTAGTTCATTTCGGAGTTCGCAAAAACGCTTTTCATCAAGTGGCTTGGTGAATATGTCGGCCAATTGCTTTTGGGTGTTGACATGTGAGATGGTTATATCTCCTTTCATGGAATGGTCTCTCAAAAAATGATGTCTTATGTCTATGTGTTTAGTTCTAGAGTGCTCAACTGGATTGTGGGCAATTTTAATGGCACTCTCATTGTCACAAAGGAGAGGAATACGGTTCATATTGTAACCTTAATCCCTTAGAGTTTGTTGCATCCAAAGGAGTTGTGCACAACAACTCCTGGCTGCATCATACTCCGCTTCGGCTGTGGATAGGGCAATGGAATTTTGTTTCTTGCAGGACCAAGAAACTAAGGATCTCCCTAGGAATTGGCATGCGCCAGAGGTTCTTTTTCTATCTACTTTGCACCCGGCATAATCTGCATCGGAGTAACCAATGAGATTGAATTTTGAGCCTTTTGGGTACCAAAGACCAAGGTTGGGTGTATGAACTAAATATCTCAAGATCCTTTTTACGGCTGTCAAGTGACATTCCTTAGGGTTGGCTTGAAATCTTGCACACAAACATACACTCAACATAATGTCTGGCCTAGATGCACATAAATAGAGTAGAGATCCAATCATGGAGCGATATACCTTTTGGTCGACGTTAGGTCCATCTTTATTGAGATCCAAGTGGCCATTTATTGCCATGGGGGTCTTTATGGGCTTTGCCTTGTCCATGCCAAACTTCTTAAGTATGTCCTGCGTGTACTTGGTTTGGCTTATGAACGTTCCTTCCTTTTGTTGCCGCACTTGGAATCCCAAGAAGTATTTTAATTCTCCCATCATTGACATTTCAAACCTGTCTGTCATGATTTTGCTAAATTCCTCACAAAAAGATTGATTAGTTGACCCAAAGATTATATCATCAACATAAATTTGACAAATAAAGAGATAATTGTCTAAATTCTTTGTAAATAATGTATAATCTACTTTGCCAATTTGAAAACCATTCTCAATTAAGAAATCTCTAAGACACTCATACCAAGTAATATTCTTTGTTGAAATCCTTGTGTATCGTGGTGAGTAGCATATGCAAGTAATATTCTAATAGATTCAAGCCTAGCTACTGGAGCAAAAGTCTCATCAAAATCCAAACCTTCGACTTGTGAGTACCCTTTGGCCACAAGTCGTGCCTTGTTCCTTGTCACCACCCCGTGTTCATCTTGTTTGTTGCGGAAGACCCACTTGGTGCCGACGATGTTTGCATTGGGTCTTGCCACAAGTTCCCACACCTCATTCTGTTTGAAGTTGTTCAATTCTTCTTGCATTGCCACGACCCAGTCCGGATCCTTCAATGCATCCTCAATCCTGTGTGGTTCCAAAAAGGATACAAACGAATAATGCTCACAAAAGTTAGCTATGCGAGATCTAGTGGTTACTCCCTCTTGGATGTCACCGATGATGTTGTCGATTGGATGATCCCTTTAGACGCATTGGTGTACTCTTGGGTGTGGCACTTGAGGAGTTGTGTCTTCATGATTGTCTGCTTCTCCCCCTAAGTGGCTGCCTTCATTGACTTGTTGATCATCTTCGTACTCTTGTGGTTGATCTTGTGTTGAATCTCCCCCTTGATTGATGGTCTCCTCTTGTGGTTCATTTTCCTCATGTACGTGTGAAGGTGGCTCTTGTGGTCGAACTTCGCCTAGAGCCATTCTTTTCAATGCTTGACAAGGAGCTTCTTCTTTACCTAATTCACATGGATCAACTTGCTCCTTATGGGAGCCATTAGTCTCATTGAACACTACGTCACGTGCTACTTCAACAAGTTTGGAGGCCTTGTTGAAAACACGATAGGCGTAAGTGTTCGAATCATAACCAAGCAAGAAACCTTCATCGGACTTCGAAGCGAACTTTGAAGTCCTAGGCTTCTTGTTCAGGATATAACATGGAGAACCGAAAACTCGAAAATATGAAATGTTTGGTTTGTTACCGGTAAGTAGCTCATAGGGAGTCTTCTTGAGTAGTCGATGAAGATAAAATCGATTTGCGGCGTGGCAAGCGATGTTAATCGCTTCCGCCCAAAATCGATCCGAAGTCTTGTACTCATCGAGCATTGTTCTTGCCATCTCTATGAGTGTTCGGTTCTTTCTTTCAGCAACTTTGTTTTGTTGTGGCAAGTATGGCGCTGAAAATTCGTGCTTGATGCCCTCTTCATCAAGGTACTCCTCCACTTGTGTGTTCTTGAACTCCGTGCCATTATTGCTTCAAATACTCTTGATTGTCAATGAAAATTCGTTTTGAGCTCGCTTGAAGAACTTCTTGAGTGTTCCTTTTTTTTTCTGACTTATCATGCAAAAAGAAAACCCATGTGAAGCGAGAAAAATCATCAATGATACCTAAATCGTATTTGTTACTGTTGACGCTTATGTAAGCAATTGGACCAAACAAGTCCATGTGAATTAGTTCGACCGGTCTTGTCGTAGTCATGACGTTCTTTGCGGGATGATGTGCTCCAACTTGCTTCACGGCTTGGCACACGCTACAAGGCCTGTCTTTCTCAAAAACAACATCCTTCAAACTGTGGATGTGATCGCCCTTGAGGAGTATTTGAAGATTCCTCATACCAACATGCGCTAGCTTTCTATGCCACAGCCAACCCATGTTGGTTTTTGCAATCAAGCATGTGTCGAGTTCGTCTTTATCCTTGTTGAAGTCAACAAGGTAAAGCTTTCCCTTCAACATACCCTTGAATGCAATGGAACCATCACTCCTCCTTGAGACGGTCACACCCTTGTTAGTGAACAAGCAATTATAACCTTTGTCACATAGTTGAGATACGGACAGCAGGTTATAATCTAAAGATTCAACATGTAAAACATGAGAAAGTGTGTGTTCAGAGGATATTGCAATTTTACCGGTACCAAGCACCCTTCCTTGACTATTATCTCCGAAGTAGATTCCCTCGTTTGGATCCTCATTCTC
The DNA here is from genome assembly GCA_036927565.1 of Tuctoria greenei. Lineage (NCBI taxonomy): Eukaryota > Viridiplantae > Streptophyta > Magnoliopsida > Poales > Poaceae > Tuctoria > Tuctoria greenei. Next base: position 168,879,132 of record JAYESD010000003.1, read on the forward strand.
TTCATATTCCACGAACATCCTCCTTTCTTCGGTCATATGGTTGGTGCATCCACTGTCTAGCACCCATTTGGATCCACCGGAGGAATAGGCCTGCAAAAACAAATTATGCTTTGGTTTTAGGTACCCAAGCTTGCTTGGGTCCTTGGAGGTTAGTTACAATACATTTGGGCACCCACACATGGGATTTTGTGTTCCCATGGCGTGGCCCAACATAATAAGCACATACATTGCCTAGATTATTTCTCATTAACACATAGGAGGCATCATAAGTTTTCAATAATAGCTGCTATTGTTTATGAATCGGACTAGTGTGGGGGGCCGGACTTGTCCGGATGACCGGACTTGTCCGGACACCAACCGGACTAGTCCGGTATTCGTGTGAGTTCAAGTTTTTATCCTTCGACTTACCAGTTTGAGAGGGTCTTCCCTTCACAAAAGAAATCCTTTCCTTGTTATTCTTATGACTTCCCTTTCAACCTGGTGTCAGTTTTACTACATGTGCACATATGAGCAAACTCAGTTTTAGTGGGTTGAGAAGGTGAATTTGAAGAGGAGGAAGGTTCACATAGCTTGAGTGACTCAACTTGCACTTCAAGGATCTTGTTAACTTTGATCAGGTCAGCAAGTTGGTCCTTGATTGCAACATTTGAGTCAGTTAACTCCAAGCAAGCTTTCTTGCTTGAAGCTAACTCAACCTCTAGTGAATTGTTTTTCTCCTTTTCAAGCTCTAGAAGTTTGTCAAGTTCGACATACTCCTCCTTTTGGGAGATAATCATGTCCTCTTGACGATGAATTAACCTCTCCTTCTCAACAAGTTGATCAAGTAAAAATTTCATTTTTGTTGCAGTTTTCCTATCTAGTCCATTTAGCATATCCTCATCATCACTATCTATTTCATCATCACTAGAGTAAGAATGTACGGAAGGGGTTTTGATGATTACCTTGCGTTTACCTTCCTTTGCCATAAGGCAACTGCCATTTCCCTTCCTTGCACCGAGTGTAGGGAAGAGTGTAGATTTCTTGGACGTGCTCTCGATGGCTATGCTAGCCATCTCTTCTTCATCAGATGATGAGGACTCATCGTTTGAGTCCCACTCCTTCCCAATGTGCGCTTGTTCGGCTTGTTTCTTCTTCTCGAAGAATTTCTTAGGTTGTGGCTTGGATTCTTTGGTCTTCTTCTTGTTCTCCTCATATGGGCAATCAACTATAAAGTGGTTATACTCACCACAATTATAGCACGTCCGTCTCAACTTTGGCTTTGTTCTTTCCTTGTACTTACCTTCACTTGATTTTGTCCCTTGTCTTTTCTTCATTATTCTCTTGAACTTTTTCATGAATAATATCATGTCCTCTTCATCTAGCTCACTGCTCTCTTCGTCACTGTCTTCCTCTAGTTGTGCTTCTCTTGCTTCTTTGGATAGAGGCTTGAGGGTGGACTTTAAAGCAACCCCTTTCTTCTTAGCCGAGGTGAGGTCGGCAATTTCCTTGATGTGCTTTGCTTGTTTTTCCATCATCTCAAAGTTGATAATTTTTCCAAGCAATTCATCCGGAGTCATCTTTTTGTATCCGGGGCTTTCCCTAATCATGGAACATAGCGTGACATTGCGAGGCATAAAAGCTCTAAGGATGAGCTTTACAACCTCGTGGTCATTCCACTTCTTGCTCCCATATGATCGAACTTTGTTAACGAGTGTCTTCAATTGATTGTACATATCCTGGGGTAACTCGTCTTCCTCAATTGCGAATCTTCCTAGTTCGCCTTAGATCATCTCAATCTTTTCTTCACGCACATGTCGATCACCTTCATGTGCAGTTTGCAGAGTATCCCATATCTCCTTAGCAATTTTGAGTCCATCCACCTTGGTGAACTCGTCCCGACTGAGTGAGGAGGTGATTATAGCTGCAGCTTAAGCGTTTCTATGAATGTCCTACTCTTGGCTTGGGGCGAGCTCTTCGTCGTCATCCGGAATATCTATCCCTGTGCATACAACATGCCATAGACTTCGATTTAGGGAAATCAAATGCATCTTCATATTCTGCCTCCACATTGAGTAGTCACTTCCATCGAAGTTTGGGGCTTTTCCAAGTCAGATATATAAGTAATGGTTGTTATTGGAATTTAGACGATCATAGTTAAAAGGATATCGGGAGTAGTCGGCGTGACTACTCCCCTTCATCTTCTCTTCAACTTTCGCTTTCCCTTTGGAAAGTGCCTTCTTTCTGAGGAGTGCCTTTAGCTCCAGCGTCTCCTCATCATCATCCTCGACGTCTTGAATGGCTTCAAGGCACTTCTCCACTTTCTGGGTCTTGTCGTTGTTAACCTCCTCTTGGTTGTTGATTTTGTTGACGTCCTTCATGTCCAACATGATCTCTTCGAGTGATTAGACTCTTTCTTGAAGAACCTGCTCTGATACCAATTGAATGTAGGCCTAGAGGGGGGGTGAATAGGCCCTTTTGAAAATTGTCAGATCCTGCAACACTCAACAACCAGTTCAATACCAGAGATATCGGACTAGCCCGATAAAGTGCGGACTAGTCCGGTGTTCACGGACTAAGTTGATTAAACTTGATTGATTGGTTTGATTCTTTTATGTGTACAGCGGAAATATAGAATCAAACAACAGTTTAACAGTTATATGCTGGATTATATCACAATTAAGTCTTATGTTCAACAATTTAACGTAAGATGAACAATGTGTATGAAACCCTAGATTGAGTTGGTTAATTAGAATGATGAACACTAAAACAAGACACAACAATTTATCCCGTGGTCGGCTACCACGAAGGCAACCTACGTCCACGTTGAGGAGTCCACAAAAGGATCGGGTCTTCTCCAACCCTACCCTCGTTGGATTGCCACGAAGCCCAATCCTCCTCCACTAATCACAAAGGGGTGAATAACCGAATTCAAGGGGCGTTCTCACATGTTGAGAGCTCCCTTAGATTACAAAACACAATGCCACCGAAAACACACTCAAAAGTTACAATTGAAACGCAGGAGTGTGTTAGAGAATCAAATCAAGAGCTCAATGTGGGGTTGCAAGTGTCTCTGCAATGATCTAGAGTGAATCCTCAAGGGATTGACCGATGTTGCACTTAATTTTGTGGAGAGATGTCGTTTTTGAGGCTCTTGGGAGGTGTGACGGCGCTAGGGTTCGAGAGTGTGTGAAATTGGGCCATGCACCTATATTTATATGGGGTTTCTAAAAGTTACCGTTAGGGTTCAGAAAGTTCGGACTAGTCCGTGGTGGTCACCAGACTAGTCTGGTGTGCTGTGTGTAGCAAACCCTAAGTGTCCCGAAATATCGGACTGGTCCAGCTGCAAACGGACTTGTCCAATTTCGCTACTGGAAGTCTTCGGACTAGTCCGATGTCCATCGGACTTGTCCGGACATGTGAAACCCTAAGTGTGTTGGATGACAAGTCCGCACTTGGAGGACTTGTCCGATTTAGATTAGTGGATTTTTCGGACTAGTCCGTGGAAATATCAGACTTGTCCGAAGTGGATCAGAAAGAATATCGGACTAGTCCGGTTGATAACGGACTTGTCCGATTTTGTGTGACTTGTGTAGTGTTTTGAGGACTAGTCCGCACTGTGGAGGACTAGTTCGATACTAGTCAGAAAGATATCGGACTAGTTCGACAGATATCGGACTTGTCCGATCTGGTGCAGAAAGGTTATCGGACTAGTCCGGTTGTGATCGGAATAGTCCGGTCCTGTGTAACTTTGTGCAACGTGTGTGTTTAATTATGATTGAGCTCTTGGGGTGTGTTTCCTTAACACACTCCATACACAATAATCTACTACTCTTTTTCCTTGAGCTCATTTCCACTTTGCTCCTCATCATCCCTTCTTTTTGGTATTTTGCTCATTTTTCTATTATAGGCCTGCATTCATCTCAACAAAGAGGTTAGGATCCCAATTGCTTGTCATAAATCATCCAAAACCCACAAGGGAGTCCTAGATGCACTTTCAGATGGGTTTTCAAGGCTTCACCGACCAAGTTGGTGTCCAAGCAGACTTCAATGCGGTTGGTATCCATCTCACTGTTGAAGGCCCAGGCAGGCTGGCTCCTAGCCCTCAGCGGGGCCCACCTGTTCGTCAATAAGTTGCCGAAGACCATCTGCTGGGTCACCCCATCTTCCACACATTTCTGGATTCTGTCCAGGATGGGCCTGTACTCCCTCGACAGAGCTGGCACATCACTCCAAGTGTCGGTGTCGACGCGAGGAAGGCCTTTAGGCAGCTCGAGCCTGTCGTGTCCCTCGACGGTGATGACCACTCAGTCTTTCTTCCAGTCGTCCCACTTGTCAGAAGAGAAGGACCTCAGATACTTGAGAGGAGAGTTTTTCGGCTTCACAAAGTAGTAGAAGCTGATGAACTCATCACTCTTCTCGGTCGGGTGGACAGTGAAGAAGGTTTGGAACAACTCCACGCAAGGGGGCATGCCCACCCACATCTCGCAAAAGTGGACAAAAGTCGCCACCAGCAAGATTGAGTGGGGGCCTAGATGGTGGAGCTGCAGACCGTACTAATCTAGAAGTATCAGAAAGAAGGTGGTGAAAGGCGGAATCAAAACCGCCATGGCGTATCCAAGGAAGTACACCATATCTCCGGCTCGCTTCTTCTCGAAGGGAAGCTCGCCGCAGCGAATGTCATTGTCGAAGGAGTCACTGGACCATCCCATGTAGGTCCGGACCCTGGACAACTCCTTCTTGCTCCCAATGCGGCTCGTGGGGAATCCCAACTTCATCGCGGCACAGCGTGGCGAGAGAGGAAAAGCAAGTGAAAGTTTGGGGGATTTTAGCGCAAGTTCGAATGAAGGCGTAAAGAATCCCCAAACGGTGCGCGCTTTCCTTCTTAAGTAAGCCCCCGCAACGCTTGGATCGAAACCGCAGAGGAGCCGATGATACAATTCAAAAACTTCACCCTGCCAATGACCAGAGGGCTCGGGGCCACCCCGACGATCAAGTCGAGGTCCTTACCCCAGGTGAACGGTTGTCATCATGAAAGGCGAGAAGCCCGAAGGCGGCGACATGACAGGGCTCGTAGAACCGATACGATTTTTGTATCGGGAACCGGCAACTTTCAATTGCGTGAGATCCGCACGCCCAGATCTCACCTGCTGCATCCTGGATATGCCACGCGGCGTTGGTTTAACTGCGAACTAGCACCAACGGCACATCCGAAGACCCTTGAAGACGCGGCTCAAAAACCGAAGGATGGACCCACCTCCGGCAGAACGACTTCATCCAAACGATCTCTCCCAGATGTGGGCCCAGGGTGCCACTGTCGGTACCTGCGTACCGTATACCCCTTGGGACTACAAAAAGACCGAAGGAACTTCACCTGTCTGAGTTGAAGACCTGCAAAGGCCCCACGTGTCTTACGGGACCGGACCTGCCTCCCATCTATGGTTAGTCCTGGTGCTGCCACGAGTATACTGCAACCGGACCTACATCCCACACATGGGATAGCTCCCGGGCTAAACACTTGAGCGATACTGACACATGTACATCTACACCGGACCTACCCGTCCCAAGACGGACAGCTCTGATGCTGCCACGTGTCCAACCGTCGGACCTTCATCCTTAACAATCAGACTGGTGGACACCCAACGGCTTGGACCTTTAAGGGGCAATAAAAGACTTCAAGACCCGACTAAGTGTCATTAATACCATATTAATAACAAACGATCGGAACACCCTTAATACGGTAACGGCATTATCAAGCCCGTTACCATACTATTAAGGGTAATTAACCTTATTAATCGTGTATTAAGCATCAGTAACTGCCAGGGCCACATGTCGGGCCAGGCTAACAGTGTAACGACCAGTCCTTGTACTATAAAGGACTAGTCAACGATACACAAGGGACGACTCTCTTGAACCCTCCCATAGACAGCTTTGATACCCAATACAACAACTACACACCCCGTGGAGTAGGGTATTATGCTCAGGCGGCCCGAACCACGTAAATCCTTGTGTCCATTTGACATCATCTGTTGAATATCTGTGCGTCCAATACCGAACTACAAACTCTGCAGGCTACCAACGGTAGTACCGGGAGAACTGCCGGATCAACACTCCGACAACGTCCGTGGCAAATAGTACGTTATAGCAATGATTTAACATCGGTGGCAAATAGTACGCTATTGCAACGATTTCACGTATTGCGACAATTTAATGTGTTGCAACGAATAGTACGGTATTGCAACGATTTCACGATCATTGCAAATAGTATGGTATTGCAAGGATTTCATATTCGTGGCAAATTGTATGTTATTGCAACAATTTAGCATATTGCAACGATTTAACGTATTGCAACGAATAGCATGGTATTGCAACAATTTCACATTCGTGGAAATTGTATGTGATTGCAATGATTTCACAGTCGTGGCAAATAGTACCGTATTGAAATGATTTCACATTCGTGGCAAATAGTATGTTATTGCAACAATTTAGCGTATTTCAATGATTTAACATATTGCAATGAATAGCATAATATTGCAATGATTTCACATTCGTGATAATAGTATGTGATTGCAACAATTTCTCATTCGTGGCAAATACTACAGTATTGCAATGATTTCACAACCGTGGTAAATAGTACGGGATTGCAACGATTTATGGTATTGCAACAGTTTAATGTATTGCAACGAATATCACGATATTGCAACGATTTCACTTTGTGGCAAATAGTATAGTACCGCAACGATGTCACAGCCGTGGCAAATAGTATTGTACTGCGATGGTTCAATGTCCGTGGCAAATAATATGTTGTTGCAACGACTTCACAAATGTGGCGAATAGTACTGTATTGCAACGATTTCAGATCCGAAGGAAATACTATGGTACTACAACGATTCCACATTCGTCGCTACAAGTTTGGTATTGCAACGATTTCTTATCTGTGGCAATAGGTTCGTAATGCAACATTTCTTGATCTGTGGAAATAGGTTTTTAATGCAACGTTTCCTGATCTGTTGCAATAGGCTCATAATGCAGCATTTTCTGATATGTGGCAGTACAGTTGTAATGCAACGTTCAATGATTTGTGGTGATAGAGGTGTAATGCAACATTTTCTCATATGTGGCAATAGTGTTGTAATGCAATGTCTTCTGCGTGGTGGCAATAGCAGTCTAGTGCAACATTTTTTGAGTCGTGGCCAAATGTTTATACTGCAACATTTTGTAATTCGTGGCAATAGCTTCCTATTGAAACAATTTATAATTCATGACAGGAAATTCGTAATGACACATTTTTAATTAGAGGCAGTAGAATCCTAATGCACCATGTTTGAAAATTAGTGGCAACAGAATCATGAGTTTAACAATAATCATCCATCGATTGATATTGCAACATGCATAACAACACTCAAGTATTACTAACACGACGTGTTTGCATGTTAAAGGTTTGCCTAAGCTGACCGGGACTAATTGTTGGAACAGGTATCTTTTAGCGGCCCTTTTGTTGGACCTTTTGTAGAGTGGTCTCCATCATCATTTTGTGCATTTTAGCCATTGAGACACGCATGTCCTGCATTTCCTTAGCTCTCCGTTCATGATCAGTTGCTATTGGAGCCAAGCAAGTGACTCGCCTTTTGCCTTCTTCGATTTTGAGAATTGGTATTGCTTATTGACTGCAATAATTTTAATAATTAATTCCACGAATGAATGTAAATCAAATAGTTTTTGTATGATGTGAAGCTATTAAAAAGTTAGCTGACCTTGAATCGCTCAGACCCAAAATATTCTGTTAGGTGCAACCACTCGGGCGCCGGTACATCAACAGGCTTGTTTCGTATACATTCTTCATCTGCAGAATAACTCTTATAGGTGGCATGCAAAGTCGAGCGCCACCCCTTGTTGAGCTCACCAGCAATTTTCAAATTTTTTCTTGTGCTCTCTGGTGTGTCCTCCATGTCCCAGCAGTCATATAGATTGTATAACAAGTTGCTGTAAACGTACAAGATGGAGATTGCAAGAAAAAAATACTTGTGTGGGGTTTGACAACACTAATCAGAATGTCTTGTACTATATCTTTCTTGTTACTATCGCCAACACTAACCAGAATGCATGTTTTTTTGTAAACATAACCACATCATCGACATAGTGCTGCTGATTTATACCAACCGCAACACCCAACCTAGCGGAAAACTAAATTGGTAGCTTCACACGCTCCATTCTACTAACTTGGGATGCATAGCGTATTCTGGCAACCTTAAGTCCTTTAGCCACACTTCTTCCTATCTTCTTTCCCTGTTACATTGATTCAAACAGTAAACGATTAAAGCAAATTACTGTCTGACCAAGTTTAGTATCATGTACAAATAGTGTGACAAGAAGAAAATTCTGATGTTCATACCATCTTTAGGATGAGTACGGCAAATACGAGCGTGGGACGACTGCGTCCCAGCAACATTTTGTTCTGTATTACTCCCTCCTGGTTGATATTCATTGTCGTATCAGACCAACAAATGAATTAAAAATGAACTAGTTAGGATTGTCTGAACGACAACTATTTTGATGGGGGGGGAGTACATTGTTGACTTCTTGTTGTTGTTCATACCTCAAAATGAGCCATCAGGTACACATGTCAGTGGCAATACTGCACTGGTAGTATTGCAGAGGATTTTTAGTCCAACAAGACTGAGGGGGTGGGCATGCAGCTGGTAACACTAGACTAGACAAAGATAGGGTTCGCCGGTTCGGTCTAACTGACATCAGCCGGAGTGCATCTCGAAGAGAATTATTAGTTGCATGGCGAGTAAGGAACACCAGCAGTAGTAGGTGGCAAATGCAAGACAGATAAAGGTAGGCAGCTTGTGGGATTGAAATCCTCTGTAGTACTGCACCTGCAGTAGCTGCCACTGACATGTGGGCCCATGTGACATCGGGTCCACATGTCAGTGGTAGCTACTGCAGGTGCAGTACTACATAGTCCTAGCTTGCGACACTTAACAAAGCAAAGGTTCAGTCTGGTCGAGATCACCAGGAGCAACTCTTGAGGAGGATTGGTGGCAGGGCGAGTAATGGCCAGGGATTTCCGGGCGACGGGGTCATCATGGCACGCGAAGGATGGGACGTGGCGATATGCGAGAGAGACACGTCGGGGAGGACACTGAGGTGACCAGCAGCAAGGTGTGGGCACCGGTGCTGGCCGGAGTGGCCGGCGACAAGAGAGCACAGCGTGGAGGCATAAAAAAATTACGCCATCACACTGGCTGATGAACTGTTAACTATAAAGACTAGGAAAGTAGAATCGCAAGGCATGCTAAAACAATTAGTAGATCCTAGGAAAGAATGCAATGACCATGATGCACCCATCATCAATAAAGGACAAAACATAGTCTATCAAAATGTTCCAAATTCAATGCCAAAGGTTTAAAAAACTAACACGCTCTGCCAGAACAAATGGCACGGTAGAGAGGCAGGTAGTAATGTGATGTGATATGGGTAGTTGGAAGCTACCGATAGAGTTGGAGTGGGACATTTTTTAAGTTCTAAAAGTATAGTTACACTAAGGTAGAAGGAGTATTTCTTGTTTGTATATCTATACCTGCTGTTTGTTTATGCATCATATACCAGGGTGTGAAGAATCTCACGGTTCCTAAACATCATGTGCTGCAATATTTTCTGCATACCATGCAAAGGAATTAATGTTTTCTAAAAAAATTAATTTTGATACTAAACACATTTTAGTTATACCAGGTGCTTGTTGGCCACCACTAATGCTTGTAGACAACATCACAGTTTGATGTCTTGTTCCTAATGTAAAGAGCATTGTAAGTAGTCATTCCAAATAACAGTGATAACGTCAGATTACATGACCATCATAGATTTTGGATCGGACAGTGTGGTTTCTATAAAACACAGTGTTTGTTTGGAATGGAGGAATTAGAAATGAATGAATAGAAAAAAACGTACGATCCGAGAAAACCACAAGAAAGAAAAAAGTGTAAAAACCGTGGGAAGTAAAAATCTTAGGAATACAAATTTGTAAAACAGGAATGAGTGTACAACATTTGGAGTGGTTGATTAGATAACCCGTGCGTCATTTACTTCTAAATCCATAAATTACATACTACCTCCGATTTTTAATATTTGTCGTTCCCGACCAGGAATTGAAATAGAAATACACTATCGTAATAAGCTGTCGGAGCGACATCTATTTTAGGACTGATGTAGTATATGCTATATATATACATATATACATACATACATACATACATACATACATACATACATACATACATACATACATACATACATACATACATACATACATACATACATACATACATACATACATACATACATACATACATACAGACACACACACACACACACACACACACACACACACACACACATATATATATATATATATATATATATATATAACTAAATTAGTGAAACAGAAGACCACATTTCTTCTTTGCTAATTTATTTAATCTTTGTATATCAGGATGGATCGTGTAGAACTTAAGTACCCCAAAACTACATGGATCGTCTAGAACCAAGCCAATATAGCTCTATAAAAAGATGGCATGGATTGTGTAGAACTTACCTAGCACGAACCTGGAGTCTGGGATGCGATGTCGCAAGGAGGTGTCGGTGATGAAGAGGTTCGGTAGAGCCAATCAAACTTGATCGCTCGGCGTTGTACCCAGGAGTCAGCATGTAACACCCTCATTTTCATCCATCATGCATTGCATACATTCTAATACATGTCTAACATTAATCCAAATAAAAAGGACCAAGATTAAAATGAATTAGAAACAAAACCGCACTTAAGAATTCTGGGAAGTGCGGACTAGTCCGATTTTGGTGCGGACTAGTCTGATTTCTCTCTGACTTTAAACGGACTTGTCCGTTTTGCTTTGAACTAGTCTCTTTTTACCTCTGGACACTTTCAGACTTATCCAGCCCATAGTGGACTATTCTGGTGTCTCAAATTGCTTGAAAATTTGCTATGTCCCTGGACTTGTCCGAAATAGTCCGGTATTCCAGCGGACTTGTCCGTTTTTCCCCTAACTAAGTTCGGACTTTTACGATTTTTGGCCAGACTTGCCTGTTTTTCCCCTATGAATAAGTTCAGAATTGTCCGATATCCAGTCTAGACTTGTCCGTTTTCGTCTCTGTCAATCTTCGGACTAGTTCGACCATTTTGAATTTGTCTGATAAATCGCGACTCCGAGTCGATCTTTTGTTTCACGACTTGTTTCTTGGGTTTTACATTAATTGGGCCTAAGGACATTGTGCCTAACTCCTTTAGAGCCCATGTGGGACTCCAAACTGACCTCTACTCATCTCAAACTGTAAATCCATCCAACCTTAGCCTCCACCTCTATATAAACAACCCCACCCCTTGCTTGACATCTATTTGCCACTTTTCCAGCACACCCAAACCCTAGATCGTGATTAGCCGTCACCAAGGAGGGAGAAGGAGATCTAGAGTAAGAAGAAGAAGAGGAGGAGGAAACGAAAGAGGATCAAGATCTCCATCAACTTCGCATTCTTCATCGCCAATTCACCATCAAGTTCTTCATCAACCCTAGATCTTCAAGATCCCAGTTTTACCTCCAAGATCTTTGATTCATTGTAGTCCTAAACACCTGGTATACCTTATATTCTCTTTTCCTTACGTGAATTCAACCTCAAATCTCCAAATTCACATCGATCTAGAAAACCCTAGTTCGCCAGTTCTGCGAAGTGCGGACTTGTCCGGTCCCTAGCGGACTAGTCCAACTTTCCTGGTTAAATTGTGTTGAATTAATTCTAAAATTGGTTCGAATCAACTGCAAACCTGTTCAAACTTGTTAAAAGCTATTAGGACTAGTTAGTAAACATCATTAACAACTAATTAGCTAGTTTTGCTTCGCATTTGCATTAATCATGCATGTCGTGTCATATTGAGTAATATATGTGCATCTGTTGATTGTGTTTCTTGTCTTGTATGTTTATTGTAAGAATTAGACGGTTTTCCGCTAGAGAGTGCTGCGGAGGATCTCCAGCACCAAGAATTTGAAGGCTTTGACCCGAACCAATACCAAGAGCAAGACAAGTGTCCTTGAAGCATATTGATCTAGTTTTTTTTTAAATAAATGTTTTGTTTTCAAAACTACATGCTTGTGTCCATTTGATGGGAATCCTATGGTAGGAAGTTTACTAGTGTTGTATAACCACCCTTGTCACCTGGAATTCATGGTAGAGAGTCGGGATGGGCTTTTTAACATTTTGCTTTGCTTAATTAATTGGGATGGGAAAACAACTATACCACTTAGTTTAATTATGCATTTATGAGATTATGGTTAGTATGAATTGGTTAATATGATGTGGTAATGGGTGATATAAGCAAGCCTGGTATGTGGATGGGTTGGTTGTTATGGTGGTTTGTTTGCTTTAGATCTAAGGACCGGTTCGTGGAGCGACCATCCAGGATTTACAGTGCCACCACGAGGCCAAGTATGGGTGCAGCGTAGCTGATTAATTATGGCTTTGCCAGTGCTATTTGGACCATTAAGCATGCTCGAGGAAGGGGTAGTCGGATTGGGTTTGTTGATGATTGGTGCGACTACCATGGGATCCGAATGGCTCAAGAGGGGGCCCTTGGTTGAAGATGTGCTCAGTTGGAGGCATCACCACCGGCGAAACCTCAGTGTGGTTCAAATAGTCTAGTAATCCCTTTGTAAATGATATTTTGTGATCTCTTGGCCACACACCTAAGGAAGTGTGAGACGGCATAATTGAGATTCTATAGTCATTGAAAGGTGATGAAATCACAAACACGTGAGTAAAGTGGTACAACCTCTGTAGGGTGTCTAAGAACTATCATGATAGCCGTGCTCCCGGTTATGAGCAACCTGGACCCTCACATGATTACAAGGGTTTTGGTGTTGGGATGGTTTGGTAATGGTTATGGTTTGGTATTTGTTATGATTATGGTTGATAACATGGTTATGGTTATGGATGGTATTATGGTTTATGGCAATGGACATGGTTATTGGTAATAAAAAATCTAGAATATGGATGATGGTAATGAGTTTGGACAAGTACTATGATATTAATTTATGGTTTATAATGTGATGAGTAGGTTTAGGTCCGATCTTCCGAAAGGTAAAGTCGATTGTGGTGGAGAACTCGACGTTGATGATCCGCGACACTCAAGCGGGTTGAGTACCCCTGCAATCACTACACCACGGCTCCGTTGGTTATAAACCAAGCTGCACACACTTGACCTCGCCAAGAAGGCTAATCCCTTCAAGTGCAACCGAGAACACGAGCAAGAATGTCGAAGACACGATCTGAAATCGCGAAGTTGGGGTCTCACAAACCGTAGAACGGCGATATTATTGATCTAAGCAAAACCCACCAAATATGACCGGCGGCTGCAGTATTTAAATGCTAGGGTTTTGTCAAAACACGATTAGACGCGTCCCTAATGGACTCTTACGGGATACAAGGCCCAAAGGCCCAATTCGGTGGCGCAGCACCGGACAGAAATCTGGACTCGACTTTTTTCGACTATTCCCAATGACTCCGGTGGAATTTTGAGGTGGCACCAGAAGCATTGGAAATTTCATCTTCTCCTCTTTCCGTGCATATGTAGACGTCGAAACCGGAGCACGTATGCCTCCTGGGCATTTGTTTTAACGTGGACTGCTCCTGGACTCCGAGTTGAACTCGAGTCCGAGTTAAAAACTGTTTCCATCAACTTTTGAATGTCCCAGCTGGTTCTCCATGTTCCCAAGACCTCTTTCCTTCACTTATTGATCTTCTCCATTATTCCTAATAATAATTAAATCATCACATAGCAATCTATTCTCAAACTCACATGCAAACGAAGTTAGGAACGAATTCACCTGCTGATTTATTAACTGTGCTCGTGCTCTTGTGATTGGTCCTTGCAGTTCAATGTGCGTCTCTGTTGTTGTGATGTCCTCATCATAATGGGCTTATTTCACATACATACAATATATTGCTTTTCAAATGTTTTAATGTACTTTTCAGCACTTAGCCATTATTGTATTCGTCATTTGCATCAGCTACATGTCATACTTTCCACACTTCACTACAGGGATTCCGTCCTGCTGCAACAATTGTACTGCAACGAATACTAAATCGTTGCAGTAAGCTTGGTCTTTTGCCGCGATTCACTAGTTCTTGGCATTATCATCTATCGCCACGGAACACGATTGTCGCATTAGGATCTTTTGCCATGATTCACTAGTTTGTGGCATTAAGATCTATCGCCACGAATTTGTTGCCACGATTCACTAGTTCCTGGCATTAGCATCTATCGCCACGGAACACGATTGTTGCATTAACATCTGTTGCTACGATTCAATAGTTTGTGGCATTAGGATCTATCGCCATGAATCTGTTGTCACGATTAACTAGTTCGTGGCACTATCATCTACCGCCACGGAACACGATCCTTGCATTAGGATCTGTTGCCACGATTCACTAGTTCGTGGCATTAGCATCTATTGCCACGGAACATGATCGTTGCATTAGGATCTGTTGCCACGATTCACTAGTTCATGGCATTAGCATCTATCGCCACGAATTTGTTGCCACGATTCACTAGTTCGTGGCATTAGCATCTATTGATACGGAACACGATCGTTGAATTAGGATATTTTGCTATGATTCTATAGTTCATGGCATTAGGATCTATCGCCACGAATCTGTTGCCACGATTCACTAGTATGCGACATTATCATCTATCGCCACAGAACACGATCATTGCATTAGGATCTGTTGCCACGATTCACTAGTACGTGCGGTTAGCATCTATCACCACAGAACACGATCGTTGCATTAGGATCTGTTGCCATGATTCACTAGTTCGTGGCGTTAGAACCCCTCGCCATGAAACACAATTGTTGCATTAGGAACTTTTGCCACGAAACACAAACGTTGCATTAGGAACTTTTGCCATGATTCACCAGTTCGTGGCATTATCATCTATCGCCTCGAAACACAAACGTTGCATTAGGAAATATTGCCACGATTCACCAGTTCGTGGTGATAGGATCTATCGCCATGAAACACTATCATTGTATTAGGATCTGTTGCCATGAAATATCGGTTTGTGGTGTTAGGATCTATCGCCACGGAATAGAATTGTTGCATTAGGAACTTTTGCCACGATTCACCAGTTCTTGACATTAGGATCTATCGCCACAAAACAAAATCATTGCATTAGGATCTGTTGCCACGATTCACCAGTTTGTGGCACTAGGATCGATTGCCACAAAACAGAATCGTTGCATTAGGATTTGTTGCCACGATTCACCAGTTCATTGCATTAGGATCTATCATGCGAAAACACAATCGTTGCATTCGGAACTTTCCCCACGATTCACCAGTTCGTGGCGATAGGATCTAGCGTCATGAAACACAATCGTTGCATTAGGAACTTTCCCCACGATTCACCAGTTCGTGGCGTTAGGATCTATCGCCATGGACACAATCATTGCATTAGGAACTTTTGCCACAATTCACCAGTTCGTGGCATTAGGATCTATGGTCACGAAACACAATCGTTGCATTACGAACTTTTTCCACGACTCACCATGATTCAATATCGGCTTGCTGCTAAGCTTGCTGCTAAATAGAATAGCAGCTTCTATGTTTTCAAAAAAAAAATCAAATAGTTCACGTACAGTGCTAGCTCACATGGTACTTATATAAAAAAATCATCATCTTCGCTGTCCTCCCCAAATATTGGAGGTACAATACCATCATTGATATATGTATCATCATCATCATCATTGTCATCGTCGTCATCTTCATTTGAAAGAGCGGAAGCATCACCGGTTGCTCCCTCAATGTCATTCCTATACCATGTGGTCTTATCCTCATTTATATCAGTAAGTCGTCGATCATCAAATGTCTCAATCTCCATCGTCTCAGTGACATTATTTTCACTTACTCCAGGGGGCATGGCAAAAAGGTTTTGTGGCTTCGTTTTAACAACTGTAGCCCATTTAGGTTGCTTCACTCTTCGAACGTAAGAAACTTGTTCTGCTTGGGTGGCTAGAATGTAAGGCTCATACTTAAATTGAGAAAGAGTAATGTCAACATCTATCATTCCGTATCGATCCATTTTGTAGCCTCTGCTTTGGCTCTGACCGGAACGAGGCCGATCAAACTAGTCACATTCAAATAAAAGAACCTCTTGATTTTTTTTTTCAAAGTCAACAGAAATCATTTTCTTGATTACTCCATACCACTCATGATCACCATCCCGAACAAAAGCACCACTGTTTTGCATCTGTAAATCTTTCTCCACTTCTGATGTTCGAAAGAAGATGCCATTTATGAATGATCGACTAAAAACGTGCCCGACAATCAGGTCCTCTAGATAATGCATACAAATAATCGGTTACTTTGCCTTCTTTGTGTAATTGGTTACGTAATAATGTTGTCATCAAACATGATCGCGAGGTTTTCAAGTGCATGTTACTTGTCCATGCATGCTTGCTACACTCAAAACATGATCAACGAACCTCAAATATGTCGATCTTTCAATAAAATTAGAAAACACCTAATGTCATCAAACTTGCATGATCGAGGTCTTATGCGTGTCAAACTGAGAAAAACATGAACGAGAGTTTGTGATATATATATATATATATATATATATATATATATATATATATATATATATATATATATATATATATATATATATATATATATGATGATCTTTCAACAAAAAGAGAAAGAAGAAACCATCCCGAACAACAGCACCACTGTTTTGCATCCGTAAATCTTTTTCCACTTCTAATGTTCGAAAGAAGAAGCCATTTATGAATGATCGACTAAAAACGTGCCCGACAATCAGGTCCTCTAGATAATGCATACAAATAATCGGTTACTTTGCCTTCTTTGTGTAATTGGTTACGTAATAATGTTGTCATCAAACATGATCGCGAGGTTTTCAAGTGCATGTTACTTGTCCATGCATGCTTGCTACACTCAAAACATGATCAACAAACCTCAAATATGTCGATCTTTCAACAAAATTAGAAAACACCTAATGTCATCTAACTTGCATGATCGAGGTCTTATGCGTGTCAAATTGAGAAAAACATGAACGAGAGTTTGTGATATATATATATATATATATATGTATATATGACGATCTTTCAAGAAAAAGAGAAAACACGTAATGTCATGAAACATGATCGAGGTCTTTTGCGTGACAAACTGAAAAAAAAAACTAGAATATTGCATATACCTTGGGCCGGTGGGCCCTTTGCATGTCAAACTTAAAAACTGGAACTGAAAAACTGAAACACCGCCGGACGGACAAACAAAGTATGCCAAGTGGGCCACTGCATACCCTGGATCCTTTGCGTGTCAAATTAAAAAACTGCCTGTGAAGCAGAGATGAGACACGTCGAGCTATTGCGAAAACTTAGAGGAGGCCAACCGTCGTTTGGATTAATTCGAAAGCACAGTTTTCGAAGCTATGCAATCTGAATTCTTGTGCAGGCGTGCAATTCATGAATCTCAGCCATTGGACGGACATCCAAGGGTGGCTGATATTTTACGCATAGATCATTCCCTTTACATGGGATTTATGTGTAAAATGGCAGCCACCCTTGGATGTCTGTCCAATGACTGAGATTCGGGGATTGCACGCTTGCACAAGAGTCCATATTGCACAGCAGTCATTGCCCGCTTAGACGATGACGCACTATAAAGGCACACCCGTCCTCTTGGGTCTCCGCCGCACCACTCCATCGATCATAGCCTCCAAACTTCTCTTGCTTCACCACTGCACCATCGCCGACCACCTCTTGCTCTTTCTCCGCACCTCTATCGCCGCACAAATGGGTAGCCCTGCACCGAAGCACTCCAGGCTGTCGATGTCCTCCAAACCTCCTTATTCTCTGATTCCGTCGCAGCCAAGGCCGATGGAACTGGAGGCGGAACCCGCACCTCCTCCGTCCCCTTCTCTGCCCGCGGTGCCCGCACCTCCTCATCCCCATTTGGGTTCAGGAGACTGCCCGCCTCATCGAACACTGCTTTGATGAACTCGATTGGCACCTGAAGGAGGCCACCGAGCACATTTCCGCCACCGCCAGGCGCGCAAAAAAGCTCGACAAATTGGCGCGGGATGTATTTTTCGATACATCTCGCTAGTGTGATCGTCTGGGTCTTGGGAAACTTCCCGTTTGCACCAGCATAGACATCGCCGGCCACTACTGCTTTGGGTTAGGGTTTGTTGCCGGTCATCTCAACGTCCTCTATGAGACGATCGGGGAGGTGGCTGTGGAGGAGGGCCGCCATCATCTTCTGCAGACCGTCACCCAGAAGCTTCGAACTCAATTGCTGGAGGAGGCGGCAGCGGCAGCAGCGGAGGAGGCGGCGGCGGCAGCGGCGGTAGAGGAGGAGGCGGCGGCGGCAGAGAAGGAGGTGGAGGAGATCTCCTCCGACTCCGAGTAGAGTAGTTTTTGTAGTTTTTTTTTCTTTTTTTTTTCTATGTGCTTTCGTAGTTCTTGTTTGTAATATATGTGTTGTTTCTATGCTAATGAAAAATGTCTTTTCTGTTCATGAACAATGTGTCTTATGCAGTATCGAAAAACAACTCCTTTCTGATAAAGGGGCGAGATAATTGTTGTTCAAAATCTAGACAAGAATTTGTTGTGTTGCGACAATCGACGACTCTTGGTTGAAACTCCATTGAGATCGTGGTTGAGGCTGCGTTTCTCCTCTTTTGTGTTCTTTCACTCATTTTTTTCATTTGTAGTCGGTGCATGTGAAAATGTATTTTTAGTAGTAGTATATACTACATGTTATCATTTCATTATGATTAATGTTACAGAATGCTCATTGTTTGCCATCATCTTTCGTGTACTTGGGTGTTCTGTATTTGCATATCGTTTGCATTAGCACATATACATTTGGCGATTCATATTTTTGTTCGTATTTTTCTAGATTGTCCCACTAGCTAGCAGATGACTGCTTTTAGATTTTGATCTTCATGCATGGCAACAAAGATGAATTAAGAAGCGAGCAAATTGTCCTAAGAATTCTACCCCTATAGTTACACGCACCATGTGCAAGAATCGACGCAACATGACATGTAATTAATCATGATTGCATGCGTGCACAAGGGCACGGCTTGTGTCAAATTCTCCACTCCCGCGAAAATTTTTTCGTTCTTCTTGGCGTGCCCCATTTGATATTTTGATAATTCAATTTTCACTACATGCGCCTCCAATTTCAGTCCCGCCTATTTTTTTAACCCTATTTCAGCCACGATGAGTATAAATAGAAACACTGGCCTCTGTTCCCAACACACCGCTGCCCCACCCTTCCGGTGATCTCGCAATACTCCAAATGTGTTGTCTCTATGTCCTGTGTTCCATACTTGTATTCCTAAGAAATTCCCGTGTTTTCATTTCCCACGGTTTTTACAATTTTTTCCCCATGGATCTTGCAGTGACGCATTGAAGCTCTTGGTGGTGTTGACTCCTGGGTACAAGCCCGGGCGACCAAGTTTGACGGGCTCTACTAAACCTCTTCGTTGCCGACACCTCCCTGCGACATCGCATCCCGGACTCCAGTTTTGTGCTAGGTAAACTATACGATGCATGCCGTCTTTTTATAGAGCTATATTGGCTTGGTTCTACACGATCCATGCTGTTTTGGGCTAGTTATGTTCTACACGATCCATCTTGATATGCGAAGATTAAATAAATTAATAAAGAAGAAATGTGTTCTTCTGTTTCACGAATTTAGTTATATATATATATATATATATATATATATATATATATATATATATGTCCCGAAATAAATGTCGCTCCGACAGCTTATTACGGTAGTGTATTTCTAGTTCAATTCCTGGCTAGGAACAATAAATACTAAAAACCAGAGGTAGTATGTAATTTCTGGATTTAGAAGTAAATGACGCACAGGTTATCTAATCAACCACTCCAAATTTTGTACTCTCATTTCTGTTTTACAAATTTGTATTCCTAAAATTTTCAGTTCCGACGGTTTTGACACTTTTTTCTTTCTTATGGCTTTCTCGGATCGTACATTTTTTTCTATTCCTTCATTTCTAATTCATCCGTTCGTAACAAACACTGCAGTTTATAGAAACCACACTGTCCGATCCAAAATCTACATCGATCATGTAATATGATGTTATCACTGTTATTTGGAATGACTACGACTACTTACAATGCTCTTTACATTAGGAACAATACATCAAACTGTGATGTCGTCTACAAGCATTCATGGTGGCCAACAAGCACCTGGTATAACTATAAATGTGTTTACTATCAAAATTAGAAAAAATAGAAAACATTAAATCCTTTGCATGGTATGCAAAGAATATTGTAGCACATGATGTTCAGGAACCCCGAGGTTCTTCACTCCCTGGTACTACGATGCATGAATCAACAGCAGGTATAGATATACAAACCAGAAATACTCCTTCCGCCCCAGCCTAACTTTACTTTTGGAGCTTAAAAAATGTCCCACTCTAACTCTATCGGTAGCTTCCAACTACCCATATCACATCACATTACTACCTGCCTCTCTACTGTGCCATTTGTTTTCGCAGAGCATGTTAGTTTTTTACTCCTTTGACATTGAATTTGGAGCATTTGGAGAGACTACGTTCTGTCCTTTAGATGTATTGATGATGGGTGTATCATGGTCATTTGCATTCTTTCCTAGGCTCTACTAATTGTTTTAGCATGCCTTGCAATTCTACTTTCTTAGTGCTCCCTCCTTCACACAATAGTTGTTGTTAGGACAACAAACTTAGTTCAATTTTGAACTAGATTTGTTGTCCTAATAACAACTATTGTGAGAAGGAGGGAGTAGTCTTTATAGTTAACAGTTCATCAGCCTGTGTGATGGCGTGATTTTTTTATACCTCCACGCTGTGCTCTCTCGCCGCCGGCCACTTCGGCCGGCACCGACGCCCACACCCTGCTGCTGGTCACTTTAGTGTCCTACCCGATGCATCTACCTTGCCCATCGCCATGTCCCATCCTTCGTGTGCCATGATTACCCCACCGCCCGCAAATCCCTGGCCATTACTCGCCCTGCCACCAATCCTCCTCGAGAGTTTCAGCGAGATCGAACCCTAACTTTGTTTAGCGTCGCAAGCTGGAACTATGCAGTATTGCACCTACGGTAGCCACCACTGACAAGTGGACCCGATGTCTCATGGGACCACATGTTAGTGGTAGCTAATGCAAGTGCAGTACTACGTAGGATTTTAATCCCGCAAGCTGCCTGCCTTATTTGTCTTGCATTCACCACCTGCTACTGCAAGCGTTCATTACTTGTCCTGCAACTAATAATTCTTTTCGAGACGCGCTCTGGCTGATGTCAGTGAGACCGAACCGGCGAACCCTATCTTTGTCTAGTCTAGCGTTGCCAGATGTATGCCCGCCCCCTCACAGTCTTGCTTACTTTGCTGCTGGACTGAAAATCATTTGCGGTACTACGAGTGCGTACCGCAACTGACATGTGTACCTAATGGCTCATTTTAGGGTATGAACAGCAGCAAAGAATTCAACATTGTACCCCCCCTCAGATCAAAATAGTTGTCGTTCAGACAGTCCTAACTAGTTCATTTTTAATTCATTTGTTGGTCTGATATGACAATTAATATAAACCAGGAGGGAGTAATACAAAACAAAATGCTACTGGGACGCAGTCCTCCCACACTCGTATTTGCCGCACTCGTCCTGAAGATGGTATGAACATCGAACTTTTCTTCTTTTCACACTATTTGTACATGATACTAAACTTGGTCAGGCAGTAATTTGCTTTAATCATTTACCGTTTGAATCAATGTAACAGAAGGAAACAAGTTTGGAACAAGTGTGGCTAAATGACTTAAGGTTGCCAGAAAATGCTATGCATCCCAAGTTAGTAGATTGGAGCATGTGAAGCTACCAATTCAGTTCTCCACTAGGTTGGGTTCTGCGGTTGGTATTAACCAGCGACACTTTGTCGATGATGTGGTTATGTTTACCAAAAGACATGCATCCCTCAACGGTGCAAGGAAGTGGGCAGAGGTTGGCCATAGTAACAAAAGAGATATAGTACGAGACATTCTGGTTAGTGTTGTCACACCCCCACACAAGTATTTTTTTCTTGCAATCTCCATCTTGTACGTTTACAGCAACTTGTTATACAATGTATATTATTCCTGGGACATAGAAGACACACCAGAGAGCGCAAGAAAAATTTTGAAAATTGCTGGTGAGCGCTACAAGGGGTGCGCTCGACTTTGCATGGCACCTATAAGAGTTATTCTACCGATGAAGAACGTATACTAAACAAGCCTACTGATGTAACGGCGCTCGAGTGGTTGCACCTAATAGAATATTTTGGGTCTGAGCGATTCAAGGTCAGCTAACTTTTTAATAGAATCGCATCATACAAAAACTATTTGATATACATTCATTCATATAATTAATTCTTAAAATTATTGCAGTCAATAAGCAGGACCAATTCTGAAAATCGAAGAAGACAAAAGGCGAGTCACTTGCTTGGCTCCAAATCCTACGCCCAACTTAGTTATGAGAATGTATGAAAAAACATCACGCTTTTACTTTGCGCTGCAAACAATATGTATATCGACATGTTGAATTTTTCTTGTATTTTATGTAGCGAGACCCAGAGACTGGAGAAGAACCTGATGACATACAACTGTGGGAGGCAAGCCATTTGTTGGAGAACGGTGACTGGGCAAACAAGCTGGCAGAAGCTATACATGTGAGTAACACTTCAAACAATCCTCAATTAAATAAATATTTGCAATTTACCTGTGACTTTTCTTTTCGTATATAGATCTAGGCATGTGCCCAAGTGGATGACATGGAAGCTAAGCAGGGAGGCCCAATTCCAAATGAGGAGAGAAACCACATCTACCAGCGTTGTTGTAGATCCTCAATCGGTTGTGCAGGATCATGGGTTCGGGGACGTTGTTATATGGCTAACCCAAATGGTCCGATCGTGAACGTATGCATATCCAGATGTCTAAACACCTCAACGACCAAGTTCGAAACTTAGAAGAAAGAAATGCAGGCCTCAAGCAAATAGTCCAGGAGTTGGATGGAAGAAATGATAGCTTAAACACCCAGATGGACTACATAAACCAGAAGAATGAAGAGTTAAACGTTCATGTCCAGAACTTAAAAGGTCAGATAACAGCTGATCATGAGCAGACAGCTAAGGAAATGTAGGACATGCGCGCCTCAATGGCTGAAATGCACCAAATGATGATGGAGACCACTCCACAAAAGGTCCAACCAAGGAACCGCCAAAAGCCACCTGCTGCAACAATTAGTCCCTGTCAGCTTAGGCAAAATTACATGCAAACACGTCATGAACAACTTAATACTTGAGTGTTGTTATGCATGTTGCAATATCAATTGATGGATGTTTATTGTTAAACTCGTGATTCTGTTGCCGCTAATTTTCAAACCTGATGCATTAGGATTCTACTGTCGCTAATTATAAAAATGTGGCATTACGAATTTCTTGTCACGAATGATAAATTGTGGCAATAGGAAGCTATTGCCATGAATTACAAAACGTTGCAGTATAAACATTCGTCAACAACTCAAAATACGTTGCACTAGACTGCTATTGCCACCACGTAGAAAACGTTGCATTACAACATTATTGCCACATATGAGAAAACATTGCATTACACCTCTATCACCATAAACCATTAAACGTTGCATTACAACCGTACTGCCACATATCAGAAAATGTTGCATTACGAACCTATTGCTCCAGATCAGGAAATGTTGCATTAGAAACCTATTGCCACAGATCAGGAAATGTTGCATTACGAACCTGTTGCTACAAATAAGAAATCATAGCAATATCCAACTATTCGCCACAGATGTGAAATGCAGCACCATGCTATTTCCCACGGATCTGAAATCGTTGCAATACACTACTATTCGCCATGTCTGTGCACTATCGCAATAACATACTATTTGCTAGGGACGTTAAACCGTCGCAGTACCACACTATTTGCCACGACTGTGACATCGTTGCAGTACCATACTATTTTCCACGAATGTGAAATCGTATCAGTATTGTGATATTCGTTGCAATACCAGTACTATTTGCCACGGCGGTGAAATCGTTGCAATACTGCACTATTTGCCACGAATGAGAAATTGTTGCAGTCACATACTATTACCACAAATGTGAAAACCGTTGCAATATCATGATATTTATTGCAATACGTTGAATCGTCGCAATATGCTAAATCATTGTAGTAACACACTATTTGCCATGAATGTGAAATCGTTGCAATACCGTACTATTGCCACGGCTGTTAAATCATTGCAATCACATACAATTACCATAAATGTGAAATCATTGCAATAACATGATATTCGTTGCAATACGTTAAATCGTCGCAATACGCTAAATCGTTGTAATAGCATTACTATTTGCCACGAATATGAAATTGTTGCAATATCGTGTTTTTTGCCACGATCATGAACTCGTAGCAATACTGTACTATTCGTTGCAATACGTTAAATTGTTGCAATAGCGTACTATTTGCCACTGATGTGAAGTCGTTGCAGTACCATACTATTTGCCACAGATGTTAGGATGTCGCAATAACCTATCGCCATGGGAATTATTACGATGATTCGTAAAAACTATCGCCACACTCTTTTTCGTTGCAGTAGTGACCTATAGCGACAAAAAACGACCTATTGCGACGAATTTTTTTTGTTGCAATCAATCGGAATCCTTGCAGTGCTTGCTGAGTATGACATGTACTCACCCTTGCAATTCCCCCACCAACAGTTGCAGGTCAGGATTGGGAGTTTAACGATGATAATGCGGAGTTCTAGGTTGTGTCTGCCGTCAGCTTTGCCTATGGTGTTGATTGGAGCTGCGTTATACCATTGCTTATGCTACTTAGTTGCTTAGTTTGCTTATTTAGTTTATTTTCGCTGCATTAGTTCAAACTTGTTATTAATATAAATTAGAGCTTGTATTTGAGGATATTATTAATTGTGTAATAAAATGGGTTAATTAATCTTGTTTTGTTATAATTTTGTGTATATCCTTTTGTGAATGCACTCATGTATGTGTGTTGAACGTCTTTGGCACACATATACGTTCACTTGGTTCACCTTCGGAACTGCATGTCACACACCACCACCAAGAGATTCGATGCATCACTGCAAGATCCATGGGGAAAATGTTGTAAAAACCATGGGAAATGAAAACACGGGAATTTGTTAGGAATACAAGTTTGGAACAAAGGACAGAGAGACAACACATTTGGAGTACTGTGAGATCACCAGAAGGGCAGGGCAACGCTGTGTCGGTAACGGAGGCCAGTGTTTCCATTTATACTCATCGTGGCTAAAATAGGGTTACAATAGGCGGGGCTAAAATTGGAGGCGCAGGGAGTGAAAATTGAACTATCAAAATCTCAATTGTGGTGCGCCAAGAAGAACGAAAAAAAATTTCGTGGGCTGGAGAATTTGACACTAGCCGTGCCCTTGTGCACGCATGCAATCGTGATTAATTACATGTCATGTCGCGTCGATTCCTACAAATGGTGCGTGTAGCTAGAGGGGTAGACTTATTTAGACAACCTGCTCGCTTCTTAATTCATCTTTGTTGCCATGCATGGAGATCAAAATCTAAAAGTAGTCATCTACTAGCTAGTGGGACATTCCAAAAAAAAATACAAACAAAAATATGAATCGTAAAATGTATATGTGCTAACGCAAATGATTTGCAACTACAGAACACCCAAGTCAACGAAAGGACGATGGCAATCAATCAGCATTCTGTAACATTAATCACAATGAAATGATAACATGTAGTATATACTACTACTAAAAATATATTTTCACATGCGCCGACTAGAAATGAAAAAATTGAGTGAAAGAACACAAAAGAGGTGAAACGCAACCTCAACCACCATCTCAATGGAGGTTTTAAACAAGAGTCGTCGATTGTTGCAAGACAACGAATTCTTGGCTAGACATTGAACAATAGTTATCTCGCCCTTTTTTCAGAAAGGAGTTGTTTTTCGATACTGCATAGGATGCATTGTTCATGAACAGAAAAGACATTTTTCATTAACATAAAAACAACACATTTTATACAAACAAGAACTACGAAAGCACGTAGAAAACAAGAAAAAGAAAAACTACAAATACTACTCTACTTAGAGTCAGAGGAGATCTCCTCCGCCTCCTTCTCCGTCGTAGCCGCCGCCTCCTCCGCTGCCGTCGCAGCTGCCGCCTCCTCTGGCAATTGAGTCTGAAGCTTCTGAGTGATGTTCTGCAAAGGAAGCTTGCGGCCCTCCACCCCAGCCACCTCCCCGATCGTCTCGTAGAGGACGTTGAGATGACCGGTCATAAACCCTAACCCGAAGAAGTAGCGGCCGGCGGTGTCCATGCTGATGCAGACAGGAAGTCTCCCAAGACCCAGATAGTCACATGAGCGAGATGTATCGGAATATACATCTCATGCCAATTTGTCGAGCTTTTTTGCGTGCCCGGCGGTGGCGGAAAGGTGCTCGGCGGCCTCCTTCAGGCACTGATCGAGTTCATCGAAGCGGTGTTCGAGGAGGCGGACAGTCTCATGAACCCAAACAGGATGAGGAGGTGCAGGCATCGGAGGCGGAGAAGGGGACAGAGGAGGTGTGGGCGTCGCCTCCAGTTTCACTGGCATTTGCTGCAACGGAAATGGAGAAAAAGGAGGTTCGAAGGGCGTCGATGGCCTGGAGCGCCTCGGTGCGGGGCTACCCATTTGTGCGTCGACGTGGGTGTGGAGAAAGAGCGAGAGGTGGTCAGCAATGGTGTCACGGAGAAGCAAGAGAAGTTTGGAGGCTACGATCGATGGAGTGGTGTGGCGGAGACGGAAGAGGACAGGTGTGCCTTTATAGCGCATCGTCGTCTAAGCCCGTGAGTGGAGATGATCGCACACTTCGAAACTGTGCTTTCGAACCGATGAGTTGGTCAGAGTTATTTCAAACCGCGGTTTGCCTCCTCTGGGTTACCGCAACGGCTCAACGCATCCCATATCGGCTTCACAGGCTGTTTTTTAATTCGACACACATAGGGTCCAGGGTATGCAATGGCCCACCTGACATACTTTGTAGGTCCGTCCCGTGGTGTTTCAGTTTTTCAGTTCGAGTTTTTAAGTTTGACACGCAAAGGGCCCACCGGCTCGAGGTATATGCAATGTTCTATTTTTTTTAGTTTGTCACGCAGAAGACCTCGATTATGTTTCATGACGTTACGTGTTTTCTCTTTTTGTTAAAAGATCGTCACAAAACACAAGAAAAAAGTACAAGACACAAGAAAAGAAAAACATCAAAAGAAAACCTAAATCCTCCTCCTCCTTATGAATTGTCCAAAAAATAATCAAATCCTTTCTCATGAATTGTCATTCCTGAGGAACACGATAAACACACCACACATTCATTCATTAACACATATATATATATCACAAACCCTCATTCATGTTTTTCAGTTTGATACGCAAAAGACCTCGATCATGCATGTTTGTTGACGTTAGGTGTTTTCTAATTTTGTTAAAAGATCATCAGTATGACAACTAACATGTTATATATATATATATATATATATATATATATATATATATATATAGTTTGAGGCTCGTTGATCATATGTTTGGGGTGTAGCATGCATGGACAACTATAACATGCATGTGAGAGAGACGTCGATGATCATGTATGATGACGTTACATGTGTTTTTTCTCTTTTTGTTAATTGATCATTATATATATATATATATATATATATATATATGTATGTATAGTTTGAGGCTCGTTGATTATATGTTCGGGGCGTAGCATATATATATGAGTGGACAACTATAATATGCATGTGAGAGAGACGTCGTTGATCATTCAAGATATGACGTTACACGTGTTTTCTCTCTTTTTGTTCAAATATCGTCATGTTTGAGGCTCGTTGATCATGTTTGGGGTGTAGCAAGCATGGACAAGTAACAACATGCACTTGAAAACCTCGCGATCATGTTTGATGACAACATTAAGTGCTTTCTTTTTTTGTTAAAAGATTGTCATATATATATATATATATATATATATATATATATATATTTTGAGGCTCGTTGATCACGTGCTGATTATTAGTTGTCGCATTAGAAGAGCTTGTTTGACTCATGGACAAGGAAAAATCTTCGTATGTAGTACAAAGTATAAGTTGGTTGGCTTTGCCGTTTGTACGTGAAGGATGCGGCTAGGTAGTTGCTCTTGCATGTGTATGGTAATTACGTGAGTGTTTGGCCAGGTCATGTGTGGTTACTCCACTATGCACCCTAAACCCGGTGTTGAGGCCGTGTATGTGCGTACAGTCTAGTGTCATGTGGCAAAGTGCTTAGTCATCAATTGTGTTTGGTTTGACGTCGAAGTTGGATTGGAGATATAGGATAATCTATTTGTCTATGTATTGGATCATCAAAATTAATGTTTGGTTGGATGGACTGGACGATATAATTTTTTGTTTGGTAGGTTGGATGAAACTTGGGTGAATTATTGAATCATCTAAGTTGATAATTTCATAATATTAATTATTCATATAATAATCATCATATTACTAGCAAATATTAAAATTAATATCATAATTGTAATTAATAATCAACAATAAACAAGTTAATTATCACTAATTACATTACTAAGAAGCATAACTAGATAAGGTGGATGGACACACATCAAACCAAATATCCTAGACCATCTCATCCAGCATCTGCGAGGAATATTTTATATTCCTCAAACCTGGATCACCCTGTTTGTCTGATCGTGAAACAAATAACACATGACAGGACCATCCAATTAATCCAAGTCAATTCAATCCAAGACAAGCACCAAAACACATATCCTTTTGGCCGCGTCGTGCTCGTGCACTTTATGATGGATCGTGCAGGCCGAGCGCTGAGTTATTCGGATCGCTGAGCAAATTTCGGACATGGAGCTCGTGTGCCCGTGCGTGCTGCAAGATTCGGTGCGTTGGCGTACGTGGCAATCATCAGGGTAGGGTGGCACAGTCGCGGGAACCGTGCAGTGCACCCTTGGTTTTATGGCTGTAAGATTCGGAGCGTGAACATACGTGGCAACCATGTGTGTAGGGTCGCACAGAGACAGCGCGGCCCTGCCGCAGAAAAATTGATTCCCGCACCACGGGGTTGAGAGATAAGACCATCTGATCCGCAGGCCGCAACGATTTCCTCTAAAACTTACTCTATGTCTCTATCCCTCTATACTTCCAATATATCCTCTATACATCCAGATTTTCTCTCGGACACCTCTATACTTCCAGTAATCTACTTTATATTTACAGTTGAGTAAGATTTACCGTGAACCACTGTGGATGGGCTTAAAGGCAGGCCCAGCTCTGGGCCTAGGCGGGAGGGGCTATCGCCTAGGGCTAGGCACGGGGGAGGGGGCACAATGACAGCTGGTAAAGAGAAAAAATAAAATTAATTAGTATTTGCATCATCCGTGTGTGATGTACAGTTACACCGTCTAGCTTTTTATTTTCGTAATTTTTTGAAATATAATACTACTACGTACGTCCTAATGTGTTTAATATTTATTAGATATAATATTACTAATGTGTTAATTTTCCATATGCGATGTTTTCGATAAAAGGAGGAGTTTTTCGTTAATTCATGTATTGTAGGACACATTGTTCTTGAACATAAAAGATATTTTTCATTAACGCAAAAACAGCACATATATTAAAAACAATAAAAAATCACATAGAAAACAAAAGAAAAATCTACTACTAATCCTACTCTACTCGAAGGAGGACTTGTCCACCACCACCGCCGCCGCCTCAGCATCCGCCGGCGGCGCATCCTAAAATACCAGATCAAACTTTCGACCGACGGTGTTCACCAGTTGCTCGCAAAACTCCATCCCAGCCTCCTCAACAATCGTATCGCAAAGGCAGTCGAGACGAGCGGCCACAAAGCCTAACCGAAGATGTAGTGCCCGATGGAGTCCATGCTGGTGTGGTGGGGAAGGATCCCAAGTCCCAGACGGCAACATGAGTGAGGTGTATTGTTAAATACATCCTGCGCCATTCTGTCGAGCGCTTTTGCTTGCACTTCGGTGGCGAACAGGTTGTCGGTGACCTCCTTAAGCTTGTTGTCGAGTTTGTCAATGCATTTCTCGATGAGGCGGACAGTCTCATCATAGTCGGACTGAAGAGGTGCGGGCGTCGCGGGCAGAGACGGGGGTTGAGGAGGTGCGGGCGCTGCCTCCAGTTTGACCGACATTGGCGGCGACAGGAACGGAGAAGGAGGATCGGAGGACGTCGATGACCTGGAGAGCTTCGGTGCGGGGCTACCCATTTGTGCTGCGACGGAGGTGCGAACAAAGAGAGAGAGGTGGTCGACGGTGGTGCAGCAGAGAAGCAAGAGGAGAAGTTTGGAGGCTAAATCAATCGAGAGGTGCGGCGGAAAAGAAGAGGACGGTGTGCCTTTATAGCGGGTCGTCATTAAGCGCGCGAGTGGAGATGATCAGCTGCCTTGAGAACTGTGCTTTTGAATCAACGAAGTTACTCCAAACTGCGGTTTGCCTCCTCTCAAAACGGCTCGACACGTCTCATCGGCCATTTTTTAATTTGAAACGCTAAAGGCCCAGGTTATGAAATGGCCCACCTGACATACTTTGTAGGTTTGTCCCGCGGTGTTTGTAACATTTCATGCGAAAGATTTTAACGTGGTGTAGAAGATTGATGTGTGAACGCGCGTGGCAATCGATCGAGAGTCCATATCTTTTTTTTTTTGAAGGATCCGATCGTTGCCGACTGAGAGTCTATAATGAACCGATGATAGTTGTCGTGATCATATATGATGGTGGACATGAATATAATGCATGTGAAAGAGACTCGCGATGAAGCATGTTTGATCATGTGTTGATGATTTTTGTGCCCCCTTTTTGAGGAACTTGTTAATTTGATGACGTTGAGGATCGGATGTGGCGTACATGTTTTCACAAGTCTGTTCATTTGTTCCTAAAATCAGAACACGTATCGGCTAGTGCCTACGCCTGCGAATTCCATGCCAGGATGATCGATGGCAACCGATCTGCAAACTCAGTGGTTAGATCAGTAGTCGTCACGCATAGTGGATCTGCTTGCCGGAGAGATTGTACGCGTCCTAGTTGCTCGTCCTCACCCCATAAGGCTTCTCCATGTAGGCGCCCATCACGGCGCTCGCGATGTCCTTCAGCCCCGTGCGGTGGAGGCTCGGGCGATCCATCTCCTCCGTCGTGAGCTTGACCAGGTCCACCATTTTGACCACCTTCAGCTGCCAGTCCTTCCAAAGTCTGTCGGCGTCATCCTCCACGCCCACGCCGACAAAGCGGTAGTCAGAATCGCTGAGGAAATCTTCCAGCTTGTCGGGGAAGTAGTCAGTGTGTATGACCTGGAAGCTGAGGCAGCGGCGGCCGACTCAAAGCTGCAGAATGACGGCGGGGTTATGGTCGGCAGAGTAGCTGGGGCGCCACTCGACGTCTAGCCCGACGCTGAGCTTGTGAAAGCGCCAATGGTGGACGAAGAGGACCTCGTTGAGACAGTCCTCCACGGCCTCGTCAGAAGACGTCACGGTGGTGGTGATCACATCTTCCAAGAACGTCATGTTGTTCACCTGAGTCCCCGCCATTGGGTCCTCTCTCCTTGTCGTCCCTACGGTTGCCGTCTGTGGTGGCGCGGCGTGGCGCAACTTCTCTCCTGTGCAAACCTTTGTCTACACCTTTAGTTTGGATTTTAATTGGAAATGGGCATGGATATATAACTGATGCAGTTATGATATGAGCGAAGGAGTTTCCGAATTTGACAGGCCCGAGCCCCGAGTAAAGAAAGTAATGAAGATTTTTGAATCTGATATACTCTTTCTAATTTTTAATTCTTATCGTTATGACCACAAGTTGCATTGTCTCAACCAAACACCACGTACAACAACAACAACAACATTTCTCAGGGGCGCACCCACTGTGTATGTCGGGTGGGCCACGTGATACCCTGGGTCCTGCCACTAGAGAGTAGCTAGTGTGAATGCATGCTGAAGAGATCAGCGGAATCGGGAACTGGCCAAGGAAGATGGAAGTCAGCAGTCTCACGTTTCATGTATCAAAACGCGCACCATACCTTTTCTTCTTCCCTTTTTTCTTATACATATTATTTTTCCACCAATCTTGTAGCCTTCCTTTAGTGAATTTGATGATGTCGAGGATCAGATGTGGCGTACACGTTTTCACAAGTGTGTTCATTTGTTTCTAAAATCTGAACACGTTGTGGCCAGCGCCTACGGCTGTCGTTTCTTCGAAAGGATCTAGCTCCATCCTGCATCACCACCTTGCTTGGACCACCATCATTGTTTTGAGTAGCGACTAGTTTATGGCATCATCAAATCTGGAGTAATTTTTCTAGATCATTTGGGGCCGAAAAATTAGTCAATACGCTATATATGAGGAGAAAGATTAGGATATGCTACCTTTTGCTTGTGTTGAATAACCCTGCCCCGTGGACAACATATCCGACACTTCATTCTGGTCGTCAGGATAATTCTGCCCCAAGTCATCTGGGAAGCAGGCGGAGGACCTTGACCATTAGGATAAGTACCAGGCAAGACTGGTCCGTGGTAAGGGTGGGGGTTGCCATTGAAAGGCGGAGGCTCCTCCTCATCACCCGGAAGGTGGTCCACAAAATCAAGACCTGGGATGTAAACTGGTACAATCCATGAAGGTCCTTCCCTGCCGACTTTATTGCCTCTCCTAAGAACAAGGATTCAAGGGATGTCAAGTGGATTATCCACCATCACCAGCTGAATGACCCTAGTCGGGTTTGGATCATTTTTATCCCAATGAAGCAACTGGCCAAAACTGGAGCAGGTTTGTTAAATAAACCTTCGCTCCTTTAGATCCAAAGGATAACCAAGTAGCAAAATCCAACACATTCTAGTAAACTGAGCATGACGCATATTAAGACTTGCCTCATCATGCTTTTCTAATAAGAACTCCTGATTCCCGACAACGTGGGGACTTGCTCAGACCAAAGCATCTCTTTCCAGTTTATTTCTTAACTTGTACTACATGCCAATCCCATGGGAATGTGCATCGTAAGTAACTACATGCATTCTTGCCTGATATTGGATGTACACTGCTATCTGGTCCATAAATTCATTATGCTGGGCAGGAGTTAGTACCTCATTTGTCACCGCAACTGCATATTCCTCATTTTTTCTTCGCGATTTTGCCAGATATGTGGCACACACTTCTGTTCCTTCTCGGCGGACCACCATCTTCTGGGATCATCAGCTATGGCCAAAAGGGACAGGGGTCGATGGAGAAGTTTGCCATTAATGAGTGACGAGCCGCGAAGAAACAAATCTGCCTGAGAGGAACAAAGGGTGTACTACTAGTATTTGGAGGTTTCGGTTTCTTGGGAGTCTCCGGAGTATTATATTATAAAGCAACACAACATGGATACGAGGTGCACCTGGGGGCAAGTGCATACCATTCTCAGATGGTGCCACCTGTTTCTGATAGATCGATCTACCGTCCATGACCCTCAATAGCTCAAACAGAAGTTAAAATATCTAAACTGCCACGATCGGGAACAATGATTGAATACACGAAGGAAGTATGTGGCACCATATTAGTATAGTATGCACTTGCTCTCCGCTGCATACCGTATCCAGAAAATTTTTCTCCCGCAACATGAGTAGTGGTAGCTAGAGGTGACACCGTATGGAACCATTGTGTATATGAGTAGTGGTAATGATGACACCGCGTATAGGGTCATAGGCCACTAGTCAAACTTCCGGCCTGTTCCAGTCCTTGCAATAATAACATCGCATCTGTTCAGATTTTGGCAGGAAAAAACCATGACAAAACATTAAAAGTAAAAACATAAAAAACAAGAACAGAAACACAGCATCACGACTGGATTAATCTGCGTCAATCGATTTCCTATTTTACAGTTTTGTTCTCCAGGCTCTTTCACCTAAAATCTCGTACGTAGTACCTATTTTTTCTAACATTTTCTCTTCCTTTCTTTTATTTTTTGGAGTTCATTGTCTCCACTTTTCTTTTCTTTTCTGGAGTTCATTGTCTCCACTCTAGAGGCCCCCGGTGTGGAGGGTCACACAATTCGATTCACGAACGAAGTGGGTTAAAGGAGGAAATTTGGCGTCGTTAAAGGAGAAAATTTTAATTCGAAATGCAAAGGGCCTAGCGTATGCTGGGAAAAACAATGTATGCTTATAAAAAACCGTGGTTTGCATCCCTCTCAGTTATCGCAACGGCTCGACGTGTCCCATCGGCTTCACTGGCAGTTTTTTAATTTGACACGGAAAGGGCCCATGGCTTATATAAAAACATCCGCCCCGTACACGCCTCCTCCACGTTTCGCACGATAGCATCCACTCGCTGTCGAACGGAGTGGGGCCAAGTCTTGTACGACATCTTTTTTCAATCGGATGTGTAACTGCAATTGCGCACATTGCCTTATATTCTCGTTACAACGAGTTCAACTTTCTGAGGTGGGACAAATCATTCACACCTTGTCGCTCGCACGAATTCATTACAGACACCGCGCGCGGGGGCAGGCATTGGGAATATATCAGGTGAGCAGTGCACAACCTGGGCCCAAGTACCAGCATGCAAGTGACGAGGATATGATTCCTAGAATTAATACTGGCGTTATCCCAGTCATGTCCGGCCATCATATACATGATCATCATGACAAATAATGCAATTATTCTCAGATGTGTGTCATACACGTCTTAATTTTCTCTTATATATTATTGTTTTAGGCTCGATGATCATGTTTGGGGCGTATAGCATGTGCATGGACAACTAGCAGAGTATGAAAGACCGCAATCATGTATGTTTCATGTCGATGTGAATTATATACTACGTGTAATTTCTCTTTTTGATGTTGCATAACGTCTAGAGTTGTAGGCTCGTTGATCATGCATCGTTGGGGCGTAGCATGCATGGACAAGGCCTCAAACTCCAACAATATCCATCATCAAAAAGACAAAACATGTACGTATTGGTTGAATATGTTTAGGGTGCATGCATGTTAGACATAGAAAAGCCCTCGGTCATGTTTGACAAAACTAACATGCATACCTCATCTATGATATGTACGTACGTATGATTAACTAAAAAATATAATT
This sequence comes from Tuctoria greenei, assembly GCA_036927565.1. Taxonomy (NCBI): domain Eukaryota; kingdom Viridiplantae; phylum Streptophyta; class Magnoliopsida; order Poales; family Poaceae; genus Tuctoria; species Tuctoria greenei. Next base: position 168,914,382 of record JAYESD010000003.1, read on the forward strand.
CTATTAAAAATGTTCACTACATAAGAAATACTCATACAAGACGGGACCGAACGAAGAAGAGAGACGAACAAACTGTGTGTCTCTGTCATCGCGTCTCGCGTTACATTGGCATCAGAGACGGGTTTCAAGGCACGTCGCCGATCAAACTAGGTGCGAGACACGCTCAAAAGAAGCGCGTCACCCACTAGCTTACAAGCATGACAGGCCTTACAAATCATGTTGCAGATATATTGACTAATCCGAGACGCTCTGTTATACACCACATCGCAAATTCATTAACTTTTATGAGACGGGCTTTATAGAAGCTTGTCTCCTTTATGTAGGTTATCCGAGACGCTCTCTGCTACAACTCATCGCGGATTGTTTATGGGCACTATTATTAGGAGCTAGCCAGGATTTGGCAACCGTATTACCAGTGTGAGCAACATAATGTTCATGAACATACGCGTAGACAAAATTATCACACGTTAAATTATAATGACCAATCAAATATTACCAAAGTGTCAATCGTGGTTATCAAGTATACTAATTACACAACAAGGACTGTTCATCCTGGTTACAATAAATAATTACACACATCATAACTGTCATCATCTAATCCTATATATCGTAATGAAAATTCTCCCGATCAATGACTTCATTGATGATGAGCCTTCATAGCATCTAATGCTCCGGGCGAGACATCCTAAAATTCAATTGTAATAAACACAAGAACAAATTGATATACAATTGTAATAAACACAGGAACTATTAGTGAATGGAGAACAGAGCTTACTTGTAGCACATGTAGTTGGTGAGCATCTGCAAGGCATCAGCAGAGAAATTGTTCTCATGGTTGGTACTGAGCTGGTTTGCTTGTCCCCTAAAAAAACAAAAAATTTACAATCCACTGATGCTTTTATAGACTGATATCAAAAACTCGTGAGAGAAACACCAATTATCGCATAGGTATCTTGATTCCAGCATGGCTACAAAGGTAGAAATCAGACTCGGTTGGATGACAAATGCTAGTGTCAACCACAGTTCCTGCAGTTTCAAGGGTTTGTGAATTAGAATTTATTATACATTGATAGTCCAATCAAATACATTACTTCCGCATTGGACATAAAAAAGGAAGATGAATGCATACCGTAATGAAAATTCTCCCTTTGGATCAATGACTTTATCAACTATGAGCCTTCATTGGACATCCTAAAATTCAATAAAATCACTGGAATGCACGCTCTGAGGGCAGGGTCGAGGCGGTGGCATGCTCAGGGGACAGGGGACACGGCGGCGTGCTCCGGGACGAGCTGGCGCAGGCGCCGGAGTGGTGGTTCCTCAACTCTCTAATGACAGCAGGCCGACGTGCTCCGAGGAAAGGGAGAACATTCCGTTTATTGAGGTCGGGGTCGATGCGGCGGCGTGCTCTGGGGACATGGGACAAGGCGGCGTGCTCCACCATGCTCAACTCTCTGATGACGAACGTCGGGGTTGACGAAGGGGTAGGGGTCGACGCCGTCAGTGCGACAATGATGAAGAGCGAGTTGAGAAAGAGGGACGACAGCGGCGTGCTCCAAGGAGAGGGGACAAGGCAGTGATCCAGCGTGCTCAACTCTCTCATGATGCAAAGGTCGGGGTCGACTGTGGCGGCGTGCTCAGGATCTGCGGTTTATAGATCAAGAGAGCGCATGAAAGCTAAAAATTTTCACCAAATGTTGGGAGAGAGCGCGTGATGGACGGAAATTCTCAGCATAAATCGGAGACACTCCAACGGAAGACGCGTCTTGCATTAATTTGAGGCCCTGGACACGATGGAGTGTCCTAGATGCACCACGTTTTGCTGAAGACATTATGTTTGCTAAAACTAGGACCAACAATTCGAGACGGACTTATATAACGCATGTCTCGCATTAGCTCTTCGTCAGGAATTGGAGACGGGCGTATATAATGCTCGTCTGGCACTATTTTGTCGGTAGAACGGACATCCAATATGCGAAAGATGTGCAACGGTGCTGAAGCAAGGAATATCTCATTTGCATACTGGATGCTGGCCAACTACAACTATGCGTAATGTCTTATATGATCGTTGCAACGCGCTTAGCTTTCCGCAGTTGGACAAAATATCTTCGGCATAAATCGGAGACGGGCCATTGGAAGGTGCGTCTTATATTATTTTGATGCCCCGGACACCCTGGGGTGTACTAGATGCGCCACGTTGTGTTGAAGCCACAAACAACATCTAGGACATTCCGGGGTGTCCAACTGACAACTGTGCGCAATGCCTTATATGATCGTTGCATTGCGCTCAGCTTTCTGAGGTGGAACAAAAGATCTTCGACATAAATCGGAGACGAGCCCGTGTAAGGCCCTTCTCCCTTTTGCCGAATATCAGGTATCTCAGACGCGCCTTTCTAAAGTTCGTCTCTCATGCTCTATCCACATTGCCACTCGCACGAAATCATGAACCGTTGCAGGGATAAACAAATGCAATGACATTGCAATTCATGGATTAATTGGAATTCAGGGATAAAAAAACACAATGACATTGCAATTCAGAGATAATTTGCAACTCAATGAATTTTATAGTTCATACATTGCATGCCCTCTAAACTAATTTCGAATCTAAACTTATTCCTAATGCTCCCTTCGATCAATCTAAATTATACCGTCCAGCTTGCTCCCAAACACGTCTCTTATATTCCCTTGGATCCTGAAAATATTGGCATTCTTTGAAATTAACAAATGTCGAAGGAGGAATGAATAACCTACTCAAATGTCACTAAATCAAAGTGTCGTCTAACCTTGATAAGAGATTATAGCAATCATTTTCAACATCGGGCGCATTTGGCTGATGAAGCAAACGCTAATCTTCAAGTAGTGTTGTTTTGATTGTAAAACTAGTCCACCATCCCTACAAAATACAATTTAAGAAACATATGAAACGAGTTCAAATAAGTTCGGCAACAATTAAGTACTAATTACATGAGCAAAATAGGTCTATCTTACAGTCTCTTGATCAAGAATCCTGATGCAGTGTGCTCCTAAGCGATGGACATTTGGGTGTAAGAACTCACTTGGAAAGGCGCATCTTGGAGGCACCAAGGGATAGTCCTCAGAGAAGGAGATTGTCAGGGGGTAGTAACCACCTTCCCATTCAGTCTACAAAGGAAATTCATTAATAGGAGGACGATGGTTAAACTCATATTGTGCTTGTTCTTCATGACTTACCCCTTCTTTACCGGGGACGATGCACTGCCACTTAAATAAATCTCCCGATTCAGGCTTCGCAGAGAAACTCTACGCGGGGAAAATGAAAATACAAAAAAAAAAAAGACAGAAAAAAACTACATCTAAGTTCATCAGTCCATTGCAGATCTACATATAAAAAACCATGCGACTGTTGTGCCATATGTACATACATGGGATGGTTCTTACGCCACGCCAAGCGCTCCTCCTTCAATCGGCTACGTGGCAAGCCGATACAAGCCATGAACAGTGACGATGACGAGGACGGCGAAGATGACGACGACGAGGACGGCGACGACGATGACAACGGTTGGTGAACAGAGGAGGCAGTCGCACTAGAGTTGGTCGATTAGTAAAGGACCATTGGTCGCTTAGTAAAGGAGCACCAGAGGCGAAGAGACGAGGGAGATAAATGTGATACGCGCTATAACAAAGAGAGACAAGCGTTAAGATAAGATGCATCTTTCATTGTCGAAGAGATGAAGAGACGAGGGAGGTAAATGCGAGACGCGCTAAAGAAAATAGAGACGAGCTTTAAGCTAGAGCGTGTCTTCCATTGTCAAAAGAGAGACACGTGGCACGAGGTCTGCGGAGAACTTAATTTTGGCGGCGTGGTGCAGAGACGCGTGTGACGTCCGTGCGCGACCTTTCATTTACCCGAGGCGGTATCAATGCGTCCCATCATTCCATAAATGTGCGGGAAACCAACCGCTCCCTCGATGACTCCGCGCAAACCTTATTTAAGACGCGTCATCACTGGTGAGTTCTCCACAAGCACGTCGCTCACATTGAGTCCTCTTCTTTTCCTCCATCATCTTCTCCTCGGTGATGAGCGGCATGCAAGTTTTTTGATGAAAAATTGACTACGTGGCGGCCCTTGCAGTCAGTTTTTTATAAAAAAACGTGCATGTCACTTAACAACGAGGCTTTGCTGGATTGTCTGGTGGTGAACCGCCTGCATCATCGGAAACCTAGATGGAGTTGGAGGACAAGAATCAGAGCATACCTGCAAGGATCTTATGAACCACCACCAGGGACGGACGACCGGGGGTTAAGGTACACCGGCACACCCGTACCGTACGTGTACCCGACCAGCCGTGTAGTTCCTTTGAACATCCGGCTGGCTGCCTAGATGGTATACACCCTCCTTCCCATAACATAGTCATTTTGGAGAAGATTTTTAGTCATTTTTAGTTCAAAATGAACTAAAAATCTTGTCCAAAATGACAATTATTGTGGAATGGAGGGAGTACCACCTTTTATCCTCAAACCCTCGAGGGAACATCCTTCCTGTGAAACATGCATGCCGAGGCTCGCCACCGCAGTTAGTTTCTCATCAAGAAACTTGCATGCCGCTCATCACCAAGGCTTTGCTGGTTTTGGACTCGACGTCATGGCAGAAGAGAGCGGAAGCATGCAGGGAAAGATTACTGGTCTCGTGATACCATTAGAGAATGGTTAATAGACTATTATTTGTGGAGAATGTTTGTTGTGTATTCATTAGGGAACGCAGATACACTTTATATAGGATAGCTAGTGTAGTGTGAAACAAAAACTAAACCCTTTCACATAACACATATTTAAAGGCTAGCATTAATGACTAAACGTAGGCCAACGCAGTCAAACATTGACGTTAGACCAATGCAGTCAACAATGACAATTACATGTGTGCGTGCTTATCCTTTCTACAGTCTGGTGGTGAACCGCCTGCGTCATCGGAAGCCTAGATGGAGTTGGAGGACAGGAATCGGAGCATACCTGTCTGGACTAGGATTGCCTGACGTAGCGACATTTTACTACATGCGTGCAGTAAAGATTGCATCCACAAGTAATATAGGAAGGAGGGAGTAATGTTTTATGATAATGAACTCAATGTTGTTCGTCTGTTCCATCTGTTATTTTGTTTTCAATCTGCTGTTTTGTGAACTATTTGTTCTATCTGTATTCTCTGTTAATGAACAGCCCTCCACATCGCTGGTGGCCTCTAAAGTGGCTTGTACGATACTTTAGCTGCTGGAGGTGCCAGGAGATCGCCCGCGGCTGGGCCTGCAAAATGGTATGTAAAGTAGTATACACGACTAACAGGAAAACGCAACAGGTAGCGACGACTAGAAAGAAAAGTGGAGAAAATGAACAGAGAGAAAAGAAAAGAAAGGACGAGAAAATTGTTAGAAAAAGATAGGTAGAACTCCAAAGTACCACTGCCCTATGCCCCTATACGCGGTGTAATCATTACCACTACTCCTATACGCCGCCAGAAGTTATTACCACTACTTGAAGGGAAGTGCTACGGACTAGATGTGCCAATTAGTTTATTTTGCGTTTGTTGGGGATTACGTAACAGCTAGTTTTGTCGATTAGCAACGACTATAATGAAAAGTTGAGACAATGAACAGAGAGAAAAGAAAAGAATGGACGAGAAAAATGTTAGAAAAATATAGGTAGTACGTACGTTCAAATTAAGGTGAAAAGGCGTGGAGAACCAAAATGTAAAACAGGAAATGTTTGGCGCAGATTACTATCAAACATAGTATGTTATCTCTAATGATGACAGGATATTATTCTTGTGCTGATGTTGAAAATAGAGCAGTTCCATTACTTTGTGCATCCCATCAGTGCATGTGAGAGGCGTGGGTCCCATAGGCTGTGGGTTCACATGTTAGCCACCCTTAATACACCTGTACTACTGCAGAGGATGTGGAATCCACCACCGCCGGAAGCCGAACCATCACTGCGAGCAACCCCCATTAGTACGCGCAGAGAAGATGATGGCATGTGTCTTTATATAATGTCTCCATCATCTTCTCCGTGCGTACTCTATAGACACACCACCGGCTTCTCCGCATGTACTCTAGTTTCCTCTTTGTCTCCACCGCGCGCACCCTCATTGCTTCCCTTCGCAGCACGGTGACGTCGAAGCCTATGGAGTTGTCGTTCACACACAATATTGTGGTCAAGATCGCGGGGCGCGTCGCCAAAAGCTCCCTGCGACCCTTCGACGACCTCTCCAGTCTGTGTGCCACCTGCAAGGCCATGCATATGGCGTGCCGGGATGGCGCTGTGGGCAGGCACGTGGCGCTGGAGGGTGTGGCACGACCTGGGGCGGTACAAAGCTCTTGTGGAGAACCTCGCCATCACTGGCCACCGTCACGCGTGCTACGTCATCGGGCTCAAGCTCATCTTCGCGGTCGATCGCGCGCAGCAGGGCTCATAGTTTCTCACCCTGGCGGCCAGGGCTGACCACATGGAGGCGGCCTACGTCCTTGGCCTCCTCCGCTATGACGCTGACCATGGGGCCCACGACACGACACCGTCGAGTATATCCGGCAAGTCGAAGGTGAGGTCGACATCAGTGAGAAAGAGGTCGGGTCCGTCGCCATAATGAGGACCAACAATGAGTGCAGGCGGTCTCGGATTCAATCCCAGGATGAAATCTGTAATCTGATTTGGGCACATCCGCGCTCACCTCCGAGACCGCCGATAGTGTCGCTGCCCAACAAGGAGTTGAGCGGTGTACGGTTGTCGGCTGCGGGAAGCAAGGATAGAGTGGTTGCAGGGTCTTTTGTAGTGAAGACTATAGGATTAGACACGAGCATTTCACATTTTGCCGTGAGGTGTTATCTGGTATGGGCTATATACTTATAAGGTTGTGATGTTGTTTTTCTTGTTTCATGATGTCGTTTTTCTTGTTTTGTAGTAATGTTTTATGTTGATGAACTCAATGTTGTTCATTTGTTTGAACTGATATTTTGTTGTCTATCTGTTTGTTTAGTGAACTATCTATTCTATTTGTATTCTTTGTTAATGAACGACCGTCCACACCGCCGGTAGCCTCTAAAGTGGCTGGTATGGTACATTAGCTGCTGGAGGTGCTAGAGGAGATCGTCCGTCGCAGGGCCTGCAAAGCGGTCTATAAAGTAGTATACAGTACTAGTACGCAGTAACAGGAAAGCGCAACAGGTAGCGATGACTGGAAAGAAAAGTGGAGATGATGAACATAGAGAAAAGAAAAGAAAGGATGAGAAAAAGGTTAGAAAAAGATAGGTAGAACTCCAACGTACCACTGGCCCAATGCCCCTATATGCGGTGTCATCAGTACCACTACTCCTATATGCGGCCAGAAGTTATTACCACTGCTTGATGGGAAGTGCTGCGGACTAGATGTGTCGATTAGTTTATTTTGTGTTTATTGGGGATTATATAACATCTTGTTCTGTCGATTAGTTTGTTGCCTGGAATGGTACGTTGAACACTACTGTTTGGTTCCATCGATGTTTATATCTACTATAGTATTTAATCCCTGTTTATACATTGTGTTGCTACGGTTTAAGTGATTTTATGGGTATGCTTTATTTTGATTGAAATACCACCCCCATTGCTACATTAAATTATTTAGATAAAAAATTGCTAGAGCCAGACACGCACCCGTAGATGGGCTCACGCATCATAGGGATGAACACCAAGCGTCCCCGCGCAGTTTCGGCCCACGAATGCAAAGTGACTCAGCGCAGTTTCAGCTCACGAATAACAAGCGGCCCAACGCATTGTTGGGCCTACTCTGATAGCTTCACATACGCTTTGTCATGGCTTACTGCCCATAGGACCCTTCGATCAACAATGGCCCCTCTCCCGATTGTCCGAAATGCGCTTGGAGGAGCATCTGTTGGCCACCACTGTCTTGGAGGAGCATCTGCCAGCTGCCACACTCTTAAAGGAGCATCCGCCGGCCGCCACTCTCCTGGAAGAGTGTCCACCGGCCACTGGCGTGGAGGAGCATCTGCCGGCCACCGCACGTGGAGGAGCAACAGCGCTAGGTACATTTGCTCACATAATGTTATTGTAGTTCTATCCTCTTATGGATACGCTGATTGAATTGTAGGAAGCAATGTAAGAAGATAAGACATGGATGGGAAAAGACATGCGTACGAAGGAGTGGCACGATGGAATGAAGTCATTTTTAAATTTAGCATTCTAGGGCACTCGTGAAGAAGAAACTAAGCCTTGTCCTTGCACGAAATGTCGTAATATTTGCCACAGGACACGCAAGGAAGTTCATCTTCACTTTCTTCGTAATGGGATGTCATTTGATTAAACTTGTTGGGTACACTATGGAGAAAAACGAGTTTTGAAAAATATTGCTGAGCAATCAGTAAATAATGAGGAGATAATTTCTGATGATGCTGCTATGGAAAATATGTTGTCCAGTCTACTTAGAGGAACTGATCATGGTGGTACTTTAGCAGATGTTGATGATCCAGAAAATGCTACAAACCAGCATGAGCCAACTGGGTGTGCAAATGCATTATATGACTTAATAAATGATGCCAAAAAGGAGTTGTATCCAGGTTGTGAGAAGGTGACCCAATTATCCTTCATTGTCAGGTTGTACCAAATAAAGTGTTTAACTTGTTTGAGCAAAAAAGCGTGTGAGTTGATCCTTGAACTATTCTCATATGTGCTTCCAGAGAGCCACTGCATTCCTAATACACTTGATAAAGTTCAGAAGGTTGTTCGTGACCTCGGGCTGGGCTATGAAAAGATCGAAGCATGTGTCAATGACTGTGTGTTATTCCAGAAGGACTATTCGTTGCTGGATCGATGCCCAAAATGTGGTGAATTAAGATGGAAAAATAGTAGTGGTGGGGATGCAAGAGAGGCTTTACCTTGTGGAAAAGCCAAGAGTTTGTAGCACATAAGATTATACGATACTTCCCTCTTATTCCCGTCTTCAATGGTTTTTTATGGCAGAATCAGCAGCATCAAACATGCGCTGGCACAAAGAAGAACGTATTAATGATGGAATATTATGCCGTCCCACAGATTCGAAAGCATGGAAGCATTTTGATAGCATTCACCCAAATTTCTCACCTGTTTCTCGCAACATAAGACTTGGGCTAGCATCTGATGGTTTCAATCCTTTTGGAATAATGAATGTTTCTTATAGTACATGGCCTGTGATTCTAATACCTTATAATCTACCACCATGGTTGTGTATGAAGCAACCTTATTGGTTCATGTCGATGATAATTCCTGGGCCAAAGTCACCTTGAAACACCATTAATGTGTATCTGCAGCCTTTGATTGATGAGCTACTGAAATTATGGTCTGATGGTATTGAAACATACAATAGTTCAAAGAAAGAGACATTTCTCATGCGAGCTTCTATATTGTGGACAATAAATGATTTTCTAGCATATGCAATGCTATGTGGATGGAGCACAAAAGATAAGCTAGCATGTCCTGCCATGTAAACACTGAAGCCTTGTGGTTGAAACATGGACGAAAGTATTGCTACATGGGTCATTTTCATTTCCTACCTTAGAGTCATAGGTAGTGTCGAGACAAAGGTTCATTCAACAACAAGATAGAGAATAGAGAGGCTCCAACATCACTCTCTACTCACGAAGTACTGCAAAATACAAGACTTTTGATCAAGTGAGTTCTGGACAGAGGAATAATAAGAGAAAGCGCACTGAGGAAGATATGTGGCATAGTTGGAAGAAGAAAAGTATATTTTTCAGCTCCCGTATTGGAAGACATTGCTAATAAGGCATAACTTGGATGTCATGCACATGAAAAAAACATTTGTGATAGCATATTGGGGACATTGCATAATATGGATGGTAAAACAAAAGACAGTATACAAGCTCGTCTTGATATGCAGAATATGGGTATACGGCCAAAGCAACATCCGGTGGATATGAATGGGAAGTATGATTGTCCATCAGCATTATATACTTTGTATAATGATGAGAATACCAACTTGTGCATGTTTTTGGGGGATATGAGGATGCCCGATGGTTATGCCTCAAACATCAAGAGATGTGTGGACATAAAAGCACGTAAGGTATCAGGTTTAAAAACTAATGACTGCCATATTATATTTCAGAAGGTCCTTCCTATTTCGATACATGACATATTGCCTGAAAAGGTTGTTGCACCTTTAATTGAGTTTAGCAGATTCCTTTCTGTAATTTATTCTATAGAATTGGCAGAACCAGATTTGGATAAGATGATCAAACAATTTCCTGAAACAACTTGTAATCTCGAGGATTTTCTTCCTCCTGTTTTGTTTGATATCATGGTACATCTTCCAATCCATCTTGCCGAAGAAGCTCGCTTGGGTGGACCTGTTTCTTACAGATGGATGTATCCAATTGAGAGGTACCTTGGTACGTTGAAGAGGTATGTACGTAACAGAGCTCACCCGAAGGGTTCTATAGCCGAGGGATATATTATGGAAGAGTGTATGAGTTTTTGTATTCAGTTTTTAGATAACATCAGCACCAAGCTTAATAGGCCAGAACATCATGAAGCTGCAGCTAGGAATGAATGTTCTCTCGAGTCTAATATATTTATAGAAGTTGATAATTATAAAAGGGTTTAAATGGTGCCAACTTACTATGGCGGAACTACATAACATTAGACATTATATTATTTGTAATGTTGAAGAGGCCACTCTATGGATCAAGTACATATAACTCAGATGTTCTATACTATATTGGATCATGCTTATTGTATATGGCTAATTTTGTACCCTTTTCAGTGAGCATTTTGAAGAGATGAAAAAGATTCATTCTTGTGATGTTGAAAAACGCCATAGAGATGAGTTTGTTTATTGGTTTCAGAAACAAGTAAGTACATGCAAGTTTTTACTTTAATGAAATATTGAACAAATATGTGTTCTGAAGTAAGTTTATCGATGCCCCTTTTATACTAATGTGTACATATTATGACATTACACAGAGAAGGCAAAGTAATAGATTATTTGTATGCATTATCTAGAAGACCTGATCGTCGGGCACATTTTTTTAGTCGATCATTCATAAATGGCATCTTCTTTCGAACTGCAGAGGTGTAAAAAGATTTATGGACGCAAAGTAGTGGTGTTGTTGTTCGGGATGGTGATCATGAGTGGTTTGAAGTAATCAAGAAAATGATTTTTGTTAATTTTGAAAAAAAATCAAGAGGTTCTGTTATTTGAATGTGACTGCTTTGATCAGCCTCGTTCTGGTTAGAGCCAAAGTAGAGGCTACAAAATGGATCGATACAGAACAATAGATATTGACACTAGTCTTTCTCGATTTAAGTATGAGCCTTACATTCTAGCCACCCAAGCAAAACAATTTTTTTACGGTCGAAGTATGAAGCAACCTAAATGGGTTACAGTTGTTAAAACGAAGCCACCAAACTTTTTTGCCATGCCCCCTGGAGACAGTGAAAATAATGTCACTGAGACAATTGAGGCTGAGACATTTGATGATCGACGACTTACTGATATAAATGAGGATAGGACCGCATGGGCTAGGAATGATATTGAGGGAGCAATCGGTGATGCTTCCGCTCTTCAAATGAGAACATGTGATCAATCTGAGGCACATAGAGTTCCATCAAAAACTGAAGATGATGACGACGACGACGATACATATATCAATGACGGTATTGTACCTCCAATATTTGGGGGGGGGCAGCTATGATGATGTTTTTTTATATAAGTACTGTGTGAGCTAGCTGTACGTAAACTATTTGATTATTTTTTGATAATATAGAAGCCGCTCTTCTATTTAGCAGCAAGCTTAGGAGCAAGCCGATATTGAATAATCCCGGCTCTTTAGAAGATACCCGAAATTTGAAATGATGCTCCTGCAGAAATTCCTAATGCAATGAACTAGTGATTCCTGGCAACATATCCTAATGCAACAAGTGTGTTCTGTGGTGATAGATCCTAAGGCCACGAACTAGTACAAAACAGATCCTAATGCAAATATTCTACAAGCAAAATTGAGACGCGCTTAATAAGAAGCGAAGTGCGTTTCTTATATGAAAAGTGTGTCCTCCCCACGACGTCTCCTTTTAGCTTTGTGATTTTCTACATTTTGTTTCGGTTCACTGTTGATATCACACATCACTGAACTTAGAGCACATTCACCATATAACTGAATCATTCACTTGTCCAGAAAACAAACAAATACGTCCTTATGATTCCTGAGGAACACGATGAACACACCACACATTCATTCGTTCACACAGCGGCCAACGTTTTGTAATATATCGTGAGGCCAACGATTGCTTCTGTGACGATAGATCCTAACGCCACGAACTGGTGAATCGAGGCAATAGATCCTAATGCAACGATTGTGTTCTGTGGCGATAGATCCTAACACCACGAACTGGTGAATCGTGGCAACAGATCCTAATGCAACAATTATGTTCTGTGGCGATAGATCCAAACTCCATGAACCGATGAATCATGGCAAAAGTCCCTAATGCAATGATTGTGTTCTGTGATGATAGATCCTAACGCCACGAACTGGTGAATCATGGCAAAAGTTCCTAATGCAACGATTGTGTTCTGTGGCGATAGTTCCCAACACCATGAACTGGTGAATCGTGGCAAAAAATCTTAATGCAACGATTCTGTTCCATGGCAATAGATCCTAACGCCACGAACTGGTGAATCGTGGCAAAATTTCCTAATGCAACAATTGTGTTTCATGGCGATAGATCCTAATGCCACAAACAGGTGAATCATGGCAAAAGTTCCTAATGCAACGTTTGTGTTCTGTGGCGATAGATCCTAACGCCACAAATTGGTAATCTGTGGCAAAAGTTCTGATGAGGACATCACTCCTATGGATATACACAACACTCCATCGAACATACAAGATGCAATCAATAGAATTCGCACACAACAATTAATTTTAGAGGTGAGCTCGTTTTTATATGTTTCCTTATATATTTTTGAGAATAGATTGCTACCTAATAATTTAATTGTTATTAGGATACATGGAGTGATTAAAGGAGTAATTAGGAAGGTTTAGGGGCGTGGAGGACCAGAGGATACGTTCAAAGAAGATGGAAACCGACCCAAACTCAAAATCGTGTCCGACTCAGTGTCCGAGAGCAGTACAAACTAAAATGAATGCCCATGACGCATACAAACTCCGTTTTGCACGTTCTACATATGCATGGAAAGGGGAGAGAGTAACCTTTCCAATGGCTCTGGTCCCATGTCAAAATTCATTCGGAGACAACGGCAATCATTGAAACAAAATCGTGTTCAGAATCTGTCAGGGTTCTGTGCCACCGTATTGGGCCATTGGGCCTTGTATCAAGTCTAAGTACATTATTTTCGTGTCTTAGGGTTAGGTCACGACCCCAACACCCCTTGTACGCTATCCCACCTATATATACTCCATATTAGCTTCCATAAAGAGTTGTATTTTGCTTAGATTAACAATTTCTCCGTTCTACGGTTTGTGAGACCCCAACTTAGCAATTCAGATTGCTTCTACCTTGTTCTTGCTTGTGTTCTCGGTTGAACTTGCAGAGATTAGCCTTCTTGGCGAGGTCAATCGTATGCAGCACGGTTGATAACCAATGGGTCATTGGTGTAGTGATTGCAGGGGTTTTTCGTGTTCTACTCGAGAGTCTCGGATCATCAACGTCGAGTTCTCCACCTCAATCGACCTATCATTACCTTTTGGAAGATCGGGCCAAACTTTTATTATCAAGTTCCTAATACAATTATTTTGTTCCGTGGCAATAGATACTAACGCCACGAACAGGTAATTCGTGGCAATAGATCCTAATGCAACGACTGTGTTTCGTGACTGGTGACTCGTGGCAAAAGTTCCAAATGCAACGATTGTGTTCCGTGGCGATAAATCCTAACACCACGAACTGGTATTTCATGGCAAAAGTTCCTAATGCCATGATTCTGCTCTGTGGGATAGATCCTAACGCCACGAACCGGCAATTCGTGGCAACAGATCCTAAAGCAACGATTGTGTGTCATGGCCATAGATCCTAATGCCACGAACTAGTGAACCGTGGCAACAAATCCTAATTCAACCGTAGCGATATATTCTAACGCCGCGAACTAGTGAATCATGGCAACAGATCCTAGTACAACGATTGTGTTCTGTGGCGATAGATGCTAATGCCACGAACTAGTGAATCATGGCGACAGATTCGTGGCGATAGATCCTAATGCCACGAACTAGTGAATCATGGCAAGAGATCCTAATGCAACCATTGTATTCGGTGGCGATAGATGCTAATGCCACAAACTAGTGAATCGTGGCAAAGGACTAAGGTTACTGCAACAATTTAGTTTTCGTTGCAGTACAATCGTTGCAACAGTGCGGAATCCTTCTGTTGATAATACTTGAATATGTATCACATGAATTCTCAAAAACCAATTTTCAAGAGGATTGCACAACTTCACTATTTGCAAGAAGGTAAAGAGGAAATTAAATAAGAGCATACATGAAGTAAATACACGTAGAGTCTGTTTTGATGTAATTGTATTTCATAATAGGTTTGAACAACATGGGAGGCAAGGACACACATAAAGTACATGACCATGTTAAGCGTGCTATACATCTTGGACCAACCTGACTCTGTTCATAGACACTATGAAATACTATACAAAAAAGACTCACCTCCGTGCTAAGTGTAGAACTTATCGAGGTGCTCTATATTCTAGGGGTTGGGAAGTGGTGTCCCATCTCTGTTGCCAAGCGAACGCATCCGGGGCGGGAAACATTGATAACTCGGAAGGGACCCTCCCAGCTGGGGGAGAGCTTGTTTGTTCCTTCTCGAGAGAGTATCGCCGCAGCACCAGATCGCCTTCTTCAAGCTTCCGATTACGTAGATGCCTCTGATGATAATGCCAGATCGCCTGGCTGTATCGTGCCTTTTGGACAGCTGCTTGGCACCTTGCCTCGTCAACAAGGTCGAGATCATCATGCCAGAGCTGGTTCTGCGCGGCTTTGTCATAGGTTTGGACTCGGAGAGAACCCATGGTGATCTCTGGAGGAAGGACTACATCGGCTCCGTACACCGGGAAGAAGGGTGTCTCTCCAGTAGCTCGACTGGGTGTTGTCCAGCTTGCCCACATTGCAGAAGGAAGCTCCTCAATCCAATTGGCACCATGCTTTTTTAAGGGCTCGTAAGGGAGGAATCATCTACAGCGAATGGCCATGAGGGGCGAATCATCTACAGCAATTGCACTGGTGTATGGATCTGCTTGGCATGAAATTGGCACACCTCGCATCTCTTTACCAGCTCGACTACATCCTGGAGAGCTGTAGGCCAGTAAAAACCATGTATAAAGGCCTTACTGACCAGTGTGCGAGATGAAGCATGATTTCTACACTCACCTCCATGGATCTCTGTGAGGAGCTCGCAACCGTGTTCCCGCACCACAATAGGATGCCATTGGTGCCATGTCGGTAGAGATCCCCTATTACCAACGCGTATCTCTTAGCCATCCGGACAATCCGCTCAGCGGACACACTTTCTTCTGGAAGGATGTTGTCTTTCATGTAGTCTGGGACCTTAGGGATCCATGCATAGGGACTAACTTGAGCATCTAGATCTTGCACGCCTGGTTGCTCAGAGCTTCCTATAGCGCCTACAATCCTTGGTGGACACCATGATAGCAGGGCCATCGGTACCGCTAGCTTCGAAGTGCTGGTCCCGCCCCCATCACCCATGTCGAAGTGTGCCAATGATACTTCCCCCGATATTACTAAGAAGTAGTCCGCGGGGGTTCGTATTTAGGCAGGGAGAAAATCAAGATCCAAGAGCAAGGTGGCACGAGGAGTTTCATGTGGTTCGGGCTGCCTGGCCGTAATACCCTACTCCATGGGTTGTTTGTGTATTGTAAAAGCATATGTAAGCTTCCGTGTGGATGAGTGAGAGTCGTGTGTCAATGTCCTGTGTAGCATAGTCCTTTTATATGTTAAGGACTGGCTGTTACAGCATGTGCCATTGCCCGACATGTGGCCCCAGCTGTAATAACCACCCTATAAACGATCTACGGGTGTTAAAAGGAGGTTAATAGTGTGATAACGTGCCATAATGGTAACCTTACATGTCTTGATAGTGCTCTGATCGTGCGTCATTAATATGGCATTAATGACGCATTAACCAGGTCTTGTAACGACCGATTGATAGCCCTTGAAAGTCCACGCCGTTGGAGATCCTGATGTCTTCCTGATGTAGACATAGATTCGGACATTTGAAACATGGTAGCTCTGGAGCTTCCCTTTGCGGGGAGGTAGGTCCGAAGCTACTGGACGTGTGGTAGTACCAGAGCTTCCCTTGTTGGGGTGGTAGGACCGGAGCTACTGGACACGTGGCAGCGTAGGAGTCACCCTAAGGAGGGAGGCAGGTCCGTCACTAAAGGACGTGTGGTAGCGATGGAACCACCCTAAGGAGGGAGACAGGTCCAGCACTGTGGGACACGTGTTGCCTCTGGGAGTCCACAATACTGGAAGGTGGAACTTAGCGCGTCTTCTTCTGGTACAAAGGGATACCTGGTATGTAGGGTATCAGCATCCCTGGCCCACCTCTGGTGACATTGGGATATTACGATGACGTAGTTGGGGCCATTAACTCTCCCGCAATGCTGCTTCGGTTTTACATTTGAGACACGTGACCCTTCTTGTTTTGTAGATGAGATACATGACGTGCGGATCTCACGCAATTGAAGGACGCCGATTCCCAATACATTTTTCGTATCGTTTCCCAGTGCAATCTTTGTAGCCCTGTAAGGCCGCCGCCCTCGGACTTCCAAATTCTCATCATGACAATGGTTCACCTAGTGTGAATTTTTTGATGAATTGGACCCAAGCCCTCTTTTCATTGACGAGGTAACTTTGTTGAGCGTGATCAAGGTTCGGATGCAGTTGCCATCCAAGCTATGCAAAGGCTTAGTAAAGGGAGAGGTGCTGCAAGGTGAGAGAACTCTTATGCACCGATCAGTTCTTGCTCATAGAGTTCTCTACTTGAACCCTTGCATGGCGCTCCCACTTTTGCTCCACTTTGCGGCAATGGAACTCGGACTTCCCCCCAGCATGATTGTGAGCGAGAGGGATCTCACAAGAGTCCAGAAGATGATGAGCTGGCAAATCGACTCCTTCAACAATGCTATTCGCTGCGATAAGCTCTCATTCAAGGAGGAGTCCCCCGAATACATTGTCTACTTCTCGGCATACGCCATGGTTGGGCTGGTCCCACCAGTATCCAGTTTCTTGTTGATGCTGCTGGAGTCATACAGGCTCCAACTGCATTATCTTGGACCTCATTCAATCTTGTTGGTGGCAATCTTCATCCACTTCTATGAGATGTGGGTAAGCGTGCTGCCCTGTGTGTCGCTGTTCCGAACCTTCTTCACCCTCCGGGCGATAGGCAAAGGTAACAACTTGTTGGGATTATACTAGTTTCTAAGGCATAGGAATCCCCCACAGAAGCACATCAAGTCCTTTCCTTCCAAAAAGTAGGAGACTTGGAAGAGTGACCTTGTAGTTATCCGAGTGGACCCTCATGACCGGCTGGAGCTGCCGGAAGGGTTGCCGACAACAGAGTCTGACTTTTGGGAGGAGCTCCCGAAGCCGACTGAAGAGTACAACCCCGTGCTATCCAGAATCTTGAACTTGGTCGATGGAGGATTGATGTCTCTGATGGTCCTCCGCAACTTCCACACCAACCGCTGGGCTCCACTCAAGGTGCGTGAATTTGCAGCTTGGTCATACTCCGAAGAAATGGATTTCCTCTAGATTGAGATTTGTTGGGGAACCAACATAGATGAGCATGCCTTGAAGCTCTATCTGCGGAAGTTTAACAGTGGAACTCTATCAAGAGATGACCTCGTACCTTCGGCAGAGTTCTTGCCTCTGTGTGAAGTTCCGAAGGTCAGGGGGAACTGTAAAAGGTGATGCTGCTCCTTGATGACATAGGTCTTGTAGTGCGACAAAGGAGCACTCTGCTAATAGGGACGGTGATCCCCGAAGCTTCGACCCCCTACCCACATGGAGGATCCGACTCTACACCTATTAGTGGAAAAGGAAAAGCTCTTGCAGAACAAGGTTAGAACAAGTCTTACTCTAGTCAGGGCAAAGGCAAAGAGCCCATCGACGACTCCAGATAGAAGAGGAAGTTGACGCAAACTGATGGCAGTTCTATCATAGCAGCTCATATGCAAGCGGTGCCACTGCCTCCCCTAACCCTCTAGTCAGTGATGGTTGTGCCTCCAGCAAGGGCAACTCCGACTCCGATGACCAAATTATCTTTGAATCTAGTGCCCACGGCGGGCACTAGGTCCGACAAGCCGACTCCGGTCCTGGTGCCAGCGGCGGGCTCTGGGTCCGGAGTATCTTCTCAGACGACGGAGATCCCAACTGTGGTGACACTGGCGGCTGCCACCACTCCTGGGAAAAAGTCCGGAGCTTTTGCCTCATCAATGACAGTGGGTTCTAACTCTGGCCGTCCAAGGAAGAAATTTCGTGCCGACTGGAGCGCCAGTGTGCCCAGGTAATGATCGGCACTTGAACTTGTGTTTTCCTTTTGTATTTTTGCTTTTTCTTGAATTCTCTATTCCTCTGTTTCAAGAGTATCGTGAGGAGGAGCTACTACTCCGACACCTGCCAGCGCCACGGCCATAGAGATCGCTCCAAACAGAGCCCCCATTGTTGATACGGCTTCTCCTATGGTCGTGGCAGACGACACGGTAGGTCCGGCGCCAACTAACGTCGAGATGACCTCGGCGCCAGCGACCAAAGAAGTTGTAGTAGTGCCGAACCACGAAGAAGAAACACTGGAGCAAGCTGCAGCTGCTGTAGAGCCAGCATAGGAGGTACCGTAATCAGTGCGGAAGATTTTGGAAGCTACGAAGGAAGTTTCAGCACTAGCTCTAGAGGTAATGGCGCTGTTGGCTGATGTGGATATGCCAGAGATGGACATGCCTGAGCTGGTACCTAAAGATCCAACTGCAGGACATTTTACATCTGCGCCAGAGGTCATTGAGCTCCCGTAACTCAGCGCTGCACTCGTTGAGCTGTTGGAGTCCATGCTTGTGCCATGGGCCCTAACAACTATTTCGGAAGACTTGGGGGAACCAGAGGAACCTCGGGCAGGTCCTGAGCCAATCCCCCTGGACATGTCGATTGACAACGCCTACTCAAGCCTCCGCCAAGTTTAGCTCCTTTGACTATGAGCGCAAGGCTCTGGAGGATGAGCGTGACACCCTAAGGAGTTGGCACAAGCTTCTCTACATCAAAACAAAGTTGACAAAGTCTCGGCTAGCGGACCTAAGGGATTGGCTGGAGACCGAGAAAGATAAGCAGACGCCTTTGAACAATGCGCTAGATGAAAGTGAGTCTGCAATAAAAGCCATCGATGACAAGACTCGGAAGATCTATGAGCATGCCAAGAAAGTCAATGAATTGGCAGATGATCGCTCGGAGAGTCTCAATGCTTCGAGGGAACTGCTCCTCAAGCGTTGAGATGCATTAGACAAGAAGGAGGACAAGCTCTAGATGAGAGATGCTGAGATCTCTCCGAAGATAGAGCACAGTGAGTAGGACTTGGCTGACCGCATTGAGAAATTCAAGTCCTCTTGTGATAGAGAAAAGCACCAAGTATGGATGGCAGGAGAAGGAGTCAGTAAGCAAGAAAGTGTTGTCTCTACTAGGGAAAACAAGGTGAAGGTTAAGGAGAGGGACCTTGCGGAGAAGCAATATCGCTTGAACCTCTGGGAGAAGCAAATTGCTAACCAAGAGAGGCAGCTGGCTGAACGGATTCAGCAGCATGCTAAAGGGCTCAAGCGGTTCTAGAAGGAGGGCTCTGCGTAGCTATTATCTGCAAGAAGGTCACTGGAAGTGCTTTGGAATACGAGGTTAATAGAGTCCCAGTAGGTCCGAGACTTCCTTGGATGAGCGTAAGATGCTCTGATGCCGTGGGGTTCAGTCCGATCCAATCGGTTGACCCGTGCCAGAGATGGACATGCCTTGGTGGTGCTCAACTCTGGCGGAACTAAGTTGGATGCATTGGAAAATGTGATCAGCGACCAGCTCAAGACTGAGGGAAGATCCTTGGCGAAGAATGTCGCTGAATATGTGCTGACATACTTTCGAAGCCGGGATCCCTATATCTCTAGCTCTGATGATTGATGGACCCATCACCGAGGAGGAAGAAGCTGCCAAGACAAGCGTCCAAGAAGCCGCCCAGAAGGTTGCTGGGTACTTACAGCAGAGCTACAGTAGCTATAATCCTTCCCTTTTGTACCTTCATCTTGTAAATCTTTAAATTTTGAATGAATGAAATCCTTTTGAATTCCATTTTTGTCTTCAATGTATCATTACCTTTATCTTATTGGGCCCTGGTAGATGTCCTCAATTGATTGAGGACATGTACCAAAAGGAATTTAGCAATGTCTTGAATTTTTTATTGTTTTGAATTTGTTGATACTATGATAGCTCCGAGGTCCAAGTCTCGCATCCGAATCTCCAAGGACCCTTCACCTCATTCTTGACGTCGACGGTGTACCCCGGAGAGTTGTCAGAGCCTAGTTGCTTCGATGGCTCCCACTATCAATGTATGAAACATTGATGGAGGGCCCCCTGGAAGTTGTTAGAGCCTAGTTGCTTCAACAGCGCCCACTATAAACGTACGAAACATCAACGGCGGGCCCCCTGGGTGTTGCCAGAGCTTATATGCTTTAATGGCGCCGCCTATCGACGTATGAAATGTTGATGGTGGGCCTCCTATGTGTTGTTAGAGTCTATTTGCTTCGATGGCGACCACTATAAACGTATGAAATAATGACGGTAGCCCCTCCTGGGTGTTGCCAGAGCTAGGTCCTCTGGTGGCACCCACCATCAACTTGCATATTGTTGTTAATTATTCATTTTTCTGCACATGAGAGTCATGAAAAGCAGTAAAATTCATCCTCTTGCCTATAGCTTATTTGCGGCTTATTGTCCTTTTTTGAACTTTAGATCCTAATAAACTCATTATGAAAATATAAGTATACTGAATAAACATCCATAGGTCTGTGTGCTTTCCGGACCCGCCTTACTGAGACCCACCATAATAGGTAGAGTGGCGTACTTAGGGTGCTAGACCGGGCCAAGTCGATAGCGCACTCTGGACCTGTTGTTGACATTGGTTTTCAGGCGAGTAGGCCATCCAGCAATACTAAGATCCAATAGAAGATTACAAATAAAACTTATGTACATATGACATGAATCTTTAGGACTAACTTTCAAGTGGATTGCACAACATCACTATTGACAAGAAGGTATAAGAAGGAAAAATAATGAGCATGCACAAAATTAATTTAAATAGAATCTATTTTTTTTATAAATGTATTTCATTATAGGTCTGAATAGCAGGGGAAGGCAAGGACACACTTAAAGTACAAGACCAAGTTAAGTGTGCTATTCATCTTGGACCAACCCGACTCGGTTCATAGACTCTATGAGATGCATTTTATATGAATATAGACTCACCTCCATACTACTAAGTATAGAACTAAAGGAGAAGCTCAATATTCCAGGGGTTGGGAAGTGGTATGCAATTAAATCATTAGGTAGCAATCTATGCTAAAAAATATATAAGGAAACATATAAGAACGAGATCACCTCGGAAATTAATTGTTGTGTGTGAATTCTATTGATTGCATCTTGTATGTTCAATGGAGTGTTGTGTAGATCCATAGGAGTGATGTCCTCATCATCCTCCCCTTCTTGAATTGGAGTCGTCCTCAACTCATGTTCTTCTTCTCTCATATGTGGGTCCATATGTGCAACACCATCAAATCTTCTTGTATGCATGAAAGGAGGAGGCCAAGGTGGTGGACGACATAGTGCACCATCTCCATGTTCTTCATCAAATACGCATGCACATTGACACAAGCCAGGATCCCAAACAAATAAACATCGTGCCATGCTTGTATGTGCAATGACAATGTGCTTGGTCTCATCACCCAGCCTCACCTTCAGGTAGCTCCGGACCTTCCCGGAGGGGTCTGAGCTCCCGAGTTGAAGATGTCTCTGGTATTTCTGCAACAAGGATCATGCTGACAACCTCCATAGTTGCAGCGATGTAAAGCAGAAGAGGCTTACCAGGTTCTAGAGCTACCATGATTGGTAGTGTGGTGATGAGCTGCTTGAGCTCTTGGAACGCCTTCTCTGCTTCTTCAGACAAATGGAATAGTCTGGACTTCCTCAATATCTTGAAGAAGGGAAGTACTTGTTCTGCCAGCCTTGAGATGAATCGGCTGAGCGAAGCTAAACATCCAATAAGCTTCTGGACATCTTTGACATGGGCTGGAGGCCGCATCGCTTCGATGGCTTTTATCTTGGCCGGATTTGCTTCAATTCCTTGGTGGGTCACCAAGACACCAAGAAGCTTTCCGGAGTTAACCCCGAAGACACACTTGTCAGGGTTAAGCTTTGTGTGTCAAACACAGCTTGTCAAAAACGGATTGAAGGTTATCAACAGTGAATCTTTGTTCTTAAATTTGACAACTATGTCATCGATGTAGACTTCCACTAGGTCCCGGATCAGCTCCCCAAAGGTTTTGTGCATAGCTCGCACAAAGGTGGAGAGCACATTTTTTAGACCATAAGGCATTGCTGTGTAACAATAGATACCATCTACCGTAATAAAAGCAGTGTGCTCTTCATCTTCCTTAGACATTCAAATTTAATGGAAACAAAAATATGTGTCTAAGAAACATAAAATCTCACAGCTAGAGGTAGAAACTACTATTTGATCTGTTCTTGGTAGTGGGAAGGGGTATTCTGGACATGTCTTATTCAAAGTGGTGGAGTCGATGCACATCCGAAGCTTCCATACGGTCTTTGGTACGACCACTGAGTTTGCCAACCATCATGGATGATGTATGTCCCAGATGAATCCAGAGTCAAACAGCTTTTTCACTTCTTCTGGGATGAAGTTCTGATGCTCAATAGATTGCTTCCAGGGCTTCTGTTGTATAGGTCGTGCGTCGAGGTAGATCTTCAGATGATGCTCAATCACCTCCCTGGGGATCCCAGACATTTGTGACAGTTGCCATGCAAACTTGTTGACATTTGCCCGGAGGAAAGTGATGAGTTTGAGTTCCTATTTGTCACCCAGATCTCCCGATATATGAGTGGTCCGAGTGGCATCAGAACTGATTTGGACGACTTTGACAGGAACATTTGTGTTGCTGCTTGGCTGCACATGAGGTGCAGATGTTGAGCCACGCTGGCGCGAGCTCAGAGGTTGCTGAGCATATTGCTCCTTGCCGGATTCAGCTTCTTGCGCTGCTGCGAGCGCATGAAGCTTTTCCAGTGCAACGACTCCAGCAGTGTGGTCCCCTCTGATCTGAAGGACGCCTGACGGGGTTGGCATCTTCAACACAATGTAGCCATAGTGGGCAATCGCCATGAACCTATATAGGGGTGGCCTTCCTAGGATGGCATTGAAGGGTAAGTTGATGTGTGCCACATCAAATACCAGCTTCTCAGACCGGTAGTTCTCCAGTGTCCGGAAGGTCATCGGGAGAGTAACAGAGCCGAGAGGTGTTATAGCTCCTGGACCCACTCTGTAAAATGGGCGCGAGGGTTGGAGCTTCACGAAGGCTCTGAAGCTGATCAGATTGTGGCATAAGTTTAGATTTTCTCAAGTCAGGGAATCGCTCATTTCTGAAATGTAACCACACCAAATCACCAGGTTCAAGTTGTACTTCTTTTCTACCTGCAATTCTATACTTCACATGCATCTTTTAAATATTTTTCTTTGTAGTTTCAAGCATCTTAAGAATGAATTCAGATCGTTGTGTAGCATCCAAATTTATAGTTTCAGAAGGAGGCAAAGGTAGTAAACCAATAGGAGCACGGGGATTAAAACCATACAGTACCTGGAATGGACTTACCTTCGTCGTGGAGTGAACGGATCTGTTGTAAGCAAATTCTATATGTGGTAAACACTCCTCCCACAACTTCAAATTTGTTTTCAAGACAACCCACAACATAGTGGATAAAGTACAATTAACTACATCGGTTTTGAAAGTTGCCTAGAGGGGGGGTGAATAGGCTAATTGACCTGCAAATGACTTAATAAAACGAGGTTAAATCACAGGGGGCGGACTAGTCCAGTCTAGGGGCGGACTAGTCCGGTCAGCCTGCGTGAAGAACCCTAAAAAGTGTTTCTAGTAAGTTTTAAAGGGATTTTCTCGAGGCTACAAGTGAGGATATGTTTAAGACAAGTTTAGAAACTATCAACACAAGAGTGAGTCAAGTTTTAACAAGATTAAGCAATGTGAGGCACAAGACAAGACTAGCAACCCTAGAGCTAAGTATGCGATAAACAAAATATGAAGAACACGGAGACACAAGGATTTTATCCCGAGGTTCGATTCCACACAAGAATCTACGTCCCCGTTGAGGAGTCCACAAAGGACCGGGTTCACCAACCCTTCCCTCACCAAGTTTACCTCACGGGCCTAACTTGGTTCTCCACTATCTCAAAGTGCGAATACAAGATTCGTTGGGGCTTCTCACAATCTGAGGCTCCCACACCACAAAGATGATCAACAACACAAAACACACTCAACACACAGCTCACAAAGACTCAATGAGTGCAAGAGATCAAACCGGGAGCACAAGCGCGATGTTCTTCCTCTTCTCCACCTCACTAAACCCTAATCCACACAAGAATTAGTTTTAGAGGGAAAGTTGGCAAGAAAGAGTCTTAAGAGTGCTCCAAGTTGGCTGTGGCGGCGCTAGGGTTCGAGAGTTTTCAAGGGTTGGTTCAAAAGAACCCAGGGGACCTCTATTTATAGAGGTCCCAAGCCCATACTGCTGACTTCAGCAGAAGGGCGGACTAGTCCGGCCTCAGGCCCGGACTAGTCCGGCCTAGGGGACCACTGACCTCTTATTAGGCCCCGACAGCTGACACGCTATCGTCACACTACCCGCCAAACTTCAAATTCAAACGGTCACTTCAACAACGGACTAGTCCGGTCACCACCGAACTAGTCCGATCTCACACAGAGCCTTTTGCTCCGTGTGAAAACGGACTAGTCTGAGGACCACGGACTAGTCCGGCCCCAAGGGCGGACTAGTCCTGTCCTCCCAGACTTAGTCACAGAAGCACCTTCAACTCGCCTACCCGGACTAGTCCGGCCCCACGGGCGGACTAGTCCGTTATCACTCAGGACCTTTTGGTCCGGACTCAAACGGACAAGTCCGTGGTTTTGAGAATTAGTCTCCAAAACCCACTCACTGCTACTCGGACTAGTCCGGACGCGAACGGACTAGTCCGATCTCAGTCAGACCCTTCTGGTCCGGCCGAATACGGACTTGGCCGGCCAGGGGCGGACTAGTCTGGCCACCTGCACGGACTAGTCCGGCACTACTGCCAGACTGCTTATCCACTCTTTTCTCTCAAGGGGTTTGACCTCTAAAACACTTTGAGCTCCCAAACTTGATCTCAATGCACTTTACACACGCACCCTCCTATTTCTACGGCTAGTCTAACTCAACACGCTAGAAACCCTAGTTTCTACGCTTCGAGTTGACTCCGTTTCCTTCCTTTTCCTTTTTGAGGGTTTGCGTCTCCAATCGAGTCCATGCCTGTGCTAAGATCACATGAGCTCATTAGCGACTTAATTGTCGTCATCAATCATCCAAAACCCACGGGGAACCTAGATGCACTTTCAATCTCCCCCTTTTTGGTGAATGATGACAACACATTAAGTCCTTCAACAATTAAGAGTATTAAAATTGGTTTTCATGACTTGTGTGCGTATGAATGACTCCCCCTCAATGTATGCAGCATGTAAAAGAGGTGAGGAGATCTTTCATACCCACACACGTTATGGTGGGGTTCCTACGTGATGTGCTCAACAATTGTGACAAGACATAAAGAGCATCAATATAATCAAAAAATTGACAATAAGAGCATTATATTGATATTAAACAACATTAACAAGTCTTGCACAAATGTAAACATCCAAGAGCATGAATATATTACAAAACAAGTCCACAAACCACAAACACACCAACAAAAGATTAACTCCCCCTTAACTCTCCCCCTTTGGCATCAAGGCACCAAAAAGGAAAAGAAGGGGGAAAATGAAGATCTACGAACTAGTCCTCATCTTCGCCACTTCCACTCTCCGTGGCCTCGGAATCTTCGACGTCTTCCTCATGATCGTCGGTGTCGTCGTCATCGTCGTCGGAGTTCCTTGCCGAGGGAGCAGCCCGAGAGGAGCTTCCATCCTCTTGGAGCTGGGCGAGCTCATCGGCGGTGAAGTTGGGGAATGGAGTGATCTCCCCATCACTCACCTCCGGAGAGGACATCGGGACCTCCAGCTTGTCGCACACCGCCTTAAGATATTTTTCCTGACGCTTGTGTGCCCTTTGAGCGCGGATCTCTTGCTTCCGGCAGGAAGTGAAGATCGCCTTGAAGCATTTGAAGAAGGCACTCATGGATTGAGGCAGAGGCGGAGACGGAGGTGCCACGGGGCGAGATGGAGGATCTGCATTCTTGCGATGAGTAGGAACAGGTACATTCGGGGGCTTATGAGGATGAAGCGGGCGATGCGACACGTCCTTGACGAAGGTCACGCCCGACACCTTCTCGATGAGGCACATGATGTAGGGGGCATACCCGCAAGCACGGTTGGGGGTATGCGAGATGTTGAAGATGTCGTCGAAGATGTAATCGACGAGGTTGAACTTCTCTTCCCCATCAACCAGAAGTAGCAAGTGCCTCAAGTTCCCTTGAATCACCCCAGCATCACCGTCCTTCGGTGCTATCGTCCTTCTGAGGATTCTGTTCATATTGCTGTAGAAGGGCTTGATGTTGCGGGCGAGACTGGCATCAAATGGGACGTGACTTGGATACATATATGCCAGCTCTTCACGGTCCACGGCCTTGAGGTTAGAGATTATAATCTCATGATCCATGTGTACCTCAAGCCCTAGAATCCTGGCAAACTCTGCGAAAGTGACTGAGTACTGCTCACCATGTGTCATCCAAATAATTCTTCTGTCACTTGAGGTGGTGAAGTAGATGGTGGAGTAGAACTGCAGAATCACTTCGATGTTCCAGTCATACTTGAAACCCATGATCTGCTTGAGGTCATGGCGCTCAGCAGCTTCGATGACAGCATCAAAGGCAGAGTGTTGCTTTTTGGCCATGTAATCCCAGTCAACCCATTGAGCTTCTATTACCGGCTTCTTCATCTGCTGATAGACTAGCCGGTAGTAGTCATAATGAAAGTCACACCAGAACCTGGGATCTGCCGTGCTCCTCTCAAACTTGTAGACCTTCTCGGTCCTCAGCCTCCTGGCTTTTTCAGCCCCTTTTCCATGAAACACATTGGCAGACAACTCCTTCTGCCTGTTGGGGTTCCTTTCTGGTGTGTGAACCTCAAGGGGGCCAATGGAAGTGGCCTTCCCTTTCTCCTTGATCACCACACCTCCAGCTGCCTTCTTTGCTGACATCTTGACAGCTGGCTTCTTCTTCGTCGGCTCGACAGGAGCCGGAGCCTTTCCCTTCTTAGGGTCACGCTCGACCTTAGGCTCAGCTTCCATTTGGGCTGGCTCTTTGCCCTTTGCTTTATCGCCAATGGTGACGAGCTTCTTTATCTTGGGGGCATTGGCCTCAGCAGCCCTGGAGTTGTGAGCTTCCCTGTCTTCCCTTTTCTTCTTCCGCAGCTCATTGAGGGACTCTGCGGTTGCTCTAGCTATGGCTTCTTCCTCGTTGTAGATGCTTGCGGCAACTTTGGAGGCTTCGAGTGCCTTCAGCCGTCTCTCTTCCTTTGCCTTTTGCGCCTCTATGAGCGTAGCCTTGGTTCTTGCCTCGACAATTTGAGCTTTGGTTCGCCCCTCGGGGTTGAGACGAGGAGGGGAACGCTCCGAGTTCGACATGCTTCTTAAATCCGCGAGAATCGACGAAATCGACGATGGATTGCGAAGGTGAAGCGCGGGGAAATGATCCCTCACTCCCAAGGGCTCCAATGCACGGATTGGAATCGAGATTTGGTGGTTGGAGCGAAAAATCACCAAAAGAGGCGGTTGCTTGAGCGTGGGAGAGGGAGAGGCGCGAGTGAGAGGAAGAGGAGGGGTCTGGGCCGACCCTGGGGGTTTAAGCCCCCAAGGGACGGACTAGTCCGGTGCTAGGACGGACTAGTCCGGTGCGCGGACCAGACGCGGACTAGTCCGGCCCCAGAGCGGACTAGTCCGGTATGCGGACTAGCCGCGGACTAGTCTGGACCCGGACTTGTCCGTCCAATGGGGCGGACTAGTCCGGTCCGACTGGGCTGAAAGGCGATGTTTTTGAGTTGCACACACACTATTGGTCCTTATGGATAACAAGCAACACAAACATGATTATTGAAGATAAATATGACAAAAACATGATCAATTTCCAAGAAAAAGTTTTCTCAAACAGATTTCGAAGAGAAATCACGATAGAGAAGAGTTTTTCGAAATATAGCTCAAAAAAAATGTGAGGAATGTTGTTTAAGCCACATTCCTAGAATCCAAAATGTTGAGCTCACTTCTTAGCTCACAGAAACGCTTCTCATCAAGAGGCTTGGTGAAAATATCCTCGAGTTGATGTTCCGTCCTCACATGAGAAATCACAACATCTCCCTTCATTGAGTGATCTCGCAAGAAATGGTGTCGAATGTCTATGTGTTTGGTCCTAGAGTGCTCCACCGGATTATGGGCTATCTTGATGGCACTCTCGTTGTCACACAAGAGTGGAATGTTGCGCAAGTGAATCCCATAATCCCTAAGGGTTTGTCGCATCCAAAGAAGTTGTGCACAACAACTTCCGGCTGCAACATATTCCGCTTCGGCGGTGGAGAGAGCAATAGAGTTTTGCTTCTTGGAGGACCAAGACACTAGAGATCGACCCAAGAATTGGCATGTACCCGATATGCTCTTCCTATCAACTTTGCACACCGCATAGTCCGCATCGGAATATCCAATGAGGTTAAACTTAGATCCTTTGGGGTACCAAAGTCCTAGGGAAGGTGTGTGTACTAGATATCTCAAGATCCTTTTAACGGCGGTCAAATGACAAGCCTTAGGTGCCGCTTGAAAGCGAGCGCACATACACACACTTAGCATGATATCGGGCCTAGATGCACAAAGATAGAGAAGTGAACCAATCATAGACCTATATAACTTTTGATCCACACTTGGACCATCCTCATTTAGGTCTAGGTGTCCATTTGTTCCCATAGGGGTTTTGATGGGTTTTGCCTTATCCATGTCAAACTTCCTTAGAATATCTTGTGTATACTTCGTTTGACTTATGAACGTCCCTTCTTTGAGTTGTTTTACTTGAAATCCTAGAAAGAACTTCAACTCGCCCATCATGGACATTTCAAACCTCTCCGTCATTATCTTGGAGAACTCAACACAAAACACCTTATTTGTGGAACAAAATATGATGTCATCCACATATATTTGGCACACAAAAAGATCTTCGTTGAAGTGCTTTGTGAAAAGGGTATAATCCGCTTTGCCTATCCTAAAACCATTTTCAACTAGAAAGTCTCTTAGGCACTCATACCAAGCTCTAGGAGCTTGCTTGAGGCCATAAAGAGCCTTTCGCAATTTGTAAACATGGTTAGGATAGTCTTGGTCTTCAAACCCTGGAGGTTGCTCTACATAAACTTCTTCCTTGATTGGGCCATTAAGGAATGCACTCTTAACATCCATTTGGTAGAGCTTGAAGTCATGATGAGTAGCAAAGGCTAGTAATATCCGAATTGACTCAAGCCTAGCTACGGGAGCAAATGTCTCATCAAAATCCAATCCTTCAACATGTGAGTACCCTTTTGCCACAAGTCGTGCCTTGTTCCTAGTTACCACGCCATGCTCATCTTGTTTGTTGCGGAACACCCACTTGGTTCCAATAACATTAGCTTGTGGGCGCTTGACAAGCTCCCAAACCTTGTTCCTTTCAAAGTTATTGAGCTCCTCTTGCATG
This sequence comes from Tuctoria greenei, assembly GCA_036927565.1. Taxonomy (NCBI): domain Eukaryota; kingdom Viridiplantae; phylum Streptophyta; class Magnoliopsida; order Poales; family Poaceae; genus Tuctoria; species Tuctoria greenei. The sequence goes on from JAYESD010000003.1 coordinate 168,944,409, forward strand.
GCAACTACCCAATCCGGATCTCTTAAGGCAACTTCAACCTTATGGGGTTCCAAGGATGAGACAAAGGAGAAATGCTCACAAAAGTTTGCAATACGTGAACGTGTTGTTACTCCTCTTGTGATATCTCCTAGAATGTTGTCAACGGGATGATCCCGTTGAACACTTTGATGAACACGAGGATGCGGAGGTTGAGCTCTTGAATCACTTGCTTCATCTTCTTCACTTTGGTCTCCCCCTTGATCCAGGCCTCCCCCTTGATCTTCATTCCTATTATCATTTTGGGGAGTATCTAGTGGATCTCCAACTTGTCCAATGGGGGTTTGACCTACTTCATAATGATGATGGTCACTTGGGCTTTGAGATGGTTCTTGTGGGCGAACATCTCCAAGTGCCATTCTCCTTACAGCTTCTAGTGGAGGTTCCTATTGATCAAGGGCATGTTGATCAACTTCCTCCACTTGAGAGCCATTGGTTTCGTCAAACACCACGTCACGTGCTACTTCAACATTTCCGGAGGATTTGTTGAACACACGGTACGCATGATTGTTTGAGTCATATCCAAGCAAGAAACCTTCATCGGACTTTGAAGCAAATTTCGAAGTCCTAGGCTTCTTGTTGAGGATATAACACTTGCTACCAAAAACAAGAAAGTAAGAAACATTGGGTTTCTTACCAACGAGAAGCTCATAAGGAGTCTTCTTGAGGAGGCGATGAAGGTACAATCGGTTTACAGCGTGGCAAGCGGTGTTAACCGCTTCCACCCAAAACCGGTCCGATGTTTTGTACTCATCTAGCATCGTCCTTGACATCTCAATGAGCATCCTATTCTTTCTTTCGGCAATTCCATTTTGTTGAGGAGAATAGGGAGTGGAAAACTCATGCTTGATGCCCTCCTCATCTAGGAACTCTTCTACTTGCATGTTCTTGAATTTGGTGCCATTGTCACTCCTTATAGCCTTTATCCTTAAGGTGAACTCATTTTGAGCTCTCCTTAGGAATTTCTTGAGGACACCGGGGGTTTAACTCTTATCATGCAAGAAGAACACCCAAGTATATCTAGAGAAGTCATCAACGATGACTAGACCATACTTGTTGCCACCGATGCTAATGTAAGCAATGGGGCCAAAAAGATCCATATGGAGTAACTCCAAAGGTCTAGTTGTCGTCATGACATTCTTAGAGGGGTGTTGAGCTCCTACTTGCTTTCCCGCTTGGCACGCACCACATGGCCTATACTTTTCAAATACCACATCCTTTAGGCCACGAACGTGCTCTCCTTTAAGGAGCTTTTGAAGGTTCCTCATTCCAACATGGGCTAGCCTTCTATGCCAAAGCCATCCCATGTTGGCTTTCGACATTAAGCATGTGTCAAGTTGAGCTTTATCCGTGGTAAAATCCACAAGATAGAGCTTTCCCTTGAGCACTCCCTTAAAGGATATTGAGTCATTACCCTCTCTCAGAACATTCACACCCTCACTAGAAAAAACACACTTATATCCTTTATCACAAAGTTGTGATATGGATAGGAGATTATAGTCTAGGGAATCAACATGCAAAACATTAGATAAAGTATGCGAGGAGGAGATAGCAATTTTACCGGAGCCAAGGATTTTCCCTTCTCTATTATCCCCAAAGAAGATTCCTTCACTTGGGTCCTCTTTCTCCTCATACTCTATGAACATGCTCCTCTCTTCGGTCATGTGGTTGGTACATCCGCTATCCAACACCCATTTCGATCCACCGGAGGAGTAAGCCTACAAAACAAGTTTATGCCTTCCTTTTAGGTACCCAAGCGGAGTTGGGTCCTTTCACGTTAGTAGTTAGGCATTTGGGCACCCACACGCAAGGCTTGGGGCTCTTGCGGAGTGGCCCAACATATCTAGCAAACACTTTGCCGTGTTTGTTCCTCTTTAGCACATAATATGCATCAAAATCATGGAATAGAGGATGCAATTCAGATTTAGGCAATTTGTTGCTAGAGGGTGAGTTCTTTTCAATTTTAGTTGGGGATGAACTCCCCTTAACAAAGACAATCATGTCTTTGCCATACTTGGAGGTTTTGGCGTTATGCCTTCCACCTCTAGTATAGCCAAGACCATCCTTGACATGGGGACGTCTTGTGTTGGTGTATGCACTTCGTGCATACGCCACCTTCTCCTTGTCAAAGATGGCACCCTTAGGTACTTGCTTGCCTTGTGCTGAGTTGAGTTCATCCTTAAGCTTAAGGATTAAGTTAGAGCACTTGCAAGGCGGAGTTGCATTGGATGAGGCCTTTGAGAAGGTTGAGCTCTTGGAGGAAGAGGCTACATTGTTCTTAAGGGACTCAATTTGAGTCTCAAGGATCTTGTTAACTTTTGTCAAGTTCCCAAGTTCATCCTTGAGCCCAATTGAGTTCTCCTCAAGACTTGAACACGTTTTCTTACTTAGAGAAAGTTCGTGTTCCAATGCCTTGCTCTTCTCTCTTTCAAGCTCATGAAGCTCGTTAAGCTCTTGACATCTCTCCTTCTCAAGGATGAGCATGTCCTCTTGTCTGTTGATGAGATCCTCCTTCTCAAAGATCTCATCCATAAGCAACTTCATCCTACGCAGGGTGCTTTTGCTTATGTCCTTAAACATGTGCTCATTTTCACTAGCGCTATCAAATTCATCATGAGAGGAAATGGAGGAGGAGGAGTGAGATGTTACCTTTCTCCTTCCCTCCTTTGCCATAAGGCAAGTTGGTTTGTAGTCGTCGTTGAGGTTGGGAAAGAGCTTTCTTCCCTTGGAGCTCCTCCCGATGGCTATGGTAGCCATCTTCTCCTCTTCTTCTTCGGAGGAGGACTCATCGTTAGAGTCCCACTTCTTCCCCAAGTGGGCTTGTCCGGAGGGCCTCTTCTTCTTGAAGAATTTCTTATCTTGAGGCTTCCCCTCCTTCTTCTTCTTCGCTTCTTCATGTGGGCAATCAGCGATGAAGTGCCCATACTCGCCACAATTGTAGCAAGACCTTTTTGATTTGGGCCTTGCTCTTTCCTTCCCTTTGCCCTCATGGTTGTATCCACCTTTCTTCCTCCTCATCATTCTCCTGAATTTGTTGATGAAGAAGGCCTCTTCCTCATCGGTGTCGAGGCTCTCCTCATCACTTTCCTCTTGCTCCTTTGAAGAGGGTGTTGCCTTGAGTGCAACGTTCTTCATCTTGGAGGCGGTGAACTTCTGAAGGTCGTTGTAGAAGAGCGCCTCCTTCTCCATGATCTCGTTGTTGATGATCCTACCAAGGACCTCCTCCGGGGTCATTTGTGTGAACCCCGGGCTTTCTCGAATCATGGAGCAGAGAGCGACGTTCCTAGGCATGAATGCTCGGATCATCCTCTTCACAACCTCGTGGTCGGTCCACTTGGTGCAGCCATATGATCGGCTCTTGTTGATAAGTACCTTCAACCGGTTGTACATGTCTTGGGGGGATTCACCATCCAAGAAGGCGAATCTCCCAAGCTCTCCTTCGATGAGCTCGATCTTGGCCTCCTTGACCACCTGATTCCCTTCATGTGCCGTCTTGAGGGTGTTCCATATGTCTTTGGCCACCTCAAGGCCATCGACGCGGTTGAACTCATCTCTTGAGAGAGATGAGATAATCACACCCGCAGCTTGAGCATTGCGGTGGATGAGGATGGCTTGTTCTTGAGTGATGTTGTCCTCATCCTTCGGAATCTCCACCCCGGTCATGCCAATTTGCCACAACGCCGGGTTGGGTGACACGAGGTGGATCTTCATATTATGTTTCCACATCACGTAATCAGTTCCATCGAATTGGGGAGGTTTCCCCAATGGGATGGAGAGATAGTGGTTGTTGGCGGCAAGGCGTTCATAGTTGAACCCTTGTCGGTTGTAGTTGACTCCGCCACTACCACTTGATTGGTTCGACGGATCGATCTTGGAGATGTTCAGCTTCTCCCGGAGCTTCGCCTTGAGTTAGCGAGTCTCCTCATCATCCGTTGGCTTATCTTGATAGGCCAGCGTCTCCTCACAGGTTGCCTCGTAGTTGCTGCTCGAGGCGTCGTCATTCACCACTCCGGCCATTTCTCCGAGTTGTTAGACTCTTTGTGGAGAGTCCTGCTCTGATACCAATTGAAAGTTGCCTAGAGGGGGGGTGAATAGGCTAATTGACCTGCAAATGACTTAATAAAACGAGGTTAAATCACAGGGGGCGGACTAGTCCGGTCTAGGGGCGGACTAGTCCGGTCAGCCTGCGTGAAGAACCCTAAAAAGTGTTTCTAGTAAGTTTTAAAGGGATTTTCTCGAGGCTACAAGTGAGGATATGTTTAAGACAAGTTTAGAAACTATCAACACAAGAGTGAGTCAAGTTTTAACAAGATTAAGCAATGTGAGGCACAAGACAAGACTAGCAACCCTAGAGCTAAGTATGCGATAAACAAAATACGAAGAACACGGAGACACAAGGATTTTATCCGAGGTTCGATTCCACACAAGAATCTACGTCCCCGTTGAGGAGTCCACAAAGGACCGGGTTCACCAACCCTTCCCTCACCAAGTTTACCTCACGGGCCTAACTTGGTTCTCCACTATCTCAAAGTGCGAATACAAGATTGGTTGGGGCTTCTCACAATCTGAGGCTCCCACACCACAAAGATGATCAACAACACAAAACACACTCAACACACAGCTCACAAAGACTCAATGAGTGCAAGAGATCAAATCGGGACCACCAGCGCGATGTTCTTCCTCTTCTCCACCTCACTAAACCCTAATCCACACAAGAATTAGTTTTAGAGGGAAAGTTGGCAAGAAAGAGGCTTAAGAGTGCTCCAAGTTGGTTGTGGCGGCGCTAGGGTTCGAGAGTTTTCAAGGTTTGGTTCAAAAGAACCCAGGGGACCTCTATTTATAGAGGTCCCAAGCCCATACTGCTGACTTCAGCGGAAGGGCGGACTAGTCCGGCCTCAGGCCCGGACTAGTCCGGCCTAGGGGACCACTGACCTCTTATCAGGCCCCGACAGCTGACACGCTATCGTCACACTACCCGCCAAACTTCAAATTCAAACGGTCACTTCAACAACGGACTAGTCTGGTCACCACCGGACTAGTCCGATCTCACACAGAGCCTTTTGCTCCGTGTGAAAACGGACTAGTCTGAGGACCACGGACTAGTCCGGCCCTAAGGGCGGACTAGTCCGGTCCACCCAGACTTAGTCACAGAAGAACCTTCAACTCGCCTACCCGGACTAGTCCGTCCCCACGGGCGGACTAGTCCGTTCTCACTCAGGACCTTTTGGTCCGGACTCAAACGGACAAGTCCGTGGTTTTGAGAATTAGTCTCCAAAACCCACTCACTGCTACCCGGACTAGTCCAGCCACGAACGGGCTAGTCCGATCTCAGTCAGACCCTTCTGGTCTGGCCGAATACGGACTTGGCCGGCCAGGGGCGGACTAGTCCGGCCACCTGCACGGACTAGTCCGGCCCTACTGCCAGACTGCTTATCCACTCTTTTCTCTCAAGGGGTTTGACCTCTAAAACACTTTGAGCTCCCAAACTTGATCTCAATGCACTTTACACATGCACCCTCCTATTTCTACGGCTAGTATAACTCAACACGCTAGAAACCCTAGTTTCTACGCTTCGAGTTGACTCCGTTTCCTTCCTTTTCCTTTTTGAGGGTTTGCGTCTCCAATCGAGTCCATGTCTGTGCTAAGATCACATGAGCTCATTAGCGACTTAATTGTCGTCATCAATCATCCAAAACCCACGGGGAACCTAGATGCACTTTCAGGTTTGTTCATGTGTTTGTGGGTGACCTGTAGTTAAAAACATCAACTTGATTCCCAATTTATAATACAAAGTTCTCCAAAAATGACTTAAAATTTTTGCATCACGATCAGAAACAATGGTATTTGGCACACCATGTAAACGATCAAATTTTGTCATAAATAAATCAGCAACGCATGAGGCATTATCATTCTTATGACAAGGTATAAAGTGTGCCATTTTGGAGAAATGATCAACAACTACAAAAATACTATCCATCCCCCTCTTAGTCCTATTCAATCCCAAAACAAAGTCCATAGAAATATCCTCCCAAGGTACACTAGGAACAGGAAGAGGCATATAAAGACCATGTGGGTTAAGGCGAGACTTAACTTTATTGCAAGTAGTGCATCGTGACACGTAGCACTCGGCATCATGCCTCATATTAGGCCAATAGAAGTGTGTAGACAGCACATCTTCAGTTTTCTTCACTCCAAAATGTCCCATCAAACCTCCTCCATGTGCTTCCTGCAAAAGTAGTAGACGAACGGAGCTAGCTGAAATGCATAGCTTGTTAGCACGATAGAGGAGACCCTCTCGCAGCACATATTTATTCCAAGTTCTTCCTTCTCTACAATTTTCAAAAGCATCTTTGATGTCCAAATTAGTAGGATATAATGCTTTTATTGTTTCCAAACTAGAGATTTTATGATCAAGTTGGGACAACATGGTATAACGTCTAGATAATGCATCAGCAATGACATTTTCCTTCCCTTTCTTATGCTTAATGATGTATGGAAACAACTCTATGAACTCAATCCATTTAGCATGTCATTTATTCAGATTTGTTTTACACTTAAGATACTTCAATGATTCATGATCGGAATGTATGACAAACTTCTTAGACCAAAGATAATGTTGCCAAGTTTGTAATACTCGCACTAAGGCATACAATTCCTTATCATAAGTAGAATAATTCAGATAAGGAACATGAAGTTTTTCACTAAAGAAAGCAATGGGTTTACCTCCATGTATGAGAACGCCTCCAATACCAATGCCGCTTGCATCACAGTCTAGCTCAAAGGTCTTGTCAAAATCAGGCAGTTGTAGCAATGGTGCTTGTGTAAGCTTCAATTTGAGAGCATCAAAAGCTTGTTGCTTCTATTCGCCCCATCGAAATGGCACTTCCTTCTTCGTTAGCTCATGTAGAGGTGCTGCAATGGTGCTGATATCCTGCACAAAACTGCGATAAAAACCTGCAAGACCAAGAAAACTACGAACCTGCGTGATGGTTGTTGGGGCTGGCCAGCTAGTGATCGCTTCAATTTTTGCCTTATCCATCTCAATTCCCTACGAGGAAATGACTTAGCCAAGAAATGAGACTCGATTGGTGCAAAAGATGCACTTTTCGAGGTTACCAAACAAACGTGCATCTCTCAAAACAGTAAAAACAACACGTAAATGATCAAGATATTCATCATATGACATGCTGTAAACCACCACAAATTGTCCAATGAAAGCACGTAAAACCTTGTTCATTAATCGCATAAAGGTGCTGGGTTTTAAATGCATGACTAACCACTCATAAAGTCCGAACTTGGTTTTAAATGCAGTTTTCCATTCATCTCCTAGTGCCATTCTAGTTTGATGGTAACGACTACGCAAGTCTATTTTTGTGAAGATGATAGCACCACTCAATTCATCAAGCATGTCATCTAAGCGAGGAATAGGATAATGAATGGTGATGTTATTAATCGCTCGACAATCAACACACATGCGCCAACTACCATCTTTCTTAGGAACCAAAAGAACAGGAATGGAACAAGGGCTAAGGCTTTCACGAATGTACCCGCGGTCCAAAAGATCTTGGACTTGTCGCTGAATTTCCTTAGTTTCATCTAGATTCGCCCTGTATGCTGCACAATTTGGCAAGCTTGCTCCTGGAATCAAATCGATATTGTGTTCAATGCCTCTCATGGGTGGTAAACCAGGGGGTATCTCGGAGGGAGACACATCCTCAAAGTCCTGCAAAAGGTTAGCAACAGCAGGGGGCAATGCAATAGACAATTCATGAAGTGAAAACATGGCTTCTTTGCATACTAAAGCATAGCACATCCCCTTAGCATCGAATAAATCAGCAAGGTCAGATTTAGTTGCAAGCAACGATGGTGATTTTAACTTAATGACTTGCTGTTTTTCAGATTCTAGTTTTGTTGCTTTGCCATCACAAATTTTACTCTTCTCAAAACGCACAATTTCAGTAGGAGTCATGGGGAGCAAAGTGATTTTACTTCCTTTATGCATGACAGTATATTTATTAGTTATACCATGATGAATAGCATTTGTATCAAATTCCCAAGGACGACCCAGTAAAAGAGAACAAGCATCCATAGGCACGACATCAAAATCAGCAAAATTATGGTAAGAACCAATTGAAAAATGTATTCTCGCTGTTTGTGTTACCCAAACCTTACCGCTGTTGTTGAACCATTGAATGTGGTATGGATGAGGGTGTGCTCTTGTTGTCAAACCAAGTTTCTTGACGACGTCCGTGTTCACCAAGTTATCGCAGCTACCTCCATCAATTATAGTGTGTGCACAGCAGTCCTTGATGACGAGAAACATGTGGAAGAGGTTGTGCCATTGTAGCTTGTCGTCGGCCTCCACTTTGGAGCTCAAGGCATGCTGCACAATGATGCTCCTATAGTTCTCCATCACCGCTGTACCAAGTATCTCTTCTTCGGTGTGTTCTTTATTTGGATCTGTAAAGTCAGTAGCAAGAGAATATTCATCTTCAACATCCAAAGTACTATCATACCTGCCATCGTCGCGTGCTATATATGCTCATTTGCTCGGGCAATCTCTCATCATATGACCAAGTCCCTGGCAGCGCTGTCACTTAATGTCGGAAGTACGACCCATAGAAGGAGTGGACGATGATGGCTTGAATGATGTCGCCTTGCGGACCTCTGGCATGCGATAAGGTGGAGCAGCAGGTGTAGTTCGTTGGCCGCCATTGGATGGTGTAGTCGCTGCACGGGGGGTCGAAGATGGTGCTGTTTTGGATGGTGTAGAGATCAAACGCGGCGTGAAGTTGCTCTTCGTGCGTTGTTGCTGTTGTTGTCGGCCCTGCAATTCTTTTTTTGCCAACATAGCAAGCTGAAACAATTTGTTAAAAGTATCATATTTCTTGTAATCAACAATATCCTGAATTTCACACCTCAAGCCCCCATAAAAACGAGCTATTTTAACATCCATGTCCTCTACTACCCCACAACGCAGCGTACCCTTTTGTAACTCTTGATAATACTCCTCTACGGACATGTTACCTTGGTCCCGCTAAAAATATGGAGGAACAAATCAAACACACTTAACTTCCTTTAATCTATTCCATGTTGGAGGATCAGTTCTAGTTTTAACAAGTTCATTCCACCATATTATAGCAATGTTCTTAAACTCACTAGTGGCTTGACGAACTCTATGTTGTTCAGGAACAAGATAGGCATTAAATTTTTGCTCTACTGTCATCTCCCAATCAAGATAAGCCTCAGCATCATAAGCACCAGAAAAAGAGGGTATAGTAAATTTCACTTTACCAAAAGAATCATCAGGAGGACAATAATAATTATTATGATGATTATTACCTCCCATACCTCGATGATAATGTGGTAGTCTTGGCTGATTGTTGTGATCTTCCATATCATCATAAGCATTGTCTTCATGTCTTCCAGCGAGAGGCAACCGAGCCTCAAAAGTATTCATCCGAAGAACAAGGTCATCAAGTTGGCGAGTCAAGTTTGCCAATGACTCCTCCATTGATGCATTGTATTTGGCGAACATATCTGTCATGGTCTTCATCATATCACGTAACTGTGACGCCCGGTTCCGAAAAATGAACCAAGCTAACGTATATGTGTGCCCAGGATGTTCATCACACATACACGAGTGCAATCACAAAAGAGTATACAGAAAATTACCACAGAACAAGATTAATTAACCAAATTTTATTACACAAACCAGATTATCCTCGGATACAAGCTCTAATGAATATTAATGACAAGTTCAACTAATGCAGCGGAAATAAACTAATTAAGCAAACTAAGCAACTATGCAGCATAAGCGACGGGGTATGTATGCGCAGCTCCAATCAACACCACAGGCAAAGCTGACGGTAGACATGGCCTAGAACTCCGCATTATCACCATTAAACTCCCAATCCTGACCTTTAACTGTTGGGGGGATTGCAAGAGTGAGTACATGTCGTACTCAACAAGTGTGGAAAGTATGACATGTGGCTGATTCAAATGACGACAATAATAATGGCAAAGTGCTGAAAAGTACAGTGAAACATTTGAAAAGCAATATATTATATGTATGTAAAGTAAACCCATCACAGTCATAAATAATATCATAATACCAGTCCATAATTCACCATCCTCATCAATAATTCCAGATTTCACCGTTGCCGATAACCATATTCAATACCAGAAATAAATCCATAACCATCACCATAACCATTACCAATACCAAATACCCTCTAATCATGGAAGTTGTCCAGGTGCTCATAACCGGGAGCACGGCTATCATGATAGTTTTATTTAACTCTGCAGAGTTTGTACCTCTTTACCCACGTGTTCGTGATTTCATCACCTTTCAGCGACTAAGAACCTCTCTTATGCCCATGACCCGTCAGTCACATTACACACTTCCGTTGGTGTGTGGCCAAGAGATCACAAAATAGCCTTTACAAAGGGATTACTAGCCTATTTAGACCCCACTGAGGTTTTACCGGTGGCGATGTCTCCCGCAGAGCACATCTTCAACCAAGGGCCCCCTCTTGAGCCATTCGGGTCCCAGGGTAGTCCCACCAATCCTCAACAAACCCAATCCGACTACCCCTTCCCCGAGCATCAACAATGGTCCAAACAGCACTAGCAAAGCCCTAATTAATCAGCTACGCCGCACCCATACTTGGCCTCGTGGTGGCACTGTAGTCCTGGCTTATTCTCGCATGAACTGGTCCTTAGATCTAAAGCAAGCAAACCACCATAACATCCAACCCATCCACATACCAGGCTTGCGTAGATCACCCATTACCATACCATAATTAACCAGTTCATGTTAACCATAATCTCATCCATGCATAATTAAATTGAGTTTTATAGTTATTCCCATCCCAGTTGATTAAGCGAAGCAAAAGGTAAAAAGTCCATCCCGACGCTCTACCATAAATTCCAGGTGACAAGGGTGGTTTAGCAAGTCTAGTAAACTTCCTACCATAGGATTCCCATCAAATTGACGCAGCATGCAGTTTTACAACAAAACATTTATTTAAAAACCAGGATCAATATGCTTCAAGGACACTTGCCTTGCTGTTGCTGTTGATTAGGGTCAAAGCCTTCAAACTCCTGGTGCTGTAGATCCTCCGTGGCACTTTCTAGCGCAAATCCATCTAATCCACACAATAAACATGCAAGACAAGAAACACAATCAAAGAGTGCACAAATATTACTCAATATGACATGAGATGCATGATTGATGCAAATGCAAGGTAGAACTTGTTACTAGATTGCTTTTAATGATCACTAACTAGCTCTAATAGATTTTAACAATTTTATACAGGTTTGGGGTCGATTAGATCAAATTTTAGAATTAATTCAACACACTTTAACTAGATAGATCGGACTAGTCCGCTAGGGACCGGATAAGTCCGCACTCCGCGAGATCAGCAGATTAGGGTTTTCTAGATCGATGTAAATTCGGAGATTAGGGGTTGGATTCACGTAAGGAAAAGAGAATAGAAATGAACCAAGAAACTTGGAGGTAACACTTGGATCTTGATAATATAGGGTTGGTGATGAACTTGGAGATGAATTGGTGGTGAAGGGCGAAACTTGGTGGAGATCTTGATCCCTTTTCGTTTCCTCCTCTTCTTCTTCTTGCTTGGGATCTTCTCCTCCCTCCATGATGGTGGCCCCCCACGAACTAGGGTTTGGGTGGGTGGAAAAGTGGCAAATAGATGTCAAACCAAGGGGTGGGGCTGTTTATATAGAGGTGGAGGTAGGGTTAGATGGATTTCGAGGTTGGGATGAGTAGAGGCCGGTTTAAAGTCCCACATGGGCTCTAAAAGAGTTGGGTACGATGTCCCTAGGCCCACTTAACGTGAAACCCAATAAACAAGTCGTTAAACAAAAGATCAACTCGAAGTCGCGAAATATCGGACAAGTCCGGACAGGACTGGACTAGTCCGAAGTCGTCCAGAGAGAAAATCGGACAAGTCTGGCCAGAAATCGGACAAGTCCGAATTTGAACAGAGAGGAAAAACGAACAAGTCCGCTGGAACACCGGACTAGTCCGGAAAAGTCCAGGGACTTAGCAAATTTTCAAGGATTCATGGAATATAGGACTAGTCCGCACAAAATCGGACATGTTCGAACTTTTCCAGAGCCAAAATCGGACTAGTCCGCAGCAAAAACGGATAAGTCCATTTTTAGTCATAAAGAAATCGGACTAGTCCTCAGTAAAATCGGACTAGTCCGCACTTTCCTGCGTTTTAAGTGCGGTTTTGCTCTAAATTAATTTTAAACTCGTTCCTCTATATGTGGGTTAATGTTAAACATGTATATAAGTGTATGTAGGGCATGATGCATGAAAATGAGGGTGTTACAAACCTACCCCCCTTAAAATGAATCTTGCCCCCGAGATTCGACGCGGAAGAGAAGAGATAGGGAAATTCCTTCTTGAGATCATCTTCTAGCTCCCAAGTTGCTTCTTTTTCGGTATGGTGCTTCCATTGAACTTTACACCATCGAATCACCTTGTTCCTTGTGACTCTCTCCTTGGTTCCCAAGATCTTAACCGGTTGCTCGGCATAAGCCAAATCTTCCTCTAATTCCAATACTTCCATTGGCACTTGTTCTTCCGGTACTCTCAAGCACTTCTTGAGTTGGGAAGCATGAAACACATCATGTATGTCTGAAAGATGAGCTGGCATCTCCATCTTATATGCTACTTCTCCTCTTTTGTCCAAAATCTTGAATGGTCCAATATAACGAGGTGCGAGCTTGCCTCTTATGTTAAACCTCTTATGACCTCTCATTGGTGACTCCTTGAGGTAAACAAAATCTCCAATTTCAAAGGCTAATTTCCTTCTCGTATTTTCCGCATAGCCTTTTTGTCTTGATTGGGCAGCCCTCAAGTTTTCACGAATTATCTGGACATGCCTTTCGGCTTCTTGCAACACATCTGGACCAAATACTTGAGTTTCTCCTGCCTCATTCTAGAATAAAGGTGTCCTACATTTCCTCCCATAAAGCGCTTCATATGGTGACATTTTCAAGCTGGCTTGGTAACTATTGTTGTATGAAAATTCTGCGTATGGCAAGCTTTTATCCCAACTTTTCCCATGCTTTAATGCACAAGCTCTTAACATGTCCTCCAAAATCTGATTGGTCCTCTCGGTTTGTCCATCCGTTTTAGGATGATATGCGGAACTAAAATTCAACCTCGCAACCTCGTTCCCAAAGCTTCATGCAATTTTTGCCAAAATCTGGAGGTAAATTGAGAACCTCTATCCGAGACTATCTTCTTAGGTACTCCGTGTCGACACACAATATGCTCCATGTATATTTCGGCCAATCGTGCAGCTGTATACTTGGTCTTCACAGGGACAAAATGAGCTGACTTGGTTAAGCGATCCACAATTACCCAAATTGAGTCATACCCGAACTGAGTACGTGGTAACCCAACTATGAAGTCCATTCCAATTTCTCCCCACTTCCATTCTGGAATCTTCAACGGTTGCAATAATCCAGCTGGCCTTTTATGTTCCGCCTTGACTCGTTAGCACACATCACACAGTGCTACGTATTCAGCTATGTCCCTTTTCATGCTATCCCACCAATAGCAAGTCTTCAAGTCTTTGTACATCTTTGGACAACCAGGGTGAATTGAGTAAGGCGAGTCATGTGCCTCCTTTAATATTGTCTCCCGAATATGCTTTACATTAGGCACAACGATCCTCTTTCCAAGCCACAAGTTACCATGTTCGTCTTCATCGAATCTGAATTCTCTCCCTTCCTCGATCCTTTCCTTGATTTCCTTGATCTCCTCATCCGTGGTTTGTGCTTCTCGAATTTCTTGCTCCAAGGTTGGGTTTAACTCCATCATCTCCATATCATTTACAAATCCGAGGTTCAACCGTTCAAACTCCTTGCATAACTCGGATGGTAACTCTCGAACTATGAGTCGATGACTTACTCCTTTCCGACTCAAGGCATCGACCACTACATTGGCTTTTCCCGGATGATAGTTGATCCCCACACCATAATCCTTGATGAGCTCCAACCATCTTCGTTGCCTCAAATTCAGATCCGTCTGTGTGAAAATATACTTAAGACTCTTGTGATCCGTATAAATTTCACACCTATGTCCAAGAATATAGTGTCTCCAGATTTTCAATGCATGTACCACGGCTGCAAGTTCTAAATCATGTGTCGTGTAATTCTGCTCATGTTTCTTCAATTGTCTTGACGCATAGGCGACCACTTGACCTTCTTGCATAAGCATGCATCCGAGTCCTCGTCTTGATGCATCACAATAAATATCAAAGCTCTTGCTCACATCCGGCAGTACCAAAATTGGGGCTGTTGTCAGCCTCTTCTTCAACTCCTCAAAACTGTTTTGACAAGCTTCAGTCCATCCAAAAGCCTTTCCCTTCATTAGAAATTCCATCATTGGCTTGGCTATTTTGGAGAAGTCCTTTATGAATCGACGGTAATATCCAGCCATTCCAAGAAAACTCCTTATTTCCTTGACGTTCTGTGGCGGTTCCCACTTAAGCACATCTCTCACCTTCCCTGGGTCAACTGATACTCCTCCTCCGGAAATAATGTGGCCTAAGAAAGAAACTTCCCGTAACCAGAATTGACATTTACTGAACTTGGCATACAATTGGTGTTCTCGTAGCTTCTGCAATGTAAGCCCCAAGCGTTCCTTATGTTCCTTCTCATCCTTCGAGTAGATCATATATCATCAATAAACACCACAACGAACTTATCCAAGTACTCCTTGAAGACCTTATTAATGAGGTACATAAAGTAGGCAGGCGCATTCGTCAATCCAAAAGACATCACGGTGTACTCATAAGATCCATACCGTGTCCTGAAAGCTGTTTTGGGTATGTCCGACAGTCTAATCGTCATTTGGAAGTAACCTGACCTCAAATCAATCTTAGAGAAGACACAAGCACCCTTCATCTGATCAAACAAGTCTTCTATACGGGGCAAGGTGTACTTGTTCTTGATGGTCACCTCGTTGAGAGCTCGGTAATCCACACACATCCTTTGCGTTCCATCCTTCTTGTCCACAAATAGAACGGGCGCTCCCCAAGGTGAAGAGCTAGGGTGAATAAAACCCTTCTCTAATTGCTCTTGAATTTGCTTCTTGAGCTCCGCTAATTCCATAGGAGGCATCCTATACGGCCTCTTAGCTATAGGTGCAGTTCCAGGTATTAAATCAATAACAAACTCAATGTCTCGATCAGGTGGCATACCTGGCAACTCGTCCGGAAAAACATCCAAAAATTCGCACACCACCGGAATCTCCTCAATTGTGGCACCGTCCATATGATTCAATTCCAATTGCTTCGGTGCGGTTTGAGATGCTTCAAATTCTACGGTGATCCCTTCCTCATTAGTCAACTTCACCGTCTTTGTGGCACACTCAATAACTCCATTGTGCTTCCTCAACCAGTCCATACCAAGTATAATGTCCAATCCTTGAGAATCCAAAACTATGAGGTTGGCGGAGAAGTCTACCCCCCTTATTCTAAGGCTTACTTTTGGACATACTATATTTGTCCTCATCTCTCCTCCAGGAGACTTAACTAATAGAGTAAACTTCATATGAGAGATAGGCAAACTATACTTGGCAACATACTTCAATGCAATGAATGAATGCAATGCTCCAGAATCAAATAACATAGTCGCGGGGTTGGAGTTGGCGAGAAACATACCAATGACCACGTCATCCGCTTGTTGAGCATCCTCCGTAGAGACATGGTTCACGTTGCCACGAGCAAAGTTCTGCTGTCCACGGCTTCCTTGTGGCTGTCCTCCATTGGGTCTTGGGTTTTGCCTCAGCGCATTGCTTCCTTGACCAAGGCCTGACTTAGGACATTGTTGCGCAAAGTGTCCAGCCTCTCCACAGGTATAACACCTCTTAACTCCACCAGAATTATTGGAACGAGCTTGGTTTTGAGCATTAGCACCAGGGAAATTAGCACGAGGTGCATAAGGCATTGGAGGCCTAGGTGTTTGCATAACAGGGCGCTGCTGCTCAAACTGAGTTGGGCGTGGTGCATAACCAGGACGCTGAGCAGGAATCGAGGAGCTGTAATGAGGTGCATTGGGTGGTGCAAGGCGAGGGTGCACATTACTTCCTTGTTTTTGTCCTTGATATGGCGCCTTCCTCTTGATTTCTTGCTCCATCTCACGGATCTTGTTTTCAACCACAATTGCTTTGTCCACAAGCTTCTGAAAATTGGCATAATCGCAGTTGAGCAATTGCACTTGGATCTCATTGTTCAAGCCTCTCATGAACAAATATTGCTTCCGGCTGTCCCGACTAACATCCTCAGGCGCATACCTTGAGAGTTGACTGAACTTATTGAGATATTCACTCACGCTTGATCTTCCTTGCCTTAAGTTCTCAAATTCTTGTCTCTTCAAGATCATAACACCTTCGGGCACATAATGAGAATGGAAACTCTCCTTGAATTCTGCCCAAGTGATCCTCTCTTGATCCTCATGAGCATTGCAATAAGCATCCCACCAATCTGCAGCTGCTCCAACTAGTTGATGAGAAGCAAATAGGACCTTCTCTCGGTCACTGCATTGGACAATAGCAAGTTTCTTCTCCACGGACTTGAGCCAATCATCAGCATCCATAGGGTCAGCAGCTTGAGCAAAGGTTGGCGGCCTAGTACTCATGAACTCTCCCAATCGGTTATGAGGAGGTGGGGGTGGCGGTGGAGGCATGTGGGGCTCATTGTTGTTATTGGCAGCCTGCAGCTGTCCCATAGTTTGTATCATGGTCTGCATGAGCTGGTTCTGCATAGCGAGTAGCTGCTCAATATTGATAGCTCCATGAGCAGGTCCTTGTCCATTGTTGTTCTGAGATACTCCATGGTTCTCCTCCTCATCATTGACATCCCTCTGGTTGCGAGTCCTCACCATCTGAAGAAGAGCAATAGGTAAGATTTAGAGAACGTCCCCAACTATATGCATCAAGGGATATGGAACTAAACAACTAGCTATACTAGCCTAGGTGGACATGGCAATGCTAAAGCATCCCAAAATCCTCTATTAAGCACACAAGCAAACAATATATATATAGCAAACAGCACACTAAGCAAAAACACATCGATACCTGAGTGCTCCTTTGTGCTCTAAAGTGTCCATTCTATCTAGGCTGCGTCCTACTGTCAACCTGTGGCTCTGATACGAATCTGTGACGCCCGGTTCCGAAAAATGAACCAAGCTAACGTATATGTGTGCCCAGGATGTTCATCACACATACACGAGTGCAATCAAAAAAGAGTATACAGAAAATTACCACAGAACAAGATTAATTAACCAAATTTTATTACACAAACCAGATTATCCTCGAATACAAGCTCTAATGAATATTAATGACAAGTTCAACTAATGCAGCGGAAATAAACTAATTAAGCAAACTAAGCAACTATGCAGCATAAGCGACAGGGTATGTATGCGCAGCTCCAATCAACACCGCAGGCAAAGCTGACGGTAGACACGGCCTAGAACTCCGCATTATCACCATTAAACTCCCAATCCTGACCTGCAACTGTTTGGGGGGGGGGATTGCAAGAGTGAGTACATGTCGTACTCAGCAAGTGTGGAAAGTATGACATGTGGCTGATTCAAATGACGACAATAATAATGGCGAAGTGCTGAAAAGTACAGTAAAACATTTGAAAAGCAATATATTATATGTATGTGAAGTAAACCCATCATAGTCATAAATAATATCATAATACCAGTCCATAATTCACCATCCTCATCAATAATTCCAGATTGCACCGTTGCCAATAACCATATTCAATACCAGAAATAAATCCATAACCATCCATAACCATCACCATAACCATTACCAATACCAAATACCCTCTAATCATGGAAGTTGTCCAGGTGCTCATAACCGGGAGCACGGCTATCATGATAGTTTTATTTAACTCTGCAGAGTTTGTACCTCTTTACCCACGTGTTCGTGATTTCATCACCTTTCAGCGACTAAGAACCTCCCTTATGCCCATGACCCGTCAGTCACATTACACACTTCCGTTGGTGTGTGGCCAAGAGATCACAAAATAGCATTTACAAAGGGATTACTAGCCTATTTAGACCCCACTGAGGTTTCACCGGTGGCGATGTCTCCCGCAGAGCACATCTTCAACCAAGGGCCCCCTCTTGAGCCATTCGGATCCCATGGTAGTCCCACCAATCCTCAACAAACCCTATCCGACTACCCCTTCCCCGAGCATCCACAATGGTCCAAACAGCACTAGCAAAGCCCTAATTAATCAGCTACGCCGCACCCATACTTGGCCTCGTGGTGGCACTGTAGTCCTGGCTTATTCTCGCATGAACCGGTCCTTAGATCTAAAGCAAGCAAACCACCATAACATCCAACCCATCCACATACCAGGCTTGCTTAGATCACCCATTACCATACCATATTTAACCAGTTCATGTTAACCATAATCTCATCCATGCATAATTAAATTGAGTGGTATAGTTATTCCCATCCCAGTTGATTAAGCGAAGCAAAAGGTAAAAAGTCCATCCCGACGCTCTACCATAAATTCCAGGTGACAAGGGTGGTTTAGCAAGTCTAGTAAACTTCCTACCATAGGATTCCCATCAAATTGACGCAGCATGCAGTTTTACAAACAAAACATTTATTTAAAAACCAGGATCAATATGCTTCAAGGACACTTGCCTTGCTCTTGCTGTTGATTAGGGGCAAAGCCTTCAATCTCCTGGTGCTGTAGATCCTCCGCGGCACTTTCTAGCGCAAATCCGTCTAATCCACGTAGTAAACATACAAGACAAGAAACACAATCAAAGAGTGCACAAATATTACTCAATATGACATGACATGCATGATTGATGCAAATGCAAGGTAGAACTTGTTACTAGATTGCTTTTAATGATCACTAACTAGCTCTAATAGATTTTAACAAGTTTATACAGGTTTGGGGTCGATTAGATCAAATTTTAGAATTAATTCAACACAATTTAACCAGAAAGATCGGACTAGTCCGCTAGGGACCGGACAAGTCCGCACTTCGCGAGATCAGCAGATTAGGGTTTTCTAGATCGATGTAAATTCAGAGATTAGGGGTTGAATTCACGTAAGGAAAAGAGAATAGAGGGTATACCAGGTGTTTAGAATTCAAATGAACCAAGAAACTTGGAGGTAACACTTGGATCTTGATGATATAGGGTTGGTGATGAACTTGGAGATGAATTGGTGGTGAAGGGCGAAACTTGGTGGAGATCTTGATCCCTTTTCGTTTCCTTCTCTTCTTCTTCTTGCTTGGGATCTTCTCCTCCCTCCTTGATGGTGGCTCCCCACGAACTAGGGCTTGGGTGGGTGGAAAAGTGGCAAATAGATGTCAAACCAAGGGGTGGGGCTGTTTATATAGAGGTGGAGGTAGTGTTAGATGGACTTCGAGGTTGGGATGAGTAGAGGCCGGTTTAGAGTCCCACATGGGCTCTAAAAGAGTTGGGCACGATGTCCCTAGGCCCACTTAACGTGAAACCCAATAAACAAGTCGTAAAACAAAAGATCAACTCGAAGTCGCGAAATATCGGACAAGTCCGGACAGGACCGGACTAGTCCGAAGTCGTACAGAGAGAAAATCGGACAAGTCTGGCCAAAAATCGGACAAGTCCGAATTTGAACAGAGAGGAAAAACGGACATGTCCGCTGGAACACCGGACTTGTCCGGAAAAGTCCAGGGACATAGCAAATTTTCAAGGATTCATGGAATATCGGACTAGTCCGCACAAAATCGGACAAGTCCAAATTTTTCCAGAGCCAAAATCGGACTAGTCCGCAGCAAAAACGGACAATTCCGTTTTTAGTCAAAAAGAAATCAGACTAGTCCTCAGTAAAATCGGACTAGTCCACACTTTCCTGCGTTTTAAGTGCGGTTTTGCTCCAAATCAATTTTAAACTCGTTCCTCTTTATGTGGGTTAATGTTAAACATGTATATAAGTGTATGTAGGGCATGATGCATGAAAATGAGGGTGTTACGGTAACTCAGCATGTTGAACACATTCGTCATCATTGTCTTCTCCTGCCATTGTTAGTAGGAAAGAAAGACAACAAAAGTATGTTATTCCTATCAACTACAGTGACAATGTGAAAGGTGGAAGAAAACAACCTCTTTCGTTCAAGTGTCTTACCACGCTCTTACAAGTGTTCTTACCGACACAACAGGTGGTGGGGACGGTGAGATGAACTAATGAAGCGTGGAGTGATAGCAAAGGTACCTATTATGCTCAAGAGAAAGGTGGAGCTTGGATGGCACAATATGGTGGCTAATAAGCAGAAAACCATTAACAGGTAAACAAATTTGAATCAGTATTCAATGTAGGAAACTGTTGCTGGTCAACCAAGTGCTCTAGGGACTAGCACAACCCAAGGAAGTAGCAAGGCGAAAGGAAGACATAATGATATAACCAACAATCATAGCACAAGTAGTATAGGCTAATTGCTTTAATATGCGTGCTCTTCACTATTTTTTCCTTTTTGTAATATTTTTTGATATTTTTTCTTTACTCAGGAGCACAAAAATATGAAGCACACAAATTTGCAGCTCAATTGAATGTAATATGCAGCCTATAGAAAATCAAGAAGATTCTTTAAATTTTGTGCTGAACCTTCGAAGGCCGGATAGCCTATCTTCCTAGGGGAATTTGGGCAATCTAATTTTTGCCGTATGCGGCAAAGCCACGGAAAACCAGATGTGAAATTTCTCGTATATCAATTTGAAAAAAAATCGCCCGATTTCGAGTTCGTATGCGAAAGTTATGGCTGTTTTAAGGTAGGTTGTCCGAGTTACGGTTTTTGGATGTTGATTCCAACACGGTTTGAGAACGGAACTCGCAATTGGATATGAAAACGATCGGGAATTTGCACAGCAACTAATGGGGTTGTGTGTGATGATTCAAGGATGAGTGGAACAACGGTTTGTCACCTAATCTAGGGCTGGCGATGCGGGAGTTCATGAAAGGCGGCTAGCTAGGGCAAACCATGAACGTGGTGGATCGGTTTGTTGTTTAGGGATTGTGGAATAGGTATCAAACAGCAAGAAAACAAGGACAAAACACGATAACTAGGACCCAAAACACAAAGCTAAACTAACAACAAGACTCGACCACACAAATGCAAACTGAAAAACAAAACTACAGGCACTATAGTCTAGGAAGCACTAAAACCGATTTAATTCTTTGTGGCTTTTATGTGGACTCGAGGTACAAAACAAAACTGATCTAATGGAAGAAAAAAAGATACCTCACTGGCAACCTGGCTGTTGTACCAATTGATGAGTAGTTTATGACCGATTTTCTGAAAGGTAAGTCAATTGGGATGGAGAACTCGACGTTGATGATCCGTGGCACTCGAGCAGTTCGAGTACCCCTGCAATCACTACACACTGCTCCATTGATGACCTCGCCAAGAAGGCTAATCCCAGCAAGTGCAACCGAAAACACAAGCAAGAGCGTCGAAGACACGATCTGAAATTGCGAAGTTGGGGTCTCACAAATCGTAGAACGGTGACATTATTGATCGAAGCAAAACACACTGAAAATGACCAGTGGCTGCAGTATTTAAAGGCTAGGGTCGCGTCCCTAATGGACTCATACGGGATACAAGGCCCAATGGGCCGATTCGGTGGCGCAGCACCGGACAGAAATCTGGACTCGAGTTGTTTCGACGATTTCCAATGACTTCGTAGGAATTTTGAGGTGGTACTGGAACCATTGGAAATCTTATCTCCTTCTCTTTCATTGCATATGTGGAACGTCGAAAACGAAGTCCGTATGCATCCCGAGCGTTGGTTTAAAGGTGGACTGCTCCTGGACTCCGAGTTGAATTCAAGTCTGAGTTGTAAACTGATTCCATCAACGTGTGGACGTCCCATTCTCCATGTTCCCAAGGCCTCTTCCCTTCACTTGTTGATCTTCCCCATTGTTACTAATAACAATTAAATCATCACATAGCAATCTATTCTCAAACTCACATGCAAAGGAAGTTAGGAACGAGTTCATCTGCTGATTTATTAACCATGCTCGTGCTCTTCTGATTGGTCCTTGCAGTTCAATGTGCGTCTTCGCTGTTGTGATACCCTCATCAAGAGCAGTGCCACCGTCCACCAAGACATGAAAGAGCTAGATATTGTTGATAGTTAGGGAGACCATCAGGGGCAATTGTCCAGCTCGTGCCATGTTCTTCGGACAACCCAAAGAATCGAAGGTGATGGGAGTGTCCATCCACTTTCGATGGGTCTCCTGCTTGGCGGTGGGAGCAGCAACAGCCCTCTTCGAACACAATGTTTTCACAATGCGCCGAGAGGTAATGTCCCAAGACCCTTCATACATCATATCGAGAGTCTTCCAACGTTCATTGTTGGAGTTGGTGTGAGAGTCGTCGACAGTGTTGTAGACCGCCTTTAAAGCCTTCTTCTCATCTTGCAAGCCTAAAACCTGATTAGATGCATCCTCATCAACTTTTCTTTCCTTCTCGCTGGCGGAATGGTGTGTCATCTTGACGCTTGCTGTTGCGTTCAGCAGGCCTCTTAACCTCGCGACATACTTCAAGCTTGTGGGCCGTAGACTTGTGGATCGGACACCACGTCTTGTCGCCATCTTCAAATGATGGTCGAGGTCATTTTTCAGGGCGTAGCCCACAACCACCTGGTGCTACGGCAGCAGCAGCTGTATGTGTGTTGGTAAGAGACTTCTTCTTGCCACTTGACTTCTTTTTCTTTTTGCCACTGCCAATGGCAGTAGCTCCAGCTTTGGATGCAGACCGACCAGCCTCCGCAGCTGGTTTGGTGTGCATATCACAACCCTCCCCAGCTCTAGCACATTTGTCAGTCAGACTGAAGAGTTCTGTGACACTGCTAACATCCTTGGTCGCCAGCTTCTCTATCATCTTCTTGTCTTGAACTCCCTATCGGTATGCAACAACGACAAAAGCATTGGAGATAGAAGGGATGAAATTTTGTACCTGAGAGAATCGTTGGATGAAGGATCACAGTGACTCTCCCAACTTTTGCTGTGCAGCAAAAAGGTCCAGTTTAGTGCCAGGCTCGGTGCAGGAGCTCCCGAAGTTGGCAGTGAATTGGCGACATATTCCCCCCACCCTGTAGATGGAGTCAGGAGGTAGTCTCGTAAACGAGGACCTATTAGTCCCAGACAAAGCCACTGGGAATTAATTGTCCATGACAGCCTCATTCCCTCCTGCTGCGAGGATAGCGATTGAGTAGATTTTAAGAAACTCGACTAAGTTGACTGTCTCGTCATATTTCTCTGACAAATGAGGCTAGAACTTGCGTGGCCATTCCACCATGCGAAAATGTAAGGCGAGGGCCGAACAGCCTCCTCCAACTCCCAAAGGAGAAGGGTTTACACGAGCAAATCGCCTCTCGCCACTACGCTCGATGTTGACGCGACCATCCTGCCACACGTACTGGCGGTCGAGCTCTGACCAGAGATCTTGAGCTGACAGCCTCGATGCCGTATGAGTATGATGAGCCTCTGAGGTTAGAGACGCAGTGTGCTAAGAGGGTGCACGTCTCCTGAAATGTGATGCCATAGGACCAAGTCTTCCAAAGAAGGTCTTGTTACATGAAGGTGTCTGTCCTGCATGGGGCAGACTCTAGTTGTTGAGCGCTATGGCTGCGGCTACAACCAGATGCTCAATGTTAGCACGCCATTGTTCTAGCGTGGTTGGAGGAGCTCCCAGCGCTCGAGGACACTGAAGAGGAGTTTGTGCTGCGTTCAAGCGTTCTTTGGGTTTTTAGTTGATTATGTGACCGACGCAAAGTCACCATCTTGATGTGCAACGTTTGTTGCTACAACAGGTGGTGGTGGTGGGACGATGTTTGTTGGAACGACGTTGGCCAGCTGCTGAGTGTTGGTAGGATTTCCACCAGCTGTTTGTGCAGGTCCGTCCGAAGCGGCAGCAAAGTTCACCATCTTGAAGATCTTGAAATCCTACCCCTACCTAGAGCGCCATTTCCCACTGTACTACTAAGAAGTAGTCCACGGAGGTTCATATTTAGACAGGGAGCAAAATAAAGATCCAAGAGCAAGATGACATGAAGATTTTTACGTGGTTCGGGTTAACTGAGTGTAATACCCTACTCCACAGGGTGTTTGTGTATTGTAAGAGCTTATGTAAGCTTCCGTGTGGATGAGTTAGAGTTGTGTGTCAATGTCCCGTGCAGCACAATTCTTTTATATGCCAAGGACTGGCTATTACAGCATGTGCAGTGGCCCGACAAGTGGCCCTGGTTGTAATAACCACCCTATACACGATCTACGGGTGTTGAAGGAAGGTTAATAGTGTGATAACATGCCTTAATGGTAGCGTTATCGGTCTTGATAGTGCTCTGATCGTGCGTCATTAATATGGCATTAATGACGCATTAACTGGGTCTTGTAATGGCTGATTGATAGCCCTTGAATGTCCGTGCCGTTGGGGATCCCAGTGTCTTCCCGTTGTAGACATAGATTCAAACATGTGACAGTGGTAGCTCTAGAGCTTCCATCTGCGGGGAGGTAGGTACGAGGCTTCTGGACACCTGGTAGCACCAGAGCTTCCCTTGTTGAGTTGGCAGGTCTAGAGCTACTAGACACATGGCAGCGCTGAAGTCACCCTAAGGAGGGAGGCAGGTCTGGCACTACGGGACACGTGGCAGTGCCCGAGCCACCCTATGGAGGGAGACAGGTTCAGTACTGCGGGACATGTGTTGCCTCCGGGAGTCCACAATACTAGAAGGTGGAACACAACGCATCTTCTTCTAGAACGAAGGGATACCTGATATGAAGGGTATCGACAACCCTGTTTGGTAGGCTACGCGGAAGGTGCTGGTAATCTTCTCACAAAAACTCCGTCGGGAGCAGAGCCCCAGTTGAAGCTTTCGTTGAGAGGTCATCAACTTCAGCATTGTTGAGATGCTGGACATGGCATAGGTCCAAGAACTGGAAATCCTTTTGCAGCTTCTGTACTTCAAGAAGGTATGCTGCTAGTTGGGGGTTGTTGCAACAACATTCCCCTTTGACTTTTTTGATGATGAGTTGCGAATCTCCTTTTACCAGCAATTGCTTGATGCCAAAGGATAGCATTGTCTTAGGTCCGGAGATGAGAGCTTCATATTCCGCCATGTTGTTCATCGTCTTAAAGTCAAGGCAGACCATGTACTTGACTTGCTTCCCAGTCGGCGCGAGAAGCGAAATTCCAGCTCTGGCCCCCTACTTCTGCACGAAGCTGTCGAAGAAGAGAATCCAGTGAGGCTTAGTGAAGACCGAGACTTTACTTCGATATCGAGAGTTCCCGGACTAGATGTAGATGGTGTCCACTCTGGAACAAAGTTAGCTAGCGCCCGACTCTTGATGGCGTGTCAAGGCGAGAAGTTGAGCTCGAACTTCGCCAGCTCCATAGCCCACTTGGAAATGTTTCCCATTGAGTTGGTATTATGAAGAATAGCTTGCATGGATATGAGGTTACCACTGATATCTTGTGAGCTTGAAAGTATTGTTGGAGCTTTCTTGAAGCGATACTTACTGCATAAAACAACTTTTGTACTTCAAGATATCTTGTCTTAGCATCGTGGAGGATCTCGCTAATGAAGTATACTAGTCACTAGACTATCCGAACCCTCCCAGAGGGGTCTGGATCTTCTTCTCCATGAGCTATCGGGACCCTCCCAGAGGGGTCCGACGTGTCTTCTTGTAGAGATGGGTCTTGAGGCTCTTGGCCTTCGAGACCTTCATCAATCTCTGGGGGCTAGGAGCTAGAGTCCCGCTTCTTCAAGGTAACTTCCAACCCCTCAGAGGTGTTCGAGCCTTTGTGAAGAAGAACTCGGGGGAGCTTCTGGTCTCTATGCGACCAGTACCATGTCACAACTTCTATTGTTGCAGCAATGTAAAGCAGAAGAGGCTCACCAGGTTGCAGAGCTACCATGATGGGCAACGTAGTGAGAGACAACTTAAGCTTCTGGAACGCCTTGTTTGCTTCTTCGAACCAGTGGAAAGGTACGGACTTCCTTAGAAGCTTGAAGAAGGGAAGCGTCGCTCAGCCAGCCTAGAGATAAACAGGCAGAGTGAGGCGATTCACCCTGTAAGCTTCTGGACATCTTTGATGCGGGTAGGAGGCCGCGTCACCTCGATACCCTCTATCTTCACTGGAATTGCTTCAATTCCTCGGTGGGTCACCAGGAATCTAAGAAACTTTCTGGAGAAAACCTTGAAGATGAACTTGTCAGGGTTCAGCTTTGTGCGCGTCATGTAGAGCTTGTCAATGACAAACTGGAGTTTTTCCATCAAATAATCTTTGTTCCTTACATTGACGATGATGTCATCGACGTAGACTTCCACTAGGTCTCGGATAAGATCCCCGAAATTTATGTGCATTGTTCGTACAAAACTCGTGAGGGCACTTTTGAGACCATAAGGCATAGTGTAACAATATAGACCATCTACTGTAGTAATGTTAGTATGCTCTTCATCTTCCTTACACATTGGTATTTCATGAAATCCAGAATATGCGTCCAGGAAGCAAAGTAGCTCATAGCCAGAAGTAGAATCCACTATCTGATCTATTCTTATAATTGGAAAAGGGTCTTTTGGACATGCCTTATTTAGTGGTGTAGTCAATGCACATTCAAAGCTTCCCGCCAGCCTTGGGTATGACGACTGGGTTTGCCAGCCACCGTGGATGATGTACCTCCCGGATGAATCCAACATCGAGCAGCTTCTTGACTTCTTCTTGAATGAAGTTCTGTCGCTCAATAGATTGCTTCTGTGGCTTCTGTTGTATAGGTCGTGCATTGGCATATATCTTCAATTGGTGCTCGATCATCTCCTTAGGGATCAGAGGCATTTGTGACGATTCCCATGAAAACACGTCGACATTTGCCAGGGGGAAATTGTCGAGCGTGAGTTCCTATTTGTCACCTAGACCTCCCATAATTTCAGTGGATCGGGCATCGTTTGAACTGATTTGGATTACTTTGACGGGAACGTCGTTGTCTCCGCTTGGCTGCACACGGGGTGCAAATGTTGAGGTGCGTTGGCGCGAGCTCTAAGGTTGTTCAGCAAGTTGCTCCTTGTTGGAATCAGCTTCTCGCACAGTAGCAAGCGCGTAGAGCTTCTCAAACGCAGTAACTCCAGCAGTACGGCCCCCTCAGATCTAGAAGACACCTGATGGAGTCGACATCTTAAACACATGGTAGCCGTAGTGGACCACCACCATGAAATGGTATAGAGCTGGCCTTCAGAGGATGGCGTTGAAGGGAAGATTGATCTCTGCAACGTCGAAGACCAGTACTACGATCGGTAGTTCTCTTGTGTCCCGAATGTAATCAGGAGAGAGACAGAGCCGAGTGGAGTGATATCTCTCGGACCCACTCTAGAGAATGGGTGTGATGGCCTAAGGTCTGAGATAGGGATCTGCACCTTCATGAAGCCGGGAGATTGAGTGCAGCTCCACCATCAACCAAGACATGTGTGAGATCAATGTGTGCTGAATATATTGGCAATTATGTTAAACATAATGGTTCACACATAAAGTTTTAAAATTACTTGAGAAACACACTTTTTATTGTCTGAACTTTTATTATACAATGCATTGATGCTTTTTTGAACTTTCCAATCTTTCTATGTGCTAATAATCGTGTGGCTGCTATGTTTTTTATTTGCAATATTTCAAACTTGCTTTACACTTATGGAAAAGATTTGCTTAGTATTCTTTTACTAAGTTTTTGATGTGTTTTGGCTGATCATGGTGGAGATTATCTTGCTATGTTTGCAACATGCTTATGTGAGGTGCTCACATAAGGTATTGTGGTTGTCGGACTAACGAGAGTCAAGTCGATGACTTGTGCTCATAAGAATTGGTTGTTTGTTCATGTGCAGGTGTTGCTTGAAGACATGGCTAGTGACGGGATCTATTGAACTAGTCTTAGAGAGAAGATGAGGTTCAATAACCATGTTCGGGAGGAATTGTGGTTGAGTTGATCGGGATGTCACACAGCTTGTTTGGGTCAAGAACAATATATATGAAGGTATCGTGGACGTTGTTGGAAGGTGTTTTCACGTGTGCAAGGAGTGCATGGATGTGGAAACATGGTTCCAAGGCGTGATGAAGAGAAGTGGACGTAAAGAATTGGTCGGAAAGGTCCAACCGGCTGGATTATGCCTCAAGCTGCGGCTGGATTATGTAATTCCGTTTGGTGTCTACTATAGCGATTACATAATATCATTTTGTGCTAGAAACCGTTCTATGCTTAACTTGTTTTTGCAGGGAATGATGTGAAGGGTATGGCCTTAATGTGATGTGATGATCTGTGTGTTACATTCATGCAGCATGCGTGTTGCAAATTTAACACAACCGCGTTGAGGTTGTCACATAATTGTATAACAACCTGCGTGTCGACCTGTGATGCTTGATCTCTCATGTAATTTATTTGGTAGCTATTAGTTGTATTAGCTTATTTTATGATCATGGAGATGTCTTCAAGAATGGTGGAGATGGAGTTCACCACAGGAAGGGAGGCATGGCAGCTCAGACAATGATGGAACCTTGGCGCTGGAGACTATTATGATTCTAAAGGCCATACTATTCATAATGTGATATGATCATATGCCTGTGATGTTTATTTATTACTATTTTTTTCATGCTTTTTATATGGTGGATGTTTTGTCATGATAGAATAGTTTCCCTCGCAAAAGTTGAGTATTTGATGCCATTTACCAATAGCTGCACCAATATTATTTTGATCGTTGTGTGATAGGTTTGCCAAAGCAAAATACTATCATCTGTCATAATGCATAGGGTGAATGTTGGACATTCACATGCATAATGTTGGTTTACTCAACAAAGCTATCAAAACGGTTTCAGGCTTTATGGCATAGAGTTGGGAGCCGGGGCATTGGATGTCACCCAACAAACAAGAGTCATATCGGAATATGATTAACAATTGTTATTTACCTATGTCACTAATTTCCTAGCAGTGAAGCCAAAGCTCACAAGGAATTAGTGAATATGGATCTTGAACCACTATATGTCGTTTGAGGAAAGACGATGATCATATAGTGATGCTATCTTATATTAAACTGTTAATAGAAGATATGTAGATAACACAATGCTAAACCTTGTATATTTATTTTCTATTGTAGATCATGTCTGCTAGTAACAATTCTGGTTTCAATTCGCGAGTGTGCTTGAAAAGGAAAAGCTGAATGGAGCTAACTTTATCGATTTATACCGCAACTTGAGAGTCGATCTTAGGCAAGAGAAAACCGAGTACGTTCTTTTGCAGCCATACCCTGATGACCTCCCAGCTGATGTAACTAATGCGGCATGTAGAGCTTATACGAAGCACTACGATGATGTGCTTAATGTAAGTTTCCGCATGCTCGTCACTATGTACCCTAATATGCAAAAACAGTATGAGCATACATATGCTTATTCAATTGAAGGACTGTGTGCAATGTTTGAGAACCAAGCTAGGGCCAAGAGATACAACATCTCAAAGTCCTTGTTCTCATGCAAGCTCGCAGGGGGTAGCCCGGTCAGCCCTCATGTAATCAAAATGATTGGTTACATTGAGACCTTGGGCAAACATGGTCTGAACTCAATGATGATTTGGCTATTGACGTTGTTCTCTAGTCGCTCCCACCGAGCTACGAGCCATTCATATTGAATTTTCAAATGAATGGCATGGAGAAAACTTTGGCTGAATTGCACGGGATGCTAAAAACAGCCAAAGAAAGCATTAAGTAAAATGCCACCCAAGTAATGATGGTACAAAAAGAGAATAAAAAGAGGAAGTGTGTGGCGCATCCTAAAGGCAAAGGCAAGGGAAAGGTTCCCGATGAGCCTTGAAGCTCAAATTCTAAGCCAAAGAACAAATCTGGCCCTTCTCCTGATGATGAATGCTTTCACTGTCAAGAAGAAGTGAGACTTCCGCTTCAGTTTTATAGAAATTAACGTTGCATTATCTTCTAGTGAACAATGGGTATTTGATACTGGATCGATGATTCACACTTGCAAATCGTTGCAGGGTCTAAGTGAGACTAGAAGATTGGCAAAAGGCGAGTTTGATGTTCGTGGTTGCAATGGAGCAAAAGTTGCGGTCATAGCTGTCAGAAGCTACCACTTGTCATTACCCTCAGGATTAGTGTTGGACTTGAATAATTGTTATTGCATTCCTACTTCAATAAAGAGAGTTATCTCTTCTTCATGTTTAGAAGAAGTTGATGGTTATGAGATTGTAATAAAGAACAAATGTTATTCCATTTATTAAAATGATATTTTATATGCTTAGTGTCCATCGGTGAATGAATTATGTGTTCTTGATCTTGAGGAAACTGTCTGTAACATTAATACCAAAATGGCTCGACGAAATGATCTAAATCCCACTTGACACATGCGAATCTTGTTTGCTTGGGAAGATGACCAAAGCACCCTTCACTGGTCAAAGTGAGAGAGCGGCTGACTTGTTGGGACTTATACATACAGATGTATGTGGACCAATTAGTTCAATTGTCAGAGGTGGTTTTCAGTACTTCATCACATTTTTTGATGACTTTAGTAGATATGGTTATGTCTACCTAATGAGGCACAAGTCTTAATCCTTTGAAAAGTTTAAAGAAATTCATAATGAAGTACATAATCAATAGGGCAAGACAATTAAACTTCTACGATCCGATCGTGAGGGTGAATATTTGAGCCATGAATTTTATGATCATTTAAAACATTGTGGAATTGTTCCACAGTTGACTCCACCTGGAACACCTCCATTGAATGGGGTGTCCGAACGGAGGAACCAAACCTTGTTAGACATGGTTAGGTCGATAATGAGCCAAGCATATCTTCCACTATCCTTTTGGGTTATGCTCTAGAAACTGTTGCATTTACACTAAACAGATTCCCAACTAAGTCTGTTGAGAAGACAGCGTATGAGATGTGGACAAGGAAACATCCCGAATTGTCTTTCCTCAAAGTTTGGGGCTGTGATGCTTATGTCAAACGTTTGACATGAGACAAACTCACTCCCAAATTGGACAAATGCTTCTTTGTGGGATATCCTAGGGATACCAAAGAATATTATTTTTATGACAAAACATAGGGTAAAGTGTTTACCGCTCGCAATGGTGTCTTCTTGGAAAAAAGAGTTTCTCTCAAAAGGAGTTAGTGGGAGCAAGGTGCATATTGAAGAAATTCAAAAAATACCTGAAAATGTTTCCGCACCCACTGATCCTATACACGATGTAAAAAATGTTCCGCAACCAGTTGATGAAACACCAGCCCCACGAAGGTCTACAAGGGTACGTCGTGTGACTGAAAAAATTAACACTTCTAAGCACAGAGCAACATGACATGGTATTGTTGGACAATAATGAGCTCACAACCTATACCAAAGCAATTAAGGGACCTGACTCTGAGAAGTGGCTTGGAGCCATGAAATCCGAAATTGAATCCATGCATGAAAATCAAGTTTGGAACTTGGTTGATCCAATTGAAGGTGTGAGACCTATTGATTGTAAATGGATTTTCAAGAAAAAGACTGGCATAGATGGAAATATTCACATCTATAAAGCACGATTGGTGGCAAAAGGTTTCAAACAAATTCAAGGTGTTGACTACGATGAAACTTTCTCACCCATCGCAATGCTAAAGTCTGTTCAGACTCCTAGCAATTGCTGCATATTTTGACTATCAAATATGGCAGATGGATGTAAAAACAACCTTTCTTAATGGAAGCCTGACTAAGGATGTGTACATGACACAACCTGAGGGTTTTGTCGATCCTAAAAATGCTAGTAAAATATGCAAGCTTCAAAAGTCCATCTATGGGTTGAAGCAAGCATCTCAAAGTTGGAATCTATGTTTAGTGGGAGTGCACATGTATTTCTAGTCCTACATGTAGATGACATATTATTGATCGGAAGTGACATTCCAATGCTTGATGATGTTAAATCCTCACTAAGAAAAAGTTTACCAAGGAAGGATTTAGGAGAGGCAGCATACATTTTGGGCATAAAGATCTTTAGAGATAGATCTAAAAGGATAATTGGATTAAGCCAAGATACATATATTGACACGATATTGAATCGGTTCAATATGAAAGATTCCAATAAAGGTTTCTTGCCAATGTCGCATGGCATTAATCTAAGCAAGAGTTAGTGTCCTTCGACACCAGATGAGCAAAAGAGGATGAGAGCGATTCCTTATACTTCGGCAATTGGATATATCATGTATGTCATGCTATGTACACGCCCAGATGTATCTTATGCTCTAAGCATCACGAGCAGGTGTCAATAAGATTATGGTCATGCTCATTGGACCGTTGTCAAAAACATCCTTAAGTACCTGAGAAGAACTAAGGATGTGTTCTTAGTGTTTGGAGGTGAATAAGAGCTTGCTATAAATGGTTACATCGATGCTAGCTTCCAAACTGATAGGGATGATTCTAGATCGTAATCCGGTTTTGTATTCTGCCTCACTTGAGGGGCAGTGAGCTGGAAAAGTTCCAAGCAAGCTATAATAGAAGATTCAACGACGGAGGTGGAGTATATTGCAGCTTCTGAAGCTACAAAGGAAGCTGTTTGAATCAGAAAATTTGTTTCTAAGTTGGGTGTTGTTCCTAGCACGTCCAATCTTGTGGATCTCTACTATGACAATAGTGGAGCCATCATACAGGCAAAGGAGCCTAGATCACATAAAAGATCCAAACACATACTACGATGCTATCACCTCATCCGAGAGATCATCGACCAATGTGATGTGAAGATATGCAAGGTGCACACGAATTTGAATATTGCAGATCCGTTGACAAAGCTTCTTCCACAATCAAAGCATGCAACAGACACAAGATCTATGGGTATTAAACACTTGCATAAGTGATGATAGCGTGTAGTGGGAGAATTATGTCATAGCTATGTTTATATACTATTAAATAAATTGTTATATTAGTAGTTATTATTTACATTGATCATCAAGTATGTGACTTGTTCGTGAAACTCTTTGTTAATAGTAATGTTACTCCAAATGATCCCTAGCCTATATCATTTTATGAGATAATAATGTCACACAGACTAGCACATGTATTAATTGATGATCACATTTCACGGATCATAGATATGGAGGTATCAAATTAATAATATGAACACATGTTAGTGAACATGGTGTTGGATTGACCAACTCTGAGACACTGCTGGGATTGTTATTTCCATATATGCTATCAGTTGGTCTTGAGTGATATACCTGCTAGATCCTTAGACCTGAGATCGCCATTGCTTATCACTATGTGTAGTTCTGTACTTTGAGACTACCAAACGCTACTCCGTAACTGGATAGTCATAAAAGTCGTCTTCGGGTACATAATGAAACATAGAATGAGATGTGCACGGATGAAGATGGAATTTTCCCCCTCATTAATAACGGAGAGATATCTCTGGGCCCCTCGAGGTAGTTGGATTTCAAAGTGCATGGTCATGCCAAGGTGATTAAAGGTTAATAACAATGACTAAAAGTTAGTCATGGAATGAATCCACTATTTGATCAAGTGAATGGTCGAGCTATCACAAGGATGGCATGCATCTCTCCTTGAGCTTGACTAGTATCGTGAGGCAAAGGTAATAGCATGTTGAATGTATCTAGGTTCAGTCGATATGATCTTTATGTACATTCGGGAGTCAGTATGTCCTGCTAGGTACCTCTACTGACTTGTGGTTGGAAATGGTTTCCGTTCACAATCAATTGCACATGAACCTAACGAGTCACACACTTAAGGGGTTGGAATATCGAAAAGCTTAGCTAGATGATTGTCCCTAGTGCAACTGGGAGATTGTTGGTGATATGCCCAAGAGGCAATCATAACAATTGGGGTTAAGGCCTGTTGGATATTTGATCTATAAGCAATTAGGGTACTAATGGGCCTACAACATAAAAGCCTATTAGTACGCCTATAAATACGAGGGGTAGGGTTAAGGGCTAATGATTCCACCATGTGACAGCCCTAAAAGCCACCCCTCGCAGACCTCACATTGAGAGCCTTCCCTCGTACGCGGTGCAAGCACACCGGCGCACGAAGTTCCTCCCCGTACGTGTGGACTCCGTGGAGACGCTGTTGCTACTGCTTCGCTAATCGTCTACGACGATCGTGATCATCTACCTGCTGTCGTGATGAGGACAACGAGGAGACGAACAATATCGTATGCTTCTCCTACACCAATGTGCGTCTACGTTCTGTTGCGCTGAGCATCTAGTGTTAAAAATCAATGACCCCTGTACTCGCATGTTTCCTGGGTGATTTTGTAGAATTGCTAGAGTAGTGTACCGCCGATTTCCTAACACTTCTACCCATGATGAAAAACATAATAAGTTCATGTCCTCTTCTGGCGACAACATCATGAAAAAGGCGACTTTCATAAAATGCCAAGTGGTGGACCATATCCTCTCCTCTCTATTAGACAACAACTTGACCGATGTGGACTCCAAAAGCAATGAGGATGAAGACAATTTGGGAACTATGTGTTTCATGGCGGGCAACTCAAGACCATGTAGGAGGAAGAAGAACACAACAGCGACGATGTAGAGGTATGTCCCACTCGCGAAGAAATGTTTGATGCTATTTCTCGTGCCACTGTTATACTTAAGAAAAAGGACAAAACTTAGGGACAATGCTGTGAAAATTGAATCACTAGAATATGAAATTAATCATTTAAAAACTTTGATTCCTAGTGATGATACTTGTTCTTTATGTGAACTTATATATGAACAATTATCCTCTTAAAGAAGTGTGCACACATCCACACTTGATAAACTTGAGTTATAAATTGAAAAGAATAGAAAGCTTGCTGCACATAATGATAAAAACATGAAAGATGCTAGTTGT
This sequence comes from Tuctoria greenei, assembly GCA_036927565.1. NCBI lineage: Eukaryota > Viridiplantae > Streptophyta > Magnoliopsida > Poales > Poaceae > Tuctoria > Tuctoria greenei. The sequence goes on from JAYESD010000003.1 coordinate 168,979,374, forward strand.
TCAATAATTGATTTGCATGGTTCTAGTTGTGATGATCTTAACAAGAAACTACATGATGCTATGAATGAGATTTCTGTTTTAAATAATGCTTTATGTTCACATGAAGTTAAATATTGTTCTAACTGCAAACTAAAAGGAAAAACTTCATGTGAAAACTGCCTAGACTTGTCTAAGAAACTTGATGACATGAATAGGACACTAGAGCGATTTTGTAATGGGAATAAAAATCTGAACTTTCCTGCTAAATTCCTCTAAATCATGTAATGATAAATCTGGTTTAGGTTTTGATTCTCAAGCTCATGCTAAGGTTCATCCACCTAAAATTGTAAAGTCTTTAGGAAGTGGTTTGATTCAAACAGTTTCTAAACAAAAAGAAGTAGTTTTCAAATCTGCAGGAGTGCTATCTCATTCGGTTTCTAATAAACATGTTGCTTGCTCATCTATAGATGAACACAAAGTTAAATTTCATTGTACCTACCTTGGTAGAAATGGTCATGTCATATATTTTTGTTATAGACTAGCTAAAAAACAGAAAAAGAAAAGAATGATTGCTATATCACATAACAACCATGCAAAATTTGTTGCACATTCTGAACGGAATGTTAGGAACATGCAACCTGCTGTAATGAGTAAAAAAATGCGAAGTTTGCTCCCAAACCTACTGTTCTTCGTGCTACACATGTAACACCTCGTAGGTCAGTAGTTGGTTACACAAATTCTCAAACTTTAGCTCATAAACCTGTTGTTTTATCTCAGCTTTCACATGTTATTCCTGCTGGACGTCGTGTGACTCAGTACTGGATTCCTAAATGACTTTTGACTAACCCCCAGTGTTGAGTCATCGATGTATTGTGCTTCGATGTAGGTTACACACTTGAGGAAGGAGAACATTTGTATTGTGGATTCAGGTTGCTCACACCACATGACAGATAACAAATAATGGTTCTGCTCCCTCTCTTTTGTGTCACGTGTAGAGAATGTTACTTTGCCAATAATTCTTCAACTCCTATAATTGCTAAGGGTTCGGTTAGAGTAAATAATCACTACACATTGAAGGATGTAGAACTTGTTAAAAATTTGAAATACAACTTGCCTTCTATTTTACATTTGCTAGATGAAAATATGGAAATTATTTTCACTAAAAATTGCTGCAAGGTTGTAGATTCAAATAGTGAGCTCATTTTTAACATGTCTCGGTTTGGAAGAGTTTTTAAAGCTGATTTTGATATATCATGCTCTAAGCATAGGTGGCTAGTTGCTAATGATTCGAAAGACTTATATTTTTGGCATCGTAGACTTGGTCACGTAGGCTTTGATCATCTCACGCATGTTAGTGCTCTTGATCGCATACGTGGGCTGCCTAAGCTTAAAGGGGACAAAAAAATTGTGTGCTCTTCTTGTAGACATGCTAAGATGGTTGCAGGTTCACATGCTCCTCTCACAATGACCATGACAACTGAACCGGGACAACCTTTGGACCTTGACATCGTAGGTCTTCACGCGTTCAATCTTTTGGAGGTAAATGGTATGTTTTTGTGATTGTTGATGATTATTTTAGATACTCTTGGGTTTTCTTTATGGCATCTAAGAATGAAGCTTTTGGTCACTTTAGAACTTTATTTCTTAGATTATCAATTGATCACCCAGGATCTTTAAAAGCAACTAGAAGTGATAACAGAACCAAATTTAAAAATTAATCGTTTGATCACTTTTGTGCTAAAAATGGAACATTTCATCAATTTTCTTCATCCTATGTACCTCAACAAAATGGTGTCCTAGAGAGAAAGAACAAAACCTTAGTTGATATTGCTAGGACTATGCTTGATGAATTTCAAACTCCTAGGAAATTTTGGGTTGATGCAATTGCAACCGCTTGTTATTTCTCGAATCGTATTTTCTTGCGTGCTAAGTTTGGAAAAACACCATTATGAACTTCGGTTTGGACATAGGCCTAGTGTCAAATACTTTCGGGTCCTTGGTTGTAATGATTTGTTGAGAAACATGGTAATCTTGATAAATTTGAACCTAGATCTGTTGATGGCATGTTTCTTGGTTGTCCATCTCGTACTAGAGGCTACCGTGTGCTTTTACTTGATACTAACAAAATTGTGCAGACTTGTGAGGTTTCTTTTGATGAGACTAGACCAGGTACTAGCTCTAGTATTGCAGGTGCAGATCTATATCGACAGGGGGAGAGTATTTTCATCAAGAAGACGAAGAAGTGGTGATGCTGCCCAAAAATTCAGAAGCAAATGACGTTGATAACACTGCTGATTTTGCATCACTAATAGCACCAACATCTACTGCAGCTGGTACAGATCGTCCTCAAGCAACAAGTTCTTCAATCTTTGATGAACATGAAAAAGAAGAAGCTTGTGAAGTATCTACTCCCCTCTGCATCCTCAAAATTCATCCTCCACAACAAATCATTGGAAGCTTGCACGAACGAGTTACACGGTCCTGGTTTTGTGATCCAAACTATCATGCTCATTCTGCTTTCGTTGCTTCTTTTGAACCCAAAGATATATCACATGCACTCACTAATAAATCTTGGATTATTGCCATGCAAGAAGAGTTAGAAAAGTTTGAAAGAAATAATGTTTGGAAACTTGTACCTCCACCTCATAGGCACACTTTATTTAGAACTAAATGGGTGTTTCAAAATAAACAATGTGCGGATGGGGTTGTGGTTAGGAATAAGACTAGGTTGGTTGCTCAAGGTTTCACACAAGTTGAAGGTCTAGATTTTGATGAAACTTTTGTTTCTGTTGCTAGATTAGAAGCCATAATAATTTGTTAGCTTTTGCTGCATCTAAAGATTTCAAGTTATATCAAATGGATGTTAAAAGTTCTTTTCTAAATGGCTACATAGATGAGGAGGTTTATGTCAAGCAACCACCGGGTTTTGAAAATTCAGATTTACCTAATCATGTTTACAAACTGTCCAATGCTTTGTACGGTCTTAAACAAGCCCCTAGAGCATGGTACAATAGGTTAAAATCATTCTTACTTTAAATTGGGTTTACCATGGGCAAGGTTGATAAAACTCCTTTTGTGCTTAAGCATAGCAATGACTCATTATTCGTTCAAGTGTATGTGGATGATATTATTATTAGTTGTGCTTCTCATGATCTTGTGTTCGAGTTTTTAGCTATGATGAGTCCAGAATTTGAGATGCGTATGATGGGAAAACTCACATACTTTTTGGGGCTACAAATCAAGCAAACCAAGGAGGGTACTTTTGTGCATCAAACGAAGTATACAAGAGACCTTCTTAAGCACTTCAACATGGACAAAAGCAAGCCTCTTTGGACACCAATGGGTACAGAAATGACACTTGAACTTCATGAATATGGTGAACCAATGGATCAAAAAGAATATAGAAGCATGATCGGGTCACTTTTGTACCTCACGGCATCAGGATCGGACATACAATTTAGTGTATGTCTTTGTGCACAATTTCAAGCTTGTCCACATGCTTCACATTGTCATGCCGTCAAAAGGATTCTCAGATACTTACATGGAACTCACAAATTTGACATTTTTCTTCCTTCTTCCTCAACCGTTACTTTGAAAGCTTTTTTGGATGCTGATTTTGGGGGTTGTAGGATTGATAGGAAAAGTACTTTAGGTGCTTGTCATTTTCTTGGTAATTTAATTATTGCTTGGTCCTCTAGAAAACAAAATTCAGTTGTACAATCCACGGCCAAATCTGAATATGTAGCTACGGCTAGCGTTTGCTCACAAATTCTTTAGATTGTTCAAACAGTTAAGGACTATGGGGTTGATCTAGATAGTTTGACATTAGATATCACTTTCTCTGTGATAATGTTGAAAAAGGAAATATTGTGATGATTCACCATGTAGATACCGAACAAAAATTGGTTGACATTTTTACAAAACCTTTGGATTTCACTCATTTTTTGTTTCATTCGTAGTGAAATAGGGGTTATGCATCCTCATGGCTTAAATTGAGGGGGCGGGGGGGGGGGGGGGCGGGGTTGAAACTTTGAAAGTCTATGTGTGAATCTGAATTTAAAATTATATGAGCATATGTATTTGGTACATATATGACTTTGTGATTCCTTTTACATGCTGAAAGCTATTACTACATTACTCGTGTTATACATTTTTTAGTTTTTGCCATGACTACTCATTGGAATAATTACTTACACTAAATCTGCTCATGATCAAACTTTCTTGCTGTTTTGAACTTGATGCATGCTCACAAGTGCTTTTAATATAAAATTAATCAATCAAGTATCCACATGTGGGGCTTTTATGATCAAATAGAAAAATGAGAAAAGATCAAGAGAATATGCATGCATCACACTTCTTCTTTTGAGATTGCTTATCATTGCACTTAGATATGAACTTGGAAGAAGTTGTGTATGACTAAAATCTTGTCCTTATGCTTCTGATTGTCAAATGACATAGCTTGGCTTGGTTGGTTAGAATAAGTTTCATGTTGTATATAATCTCTTGCAAATGTCATATTAACAAAGATTGTGCTTTAAAAGAAAATGAAAACGCAGCAACAAGTGTCATGCTTTCTGGATTTGAAATAGTTAAGTTTGTGAGATCATGACTTGCTTAAGTTGAAAAATTACATTCGATCTCTAGCATGTCTTACACTACTTTATGTATCTCAATGATGTGATAGTGTAAGTTACATTATAGTATGACCTCAATGAGTTTTGTTTTATATGTATATGTTATAATATGCTCATAACAATTGAATTTTTTTGGAACCTTGTTGAATACATTGTCGAAGGGGGAGAAATATGTATAGGAGGGGAAATATTTGTTTTTGAAATTTCTTTCTCATTTTATTTTCAAAAGGGGAAGAAAATTGTTTTCAAAACATTTCATGTGAATAAGCCGATGTTCGGATTTTAAGCGGTGTTGCCAATGCATTCATCAAGGGGGAGATTATGAGACCTATGTGTGCTGGATACATTGGCAATTATGTTAAACGTGAAGGTTCACACGCAAAGTTTTGAATATACTTGAAAAACATACTTTGCACTGCCCGGACTTTTATTGTACAATGCATAGCTGCTGTTTTGGACTGTCCGATATTTCTATGTGCTAATAATCGTGTGGCTGCTTTATTTTTTGTTTTCAATATTTCAAACTTGCTTTACACTTACGTGAAAGATTTGCTTAGTATTATTTTACTAAGTTTTTGATGTGTTTTGGCTGATCATGGTGGACGTTATGTTTCTATTTTTTTAACATGCTTATGTGAGGTGCTCACAAAAGGTGTTGTGGTTATCAGACTAACGAGAGTCAAGTCGAGGACTTGTGCTTGGAAAAATTGGTTGTCTGTTCATGTGCAGGTGTTGCTTGAGGTCAAGACATGGCTGGTGACGGGTTCTATTGAACTAGTCTTAGGGAGAAGATGAGGTTCAACAACCAAGTTCGGGAGAATTATGGTTGAGTTGATCGGAAGGTCACACAATATGTTTGGTTCTAGAACAATTCATATGAATGTATCATGGACATTGTTGGAAGGTGTTTGCACGTGTGTAAGAAGTGCATGGACGTGGCAGCATGGTTTCAAGACTTGATGAAGAGAAGTGGACATAAAGAATTAGTCAGAAAGGTCCAACCGGCTGGATTATGCCTCAAGCTGCGGCTGAGGTGGTTATGGTTCATTTATGGAAACTTTCGAGTTTGTTTTGGTTAGATTTCGTGTGGGTCATGAAGTTGAGGATTTTTAGGAATGTTTAGTACATTTCTAAGGTGTTTGGAAGTCTTAATATTTCTTCTATCTGCATATAGAAGAGTCTTGAGCAGTTATGGAAAGTTTCGGTTGAAACTGAGTAGGATTAGTTCTAGTTTGGATTGGATTGGCCTTAGGGCAGGTTATATAAGTAAAGGAGGCCAAAACTCGTGGTAATACGACTTTGGGCTGTTTCTCTCATGTTCTATTGAACGAAGATCATACTTTTAGAGAAACATTTGTGTCTTGTTCGTCTAACTTGTTTCAGACAAGTTTTTCTCATGGAGTTTCTGCACAGCACTATATTGCACTAGTGTTTTTATTATAGGTCGAGTTTTACAAATCCAATTGACGTGATTTTTTATTGTGTTCAAAACTTTATTATGTATCATCTTTGAAAATTTCACGATCATTGGATTTGTGGTTTCTGATCTACACGAGTTTCTTTGTAGTGTTGCAGATCTGGTTTTTACTCAGGTAGAACAGATTGACCATTGTTCAATCTTTCGATCATAACTTGAGTTTTTCTCGACGGTTTATTGTGATTCTTATTGTGACTTCTTCGTTACTTGATTCTTCACAATCTATACTTGTTTTTGTGATGATTGATCATGTTTAGATCAGTTGCACGTACATTTTCTTAACAGATCTATTTTCTACCAAGGAGTTTTCGTTGCTTCCGCTGAAAAAGTTTTAATCTACCATTTGATGAGGACATCACAATAGTGGAGACGCACATTGAACTGCAAGGACCAATCATAAGAGCACGAGCACGGGTAATAAATCAGCAGGTGAATTCGTTCCTAACTTCTTTTGCATGTGAGTTTGAGAATAGAATGCTATGTGCTGATTTAACTGTTATTAGGAATAATGGAGAAGATCAACAAGTGAAGGAAAGAGGCCTTGAGAGCGTGGAGAACCAGCTGGGACGTACACAAGTTGATGGAAACAGTTTACAACTCGGACTCGAGTTCAACTCGGAGTCCAGGAGTAGTCCACCTTAAAATGGACGCCCAGGAGGCATACGGACTCCGTTTTTTATGTTCTATATATGCACGGAAAGAGGAGAAGATAAAATTTCCAATGGTTCTGGTCCCATCTCAAAATTCCTCCGGAGGCATTAAAAATGGTCGAAACAATTTGGGTCCAGATTTCTGTCCAGTGCTGCGCCACCGAATTGGGCCTTTGGGCCTTGTATCCCATAAGAGTCCATTAGGGACGCGTCTAATCGTGTTTTGATCAAACCCTAGCCTATAAATACTGCAGCCGCCAGTCATATTTGGTGGGTTTTGCTTAGATCAATAATATCACTGTTCTACGGTTTGTGAGACACCAACTTCGAGATTTCAGATCGTGTCTTCGACGTTCTTGCTCGTGTTCTCGGTTGCACTTGCAGGTATTAGCCTTCTTGGCAAGGTCAAGTGTGTGCAGCACGGTTGATAACCAATGGAGCCGTGGTGTAGTGATTGCAGGGGTACTCGAACTGCTCGAGTGCCACGGATCATCAACGTCGAGTTCTCCACCCCAATCAACTTTACCTTTTGGAAGATCGGGCCTAAACCTACTCATCAATTGGTATCAGATTTCCAGGTTGCCCATGAGGTATCTTTGTTTTCCTTCTATTAGATTGTTTTTGTTTCGTACCTAGAGTGCACAGAAAAGCCACAAAAAAATTAGATTGTTTTTACCGCTTCCCATACTATAGTGCCTGCAATTTCATTTTTTAGTTTGCATTGTTCAGTTTGCATTCGTGTGGTCGAGTCTTGTTGCTGGTTTAGCTTCGTGTTTTGGGTCCTAGTTATTGTGTTTCTTCCTTGTTTTCTTGCTGTTCGACACCTATTCCACAATACCTAAATAACAAACCGATCCACCACGTTTATCGGTTTGCCCTATCTAGCCGCCTTGCATGAACTCCCGCATTACCAGCTCTAGATTAGGTGACAAACCCTTGTGCCACTCATCCTTGAATCATCACACACCAACCCATTAGTTGCTGTGCAAATTCCCGATCGTTTTCATATCCGATTGCGAGTTTTGTTCTCAAACCGAGTTGGAATCAACATCTAAAAATCGTAACTCGGACAGCCTACCTTAAAACGGCCATAACTTCCGCATAAGAAATCGAAATCGGGCGATTTTTTTTCAAATTCATCTACGCGAAATTTCACATCTGATTTTCCGTGACATAGCCGAGCCGCGTTCAGCGAAATTAGATTGCCAAAATTCCCCTCGGAAGATAGGCTATCCGGCCTCCAATGTTTCAGCACAAATTTTAAAGAATCTTCTTGATTTTCTATAGGCCGCATATTACATCCAATTGAGCTGCAAATTTATTTGCTTCCTATATCTGTGACCTTGAGTAAAGAAAAAATATCAAAAAAATATTACAAAAAAGAAAAAAATAGTGAAGAGCACGCATATTAAAACAATTGGCCTATACCACTTGGTGCTATTTTGTTGTCTATATCATTCTGTTTTTCTTTTGCCTTGATACTTCCTTGTGTTGTGCTAGGCCTTAGGGCACTTGGTTGACCAGCAACAATTTCCTACATTGAATACTTATTCAACTTTGTTTAGCTGTTAACAATTTTTTGCTTATTAGCCACCATATTGTGCCATCCAAGCTCCACCTTTCTCTTGAGCATAACAGGTACCTTTGCAATCACCCCACGCTTCATTGGTTCATCTCACCATCCACACCACCTGCTGTGTTGGTAAGAACACTTGTAAGAGCGTGGTAAGACGCTTGAGCGAGAGAGATTGTTTCTTCCACCTTTCACATTGTCACTGTAGTTGATAGGGATAACATATTTTTGTTGTCTTTTGTTTCCTACTAACAATGGCGGGAGAAGACAATGATGACGAATGTGTTCAACATGCTGAGTTACGTGATATGATGAAGACCATGATAAATATGTTCGCCAAATACAATGCAACAACGGAGGATTCATTGGTGAACTTGAATCGCCAACTTGATGAACTTGCTCTTCGGATGAATACTTTTGAGGCTCGGTTGCCTCTCGCTAGACGACAATAAAACAATGCTTATGATGAACTGGAAGATCACAATAATCAGCCAAGACTGTCACTTTATCGTCGAGGTATGGGAGGTAATAATCATAACAGTTATAATCGTCCTCCTGATGATCCTTTTGCTAAAGTGAAATTTACTATACCCACTTTTTTTGGTGCTTATGATGCTGAGGCTTATCTTGATTGGGAGATGACAGTAGAGCAAAATTTTAATTCTCATCTTGTTCCTGAACAACATAGAGTTCGTCAAGCCACTAGTGAGTTTAAGGACTTTGCTATCATATGGTGGAATGAACTTGTTAAAACTAGAATTGATCCTCCAACATGGGATAGATTAAAGGAAGCTATGCGTGTTCGATTTGTTCCTCCATCTTTTTAGCGGGACCTTCGCAAAAAATTGTAGCGCTTAGACCAAGGTAACATGTCCGTAGAGGAGTATTTTTAAGAGTTACAAAAGGGTATGCTGTGTTGCGGGGTAGTAGAAGACATGGATGATATAATAGCTCGTTTTTATGGGGGGTTGAGGCGTGAAATTCAGGACATTGTTGATTACAAGGAATATGATACTGTTAACAGATTGTTTCAGCTTGCTATGTTGGCAAAAAAAGAATTGCAGGGCCGACAACAACAGGAACAATGCACAAGGAGCAACTTCACGCCGCGTTCGACGCCCACACCATCCAAAACAGCACCATCTTCGACCCCCCGTGCAGTGACTACACCATCCAATGGCGGCCAACGAACTATACCTGCTGCTCCACCTTCTCGCGTGCCGGAGGGCAGCAAGGCGACATCATTAAAGCCTTCGTTGTCCACTCCTTCTACGGGTTGTTCTTCCGACATTAAGTGTCACCGCTGCCAGGCACTTGGTCATATGATGAGAGATTGCCCGAGCAAACGAGCATACATAGCATGCGACGATGGCGGGTATGATAGTACTTCAAATGTTGAAGATGAATATTCTCTTGCTACTGAATTTACAGATCCAAATGATGAACACACCGAAGAAGAGGTACTTCTTACAAAGGCGACGGAGAACTATTGGAGCATCATTGTGCAGCGTGCCTTGAGCTCCAAAGTGGAGACCGACGACAAGCTACAACGACACAACCTCTTCCACATGTTTCTCGTCGTCAAGGACTGCCGTGTACACACTATAATTGATGGAGGTAGCTGCAATAACTTGGTGAACACGGACGTCGTCAAGAAACTTGGTTTGACAAGAAGAGCACACCCTCATCCATACCACATTCAATGGTTCAACAACAGCGATAAGGTTCGGGTAACACAAACAGCGAGAATATATTTTTCAATTGGTTCTTACCATGATTTTGCTTATTTTGATGTTGTTCCTATGGATGCTTGTTCTCATTTATTGGGTCGTCCTTGGGAATTTGATACAAATGCTATTCATCATGGTAGAACTAATAAATATACTCTCATGCATAAGGGAAAGAAAATCACTTTGCTCCCCATGACTCCTGCTGAAATTGTGCATTTTGAGAAGAGTAAAATTGGTGATGGCAAAACAACAAAACTAGAATCTGAAAAACAGCAAGTCATTATGTTAAAATCACCATCGTTGCTCGCAACTAAATCTGACCTTGCTGATTTATTCGATGCTAAGGGGATGTGGTATGCTTTAGTATGCAAAGAAGCCATGGTTTCAATTCATGAATTGTCTATTGCATTGCACCATGCTGTTGCTAACCTTTTGCAGGAGTTTGAGGATGTGTTTCCTTCTGAGATACCCCCTGGTTTACCACCAATGAGAGGCATTGAACACAAGATTGGTTTGATTCCAGGAGCAAGTTTGCCAAATCGTGCAGCATACAGGGCGAATCCACAAGTAACTAAGGAAATTCAGCGACAAGTCCATGATCTTTTGGATTGAGGGTACATTCGTGAAAGCCTTAGCCCTTGTTCCGTTCCTGTTCTTTTGGTTCCTAAGAAAGATGGTAGTTGGTGCATGTGTGTTGATTGTCGAGCGATTAATAACATCACCATTCGATATCGTTATCCTATTCCTCGCTTAGATGACATGCTTGATGAATTGAGTGGTGCTATCATCTTCACGAAAATTGACTTGCGTAGTGGTTACCACCAAATTAGAATGGCACTAGGAGAAGAATGGAAAACTGCATTTAAAACCAAGTTTGGACTTTATGAGTGGTTAGTCATGCCTTTTGGTTTAACTAATGCACTCAGCACCTTTATGCAATTAATGAACGAGGTTTTACGTGCTTTCATTGGACAATTTGTGGTGGTTTACCTCAATGATATCCTCATTTACAGCAAGTCATATGATGAACATCTTGATCATTTACGTGCTGTTTTTACTGTTTTGAAAGATGCACGTTTGTTTGGTAACCTCGAAAAGTGCGTCTTTTGCTCCAATCGAGTTTCGTTTCTTGGCTATGTCATTTCCTCGCATGAAATTGAGATGGATGAGGCAAAAATTGAAGCAATCACCAGCTGGCCAGCCCCAATAACCGTCACGCAGGTTCGTAGTTTTCTTGGTCTTGTAGGTTTTTATCGGCATTTTGTGAGGGATTTCAGCACCATTGCTGCGCCTCTACATGAGCTAACGAAGAAGGGAGTGCCGTTTTGATGGGGCGAACAGAAGCAACAAGCTTTTGATGCTCTCAAAACGAAGCTTACACAAGCACCGTTGCTACAACTTCTTCATTTTGACAAGAATTTTGAGCTAGAATGCGATGCAGGTGACATTGGTATTGGAGGCGTTCTCATACAAGGAGGTAAACCCGTTGCTTTCTTTAGTGAAAAACTTCATGGTCCTTCTCTGAATTATTCCACTTATGATAAGGAATTGTATGCCTTAGTGCGAGTATTACAAACATAGCAACATTATCTATGGTCTAAGGAGTTTGTCATACATTCCGATCATGAATCATTGAAGTATCTTAAGTGTCAAACCAATCTGAATAAACGACATGCTATATGGATTGAGTTCAGAGAGTCGTTTCCATACATCATTAAGCATAAGAAAGGGAAGGAAAATATCATTGCCGATGCATTATCTAGGCGTGATACCACGCTGTCCCAACTTGATCATAAAATCTTTGGTTTGGAAGCAATAAAAGCATTATATCCTACTGATTTGGACTTCAAAGATGATTTTGAAAATTGTAGAGAAGGAAGAACTTGGAATAAATATGTGCTGTGAGAGGGTCTCCTCTATCGTGCTAACAAGCTATGCGTTCCAGCTAGCTCCGTTCGTCTATTACTTTTGCAGGAAGCACATGGAGGAGGTTTGATGGGACATTTTGGAGTGAAGAAAACTGAAGACGTGCTGTCCACACACTTCTTTTGGACAAAGATGAGGTGTGATGTTGAGCGCTACGTGTCACGATGCACTACTTGCAACAAAGCTAAGTCTCGCCTTAACCCACATGGTCTTTATATGCCTCTTCCTATTCCTAGTGTACCTTGGGAGGATATTTCTATAGACTTTGTTTTGGGATTGCCTAGGACTAAGAGAGGGAGGGATAGTATTTATGTAGTTGTTGATCGTTTATCCAAAATGGCACACTTAATACCTTGTCATAAGAATGATAATGCCTCACACATTGCTGATTTATTTATGATGGAAATTGTTCGTTTACATGGTGTGCCAAATACCATTGTTTCTGATTGTGATGCAAAATCTTTAAGTCATTTTTGGAGAACTTTGTGGTATAAATTGGGAACCAAGTTGCTGTTTTCAACTACATGTCATCCACAAACGGATGGACAAACCGAGGTAGTTAATCTTACTTTATCCACTATGTTGCGGGTTGTCTTGAAAACAAATTTGAAGTTGTGGGAGGAGTGTTTACCACATATAGAATTTGCTTACAACAGATCCGTTCACTCCACAACAAAGGTAAGTCCATTCCAGGTAGTGTATGGTTTCAATCCCCGTGCTCCTATTGATTTACTACCTTTGCCTCCTTCTGAAACTATAAATTTGGATGCTACACAACGATCTGAATTCATTCTTAAGATGCATGAAACTACAAAGAAAAATATTGAAAAGATGAATGAGAAGTATAGGATTGCAGGTAGTAAAGGTAGAAAGGAAGTAAAACTTGAACCGGGTGATTTGGTGTGGTTACACATGAGAAAAGAGTGATTCCCTGACTTGAGAAAATCTAAACTTATGCCACGAGCTGCTGGTCCTTTTAAGATTGTTGAAAAGATTAATGATAATGCATATAAGCTTGAACTGCCTCCCAATTTTGGTGTTAGTCCTACATTTAACATTTCAGATTTGCGATCATACTTGGGAAAAGAGGATGAACTTGAGTCGAAGACGACTCCAATTCAAGAGGGGGAGGATAATGAGGACATCACAACAGCAGAGACGCACATTGAACTGCAAGGACCAATCACAAGAGCACGAGCACAGTTAATAAATCAGCAGGTGAATTCGTTCCTAACTTCTTTTGCATGTGAGTTTGAGAATAGATTGCTATGTGATGATTTAATTGTTATTAGGAAAAATGGAGAAGATCAACAAGTGAAGGAAAGAGGCCTCGGGAGCGTGGAGAACCAGATGGGACGTCCACAAGTTGATGGAAACAGTTTACAACTCAGACTCGAGTTCAACTCAGAGTCCAGGAGCAGTCCACCTTAAAACGAATGCCCAGGAGGCATACGGACTCCATTTTCGACGTTCTACATATGCACGGAAAGATGAGAAGATAAAATTTCCAATGGTTTGGTCCCACCTCAAAATTCCTCGGGGTCTTTGGGAATCGTCGAAACAAGTCGAGTCCAGATTTTTGTCCGGTGCTGCGCCATCGAATCGGGCCTTTGGGCCTTGTATCCCGTAAGAGTCCATTAGGGACGCATATAATTGTGTTTTGGTCGAACCCTAGCCTATAAATACTGCATCCTCTGGTCATATTCGGTGGGTTTTGCTTAGATCAATAATATCGCCGTTCTACGGTTTGTGAGACCCCAACATCGAGATTTCAGATCGTGTCTTCGACGTTCTTGCTCGTGTTCTCGGTTGCCCTTGCAGGGATTAGCCTTCTTGGCGAGGTCAAGCGTGTGCAGCACGGTTTATAACCAACGGAGCTGTGGTGTAGTGATTGCATGGTTACTCGAACCGCTCGAGTGCCGCGGATCATAAACGACGAGTTCTCCACCCCAATCGACTTTACCTTTCAGAAGATCGGGCCTAAACCTACTCATCACCATTCACCCCCCTCAGGGAGCTATTCATATGCTCTTCGATCCTACAACATGAAAGAGCTGGATGTTGTTGATAGTTGGGAGACCTTCAATGGTTGTTGCCCAGCTTCGGTCATGTTCTTCAGGCAGTCGGGGGCATCGAAAGTTATCAGAGTGTCCATCCACTTCCGATGGGGCTCCGCCTTGATGGAGTGAGCTATGGCAGCCTTCTCACGATGCAAAGTTTTCACTATGTGCTAGGAGGTAATGTCCCAGGACCCTCCATACATCATATGGAGAGTCTTCCGACACTCGTTGTTAGAGCTTGTGTCAGAGTCATCGACATTATTGTAAATTGCCTTTAACACCTTCTTAATGCCTTGGAAGCCTAGATCCTACTCCGATGGAGCTTCATCGACCTTTTGTTTGCCTTCACGTTGGTAGAAAAGCGAATCATCTCGATGCTTGTGCCGAGTGCGCTCAGCGAGCCTCTTGACCTCACGAATGTCTTCAAGGTTGTGGCTCGTAGATTTGTGGATCAAGCACCAAATCTTGTCTTTGTCGTCAAACATTGGTCGAGGTCGCTTGTCGGGGCGTGGCCCCCGACCACCCGGTGCTGCCGCAGCAACAGCTGTAGGTGCACCGGCAAGTGGCTTGTTCTTGCCACTTGACTTCATGTTCTTCTTTTTGCATTGCCATGGGAAGTAGCTCCGGTCTTGGAGGCAGATGGTGCTCCTGCCTCCGCAACTGATTTGGACTGCCAGTCACGGCCCTCAGCAGACCTGGTGCATTTATCAGCCAGGCTGATGAGTTTCATAACGTTGCTGAAGTTCTTAGTGGCAAGCTTCTCAAACATCTTCTTGTCTCTAACACCTGTCGTAATGCAACAACCATAGAGCCGTTGGAGATAGAAAGAATTGTGTTCTGTACCTAGGGGAACCGCTGGATGAAGGAACGTAGTGTCTCTCCCTGGTTTTGCCGTATGGCAAAGAGGTCCAATTCGGTGCCAGATTAGGTGTAGGAACTCCCAAAGTTGGCGGTGAACTAGCGGCATAATTCTTCCTAACTGTAGATAGAGTCAGGGGTTAAGCTCATGAACCAGGACATAGCAGTCCCAGTAAGAGCTACTGGGAAGTAGTTGGCCATGACGGCCTCATTACCTCCTGTAGCAAGGATCGCGATGGAGTAGATCTGCAGAAACTCGACGGGGTTGACAGTCTCCTCGTACATCTACAGCTGATGAGACCGGAACTTGGGTTGCCACTCCACCATGCGAAGATGCAGGGCCAGTGCCGAACAACTGCCTCCAACTCCCAAAGGAGAAGTATCTTCACTAGCGTGTTGCCTCTCGCGACTACGCTCTATGGAGATGCGGTTATCCTGCTCCATGTACCAGCGGTTGAGCTCTGCCCGAAGATCTCCAGTCAGCTTCCTCAACGCCGTGTGAATACGGTGAGCCATCGATGGGGTGCGGGACATCATGTGTTGCAACAACACATGTCTCCCTGCGATGGCCTAGGTCCAAGTCATCCCAACAAGGTCCTGTTGTGTGTAGGTGCCTGCCTGGGCTCAGGCTGCGGTAGATTGTTGAGCACCATGGCTGCAGCGGCGACCAGATGGTCGACGTTGTTGAGCCACTGGTCCAGCGCTGCTCGAGGTGCATCCAGCGCAAGTGGACATAGAAGAAGAGCCTGCGCTGCAATCTACGCATTCTAGGGGTAGCTAGTCGATTCTATGACCAAGCCGAAGGCACCATCCTGCTGTGCAGGGACTGTTGCTGCAGCAGGTTGTGGTCCATTGTTTCCAGGATGTTGTCCTAGAGCTCCACTTTGTGGCAGGATTGCCACCAGAATGATGAGAGGTGTCGCCAACTTTATTGCCTCTACCAACCCGTGCATCTGGGCTTGTGGAAGCAGCAGTGGAGTCCACCATTGTTGATGCTAAGATTCTTGAAACCTGGCCCCTACCTAGTGCGCCAAATGTCGAAGTGTGCGATAGACACTTCCCCCAGTACTACTAAGAAGTAGTCCGCTCAGGTTCTTTTTTTGAAGGGAACATAAACTCAAGAAATCAAGAAAAGGTGGCACAACAATTTTACGTTGTTTAGTCCGCCTAAGCGTAATACCCTACTCCACGTGTGTGTTGTATGTATTATTGAGTATGCGAGTCTCTGATTGGATTAGCTTGACATGGCCTAGTCTACCATGCAGCGCATGACAAGGACTGGCTGTTATAGTGTACTGAGGCCCGACAGGTGGCCCCAGTAGTGTTAAACACCTTGTACATGATTTAGGAGCTTAACACCTGTTTACTACTATGATAACGTGCCTTGATGGCAGTGTTACCACGCTCGATGGTCCTCTGATCAAGAATCATTAATGCAGAATTAATGACGTGTTAACCAGGCCTTGTAACGGCTGATTTATAGCCTCTTGAATGTCCGTGCTGTTGGAGGTCCCGAAGTTCTTCCTGTTGTGAGGTAGGTCCAGACACGCAACATGTGGCAGTGCTGGAGCTTCCCTTAGCAGGGAGGTAGGTCCGGCGCCGCGGGACATGTGGCAGCACTGGAGCTTCCATTAGCACGGAGGCAGGTCTAACTCCATAGAACATGTGGTAGCGTTGGAGATTCCCTTTGCAGGGAGGCAAATCTGACGCTATGAGTCACGTGATAGCACTGGAGCCACCTTTAGGAAGGAGCCAAGTCCAACACTGCGGAACACGTGGCAGCGCTGGAACCACCCTTAGCAAGGAGGTAGGTCAGGCACTGCGCGACACGTGTTGGCCTTCGAAGGTCCACTTTCCTGGAAATTGGGACTCAACGTATCTTCTTGTGGTACGAGAGGATACTTGTTCCGTAGGGTAGCGACACCGATCCTTTTCATTTCAAAATGTTCTAGTTGCTCCTAACATTATCCAAAACTTCTTTTTGTTCGTCAGTTCACGAATGACAATAGGTGCTCTACGGAGTTTAAACTATTTGTCTAGTTCATGTGGGATCCTGCCACTCGACATCTTCTCCTTCGCTATGACAGCTTGGGGCCCTATACACTCTACAGCTTCCTGTCTCTATTCAGTCCACTCCACAGGCTCTAACTGCAACAGCTTCCTCTGCAACTCAACATTATCAGCACAACCATCCCGCCCCTAATGACTTGTCCAAGTTGTCTAGTAGTTCAGTCATCTCTTGTACTAGGGGCACGCACGAGTCTCCTTGCCATGCATTTCTGTTCAACTCCTACCTTTTCCTAGCTATGACTCTCATGATGTACATGTGTTTGATCTCATACACTATGATCTTTTTACTTCTCCTAACTACAAATACTATCTGGTGGTACTTGATGACTTATCTTACTATCCCTAGACCTTTCTCCTGCGCATGAAGTCTGAGACGTTCACCATGATGTATCACTATGTTGTTTGGGTGTCCACTCAATTCAGTCACACCATCAGGGCCGTCCAGTATAGCAATGGATATGAGTTTGATAACTCTTCTCTCCATTACTTCTTCTTTTCTCACGGTGTCTTGTTGCGCATGTCTTGCCCATACACCTTCCCCCAAAATGGCAAGACTGAGTGCATGATTCGAACCACCGACACCATCATGCACTCTCTGCTATTCCAGGACTCAGTCTCCACTCGCTTTTGGGTTGAGGCTGTCCACACCACCACCTTCCTACTTAATCATATTCCTACTAAGGCGATTAACGCTCCCACTCCTCATTTTACCTTTTTTGGATGGCAAGACCCACAATAATATTATTAAACTTATTAAGAATCTCATCATTACCAAAATGGCAAAAAAATCTATAGTCATCTAAGCGTGGTACTAAAATTAAATTCCATCTAATAGAGGGTACATAAAGAATATCATGATTGTAAGTAAAAAACCATCTCTAAATACCAAGAGGAGTTCTCCAACAGCTTTTGTCAAAGTGTAGCAATGACACTTCCCCTGGTACTACTAAAGCGTAGTCCGCGTAGGTTTGTATTCAGATGGGGCTTGTAAGATCACGAACAAGATGATGACACAGGAGTTTTTACATGGTTTGGGCCGCCTGAGCATAATATTCTACTCCACAGGGTGGTTGTTGATTGTATGGCAGGTGTTTGTAGTTGCTTGTATGCGTGTAAGCTTAGTTGTCCTCTACTGTGCGACGCAGTCCTTCTATATGCTAAGGACTGGCTGTTAGATTATATGCCTGGCCTGACAGGTGGCCCCGACTGTAATTAACCACCTATACACAATTTTCATATATAATCTGTGATTAACAGTGTGATAACCCACATTAATGGTGGTGTTACCTGTCTTGATAGTCCTCTGATCCTGTGTCATTAATACTGAATTAATGACATGTTAATTAGGTCTTGTAATGGTTGTTTAATAGCCTCTTGAATTTCCACGCCGTTGGAGATCCTGTATTCTTCACGTTGCGGGCTTAGGTTCAGAGGTTTAACACGTGGCAGCTCTGGAGCTTCGATCTGTGGGGAGGCAGGTCTGGAACCACTTGACGTGTGGCGGCACCGGAGCTTCCCTCTACTGAGGGTTAGGTTCGGGGTTACTGGACACGTGGCGGTACCAGAGCTTCCTTGTGAAGGGAGGTAGGTCCGGTCCCGCAGGACACGTGGTAGAACCGGAGCTACCCAAATGAGGGATGCGGGCTCAGTACTGCAGGACGCGTGTTGCCTTTGGAAGTCTTCAACTCGGACATACGAACTCCTTGGTTTTAAGTGCCATATCAGGGGGTACCTGGTATCCAGGGTACCAAAAGTGGCCCCTGAGCCAACCTCTGGGAGAAACCCTCTAGATGAAGTTATACTACCAGAGGTGGGGCCATCTTTGATTCCTGCACTACGACTTCAAAGTCTATTTACAGGCAGTTGAGGCGAAGGCAAAGAATTATGCCTCCGCCACATGGCCCTTTTTGACACGGCGCATGGGATCTTGGCGTGCGGATCTCACGCAATTGAAGGTTGCCGGTTGCCTATATGAAATTCGTATTGGTTCCTAGCATAATCTTTGTAGCCCTATTGGGCGCTGCACTCGGGCTTCCAACTTCTCATCATGACAACGGTTCACCTGGTTTAACTTTTTAAGCAAAGTGGACCCAGGCCCCCTTGTCATTGACGAGGTCATTTGCGATTCGGGTCCGGAGGTAGTTTCCAAACAAGCGTTGCGGAGGCTTACTAAAGTGAGAAAGTCCACAGAGGGAGAGAACTCTTTACGCCTTCAGCTGTTCTTGCGCATAGAGCTCTCCGCCCTTGCAATCTTTCTTCCTCCTCTGCTCATCTTTGTGACGATGGAGTTGGGACTTCCTCGGAGCCAGATCAAGAAAAATGAAGATTTGTCGAAGGTCCGCACCTACATGGGATGGTCAAGCGACTCCTTCAACACCCTGATCCGCGTCAGCAAGTTCCCCTTCAAGAAGAAGAATCCAAATGAGATCGTCTACTTATTGTTGCATGCCATGTTGGGGCTCATCACACCATTCTCAAGCTTCCTGGTGATGTTGTTGGACTTCTACGGTCTACAGCTTCATCACCTTGGTCCCCACTCCTTCTTGCTGGTGGCGACATTTGTCCACTTTTGTAAGATGTGGGTGGGTGTGCCACCCTGCATCGAGCTTTTTCGGACCTTCTTCACAGTCCACGCAACCGGGAAGAGCAACATGTTTCTTGGTTTCTACTACTTTGTGAAGTGCAAGAACTCGCCCCTCAAGTAACTGAAGATATTCCCTTCCCGGAAGTGGGACAGCTGGTGTGAGATCTATGTGTGCTAAATACATTGGTTATGATGATAAAAGTTTTGAATACTACTAAAACATCCTTTTAACAATGTCTAACTCTAAGTTTGAGCTCCTGCAAGATCCGATGATAGGTCCGACTTGTTTTTGGGTAGCTCCGGCAAGATTCGATGTAAGGTCCGACTTATTTTGGCTAGATGTGACCTGTTTTGGCTAGGTCTTACTTGCTATGGCTAGGTCCGACATTTTTTTACTAGCTGCAGCGCTAGGTCTTGCTAGCTTTTGTAAGCTCCGGTGCTAGGTCCTGCTAGCTTTGGTAAGCTCTGGTTCAAGGTCCGGTTAGCTTTGGCAAGGTTCGGTGCTAGTCTGCAATGGTTTTGCTTTCACCTTGCAATGTTTCAAACTTGCTTCACATCTATGGAAAGTATGCTTAGTATTCATTTACTAAGTTTTTGGTGTGTTTTGGTGGTTATGGCTTATATCATCTTGCTATGGTTTCCAACATGCTTATGTGAGGTGCTCATGTAAGGTGTTGTGGTTATCGGAACTAAAGAGAGTCAAGTCGAGGACTTGTGCTCGGAAGTATCGGTTGTTTATTCATGTGCATGTGTTGCTTGAGTTCAAGACATGGCTGGTGACAGGATCCATTGAACTAGTCTTAAGGAGAAGATGAGGTTCAACAACCAAGTTCAGGAGGAATTTTTATTTAGTTTATCGGGAGGTCGCGCAACATGTTTGAATAAAGAACAATGCATATGAAGGTATCATGGACGTCGTTGGAAGATGTTTGCACGTGTTCTAGGATTGCATGGACGTGGCTACATGGTTCCGGGGCATGATGAAGGGATTTGGATGTAAAAAATTGGTCGGAAAGGTCCAACCAACTAGGTTATGGACTCATGCTGCGGCTGAGTCAGGTTTGACTCAAATATCGAAATATTTGAGTTGGTTATGTTAGGGTTTTGTGGTGATCACGATGTTGGGTTGTTTTAGGAATGTGGGATACGTTCCTAATGTGTTTGGAAGTCTTAAGATGTCTTCTACCTGCATATGGAAGAGTCTTGAGCAGTTTTGGAAAGTTTCGATTGAATCTGAGTAGGATTTGAGTTCTAGTTAGGATTGGGTTGGCCTCAGGGCTGGTTATATAAGCAAGGGGGGCCAGAGCTCGTGGTGCACGACTTTTGGGCTGT
Organism: Tuctoria greenei; assembly: GCA_036927565.1. Lineage (NCBI taxonomy): Eukaryota > Viridiplantae > Streptophyta > Magnoliopsida > Poales > Poaceae > Tuctoria > Tuctoria greenei. The sequence goes on from JAYESD010000003.1 coordinate 169,000,247, forward strand.
TCCTCTTGTGGTTTTATCAATAAAATTCATAGTTTAAAAGAACTTTCGTGCCTTGTTTGAACGACTTGTTTCTGCACAGCACTATCTTGCTTCAGTAGTTTTATAGTAAATCAAGTTTTACAGATCCAATTAACATGATTCATTTTGGGATGGCTTCACAACTTGATTATCTATCATCTGTGAAAATTTTACGATCATTGGATTTGTGGTTTTGGATCTACACGAGTTTCTTTGCAGTGTTGTAGATCTTGTTTTTCTCGGGTATAACGGATTGGCCTTCATTCAATCTTTTGATCGTAACTTGAGTTTTTCTCGACGGTTTTTCGTGATTCTTATTGTACTGTCTTCGTGACTTGATTCTGCACAATCTATACTGGTTTTGTCACGATTGATAACGTGTAGATTAGTCGCACACACGATTTCTCCACAAATTGATTTTCTATTGAGGGGTTTTTGTTGCTTCCGCTGAAAAGTTTTAAATCTACCATTCACCCCCATCTGGTATCATTTTCACGTGCTCTTCGATACTACAATTGTTATCAGAGCCACGGTGCTCTAATCTTTGTGATATGCACGTGTTTTTGACAAATCATTATGGATAAATACTCCGCAAAACCTTGTGTCTTTAGTGGTATTGATTTTCAGGTTTGGAAGGCACGTATGGAAGCTTTCATCCAGGCACAAGGCTTCGCAATATGGGAAAAGGTGCACAAGCCTTACGACGTGCTGTCAAATGATCATGTCACGGCTACAAACATGAGAGATATCGACAACAACAACAAGGCTCGCAACTTGATCATACAAGGATTAACTCAATGCGACTTCGATCGTGTTGCTCACCTCTGATCTGCATATGATGTGTGGAAAGCACTCCACGACTACCACGAAGGATCAAACACGATCAAGGAGGTAAGGCAAGACATGTTCAAAAAGGAGTGCATGCGCTCTTAGATGCAACCAGGTGAGTCCATCGACGATCTCATTGCTCGCTTTAATAAAATTCTTAGCAACTTGCATTGTGTGAATGTTAGTTTTTCAGATGCTGAGAGTGCTAGGCAATTACTAAGTGCATTAGACATGTCAATTTGGGAGATGAAAGTCACATCTATTTGTGAATCTACTATTATGAGTACACTTACTTTAGATGTTCTATATTCTAAATTGAAAACTCATGAAATTGACATAATATCACGTAAGAAACTCAACAAGTCTCTTGCATTTGTTTCTCAATGTGACATGCCAAGCTCCGGCCAACATTCATCTTGTGGAACACTTGCTTTGTTGTCATCTCTAACCCTTGAACAGATTGAAGAGTTTCCAGAGGAAGAACTTGCACTCATCTCTACTCTATTCTCAAAAGCATTGCAAAATCTGAGAACTAGAAGTAAAGAAGTGACGGACCTCAAAGATGCTTTGAATGTGGTAAGACAGTACATTTTTGCGTGGATTGCCCTAACCTTTCAGGTGCTACTTCTCATGATGTAAAGCAAACAAGGACGAAGCACTCCTCTGCAAACAACAACAAGAAAAAGAAGGGTTCTATTGGACGCCAATTGGTGAATAGTTTTATCTCCACACTTCAAGAACTTGGATCAAGCGATGTGGACATCGAAATTGATGAAGATGAAGATGATTTGGCAAACTTGTGTTTCATGGCCGGCAACTTAAGATCAATTATGGAGGAGGCAGAACACAACAGCGACAATGGAGAGGTATCCTACTTGTGAAGAAATATGTGATGTTATTTCTCGTGCCACTGTTATAGTTAAGAAAAAGGAAGAGAAGCTCAGGGACAATTCTGTTAAAATTGGGTCACTAAAATCTGAAATTAATCGTTTGAAATCTTTGATTCCTAATGATGATTTTTGTTCCTCATGTGATTTAATATATGAACAATTTTCCTATCTAAGAAGTGCACACACCTCCACACTTGATAAACTTGAACTTGAAATTGAAAAGAACAAAAAGCTTGATGCACTTAATGATAAAATGTGAAAGATGCTTGTTGTTCGACAATTGATTTGCATTGTTCTACTTGTGATGATCTTAATAAGAAACTACAAGATGCTATGAATGAAATTTCTATATTGAATAATGCTTTACGTTCTCATGAAGTTAAATATTGTTCCAATTGCAAATTAAAAGGAAAAACTTCATGTGAAAATTGCCTTTATCTATCAAATAAACTTGGTGACATGTATAGGACATTAGATCGGTTTTGTAATGCAAATAAGAACCTAAACTTGGTGTTGGATTCCTCTAAATCTTGCAATGATAAATCTGGTTTAGGTTTTGATTCTCATGCTCATGCTAAGGCACATCCACCTAAAATTGTAATGTCATTAGGAAGTGGTTTGATTCAAATTGTTCCTAAATAAAAAGAAGTGGTTTTCAAATCTGTAGGAGTGTTGTTTCATTCGGTTTCAAATAAAAATGTTGCTTGCTCATCTAGACATGAACACACAGTTAAATTTCAATGTACCTAGAAAAAGGAAAGAATGATTGCTAGATCTCATAACTTTCATGCAAAATTTTCTGCACACGTTAAACCGAATGATAGGAACATGCAACCTTCTGTAATGAGTCGAAAACATGCAAAGTTTGCTCCCAAACCTACTGTTTTCTGTGCTACACATGTAACACCTCGTAGGTCAGTGGTTGGGTACAAAAATCCTCAATCTTTGGCTCATAAACCTGCTGTTTTATCTCAGCTTTTGCGTGTTATTCCTGTCAGACGTTGTGTGACTCAGTACTGGATTCCTAAATGCCTGTTGACTAACCCCAACATTGAGTGATCGATGTATTATGCTTCTATGTAGGTTACACGCATGAAAAAAGGAGAACATTTGGATTGTGGATTCAGGTTGCTCACGCCACATGACCGGGAACAAAGAATGGTTCTCCTCCCTCTCTTTTATGTCACGTGTAGAGAATGTTACTTTTGCCGATAATTCGTCAACTCCTATAATTGCTAAGGGTTCGTTAGAGTAAATGATAACTAGACCTTGAGGATGCGGCACTTGTCAAAAATTTGAAATACAACTTGTTTTCTGTTTCACAATTGCTAGATGAAAATCTGGAAATTATTTTCAATAAAAATTGCTGCAAAGTTGTAGGTTCAACTAGTGAGCTTCTTTTAACATGTCTCGATTTGGATGAGTTTTTAAAGATAATTTTGTTATATCTTCTTCTAAGCATAGGTTTATAGTTGCTAATGATTCAAAATACTTATATTTTTGGCAACGTAGACTTGGTCAAGTAGGCTTTGACCATTCCACGCGTGTTAGTGCTCATGGTCGCATACGTGGGCTGCCTAAGCTTAAAGGGGACAAAGAAATTGTGTGCTCTTGTAGACATGCTAAGATAGTTGCAGGTTCACATGCTCCTCTCACAATGACCATGACAACTGAACCGTGTCAACTTTTTCGTCTTGACACCGTAGGACCATCACGTGTTCAATCCTTCGGAGGTAAGTGGTATGTTCATGTGATTGTTGATCACTATTCTAGATACTCTTGGGTTTATTTTATGCATCTAAGAATGAAGCTTCTGGTCACTTAAGAACTTTATTTCTTAGATTATCAATTGATCACCTGGGATCTTTAAGAGCAATTAGAAGTGATAATGGAACTGAATTTAAAAATCAATCCTTTGATATTTTTCGTGCTGAAATAGGAATAGATCATAAATTTTCTTCATCATATGTACCTAAACAAAATGGTGTTGTAGAGAGAAAGAATAGAACCTTAGTTGAGATGGCTAGGACTATACTTGATGAATATCAAACTCCTAGAAAGTTTTGGGCAAATGCAATTGCAACAGCTTATTATGTTTCAAAATGTGTTTTTTTATGTGCTAAGCTAGGAAAAACACCATATGAGCTTCGGTTTGGACACAGGCCTAGTGTCACACACTTTAGGGTCTTTGGTTGCAAATGCTTTGTTAAGAAACATGGTAATCTTGATAAATTTGAAGCTAGATCAATTGATGGCATGTTTCTTGGCTATCCATCGCATACTAGAGGCTATCGTGTGCTTTTACTTGACACTAACAAAATTTTGGAGACTTGTGAAGTCTCTTTTGATGAAGCTAGCCCATTTACTAGATCAAATATTGCAGGTACGGATCCATATCTGCAGGGGGAGAGTATTTTCATTGAAGATGAGGAATAAGTTCTGTCGCTGCCCTAAAATTCAGCAGCTAATGACATTGTTCCAGCTCCTGATTTTTATTCACAACCAACACCGACGACCACCATTGCTGGTCCAGGTCGTCCTCAAGTCACATGCTCATCTATTTGTGATGAACATGAAGAAGAAGAAGAAGCTTGTGAAGTGTCTACTACACTCCGAGCCCTCAAAACTCACTGTCCACAACAAATCATTGTAAGCTTGCACGAACGAGTCACACGGTCCAGGTTTTGCGTTCCAAACTCTCACGCTCATTTTTCTTTTGTCGCTTCATTTGAACCCAAAGATATATCACATGCACTCACTAACGAATGTTGGATTATTTCCATGCAAGAAGAGTTAGAATATTTTGAAAGAAATAATTTTTCGAAACTTGTACCTCCACCTCAAGGTCACACTTTAATTGGAACTAAATGGGTGTTTAAAATAAACAAAGTGAGGATGGGATTGTGGTTAGGAATAAGGCTAGGTTGGTTGCTAAAGGTTTCACACAAATTGAAGGTCTAGATTTTGATGAAACTTTTGCTCCTGTTGCTAGATTAGAAGCCATAAGAATTTTGTTAGCTTTTGCTGCATCTAAAGGTTTCAAGTTATATCAAATGGATGTTAAAAATGCTTTTCTTAATAGATACATAGATGAGGAGGTTTACGTCAAGCAACCATCGGGTTTTGAAAATCTAGATTTTCCTAATCATGTTTACAAACTGTCCAAAACCTTGTACGGTCTCAAACAAACCCCTAGAGCATGGTATGATAGGTTAAAACATTCTTACTTGAAAAGGGGTTTACCATGGGCAAGGTTGATAAAACCCTTTTTGTGCCTAAGCATGGTAATAACTCATTATCCGCTCAACTGTATGTGGATTATATTATCTTTGGTTGTGCTTCTCATGATTTTGTGTCCAAGTTTTCAGCTATGATGAGTTCAGAATTTGAGATGAGTATGATGGGAGACTCACGTACTTTCTGGGTTTGCAAATCAAGCAAACCAAGGAAGGTACCTTTGTGCATCAAAAGAAGTATACAAGAGACCTTCTCAAGCGCTTCAACATGGACAAAAGCAAGTCTCTTCAGACACCAATGGGTACAGCAACGACACTTGAACTTGAGGAACATGGTGACCCATCAATAAAAAATAATATCAAAGCATGATCGGATCACTTTTGTACCTCACGGCATCAGGACCGAACATACAATTTAGTGTATGTCTTTGTGCATGGTTTCAAGCTTCTCCACGTGCTTCACATCGTGAAGCTGTCAAAAGGATTCTCAAGTACTTACATGGAACTAAAGAATTTGGCATTTTGCTTCCTTCTTCCTCAACCATTAATTTGAAAGCTTTTTTGGATGCTGATTTTGGGGGTTGTATAATTGATAGGAAAAGTACTTTGGGTGCTTGTCATTTTCTTGATAATTCACTTGTTGCTTGGCCCCCTAGAAAACAAAGTTTAGTTGCACAATCCACAGCCGAGTCTTAATATGTAGCTGATGCTAGCACTTGCTCACAAATTATTTGGATTGTCCAAACACTTAAGGAGTATGGGGTTGATCTAGATAGTGTTCCACTGTTTTGTGAAAACTCTAGTGCCATTTGCATTTCTAAAACCCCGTGCAACATTCCAGAACAAAGCACATTGATATTAGGTATCACTTTCTCTGTGATAATGTTAAAAAAGGAAACATTATGCTTTACCATGTAGATACCGAACAACAATTGGGTGATATTTTTACAAAACCTTTGGATTTCACTTGTTTTTGTTTCATTCTTAGTGAAATAGGGGTTATGCATCCTCATGGCTTAAATTGAGGGGGAGTTCTGAAACATGGGAAGTCTATGTGTGAATCTGAATTTAAAATAATAGAAGCATAGTATTTCATACATATATGACTTTGTGATTCCTTTTACATGTTGAAAGTTCTTACTACATTACTCATGTTATACATTTTGTAGTTTTGGCAAGACTAGTATAGTTGGAATAATTACTTACACTACATCTGGTCATGATCGAAATTTCTTGATGTTTTGAACTTGTTGCATGCTCACAAGTGCTTTTAATAATGAAAAATTAATCAATCAACTCTTCACATGTTAAGCTTTTATGATCAAATAAAAAATAGAAAAGATCAAGAGAATATGCATGGATTGCACATCTTCTTTTGAGATGGCTTATCATTGCACTTATATATGAACTTGGAAGAAGCTGTGTATGACTAAAACCATGTCCTTAAGCTTCTGATTGTCAAATGACACATGCTTGGCTTGACTGGTGAGAATAAGGCAGATGCGGCATATAATCTCTTGCAAATGTTATATGATCAGAATTTGTGCTTTAAATAATATTGAAAAATGAAAAAATGCAGCAACAAGTGTCATTCTTTTAGGTTTTGAAATAGTTAAGTTTGTGAGATCATGACTTCCTTAAATTGAAAATTACATTTAATCTCTAGCACGGCTTACACTACCTTATGTATTTCATTGATGTGATAGTGTAAGTTACTTGATAGTATGACTTGGATGAGCTTTGTTTTATATGTATGTGTTACAATATGCTCATAACAAATTAAAATTTCTCGTTTGTACCTTCCTGAATACATTGTCAAAGGGGGAGAAATTTATCACACATTGCACACATTCACAAGTGTTTTGGCACGATTCTTCGCATTGGGAGAATTTTTGTTTTTCTTCTCATTTTATTTCTGATTTACAAAGGAGGTGAAATATGTCGATGAGAAAATAGTTTTCAAAACTTTTCATATGAATAAGCAAATGTTCAAATTTTAAGTGGTGTCGCCAATGCATTCATCAAGGAGAAGATTGTGAGATCTTTGTGTGCTGAATACATTAGCTATGACGATAAAAGTTTGGAATACTAACGAAATACCCTTTTAATAAGGTACGACTCTTGGTCTGAGCTCCTGCAAGATCCGATGATAGGTCTGGCTTGTTTTGGGTTGCTCCGGCAAGATCCGATGTAAGGTCTGACTTATTTTGGCAAGGTCCGACTTGTTTTGGCTAGGTCCGACTTGCTATGGATATTTCCGACATGTTCTAGCTAGCTCCAGAGCTAGGTCTTGCTAGATTTCATAAGCTCTAGCTCTAGGTCCTTTTAGCTTTGGTAAGCTCCGGTTTAAGGTCCGGTTAGCTTTGTCAAGGTTTGGTGCTAGTCTGCAATGGTTCTACTTTTACCTTGTAATGTTTCGAACTTGCTTTACATCTATGAAAAGTATGCTTGGTATTCTTTTACTATGTTTTTGGTGTGTTTTGGTGGTTATTGCTGATATCATCTAGCTATGGTTTGCAACATGCTTATGTGAGGTGCTCATGTAAGGTGTTGTGGTTATCGGAACTAACGAGAGTCATGTCGAGGACTTGTGCTCAAAAGTATCGGTTGTTTATTCATGTGCAAGTGTTGCTTGAGTTCAAGACAAGGCTGGTGATGGGGTCCACTGAACTAGTCTTAGAGAGAAGATGATGTTCAACAACTAAGTTAGGGAGGAATTGTGGTTGAGTTGATCGGGAGGTTGTGCAACATGTTTTAATCAAGAACAATGTATATGAAGGTATCGTGGATGTCATTGGAAGATGTTTGCACGTGTTCAAGGAGTGCATGGACGTGGCTACATGGTTCCGAGGCATGATAAAGGGATGTGGATGTAAAGAATTGGTCAGAAATGTCCAACCGACTAGGTTATGGACTCAGGCTGCGGCTGAGTTGGGTTTGACTCAAATATAGAAAGAATTGAGTTTGTTATGATAGGATTTTGTATGGGTCACTAAGTTGGGTTATTTGAGGAATATGATATACGTTTCTAAGGTGTTTGGAAGTCTTAAGATTGCTTCTATCTGCGTATGGAAGAGTCATGAGCAGTTATGAAAAGATTCGGTTAAATGTGAGTAGGATTTGAGTCCTAGTTAGAATTGGGTTGGCCCAAGGGCTGGTTATATAAGCAAGGGAGGCCAGAGCTCGTGTTGCACAACTTTGGAGCTATTCTTCTTGTGGTTTGATCAATAAAATTCGTAGTTTAAAGGAACTTTTGTGCCTTGTTTGTTCGACTTGTTTTCGTCAATTCGTCGAGTTTTTGCACAGCACTATCTTACTTTGGTGGTTGTATGATAACTCGAGTTTTACAAATCAAATTTACGTGATTCTTTTTGGGTTGTCTTCACAACATGATCATCTATAATCTGTGAAACTTTCACGGTCATTAGATTTATGGTTTTGGATTTACACGGGTTTCTTTGTAGTGCTGCAGATCTGATTTTTCTCGGGTAGAACAGACTGACCTTCGTTCAATCTTTCGATCGTAATTGAGTTTTTCTCAATAGTTTTTCATGATTCTTGTTGTCGTGTCTTCATGACTTGATTTTCCAAAATCTATACTAGTTTTTTCAGGATTTATCACATTTATATTAATCGCACACATGATTTCTTAACAGATTGATTTTCTACCGAGGGGTTTTCGATTCTTCTGCTGAAAAAGTTTTAAATCTACCATTCACCCCCCTCTGGTAGCTTTTCACGTGCTCCTCTATCTTACAATTGGTATCAGATCCACGGTGCTCTAATCATTGTGATTTGCACTTGTTTTTGACTAATGATCATGGAGAAATACTCCACAAAACCTCGTGTCTTTAGTCGTATTGATTTTCAAGTTTGGAAGGCACGTATGGAAGCTTTTATCCAGGCACAAGGTTTGCAATATGGGAAAACATGTACAAGCCGTACGACATGCCGCCAAATGAACAATTCACGGCTAAAAACATGAGAGATGTCAACAACAACAACAAGGCTCGCAACTTGATCATACAAGGATTAACTCAAAGCGACTTCGATCGTGGTGCTCACCTACGATCTGCATATGATGTGTGGAAAGCTCTATGTGATTACCACAAATGTTCCAACACGATCAAGGAGGTAAGGCAAGACATGTTCAAAAAGGAGTACATGTGCTTTGAGATCCAACCAGGTGAGTCCCTCGACGACCTCTTTGCTCACTTTAATATAATTGTCAACAATTTGAGTAGCTTCAATGTTAATTTTTTAGATGTTGAGAATGCTAGGCAATTACATAGTGCATTAGACATGTCAATTTGGGAGATTAAAGTCACATCTATTTGTGAATCTACTGTCATGAGTACACTTACTTTAGATGTTCTATATTTTAAATTAAAAACTCATGAAATTAACATAATCTCATGTAAGAACCCCAACAAGTCTCTTCCATTTCTTTCTCAACGTGACATGCCTAGCTCCTACCAATCTTTATCTTGTGGAACACTTGCTTTGTTGTCCACTCTAACCCTTGAACGGATTGAAGAGTTTCCAGAGGGAGAACTTGCACTCATCTCTACTCGGTTCTCAAAAGCATTACAGAATGTGCGAACTAGAAGGAGAGGAAGTGACGGACCTCAACAATGCTTCGGATGTGGTAAGATATGACATTTTTGCACAGATTGCCCTTACCTATTTAGGTGCTACTTCCCATGATGAAAAGCAAACAAGGACGAAGTACTCCTCTACAAACAACAACAAGAAAATGAAGGGTTTTACAGGACGCCAATTGGTGAATAGTTTTATCTCCGCACTTCAATAACTTGGCTCAAGTGATGTGGACATCGAAAGTGATGAAGATGAAGATAATTTGGCAAACTTGTCTTTCATGGCGGACAAATAAAGATCAAGTATAAAGGAGGCAGAACACAGCAGCGACAATGAAGAGGTATGTCCTACTTGCGAAGAAATGTGTGATGATATTTCACGTGCCACTGTTATAGTTAAGAAAAAGGACAAAAAAGCTTGGGGACAATGCTATTAAAATTGAGTCACTAGAATCTGAAATTAATCATTTGAAATCTTTGATTCCTAGTGATGATTCTTGTTCCTCATGTGATTTAATATATGAACAATTGTCTTCTCTAAGAAGTGCGCACACCTCCACACTTGATAAACTTGAGTTAGAAATTGAAAAGAACAGAGAGCTTGCTGCACTTAATAATAAAAACTTGAAAGATGCTTGCTGTTCTACAATTTATTTGCATTGTTCTACTTGTGATGATCTTGGTAAGAAACTACAAGATGCTATGAATGAAATTTCTATATTGAACAATGCTCTACGTTCTCATGAAGTCAAATATTGTTCCGATTGCAAATTAAAAGGAATAATTTCATGTGAAAATTGCCTTATCTGTCTAATAAACTTGATAACATGCATAGGACATTAGATCAGTTTAGCAATGGGAATAAGAACCTAAACTTGCTGCTAAATTCTTCCAAGTCTTGCAATGATAAAACTGATTTAGGTTTTTATTCTCATGCTCATGCTAATGCATATCCACCTAAAGTTGTAAAGTCATTAGGAAGTGGTTTGATTCAAACAGTTCCTAAACAAAAATAATTCATTTTCAAATCTACATGAGTGTTGTTTCATTTGGTTTCGAATAAAAATGTTGCTTGCTCATCTAGACATGAACACAAAGTTAAATTTCATTGTACCTACTGTGGTAGAGATGGTCATGTCATAGATTTTTGTTATAGACTAGCTAAACAACAGAAAAAAAGGAAAGAATGATTGCTAGATCTCATAACCTTCATGCAAACTTTGCTGCACATGCTAAACCGAATGATAGCAACATGCAACTTGCTGTAATGAGTCAACAACAAGTTGCTCCCAAACCTAATGTTTTTCGTGCTACACATGTATAACCTCTTAGGTCAGTAGTTGGGTACAAAAATGCTCAACTTTGGCTCATAAACCTGTTGTTTCATCTTAGCTTTCTTGTGTTGTTCCTGCTGGATGTCGTTTGACTCAGTACTAGATTCCTAAATGCCTTTTGACTAACCCCAGTATTGAGTCATCGAAGTATTGTGTTTCTATGTAGGATACATGCTTGAGGAAGGAGAATATTTGGATTGTGGATTTAGGTTTTTCACACCACATGACCGGTAACAAAGATTGGTTCTCCTCCCTCTCTTTTGTGTCACGTGTAGAGAATGTTACTTTTGCCGATAATTCTTCAACTCCTATAATTGCTAAGGGTTCGGTTAGAGTAACTGATCACTACATGTTGAAGGATGTGGCACTTGTCAAAATACAACTTGCTTTATGTTTCATAATTGCTAGATGAAAATCTAGAAATTATTTTCAATAAAAATTGCTGCAAACTTGTAGGTTCAAATTGTGAGCTTATTTTTAACATGTCTCGGTTTGGAAGAGTTTTTAAAGCTGATTTTGATATGTCTTATTTTAAGCATAGGTGTCTAGTTGCTAATGATTCCAAAGACTTATATTTTTGGCACCGTAGACTTGGTAACATAGGCTTTGATCATCTGACGCATGTTAGTGCTCTTGATCGCATACGTGGGCTGCCTAACCTGAAAGGGGACAAATAAATTATGTGCTCTTCTTGTAGACATGCTAAGATGGTTGCAGGTTAACATGCTCCTCTCACAATGACCATGATAACTGAACCGGGTCAACTTTTGCACCTTGACACTGTAGGACCTTCACGTGTTCAATCCTTTGGAGGTAAATGGTTTGTTCTTGTGATTGTTGATGACAACTCTAGATACTCGTGGTCTACTTTATGGCATCTAAAAATGAAGCATTTAGTCACTTTAGAACTTTATTTCATAGATTATTAATTGATCACCCAGGATCTTTAAAAGCAATTAGATGTGATAACGGAACCGAATTTAAAAAACAATTGTTTGATTATTTTTGTGCCAAAAAAGGAATCATCAATTTTCTTCACCATATGTACCTCAACAAAACGGTGTTCTAGAAAGAAAGAATAGAACCTTAGTTGAGATGGCTAGGACTATATTTGATGAATACCAAATTCCTAGAAAATTTTGGGCAGATGCAATTGCAACCGCTTGTTATGTTTCGAATAATGTTTTCTTGCGTGCTAAGCTAGGAAAAACACCATATGAACTTCAGTTTGGACATAGGACTAGTGTCACACACTTTAGGGTCTTTGGTTGCAAATGCTTTGTTATGAAACATGGTAATCTTGACAAATTTGAAGCTAGATCTGTTGATGGCATGTTTCTTGGTTATCCATCTCATACTAGAGGCTACCATGTGCTTTTACTTGACACTAACAAAATTATGGAGACTTGTGAGGTTTCTTGTGATGAAGCTATCCCAGGTACTAGCACAAATATTGCAGGTCCGGATCATTATCCGCAGGGGGAGAGTATTTTCATTGAAAATGAGGAGAAGAGGTGCTGCTGCCCAAAAATTCAGCAGCTAATGATATTGTTCCAGCTCCTAATTTTGATTCACAACCAGCACCGACAACCATCATTGCTAGTCCAGATCGTCCTCATATCACAAGCTCATAAATTTGTGATGAACATGAAGAAGAAGAATTTTGTGAACTGTCTACTCCCCTCTGAGCCCTCAAAAGTCATCCTCCACAACAAATCATTGGAAGCTTGCACGAATGACTCCCACAGTCCTAGTTTTGATAGCCAAACTCTCATGCTCATTCTGCTTTTGTTGCTTCTTTTGAACCCAAAGATATATCATACGCACTCACTAATGAATCTTGGATTATTTCCATGCAATAAGAGATAGAAAATTTAGACAGAAATAATGTTTGGAAATTTGTACCTCCACCTCCAGGTCACACTTTAATTGGAACTAAATGGGTGTTTAAAAATAAACAAAGTGAGGATGGGGTTGTGGTTAGAAATAAGGCTAGTTTGGTTGCTTAAGGTTTCACACAAGTTGAAGGTCTAGAATTTGTCGAAACTTTTGCTCCTATTGCTAGATTAGAAGCCATAAGATTGTTGTTAGCTTTTGCTGCATCTAAAGGTTTCAAGTTATATCAAATGGATGTTAAAAGTGCTTTTCTTAATGGCTATATAGATGAGGAGGTTTCTGTCAAGCAACCATTGGGTTTTGAAAATCCAGATTTCACTAAGCATGTTTACAAACTGTCCAAAGCCTTGTACAGTCTCAAACAAGCCCCTAGAGCATGGTATGATAGGTTAAAAACATTCTTAATTGAAAGGGGGTTTACCATGGGCAAGGTTGATAAAACTCTTTTTGTGCATAAGCATGGAAATGACTCATTATTCATTCAAGTGCATGTGGATGATGTTATCTTTGGTTGTGCTTCTCATGATCTTGTGTCCAAGTTTTCAGCTATGATGAGTTCAGAATTTGAGATGAGTATGATGGGAGAACTCACGTACCTTTTGGGTCTGCAAATCAAGCAAACCAAGGAGGGTACTTTTGTGCATCAAACAAAGCATACAAGACACCTTCTTAAGCGCTTCAACATGGATAAAAGCAAGCCTCTTCGGACACAAATGGGTACAGAAACGACACTTTAACTTCATGAAGATGGTGACCCGGTCGGTCAAAAAGAATATAGAAGTATGATTGGATCACTTTTGTACCTCACGACATCAAGACCGGACATACAATTCAGCGTATATCTTTGTGCACATTTTCAAGCTTCCCCACGAGTTTCACATCGTCAAGCCATCAAAAGAATTCTCAGGTACTTACATGGAACTCAAGAATTTGGCATTTTTCTTTCTTCTTCCTCAACCATAACTTTGAAAGCTTTTTCAGATGCTGATTTTGAGGTTGTAGGATTGATAGGAAAAGTACTACAGGTGCTTGTCATTTTCTTGGTAATTCTCTTGTTGCTTGGTCCTCTAGAAAACAAAGTTCACTTGCACAATCACAGCTGAATCTGAATATGTAGCTGCCGCTAGCGCTTGCTCACAAATTCTTTAGATTGTTCAAACTCTTAAGGACTATGGGGTTGATCTAGATAGTGTTCCACTATTTTGTGACAACACTAGTGTCATTTGCATTGCTAAAAACCCCGTGCAACATTCTAGAACAAAGCACATTGACATTAGGTATCACTTTCTCCATGATAATGTTGAAAAAGGAAACATTGTGCCTCACCATGTAGATACCGAACAACAATTGGTTGACATTTTTACAAAACCTTTAGATTTCACTCGTTTTTGTTACATTCGTAGTGAAATAGAGGTTATGGATCCTTATGGCTTAAATTGAGATGGAGTTTTGAAACTTGGAAACTTTATGTGTGAATCTGAATTTAAAATAATATGAGCATAATATTTCATACATATATGACTTTTTGATTCCTTTTACATGCTGAAAGTTCTTACTACATTACTCGTGTTATATATTCTGTAGTTTTTGCCATGACTAGTAACCGAAATATTACTTACACTAAATCTGGTGATGATCGAACTTTCTTGCTGTTTTAATCTTGTTGCATGCTCACAAGTGCTTTTAATTATAAAGAATTAATCAAGTAATCAACTCACATGTTGAGCTTCTATTGTCAAATATATATTGAGAAAAGATCAAGAGAATATGCATGCATCACACTTCTTCTTTTGAGATGGCTTATTATTGCACTTAGATATGAACTTGGAAGAAGTTGTGTATGACTATAACCATGTCCTTAAGCTTTTTATTGTCAAATGACATAGACTTGGCTTGGTTTGTTAGAATGAGGCAGATGCGGCATATAATATCTTGCAAATGTCATATGTTCAAAATTTCTGTTAGAAGAAAATAAAATTGCAGCAACAAGTGTCATGCTTTAAAGTCTTGAAATAGTTAAGTTTGTGAGGTCATGACTTGCTTAAATTAAAAATTACACTTGATCTCTAGCATGGCTTGCACTACTTTATGTATCTCATTGATGTGATAATGTAAGTTACTTGATAGTATGACTCGGATGAGCTTTGTTTATATGTATATGTTATAATATGCTCATAACAAATCAAAATTTCTCTTTGAACCTTGCTGAATACATTGTCAAAGGGGGAGAAATTGATCACACATTGCACATATTTGCAAGTGTTTTTGGCACGATTCTTCTCAGGGGGAGAATTTTTTGTTTTCCTTCTCATTTTCTTTCTGATTTACAAAGCGGGACAAATATTTCGGGGAGAAAATTATTTTTAAAACTTTCCATGTGGATAAGCCAATGTTTGGGTTCTATATGGTGTTGCCAATGCATTCATCAAGGGGGAGATTGTGAGACGTATGTGTGCTGAATAAATTGGTTATTTCGATAAAAATTTTGAATATTGCAAAAACACTCGTCTCTTCAAGGTTTGACTGTAGGTCTGAGTTCCTGTAATGTCTGATGATAGGTTTGACTTGTTTTGTGTAGCTCCGGCAAGGTCCGACTCACTTTGGCTAGGTATGACTTCTTTGTCTAGGTCCGACTTATTGTGGCTAGCTCCGACTAACTTTGGTCCGCTCTGGCGCTAGGTCTGACTAGCTTTGGTAAGGTCCGGCGCTAGGTCCGACTAGCTTTGGTAAGCTCCGGCGCTAGGTTTGACTAGCTTTGGTAAGCTCTAGCGCTAGGTCCTGCTAGCTTTTGTAAGCTCCGTCTCAAGGTCCGGTTAGCTTTTGCAAGGTCCGGTGCTAATCTGCAATGGTTCTGCTTTTACCTTGAAATGTTTCAAACTTGCTTTACACTTATGGATAGTTTGCTTCATATTCTCTTATTAAGTTTTTGGTGTGTTTTGGCAGTTATGGCTGATATCGTTTTGCTATGGTTTGCAACACGCTTATGTGAGGTGCTCACGTAAGGTGTTGTGGTTTCGGAACTAACGAGAGTCAAGTCGAGGACTTGTGCTCAGAAGTATTGGTTGTTTATTCATGTGCAGGTGTTGCTTGAGTTCATGACATGGCTGGTGATGGGATCCATTGAACTAGTCTTAGGGAGAAGATGAGGTTCAACAACCATGTTCGGGAGGAATTGTGGTTGAGTTGATCGGGAGGTCGTGCATCATGTTTGAATCAAGAACAATGCATATGAAGGTATCATGGACGTCGTTGGAAGATGTTTGTACATGTGCAAGGAGTGCATGGACATGGCTACATGGTTCTGGGGCATGATGAAGAGATGTGGACGTAAAAAATTGGTTGGAAAGGTCCAACCCCCTAGGTTATGGACTCAGGCTGCGACTGAGTAGGGTTTGACTCAAATATCGAAAGATTTTAGTTGGTTATGTTAGTATTTCGTGGTGATCACGAAGTTGGATTGTTTTAGGAATGTGGGATATGTTCCTAAGGTGTTTGGAAGTCTTAAGATTGCTTCTATCTGCGAATGAAAGAGTCTTGAGCAGTTATGGAAAGTTTCGGTTGAATCTGGATAGGATTTGAGTCCTACTTAGGATTGGGTGGGCCTAAGGGCTGGTTATATAAGCAAGGGAGGCCAGAGCTTGTGATGCACAACTTTGGGGCTGTTCCTTGTGATTTGGTCAATAAAATTCATAGTTTAAATAAACTTTTGTGCCTTGATTGTCCGACTTGTTTCAGACAAGTTTTTCTCGTCGAGTTTCTGCACAGCACTACCATGCTTGGTTGGTTTTATCATAACTCGAGTTTTATAGATCCAATTGATGTGATTCTTTTTGGGTTGTCTTCAAAATTGTATTATCCATCATCTACGAAAATTTTACTGTCATTGGATTTGAGGTTTTGGATCTACACGAGTTTCTTTACAGTGTTGCAGATTTGGTTTTTCTCGGGTAGAACAGACTGACCTTCGTTCAATCTTTCAATCGTAACTTGAGTTTTTCCGACGGTTTTTCCTGATTCTTGTTGTCGT
Organism: Tuctoria greenei; assembly: GCA_036927565.1. Lineage (NCBI taxonomy): Eukaryota > Viridiplantae > Streptophyta > Magnoliopsida > Poales > Poaceae > Tuctoria > Tuctoria greenei. The sequence continues at coordinate 169,017,074 of JAYESD010000003.1, forward strand.
GTCTTTATGAATTTATTCTCCACAATATATACTAGTTTTTTCATGATTTATCACGTTTAGATTAGTTCCACACACAGTTTCTTAGCAGATTGATTTTCTACGAAGGGGTTTTTGTTGCTTCCGCTGAGAAAGTTTTAAATCTACCATTCACCCCCTTATGGTATCTTTTCACGTGCTCTTCGATCCTACAAGGGCCACTGGGACCACCAGCTTCGAGGAGCTGGTCGTGCCCCCATCACTTAGTTCGGCGGGCTGAGCGGCAGGTCCTGATAATCTTCCGGCAATAACTCCGTCTTGAGCTTGAGCTCCTGTTGAAGCCTTTGGCGAAAGATCGTAAGCTTCAGAGTTGTTGAGACGCTTGACATGACAGAGATCCAGGATGTGGAAGTCCTTCCACAACTTCTAGACTTCAAGTAAACAAGCAGCGAGTTGAGGATTGTTGCAACTGCATTCACCTTTGACTTGCTTGATGATGAGTCAAGAGTCAACCTTCACCAGTAGCTGCCTGACGCCATATGATAGCGCCACCTTGAGTCCTTAGATGAGAGCTTCATACTCTTCCATGTTCTTGGTTGCCTTGAAGTCAAGGTGTAACATGTACTTGACCTTCTCCCTGATCAGAGGGGGTGTTGATATTTCCTACGCACTACTAACAATTCATCCCTAGCATGGGTGCCAAAAATTATTGTTGGTAGGTTTTATATTATACATGTAAATCCGCAAGCTCACAGAAACTATCAATGTAGCATTTACCCTCTAAGAGTATTCCCGAAGTGTGTCATTTATATTCTCCCAAATGAAGGCTAGATGGAAGTAAAATAATCATCAAGTGGAAATGTTAGGTTGGCCAAGGTAGGGTTCTAGCAAGGATGGATAAAGGGTAATTGAGGTAGTGTGACACACACAAGAGCATTCTATCCTAAGGAGAGAAATATGGTACAGAGGGACTAGACTAAGAACTAGGTAGAGACTCCTACAATGCTTCTAATGTGCATATACATCGCCTAAGTTAGTTACTAATGATCATGTCAATTATGAATTCTCATACTAAGTGGATTAACACATCGGGCACGGGTTTACCCCTGGCAATACTACGACGACCCCCGCCAAGAGCCTGTGGCATAGCTGAACATGGAGGATTACAAAGGACAGATAGGGCTATCACCACCTACTGCCTACCTCTTCAATCCGTGGGCATATGAGACACTCAACGCTACTCTCTATCCTAGCACCATGCTAGCATATTAAGCAATTACCTTAAGAGACTAGGCACAAGCCATCCTAAGGCAATGAACTAAATCATCATTAAACCAATGTTAATTCATAGCATAAGTGATTCATGTTAACATAATGATATCATAGCTAATTAGTCTATAGTCGAGGTTTATAGTGTTTATGATGATATATTGAGAATGGTATAGCACAATCATAAATACTACTCCTACCACATACATGAAATCCACAATCAAAAAAGAAACGCTTCATCCAAGTATATGAACAATGGAAGACTAAAGATAACATCTGTATTAAGAATAAAGCCACAAATACAAATAGGAATAAGGGATACATACCATTCCTAGTTGGAAATTGGGAAGAGACTCCTTCTACTTCTCTCCTACTTGGACTATGGACTAGAGACTCTCCTCTCTACAGGCTATACTCCTCTAAACCTATGGAGAGTAGTGGATACAATGGATGAATACTCAAGTGGTGTGTGTTGAAGTGAGCAGTGAGGGGTCCTATTTATAGCTTGGAGAAGAGTCGGTTCTCGCCACCAAAAGTGCGCTAATCATTAACCCATGACCTCCTCAAGCCAGGTGGAGCCAACACGTGGCGTATGATCGCGTGCCAGGACCTCGTCGGCTGACTAAGGGGGTCATTCGACCTGGTCCTTGCTCTAAACGGCCAGTTCTTCCTCCAAGTGACTGACAGGTGGGTCCATTCCATGATGTCGGTGCTACACCGTTGGATGGCCTTGGATACTTCTATTTGTGGGACATTTGATCATGTGGTGCCATGTGGCGTCACTTGATTAGCTGAAATGATATTTTATAGGATCCATCCCCTTGTTTCACTTCAATTCTGCATAGAATCCCTGAATGCACTATTTTCTCCAAGGACAAGTGGAAATAGGTTAAATAGAAAGGTGATGTGTGCAAGAAATAATGTTTCCTTCACATAATTGAGTTATATTGACGGGTAAAATTGGTATATAACAGCCATCAACAAACTCCCCTAAGCTTATCCTTTGCTCATCCCGAGCAAAGTCAAGACTTTAGTTTGATGATCAGGAGTTGCTACTATGTTCTATTTTTCAAAAGTATCATGTGCACAACAAAATACTCTTCTAGTATTGCAAAAATTGGCATGGTACTTCACCCATATTAAGTCATTATGGGCCTTATGCCATCACCTATTCATGGGTGGTTGAAAGATAGAACAGCAAATGGAGCACACATACCCTAGAATTCAAGTTCCACTCAAATTCCGGAGAGTTCAATTCAAATTTTAAGTATCTCAATTTGACTCTCTCAAGTCTCTCCTTTGTGTGTAGTGAAAGTATATCCTCACCAAGGCATTTTTTCTCATGCTTATGATGTAAGCATGCATTTTTTTCTTGTAGCCATGTCTTCTACTCCCTTTTTATGCAATGAATTTTGGAGAGAATACTAAGCATGAATGATATGGAGTTTCTCTTTTTATTGTGGAATAGTGGAATGGTGGAATTTTGCTTACTTCTAGTGTAGAAGTATAGCATGTGCAAGTGAAGTCTTGAATTCAAAAAGTAATGAATGAAATCTCACATAGGACTATACTACTTTGACAAAGCTCAATGTGAAGACAAATAGCATATGCATAGGGTCTATCAATGTACTGTATCATATGTCTTTGGTAGGTATTTCCAATCAAATGAGAGTAATGTAAATCTTTTTATAATTTCTCCGGAAATCTAAGTTTCACTTTCAAACCAGAAATAGCAGCGGAAAAACTAAACTCTAATGACTTCAACTCCACAGGTAGGTTTGATGGTAAAACACACGCCTAGAACTCCTCAAAGACCTCCTGGTACTCCACCTGGTCGCCTGCGTCTGGATTTGGTGGGTGAATAGCAAGTGTGACACATGTCGTACTCAGCAAGTGTGGGAAAGTATGACATGTAGCTTAAACCAGGAATGATAATAATAATAATGGGCTAATTGCATAAAAGTACATTCAAAACAGTTAAAATGCAATTATATCATTATTAGGTGAGGTCCATCCCAAAATAACCCAAATAACATCAATTTCAACTTAAATAGCCAATACCAGCAATATTAATCCATAATCAACTCATAACTGCTCATTTATCTCATTTTTCATCAATTTCAAGTACCAGAGGCATTTAATTAGCCAATACCAGTTCCCAATTAAATTTCAGCCACTAACCCAAGTTAAATCCAATTTCTAATCATGTGAGTGTCCAGGTTGCTCATGGTCAGGAGCACGACTATCATGATAGTTTTAGACACACACTGTAGAGGTTGTACCACTTTATCCACAAGTTCGTGATTTCATCACCTTTGGATGACTATAGAATCTCAATTATGCCGTCTCACACTTCCTTAGGTGTGTGGCCAAGAGATCACAAAATAGCCTTTACAAAGTGATTACTAGCCTATTCAGACCCCACTATGGTTTCGCCAATGATGATGTCTCCAACTGAGCACATCCAACGAAGCGCCCCCTCTTGAGCCTTTCGGATCCTAGGGTAGTCCCACCATCTACTATAAACCCAATCCGACTACCCCTTCCCCGAGACTTCTTAATGGTCCAAACAACACTAGCAATTCACTAATTAGTCAGCAAAGCCGCACCTATACTTTGCCCTGTGCTAGCAATGTAAATCTTGGATGGTCGCTCCACGAACCGGTCCTTAGATCTAAAGCAAGCAAAACCACCAAAACAGTCCAATCCATTCCACATTACCAACTTGCTTAGATCCCTAGGCACCATGTTGCTAAAGAGTCATTAATGTCAATTCTCATCAATCACATGTTCAATAGTTCACATTTAAGCCACTTGATTGTTTCCCAAACCCAATTTAGTATTGTGAAGCAAAAAGTGTAAAATACCTTTCCCGACTTTCTACCTAGTGTTCAAGCGACAAGGATGGTCATACAAAACTAGTAAACTCCTACAATTGGGGTTTCCCATCAATTTCGACACAAGCATGCAATTTTTCAACAAAACCTTTAAAACAGGATCAATATGGTCAAGGACACTTGCCTTGCTCCTGAGCTTGATTTGGGTCGAAGGCTTCGAAACTCTAGTTCTACAGGTCCTCAAAAGCACTCTCTATGGAAATTCCTTGTATTCCGAGCGACAAACATACAAAACATACAATTTAATCAAATAATGCTCATATAGTACTCAATATGCCATGATATGCATGATTAATGCAATTATGAGGTAAAAATTGTTAATGAGTTGCTAATAATGTTTACTACTAATAGTTTCTAACAAGTTTGAAATTGATTTGAGTTGATTTAAAATTAATTCAGCACAATTCAGATTTAGAGGCCGGACTAGTCCGTACTATGCAGACTGCAAAATTAGAGTATTCTGATATAAGAGAATTGGGGTTGAATTGACGTAGAAACTTGGAAGTAGAGGGTGTACCACGTGTTTAGAGATCCAAAGATCAAGGTTTGGATGTGAGACTTTGAATCTTGGGTGTTAGGGCTTGATGAGAGGGTTTTATGAAGATTTCAGATGAAGAACGTCAATTCATCAAAAAAGTCAATGAAGATCGATCTTGATTGCCCTTCTTCGAGTTCCTCCATTCCTCCTTGCTTTTGGACTTGATCTTAACGAAGACACAATGCGAAAGTGGCAGCAAGGGTTTTCAATTGGGGTGGAGATGTGTGGGGCATTGGGTTATTTATATAGAGGTGGAGGATTAGGGTTTCAGATGAATTCCAAGTAGAGTTCGGTGGGGGACGTGTAGGGCCCGAGGTGGGGTCCACTTGGGCTCCTCTGAGGTTGGGCACGAAGTTCTTGGTCCCAAATTAGGCAATTACCCAAAAACAAATTGTGGAGAATAAAAGAATCCGAGTTGAATTCAGTAGGCAGGACTAGTCTGCATTTGGGACCTGACAAGTCTGTTCTCGTATAGTAAGGGACTTTGGACTAGTCCGGTGTTGATACCGGACAAGTCCGGTGTTGGATCGGACTAAATTAGGTGTTTTAGAACAAGTCTGAAGTTTTACTAAATGGCTGACCGGGCTAGTCCAATGTCATAGAGGACTAGTCTGTTATGGTCCAGTAAGGCTGATTGGACTCGTCCGTGGTGATAAAGGACTAGTCCGCACTCTCACAGATTGAAACTTCCAAATTAAACCTAAATTAATTTTAATCCTGTTCCTTTTTACATGACTTAATGTTAAACATGTATAAGGATCTATACAATGCATTATGAATGAAAATGAGGGTGTTACAAACCTACCCCCCTTAAAATTAATCTCGCCCTCGAGATTCGACGCGGAAGGGAAGAGATAGGGAAATTCCTTCTTGATATCATGTTCTCACTCCCAAGTTGCTTCTGATCCTGTATGATGCTTCCATTGCATTTTGCACCATCGAATCACCTTGTTTCTTGTGACCCTCTCCTTGGGGTCCAATATTTTGACAGGTTGCTCGGCATAGGTGAAATCTTCCTCAAGCTCCAATTCTTCCATTGGTACTTGCTCTTCCGGTACCCTCAAGCACTTCTTCAGCAGAGAAACATGAAATATGTTATGAACATCCAAAAGAGGTGTAGGCATCTCCAGTTTATAGGCTACTTCTCCCTGTTTGTCCAAAATCTTGAATGGTCCAATATAGCGAGGTGCTAACTTTCCTTTGACGTTAAACCTTTTATGACCTCGCATAGGTGACACTTTGAGGTATACGAAGTCTACCACCTAAAAAGATAAGCTTCTTCGTCTATTATCCGTATAACCCTTCTGTCTTGACTGAGCAACTCTCAAATTCTTGCGGATAGTCTGAACTTGCTTTTTGGCTTCCTGGATCACATCAGGTCCAAATGCTGGAGTTTCCCCTATCTCATTCCAAAACAAGGGTGTACTACACCTTCTACCATACAATGCTTCATATAGTGACATCTTCAAGCTTTCTTGATAACTATTGTTGTAGGAAAACTCAGCATACGGCAAAATTTTGTCCTAGCTTCCTCCATACTTTAGCGCACAGGCTCTTAGCATATCCTCCAATATCTGATTTGTCCCCTCGGTCTGTCCATCCATCTGAGGGTGATATGCAGAACTGAAATTCAATTGAGTTCCCATCGATTCGTGCAGCTTTTGCCAAAACATCGAAGTAAACTGAGAACCTCTATCAGACACTATTTTCTTGGGCACTCTATGTAAACACACTATTCTTCCCATATACAGTTCCGCCAACTTGGCTCCACCATATGTAGTCTTGACGGGAATGAAATGCTCTGATTTCGTCAATCGATCCACAATAACCCATATTGAATCATAACCTACTGAAGTGCAAGGAAAACCCACTATGAAATCCATACCAACTTTTTCCCACTTCCATTTTGGACTCTTCAATGGTTGGAATAATCCAGTTGGTCTTTGATGTTTAGCTTTGACTCATTGGCATACATCACACAATGCAACATATTCAACTATGTCCCTTTTCATACCATCCCACCAGTAGCACGTCTTCAGTTCCTTGTACATCTGAGTACAACCGGGATGGATAGAGTAAAGCGAGTCATGAGCCTCCTTTAATATCAAATGTCGGAGACTCTTGTCATTGGGCACAACAATTTGTTTTCCAGGCCATAGGGTACCATGGTCATCCTCATCAAATCTGAATTATCTCCCTTGTTGGGTCCTTTCCTTGATTTCTTGGATCTCCTTGTCCCTCGTTTGTCCTTCTCGAATCTCTTGTTCCAGGGTTGGATTCACTTCCATCGTCCCCATCTCATTCACAAATCCAAGATTCAACCGTTTGAATTCCTTGCATAGCACGGGTGGCAACTTTCTAATGGGAAGCTAGTGGCATACTCCCTTTCGACTCAAAGCATCAGCCACTACGTTGGCCTTTCCTGGATAATAGTTGATTCCCACATCATAGTCCTTAATGAGTTCCAACCATCTTCGTTGCCTCAAATTCAGATCCGTGTGAGTGAATATGTACTTGAGACTCTTACGATCCATATAGATCCATCTATGGCCAAGAACATAATGTCTCCAAATCTTCAATGCATGTACTACGGCTGCAAGTCCAAGATCATGTGTAGGATAGTTTTGCTCAGTTTCTTCAATTGCCTGGATGCATAAGCTACTACTCGACCTTCTTGCATCAATACACATCCAAGTCCTTGCCTCGGAGCATCACAATAGATGTCAAAACTCTTACTCACATTTGGCAATACCAACACAGGTGTTGTTGTCAATGTCTTCTTTAGTTCCTCAAAACTTTCATGACAAGCTTGAATCCATTTCAAAGGCTTCTATTTAATTAACAATTCAGTCATGGGCTTCACTATCTTGGAAAAGTCCCTAATGAATCGATGGTAATATCCAGCCATTCCAAGAAAACTCCTGATTTCCTTCACATTCTGTGGCGGTTCCCACTTTAACATGTCTCTAACTTTTCCTGGGTCGACTGACACTCCCCCATCAGATATGATATGGTCTAGGAATGATATCTCCCTCAACCAGAATTGGCACTGTTGGCACCCTGCAGACCGGGTACCCTCGCACACAGGATAAAGGCACCTGGGCATGCCCGATGGCTCCACGTGTCCAGAAGTTTTCGAGGCCTCAGCCTCCCGCAAGATCCAGCCCCGGTGTTGCCACGTGGGGCACGAAGAGTGGGATAAAGAACTTCAGAAGGAACGACCTCCCAAGGCGCCACGTGTTAGGACGGGACCTCGCCCAATCTCGATGGGGAGCTCCAGAGCTACCTGGAGCACCGAACCAAACACCCTTCCTCAGGGGCAAGAGAGGAGCTGCCACGTGCCCTGGGGAGCCCCGGAGCTGCAACGGGTCGCGAAGGACCAGGGCTAGCCTTCCTAGTGAGGACCTGCCTCAATGCTTCCATGTGTCTCGTAGCTCGCCCCTGATGGTAAGGTGCGAGAGCTAAAAGCTGGTAAGCTCCGCTCAGGTCAAGCATTGAAGGTCCGCACCCACCTCTAGCGCACGACGCGGAGCACGCCAATGGTCAAAGACCGCTATGACCAATCACATCATAGTGAAGGCGCTATAGGCCTATCCCACTTGGGCAAGTGGGTAGCTTGCGGCAACAAGACAGGCTGACGAGACACCTTCTACTACCGTCAGCAACGGCGAATGGGCTACTAACAAGGGAGGCGGCAAGACGGCGAGTCTTCACTGCCACGCTCAGAGAAGCTTATGCGAGAAGCCTTAGATCTCTTAGGATAAGATCGCCCCAAGACCACCTGTCGGGCCCCAGGACCCCACTTGTAAGGCCTCCAGTCTTGGTTATAAAAGGTCCAGACCGCCACCTATACAAGGTCCAGACTCAGAATCCCCGATACACACACACTCGCATACACACTCACCAAGCAATACAATCCACCATGGAGTAGGGTGTTATGCTCCTTGCGTCCCGAACCTTCTAAAAACTCCACTGTCTCATACTCTTCCACTAGAACACTAGTTTGAGGCCTAAGCCCCGCCGAACAAGAACATTCGTGGGTTGCTCCTTAGCAGATCTGAGGGAAGTATCGCATTAACCCTTCGACATTGGTGCGCCAGGTAGGCGCTTTTTCCCTCAAAAAAGTGGTAGCGCTTTCACCACCATGGTGTTTATGAAGCCTCCAAGCTGTGGCGAAATCAAGCCGCAAAAGGTCGACCATCTTGTCGACAAAGACGTGGAGAGGGAGTTCCAAAGGCCGGAACGTGCCGTGGAAATGGTACACCAGGCTGTGAACTTCGACCTCAACAGTGACCACAAGCATCACAAAGCACTCCACATCATCCGTGGAGGATCTTTTGAACCCGCTTACAAGAATGCGGTCAAGACCCTGCGCTGGGCAATGACTTCGTCAGCCTCTACGCATGCCCTGGCGCCGCACCACAAATGGATGGATATGACAATCAGCTTTGACACCTCCAACTGCCCCGAAAACATGGCGCGAGTCGGGCAGTTTCCCCTCCTCGTCGCCCCCACCATCGCCAATGTAATGTTTTACCACGCCCTGGTAGATGGTGGAGCCGGCCTCAACCTCATCAGCCGTGCGGCGTTCGACAAGATGAAGATCCCCGTGTCTGAGCTCGCCCCGACAAGATCATTCTAGGGGGTAGGACCGGAGAGTGTTACCCCGTACGGCTACATCCACCTCCGGGTGACCCTAGGGACACCCGATAACTTCAGGACGGAGAATATCCTATTCGACATCGCGGATATTAGCCTCCCCTACCATGCCATTATCAGCAGGCCAGCCCTGTACCGGTTCATGGCAGTATCCCATTACGTCTACCTCGTCCTCAAGATGTCGACACCTTTCGGCATGCTCAAGATCTGTGGAGATCGTGCTACTACGGTGACGGTCTTGGGAAAACTCCGAGCATTGGCAATGGCCCCAGCACCTATCCTGAGTGATGCTGAGCCGAGTACGCCTTCGCCAGACCCACGCGCTCACAGGCGCGCCGCTACACCACGAGTGCAACCCTCCGATGACGACGACATACCCATCAAGACAATCAAGATTGGCTCTGATGCGGCTGAGACCACCCGTATCGCGGGGAGTCTGGACAGTGAGCACGAATCGGCGCTCAGTACTTTCCTGCAAGCTAACCTCGACGTCTTTGCTTGGCAACCTTCACAGATGCCAGGCATCCCCAAGGAAGTGATTGAGCACCGTCTGAAGATCTACCCTGACGCACGGCTGCAACAACAGAGGCCCCGTTAGTAGTCCATCGAGCGGCAGAACTTCAACCGCAAGGAGATCAAGAGGCTCCTCGATGCTGGCTTCATACGGTACGTCCACTATCCCAGATGGCTGGTGTCGGTACCCTAGAAACCGTACACCCCTTGAGGTTACAAAGATCTCAAAGGAAAGTCATATACTTGATTTGAAGACCCTCGGAGGCCCACATGTCAGACATAACCGGACCCGCTTCTCCAACATGGTTAATCCCAGGGTCGCCACGTGTACTACCAAACCGGAGTTACCGCCCACAAGGGGGAAGCTCCGGGCCATGTACCGAAATGGCACCTCCGGACTTAACCTCAGACCGAGAGAAGCTCCGCTGACACGTGTCAGGTAGCTCCGGAGCTACCTGTTTCCTACAGTATGCTCCGAAGCTGCCACGTGTCCAATAGTCGGATCTTCAGCCCCTAACCTCCAGAAGACCTCGCAACGGCTCCGGATCTTCAAAGGGGAATCAAGGACTTCAAGACCCGATTAAGTGTCATTAATGCCATATTAATGACACTTAAACAGACGATCTTAACAGTAGTAACGGTGTTGTCAAAGCCCGTTACAGGGTCATTAAGAGCAATTAAATGTGTTAAATAAGTGTCAATACTAGTAACCGACGGGGCCCCATGTCGGGCCAGGCTAACTTGTAACGGCCTACCCTTGTACTATAAAAGGACAGGCCGACGACACGTTCAGGGGGCGAGAGGCACACGACATAGACGCTCAACACAAGCTCATACAGTTAATACAACACCAACACCTCCGTGGAGTAGGGTATTACGCTCAGGCGGCCCGAACCACGTAAACTCTTGTGTCTCCTGTGTTAATTCCTACTCACCTTCTTGAATCTCCGCGCGCCCACACCGAACATCAAACTCCCCTATCACTTTAGCAGTGTAGGGAGATCTGCCAGTTCCAAACCACTGATAGTTGGCGCGCCAGGTAGGGGGAGTGCCCGAGATTCTGAGAATGGTGAACTCAGCTGCTGGATCATCCAATGGTCAGCCTGCTGCTCAGGCTGTTGGGGGCAATCCCTCTAATAGGCAGCCACCAGCAGGAGCCTCAGCACCAGCAGGAGTCACACTTCCACCACCACCGTCTCCTCCAGCAAATCGTGCTGGGCAACGTGATGGTGCGCCGGCGTCAATTACTGCGTCGGCAAAACATGACAACCCGGAACACACGCTCCATGCAGTGCGTGCTCTTCTCCAACACCCACCACCTCCGGATGCATCCCGGGATGCACTGGAGCAGTGGAGGGCCGATGTGGAGCATTTGGTTGCAGCAGCAGCCGAACGCCTCAGCAACCAGGGTCCTCCTCCTTCAGGAAGAGCCCCGTCGCAGCGGCGGACTTTGTCTAGAAGACTTGGTTCGCACGTTTCCAATAGCAGGAGACGTGCTGTGTCAAAACAAGTGACGTCATTGCCCTCCAGGGCACGATGCACTCACACGGTATCCAGGCTTTCGACTCATGACCTCCGGGCGGAGCTTGATTGCCGATACTGCCAGCAGGACGACCGAGTCCATATTGAGCGTGCCCGTGAAAGACGGGAAGCTCAGGACCTTTCTGCTCCTGAAGGAGTGGGAGGAGGCTGTTCATCCCTGGCCATGCACCTGCGCATGGTTAGGTGGCCATAGAAGTTCCGGCCTCACCTGCCGGAAAAATTCGACGGGACTGTCAATCCCGCTGAATTTCTTCAGATCTACTCCACTGCAATCTTGGCAGCTTGAGGAAACGAGGCCGTGATGGCCAATTATTTTCCAGTGGCCTTAACTAGGGTGGCCAGGTCCTGGTTTATGAGCCTTCCACCCATCTCTATCAACAGTTGGGAGCAGCTGTGCCGACAGTTCACTGCCAACTTCAGGAGTTCATACACCCGACCAGGCACTGAACTAGACATTTTTGCGGTCGTGCAAAAAAGGGGGAGAATCCTTGCGATCATTCATCCAGAGGTTCTCTTTGGTACGAAACACTATCCCTTCTATCTCTAGCGCCTCTGTCAATGTGGCATTCAGACAGGGTGTACGGGACAAGAAGATGTTAGAGAAACTGGCGATAAAGGAGATCACTAGTGTCACAGAACTCTTCAGCTTGGCTGACAAATGTGCCAGAGCTGCAGAGGGCCATGAAATGCACTCCAAACCAACCTTGGAGGGTCACAAGAAATCCTCTAATAAAGAAGCCGCTACCTCCGGGGGTGGCAAGAAGAAAAAGAAGACCAACGGCAAGAAGAAGCCGTTGGCCGGCACATCCAACGTTGCAGCTGCTGCAACTCCGGGTGGCCGGGGGCCACGCTTCGAGAAGCGACCTCGACCATCTTCTGAAGACGGTGGCAAACCCAAAGTGTGGTGTCCCATTCATAAAACGTGCAGCCGCAGTTTGGAATACTGCCGGGAGGTCCAAAACCTTGTTGAGCGCTACAACAAGCACCGAGAAGAATCTCCTTTTCGACAGAGGGAAGGAAAGCAAAAAGTCGACGAAGCTCCGACTGAAGAGGAGTTAGGGTTTCAGGATCCCAAAAAGGTCCTGAAGGCCGTCTACACATCCGTCGACGATGATTCTGACGTCTCTGACAACGAGCGTGGAAAGACCATGAACACCATTTTTGGTGGATCATGGGATATCACCTCCCGTCGCGTCATCAAGACTATGCGTCGGGATATGGCCGCTGTATCTCCTACAGTTAGGCTGGAACCTCATCGGAAGTGGATGGACACATCCATCACTTTTGATGCTTCGGATTGCCCTTGGAGCATGGTTGGAGCAGGTCAGTTACCTTTGATGGTATCTCCTACCATTAATGACATCCAGCTCCACCATGTCATGGTAGATGGAGGTTCGGGGCTTAACCTCATCAGCTTTGATGCTTTCACTAAGCTTCAGCTCCGACCTTCGGATCTCCACCCCTCTCGACCTTTCTCCGGAGTAGGTCTGGGGGCCATCACCCCACTCAGGGCTATTAGTCTCCCCGTTACCTTCGGGACATGGGAGAAGTACCGCACCGAGAAGTTGGTCTTCGACGTCGCTCAGATCAACTTACCCTTCAATGCCATCTTGGGTAGATCTGCCCTGTATAAATTCATGGCAGCTGCTCATTATGGCTATCTGGTGTTGAAGATCCCAACGCCAGTAGGCGTTCTCCGGATCCGCGGAGATCGCACTACCGGAGTAACTGCACTGGAAGAACTCCATGCACTCACCACGGCGCAAGAGGAGGACTCCAGGCAAGAGCAAGCTCCAAAACCACCGAGCATTCGTCAACGAGGCTCGACTTCTGTACCTCGAGTGCAGCCAAGCAGCGACACCGACATTCCCGTCAAAGTCATCCAAATTGGTTCCGATGCTGCTCAAACCACCCGTATATCGGGGGGATTGAACGACAAATAGGAACTCGCGCTCATCACTTTCCTCCGGGCTAACGTCGACGTGTTTTCCTGGCAACCGTCACAAATGCCTGGGATCCCCAGGGAAGTGATTGAGCACAATCTGAAGATCTACCCCGATCCCCGACCTATGCATCAGAAGCCTCGGAAGCAATCCGTAGAGCGACAGAACTTCATCCGACAAGAAGTGAAGAAGTTACACGAAGCTGGATTCATCCGAGAAGTCATACATCCAAAATGGTTGGCAAACCCAGTCGTTGTGCCCAAGGCCAGCGGGAAGCTTCGAATGTGCATCGACTACACCACACTAAATAAGGCATGTCCAAAAGATCCATTCCCACTACCTAGAATAGATCAGATAGTGGATTCCACCTCCGGGTATGAATTACTGTGTTTCCTAGATGCATATTCCAGATATCATCAAATCAGGATGTCTAGGAAAGATGAAGAGCATACTTCATTCATCACAGTAGATGGATTGTACTGTTATACAGCCATGCCCTTGGGTCTCAAGAATGCAGCTTCAACTTTTGTACGAGCTATGTACAAAACTTTTGAAGAACTCATTAGAGACATAGTGGAAGTGTACGTCGATGACATCGTGGTCAAGGTCAGGAACAAGGAGTCACTCATTGACACCTTGCAGGCTGTCTTCGACAAGCTGCGGGCCACCCGCACAAAACTAAACCCAGACAAGTGTGTCTTCGGGGTTAGCTCCGGAAAACTTCTTGGTTTCCTGGTAAGTCACCGGGGCATAGAAGCTAATCCGGCGAAGATTAAGGCCATTGAAGACATGCGGCCACCAACCCGCATCAAAGACGTCCAAAAGTTAACTGGATGTCTAGCAGCCCTCAGCCGGTTCATCTCAAGACTGGCGGAACAGGCACTCCCCTTCTTCAAGTTATTGAGGAAGTCCGGACCATTCCAATGGTCCGAAGAAGCAGAGGAGGCATTCCAGGAGCTGAAACAGTTCCTCACCACCCTACCAATTCTGGTAGCTCCGAACCCTGGTGAGCCTTTGTTGCTTTATATTTCAGCTACTGATGAAGTCGTCAGTATGGTTCTGGTTGCGGAGAGACCAGAACTACCCATACTCAGGAATCCAGACCCCTTCGGGAGGGTCCGGAGGTTCCTGAAAGCGAGTCTGGGTCCCAGCTCCCAGATTCGAATCCACAAGTAGTCACTTCAGGAGACCCAGACCCCTCCGGGAGGGTCCAGGTCACTTCTGAAGAAGCTCCAGGTTCCTCCAGCCAGAACCCGGAGGTCCCTGAAGAAAATCTGGATTCTTCCGAGAGGATCCGGGTCAGTGAAGAGGAAGCTCCGGACCCCTCCGAGAGGGTCCGGACCATTCAGCGCCCGGTGTACATCATTAGTGAAGTATTACATGATGCCATGACTCGATGCCTAGAGGTGCATAAGCTGCTCTATGCAGTCCTTATTGCCTCCAGAAAGCTTCGCCATTACTTCCAAGCTCACAAAGTCTCAGTGGTGACCTCCTACCCACTTCGAGCAATCTTGCATAATCCCAATTCAACTGGGAATATTGCAAAGTGGGCAGCGAAATTGGCTGAATTTGATCTTGAATTTATTTCAAGACAAGCAGACAAGAGTCAAGCATTGGCAGATTTTGTGGCAGAATGAACTCCCTCTCCATCAAACCCTGGGGGCCCCAGTGAGCAGAAGACGGAGCATCAAGTTCCAGCTTCACCGAGCCTCACTGGACCCTCTACTTCGACGGCTCCATGCAGAAGTAGGGGGCCGGAGCTGGAATCCTTCTCCTTGCACCAACTAGAGAGAAGGTGAAATACATGGTACACCTTGACTTCAAGGCAACCAATATCATGGCAGAGTATGAAGCACTCATCTACGGACTAAATGTGGCACTGTCATATGGTGTCAAGCAATTGCTGGTCAAGGGAGATTCACAGCTCATCATTAAGCAGGTGAAGGGTGAATGCCCCTGCAATAATCTCCAGCTAGCTGCTTACCTCCTTGAAGTCCAGAGGCTTCAGAAGGACTTTGAAGTCCTAGATCTCCACCATGTTCAGCGTGCCCATAACGCTGAAGCTGACGAAATCTCGACGAAAGCGTCAACCGGAGCTACGGCTCCTGACGGAATCTTTGTTCGGAGGTTGTCAAAGCCAACAGCTCAGCTTGCCGAACTGAGCAAAGAGGGCGAGATCAGCATACCGAAGCTGACAGTCCCGATGGCCCTGTTACCATGGCAGCCATCAAGGGTCGTATGTGCTGCCAGAAGCTCCGAGCAACCCAGCACGCAAGACTCAAAAGCTCAAGCTAGTTCCGATGCATGGATCTCGGAGATCCGGAGCTACTTGAAAGACAACATCCTTCCTGACGATGATGCATCCGCTGACCGGGTAGTCAGATTGGCTAAAAGATACACGCTGGTAGAAGGGGATCTCTACTGGCGCGGTGCCAACGGCATCCTAATGCGGTGTATCACAAGGGAAGAAGGCTGCGAACTGCTCGTAGAAATCCATGGAGGCGAGTGTGGGAACAACGTGTCTTCCCGCACGCTGGTTGGTAAAGCCTTTCGGCATGGCTTCTACTGGCCTACAGCACTCCAGGATGCAACCGAGCTGGTGAAGAAATGTGAAGCATGCCAATTTCATGCAAAGCAAATTCACACACCAGCTCAGCCCTTACAAATGATACCTCCTACATGGCCCTTCGTTGTGTGGGGGATGGACATCTTGGGACCTTTCCCAAGAGCCGTCGGAGGTTACAAGTTCCTGTACGTCGCCATTGATAAGTTCACTAAGTGGCCGGAAGCAACTCCAGTTGTGACAATCAACAAGCAATCTGCTATCAACTTTTTGCAGTCCATTGTATGCAGATTTGGAGTTCCAAACAAAATCATCACTTATAATGGGACCCAATTCACAAGCTCTGCATTCCAAGGATATTGCAAAGACCTCGGCATACAAGTTTTCTATGCTTCCGTAGCTCACCCAGCTAGCAATGGCCAAGCCGAGAGAGCAAATGCTGAAATCCTTAAAGGACTCAAGACGTGCACCTATGAGCGCTTGAAAAAACATGGAGCCAACTGGATTGAAGAGCTTCCGCCCACTTTATGGGCCAATTGGACATCTCAAAACCTGTCAACTGGAGAGACACCCTTCTTTCTGTTGTACGGAGCTGAAGCAATCCTTCCTCCGGAAATCACCTTGTGTTCACTCCGGGTCCGGACCTTTGACGAAGCTGCGCAGGACCAGCTCCGGCGTGAAGAACTAGACCTCCTTGAGGAGGGAAGGTGCCAAGCAGCTGTTCGGAATGCCCGATATCGTCAAGCCCTACGGCGTTATCATCAGCGGCATGTACACAACCGACAGCTCGAGGAAGGCGACCTGGTGCTACGGAGAATACAATCCAGAGAAGGGTTAAACAAACTTTCCCCCGGCTGGGAAGGACCCTTCCGAGTGATTAAAGTATCCCACCCCGGAAGCATTCGCTTTGCTACCGAGGATGGGAAACCTCTCCCAAATCCTTGGAACATCGAGCACCTCTGTAAGTTCTACACTTAATACCACGGAGGTGAGTCTTGAGTAACTTGAGATGTATGTTATAGAGTCATTGTACAGAGTCGGGTAGTTACTCCGGGAGAGTAGCCGGACCTTTCCCAAAAGGTCCGCAAAGTTCATGCAACACTTGTCACAGTCTCCGAACTAAAAGTGTGGCTAACTACCCTGGGTAAAACGAGAAATGAAACATGCTTTGCCTGGTTCCGTACCCTAAGAGTGTACTTGTTTCCCCTGTACCCCGGACCTATAATGAAAGACATCTTCATGTGAAACAGACTCCACGTGCATTTATTTTGTACAGGCTCAACATTTTTTATTTTTCTCTTTCTTGTCTATAACGAAGACGTGTTGTTCTTAAGAAATTTTAGTTCAACCGGTTTATATACATTTCGAGTTGTATTGTCAATTCTTTTGGATTCAAATATTGTTCACGGCCAACTCGCTTGAAAGCCGCCAAGCCAACCTAGGGCTGGAGTGTGCTATCGACTTAGCCTGGTCAAGCACCCTAAGTACGCCGCTCTACCTACACCTCGACAGGCTGAAGTAAGGCGGGTCCGTGTACAGTTGGATCTAGAAAAAAAAGACAATGCATTTGGTTGTATTTAGAATTGCGTTTGACTTAAAATCTTCTTGGGATTCGTAAGCCGCGACGAAGTTATAGACAAGGAACAAATTTTACTATTTTTCTCGACTTCAGTGTGCAGGAAAAATAAAATACACGTTGATGGAGAAAAGCCGGAGCTAACAAAGCTCCGACTCCCCTAGGTGGTTTGTAATCGATGTTACGCATCGAAAACAAGCATCACCGGACTAATCAAGCTCCGGTAAAGCTAGGGGGGTCAGCCGTCGACGCTGAATAAAAGATGGTGAGAAGACCCCTCAAATGGAGTCTGCTGTCGACAAGTTGCATGTTGGCAAAGGTTATCGCCAGGCCACTAAGCTCTGACACCCTGGAGGACTAACTATCGATGCCCTATGCGTTGATAGAGACTATTGCCGGAGCTACTAAGCTCCAGCGATAGACAATGCCGGAGCTTCTAAGCTCCGACAACCTCAGGGGGCCTGAAGACTTCGAACCTAAATTCTACAAATTCGTAGCAAATGAGTCTTCAACAAAATGCAATATCCTCTTGGTACATGTTCACAATCAAATTGTGTACATCTACCAGGGGGCCAAGTGAAGACAAAAGCGTTGAAGACAAAAAGTGAAATTCACAAAAATTTGGGGATTTCATTCATCTGGAGACAAAGAATTACATCTGGAGACAAGGGATTACAAAGTTGAGGAAAAAGAAGAGAAAATACAAGTGAGAACTATAGAGATGGCCCTAGACCCTATGTAAGAATTGGGCGACCTTCTGGGCAACCTCCGATACGTTGGCTCGGGTAGCTTCGCCTTCTCCTTCGATGGGGCCTTCAAGCACCGGGTCCAGAGGAAATTGGGAGTTCCGGCTGGTGTAGCACGTCAGCACATACTCTGCGACATTCTTCGCCAAGGATTGCCCCTCAACCTCCAGTTGGTCCGCGATGACATCGCCCACCTTGGAGAGCTTGCTACCTACTGCGCTCAACGCCTGCAGCGCTAGGTCTGGCTCCAGCTCCGGATCATCTGGGCGCACGGGACTGAAACCCATTGGTGTTAGCGCGTCGTTGGCCTTGCCCAGGAACTCCCAAATCTGTAGGGAGTCTGCAGTCCTCAAGCCCTTCATTTCTTCCAGGGATCTCCTGGCCGCCATCAGTTTGGAATTCTCACGGGCGAGGCGCTCAACTTCTTTGGCGTTTTGCTGAATCTTTTCAGCAACCCGCCTTTCGAGTTTTCCGAGCTCCTCCTCCCGGGGGTGGATCTTGTTCCGGCGGTCAACCAGGTCCTTCTCTCTACACCTCACTTTCTTCTCTCTGGCAGTAAGGGCACACTCTTGTTCATAGAGTTCCTGCCCTCGCACTCAGACCTTCTCCTCTTCCTCTTGGCAACGCTCTTCCAATTTCTTGGCGCGCTCCTCGAGACCCTTGTCAGCCAGAGCCACCTTCTCGGCGAGCTCCTCCTCCCTCCTCAGGACGTCATCCCGCAGCTCTAGGAGTTTCTTCTCTTCATCTTCAAGCCGTTTCTCCCTCTCTTCAAGTGCCTCTCGGCGCTTGATGAGTGCAATGTTAATGGCCTCAAGCTGTTCGTGGCGTGCATCGGCCGCATTATTGGCTGCTTTGGCCTGATCGTAGATCTCCCGAGATTGAGCGTCGAGGGCACGAGTCATACTCTCCCTATCATCCAGTAACTTGCCCCAGTACTCCAGGCGGATCTTCTCCCGCTTAATCCATTCTTTGTCATCCGCTAGCCTGGACTGCGCCAGCTTGGTCTCAAAGTAGAGCCAGTTACGCCACCGCCTAAGGGTTTGGCGCTCCTCTTCAAGAGCCTTGCTGTCGTGGAAGAATGCCAGTTGGACTTGACGCAGGCTGGAACATGCGTTGTCAATAGACAGTGACAACGGGATGGGTTCCGGACCTGCTATGGTCTCCTCGCTGGTTCCAGCGGTTCTTCAGATACAAAAATTGGGTCCCACACCACAAGAGTGGTCCCCTGAGTCTCCATGGCACTAGAGCCGTCCTCCAGGATGGCCTCAGTCGTCATCGAAGAAGGCCCCGCCGCCGGGTCTTCGTTCACCCCCTCAGGCAGGGGGCCAGCGACTTCGCTTGGGCACTCTGGCTCGGCCGCAGGTACCTCCGACGTCGTCGCTTCCGGAGCAGGAGCTACTGCTGGCTCCGGCCTGGGCACCTCTTCCGATGGGAGCTCGAGCTCCGTCACCTCTTCAACAACCGGCTTAGAAGTCGGAAGATTTTCAACATCGACCGGCCCTGTGGCCGGAGCTCCAACAATAACCGGTTCAGCGGCCGGTGCTTCGGAAGTAGCCGGCCAACTGCCGGAACTACCTCAGCTTCCGGCGCGCATGCCGGGGCTTCAATCACCTCCGGCTCAACCGCCGGAGCTTCGACAATTTTCGGCTCAGAGGCCGGGATCACTGCTTCCTCCGGCTCAATAGCCAGAGCTTCCATCATCTCAGCACCAGGACCTGGAGCTTCAACCTCCGGGACAGGTGCCGCTGGCGCA
This sequence comes from Tuctoria greenei, assembly GCA_036927565.1. Classification (NCBI taxonomy): domain Eukaryota; kingdom Viridiplantae; phylum Streptophyta; class Magnoliopsida; order Poales; family Poaceae; genus Tuctoria; species Tuctoria greenei. The sequence continues at coordinate 169,037,049 of JAYESD010000003.1, forward strand.
TCTTCACTCCCGTGGTCCGGCGCTACCACGGGAACTTCTGGGGATGATTCGAGGTCCATGACCACGACAGCCGGCGCTGGAGCTATCGCAGCTTCAGACACCACTTGGGGCGGCACCGGGACAGGAGCAGAAGCTCCCACCCTCACGGCCTCAGATACTGTGGCTGAGGGTGGAGCCTCACTCCCCTTCTTGGGGACGCTGCAGATGATGAACGAAGAAAATTAAAAAATAGTTGCTACAATTAAAACAATTGTCCAAGGTAGAGATTAAAAATTACCTTGGGAGTATTTCGCACCAGCTTGCGCGGAACCTTTTTCCCGGGCGTTCTGGGCTGATCATAGCCGGCGTGGAAGCTCCGTAAGGCCCCCCAGAACTCGTCGCAGCCACGGGTGTTTCCCGAGTCGGGGCCCTCCTCGATCGGGAAGAACCCCCGGACCTGGAGGCCTCCACCGGCCCAGGTGCTGGAGTCACATGCCCGGAGCTAACACCCCGGGAACACCCCACTGCGGGAACAGTCGCGCTCTGGGAGGACGCCACTGCGGGAACAGTCGCGTTCTGGGAGGACCCCACTATGGGAACAGTCGCCACAGTTGTAGAGGACCTTTCCCTCCGGGGAGAAGGAGCCGACGTAGAAGTAGCGGGCCTGACGAACCTTCTATCGGCATACTGCAGCTTCCTCTTCCGACTCACAGGTTCTTCCGCCAGCTCCTTACCCTTGCCGACAACTTCTTCCCTCGGCTTCGGAGCAGGGTCGGAACCATCCTTGGGCACTCCGGGGATCGCTACCCCGGTGGTCGACCTTCTCTCGACGACACCAAGGTCGTCAAGCACGGGCATCTTCCGCTGGAGCTCCCTTCTGAACTCCACTTCTACGTTCAGAAGAAGAAAAGCAGACGACGGAGTTAAGTCATTGCCTTCGACGTTGATGCCGTGCTGGAACTTCTTGAGGTGGAACTCCAAGGTTTTCCCCACCATGTTGGACTTCAACCCGGTTTCGACCCGGTCGTCATCCATCACCCTGTTGAGGGCCCATGCGAGTTTCTCCCTCTTCTTCAGCGGTGCCCACCTGTTGACCAGGATGTTACAAAACACCGCTTGAGGGGTTAATCCCCCCTCCACACACCGGCAAATCCTGGTCAGAACAGGGTCGAAGGCGTCCGCCAGCACCGGAGCTTCACTCCAGATCGTCGTGTCAATGTTGGGGAGGCCTTCGGGCAGCTCCAGCCTATCATGCTCCTCCACCCGAATGACTATCAAATCCTTCTTCCAGTCATCCCACTTCCCAGAAGGGAACGACCGGAGGTACTTGAATGGGCACTTCTTGCGCTTCACGATGTAGTAGAAGCCAAGGTACTCATTGCTTCTACCGGTAGTGTGAACGGTGAAGAAGGTCCGGAAGAGTTTGATGCAGGGGGATGCCCACCCACATCTCACAGAAGTGGACGAAGATAGACACGAGGAGAATGGAGTGAGGGCCAAAGTGGTATAGCTGCAGACCATAAAAGTCTAGCAGCATCAAGAAAAAGAAAGAAAAAGGTGGGATCAACCCCACCATGGCGTACGAGGAGAAGTACACCATTTCGTCGGAATGCTTCTTCTAGAATGGGAGCTCTCCACCGGCGCGGACCGAGTGGTTGAAGAAGTCCGAGGACCACCCCATGAGGGCCCGGACCTTCTTCAGGTCGCCGTCGGTCTTCAAGCGACTCTCGCGGAGACCCAACTCCATCGCGGCACGGCTAGGCAAGAGAAGAAAAGCGAAGCACAAGTTGGGAGTTTGATCGCAAGAACAGATGAGAGGCGTAAAGAACTCCCGACGGTGCGCACTTTCCTTCTTAAGTAAGCCCTCGCAATGCTTGGATGGAAACCGCAAGGAAGTCGAAGATACCACCCAAAAATTCCACCCAGCCGATGACAAGCGGGCCCGAGACCACCCCGACGATCAAGTCGAGGTTCTTACCCAGGCGAACGGTTGCCATCATGAGGCGGGAAGCCTAAAGGCGGCGGCCTGACAAGGCGCGCGGAACCGATACGGTTTTCGTATCGGGAACCAGCGACCTTCAATTGCGTGAGATCCGCACGCCAAAGATCTCATCTGCTGCACGCGGGATGCGCCACACGGCGAGGATTTAACTCCAAGTCCTCGCAAATGGCACCTTCAAAGACCCTTGAAGACTCAGTTTAAAAGTCGCGAGGATGGACCCACCTCCGGCGCAATGACTTCACCCCAGTGGTCTTCCCCGGAGGTAGGTTCAGGGGGCCACTGTCGGTACCCTAGAAACCGTACACCCCTTGAGGTTACAAATATCTCAAAGGAAAGTCATATACTTGATTTGAAGACCCTCGGAGGCCCACATGTCAGACATAACCGGACCCGCTTCTCCAACATGGTTAATCCCAGGGTCACCACGTGTACTACCAAACCGGAGTTACCGGCCCAAAGGGGGAAGCTCTGGGCCATGTACCGAAATGGCACCTCCGGACTTAACCTCAGACTGAGAGAAGCTCCGGACCTGACACGTGTCAGGTAGCTCCGGAGCTACTTGTTTCCCACAGTATGCTCCGGAGCTGCCACGTGTCCAATCGTCGGATCTTCAGCCCCTAACCTCCGGAAGACCTCGCAACGGCTCCGGATCTTCAAAGGGAAATCAAGGACTTCAAGACCCGATTAAGTGTCATTAATGCCATATTAATGACACTTAAACGGACAATCTTAATAGCAGTAACGGTGCTGTCAAAGCCCGTTACAGGGTCATTAAGAGCAATTAAATGTGTTAAATAAGTGTCAATACTAGTAACCGCCGGGGCCACATGTCGGGCCAGGCTAACTTGTAACGGCCTGCCCTTGTACTATAAAAGGACAGGCCGACGACACGTTCCGGGGGCGAGAGACACATGCCATAGACGCTCAACACAAGCTCATACAATTAATACAACACCAACACCTCTGTGGAGTAGGGTATTACGCTCAGGCGGCCCGAGCCATGTAAACTCTTGTGTCTCCTGTGTCAATTCCTACTCACCTTCTTGAATCTCCGCGCGCCCACACCGAACATCAAACTCCCCTATCACTTTAGCAGTGTAGGGAGATCTGCCGGTTCCAAACCACCGACAGTTGGCGCGCCAGGTAGGGGGAGTGCCCGAGATTCTGAGAATGGTGAACTCAGCTGCTGGATCATCCAATGGTCAGCCTGCTGCTCAGGCTATTGTGGGCAATCCCTCCAATAGGCAGCCACCAGCAGGAGCCTCAGCACCAGTAGGAGTCACACTTCCACCACAAACGTCTCCTCCAGCAAATCGTGCTGGGCAACGTGATGGTGCGCCGGCGTCAATTACTGCGTCGGCAAATCATGACAACCCGGAACACGCGCTACATGCAGTGTGTGCTCTTCTCCAACGCCCACCACCTCCGGATGCATCCCGAGATGCACTGGAGCAGTGGAGGGCCGATGTGGAGCATTTGGTTGCAGCAGCAGCCGAATGCCTCAGCAACCAGGGTCCTCCTCCTTCATGAAGATCCCCGTCGCAGCGGCGGACTTTGTCTGGAAGACTTGGTCCGCACGTTTCCAATAGCAGGAGACGTGCTGCGTCACAACAAGTGACGTCATTGCCCTCCGGGGCACGATGCACTCACACGGTATCCAGGCTTTCGACTCATGACCTCCGGGCGGAGTTTGATCGCCGATACCGCCAGCAGGACGGCCGAGTCCATATTGAGCGTGCCCGTGAAAGACGGGAAGCTCAGGACCTTTCTGCTCCTGAAGGAGTGGGAGGAGGCTGTTCAGCCCTGGCCATGCACCTGCGCATGGTTAGGTGGCCACAGAAGATCCGGCCTCACCTGCCGGAAAAATTCGACGGGACTGTCAATCCCGCTGAATTTCTTCAGATCTACTCCACTGCAATCTTGGCAGCTGGAGGAAACAAGGCCGTGATGGCCAATTATTTTCCAGTGGCCTTAACTGGGACGGCCAGGTCCTGGTTTATGAGCCTTCCACCCAACTCTATCAACAGTTGGGAGGAGCTGTGCCGACAGTTCACTGCCAACTTCGGGAGTTCATACACCCGACCAGGCACTGAACTAGACCTTTTTGCGGTCATGCAAAAAGGGGGAGAATCCTTGCGATCATTCATCTAGAGGTTCTCTCAGGTACGAAACACTATCCCTTCTATCTCTAGTGCCTCTGTCATTGTGGCATTCAGACAGGGTGTACGGGACAAGAAGATGTTGGAGAAACTTGCGATAAAGGAGATCACTAGTGTCACGGAACTCTTCAGCTTGGCTGACAAATGTGCCAGAGCTGCGGAGGGCTGTGAGATGCACTCCAAACCAACCTTGAAGGGTCACAAGAAATCCCCTAAAGAAGAAGCCGCTACCTCCGGGGGTGGCAAGAAGAAAAAGAAGACCAACGACAAGAAGAAGCCGTCGACCGGCACGTCCAACGTTGCAGCTGCTGCAACTCCTGGTGGCCGGGGGACACGCCCCGAGAAGCGACCTCGACCGTCTTCTGAAGACAGTGGAAAACTCAAAGTGTGGTGTCCCATTCATAAAACGGGCAGCCACAGTTTGGAAGACTGCCGGGAGGTCCAAAACCTTGCTGAGTGCTACAACAAGCGCCAAGAAGAATCTCCTTTTCGACAGAGGGAAGGAAAGCAAAAAGTCGATGAAGCTCCGGCTGAAGAGGAGTTAGGGTTTCAGGATCCCATAAAGGTCCTGAAGGCCGTCTACACCTCCATCGACGATGATTCTGATGTCTCTGACAACGAGCGTCGGAAGACCATGAACACCATTTTTGGTGGATCATGGGATATCATCTCCTGTCGCGTCATCAAGACTATGCGTCAGGATATGGCCGCTGTATCTCCTACAGTCAGGCCGGAACCTCATCGGATGTGGATGGACACAGCCATCACTTTTGATGCTTCAGATTGCCCTTGGAGCATGGTTGGAGCAGGTCAGTTACCTTTGATGGTATCTCCTACCATTAATAACATCCAGCTCCACCATGTCATGGTAGACGAAGGTTTGGGGCTTAACCTCATAAGCTTCAAAGCTTTCACTAAGCTTCAGCTCTGACATTCGGATCTCCACCCCTCTCGACCTTTCTCCGGAGTAGGTCCGGGGGCCATCACCCCAATCGGAGCTATTACTCTCCCCGTTACCTTCGGGACACGGGAGAAGTACCGCACCGAGAAGTTGGTCTTCAACGTCGCTCAGATCAACTTACCCTTCAATGCCATCTTGGGTAGACCTGCCCTGTATAAATTCATGGCAGCTGCTCATTATGGCTATCTGGTGTTGAAGATGCCAACGCCAGTAGGCGTTCTCCGGATCCGCGGAGATTGTACTGCCGGAGTAACTGCACTGGAAGAACTCCATGCACTCACCACGGCGCAAGAGGAGGACTCCAGGCAGGAGCAAGCTCCAAAACCCCCGAGCATTCGTCAACGAGGCTCGACTTCTGCACCTCGAGTGCAGCAAAGCGGCGACACTGACATTCCCGTCAAAGTCGTCCAAATTGGTTCCGATGCCGCTCAAACCACCCGTATATCGGGGGGATTGAACGACAAATAGGAACTCGCGCTCATCACTTTCCTCCGGGCTAACGTCGACGTGTTTGCCTGGCAACCGTCACAAATGCCTGGGATCCCCAGGGAAGTGATTGAGCACAATATGAAGATCTACCCCGATGCCCGGCTTGTGCATCAGAAGCCTCGGAAGCAATCCGTAGAGCGATAGAACTTCATCCGACAAGAAGTGAAGAAGTTACACGAAGCCGGATTCATCCGAGAAGTCTTCCATCCAAAATGGTTGGCAAACCCAGTCGTTGTGCCTAAGGCCGGCGGGAAGCTTCGGATGTGCATCGACTACACCACACTAAATAAGGCATGTCCAATAGATCCATTCCCACTACCTAGAATAGATCATATGGTGGATTCCACCTCCGGGTGTGAATTACTGTGTTTCCTTAGATGCATATTCCGGATATCATCAAATCAGGATGTCTAGGGAAGATGAAGAGCATACTTCATTCATCACAGTAGATGGATTGTACTGTTATACAGCCATGCCCTTTGGTCTCAAGAATGCAGCTTCAACTTTTGTACGAGCTATGTACAAAACTTTTGAAGAACTCGTTAGAGACATAGTGGAAGTGTACGTCGATGACATCGTGGTCAAGGTCAGGAACAAGGAGTCACTCTTTGACACCTTGCAGGCTGTCTTCGACAAGCTCCGGGCCACCCGCACAAAGCTAAACCCAGACAAGTGTGTCTTTGGGGTTAGCTCCGGAAAACTTCTTGGTTTCCTGGTAAGTCACCGGGGCATAGAAGCTAATCCGGCGAAGATTAAGGCCATTGAAGACATGCGGCCACCAACCCGCATCAAAGAAGTCCAAAAGTTAACTGGATGTCTAGCAGCCCTCAGCCGGTTCATCTCAAGACTGGCGGAATGGGCACTCCCCTTCTTCAAGTTATTGAGGAAGTCCGGACCATTCCAATGGTTCGAAGAAGCAGAGAAGGCATTCCAGGAGCTGAAACAGCTCCTCACCACCCTACCAATTCTGGTAGCTCTGAACCCCGGTGAGCCTTTGTTGCTTTATATTTCAGCTACTGACAAAGTTGTCAGTATGGTTCTGAATGCGGAGAGACTAGAACTACCCCATACTCAGGAATCCATACCCCTTCGGGAGGGTCCGGAGGTTCCTGAAAGCGAGTCTGGTTCCCAGCTCCTATATTCGAATCCACAAGAAGTCACTTCAGGAGACCCAGACCCCTCCGAGAGGGTCCAGGTCACTTCTGAAGAAGCTCCGGGTTCCTCCAGCCAGAACCCGGAGATCCCTGAAGAAAATCCGGATTTTTCCAAGAGGATTCGGGTCAGTGAAGGGGAAGCTCCGGACCCCTCCGAGAGGGTCCGGACCATTCAGCGCCCGGTGTACTTCATTAGTGAAGTATTACATGATGCCAAGACTCGATACCTAGAGGTGCATAAGCTGCTCTATGCAGTCCTTATTGCCTCCAGAAAGCTTCTCCATTACTTCCAAGCTCACAAAGTCTCAGCGGTGACCTCCTACCCACTTCAAGCAATCTTGCATAATCCCAATTCAACTGGGAATATTGCAAAGTGGGCAGCGGAATTGGCTTAATTTGATCTTGAATTTATTTCAAGACAAGCAGTCAAGAGTAAAGCATTGGCAGATTTTGTGGCAGAATGGACTCCCTCTCCATCAAACCCTGGGGGCCCCAGTGAGCAGAAGACGGAGCATCAAGTTCCAGACTTCACCGAGCCTCAGTGGACCCTCTACTTCGACGGCTCCATGCAGAAGCAGGGGGCCAGAGCTGGAATCCTTCTCCTTGCACCAACTAGGGAGAAGGTGAAATACATGGTACCCCATGACTTCAAGGCAACCAATAACATGGTAGAGTATGAAGCACTCATCTACGGACTAATGGTGGCACTGTCATATGGTGTCAAGCAATTGCTGGTCAAGGGAGATTCACAGCTCATCATTAAGCAAGTGAAGGGTGAATGCTCCTGCAATAATCTCCAGCTAGCTGCTTACCTCCTTGAAGTCCAGAGGCTTCAGAAGGACTTTGAAGTCCTAGATCTCCACCATCTTCAGCGTGCCCATAACGCTGAAGCTGACGAACTCTCGACGAAAGCGTCAACCGGAGCTCCGGTTCCCGACGGAATCTTTGTTCGGAGGTTGTCAAAGCCAACAGCTCAGCCTGCTGAACTGAGCGAAGGGGGCAAGATCAGCATACCGAAGCTGACATTCCCGATGGCCCTGTTACCATGGTAGTCATCAAGGGTTGTAGGTGCTGCCTGAAGCTCCGAGCAACCCAGCACGCAAGACTCAAAAGCTCAAGCTAGTTCCGATGCATGGATCTCGGAGATCTGGAGCTACTTGAAAGACAACATCCTTCCTGACGATAATGCATCCGCTGACCGGGTAGTCAGATTGGCTAAAAGATACACGCTGGTAGAAGGGGATCTCTACCGACGCGGTGCCAACGGCATCCCAATGCGGTGTATCACAAGGGAAGAAGGTTGCGAACTCCTCGCAGAAATCCATGGAGGCGAGTGCAGGAACCACGCGTCTTCCCGCACGCTGGTTGGTAAAGCCTTTCGGTATGGCTTCTATTGGCCTACAGCACTCCAGGATGCAACCAAGCTGGTGAAGAAATGTGAAGCATGCCAATTTCATGCAAAGCAAATTCACGCACCAGCTCAGCCCTTACAAATGATACCTCCTACATGGCCCTTCGCTGTGTGGGGGATGGACATCTTGGGACCTTTCCCAAGAGCCGTCGGAGGTTACAAGTTCCTGTACGTCGCCATTGATAAGTTCACTAGGTGGCCGAAAGCAACTCAAGTTGTGACAATCAACAAGCAATCTGCTATCAACTTTTTGCAGTCCATTGTATGCAGATTTGGAGTTCCAAACAAAATCATCACTGATAATGGGACCCAATTCACAAGCTCTGCATTCCAAGGATATTGCGAAGACCTCGGCATACAAGTTTCCTACGCTTCCGTAGCTCACCCAGCTAGCAATGGCCAAGCCGAGAGAGCAAATGCTGAAATCCTTAAAGGACTCAAGACGCGCACCTATGAGCGCTTGAAAAAACATGGAGCCAACTGGATCGAAGAGCTTCCGCCCACTCTATTGGCCAACAGGACATCTCAAAACCGGTCAACTGGAGAGACACCCTTCTTTCTGGTGTACAGAGCTGAAAAAATCCTTCCTCCGGAAATCACCTTGGGTTCACTCCGGGTCCGGACCTTCGACGAAGCCGCGCAGGTCCAGCTCCGGCGTGAAGACCTAGACCTCATTGAGGAGGGAAGGTGCCAAGCAGCTGTTCGGAATGCCAGATATCGCCAAGCCCTACGGCGTTATCATCAGCGGCATGTACACAACCGACAGCTCGAGGAAGGCGACCTGGTGCTACGGAGAATACAATCCAGAGAAGGGTTAAACAAACTTTCCCCCGGGTGGGAGGGACCCTTCTGAGTGATTAAAGTATCCCGTCCCGGAAGCGTTCGCTTGGCTACCGAGGATGGGACACCTCTCCCAAATCCTTGGAACATCGAGCACCTCCGTAAGTTCTACACTTAATACCACGGAGGTGAGTCTTGAGTAACTTGAGATGTATGTTATAGAGTCATTGTACAAAGTCGGGTAGTTCCTCTGGGAGAGTAGCCGGACCTTTCCCGAAAGGTCCGCAAAGTTCATGCAACACTTGTCACAGTCTCCGGACTAAAAGTGTGGCTAACTACCCTGGGTCAAACGAGAAATGAAACACGCTTAGCCTGGTTCCGTACCCTAAGAGTGTACTTGTTTCCCCTGTACCCCGGACCTATAATGAAAGACATCTTCATGTGAAATTGACTCCACGTGCATTTATTTTGTGCAGGCTCAACATTTTTTATTTTTCTCTTTCTTGTCTATAACGAAGACGTGCTGTTCTTAAGAAATTTTAGTTCAACCGGTTTATATACGATTCGAGTTGTATTGTCAATTCTTTTGGATTCAAATATTGTTCACGGCCAACTCGCTTGAAAGCCGCCAAGCCAACCTAGGGTTGGAGTGTGCTATCGACTTAGCCTGGTCAAGCACCCTAAGTACGCCACTCTACCTACACCCCGGTAGGCTGAAGTAAGGCGGGTCCGTGTACAGTTGGATCTAGAAAAAAAAGACAACGCATTCGGTTGTATTTAGAATTGCGTTTGACTTAAAATCTTATTGGGATTTGTAAGCCGCGACGAAGTTATAGACAAGAAACAAATTTTACTATTTCTCTTGACTTTAGTGTGTAGGAAAAATAAAATACACGTTGATGGAGAAAAGCCAGAGCTAACAAAGCTCCGACTCCCCTAGGTGGTTTGTAATCGATGTTACGCATCGAAAACAAGCATCACCGGACTAATCAAGCTCCGGTAAAGCTAGGGGGGTCAGCCGTCGACGCTGAATAAAAGATGGTGAGAAGACCCCTCAAATGGAGTCTGCTGTCGACAAGTTGCATGTTGGCAAAGGTTATCGCCAAGCTTTAAGCTCCGACACCCCGGAGGACTAACTATCGATGTCCTATGCGTTGATAGAGACTATTGCTGGAGCTACTAAGCTCCAGCGATAGACAATGCCGGAGCTTCTAAGCTCCGACAACCTCAGGGGGCCTTCACTATCGAAGACTTCGAACCTAAATTCTACAAATTCGGAGCAAATGAGTCTTCAACAAAATGCAATATCCTCTTGGTACATGTTCACAATCAAATTGTGTACATCTACCAGGGGGCCAAGTGAAGAAAAAAGTGTTGAAGACAAAAAGTGAAATTCACAAAAAATTTTGGATTTCATTCATCTGGAGACAAGGAATTACATCTGGAGACAAGGGATTACAAAATTGAGGAAGAAGAAGAGAAAATACAAGTGAGAACTATAGAGATGGTCCTAGACCCTATGGAAGAATTGGGCGACCTTCTGGGCAACCTCCGATACGTTGGCTCGGGTAGCTTCGCCTTCTCCTTTGGCAGGGCCTTCAAGCACCGGGTCCAGAGGAAATTGGGAGTTCCGGCTGGTGTAGCACGTCAGCACATACTCTGCGATGTTCTTCACCAGGGATTGCCCCTCAACCTCCAGTTGGTCCGCGATGACATCGCCTACCTTGGAGAGCTTGCTACCTGATGCGCTCAACGCCTGCAGCGCTAGGTCTGGCTCCGGCTCCGGCTCCGGATCATCCGGGCGCACGGGGCTGAAACCCATCGGTATCAGCGCGTCGTTAGCCTTGCCCAGGAACTCCCAAATCTGTAGGGAGTCTGCAGTCCTCAAGCCCTTCATTTCTTCCAGGGATCTCCTGGCCGCCATCAGTTCGAAATTCTCACGGGCGAGGCGCTCAACTTCTTTGGCGTTTTGCTGAATCTTTTTAGCAACCCGCCTTTCGAGTTTTCCGAGCTCCTCCTCCCGGAGGTGGATCTTGTTCCGGCGGTCAACCAGGTCCTTCTCTCTACCCCTTACTTTCTTCTCCCTGCCGGTAAGGGCACACTCTTGTTCGTAGAGTTCCTGCCCTTGCACCCAAACCTTCTCCTCTTCCTCTTGGCAGCGCTCTTCCAATTTCTTGGCGCGCTCCTCGAGACCCTTGTCAGCCAGAGCCACCTTCTCGGTGAGCTCCTCCCCCCTCCTCAGGACGTCATCCCGCAGCTCTAGGAGTTTCTGCTCTTCATCTTTGAGCCGTTTCTCCCTCTCTTCAAGTGCCTCTCGGCGCTTGATGAGTGCAGTGTTAATGGCCTCAAGCTGTTCGTGGCGTGCATCGGCCGCATTATTGGCTGCTTTGGCCTGATAGTAGATCTCCCGGGATTGAGCATCGAGGGCACGAGTCATACTCTCCATGTCATCCAGTAACTTTCCCAGTACTCCAGGAGGATCTTCTCCCGCTTGATCCATTCTTTGTCATCCGCTAGCCTCGACTGCGCCAGCTTGGTCTTGAAGTAGAGCCGGTTACGCCACCGCCTAAGGGTTTGGTGCTCCTCTTCAAGAGCCTTGCTGTCGTGGAAGAAGGCCAGTTGGACTTGACGCAGACTGGAACATGCGTTGTTAATAGACAGTGACAACAGGATGGGTTCCGGACCTGCTGGGGTCTCCTCCGCTGGTTCCAGTGGGTCTTCAGATACAAAAATTGGGTCCCACTCCACAAGAGTGGTCCCCTGGGTCTCCATGGCACTAGAGCAGTCCTCCGGGATGGCCTCAGTCGCCATCAAAGAAGGCCCCGCCGCCGGGTCTTCGTTCACCCCCTCAGGCAGGGGGCCAGCGACTTCGCTTGGGCACTCTGGCTCGGCCGCAGGTACCTCCGACGTCGTTGCTTCCGGAGCAGGAGCTGCTGTTGGCTCCGGTCTGGGCACCTCTGCCGATGGGGGCTCAAGTTCCGTTACCTGTTCAACAACTGGCTCAGGAGCCAGAAGATCTTCAACATCAACCGGCCCTGTGGCCGGAGCTCCAACAATAACCGGCTCAGCGGCCGGTGCTTCAGAGGTAGCCGGCCCAACTGCCGGAACTACTTCAGTTTTCGGCGTGCACGCCGGAGCTTCAGTCACCTCCGGCTCAACCGCCGGGGCTTTGACAATTTCCAGCTCAGAGGCCGGGATTACTGCTTCCTCCAGCTCAACAGCCGGAGCTTCCATCATCTCAGCACCAGGACCCGGAGCTTCAACCCCCGGGACAGGTGCCGCTGGCGAATCTTCACTCCCGTGGTGCGACGCTACCACAGGAACTTCTTGGGATGAGTCGAGTTCCATGACCACGACAGCCGGCGCCGGAGCAGTCGCAGCTTCAGACACCACTTGGGGCGGCACCGGGACAGGAGCAGAAGCTCCCACCCTCACGGCCTCAGACACTGTGGCTGAGGGTGGAGCCTCGCTCCCCTTCTTGGGGACGCTGCAGATGATGAACGAAGAAAATTAAAAAACAGTTGCTACAATTAAAACAATTGTCCAAGGTAGAGATTAAAAATTACCTTGGGAGGCTTCCGCACCAGCTTGCACGAAACCTTTTTCCCGGGTGTTCTGGGCTGGTCATAGCCGGCGTGGAAGCTCCGGAAGGCCCCCCGGAACTCGTCGCAGCCACGGGTGTTTCCCGAGTCAGAGCCCTCCTCGATCGGGAAGAACCCCCGGACCTGGAGGCCTCCACCGGCCCAGGTGCTGGAGTTGCTTGCCCGAAGCTAACACCCCGGGAGGACCCCACTGCGAGAACAGTCGCGCTCCAGGAGGACCCCACTGCGGGAACAGTCGCGGAGGACCCCACTACGGGAACAGTCGCCGCAGTTGTAGAGGACCTTCCCCTCCGGGGAGAAGGAGCCGACGCAGAAGTAGCGGGCCTGACGGACCTTCCGTCGGCATACTGCAGCTTCCTCTTCCGGCTCACAGGTTCTTCCGCCAGCTCCTTACCCTTGCCGACAACTTCTTCCCTCGGCTTCGGAGCAGGGTCAGAACCATCCTTGGGCACTCCGGGGATCGCTACCCCGGTGGTCGACCTTCTCTCGACGACACCAAGGTCGTCAAGCACGGGCATCTTCCGCCGGAGCTCCCTGCTGAACTCCACTTCTACGTTCAGAGGAAGAAAAGCATATGGCGGAGTTAAGTCGTCGCCTTCGACGTTGATGCCGTGCTGGAACTTCTTGAGGTGGAACTCCAAGGTTTTCCCCACAGTGTCTGAGGCCGTGAGGGTGGGAGCTTCGGCTCCTGTCCTGGTGCCGCCCCGAGTGGTGTCTGAAGCTGCGACGGCTCCGGCGCCGGCTGTCGTGGTCATGGACCTCGACTCATTCCCAGAAGTTCTCGTGGTAGCGCCGGACCACGGGAGTGAAGATGCACCGGCGGCACCTGTCCCGGGGGTTGAAGCTCCGGGTCCTGGTGCTGAGATGATGGAAGCTCCGGTTGTTGAGCCGGAGGAAGCAGTAATCCTGGCCTCTGAGCCGGAAATTGTCGAAGCCCCGACGGTTGAGCCGAAGGTGACTGAAGCTCCGGCGTGCGCACTGGAAACTGAAGTAGTTCCGGCAGTTGGGCCAGCTACCTCTGAAGCACCAGCCGCTGAGCCGGTCATTGTTGGAGCTCCGGCCGCAGGGCCGGTTGATGTTGAAGATCTTCCGGCTCCTGAGCCGGTTGTTGAAGAGATAACGGAACTTGAGCCCCCATCGGAAGAGGTGCCCAGATTGGAGCCAGCAGCAGCTCCTGCTCCGGAAGCGATGATGTCTGAGGTACCTGCGGCCGAGCTGGAGTGCCCAAGCGAAGTCGCTGGCCCCCTGCCTGAGGGGGTGAACGAAGATCCGGTGGCGGGGCCTTCTTCGATGGCGACTGAGGCCATCCCGTAGGACGGCTCTAGTGCCATGGAGACTCAGGGGACCACTCTTGTGGAGTGGGACCCAATTTTTGTATCTGAAGACCCGCTGGAACCAGCAGAGGAGACCCCAGCAGGTCCGGAACCCATCCCGTTGTCACTGTCTATTGACAACGCATGTTACAGTCTGCGTCAAGTCCAACTGGCCTTCTTCCACGACAGCAAGGCTCTTGAAGAGGAGCGCCAAACCCTTAGGCGGTGGCATAACCGGCTCTACTTCGAGACCAAGCTGGCGCAGTCAAGGCTAGCGGATGACAAAGAATGGATCAAGCGGGAGAAGATCCGCCTGGAGTACAGGGGCAAGTTACTGGATGACAGGGAGAGTATGACTCGTTCCCTCGACGCTCAATCCCGGGAGATCTACGATCAGGCCAAAGTAGCCAATAATGTGGCCGATGCACGCCAGGAACAACTTGAGGCCATTAACACTACACTCATCAAGCGCCGAGAGGCACTTGAAGAGAGGAAGAAACGACTCGAAGATGAAGAGCAGAAACTCCTAGAGCTGCGGGATGACGTCCTGAGGAGGGAGGAGGAGCTCGCCGAGAAGGTGGCTCTGGCTGACAAGGGTCTCGAGGAGCGCACCAAGAAATTGGAAGAGCGCTGCCAAGAGGAAGAGGAGAAGGTCTGGGTGCGAGGGCAGGAACTCTATGAACAAGAGTGTGCCCTTACTGCCAAAGAGAAGAAAGTGAGGGGTAGAGAGAAGGACCTGGTTGACCGCCGGAACAAGATCCACCTCTGGGAGGAGGAGCTCGGAAAACTTGAAAGGCGGGTTGCTGAAAAGATTCAGCAAAACACCAAAGAAGTTGAGCGCCTCGCCTGTGAGAATTCTGAACTGATGGCGGCCAGGAGATCCATGGAAGAAATGAAGGGCTTGAGGACTGCAGACTCCCTACAGACTTGGGAGTTCTTGGGCAAGGCTAACGACGAGCTGACACCGATGGGTTTCAGCCCCGTGCACCCGGATGATCCGGAGCCAGAGCCAGACCTAGCGCTGCAGGCGTTGAGCGCAGCAGGTAGCAAGCTCTCCAAGGTGGGTGATGTCATCGCGGACCAACTGGAGGTTGAAGGGCGATCCCTGGCGAAGAACGTCGCAGAGTATGTGCTGACGAGCTACACCAGCCGGAACTCCCAATTTCCTCTGGACCCGGTGCTTGAAGGCCCCGTCGAGAAGGCGAAGCTACCCGAGCCAACGTATCGGAGGTTGCCCAGAAGGTTGCCCAATTCTTCCACAGGGTCTAGGACCATCTCTATAGTTCTCACTTGTATTTTCTCTTCTTCTTCCTCAATTTTGTAATCCCTTGTCTCCAAATGTAATTCCTTGTCTGCAGATGAATGAAATCCCCAAATTTTTGTGAATTTCACTTTTTGTCTTCAACGCTTTTGTCTTCACTTGGCCCCATGGTAGATGTACACAATTTGATTGTGAACATGTACCAAGAGGATATTGCATTTTGTTGAAGACTCATTTGCTCCGAATTTGAAGAATTTAGGATCGAAGTCTTCGATTGTGAAGGCCCCTTGAGGTTGTCGGAGCTTAGAAGCTCCGGCATTGTCTATCGCTGGAGCTTAGTAGCTCCGGCAATATTCTCTATCAATGCGTAGGGCATCGATAGTTAGTCCTCCGGGGTGTCGGAGCTTAGTGGCTCCGGCGATAACCTTTGCCAACATGCAACTTGTCGACAGCAGACTCCATTTGAGGGGTCTTCTCACCATTTTTTATTCAGCATCGACGGCTGACCCCCCTAGCTTTACCGGAGCTTGATTAGTCCGGTGATGCTTGTTTACGATGGGTAACATCGATTACAAACCACCTAGGGGAGTCGAAGCTTTGTTAGCTCCGGCTTTTCTCCATCAACGTGTATTTTATTTTTCCTGCACACTGAAGTCAAGAAAAATAGTAAAATTTGTTTCTTGTCTATAACTTCGTCGCGGCTTACGAATCTTAAGAAGATTTTAAGTCAAACGCGATTCTAAATACAACCGAATGCGTTGTCTTTTTTTTCTAGGTCCAACTGTACACAGACCTGCTTACTTCGGCCTGTCGGGGTGTAGGTAGAGTGGCGTACTTAGGGTGCTTGACAAGGCTCAGTCGATAGCACACTCCAGCCGTGGGTTGGCTTGGCGACTTTCAAGCGAGTTGGCCGTGAACAATATTTGAATCCAAAAGAATTGACAATATAAACCGAATCGTATATAAACCGGTTGAACTAAAATTTCTTAAGAATAGAACATCTTCGTTATAGACAAGAAAGAGAAAAATAAAAAATGTTGAGCCTGTACAAAATAAATGCACGTGGAGTCTATTTCACATGAAGATGTCTTTCATTATAGGTCCGGGGTACAGGGGAAACAAGTACACTCTTAGGGTACAGAACCAGGCTAAGCGTGTTTCATTTGTCGTTTTACCCAGGGTAGTTAGCCACACTTTTAGTCCGGAGACTGTGACAAGTGTTGCATGAACTTTGCGGACCTTTCGGGAAAGGTCCGGCTACTCTCCCGGAGGAACTACCCGACTCTGTACAATGACTCTATAACATACATCTCAAGTTACTCAAGACTCACCTCTGTGGTATTAGGTGTAGAACTTACGGAGGTGCTCGATGTTCCAAGGATTTGGGAGAGGTGTCCCATCCTCGGTAGCCAAGCGAACGCTTCCGGGACGGGATACTTTAATCACTCGGAAGGGTCCTTCCCAGCCGGGGGGAAAGTTTGTTTAACCCTTCTCTGGATTGTATTCTCCGTAGCACCAGGTCACCTTCCTCGAGCTGTCGGTTGTGTACATGCCGCTGATGATAACACCGTAGGGCTTGACGATATCGGGCATTCCGAACAGCTGCTTGGCACCTTCCCTCCTCAAGGAGGTCTAGGTCTTCACGCCGGAGCTGGTCCTGCGCGGCTTCGTCGAAGGTCCGGACCTGGAGTGAACCCAAGGTGATTTCTGGAGGAAGGATTGCTTCAGCTCTGTACACCAGAAAGAAGGGTGTCTCTCCAGTTGACCGGTTTTGAGATGTCCTGTTGGCCCATAAAGTGGGCGGAAGCTCTTCAATCCACTTGGCTCCATGTTTTTTCAAGTGCTCATAGGTGCGCGTCTTGAGTCCTTTAAGGATTTCAGCATTTGCTCTCTCGGCTTGGCCATTGCTAGCTGTGTGAGCTACGGAAGCGTAGCAAACTTGTATGTCGAGGTCTTTGCAATATCCTTGGAATGCAGAGCTTGTGAATCGGGTCCCATTATCAGTGATGATTTTGTTTGGAACTCCAAATCTGCATACAATGGACTGCAAAAAGTTGATAGCAGATTGCTTGTTGATTGTCACAACTGGAGTTGCTTCCGGCCACTTAGTGAACTTATCAATGGCGACGTATAGGAACTTGTAACCTTCGACGGCTCTTGGGAAAGGTCCCAAGATGTCCATCCCCCACACAGCGAAGGGCCATGTAGGAGGTATCATTTGTAAGGGCTGAGCTGGTGTGTGAATTTGCTTTGCATGAAATTGGCATGCTTCACATTTCTTCACCAGCTCGGTTGCATCCTGGAGTGCTATAGGCCAGTAGAAGCCATGCCGAAAGGCTTTACCAACCAGCATGCGGGAAGACGCGTGGTTCCCACACTCGCCTCCATGGATTTCTACGAGGAGTTCACAACCTTCTTCCCTTGTGATACACTGCATTAGGATGCCGTTGGCACCGCTCCAGTAGAGATCCCCTTCTACCAGCGTGTATCTTTTAGCCAATCTGACTACCCGGTCAGCGGATGCATCATCGTCAGGAAGGATGTTGTCTTTCAAGTAGCTCCGGATCTCCAAGATCCATGCATCGGAACTAGCTTGAGCTTTTGAGTCTTGCGTGCTGGGTTGCTCGGAGCTTCCGGCAGCACCTACGACCCTTGATGGCTGCCATGGTAACAGGGCCATCGGGACTGTCAGCTTCGGTATGCTGATCTCGCCCCCTTCGCTCAGTTCGGCAGGATGAGCTGTTGACTTTGACAACCTCCAAACATAGATTCCGTCAGGAGCCGGAGCTCCGGTTGATGCTTTCGTCGAGAGTTCGTCAGCTTCAGCGTTATGGGCACGCTGAACATGGTGGAGATCTAGGACTTCAAAGTCCTTATGAAGCCTCTGGACTTCAAGGAGGTAAGCAGCTAGCTGGAGATTATTGCAGGAGCATTCACCCTTCACCTGCTTAATAATGAGCTGTGAATCTCCCTTGACCAGCAATTGCTTGACACCATATGACAGTGCCACCTTTAGTCCGTAGATGAGTGCTTCATACTCTGCCATGTTATTGGTTGCCTTGAAGTCAAGGTGTACCATGTATTTCACCTTCTCCCTAGTTGGTGCAAGGAGAAGGATTCCAGCTCCGGCCCCCTGCTTCTGCATGGAGCCGTCGAAGTAGAGGGTCCAGTGAGGCTCGGTGAAGGCTGGAACTTGATGCTCCGTCTTCTGCTCACTGGGGGCCCTAGGGTTTGATGGAGAGGGAGTCCATTCTGCCACAAAATCTGCCAATGCTTGACTCTTGACTGCTTGTCTTGAAATAAATTCAAGATCAAATTCAGCCAATTCCGCTACACACTTTGCAATATTCCCAGTTGAATTGGGATTATGCAAGATTGCTCGAAGTGGGTAGGAGGTCACCACTGAGACTTTGTGAGCTTGGAAGTAATGGCGAAGCTTTCTGGAGGCAATAAGGACTGCATAGAGCAGCTTATGCACCTCTAGGTATCGAGTCTTGGCATCATGTAATACTTCACTAATGAAGTACACCGGGCGCTGAATGGTCCGGACCCTCTCGGAGGGGTCCGGAGCTTCCTCTTCACTGACCCGGATCCTCTCGGAAGAATCCAGATTTTCTTCAGGGACCTCCGGGTTCTGGCTGGAGGAACCCGGAGCTTCTTCAGAAGGGACCTGGACCCTCCCTGAGGTGTCTGGGTCTCCTGAAGTGACTTCTTGTGGATTCGAATATGGGAGCTGGGACCCAGAATCGGTTTCAGGAACCTCCGGATCCTCCCGAAGGGGTCTGGATTCCTGAGTATGGGGTAGTTCTGGTCTCTCTGCAACCAGAACCATACTAACGACTTCGTCAGTAGCTGAAATATAAAGCAACAAAGGCTCACCAGGGTTCGGAGCTACCAGAATTGGTAGGGTGGTGAGGAACTGTTTCATCTCCTGGAATGCCTTCTCTGCTTCTTCGGACCATTGGAATGGTCCGGACTTCCTCAATAACTTGAAGAAGGGGAGTGCCCGTTCCGCCAGTCTTGAGATGAACCGGCTGAGGGCTACTAGACATCCAGTTAACTTTTGGACGTCTTTGATGCGGGTTGGTGGCCGCATGTCTTCAATGGCCTTAATCTTCGCCGGATTAGCTTCTATGCCCCGATGACTTACCTGGAAACCAAGAAGTTTTCCGGAGCTAACCCCGAAGACACACTTGTCTGGGTTTAGCTTTGTGCGGGTGGCCCGCAGCTTGTCGAAGACAGCCTGCAAGGTGTCAAGGAGTGACTCCTTGTTCCTGACCTTGACCATGATGTCATCGACGTACACTTCCACTATGTCTCTAATGAGTTCTTCAAAAGTTTTGTACATAGCTCGTACAAAAGTTGAAGCTGCATTCTTGAGACCAAAGGGCATGGCTGTATAACAGTACAATCCATCTACTGTGATGAATGAAGTATGCTCTTCATCTTCCCTAGACATCCCGATTTGATGATATCTGGAATATGCATCTAGGAAACACAGTAATTCACACCCGGAGGTGGAATCCACTATCTGATCTATTCTAGGTAGTGGGAATGGATCTTTTGGACATGACTTATTTAGTGTGGTGTAGTCGATGCACATCCGAAGCTTCCCGCCGGCCTTGGGCACAACGACTGGGTTTGCCAGCCATTTTGGATGGAAGACTTCTCGAATGAATCCGGCTTCAAGTAACTTCTTCACTTCTTGTCAGATGAAGTTCTGTCGCTCTACAGATTGCTTCCGAGGCTTCTGATGCACAAGCCGGGCATCAGGGTAGATCTTCAGATTGTGCTCAATCACTTCCCTGGGGATCCCAGGCATTTGTGACGGTTGGCAGGTAAACACATCGACGTTAGCCTGGAGGAAAGTGATGAGCGCGAGTTCCTATTTGTCGTTCAATCCCCCCGATATACGGGTGGTTTGAGCGGCATCGGAACCAATTTGGACGACTTTGACGGGAATGTCGGTGTCGCCGCTTGGCTGCACTCAAGGTGCAGAAGTCGAGCCTCGTTGATGAATGCTCGGGGGTTTTGGAGCTTGATCCTGCCTGGAGTCCTCCTCTTGCGCCGTGGTGAGTGCATGGAGTTCTTCCAGTGCAGTTACTCCGGCAGTGCGATCTCCGCGGATCCGGAGAACGCCTACTGGCGTTGGCATCTTCAACACCAGATAGCCATAATGAGCAGCTGCCATGAATTTATACAGGGCAGGTCTACCCAAGATGGTATTGAAGGGTAAGTTGATCTGAGCGACGTCGAAGACCAACTTCTTGGTGCGGTACTTCTCCCGTGTCCTGAAGGTAATGGGTAGAGTAATAGCTCCGAGTGGGGTGATGGCCCCCGGACCTACTCCGGAGAAAGGTCGAGAGGGGTGGAGATCCGAAGGTCGGAGCTGAAGCTTAGTGAAAGCTTCGAAGCTGATGAGGTTAAGCCCCGAACTTCTGTCTACCATGACATGGTGGAGCTGGATGTTATTAATGGTAGGAGATACCATCAAAGGTAACTGACCTACTCCAACCATGCTCTGAGGGCAATCCGAAGCATCAAAAGTGATGGCTATGTCCATCCACTTCCGATGAGGTTCCGGCCTGACTGTAGGAGATACAGCGGCCATATCCCGACGCATAGTCTTGATGACGCGACGGGAGGTGATATCCCATGATCCACCAAAAATGGTGTTCATGGTCTTCTGACGCTCGTTGTCAGAGATGTCAGAAACATCGTCGACGGAGGTGTAGACGGCCTTCAGGACCTTTTTGGGATCCTGAAACCCTAACTCCTCTTCAGCCGGAGCTTTGTCGACTTTTTGCTTTCCTTCCCTCTGTCGAAAAGGAGATTCTTCTCGGCGCTTGTTGTAGCGCTCATCAAGGTTTTGGACCTCCCAGCAGTCTTCCAAACTGTGGCTGCCCGTTTTATGAATGGGACACCACACTTTGGGTTTGCCACCGTCTTCAGAAGACGAGCGAGGTCGCTTCTCGGGGCGTGGCCCCAGGCCACCCGGAGTTGCAGCAGCTGCAACGTTGGATGTGCCAGCCGACGACTTCTTCTTGCTGTTGGTATTCTTTTTCTTCTTGCCACCCCCAGAGGTAGCGGCTTCTTCTTTAGAGGATTTCTTGTGACCCTCCAAGGTTGGTTTGGAGTGCATCTCACGGCCCTCTGCAGCTCTGGCACATTTGTCAGCCAAGCTGAAGAGTTTCGTGACACTGGTGATCTCCTTTATCGCTAGTTTCTCCAACATCTTCTTGTCCCGTACACCCTGTCTGAATGCCACAATGACAGAGGCGCTAGAGATAGAAGGGATAGTGTTTCGTACCTGAGAGAACCTCTGGATGAATGATCGCAAGGATTCTCCCCCTTTTTGTGCGACCGCAAAAAGGTCTAGTTCAGTGCCTGGTCGGGTGTATGAACTCCCGATGTTGGCAGTGAACTGTCGGCATAGCTCCTCCCAACTGTTGATAGAGTTGGGTGGAAGACTCATAAACCAGGACCTGGCCGTCCCAGTTAAGGCCACTGGAAAATAATTGGCCATCACAGCCTCGTTTCCTAAAGCTGCCAAGATTGCAGTGGAGTAGATCTGAAGAAATTCAGCGGGATTGACAATCCCGTCGAATTTTTCCGGCAGGTGAGGCTGGAACTTCTGTGGCCACCTAACCATGCGCAGGTGCATGGCCAGGGCTGAACAGCCTCCTCCGACTCCTTCAGGAGCAGAAAGGTCCTGAGCTTCCCGTCTTTCACGGGCACGCTCAATATGGACTCGGCCGTCCTGCTGGCGGTATCGGCGATCAAGCTCCGCCTGGAGGTCATGAGTCGAAATCCTGGATACCGTGTGAGTGCGTCGTGCCCCGGAGGGCAATGACGTCACTTGTTGTGATGCAACACGTCTCCTGCTATTGGAAACGTGCGGACCAAGTCTTCCAGACAAAGTCCGCCGCTGCGACGGGGCTCTTCCTGAAGGAGGAGGACCCTGGTTGCTGAGGCGTTCGGCTGCTGCTGCAACCAAATGCTCCACATCGGCCCTCCACTGCTCCAGTGCATCCCGGGATGCATCCGGAGGGTGTGGGCGTTGGAGATGAGCACGCGCTGCATGGAGCGCGTGTTCCGGGTTGTCATGATTTGCCGACGCAGTAATTGACGCCGGCGCACCATCATGTAATGGTGGAAGTGTGACTCCTGCTGGTGCTGAGGCTCCTGCTGGTGGCTGCCTATTGGAGGGATTGCCCCCAACAGCCTGAGCAGCAGGCTGACCATTGGATGATCCAGCAGCTGAGTTCACCATTCTCAGAATCTCGGGCACTCCCCCTACCTGGCGTTTGGAACCGGCAGATCTCCCTACACTGCTAAAGTGATAGGGGAGTTTGATGTTTGATGTGGGCGCGCGTAGATTCAAGAAGCTGAGTAGGAATTGACGCAGGAGACACAAGAGTTTATGTGGTTCGGGCCGCCTGAGCGTAATACCCTACTCCACGGAGGTGTTGGTGTTGTATTAACTGTATGAGCTTGTGTTGAGCGTCTATGGAGTGTGCCTCTCGCCCCCTGAACGTGTCGTTGGCCTGTCCTTTTATAGTACAAGGGCAGGCCGTTACAAGTTAGCCTGGCCCGACATGTGGCCCCGGCGGTTACTAGTATTGACACTTATTTAACACATTTAATTGCTCTTAATGACCCTGTAACGGGCTTTGACAGCACCGTTACTGCTGTTAAGATCGTCCGTTTAAGTGTCATTAATATGGCATTAATGACACATTATCGGGTCTTGAAGTCCTTGATTCCCCTTTGAAGATCCAGAGCCGTTGCGAGGTCTTCCGGAGGTTAGGGGCTGAAGATCCGACGATTGGACACATGGCAGCTCCGGAGCATACTGTAGGAAACAGGTAGCTCCGGAGCTACCTGACACGTGTCAGGTCCGGAGCTTCTCTCGGTCTGAGGTTAAGTCCGGAGGTGCCATTTTTGTACATGGCCCGGAGCTTCCCCCTTGTGGGCGGTAACTCCAGTTTGGTAGTACACGTGGCGACCCTGGGATTAACCATGTTGGAGAAGCGGGTCTGGTTATGTCTGACATGTGGGCCTCCGAGGGTCTTCAAATCAAGTATATGACTTTCCTTTGCGATCTTTGTAACCTCAAGGGGTGTACGGTTTCTAGGGTACCAACAGTGGCCCCCTGGACCTACCTCCGGGGAAGACCACTGGGGCGAAGTCATTCCGCCGGAGGTGGGTCCATCCTCGCGACTTTTAAACTGAGTCTTCAAGGTTCTTTGAAGGTGCCGTTGGCGAGGACTTGGAGTTAAATCCTCGCCGTGTGGCGCATCCCGCGTGCAGCAGATGAGATCTTTGGCGTGCGGATCTCACGCAATTGAAGGTCGCCGGTTCCCGATACGAAAACCATATCGGTTCCGCGCGCCTTGTCAGGCTGCCGCCTTTGGGCTTCCCGCCTCATGATGGCAACCGTTCGCCTGGGTATGAACCTCGACTTGATCGTCGGGGTCGTCCCGGGCCCGCTTGTCATCGGCTGGGTGGAATTTTTGGGTGGTATCTTTGACTTCCTTGCGGTTTCCATCCAAGCGTTGCGAGGGCTTACTTAAGAAGGAAAGAGCGCACCGTCGGGAGTTCTTTACGCCTCTCATCTGTTCTTGCGATCAAACTCCCAACTTGTGCTTCGCTTTTCTTCTCTTGCCTAGCCGTGCCGCGATGGAGTTGGGTCTCCGCGAGAGTCGCTTGAAGACCGACGGCGACCTGAAGAAGGTCCGGGCCCTCATGGGGTGGTCCTCGGACTTATTCAACCGCTCGGTCCGCGTCGGTGGAGAGCTCCCATTCGAGAAGGAGCATCCCGGCGAAATGGTGTACTTATCCTCGTACGCCATGGTGGAGTTGATCCCAACTTTTTCTTCCTTTTTCTTGATGCTGCTGGACTTTTATGCTTCGCAGCTATACCACCTTGGACCTCACTCCATTCTCCTCGTGTCTATCTTCGACCACTTCTGTGAGATGTGGGTGGGAATCCCCCTCTGCATCGAACTCTTCCGGACCTTCTTCACCGTTCACACCACCGGTAGAAGCAATGAGTACCTTGGCTTCTACTACTTCGTGAAGCGCAAGAAGTGCCCATTCAAGTACCTCCGGTCGTTCCCTTCTGGGAAGTGGGATGACTGGAAGAAGGACGGGATAGTCATTCGGGTGGAGGAGCATCACTACTGGAAACAGGTGAATAGACGATGGCCAAATAAATAGACGACGGGGCCGTCGTCTAGTAAGTAGTAGACGAAGGCTAAAAATCACCGTCGTCAAGTATTACCTTGTAGACGACGGTTGACCTAGACCGTCGTCTATTAGGTATCTGACGACGGCCGCCCGTCGTCAACAAGGGCCGTCGTCTGCTTCGGCCCAGGGTCGGGCCCATTCATAACGTTGTAGACGACGGCCCATCTGAACCGTCGTCTACAAGGAAATACTTGACGACGGCCTAGGTCAACCGTCGTAACCTAGGGCCTTGTAGACGAAGGTGGACGAAAACCGTCGTCTATTAAGGCTAAATAACCGCCGCTGCGCCCTTCGGCTTCCTCTCACTCGCTCATTCCCGCGCACGCGTTTCTCTCTTTCGTCGTGAGCCTTGGAGCCCGCCGCCGCCGTCGTCGACCCCGCCGCCACCTTTGGCCCAGGTACGCCCTCCCCGCCGCCCTCCCTCCCTCATCGGTGCGCCGCCCCGACGCCTCCCGTCCCGCAGCGCCCGCGCCGCCGCCCCCGACCCCGCTACGTGCCGCCGCCGTCGTGCCCGCCCCCGCACCACAGCGCGCTTCCCCGCCGCCGCCCCGGCTCGTCGCGCGTGCCGCCTTGGCCGCCTCCGCCTCCTTCTAGAGGCCGCCTCGGCCTCGGCGGCACTGCCGGCCGCACCACCGCCCTCCCCCGCGGGCCCCTCCCCACCGCCACCGCCCCCTCCTCGCCGACCCCTCCCCACTGCCACCACGCGCCCCCTCCTTGCCGGCTCCTCCCCACCGCCGGCCACTGTGCAGCACCGCCGCTCTTCCCTCCCCTCCCTCCCTCGTCCGTGCAGTGATTTAGTTGATTCAAATGCTAGATTTATTGATTTAGTTGATTCAAATGCTAGATTCAAGTGCTAGTTAGATGGTACATGTTATTGTTAGATGCTAGATGTTTTTGTTAGTTGCTAGATAAGTTAATATCACCCCCTACACATGATGGTTTCATGGCCTTTTTTCAAATGCT
Source organism: Tuctoria greenei (assembly GCA_036927565.1). NCBI lineage: Eukaryota > Viridiplantae > Streptophyta > Magnoliopsida > Poales > Poaceae > Tuctoria > Tuctoria greenei. Next base: position 169,062,375 of record JAYESD010000003.1, read on the forward strand.
AGATTCATTGATTTAATTGATTCAAATGCTATATTCAAGTGCTAGTTAGATGGTACATGTTATTGTTAGATGCTAGATGTTTTTGTTAGATTCTAGATAAGTTAATATCACCCCCTACACATGATGGTTTCATGGCCTTTTTTTCTCCTACAATTTGGCGGAAATTCCGTCACATCAAGGTTAAAAGAATAGAGGGGCGCCGGCGCCGATCCAGCTCTGTCCACTACGCGAGCACAGACTCACCGTCAAAGAGCATCTCAAGCACATCTCTCTCTCCTCATCTCGTTCCATCTCCCTTCCTCCCTCTAGCTCTGTCCCTCTCTCTTCATCTCCCTCTACCTCTTTCTCTCCCCCTCTCTCTTCATCTCCCTCTAGCTCTCTCTCCCCCTCAGCCTCTCTCCTCACCCCCTCTCTCTTTGTCTCTCGCTCCCTCCGCACCTTAATTTGGACCGTACAATGATCATTAGTTAGCTCCTTGCGCTCCTCGAGGTGGATCGGCTCATGATCGACGCCCCGAGTGATCATTAGTTAGGTAGTTTATAATGTTGTTCATAAATAATTGTTTATTACATAGTTTATTATATTGTTCATTAATTGGTACTTATTATTTATAAATATTTACTGCTATTGAGTGATTAATTAATATATGTAAATAAAGGGTTTCAGGCCGGCCTGGCCGGACCCGACACGGCATGACACGCAATAAATGCGTTCGTGTCGTATAGACTATTGTAGTGATAACTTATTCATAAAGGTGGCACAGAAGCAAACGGATTTGTCAGGACGTCAATGACCCACGATTGCGTGGACGGTGGAGCTGGACCCGCGATTAACTTTCCTCTCTCTCTTTCTCTACTTCTTTCCTCTCTCTTAAATGACTTCAAATTGAAAATGAGCAACGTAACCTATAGCAATGTATACCCGTTTCGGATCGGCACGTCTCACATGCCATGGCATGTGAGACGTGCTGGTTCGGAATTGCCCCTTTTTGGACAGCCTGGGAGTGACCGAGGGGGCGTGACTTGTGACGAGACGCGGGTTTGGATCTGGGCGAGATTTCGGTAGCATAACACTGTTGTTCTCTGCTGCACCATTTTTGGGCGTGCAGTGGAGAACAACGGGGTTATGCTGCCGAAATTTCGTTCGGATCCAGACCATGCGTCTCGTCATGAGCACGCTCCGCTCGGTCACTCTTGGGTGGGTTTAGGACCTATCTGCCTAGGTTGTAGGGCCGTGACATAACCTAACAATGAAACTAATAATGATTTGTCTGCTTTGAAGGTATACCGTGAGACATGGCTGAAGATCGCACTTGGATGTATACTGGTTGGAAAAAGGATGGGAATCACTCAGAGGAGTGGTTTATGAAGACAAATGCTTTCATAGAACGAGCTTTCTCGTTGTCAGACAACAGTAAGGTGCGGTGCCCATGCATCAAATGTCAGAATGCGAAGTGTTTTGAAAAAGTGACGTTGACGTTTCACTTGTGTCGAAACGGTTTCATGCAACGTTATGGGGTGTGGACCTTTCACGGTGAGACACCTTGTGAAGTCGTACAAGATCGAGATGAGGATGACAACACGGGGGTCAATATGATGGACGAGATGCTTGAGGCCCTAAATCCTGAATTGACGGAGGATCCTCCTACAACAGAGGCTGAAGCGTTTTTCACGCTTCTTAAAGCTTCAGAAGAGCCATTGCATGAACACACCAAAATGACACTCCTCACATTCATGACTAGATTTATGGCAGTTAAGTCTAAGTATTTCTTTTCTAACAACTGCCACAATGACCTTATCGACTTGATCAGAGATGCCTTTCCACAACCCCATAAATTGCCTAAGGATATGTATCAGTCAAAGAAATTGATTTCTGGTCTTGGTATGAAGTATGAGAAGATTGATATGTGTCCTGACAACTGCATGCTTTTCTGGAAAGAGCATGCCAATGAGAATAGGTGCTTAAAGTGTGATAAAGCGAGATTTGTCGAAGTTGTTAATGAAGACGGTGCAAAAGTAATGACTCAAGTCGCACAGAAGCAGCTTCGCTACTTGCCTGTCACACCTAGGTTGAAGCGTTTTGTTTCTCTAAAAAAAAACAGCTAGGCATATGAGGTGGCACAAAGAAGGTGTACGTGAGAATAACGAAATGATGGTGCACCCGTCTGACGGTGAAGCTTGGAAGGCGCTTGATCGTTTTGATCAAGATTTCGCCAATGATGCATGAAATGTTCGCATCGGTTTGGCGACAGATGGTTTCTCACCGTTTAGTACAAATGCCACACCATACTCTTGTTGGCCCGTGTTTGCTATTCCATACAACCTGCCGCCATCTCTTTGTATGAAGTATGAGTTCATGTTCCTTTGCCTTATTATACCTGGTCCGAATCATCCTGGTTCACAGCTGAACGTGATGTTGAAGCCGTTGATTGAAGAGTTGAAAATGTTATGGACAGGTATTGAAGCGTACGACTATTCGAAAAAACAGAAATTTAACCTTCGTGCTGCATACTTGTGGTGTGTTCACGATTTTCCAGCTTACGGCATGTTTTCTGGCTGGAGTACTCATGGTCGCTTGACATGTCCAATATGTGGTTCCGACACAGACTCCTTTCGTCTAAGTCATGGTGGCAAGATATCTTATTTTGATTTTCATCGATGGTTTTTACCGCCCAATCACGTGTTCAGGCAGCAGAGAAATGCCTTCAAGAAGGATACTGTTGTAAAAAAAAAGGATCACCGAAGCGTCTGAATGGTTCGGAGATTGCTGAACGGTTAAAAAATCTTGTGCCAGATGAAGATCGTCCTGGATATTTTGTTGGTTACGGAGTAGAACACAATTGGACTCATATTTCTGGAATATGGGAGCTACCATATGTGACGTCCTTAATTCTAATGCATAACGTTGATGTCATGCACCAGGAACGTAACATGGCCGAATGCATCATAAGCACCTGCTTCGATATTACGGGCAAAACGAAAGACAATATCAAGGCCCGGAAGGATCTGGCTGAGCTTTGTAACCGACCGACACTTGAGCTATCTGAAGTTGGTGGCAAACCACGAGCTTCATTCTGTCTTAGAGCAAAGGAAAAAAAGAAGTCATGAGGTGGTTGAAAAAGTTGAAATTCCCAGATGGCTATGCAGCTAGCTTGAGAAGAGCTGTAAATGTCAAGACTGGAAATCTCACTGGGTTGAAAAGTCATGATTACCACATAATCATGGAAAGACTTCTGCCGGTTATGTTTCGAGGCTATCTTGACGATGCGGTTTGGAAGGTGTTAGCCGAGCTTAGCTTCTTTTATAGACAACTTTGTGCTAAAGAAATCACAAAGGATATGATGGAGAAGTTGGAAAGAGAGATACCTGTGCTTCTATGTAAGATGGAAAAAGTTTTCCCTCCTGGATTTTTCAGTCCAATGCAACATCTTCTAATCCATCTTCCGTATGAAGCAAAGGTTGGTGGTCCTGTTCAGTATCGATGGATGTACCACATTGAAAGAGCACTCAGACGTCTGTAACCAATGGTTCGCAATAGGGCAAGGGTTGAAGGATGCATTGCTGAAGCATTTACACTGCAGGAGATAGGATACTTTTCAAGTGTCTATTTTGCAGAAGAACACAATGTTAATGCTTCCACGTTGCGTTACAATATGGACGAAGAACCCCCTTGTAGCGACCTCAACATTTTTCAGACGAGAGGCACCACTGTAGGTAGTGGGGCGAGCTACAGTGCTTCAACAGATGAAAAGACAGCTACTTTGTTGTATATGTACGCGAACACAGACGGGATGGACACTTATTTCCAGTAAGTGTTTGTTCGAAAATCTATAGTAATTGACGTGTAGTGTTATACATCTATGTTGATCATTCTAATTTTTTCTTTAATAGGGAGTTCGATCAACAATATTGGAAATCTAAGCAACAACCTACGAGCAAGCAAATACAATCGATGCGACATTATGGAGTAAATGGGGGGGGGGGCGAACTTTCAAACATTTTTTCGAGATCATGTAATGTTCTCTCTTACTAATTACATGTTGTTTTGAGACATGAAAGTATGCTAACGTCATTTGTTGGACAGTGCAAAAAACAAACCGAAGTCCATGAAGATTTGCGACAATTGTCGTATGGATCCATTAAAGTTAAAAGCTTTGGTCGATACAACGTGAATGGATTTCGATTTTGTTCAACTCAATTTGAAGCTCTTCGTCCTCTCACGGCAACATGTAATACCGGAGTTGTGACGAGGGCCATTGATGCACAGGGACGTGAAACTAATTACTATGGGATTATTAGAAAAATCCTTGAATTCAATTTTGCTGGGAATAAAGTCCTCAAAGTAGTCTTCTTTGATTGCGATTGGTTCGATCATAACAATGGAATTTGACAAAACCAATACGGCATGATAGAAGTCAAACACAAGGAGCGACTACGAGGTCACGACACATTCGTCCTTGCACACCAAGTCGAACAAGTGTATTATCTATGTTATACATGCGAAAAGCTTAATGCTTGGTGGGTTGTACACAAGGTGAATCCTCATGAACGGTTATATACACCAGACAATGCCGGGTACCGTGAAGATGAGGTTGACGTTGTTTACCAAGAAGAAGAGTTGCCAGATTATTTTGTCGTCGAGCCTGGTGAAGGACTCGATGACTTAGTTGGAGATGTAGAAGATCTAGAGACTCGTGCGATGAGAAAACGAAAACGGCAAACAAGCACGACGGGAGATAGATGGTCTTGTTTACGGAGTAGATTACATAATCGTGATACTGATGAATTTTAAAATCAAGTAACATTTCTTTAATATCTTCTTTATTTTTCTAAACTTTCTATAAAACTTATAACCAAATTATGCTTTGAATAGGATGTCGTCGAGTAGCAGACGACGACCGGCACGGGCCTTTTTGCCTCCCACAGCCCAGGCCGAGGGCAGTCAGTCCAGCAGAAGCAGACGACGGAGTTCCGAGACTCGGGGTTCTCGTCCTCTGCCAGACCAGGCTTTCGAGGGCAGTCAGTCTACCGGCGTTCGACGGGCTTAGTTGATGAGTCATCTTCCTGTCCAGCGATCACGACAGGTAATGAACATTTAATGACAATATTTGTTTAAGTAATTCTTTATTCTATATTTTGAATCTTATAAATTGTTAGGCTTCCTCCACGTCTGAGGACTCGGAGACTAGGGATCCTCCGGAGCCCACTTCAGGGCCTGCTTCGGAGCCTGAGCTGGAGACCACTTCAGAGCCTCCTTCCGGGCCTGATCAGGACCATGGTTCAGAGCCGGCTCCTGACGAGGTACCGGTTCCTAGGCGACGGACTCGTCAGAGTCACTACGTGGCTCCTCCTCCGGCTCCAACTAACCCAGATGATCGGATTGTTATTCGCCCGGTTGGCGATAGGTAAGTAAATCTCTAACATTTCAATTTACATATTATTAGACTTGTATAAATAATAATTGAGAATAAATTAACAGGTCTTGGTATGACTGTTCGTTAACTGGTCGGGGACGCCACCAGCAAGTGAACGGTGTCCTGGGTCGTCTAGTTCGGTTGCACTACCCCGGTGTGATGAACGGGGTAGCTGCTACGTCCTGGGACGACTACGCTAGGGCCGTGGACCTTGCCCACGGCAACCATCAGGAGGCCGTATGGCATGACTTCATGGTACGTATAATGAAAATTTTTGTAATACATTTGTAGTATTATATAGATTAAGAATACTTGTTTAATACAAATCTATTGTAGGCACGATACCGTTTGGAGGACGAGGCCACACAACTAGAACATGCTTGCTTCGTCTGTCATAACTGCGTGAGGAAGCTTGTGACGCAGTCGCTTTCGACGGCTCGCATTCAAGCTACCAAGGCGTACTTCAAGTTGCATCCGGACGAGGGTGAGCCCGGACAGTTCAGGGATGTGGCCGATAAGTACCTGACGGAGGAGCAGTACTTAGAGGTAAATGTTTTCATTCCACTTTGATTCATTATTGTATTGTGCAAAATGTTTTCAATCCAATAATAAATTATGTACAGGTCAGCGTAGCGTGGCTTGAGGCTCGGCCGGACGCCTACGCTGCCTTGTGTGCTCGTTGGGCGAGCGATGGCTTCCGAGACTTGTCCCAGACCCGTAGAGACAGTCAAGGGAAGGAATCGAAACATCGCTTAGGTGGGGAAGGATACGTCCGTAAGGCTAAACGAATGGTAAGTGTTATTCGAATTTTATTTAAGTAATTATATTATCTTCATTGTACTAACACGTATCCATAGGAGGTAGAGCTTGGTCGGCAGCCGACACCTATCGAGGTGTGGCAGAGGGGTCACGCAGGAGATGACCCCTCGCAGCCTGATCAGTTGTGTTCTCAGGCAGCTACAGATGTGGTGGTAAGTTAATTTGTTATGTTAATTATGTTCTCTCGTGACAGTTCTGAAGATGTTATTTTTCTGCATTTCCAGGTAAACTACGGACGGGAGGTGCGAAAGCTGCGAGGAGATGCTTTTGATTATGTGCATGCTCCGGAAATTGACGGTCAAGCTGCGTACGCAAGCGGCGGCGGTAAACCTCATGGACGGTGAGATTTCTTATTTTTTGTTTACTATCATGAACTTTCAATGATACACAAAATAATCATATTACTGCATTATATAGGATGGGTATCTTCGATGGCGAGGTGTACTCGAGGGATGCGCGCTCTGCCTCGAGAGCCTCTTCATCGCAGCAGGGTGGATCCAGCAGCAGCAGCAGAGCTGCGGAGCTGGAGCTACAGAGCGTCCGTGAGGAGTTGCAGAGGACGCAGGCAGCTCTCAGACTTAGGGACGAGACGCTCGTAGCGAGGGACGCGATGCAGGCAGCGGCGTTGAGGGCTCGAGACGAGTATCAAAACTCGTTCATGCTACAGTTGCAAACTGCCTTTCAGGTAAATTCTGAACTCTGACTATTGTACTTATTACTTGTCATATAAAAATGTTATGTGAATTGATGTGGTCTATATTTTGCAGGCTGTGGCGGCAGGACAGCAGACAGTTTTTCCGCAGTGGGCGCCGCCACCGTTGGAGCTACCGCAGATGCAGTTCCCGATAGGAGCCCAGGTACACATCTATTTTAATTTAGTCATAACTAGTATACTTAGTTCATATTGATATTGATATTGATAAAACTTGGTCAAAATTGCTAAAACTTACTCAAACTTAGTGAAAATTGCTCAAACTTAGTTCATATTGATGGAACTTGCTCTAACTTGCTCAAACTTAGCTAAAATTGGTCAAACTTAGTTGATATTGATGAAACTTGGTCAAAATTGCTAAAATTAGTTAAAATTGCTTAAACTTAGTTGTTATTGATGAAACTTGGTCAATATTGCTAAAACTTGCTCAAACTTAGTGAAAACTACTCAAACTTAGTTGATATTGATGAAACTTGCTCAAACTATCTCAAACTTAGTTAAAATTGCTTGAACTTAGTTGATATTGATGAAACTTGGTCAAAATTGCTAAAACTTGCTAAAACTTAGTGAAAACTACTCAAACTTAGTTGATATTGATGAAACTTGCTCAAACTATCTCAAACTTAGTTAAAAATGCTTGAACTTAGTTGATATTGATGAAACTTGGTCAAAATTGCTAAAACTTAGTTCAATATGTATTTATTACTATTAACTTGGCTAATCATACTTTTAAATCACAGACATCGGGGACAGAGGCTCGCACACCATCGCCGCAGGTTGCACCGCATGGAGGGCACGACGAGGAGCTTCTTCACTCCGGTAGTGGTCGGGGTAGTAGTCATATGTAGTGTCGATAGTGTCATTTGTTTGATGTGGATGAGTGACTTTGATATTTGTTATGTTCTGCGTGTTTTGTGATGTGGATGAGTGTACATATCTGTTTTGTGATGTTCTGTGTTCTGGCCATAGAGCCGGGTAGCATTTTCTATTTTTTTTAAAAAAATTGCTAACCTTATAGACGACGGTTTTTATACAGTACCGTCGTCTATAAGGCTTGTAGACGACGGTATGACCAAACCGTCGTCTACAAGAGCTTTATCGACGACGGTTTTCTATACAGTACCGTCGTCTATTCTTTATAGACGACGGTTTTCTATACAGTACCGTCATCTATAAAGCAATAGACGACGGTACAACCAAGCCGTCGTCTATGAGACCCGCAGGGGGAGCCACGTGGCAGGATCTATAGACGACGGTCTTAACCGACCGTCGTCTATGGACACCCCAATAGACGACGGTGTTAACAGACCGTCGTCTATAAGTCCCGCGGGGGAGCCACGTGGCAGGCCCTTTTAGACGACGGTGATAATGCACCGTCGTCAATAAGGCTCCCGGGTTGCCACGTGGCACTGGCCAACCACAGACGACGGCCTGTTCTGGCTGTCGTCAACAAGATTATAGACGACGATTACCATCGTCTATAAGTTTATAGACGACTATTAGTCGTCGACGGCCAGGAACCGTCGTCTATAAGTATATACCGTCGTCAATAACTTATAGACGACGGTTTCGTCCTTATTGACGACGGTTTCTGGCCGTCGTCTATGGATCAGTTTCCTGTAGTGCATGAGAGGCTGGAGCTGCCCGAAGGCCTCCCCAACATTGGCACGACGATCTGGAGTGAAGCTCCGGTGCTAGCGGACGCCTTCGACCCTGTTCTGACCAGGATTCGCCGGTGCGTGGAGGAGGGATTAACCCCTCAATCGGTGTTTTGTAACTTCCTGGTCAACAGGTGGGCACCGCCAAAGAAGAGGGAGAAACTCGCTTGGGCCCTCAACAGCATGATGGACGACGACCAGGTCGAAACCGGGTTGAAGTCCAACATGGTGGGGAAAACCTTGGAGTTCCACCTCAAGAAGTTCCAGCACGGCATCAACGTCGAAGGCGACGACTTAACTCCACCGTCTGCTTTTCTTCCTCTGAACGTAGATGTGGAGTTCAGCAGGGAGCTCCGACGGAAGATGCCCGTGCTTGACGACCTTGGTGTCGTCGAGAGAAGGTCGACCACCGGGGTAGCGATCCTCGGAGTGCCCAAGGATGGTTCCGACCTTGCTCCGAAGCCGAGGGAAGAAGTTGTCGGCAAGGGTAAGGAGCTGGCGGAAGAACCTGTGAGCCGGAAGAGGAAGCTGCAGTATGCCGACGGAAGGTCCGTCAGGCCCGCTACTTCTGCGTCGGCTCCTTCACCCCAGAGGGGAAGGTCCTCTACAACTGTGGCGACTGTTCCCGCAGTGGGGTCCTCCCGGAACGTGACTGTTCCCGCAGTGGGGTCCTCCCGGAGCGCGACTGTTCCCGCAGTGGGGTCCTCCCGGGGTGTTAGCTCCGGGCAAGCGACTCCAGCACCTGGGCCGGTGGAGGCCTCCAGGTCTGGGGGTTCTTCCCGATCCAGGAGGGCTCCGACTCGGGAAACACCCGTGGCTGCGACGAGTTCCGGGGGGCCTTCCGGAGCTTCCACGCCGGCTATGACCAGCCCAGAACGCCCGGGAAAAAGGTTCCGCGCAAGCTGGTGCGGAAGCCTCCCAAGGTAATTTTTAATCTCTACCTTGGACAATTGTTTTAATTGTAGCAACTGTTTTTTAATTTTCTTCGTTCATCATCTGCAGCGTCCCCAAGAAGGGGAGCGAGGCTCCACCCTCAGCCACAGTGTCTGAGGCCGTGAGGGTGGGAGCTTCTGCTCCTGTCCCGGTGCTGCCCCAAGTGGTGTCTGAAGCTGCGACAGCTTCGGCGCCGTCTGTCGTGGTCATGGACCTCGACTCATCCCCAGAAGTTCCCGTGGTAGCGCCGGACCACGGGAGTGAAGATGCGCCAGCGGCACCTGTCCCGGGTGTTGAAGCTCTGGGTCCTGCTGCTGAGATGATGGAAGCTCCGGCTGTTGAGCCGGAGGAAGCAGTAATCCTGGCCTCTAAGCCGGAAATTGTCGAAGCCCCGGCGGTTGAGCCAGAGGTGACTGAAGCTCCGGCGTGCGCGCTGGTAACTAAAGTAGTTCCGGCAGTTGGGCCAGCTACCTCTGAAGCACCGGCCACTGAGCCGGTCATTGTTGGAGCTCCGGCCACATGGGCCGGTTGATGTTGAAGATCTTCTGGCTCCTGAGCCGGTTGTTGAAGAGATAACAGAACTTGAGCCCCCATCGAAAGAGGTGCCCAGACTGGAGCCAGCAGCAGCTCCTGCTCCAGAAGCGACGACGTCGGAGGTACCTGCGGCCGAGCCGGAGTGCCCAAGCGAAGTCGCTGGCACCCTGCCTGAGGGGGTGAACGAAGACCCGGCGGTGGGGCCTTCTTCGATGGCGAATGAGGCCATCCCGGAGGACGGCTCTAGTGCCATGGAGACTCAGGGGACCACTCTTGTGGAGTGGGACCCAATTTTTGTATCTGAAGACCCGCTGGAACCAGCGGAGGAGACCCCAGCAGGTCCGGAACCCATCCCGTTGTCACTGTCTATTGACAACGCATGTTCCAGTCTGCGTCAAGTCCAACTGGCCTTCTTCCACGACAGCAAGGCTCTTGATGAGGAGTGCCAAACCCTTAAGCGGTGGCATAACCGGCTCTACTTCGAGACCAAGCTGACACACGGCTCTACTGAGGCCATCCCGGAGGACGGCACCGGGACAGGAGCAGAAGCTCCCACCCTCACGGCCTCAGACACTGTGGCTGAGGGTGGAGCCTCACTCCCCTTCTTGGGGACACTGCAGATGATGAATGAAGAAAATTAAAAAACATTTGCTACAATTAAAACAATTGTCCAAGGTAGAGATTAAAAATTACCTTGGGAGGCTTCCGCACCAGCTTGCGCGGAACCTTTTTCCCGGGCATTCTGGGCTGGTCATAGCCGGCGTGGATGCTCCGGAAGGCCCCCCAGAACTCGTTGCAGCCACAGGTGTTTCCCGAGTTGGGGCCCTCCTCGATCGGGAAGAACCCCCGGACCTGGAGGCCTCCACCGGCCCAGGTGCTGGAGTCGCTTGCCCGGAGCTAACACCTCGAGAAGACCCCACTGCGGGAACAGTCGCGCTTCTGGAGGACCCCACTGCGGGAACAGTCGCGTTCCGGGACGACCCCACTACGGGAACAGTCGACGCAGTTGTAGAGGACCTTCCCCTCCGAGGAGAAGGAGCCGACGCAGAAGTTGCGGGCCTGATGGACCTTCCGTCGGCATACTGTAGCTTCCTCTTCCGGCTCACAGGTTCTTCCGCCAGCTCCTTACCCTTGCTGACAACTTCTTCCCTCGGCTTTAGGGCAGGGTCGGAACCATCTTTGGGCACTCCGGGGATCGCTACCCCGGTGGTCGACCTTCTCTCGACGACACCAAGGTCGTCAAGCACGGGCATCTTCCGCCGGAGCTCCCTGCTGAACTCCACTTCTACATTCAGAGGAATAAAAGCAGACGGCGGAGTTAAGTCGTCGCCTTCGACGTTGATGCCGTGCTGGAACTTCTTGAGGTGGAACTCCAAGGTTTTCCCCACCATGTTGGACTTCAACCCGGTTTCGACCCGGTCGTCGTCCATCACGCTGTTGAGGGCCCAAGCGAGTTTCTCCCTCTTCTTTAGCGGTGCCCACCTGTTGACCAGGAAGTTACAAAACACCACTTGAGGGGTTAATCCCCCCTCCACGCACCGGCGAATCCTGGTCAGAACAGGGTCGAAGGCGTCCGCCAGCACCGGAGCTTCACTCCAGATCGTCGTGTCAATTTTGGGAAGGCCTTCGGGCAGCTCCAGCCTCTCATGCTCCTCCACCCGAATGACTATCCAGTCCTTCTTCCAGTCATCCCACTTCCCAGAAGGGAACGACCGGAGGTACTTGAATGGGCACTTATTGCTCTTCACGAAGTAGTAGAAGCCAAGGTACTCATTTCTTCTACCGGTAGTGTGAACGGTGAAGAAGGTCCGGAAGAGTTCGATGCAGGGGGGGATGCCCACCCACATCTCACAGAAGTGGACGAAGATAGAAACGAGGTGAATGGAGTGAGGGCCAAGGTGGTATAGCTGCAGACCATAAAAGTCCAGCAGCATCAAGAAAAAGGAAGAAAAAGGTGGGATCAACCCCACCATGGCGTACGAGGAGAAGTACACCATTTCGCCAGAATGCTCCTTCTCGAATGGGAGCTCTCCACCGGCGCGGACCGAGCGGTTGAAGAAGTCCGAGGACCACCCCATGAGGGCCCGGACCTTCTTCAGGTCGCCGTCGGTCTTCAAGCGACTCTCGCGGAGACCCAACTCCATCGCAGCACGGCTAGGCAAGAGAAGAAAAGCGAAGCACAAGTTGGGAGTTTGATCGCAAGAACAGATGAGAGGCGTAAATAACTCCCGACGGTGCGCACTTTCCTTCTTAAGTAAGCCCTCGAAACTCTTGGATGGAAACCGCAAGGAAGTCAAAGATACCACCCAAAAATTCCACCCAGCCAATGACAAGGGGGCCCGGGACCACCCCGACGATCAAGTCGAGGTTCTTACCCAGGCGAACGGTTGCCATCATGAGGCGGGAAGCCCAAAGGCGGCGGCCTGACAAGGCGCGCGGAACCGATACGGTTTTCGTATCGGGAACCGGCGACCTTCAATTGCATGAGATCCGCACGCCAAAGATCTCATCTGCTGCACGCGGGATGCGCCACACGGCGAGGATTTAACTCCAAGTCCTCTCCAATGGCACCTTCAAAGACCCTTGAAGACTCAGTTTAAAAGTCGCGAGGATAGACCCACTTCCGGCGGAATGACTTTGCCCCAGTGGTCTTCCCCGGAGGTAGGTCTAAGGGGCCATTGTCGGTACCCTAGAAACCGTACACCCCTTGAGGTTACAAAGATCTCAAAGGAAAGTCATATACTTGATTTGAAGACCCTCGGAGGCCCACATGTCAGACATAACCGGACCCGCTTCTCCAACATGGTTAATCCCAGGGTCGCCACGTGTACTACCAAACCGGAGTTACCGCCCACAAGGGGGAAGCTCCGGGCCATGTACCGAAATGGTACCTCCGCACTTAACCTCAGACCGAGAGAAGCTCCGGACCTGACACGTGTCAGGTAGCTCCGGAGCTACCTGTTTCCTACAGTATGCTCCAGAGCTGACACGTGTCCAATCGTCGGATCTTCAGCCCCTAACCTCCGGAAGACCTCGCAACGGCTCTGGATCTTCAAAGGGGAATCAAGGACTTCAAGACCCGATTAAGTGTCATTAATGCCATATTAATGACACTTAAACGGACAATATTAACAGCAGGAACGGTGCTGTCAAAGCCCGTTACAGGGTCATAAGAGCAATTAAATGTGTTAAATAAGTTTGAATACTAGTAACTGCCGGGGCCACATGTCGGGCCAGGCTAACTTGTAACGGCCTGCCCTTGTACTATAAAAGGACCGGCCGACGACACGTTCAGGAGGCGAGAGGCACACACCATAGACGCTCAACACAAGCTCATACAGTTAATACAACACCAACACCTCCGTGGAGTAGGGTATTATGCTCAGGCGGCCCGAACCACGTAAACTCTTGTGTCTCCTGCTTCAATTCCTACTCACCTTCTTGAATCTCCACGCGCCCACACCGAACATCAAACTCCCCTATCACTTTAGCAGTGTAGGGAGATCTACCGGTTCCAAACCACCGACAGCTGGCCAATGCGGTTGTCGTCCCCAAAGGTGGCAGTAAGCCTCGGATGTGCATTGACTACACCAACCTCAACAGAGCATGTCCTAAAGATCCCTTCCCTCTCCCTACAATTGATCAAATTGTATATTCAACTTCAGGGTGTGATATTCTATGCTTTCTAGATGCATATTTAGGGTTCCACCAAATCTCAATGTCTAGAGAGGACGATGAATATACCACATTTATAATTGTAGATGGGCTTCACTGCTATGTCTCCATGCCTTACTGTCTTAAGAATGCCCTCCCCACCTTTGTATGAGCTATGCATAAAACATTCAGGGACCTCATTCGAGACCTAGTAGAGGTATATGCTGATGATATTGTAGTTAAAATCCATTCACGTACATCATTACTAGAAAACTGTCCTGCGCCAGTCCAGACCGTTCGTCTGGACTGAAGAAGCGGAGAAGGCATTCCGCAAACTAAAGCAGCAGCTGACGACACTGCCAATAATGGTGGCACCGGAGCCCAGGGAGCCCCTGTACCTCTACATCGCCGCCACAACAAAGGTGGTAAGCATGGTTTTGGTTGCAGAGCGGGCCGGTCGACAGCAGCCCCGACAGAAGGAAGGGACCCCTGTCGTTGACTCTGTGCCCCAGGGCTTGGAGCTTGCAAAGGGCCCCAATGACAGAGAAGCCTCTGGGTCCCAACAACCAGAAGGCATCTGAGCCTCTAGGTCCCAGCCCCCAGAGGATGTCCGGGTCCCCCTAGGGGGCCTTGGAGGTCAAGAAGCCTTTGGGGCCCAGCCCCCAATGGAAGCGCCTGCCCAGGAGACATGAGGTCGCTGGACCTGGAGCAGAAGGAAGAAGATGTGCCAGGTTCCCCGAAAGGGTCCTGGACCATCCAACGCCCAGTCTACTTCATAAGCGAAGTCCTGCATGAGGCAAAGAAAAGGTACCTCAAAGTGCACAAGCTGCTCTAAGCGGTGCTAATCGCATCGAGGAAGCTCCGCCATTATTTCCAGGCACACCGAGTATCATTGGTGACTTCGTTCCCACTAGGAGTAGTGTTGCACAGCCCGAACGCAACTGGCAATATCGCCAAGTGGGCAACTAAATTAGCAGAGTTCGAGCTTGATTTCTTGCGACGACATGCGATCAAGAGTCGAGCTCTGGCAACTTTGTTGCAAAGTGGATCCCTTCACTGAGCAACCCAGGGGGCCGGGAGATCAGTGAGCCGGAGCCTAGGGCTTCGGTGCTTACCGGACCCCACTGGACGATTTTCTTTGATGGATCCACAAAGAAGCAAGGAGTTGGAGCCGGTGTACTGCTCACCTCGCCAATGGAGGAGCAGTCCAGGTATGCAGTGCGCCTCGACTTAAAGGCTACCAACAACATGGCAGAGTACGAAGCCCTCATCTTTGGGCTCACAGTTGTGCAGGGTCTCGGTGTCCAGCAGATGGTGGTCAAGGGAGACTCCCAGCTAACCATCAAGCAACGACGGCGTGAGTGCTGCTGCAACGACCCGCAGCTCGTGGCATATCTGATACATGTCAAGAAGATGGATTCGAGGCCCTAGATCTCGACCGTGTGCCACGCGCCGACAACTCCATCATCGATGCCATGTCAACCATGGCTTCCACAGGAGCCCCCGTTCCAGAGGGGGTCTTCAGCAGGTGGTTGGTGCGGTTGACCGCTACGCCGGTAGGGCCTGATGAAGAAGGTGTGCCCAGCTCCATAGAGCTGGCAACCACGGCAGCCCTGTGACCATGGGGGCCACCAAGGTTGTTGAGCGTCACTAGGGATCCCCAATCACCTGGCACCCAAGATCTGGAAGTCGAGGAGAGTCCCCATGCGTGGATCAAGGAGGTTTGGGACTACTTGAAGGAGAACCTTCTCCCGGAGGACCCAGCATCTGCTGAGAGGATTGCGAAATGCTACATGCTGGTAGAAGGTGATTTCTGCCGATGTGGTGCCAACAACGTACTGCTATGATGCATAACTCGGCAGGAAGGTTGCGACTTGCTCGCAGAAATCCACGAAGGAGAGTGTGGGAATCACGCGGCCTCCCGCACGCTAGTTCGCAAAGCTTTCCGTCATGGTTTCTACTGGCCAACAACACTACAAGACGCCGTTGAACTAGTCAAGAAGTGCAAAGCGTGCCAGTTCCACGCCAAGCAAATTCACACCCTAGTGCAGTCACTGCAGATGATCCCATCCTCCTGGCCTTTTGTGGCCTGGGGGCTAGATATCCTAGGACCCTTCCCGAGGGCAGTCGGAGGGTTCCAGTTCCTCTACATCGCCATAGATAAGTGCACCAAGTGGCCGGAGGCAGCCCCAGTGATCAACATCAACAAGGAGTCCGCAGTCAAATTCATCAAATAAATGTCTGTAGGTTTGGGGTCCCGAACAGGATCATCACCGACAACAGGACCCAGTTGACCAGTGTAGCTTTCCAACACTACTGTGAAGACCTCGGTGTCCAAGTTTTTTATGCATCTGTGGCTCATCCAAAGAGCAACGGACAAGTCGAAAGGGCCAACACTGAGATCCTTAGGGGCCTCAAGACACCCACATATGACAGCTTGGATAAGCATGGTGCCAAGTGGGACAAAGAGCTCTCCTGTGCACTATGGGCAAGAAGGACGTCACCCAGCCGTGCCACAGGAGAAACACATTTCTTTCTGGTATATGGGGCCGAGGCCGTCCTCCCCCAGAGATCGTTGTGGGCTCGTTCAGAGTTCGAGCGTTCGATGCAGCCTCATAGGACCAGCTCCGACGAGAAGACGTCGAGCTCATTGACGAAGAAAGGAGGCACGCCACCATCCAAAATGCACATTACCAAAAGGCACTAAGGCGCTACCAAGAGCGGTTTGTGCGGAGTAGAGAGCTCAAGACAGGTGACCTGGTGATGCGGCGCATACTCTCTCGAGAAGGGTCGCACAAACTTTCCCCCAGCTGGGAAGGCCCTTTCCGAGTGATACAAGTACCCCCCCACCCCCCAGATTTGTCCGCCTCATGACGGAAGAAGGAGAGCCCCTCCCCAACCCATGGAACAAGAGCACCTCTGTAAGTTCTATCCCTAAGCTTAAAAGTAGGACAGTGTAGGGTGTCATGGTGCCAAGGAACGACATGTAGGATAACCAATCCTTGGAGGGACAGTTCCAGAGTGTTCAGCTGTATAGCTTGGTCCTGTACCCTAAGCAAACACTCTACACCCTTGCCAACTGGAGTGGGTTGTTGCCTTATTGTAAAGCCAATTCACTCCTGTGAACACCAATGATAAGAAATTCACTGTCTTACCATATGCTTTTTCTTATGCTCACTTGTGTTACTAGTTAATTTTGTGATCAATCAAACTAGACTCATCTTCCGTAAATCGTTTTCGTGTACTTGGTGAAATCTTTCTGTATCGCCCCGAGTAGAGTCATGCAACCCTGCTACAAGAGGACATATTTGAGGTACCTGGAAGGTTTGTTTAAACCTCGTGGCTGCCCTCTTACTTGGGGCCTTGTGGTGCCAAATGGTTCCCCGCAAAAGGCCAATGCCGAGCTGGAGGTCCAGAGCACGCAGCATGCTTAGCTTGGTCATGTACCTAAAGCGTGTGCGCTTTGCCTCCCAGTGCTGAGGCTAAGTACCGGGGGCCAGGACGCTCACACCCTGAATAAGAAGGAAGTCAGACCCTGAGTGCCAATGCACATAATTACCCAAATCCCGTGTACCATCCCACGACTATAAGACATGACTATACTTAATGATAGGAAAAGATCACTAGTGAGCAAAACAATATGCACCTCCGTTATGTGTGTAGGACATACAAAGCAGGGTGGAATGGGGCATCCAGCTCTGACACCTCCCAAGGATCCTGCCGTCGACGTCCCAGAACGTCAACGTCAGCACCAAGCGCGAATAAGTGAGTAAACACTTCTTCCCCCGCACTTGTTGCTAACAGGTTTCTCTTGTGATAGCATGTACACCTGGGGCCTCCCGTCGATGACTTCATAACGATGGTGGACGACGCCAGAGCATCTAGCCCCGGCACCTCCTAGGGGGCCCGCCATCAACGTACCTACAAAGATGGTGGGCGACACCAGAGTATCCAGCTCCGACACCTCCCAGGGGCCCACCGTCGACATACCTACGAAGATGGTGGGCGACACCAGAGCATCCAGCTCCGACACCTCCCAAGGGGCCTCCTGTTGACGTCCGAGAATGTCAACGACAGCGCCAAGCACGAATTAATGTGTAAACTCTCCTGCCCCGCACTTGTTGCTAACAGGATTCTCTTGCGATAGCCTGTACACTTGGGGCCTGCCATCAACGACTTCACGATGGTGGTGGATGACGCTGAAGCATCCATCCCTGGCACCTCCCAGGGGGCCTGCTGTCGGCGTACCTAAGAAGATGGTGGGCGACGCCAGATCATCAAGCTTCGGCACCTCACAGGGGGCCTGCCGTCAACGTTTCTACGAAGATGGTGGGCGAAACCGGAGCATCCAGCTCCAGCACCTCCCAGGGGGCCCACCGTCAACGTACCTACGAAGATGGTGGGCAACGCTGGAGCATCCAACTCTAGCACCTCCCAGGGGGCCTACCGTCGACATCTCAGAATGTCAATGACAGCACCAAGCGTGATTAAGTGAGTAAACTCTCTTGCCCCGCACTTGTTGCTATCAGGTTTCTCTTGCAATAGCTTGTACACCAAGGGCCTGCCGTCGACGACTTCACAACGATGGTGGACGACGCCAAAGCATCGAGCCCTGACACCTCCCAGGGGGCCCACCGTCGACATACATACGAAGATGGTGGGCGACGCCCGAGCATCCAGCACCGGCACCTCCCAGGGGGCCCACCATCGATGTACCTACGAAGATGGTGGGCGACGCCAGAGCATCTAGCTCTGGCACCTCCCAGGGGGCCCGCTGTCGATGTACCTACAAAGATGGTGGGCGACGCTGGAGCATCCAGCTCTGGCACCTCCCAGGGGGCCTGCTGTCGATGTTTCTACAAAGATGGTGGGCAACACCAGAGCATCCAGCTCTGGCACCTACCAGGGGGCCCACCGTCGGCGTTCCTATGAAGATGATGGGCGACGCCGGAGCATCCAGCTCCGGCACCTCCCAAGGGGCCTCCCGTCAACGTCCCAGAACGTCAACGACAACACCAAGCGCGGATAAGTGAGTAAACTCTCCTACCCCACACTTGTTGCTAACAGGTTTCTCTTGTGATAGCCTGTACAGCAGGGGCCTACCGTCGATGACTTCATGACGATGGTGGACAATGCCGAAGCATCCAGCCCCGTCACCTCCCAGGGGGCCCGCCGTTGATGTTTCTACTAAGATGGTGGGTGACACCAGAGCATCCTGCTCTGACACCTCCCACGAGGCCCGCCGTTGACGTACCTACGAAGATGGTGGGCGATGCCGGAGCATCCAGCTCCGACACCTCCCAACGGGCCTGCTGTCGACATCCCAGAACATCAACTACAATACCAAACAAGAATAAGTGAGTAAACTCTCCTGCCCCGCACTTGTTGCTAAAAGGTTTCTCTTGCGATAGCCTGTACACCAGGGGCTTGCAGTCGACGACTTGATGACGATGGTGGACGACACCAGAGCATCCAGCCCCGACACCTCCCAGGGTGCCTGCCGTCGACGTACCTACAAAGATGGTGGGCGACACCGGAGCATCCAGCTCTAGCACCTCCCAGGGAGCCCACCGTCGACGTTTCTACAAAGATGGTGGGCGACACCAGAGCATCCAGCTCCAGCACCTCCCAGGTGGCCCGCCATCAACGTAACTATGAAGATGGTGGGCAACGGCGGAGCATCCATATCTGGCACCTTCCAAGGGGTTTGTCGTCGACGTCCCAGAACGTCAATGACAGCACCAAACGCGAATAAGTGAGAAAACTCTCCCGCCCCGCACTTGTTGCTAACAAGTTTCTTTTGCATCAGCCTGTACACCAGGTGCCTGCCGTCGACGACTTCACAACGATGGTGGACAACGCCGGAGCATCCATCCCTGACACCTCCTAGTGGGCCCGTCGTCGACGTACCTACGAAGATGGTGGGCAACGCCAGAGCATCCAGCTCTGCCACCTCCCAGGGGGCCGCCGTCGACGTACCTACGAAGATGGTGGGCGACGCCGGAGCATCCAGCTCTGGCACCTCCTAGGGTGCCCGTCGTCGACGTTTCTACGAAGATGGTGGATGACACCAGAGCATCCAGCTTTGGCACCTCCCTGGGGGCCTGCTGTCGACGACAACACTTAGGAAAACCTCGACACTGCCGATAGGGGCAAGCCGAGACCAGTCACTCGTGCTCCACTAGTCTGTTGGGGGCCTATCGAAGACACCCTGTGTTCAAGTGGCAGGCGTACCCAACAATATGGCCACGCCTCTCTCAGGGGGGTTCCATAGGCAGGACATCACCTTGGGACAAACCGGGCGTGTCAACTATGCAAGCGTTGGTCCCTAAAAGGCTAACGGCATCAACAAAGGCTCTTCCAGACCTTACACAAGAAAAGGAATTGGGGCAACTTTTTGTTAGCACGCAACAAAGCCAATAAGCAAAACAACATGATTCCAAATGCATGAATATTTATTTTCACAAAGGGGTCATCCCCGAATACAAAAACATGGCACCTAGGTGTCGCCGGCCTCAACTCCGCTGGCACAAAGAAGCGACCTCCTTGGAAAGATCTTGGACTTCGGCCCTAGCCTCATCCTCTAGCTCATCAAGGGGACCTTTCTCCACCGGCTCTAGCAGGATCTTAGGGTACCAGCTTCGGAACCACACCAGGACGTGGCATGCCACCAGCTTAGCTAGCCCCTTTCCTTCGGCCTCTAGCCGCCTTGCAAGGATGGTGTTCAGCGACCCCAACAACGAAAAGAGGGACTCCAGGGTAGGAGCAGTTGGGCCACTCCCTGAGATGGCTCCGCATGCGGCACGGGACCCAGGCCGAGGGGTTCCAGCACCGCCCTAACACGGGCCAAGCAATCCCAGACCCCTTGTGCCCCGGCCATACGGGAGTCCTAGAGGCTCTTCGCCTCTCCCTATGCAGTCACCACCCGGTCAGCAAGCTCCCAAGCATGATGCTCTAGGTCACCCTCTCAGCGATGGATGGTCAGCTCCAAGTCCTGCAATGCCCGACGTTTCTCCTCCTGACTTCGGGAGACCTCCTCCACTTTCGCCGCGAAGTACCGTTTCGCATTAGCAACGGCAACCTCGTGACGGAAAAACTCTAGACGCTGATCCTCGCACAGTTTCAGGTGGGTGTCGGCGGCAGCATGGGCCTTCAAAGCTTTCACCTCAAGCTCTTTGTTCTTGGTGTAAACCAGCTTCACCAAGCGCCGCTCCTCTGCAAGCCGATCCCACTCTTGGGTGAAAGCAGTCTGCGTCTGGCGCAATATCGACTGAGCCGTGGCAATAGCGTCGCATAGAGGGATTGGCTCGAGCGTCGCCACCGACATTTGTCCCTCTGTCCCTCCTACCGACGCCGCAGCAGACACCAGCTCTCAGGGACCAGAAGCTTCACAGGGAGCGTGAACCGCCTTGCCATAGCCCGGTGCTGAAGCCCCTCCTTCACTACAGGGGTATCACCGAGAGCCGGTGGTCGGTTGCCATGCTGGGCGTCGATGACGTCAGACGCTGACGCCGCTTGAACGACCAGCAAGTTAGCCCCACCAAGGGAGGCATCCATGACCAAGGTTGTTCCCTCCGTGCCGGGTACCTCCTCGCCCGGCACCTCTGCGTCGGGCACCTCCTCACCTGGCACTTCATCGTCGGGCACCACCTAGCCTAGCATGGCCAAGCTTGGCACCACCTCTGCCACACCTGCCTCAACAAACGGGGGTGCAGGGTCAACAGCGGCACCTACGGCCGATGCACCTTCGGGCGTAGGAGGCGATGCGGCAGACCTCGTTCTGTTACCGTTAAGGGCAGGAGCAATCAGGTCCACCCCTAGAAGCACCAGGGGCACCAAATTTGTTGATGAAGCCCTGAGAAACCAAGATAAAATTTCGTAAGAACAAAAAAGGAAAGAAGAGAAATAGCAGAGGGAAGAATCTACGACTTACCAGCAAGTCAGACCACTCCAATGACCCTGGCCTCCCGCCCCGCATGATAGATCAAGGTCGTCGGGACCTGACGATAAGACCGGTCCCACCGTCGCTGGTACAAACTCAAGGTCAACCCGTGCCGGCGTCAACTCAGGACCCTCAGCAGCTCCTCCAGAACCAGGGCTACTGCTGGAGTCGGAGACTAAATCTACGATAGAAGCTTTGGCCCCACCAGTTCCTTGATTACGGTAGATGGCAGTACCGTCCCCCCCCCCCCCCCCCGAAATAACTTCCGTTTCTTCGACATAGAAGTAGCAGAGCCCGCGACTAGCGTGCAGGAGCGCTTTCTCAGCTCTAGAGCCAGTGCTCGCTAACTGACCTCTGCCCTGTTTGAAGTAGTTGAGGGCTCTGCCTCCTCCCTTGCCTAAGGACGCAAGGAAAACCCCGACCCTGGATGCGAAGCTTCACGACACCACGTTAGGACTGCAGAGGCGCCAGCCGTGTCTTCAGAATACAGGTGAGTGAGGCCGAACACATTGACCTTTGGCATTGAGCTCCGCAGTTCAGCCATCACGTCGGTAGTCATGTGGAGCGACTGGCAATCATTCGGAATGGAGACATGCTCATCATCAACAACGTCGGAGGTTAGTGTTTTCAGCATCTCCTCCAGCATGTTGAGAGCTTGGGTGTACGGACCCAGCCGACATTCGTCATACTCGCCCAATACAAATGCCGCTGGAGAGGGGTGGTAGAGCCGAGCAAGAAGTCTGCCAACACCATCATCGAGGTCAAGAACCGAATCCTCAGGGCGGGCCTGTATTCCTTCGGCAATCCATGGGATGCCTCCCAAGTGATAGGGTTGGAGCCTGGACCGCCGGATGGCATCTTCAGTGAGGGATGAGGGTCTATCCTCACAATCGCCCAGTCTTCCCTCCAGTCGCTCCATTTGCCCCCTTTGAATGAGGCAATGCAACCCCGAGAGTTATTGTCCCGGTGGCGGAAGTGGTAGGCCCCCACTTGAGTCGTCACACTCCTTCTGTTCGTCTACATCACGAATAAATGCCGGAAAAACTCCACCGTGGGCAGACATCCCACGAACGCCTCGCATAGGTGGCTGAACACATCCACCAAGGCGATGGAGTTTGGCGAAAGATGGTGAAGTTGCAGCCCATACTCCCCCAGCACTGCAAGGAAGAACCTTGACAATGGGAGTGCGAGCCCAGTAGTGGCGTAAGTGACGAAGAGAACAGTCTCATCTTCACGCAGATCCCGAAGATCAGGAGATCCGCAACGGATCGTCCATCTGCACTCTAGAGCTGCCTAGCCAAGGAGTCGCCTTACCAACACAAGATCTTTGGCCGATCAGAAGCGGGAAGGAGGCAGCAGGGAAGCCATTGGAGCGGGCTAAGGTGAGAGCCTTGGCAAAAGGGGTGAAGGAGGTTCGGTCGCTCGAGGAAGAAGGCGAAAACTATGGTTGCCGGGTTTGGGTAAGGAAGGAACCGTTCCCTCTAAACAGAGGATTTCCCTTCTTTATCATCCCCACGAAGCTTGCGTACTCGAGCAAAGGATCAAATCACACCACTCAGCACACCGCACCCATGACAACAGGTCCTATGTCCCCGCTCAAACTCAATGGCCCAGTCAGTCAGCCGCTTGGAGAAGCCGCTGAGGCATCTCCCATAACAGCGACACGAGCAAAAGTGCTATACGTTCCATCGAGGACCACCGCAATTAAAGGCGCCCCAGGGGACTGAGATATTAAGACAAGCAAAGATCCCTTAAATGTAGCCACTAACACCAGAAGAGGACGTGTGGCGACGATTGGTACAAGCGCCCACCGCTTCAACTATCCAAGACAGAATTCAAAGCCCAGTGCGGGAAAACAGGAAAAGGGCTCCACCTTTGGGCTCTCCATCTTGCCCCAGGATGGACCCAGGGGTCACTATCGGCACCCTGCAGACCGGGTACCCTAACACACAGGATAAATGCACTTGGGCATGCCCGACGGCTCCAACATGTTTAGAAGTTATCGAGGCCTCAGCCTCCTGCAAGATCCATCCCCAGTGTTGCCACGTTGGGCACGAAGAGTGGGATAAAGACCTTCAAAAGGGAAGACCTTCCAAGGCACCACGTGTTAGGATGAGACCTCGCCCAACCTTAGTGGGAAGCTCTAGAGCTGCCTAGAGCACCAAACCAATTGCCCTTCCTCAGGGGCAAGAGCGGAGCTGCCACGTGCCCTGGGGAGCCCCAGAGCTGCTAAGTGTCGCGAAGGACCGGGGCTAGCCTCCCCAACAAGGACCTGCCCCGACATTGCCACTTGTCTTGCAGCTCACCCTTGACGGTAAGGTGTGAGAGCTAAAAGCTGGTATGCCCTGCTCAGGTCAGGCATTGAAGGTCCGCACCCACCTCTGGCGCAGGACGCGGAGCACACCAACTGTTAGAGACCGCTATGACCAATCACATCACAGTGAAGGCACTGCAGGCCTATCCCACATGGCCAAGTGGGTAGCTTGCGTCAATAAGACAGGCTGACGGGACACCTTCTGCTACTGTTAGCAACAGCGCATGGGCTACTGACAAGGGATGCGGCAAGATGACGAGTCTTCACTGCCACGCTTAGAGAAGCTTATGCGGGAAGCCTTAGATCTCTTAGGATAAGACCGCCCTGGGACCACCCATCGGGCTCCAGGACCCCACTTGTAAGGTGTCCAGTCTTGGTTATAAAAGGCCCAGACCGCCACCGATACAAGGACCAGACTCAGAATCCCCGATACACATACACTCTCATACACAATCACCAAGCAATACAATCCACCGTGGAGTAAGGTGTTACGCTCCTTGCGGCCCGAACCACGTAAAAACTCCACTGTCCCATACTCTTCCGCTAGAACACTAGTTTGAGGCCTAAGCCTCGCCGAACAAGAACCTCCGCGGGCTGCTCCTTAGTAGATCCAGGGGAAGTGTCGAATTGACCCTTCGACAGCCACTTATTGAACTTTGCATACAATTGGTGTTCTTGCAGTTTCTGCAACGTCAGCCTTAAATGCTCTTCGTGCTCC
The DNA here is from genome assembly GCA_036927565.1 of Tuctoria greenei. Lineage (NCBI taxonomy): Eukaryota > Viridiplantae > Streptophyta > Magnoliopsida > Poales > Poaceae > Tuctoria > Tuctoria greenei. The sequence goes on from JAYESD010000003.1 coordinate 169,087,072, forward strand.
TCTTCACTCTTCAAGTAGATCATGATGTCATAAATGAACACTACCACAAACTTGTACAAATACTCCATGAAAACCTTGTTCACGAGATACATGAAGTATGCGGGTGCATTAGTTAATCCAAATGACATGATCGTATACTCATAAGATCCATACTGTGTCCTGAAAGCTGTTTTGTGTATGTCCGATGGCCTAATCTTCATTTGGAAATATCCCGACCGAACATCAATCTTAGAGAATATTTTGGCTCCCTTCATCTGGTCGAATAGATCTTCAATGCAGGGCAGTGTGTACTATTCTTGATTGTCACCTCGTTGAGAGATCGGTTATCTACACACATGCTCCGCCTTGGGCGCATAAAACCCTTCTCTAACTGCTCCTGAATCTGCTTCTTGAGCTCTACAAATTCCTTAGGAGGCATCCTATATGGCCTCGATGCTATAGGTGCAGATCCGAGTATTAAATCAATGATGAACTCGATGTCACGATCAGGTGGCATACCTGGCAACTACTCAGGAAACACATCTGGATACTCATGAACAACTGGAATCTCCTACAAAGTTACTCCTTCTACATGATTTACCATGGCCTTCTCGGTTGTCGGCTGAACTATTTGAACTCTATATTGATTCCTTCCTCATTCGTCAATTGCACTGTCCGAGTGGCACACTGAATCACTATGTGATGCTTCCTTAGCCAATCCATTCCAATGATGAAGTCCAAGCCTTGCGAATTTAGGACTATAAAGGTTGGCAACGAATTGTACCCCCTTATGGAAATACTTACTTTTGGACATACTATATTTGTCCTCATCTCCCTTCCAGGAGATTTAACCAACAATGTAAACATCAGGTATTATATAGGCATGCTATGCTTTGCGGCATACTTTGATGAGATGAATGAATGGAATGCTCCAGAATCAAATAATATAGTCGCGAGGTTGGAGTTTGCAAGAAACATACCAATCACAACATCTTCATCATGTTGGGCCTCTTCTGCAGATACATGGTTCACTTTGCCATGAGCAAAATTATGGGTCCTCGGTTGCCTTGGGTTGCTCCTCCATTGGGCCTTGGGTTCTACCTTGGAACGTTGTTCATCTGACCTTAACCTGACCTTGGACATTGATTAGCAAATTGTCTTGTCTGACCACAAGCATAGCAAGTCTTTCGACCAGTGGCGCCAGCAAAGTTAGGGCGAGGCTGGTTTTTGAGCATAAGCGGACATATTTGAGCGTGGCGCAGGATGCATAGGTAAGAGAGGTGCTTGCATAGGCAAGCGTTGTTGCATTGGCTGTTGCGGTCACATTGGATAAGCAGGGCGGTATACAACAGCAGACAGGTTATAATATGGTGCAGCAGGTCGTGCATAGCGAGGACGGACATTGCTTCCTTGCAGCTGTCCCTGATATGGTATCTTCTTCTAGTGATCCAGCTCCATCTCCTGAATCCTGTTCTCGACCACAATAGCCTTGTCAACCGGCTTTTGGAAGTTTGCATAGTTAGCGTTGAGCAACTGAACATGAATTTATTATTGAGACCCCTCATGAACAGATATTGCTTCCTGCTATCAGTGCTGATGTCCTCTGGAGCATATCTTGATAGTTGAGTGAATTAGTTGATTTGCTCACTCACACTCATCCTTCCCTGCCTGAGGTTTTCAAATTCTAGCCTTCTCAGTATCATGACTCCTTCTAGCACGTAGTGAGAATGGAACTTCTCCTTAAATTCAGCCCAAGTGATTCTCTCTTGATTTTCATGGGCATTACATAGAGATTCCCACCAGTCTGGAGCAGCTCCCATCAACTGGTGTGAGGCAAAAAGAACCTTCTCTTTGTCATTGCACTGGACTATAGCGAGTTTCTTCTCAACTGACTTCAGCCAATCATCCGCTTCCATAGGATCTGTGGATTGAGCAAAAGTAGGCGGCCTAGTCCTCATAAACTCTTCCAAACGGTTGTGGTGTGGCATGAGCAGCGGCGGTGGAGGCATGTGAGGCTTATTTTTTTGTCAGCTTGCAGTTGTCCCATAGTCTGTATCATGGTCTGCATGAGCTGGTTTTGCATAGCCAATAGCTGCTCAAGGTTGATAGCTCCCTGGGCAGGTACTTGGTTGTTCTGAGGTGCTTCATTTCTCTCCTCCTCACCATTAGCATTCCTCTAGTTACGAGTCCTCGGCATCTGTTGGTGAAAGAATAGTAGATACAAAAGAATTTAGAATTTGAAAGGAAACGCCCCAACTATATGCATCAAGGAATATGTAACTAAACAACTCCTTTATTAATACTAATAACCCTATTATGGGATGTGGACAAGTATCCCACAACTCTCTACTATGTGTGGATGTGGACAAAACGCTAGACGTCCCACAACTCGCACCAAGCACACAAGCACAAGCACACACCAAGAAAATTTAGCATACCACACTAAATATGACTAAGACGATCTAAAAACTTTTAAAGCTTCTAAACAGGAGACCTAGACTTGATTATGTGAGTTGTGGCTTTGTGGCGATGAGGCATACATGGGCGCACGCCAGGGTGAGTTGGCTGTCCATGTAGGCGCTCGAGAAGTTGCTACACCATTGATCTCCATGGTGGCATGGACTTCCTATTGCTTCTCCATGACGAACAGCTTCTTATAGAGGTAACGAATCTCTTCCAGGGCATGAGCATAGCGATTTCCCAAATTCACCAATGTTGCCTGAGATCTGTCAATGACACGAGAACTGACTTGAGCTCCATCATGCGGTCTTAAGATGTCCCTTGTCCCCTTCTTGCGTTGCGGGTGCAGCGCAAAGCTAGTACCTCCAATCTGTTCCCGATTGACGTGCCACAATCTAGTAAGTGCATCCCAAGCGACGTCGTCAATAGCTTGCTCCCTGGTGGCTCTCCATGTGCATGCAAAGTGTCGGGTAACCACCTCATCCCTAGCAAGAACAGTAACTTGAGCCCTCCATTCTTCACTTCCATGAAGAGGAATCCTCTTAGCATAATACCCGGGGTGCATCATGCATAAATCAAGGAACTCCTTCAATTGCTTGGCTGCAAAACCTCCATCAGTGCCATCGGAATGAAATTCTTGGGCATCACGGTAAACTATACATTTGTCCTCCTTCCTAGGTTCACTTGGTTGCGATGTGTTCCCTTGGACTTCAGGTACCTCCTCTTGTGGTTCCTCCTCATCTTGTGCTTCATCTTCATTCTCCTCTTGTGTACCATCCTCCTCTTCTTCACTTCCATAGATTTCCACCATCTTCAGATCTTCCTCCTCCTCCTCCTCATCATCATAGGACTCTACCATTTCAGGGTCTTCCTCCGTCATCTTGGAATGTTCATGCTCAATTTCCTCAGTGGGGGAACTCAGTTCTTCCTGCTCTCGGGCTGGTTTCATCTGTGGCTCCTTGCGAGGCCTAAACTTCCTTCCAAAGTGTGGCAAACGAGCTCTCTTGCAGGCTGTCATTTCGGTGTGAGCCATCTACATGAAAACATAAGAAAAATATAGGAAAACATAAATATAAATTCTGAAATTGCAGTAGCCATAAATTTAGATAAGAGGATGTGCATTTGCTCAAAAAGATGCAAAAACAGCAAAAATTGCAGCAGCAGCAAAACCGCAATTTCCCCCCCACTTTATATAGCTAGTGGGTGGCAAAATAGTGCACAACAGGCTAACTTTTGAATAGGAAAGAAGTCATAAGTGATTTATGGTGTCCATTCTAACAAGGCATGTGTCCTACGGTCAAACACGACTCTGATACCAACTTGTGACACTCGGTTCCGAAAATGAACCAAGCGTAATGCATATGTCTGCCCAAGATATTTAACACACATACACAAGTGATTCACAATTGATGAACAGATATAAACTATGTCTCGAATAATATTACTAATAATAGTACCTTATTACAAACCAAATAGTCTCGATTACAAGCTCTAACAAAACTACAGTAGAAAAACTAAACTCTAATGACTTCAACTCCACAGGCAGGTTTGACGGTAAAACACACGCCTAGAACTTCTCAAAGACCTCCGGGTACTCCACCTGGTCGCCCGCATCTGGATTTGGTGGGGGGAATAGCATGGGTGAGCACATGTCGTACTCAGCAAGTGTGGGAAAGTATGACATGTAGCTTAAACAAGGAATGATAATAATAATGGGCTAATTGCATAAAAGTACATTAAAAATAGTTAAAAATGCAATATATCATTATTAAGTGAGGTCCATTCCAAATATAACCCGAATAACAATATTTTCAACTTAAATAACCAATACCTGCAATATTAATCCATAATCAACTCATAACTGCTCATTTATCTCATTTTCATCAATTCCATGTACCAAAGCCATTTAATTAGCCAACACAAGTATCCAATTCAACTTTAGCCACTAACCAAAGTTAAGTCCAATTTCTAATCATGTGAGGGTCCAGGTTGCTTATGACCGGGGGCACGATTATTATGATGTTTTAGAAACAATTTGCAGAGGTTGTACCACTTTACCCACAAGTTCATGATTTCATCACATTTCGATGACTATAGAATCTCAATTATGCCGTCTCACACTTCCTTAGGTGTGTGGCCAAGAGATCACAAAATAGCCTTTACAAAGTGATTACTAGCCTATTTAGACTCCACTGAGGTTTCACTGGTGGTGATGTCTCCAACTGAGCACATCCAACCAAGGGCCCTCTCTTGACCCTTCGGATCCTAGGGTAGTCCCACCATCAACTATAAACCCAATCCGACTATCTCTTCCCTGAGACTTCTTAATGGTCAAAACATCACTGGCAATTCACTAATTAGTCAGTTAAGCCACACACATACTTGGCCCAGTGGTGGCACTGTAAATCCTTGATGGTCCCTCCACGAACCGGTCTTTATATCTAAAGCAAGCAAAACCACAGAATACAGTCCAACCCATTCCACATTACCAACTTGCTTAAATCCCTAGGCACCATGTTGCTAAAGGGTCATTAATGTCAATTCTCATGATTCACATGTTCAATAGTTCACATTTAAGTCATTTGATTGTTTCACAAACCCAATTTAGTATTGTGAAGCAAAAAGTGCAAAATATCTTTCCCTACTCTCTACTTAGTGTTCAAGCGACAAGGGTGGTCATAAAAAACTAGTAAACTCCTACAATTGGGTTTTCCAATCAATTTCGACACAAGCATGCAATTTTGCAAATAAAACATTTAAAAGGGGATCAATATGGTCAAGGACACTCGCCTTCCTCCAGAGCTTTATTTGGGTCAAAGGCTTCAAAACACTGGTTCTGCATGTCCCCGCGAGCACTCTCTACGGAAATTCCTTCTATTCCGAGCGACAAACATACAATTCAACCAAATAATGCTCATATCGTACTCAATATGCCATGATATGCATGACTAATGCAATTTTGAGGTAAAACTTGTTAATGAGTTGCTAATAATGTTTCCTAAATGGTTCTAATAGTTTCTAAGAAGTTTAAACAAGTTTGGAATTGATTTGAGTTGATTTGGAATTAACTCAGCACAATTCTGATTCAGAGGTCGGACTAGTCCGTATACAGGGGCCCGACTAGTCTGCACTACGCAGACTGCAAAATTAGGGATTTTCTGATCTGAGAGAATTGGGGTTGAATTGATGTAGAAACTTGGAAGTAGAGGGTGTACCACATGTTTAGAGATCCAAAGATCAAGGTTTGGGCATGAGACTTTGAATCTTGGCAGTTAGGGCTTGATGAGAGGTGTTGATGAAGATTTCGGATGAAGAACGTCAATTTGTCAAAAAAGCCAATGAAGATCGATCTTGATTGGCCCTTCTTCGAGTTCCTCTCTTGCTCCTTTCTTCTGGACTTAAGGACGGCACAATGCGAAAGTGGCAGCAAGGGTTTTCAATTGGGGTGGAGAGGTGTGTGGCATTGGGTTATTTATATAGAGGTGGAGGATTAGGGTTTTGGGGTGAATTCCAAGTAGAATTCGGTGGGGGACTTGTAGGGCCTGAGGTGGGGTCTACTTGCACTCCTCTATGGTTGGGCATGAAGTTCTTGGGCCCAAATTAGGCAATTACCCAAAAACAAATCGTGGAGAATAAAAGAATCTGAGTTGAATTCAGTAGTTCGGACTAGCCTGCATTTGGCACTGGACAAGTCTATTCACGTATAGTAAGGGTCTTCGGACTAGTCCAATGTTGTACCGGACAAGTCTGGTGTCAGATCATACTAAATTAGGTGTTTTCGGACAAGTCTAAAGTGTTATATAAAGGCTGACCAGACTAGTCCGGTGTCATAAAGGACTAGTCCATTATTGTCCAGTAAGGCTGATAGGACTAGTCCATGGTGATAAAGGACTAGTCCGCACTTCTAAAGGGAATACCGGACTAGTCTAGGGTTCAGACCGGACAAGTCCCCACTCTGACAAACTGAAACATCTAGATTAAGCTTAAATTCATTTTAATCTTGCTCTTTTTTACATGGCCTAATGTTAAACATGTATGAGGATGCATGCAATGCATTATGCATGAAAATGAGAGTGTTGCACCAGTCCTAGGTACCTTGGACTTGCCCTTGTAGAGTGTTGTAGATGTCACCCATTCTCACTTCAAGCTCATCCATACGTCTAGTGAGATCTGTCATTCCTTGGCTATAGTCATGATGACTTCTGGCTGAAGAGGAACGACATCTTCTCATGGAAGATGGAGGTGAATGTGTGTGACGCCCGGTCCGAAAAATGAACCAAGCTAACGCATATGTGTGCCCAGGATATTCATCACACATACACGAGTGCAATCACAAAAGAGTATAAAGAAAATTACCAAAGAACAAGATTAATTAACCAAATTTTATTAAACAAACCATATTATCCTTGAATACAAGCTCTAATGAATATTAATGACAAGATCAACTAAAGCAGTAGAAATAAACTAATTAAGCAACTAAGCAAACTAAGCATAAGGGATAGCGCAGCTCCAATAACACCATCGGCAAAGCTGACGGTAGACACGACCTAGAACTCCGCATTATCAGCATTAAGCTCCCAATCCTGATCTGCAACTGTTGGGGGGGGGGGATTGCAAGAGTGAGTACATGTCGTACTCAGCAAGTGTGGAATGTATGACATGTGGCTGATACAAATGACAACAATAATAATGGCAAAGTGCTGAAAAGTACATTAAAACATTTGAAAAGCAATATATTATATGTATGTGAAGTAAACCCATCATAATCATAAGTAATATCATAATACCAGTCTGAATTAATTACCATCGTCCATAATTCCAGATTTCACCATTTGCCAATAACCATATTCAATACCAGAAATAAATCCATAACCAACCATAACCATTACCAAACCATAACCATCCCAAATCCCAGATTCCCTCTAATCATGGAAGTTGTCCAGGTACTCATAACAGGGAGCACGACTATCATGATAGTTTTATTTAACTCTGCAGAGTTTGTACCGCTTTATCCCACGTGTTTGTGATTTTATCACCTTTCGATGACTATAGAATCTCAATTATGCCGTCTCAAACTTCCTTAGGTGTGTGGCCAAGAGGTCACAAAATAGCCTTTACAAAGGGATTACTAGCCTATTTAGACCCCACTAAGGTTTCACTGGTGGCGATGTCTCCTTCAGAGCACATCTTCAACCAAGGGCCCCCTCTTGAGCCATTCGGATCCCAGGGTAGTCCCACCAATCATCAACAAACCCAATACGACTACCCCTTCCCTGAGCATCCCTAATGGTCCAAATAGCACTGGCAACCCTAATTAATCAGCTACGCCGCACCTATACTTGGCCTCGTGGTGGCACTGTAGTCCTGGCTTATTCTCGCATGAACCGATCCTTAGATATAAAGCAAGCAAACCACCATGACATCCAACCCATCCACGTACCGGGCTTGCTTAGATCACCCATTACCATATCATATTTAACCAATTCATGTTAACCATAATCCCATCCATGCATAATTAAATTGAGTGGTATAGTTGTTTCCCATCCCAGTTGATTAAGCGAAGCAAAAGCTAAAAAGCCCATCCCGACTCTCTACCATAATCCCAAGTGACAAGGGTGGTTTAACAATTCAGGTAAACTTCCTACCATAGGGTTCCCATCAAATCAATACAAGCATGCAATTTTGCAAACAAAACATTTATTTTAAAACAGGATCAATATGCTTCAATGACACTTGCCTAACTCTTGCTGTTGATTAGGGTCAAAGCCTTCAAACTCTTGGTGCTGTAGATCCTCCGCGGCACTCTCTAGCGCAAATCCGTTGTAACACCCTAATTTTCATACATCATGCCCTACATACACTCATATAGATGTTTAACATTAACCCACAACAAGAGGAAAGAGTTTAAAATTGATTTGGAGCATTTAAAATTGATTTGGAACAAAAATGTACTTAAAACGCAGGAAAGTGCGGACTAGTCCCATTTTACTGAGGACTAGTCCGATTTCTCTCTGGATAAAAACGGACTTGTCCATTTTTGCTGCGGACTAGTCCGATTTTTGGCACTGGAAACTTTCGGACTTGTCCGATTTTGTTCGGACTAGTCCGATATTCCAAGAATCCTTGAAATTTTGCTTAGTCCTTGCACTTTTTTGGACTAGTCCGGTGTTCCAGCGGACTTGTCCGATTTCCTCTCTGTTTAAAGTCGGACATGTCCGATGTTTGGCCAGACTTGTCCGATTTTCTCTCTAGACGACTTCGGACTAATCCGGTCCTTTCCAAACTTGTCTGATATTTCGTGATTCCGAGTTGATCTTTTGTTTTACGACTTGTTTCTTGGGTTTCACGTTAAGTGGGCCTAGAAACATCGTGCCTAACTCTTTTAGAGCCCATGTGGGACTCTAAACCAGCCTCTACTCATCCCAAACTCGAAATCCATCTAACCCTAGCCTCCACCTCTATATAAACAAACTCACCCCTTGGATTGACATCTATTTGCCACTTTTCCACCCACCCAAACCCTAGTTCGTGGGGAGCCACCATCAAGGAGGGAGGAGAAGATCCCAAGCAAGAAGAAGAAGAGGAGGAAACGAAAGAGGACCAAGATCTCCACCAAGTTTTCATTCTCCATCACCAATTCATACCCAAGTTCATCACCAACACTAGATCAACAAGATCCAAGTGTTACCTCCAAGTTTCTTGATTCATTGGAGTCCTAAACACATGGTATACCTTCTATTCTCTTTTCCTTACGTGAATTCAACACCTAATCTCCAAATTCACGTCGATCTAGAAATCCCTAATCTGCTGATCTCGCAGAGTGCGGACTTGTCCGGTCCCTAGCGGACTAGTCCGATCTTCCTGGTTAAATTGTGTTGAATTAATTTGAAAATTTGATCTAATCGAATCCAAACCTGTATAAACTTGTTAAAAGCTATTAGAACTAGTTAGTGATCATTAAAAGCAATCTAGTAACAAGTTCTATCTTGCATTTGCATTAATCATGCATGTCATGTCATATTGAGTAATATTTGTACACTCTTTGATTGTGTTTCTTGTCTTGTATGTTTATTGTGTGGATTAGAAGGATTTGCGCTAGAAAGTGTCGCGGAGGATCTACAACACCAAGAGTTTGAAGGCTTTGATCCTAATCAACAGCAAGAGCAAGGCAAGTGTCCTTGAAGCATATTGATCCTGTTTTTAAAATAAATGTTTGTTTGCAAAACTGCATGCTGTGTCAATTTGATGGGAATCCTATGATAGGCAGTTTACTAGAATTGTTTAACCACCCTTGTCACCTGGAATTTATGGTAGAGAGTCGGGAAGGGCTTCTTACCTTGTTGCTTCGCTTAATCAACTGAGATGGGAAAACAACTATACCACTATATTATTTAATTATCCATTAATGGTATATGGATTAACATGAACTGGCTAAATATGATATGGTAATGGGTGATATAAGCAAGTCTGGTATGTGGATGGGTTGGATGATATGGTGGTTTGCTTGCTTTAGATCTAAGGACCAGTTCATGCAAGAATAAGCCAGGACCACAATGCCACCACGAGGCCAAGTATGGGTGCGGCGTAGCTGATTAATTAGGCCTTTGCCAGTGCTATTTGGACCATTATGGATGCTCGGGGAAGGGGTAGTCGGATTGGGTTTGTTGATGATTGGTGGGACTACCCTGGGATCCGAATGGCTCAAGAGGGGGCCCTTGGTTGAAGATGAGCTCTGTAGGAGACATCGCCACCGGTGAAACCTCGGTGGGGTGTAAATAGGCTAGTAATCCCTTTGTAAAGGCTATTTTGTGATCTCTTGGCCACACAACTATGGAAGTGTGAGACGGCATAATAGAGGTTCTAGTCATCGAAAGGTGATGAAATCACAAACACGTGGGTAAAGTGGTACAAACTCTGCAGAGTCAAATAAAACTATCATGATAGCCGTGCTCCCGATTATGAGCACCTGGACAACTTCCATGATTAGAGGGTACTCGGTATTGGGATGGTATTTTGTAATGGTTATGGATGGTTATGGTTTGGTAATGGTTATGGATGGTTATGGTTTGGTAATGGTTATGGATGGTTGTGGATTTATTTCTAGTATTGAATATGGTTATTGGCAAATGCTGAAATCCGGAATTATTGATGAGGATGGTGAATTGTGGACTGGTATTATGGTATTACTTATGATTATGATGGGTTTACTTCACATACATATAATATATTGCTTTTAAAATGTTTTAATGTACTTTTCAGCACTTAACCATTATTATTGTCAACATTTGAATAAGCCTCATGTCATACTTTCCACACTTGCTGAGTATGACATGTACTCACTCTTGCAATTCCCCCCCCCCCAACAGTTGGAGGTCATGATTGGGAGTTTAATGGTGATAATGCGGAGTTCTAGGCCGTTTCTACCGTCAGCTTTGCCTGTGGTGTTATTGGAGCTGTGCTATACCCTGTTGCTTATGCTGCCTAGTTGTTTAGTTTGCTTAGTTGCTTAATTAGTTTATTTCTGTTGCATTAGTTGAACTTGTCATTAATATTCATTAGATCTTGTATTCGAGAATATTTTGAATTGTGTAATAAAAATACTTATTTAATAATTTGAGCTGTGGTAATTGTCTGTATATCGTTTGTGAATGCACTCGTGTCTGTGTGATGAACATCCTGGGCACACATATGCATTAGCTTGGTTCTTTTTTCGGAACCGGGCGTCACAGATTGGTATCAGAGCCACAGGTTGACCGTAGGATGCAGCCTAGATAGAATGGACACTTTAGAGCACATAGGAGCACTCAGGAATTGATATATTTTAGTTGGTGTGTTGTCGCTATATATATATTGTTTGCTTGTGTGCTTAATGGATGATTTTGGGATGCCTTAGCATTGCCATGTCCACCTAGGCTAGTATAGCTAGTTGGTTAGCTTCATATCCCTTTATGCATATAGTTGGGGACGTTTTCTAATTCTTACCTATTGCTTTTCTTCAGATGGTGAGGACTCGCAACCTGAGGGATGGCAATGATGAGGAGGAGAACAATGGAGTACCTCAGAACGACAATGGGCAAGGACCTGCTCATGGAGATATCAACATTGATCAGCTTTTGGCTATGCAAAACCAGCTCATGCAGACCATGATACAGACTATGGGACAGCTGCAGGCTGGTAACATCAACAATCAGCCCTACATGCCTCCATCACCGCCCCCGCCTCCTCATAACCGATTGGGAGAGTTTATGAGGACTAGGCCACCGACCTTTGCTCAAGCCGCTGACCCTATGGATGCAGACGATTGGCTCAAGTCCGTGGAGAAGAAGCTAGCTATTGTCCAATGCAGTGACCGGGAGAAGGTCTTGTTTGCTTCTCATCAACTAGTTGGAGCATCTGCGGATTGGTGGGATGCTTATTGCAATGCTCACGAGAATCAAGAGAGGATTACTTTGGCAGAATTCAAGGAGAGTTTCCGTTCTCATTATGTCCCGGAAGGTGTTATGATTTTGAAGAGGCAATAATTTGAGAATCTAATGCAAGGAAGATCAAGCGTGAGTGAATATCTCAATAAATTCACTCAACTCTCAAGGTATGCGCCTGAGGATGTTAGTCGGGACAGCCGGAAGCAATACTTGTTCATGAGGGGTTTGAACAATGAGATCCAAGTGCAACTACTCAACTGTGATTATGCCAATTTTCAGGAGCTTGTGGACAAAGCAATTGTGGTTGAGAACAAGATCCGTGAGATGGAGCAAGAAATCAAGAGGAAGGCGCCATATCAAGGACAGCAACAAGGAAGCAATGTGCGCCCTCGCCTTGCACCACCCAATGCGCCCTATTACAGCTCCTCTATTCCTGCTCAGCGACCTGGTTATGCACCACGCCCAACTCAGTTTGTGCAGCAGCGCCCTGTCATGCAAGCACCTAGGCCTCCAATGCCTTATGCGCCTCGTGCTCATTTTCCTGCTGCAAGTGTTCAAAACCAAGCTCGTCCCAATAATTCTGGTGGAGTTAAGAAGTGTTATACTTGTGGAGAAGCTGGAAACTTTGCGCATCAATGTCCTAAGTCAAGTCTTGGTTATGGAAGCAATGCACCGATGCAAAACCCAAGATCCAATGGAGGACAACCACAAGGGAACTGCGGACAGCAGAATTTTGCTCGTGGCAACATGAACCATGTCTCTACGGAGGATGCTCAACAAGCGGATGACGTGGTCATTGGTATGTTTCTCGCCAACTCCAACCCCGTGACTATGTTGTTTGATTCTGGAGCATCGCATTCATTCATTGCATCAAAGTATGTCGCCAAGTATAGTTTGCCTAACCCTCATATGAAGTTTGCTCTATTGGTTATGTCTCCTGGAGGAGAGATGAGGACAAATATAGTATGTCCAAAAGTAAGCCTTAGAATAAGGGGGTAGACTTCTCCGCCAACCTCATTGTTTCAGATTCTCAAGGGTTGGACATTATACATGGTATGGACTGGTTGAGGAAGCAAAATGGAGTTATTGAGTGTGCCATGAAGACGGTGAAGTTGACCAACGAAGAAGGGATCACCGTAGAATTTAAAGCATCTTAAACTGCACCGAAGCAATTGGAGCTGAATCATATGGACGGTGCCGTAATTGAGGAGATTCTGGTGGTGTGTGAATTTTTGGATGTTTTTCCGGATGAGTTGCCAGGTATGCCACCTGATCGAGACATCGAGTTTGTTATTGATTTAATACCTGGAACTGCACCTATAGCTAAGAGGCCGTATAGGATGCCTCCTATGGAATTAGCGGAGCTCAAGAAGCAAATTCAAGAGCAATTAGAGAAGGGTTTTATTCGCCCAAGCTCTTCACCTTGGGGAGCGCCTGTTTTATTTGTGGACAAGACGGATGGATCCCAAAAGATGTGCGTAGATTACCGAGCTCTCAATGAGGTAACAATCAAGAACAAGTACACCTTGCCACGCATAGAAGACTTGTTTGATCAGATGAAGTGTGCTTGTGTCTTCTCTAAGATTGATTTGCGGTCGGGATACTTTCAAATGAAGATTAGACCATCGTACATACCCAAGACAGCTTTTAGGAAACAGTATGGATCTTATGAGTACACTGTGATGTCTTTTGGATTGACAAATGCGCCTGCCTACTTTATGTACCTCACGAATAAGGTCTTCATGGAGTACTTGGACAATTTCGTTGTGGTGTTTATTGATGATATTATGATCTACTCGAAGGATGAGAAAGAACATGAGGAACACTTGAGGCTTACGTCGCAGAAATTCAGGGAGCATCGATTGTATGCCAAGTTCAACAAGTGTTAGTTTTGGTTGAAAGAGGTGTCGTTTTTGGGTCATATCATCTCAGGAGGAGGAGTATCGGTTGATCTCGGAAAAGTGAGAGACGTGTTGAAGTGGGAACCACCGCAAAATGTCAAGGAAATAAGGAGTTTTCTTGGGATGGCTGGATATTACCGTAGATTCATCAAGGACTTTTCCAAGATAGACAAGCCTATGACGGGGTTGCTAATGAAGGGAAAGGCGTTCCAATGGATTGAAGCCTGTCAGAATAGTTTTGAGGAGTTGAAGAAGAGGTTAACAATAGCCCCAGTTTTGGTACTGCCGGATGTGAGCAAGAGTTTTGACTTCTATTGCGACGCATCAAGACAAGGACTTGGATGTGTATTGATGCAAGAAGGTCAAGTGGTCGCCTATGCATCAAGATAATTGAAGAAACTTGAGCAGAATTACTCAACACATGATTTAGAACTTGCAGCCGTGGTACATGCATTGAAGATTTGGAGGCACTATATTCTTGGACATAGGTGTGAAATTTATATGGATCATAAGAGTTTGAAGTATATTTTCACACAAACGGATCTGAACTTGAGGCAACGAAGATGGTTGGAGCTCATCAAAGATTGTGATTTGGGGGTCAACTATCATCCGGGAAAGGCCAATGTAGTGGCCGATGCTTTGAGTAGAAAGGGAGTAAGTCACCAACTCACAGTTCGAGAGTTACCATCCGAGTTATGCAAGGAGTTTGAACGGTTGAACCTCGGGTTTGTAAATGAGATGGAGATGATGGAGTTAAACCCAACCTTGGAGCAAGAAATTCGAGAGGCCCAAACCGCAAATTAAGAGATCAAGGAAATCAAGGACAGGATCGAGGAAGGGAGAGAATTCAGATTTGATGAAGACGAACATGGTACCTTATGGCTTGGAAAGAGGATCGTTGTGCCTAATGTAAAGCATATTCGGGAGACTATACTAAAGGAGGCACATGACTCGCCTTACTCAATTCACCCTGGTTGTACAAAGATGTACAAAGACTTGAAGACTTGCTATTGGTGGGATAGCATGAAGAAGGACATAGCTGAATACGTAGCATTGTGTGATGTGTGTCAACGAGTCAAGGCGGAACATCAAAGGCCAGTTGGATTATAGCAACCGTTGAAGATTCCGGAATGGAAGTGGGAAGAAATCGGCATGGACTTCATAGTTGGGTTACCACGTACTCAGTCCGGGTATGACCCAATTTGGGTAATTGTGGATTGCTTAACCAAATCAGCTCAATTTGTCCCTGTGAAGACCAAATATACAGCTGCACGATTGGTCGAAATATACGTGGAGCATATTGTGTGTCGACATGGAGTCCCTAAGAAGAGAGTCTCGGATAGAGGTTCTCAATTTACCTCCAGATTTTGGCAAAAATTGCATGAAGCTTTGGGAATGAGGTTGAATTTTAGTTCAACATATCATCCTCAAACGAATGGACAAACTGAGAGGACCAATCAAATTTTGGAGGACATGTTAAGAGCTTGTGGTTTAAATCATGGGAAAAGTTGGGACAAAAGCTTGCCATACGCGGAATTTTCATACAACAATAGTTACCAAGCAAGTTTGATGGTGTCACCATATGAAGCGCTTTATGGGAGGAAGTGTAGGACGCCTTTATTTTGGAATGAGGCAGGAGAAACTCAAGTATTTGGTCCAGATGTGTTGCAAGAAGCCGAAAAGCAAGTCCAAATAATTCGTAAAAACTTGAGGGCAGCACAATCAAGGCAAAAATGCTATGCGGACAATAGAAGAAGGAAATTAGGCTTTGAAGTGGGAGATTTTGTTTACCTCAAGGTGTCACCAATGAGAGGTCATAAGAGGTTTAACATAAGAGGCAAGCTCACACCTCGTTATATTGGACCATTCAAGATTTTGGACAAAAGAGGAGAAGTAGCGTATAAGTTCGAGATGCCAGCTCATCTTTCGGATGTCCATGATGTCTTTCATGTTTCCCAGCTCAAGAAGTGTTTGAAGTACCGGAAGAACAAGTGCCAATGGAAGAATTGGAGCTAGAGGAAGATTTGACTTATGCCGAGCAACCAATCAGAATCTTGGAAACCAAGGAGAGAGTCACAAGGAACAAGGTTATTAGATGGTGTAAAGTTCAATGGAAGGACCACACAGAAAAAGAAGCAACATGGGAATTGGAGGATGATCTCAAGAAGGACTTTCCCTATCTCTTCTCTTCTGCGTCGAATCTCGAGGGCGAGATTCATTTTAAGGGGGGTAGGTTTGTAACAACCTAATTTTCATGCATCATGCCCTACATACACTCATATACATGTTTAACATTAACCCACAACAAGAGGAAGGAGTTTAAAATTGATTTGGAGCATTTAAAATTGATTTGGAACAAAACCGCACTTAAAATGCTGGAAAGTGCGAACTAGTCCGATTTTACTGAGGACTAGTCCGATTTCTCTCTTGCTAAAAACGGACTTGTCCATTTTTGCTGCGGACTAGTCCGATTTATGGCACTGGAAACTTTCGGACTTGCCCATTTTGTGCGGACTAGTCCGATATTCCAAGAATCCTTGAAATTTTGCTAAGTCGTTGGACTTTTTCGGACTAGTCCGGTGTTCCAGCGGACTTGTCCGATTTCCTCTCTGTTTAAAGTCGGACTTGTCCGATGTTTGGACAGACTTGTCCGATTTTCTCTCTGGACGACTTCGGACTAATCCAGTCATTTCCGGACTTGTCCGATATTTTCGTGACTCCGAGTTGATCTTTTGTTTTACGACATGTTTCTTGGGTTTCACATTAAGTGGGCCTAGGGACGTCATGCCTAACTCTTTTAGAGCCCATGTGGGACTCTAAACCGGCCTCTACTCATCCCAAACTCGAAATCCATCTAACCCTAGCCTCCACCTCTATATAAACAACCCCACCCCTTGGATTGACATCTATTTGCCACTTTTCCACCCATCCAAACCCTAGTTCGTGGGGAGCCACCATCAAGGAGGGAGGAGAAGATCCCAAGCAAGAAGAAGAAGAGGAGGAAACGAAATAGGACCAAGATCTCCACCAAGTTTTCATTCTCCATCACCAATTCATCACCAAGTTCATCACCAACCCTAGATCATCAAGATCCAAGTGTTACCTCGAAGTTTCTTGATTCATTGGAGTCCTAAACACCTGGTATACCTTCTATTCTCTTTTCCTTACGTGAATTCAACACCTAATCTCCAAATTCACGTCAATCTAGAAAACCCTAATCTGCTGATCTCGTAGAGTGCGGACTTGTCCGGTCCCTAGCGGACTAGTCCGATCTTCCTGGTTAAATTGTGTTGAATTAATTCAAAAATTTGATCTAATCGAATCCAAACCTGTATAAACTTGTTCAAAGCTATTAGAACTAGTTAGTGATCATTAAAAGCAATGTAGTAACAAGTTCTATCTTGCATTTGCATTAATCATGCATGTCATGTCATATTGAGTAATATTTGTGCACTCTTTGATTGTGTTTCTTGTCTTGTATGTTTATTGTGTGGATTAGACGGATTTGCGCTAGAAAGTGCCGCGGAGGATCTACAGCACCAAGAGTTTGAAGGCTTTGATCCTAATTAACAGCAAGAGCAAGGCAAGTTTCTTTGAAGCATATTGATCCTGTTTTTAAAATAAATGTTTGTTTGCAAAACTGCATGCTGTGTCAATTTGATGGGAATCCTATGATAGGAAGTTTACTAGAATTTTTTAACCACCCTTGTCACCTGGAATTTATGGTAGAGAGTCGGGAAGGGCTTCTTACCTTTTTGCTTCGCTTAATCAACTGAGATGGGAAAACAACTATACCACTATATTATTTAATTATCCATTAATGGTATATGGATTAACATGAACTGGCTAAATATGATATGGTAATGGGTGATATAAGCAAGTCTGGTATGTGGATGGGTTGGATGATATGGTGGTTTGCTTGCTTTAGATCTAAGGACCAGTTCATGCAAGAATAAGCCAGGACCACAGTGCCACCACGAGGCCAAGTATGGGTGCGGCGTAGCTGATTAATTAGGCCTTTGCCAGTGCTATTTGGACCATTATGGATGCTCGGGGAAGGGGTAGTCGGATTGGGTTTGTTGATGATTGGTGGGACTACCCTGGGATCCGAATGGCTCAAGAGGGGGCCCTTGGTTGAAGATGAGCTCTGTAGGAGACATCGCCACCGGTGAAACCTCGGTGGGGTGTAAATAGGCTAGTAATCCCTTTGTAAAGGCTATTTTGTGATCTCTTGGCCACACAACTATGGAAGTGTGAGACGGCATAATAGAGGTTCTAGTCATCGAAAGGTGATGAAATCACAAACACGTGGGTAAAGTGGTACAAACTCTGCAGAGTCAAATAAAACTATCATGATAGCCGTGCTCCCGGTTATGAGCACCTGGACAACTTCCATGATTAGAGGGTACTCGGTATTGGGATGGTATTTTGTAATGGTTATGGATGGTTATGGTTTGGTAATGGTTATGGATGGTTATGGTTTGGTAATGGTTATGGATGGTTGTGGATTTATTTCTGGTATTGAATATGGTTATTGGCAAATGCTGAAATCCGGAATTATTGATGAGGATGGTGAATTGTGGACTGGTATTATGGTATTACTTATGATTATGATGGGTTTACTTCACATACATATAATATATTGCTTTTCAAATGTTTTAATGTACTTTTCAGCACTTAACCATTATTATTGTCGACATTTGAATAAGCATCATGTCATATTTTCCACACTTGTTGAGTACGACATGTACTCACTCTTGCAATTTCCCCCCCAAGAGTTGCAGGTCAGGATTGGGAGTTTAATGGTGATAATGAGGAGTTCTAGGCCGTGTCTACCGTCAGCTTTGCCTATGGTGTTATTGGAGCTTCGCTATACCCTATTGCTTATGCTGCCTAGCTGTTTATTTTGCTTAGTTGCTTAATTAGTTTATTTCCGCTGCATTAGTTGAACTTGTCATTAATATTCATTAGAGCTTGTATTCGAGAATATTTTGAATTGTGTAATAAAAATACTTATTTAATAATTTGAGCTATGGTAATTGTCTATATATCGTTTGTGATTGCACTTGTGTATGTGTGATGAGCATCCTGGGCACACATATGCGTTAGGTTGGTTCATTTTTTCGGAACCGGGCATCACATCCGTCTAGTCCACACAATAAACATACAAGACAAGAAACACAATCAAAGAGTGCACATATATTACTCAATATGACATGACATGCATGATTGATGCAAATGCAAGGTAGAACTTGTTACTAGATTGCTTTAGTGGTCAATAACTAGTTCATATAGCTTTTAACAAGTTTATACAGGTTTGGAGTTGATTAGGTCAGTTTTTGAAATTAATTCAACATAATTTATCCAGGGAAATCAGACTAGTCCGTTAGGGACCGGACAAGTCCGCACTTTGCGAGATCGGCAGATTAGGGTTTTCTAGATCGACGTGAATTTGGAGATTAGGCGTTGAATTCACGCAAGGAAAAGATAATAGAAGGTATACCAGGTGTTTAGGACTCTAATGAATCAAGAAAATTATAGGTAACACTTGGATCTTGATGATCTAGGGTTGGTGATGAACTTTGAGATGTATTGGTGATGAAGAACGAAAGCTTGGTGGAGATCTTGATCCTCTTTCGTTTCCTCCTCTTCTTCTTCTTGCTTGGGATCTTCTCCTCCCTCCTTGATGGTGGCTCTCCACGAACTAGGGTTTGGGTTGGGTGGAAATGTGGCAAATAGATGTCAAACCAAGGGGTGAGGTTGTTTATATAGAGGTGGAGGCTAGGGTTAGATGGATTTCAAGTTTGAGAGGAGTAGAGGCCGGTTTAGAGTCCCACATGGGCTCTAAAAGAGTTAAGCACGACGTCCCTAGGCCCACTTAACGGGAAACCCAAGAAACAAGTCGTAAAGCAAAAGATCAACCCCGAATAACGAAATATCGGACAAGTCCGGAAAGGACTGGACTAGTCCGAAGTCGTCTAGAGAGAAAATCGGACAAGTCTGGACAAAAATCGGACAAGTCCGCTGGAACACCGGACTAGTCCGGAAAAGTCCAACGACTTAGGATTTTTTCAAGGATTCTTGGAATATCGGACTAGTCTGCACAAAATCGGACAAGTCCAAAAGTTTCCAGAGGCAAAATCGGACTAGTCCGCACTTTCCTGCATTTTAAGTGCGGTTTTGTTCTGAATCAATTTTAAATGCTCCAAATTAATTTTAAACTCGTTCCTCTTGTTGTGGGTTAATGTTAAACATGTATATGAGTGTATGTAGGGAATGATTCATGAAAATGAGGGTGTTACAAACCTAACCCCCTTAAAATGAATCTCGCCCTCGAGATTTGACGCAGAAAGGAAGAGATAGGGAAATTCCTTCTTGAGATCATCCTCCAATTCCCACGTTGCTTCTTTTTCTGTGTGGTGCTTCCATTGAACTATACACCATCTAATAACCTTGTTCCTTGTGACTCTCTCTTTAGTTTCCAAAATTTTGACCGGTTGCTCGACATAAGTCAAATCTTCCTCTAATTCCAATCCTTCCATTGGCACTTGTTCTTCCAGTACTCTCAAGCACTTCTTCAGCTGGGAAACATGAAAGACATCATGGACATCTGAAAGGTGAGCTGGCATCTCCAACTTATACGCTACTTCTCCTCTTTTGTCCAAAATCTTGAATGGTCCAATATAACGAGGTGCGAGCTTGCCCCTTATGTCAAACCTCTTACGACCTCTCATCGGTGACACCTTGAGGTAAACAAAATCTCCCACTTCAAAGGTTAATTTTCTTCTCCTATTGTCTGCATAGCCCTTTTGTCTTGATTGGGCAGCCCTCAAGTTTTCACGAATTATTTGGACTTGCTTTTCGGCTTCTTGCAACACATCCGGACCAAATACTTGAGTTTCTCCTGCCTCATTCCAAAATAAAGGCGTCCTACACTTCCTCCCATAAAGCGCTTCATATGGTGACACCATCAAACTTGCTTGGTAACTGTTGTTGTATGAAAATTCCGCGTATGGCAAGCTTTTGTCCCAACTCTTCCCATGATTTAAAGCACAAGCTCTTAACATGTCCTCCAAAATCTGATTGGTCCTCTCAGTTTGTCCATCCGTTTGAGGATGATATGCTGAACTAAAATTCAACCTCGTTCCCAAAGCTTCATGCAATTTTTGCGAAAATCTGGAGGTAAATTGAGAACCTCTATCCGAGACTATCTTCTTCGATTCTCCGTGTCGACACACAATATGCTCCATGTATATCTCGGCCAATTGTGCAGCTGTATATTTGGTCTTCACAGGGACAAAATGAGCTGACTTGGTTAAGCGATCCACAATTACCCAAATTGAGTCATACGCGGACTGAGTACGTGGTAACCCAACTATGAAGTCCATTCCAATTTCTTCCCACTTCCATTCCGGGATCTTTAATGGTTGCAATAATCCAGCTGGCCTTTGATGTTCCGCCTTGACTCGTTGACAGACATCACACAATGCCACATATTCAGCTATGTCCTTCTTCATGCTATCCCACCAATAGCTAGTCTTCAAGTCTTTGTACATCTTTGTACAACCAGGGTGAATTGAGTAAGGTGAGTCATGTGCCTCTTTTAATATCGTTTCCCGAATATGCTTCACAATAGGCACAACGATCCTCTTTCCAAGCCATAAGGTACCATGTTCATCCTTATCAAATCTGAATCTCTCCCTTCTTCCGTCCTTTCCTTGATTTCCTTGATCTCCTCATCTGTGGTTTGTGCCTCTCGAATTTCTCGCTCCAAGGTTGGGTTTAACTCCATCATCTCCATCTCATTTAAAAACCCGAGGTTCAACCGTTTAAACTCCTTACATAACTCGGATGGTAACTCTTGAACCGTGAGTTGATGACATACTCCCTTCCTACTCAATGCATCGGGCACTACATTGGCTTTTCCCGGATGATAGTTGATTCCCAAATCATAATCTTTGATGAGCTCCAACCATCTCTGTTGCCTCAAGTTCAGATCCGTTTGTGTGAAAATATACTTCAAACTCTTATGATCCGTGTAAATTTCACACCTATGTCCAAGGATGTAGTGTCTCCAAATTTTCAGTGCATGTACCACGGCTGCAAGTTCTAAATCATGCATTGGGTAATTCTGCTCATGTTTCTTCAGTTGTCTCGATGCATAGGCGACCACTTGACCTTCTTGCATCAATACACATCCAAATCCTTGTCTCGATGCATCACAATAAATATCAAAACTCTTGCTCACATCCGGCAGTACCAAAACTGGGGCTATTGTCAACCTCTTCTTTAACTCCTCAAAACTGTTCTGACAAGCTTCAGTCCATTGGAACGCCTTTCCCTTCATTAGCAACTCCGTCATAGGCTTGGCTATCTTGGAAAAGTCCTTGATGAATCTACGGTAATATCCAGCCATCCCAAGGAAACTCCTTATTTCCTTTACATTTTGCGGTGGTTCCCACTTCAACACGTCTCTCACTTTTCCGGGGTCAACCGATACTCCTCCTCCTGAGATTACATGACCCAAAAATAACACCTCTTTCAACCAAAACTGACACTTGTTGAACTTGGCATATAATTGATGCTCCCTCAATTTATGTAGCGTAAGCCTCAAGTTTTCCTCATGTTCCTTCTCATCCTT
The DNA here is from genome assembly GCA_036927565.1 of Tuctoria greenei. Taxonomy (NCBI): domain Eukaryota; kingdom Viridiplantae; phylum Streptophyta; class Magnoliopsida; order Poales; family Poaceae; genus Tuctoria; species Tuctoria greenei. The sequence goes on from JAYESD010000003.1 coordinate 169,109,475, forward strand.
CGAGTAGATCATAATATCATCAATAAACACCACGACGAATCTATCCAAGTACTCCATGAAGACCTTATTCATGAGGTACATAAAGTAGGCAGGTGCATTTGTCAATCCAAAAGACATCACGGTGTACTCATAAGATCCATACCGTGTTCTAAAAGCTGTTTTGGGTATGTCCGATGGTCTAATCTTCATTTGAAAATATTCCGACCTCAAATCAATCTTAGAGAAAACACAAGCACCCTTCATTTGATCAAACAAGTCTTCTATGCGCGGCAAGGTGTACTTGTTCTTGATTGTTACCTCGTTGAGAGCTCGGTAATCTATAGACATCCTTTGGGATCCATCCTTCTTGTCCACAAATAGAACGGGCGCTCCCCAAGGCGAAGAGCTTGGGCAAATAAAACCTTTCTCTAGTTGCTCTTGAATTTGTTTCTTGAGCTCCGCTAATTCCATAGGAGGCATCCTATACGGCCTCTTAGCTATAGGTGCAGTTCCAGGTATTAAATCAATAACAAACTCAATGTCTCGATCAGGTGGCATACCTGGCAACTCGTCCGGAAAAACATCCAAAAATTCACACACCACAGGAATCTCCTCAATGGCGGCACCGTCCATATGATTCAGCTCCAATTGTTTCTGTGTGGTTTGAGATGCTTCAAATTCTATGGCGATCCTTCCTCATTGGTCAACTTCACCGTCTTCGTGGCACACTCAATAACTCCATTGTGCTTCCTCAACCAGTCCATACCAAGTATAATGTCCAATCCTTGAGAATCCAAAACAATGAGGTTGGCGGAGAAGTCTACCCCCCTTATTCTAAGGTTTACTTTTGGACATACCATATTTGTCCTCATCTCTCCTCTAGGAGACTTAACCAATAGAGTAAACTTCATATGAGAGATAGGCAAACTATACTTGGCAACATATTTCAATGCAATGAATGAATGTGATGCTCCAGAATCAAATAACATAGTCGCGGGGTTGGAGTTGGCGAGAAACATACCAATGACCACGTCATCCGCTTGTTGAGCATCCTCCGTAGAGACATGGTTCACGTTGCCACGAGCAAAATTCTGTTGTCCACGGTTCCCTTGTGGCTGTCCTCCATTGGGTCTTGGGTATTGCCTTGGTGCATTGCTTCCTTGACCAAGGCCTGACTTAGGACATTGATGCGCAAAGTGTCCAGCTTCTCCACAAGTATAACACTTCTTAACTCCACGAGAATTATTGGGACGAGCTTGGTTTTGAACACTTGCAGCAGGAAAATTAGCACGAGGCACATAAGGCATTGGAGGCCTAGGTGCTTGCATGACAGGGCGCTGTTGCACAAACTGAGTTGGGCGCGGTGCAAATCCAGGGCGCTGTATAGGAGTGGAGGAGCTATAGTATGGCGCATTAGGAGGCGCAAAATGAGGGCGCACATTACTTCCTTGTTGCTGTCCTTGGTATGGCGCCTTTCTCTTATTGTCTTGCTCCATCTCACGGATCTTGTTCTCAACCACAATTGCTTTGTCCACAAGCTTCTGAAAATTTGCATAGTCACAATTGAGTAGTTGCACTTGGATTTCATTGTTCAAGCCCCTCATGAACAAGTATTGTTTCCGGCTTTCCCGACTAACATCCTCAGGCGCATACCTTGAGAGTTGAGTGAACTTATAGAGATATTCACTCACGCTTGATCTTCCTTGCCTTAAGTTCTCAAATTCTTGCCTTTTCAAAATCATAACTCCCTCAGGCACATAATGAGAACGGAAACTCTCCTTGAATTCGGCCCAAGTAATCCTCTCTTGATTCTCGTGAGCATTGCAATAAGCATCCCACCAATCCGCAGCTGCTCCAACTAGTTGATGAGAAGCAAATAGCACCTTCTCCCGGTCATTGCATTGGACAATAGCTAAATTTTTCTCCACGGACTTGAGCCAATCATCCACATCCATAGGGTCAGCAGCTTGAGCAAAGGTCGGTGGCCTAGTCCTCATAAACTCTCCCAATCGGTTATGAGGAGGCGGGGGTGGCGGTGCAGGCACATGGGTCTGATTGTTGATGTTGCCAGCCTGCAGCTGTCACATAGTTTGTATCATGGTCTGCATGAGCTAGTTTTGCATAGCCAATAACTGCTCAATATTGATAGCTCCCTGAGTAGATCCTTGTCCAATGTTGTTCTTTGGCACTCCATTGTTTTCCTCCTCATCATTGCCATCCCTCTGGTTGCGAGTCCTCACCATCTGGAGAAAAGCAATAGGTAAGAATTAGAAAACATCCCCAACTATATGCATCAAGGGATATGAAACTAGACAACTAGCTAGCCTACCAAAATCCTCTATTAAGCACACAAGCAACTAATATATATAGCAAGCAGCACACCAAGCAAAAACACATTGATTCCTGAGTGCTCCTATGTGCTCGAAAGTGTCCATTCTTTTTAGGCTGCATCCCACGGTCATCCTGTGGCTCTTATACCAATATGTGACGTTCGGTCCGAAAAATGAACCAAGCTAACGCATATGTGTTCCCAGGATGTTCATCACACATACATGAGTGCAATCACAAAAGAGTATACAGAAAATTACCACGGAACAAGATTAATTATCCAAATTTTATTAAACAAACCATATTATCCTTGAATACAGGCTCTAATGAATATTAATGACAAGATCAACTAAAGCAGCGGAAATAAACTAATTAATCAACTAAGCAAACTAAGCATAAGGGATAGCACAGCTCCAATAACACCACCGACAAAGCTGACGGTAGACACGGCCTAGAACTCCGCATTATCACCATTAAACCCCCAATCTAGACCTGCAACTGTTGGGGAGGGGGGATTGCAAGAGTGAGTACATGTTATACTCAGCAAGTGTGGAAAGTATGACATGTGGCTGATTCAAATGATGACAATAATAATGGCAAAGTGCTGAAAAGTACATTAAAACATTTGAAAAGCAATATATTATATGTATGTGAAGTAAACCCATCATAATCATAAGTAATATCATAATACCAGTCTGAATTCATTACCATCGTCAATAATTCCAGATTGCACCATTTGCCAATAACCATATTCAATACCAGAAATAAATCCATAACCAACCATAACCATTATCAAACCATAACTATCCCAAATCCCAATTTCCCTCTAATCATTGAAGTTGTCCAGGTGCTCATAACCGGGAGCACGGCTATCATGATAGTTTTATTTAACTCTGCAGAGTTTGTACCGCTTTACCCACGTGTTTGTGACTTCATCACCTTTCGATGACTATAGAATCTCAATCATGCCGTCTCACACTTCCTTAGGTGTGTGGCCAAGAGATCACAAAATAGCCTTTACAAAGGGATTACTAGCCTATTTAGACCCCACTGAGGTTTCACTGGTGGCGATGTCTCCTTCAGAGCACATCTTCAACCAAGGGCCCCCTCTTGAGCCATTCGGATCCTAGGGTAGTCCCACCAATCATCAACAAACCCAATCCGACTACCCCTTCCCCGAGCATCCCTAATGGTCCAAATAGCACTGGCAAACCCTAATTAATCAGCTACGCCGCACCCATACTTGGCCTCGTGGTGGCACTGTAGTCCTGGCTTATTCTCGCATGAACCGGTCCTTAGATATAAAGCAAGGAAACCACCATGACATCCAACCCATCCACGTACCGGGCTTGCTTAGATCACCCATTACCATATCATATTTAACCAGTTCATGTTAACCATAATCTCATCCATGCATAAATAAATTGAGTGGTATAGTTGTTTCCCATCCCAGTTGATTAAGCGAAGCAAAAGGTAAAAAGCCCATCCCGACTCTCTACCATAATCCCAGGTGACAAGGGTGGTTTAACAATTCTAGTAAACTTCCTACCATAGGGTTCCCATCAAATTGACACAAGCATGCAATTTTGCAAACAAAACATTTATTTTAAAACAGGATCAATATGCTTCAAGGACACTTGCCTTGCTCTTGCTGTTGATTAGGGTCAAAGCCTTCAAACTCTCGGTGCTGTATATCCTTCGCGGCACTCTCTAGCGCAAATCCGTCTAATCCACACAATAAACATACAAGACAAGAAACACAATCAAAGAGTGCACATATATTACTCAATATGACATGACATGCTTGATTGATGCAAATGCAAGGTAGAACTTGTTACTAGATTGCTTTAATGGTTAATAACTAGTTCTAATAGCTTTTAACAAGTTTCTACAGGTTTGGAGTTGATTAGGTCAGTTTTTGAAATTAATTCAACATAGTTTATCCAGGGAAATCGGACTTGTCCGCTAGGGACCGGACAAGTCCGCACTTTGCGAGATCAGCAGATTAGGGTTTTCTAGATCAACGTGAATTTGGAGATTAGGTGTTGAATTCACGTAACGAAAAGATAATAGAAGGTATACCAGGTGTTTAGGACTCCAATGAATCAAGAAACTTGGAGGTAACACTTGAATCTTTATGATCTAGGGTTGGTGATGAACTTTGAGATGAATTGGTGATGAAGAATGAAAGCTTGGTGGAGATCTTGATCCTCTTTCGTTTCCTCCTCTTCTTCTTCTTGCTTGAGATCTTCTCCTCCCTCCTTGATGGTGGCTCTCCATGAACTAGGGTTTGGGTGGGGTGGGAAAGTGGCAAATAGATGTCAAACCAAGGGGTGGGGTTGTTTAAATAGAGGTGGAGGCTAGGGTTAGATGGATTTTGAGTTTGAGAGGAGTAGAGGCCGGTTTAGAGTCCCACATGGGCTCTAAAAGAGTTAGGCACGACGTCCCTAGGCCCACTTAACATGAAACCCAAGAAACAAGTCGTAAAGCAAAAGATCAACTCGGAGTCACGAAATATCATACATGTCCGGAAAGGACTGGAGTAGTCCGAAGTCGTCCAGAGAGAAAATCGGACAAGTCTGGCCAAAAATCGAACAAGTCCGACTTTAGTCAGAGAGAAAATTGGACAAGTCTGCTGCAACACCGGACCAGTCCGGAAAAGTACAAGGACCTAGGAATTTTTCAAGGATTCTTGGAATATCGGACTAGTCTGCACAAAATCGGACAAGTCCGAAAGTTTCCAGAGGCAAAATCGGACTAGTCCGCACTTTCCTGCGTTTTAAGTGCAGTTTTGTTCTGAATCAATTTTAAATGCTCCAAATCAATTTTAAACTCGTTCCTCTTGTTGTGGGTTAATGTTAAACATGTATATGAGTGTATGTAGGGCATGATTCACGAAAATGAGGGTGTTACAATGTGGCCTAGAGGGGGGGTGAATAGGCCTTTTTGAATTTTGTCGGAACCTGCAACACTTAACAACCAGATCAAAACTCGAGATATCGGACTAGTCCGGTCAAGTGCAGACTAGTCCGAAGTGTACCAACTAGGTTATTCAAGTTTGATCGATTAATTTGATTCTAGGATGTATGCAACGGAAATATACAGGTAATTGAAGTGTTACACGATTATGAACTAGGGTATACCACAAGTCAATCTTATGTTTAATGTTTCAACGTAAAGTAAGGAAGATTGATTGAAACCATAGTTTGATATGATGTATAAGAACGATGAACACAAAGTAAGAACAGAAGCAATTTATCCCGTGGTTCGGTTCCCACAGAGGCAACATACATCCATGTTGAGGAGTCTACAAAAGGATCGGGTCTTCTCCAACCCTACCCTCGTCGGATCGCCACGAAGGCCAATCCTCTTCACTTATCACAAAGGGTAAATAACCAAATTCAAGGGCCTTCTCACACGTTGAGGGCTCCCAAATATTACAACAAGAACTCCACCAAGAACACACTCAAAAGATTACAATGAAAATCACAAGAGTGTGTTAGAGAATCAAACCATGAGCTCAAGAGTGATGAATCGTGTCTCTCCAATGTTCCAAAGTGTATCCTCAAGGGATTGATCTTTGTGGCTTTTGATTTCGTGGAGAGATGTGTTTTTGAGGCTCTTGGGACGTGTGACGGCGCAGGGGGTCGAGAGATGTTAAAGTTGGGCCGTGCACATCTATTTATATGGGTTTCTAAAACTGACCGTTAGGGTTTAGAAAGATTGGACTAGTGTGTGATGGACACCGGACTAGTCTGGTGTGCTATGTGTAGCAAACCCTAAGTGTCCCAAAATATCGGACTAGTCCGGCTTGGAGTGGACTTGTCTGATTTCGCTTCTGGAAATCTTTGGACTAGTCCGATAATCATTGGACTTGTCCGGATCAGTGAAACCCTAAGTGAATTGGCTGACAAGTCCGCACTTAGAGGACTTGTCCGATTTAGGTCAGAGGGTTTTCATACTAGTCTATGACAATATCGGAGTTGTCCGATTTTCATCTGAATGATATCGGACTAGTCCGTTGTGTGATCGGACTTGTCTGATTTTGTGCAACTTGTGAAGTGTTTTGAGGACTAGTCCGCACTGGGGAGGACTAGTCTGATTCTAGTCAGAGAGATATCAGACTAGTCCGTGGTGATATCGGACTTGTCCGATCTTGTGCAGAGAGATATCGGACTAGTCCGGTGTTAGTCGGACTAGTCCGGTCCTGTATAAATTTGTGCAATGTGTGTGTTTATTATTGTTTGAGCTCTTGGGTTGTGTTTCCTTAACACACTCCATACACAATGATCTACCACACTTGGTCCTTGACTTTTTTCCGCATTGCTCCTTATTCTCCCTTCTTTTTGGCTATTTGCTCATTTTCTCATTAAAACATGTGCTCATCTCAACAAAGTAGTTATGATCTCATTTGCTTGTCATAAATCATCCAAAACCCACAAGGGATTCCTAGATGAACTTTCAATCTCCCCCTTTTTGGTGATTGATGACAACCATTGAGATTTCACAAAATATGATAAAAGTTGAGATTTTCATAATGTGTGCACATATGAGTCTAAAATACATCAAGCAATGAAAACATGATCCATATGTGCATTATTTATGGTGATGCATAATTAAGTGTATAGAAACAATAATCATGATGAGAATGACATAATTGACATTAACACACCGACAACAAGCATATATGTCATTCTAGGAGCAAAATCACAAATTTCATCAATTACTTCACAAGTAGTTTAAAGCATTGCATCACAGGACCAAAAGTATCAAAATAGCACATTAAAAGTTTTACAACCCACAAAATAGACAAAAAGCATAAAAGGAAGCTCTCTCCTCGCATCCTACAGCTAAGACCTAAGACCTAAGACTCCCCCTCAATCTCTCCCCCTTTGGCATCAAGACACCAAAAAGAAAGAGAGAAGGGACCTAAAGTCTTCAAACCTCACTGTCGGTCCTCTCATCGTCTTCATCTTCATCTTTGGGCTGATGATGAGGAGGAGGAGGTGGGGAGCCACTCGAGCCCCCAATGCCAAAGTAAGCAAGCTCGGAGGGAGTCAAGAGCCCGAGCTCGGTATAGTCAGAATCGGAATCTTCAGAGATAACTGGAGATCCAATGGGATCGATCTCCAGTTTTTGACAAATTTGCTTCACATTCTCCATGACATACTTCATGTCTTCCTTTCTTCTCTTGTTGAGCTTGTGGGCCTTCACTTTAGCCTTTCTGCAGGAGGCAAAGATAGCAGCCAGATACTTGAAGATGCCACTTGCAGATCCCTTTTGAGGAGCTTCCCTAGTGACAGGGGCAGCCCTGGCATCTCCACTCGCTCTCGCCGGAGCCTCTGCACTAGAAGCAGGAGAGGGAGCAACTTGAACATTTGCTTGTTGAGGCTTCTGAGGCCTCAATGGTGTGTGCTCCACATCTTTGACGAAGTTGGTGTTTGTGACCTTCTCAATTATGAACATGGGATAGGGGGCATAGCCACAGGATCTGTTGGGGGTGCTAGAGATGTTGACCATATCGTTACAGATATAGTCACACACATAAAACTTGCAGTCCTTGCTTATGAACTTTATCAAGGTTCGGAGATAGCCCTGTACACTCCCTGCATCCCCATCCTTCGGGGCAATTGTCTTCCTTAGCACTCTGTTAAGTACCACAAAGAAGGGCTTCATGTTCTTTGTGGAGGGAGGGATGAACTTGGAGTTGGGCTCATAGAGGAATTTCATCCTATCCTTTTCCAAGACCCCAAGGTCGTGGATCACCAGCAAGTCATTGTCGGTGTTCTAAAGGTGGAGGAGACTAGCGAACTCGTCGTAGGTAATGGTGTACTTGGACCCGTGAGTCATCCAAGTCACATGCTCCTCCTCATCACTGGAAAAGTGACAAGTAGCATAGAATTGAGCTATCACTTTGTCATTCCAGTTGTACTTGAAGGCGAAGAGGTCATTCAAGCCATGCCTCTCAGCTGCCTCGATCACCTCATCAAATGTGGAGCATCTCTTCCTTTCAAGATGTTCCCAATCTATCCACTGACGGAGCACTACAGGTGTAATCATGGGGAGGTAGACAGACTTGTAAAAGTTTGCATGGAAGTTGCTCCAGAATCTTCCATCGGCAGCTTGCTTCGAACGGTTGTAGCAATCAAAGTCCCTGAACTTTTCAGCTGAGTCGCTGCCCTTCCCATTGAACCTTTCTTCTGTGGGATCCCGAGCCCCTTGCTTTGGAGCTGACATCTTTAGAGGGCCAATCGGGCCCATTTCAATCCCTTTGCCCTTGCCCTTGGCTAGGCGAGCACTCGCCGAGCTAGGGCCACCACTAGCGGAAGCCCTGGAAGCAGGCACCTTTCATCGAGCCACCCTCTTTTCAAACTGAGGAGGAGATGGGGCTGGCTCGGAAGGTCGCTTCTTGCTTTGGTCCTTCGAGGACCGAAGCAGGGCATCTTGTTCCATCTCGGCTTCGAAGTCGGAAACTTCGTCATTAGAGTTCGACATGCCCTGAGAATGGATTATACAAGCTATGGGTGAGAAAGGATAACAAGGAATTTCATTGAGGAATTGAAAGGTTAGGTTTAAGTTCAGAAAAATCGGACAAGTCCAGTGTACAGGCACGGACTAGTCTGGGTGATCGGACTTGTCCGTGCATGGACCGGACTAGTTCGGTATTCATCCTCAAAAACCTAAGCAATGAGACAAATGGTGATTCCTAATGCACAACTAGCTTAGCATCAATGTAATACATCAAGGAAGCATGTACATAGTGAAAGATGCTAGGCTATTCGATCAGCGATGAAGAAAATGAAGATTTTTAGGGTTTGGGGGAAAATTTACCGAAAAATTGCTTGAATCTCGGAGAGGGGGGGTGTTGAAGGCCGGACAAGTCCGCGAACTTCAATCCCTGAGCGAGGAACCTTGATTTCCACCCAAATGTGGAGATTTTTGATGGAGGGGATGCAAAATCGCCTTGGGGAGCTCGAGCGTGGAGAGAGGAAGCTTGAGGCATGTGTGGGGGTGAGGAAATTAGGGTTTGGCGCCGGCTAGGTTTATGGACACGAAAAATCAGGCAAGTCCAAAAATGATTGGACTAGTCCGAACTTTTCTAGAGGCTATATCGGACTAGTCTGTGGTCCGCCGGACTAGTCCGGCCTAACCGGCGCTCTGCGGACTAGTCTGCATGGGCGGACTAGTCCGGGTAACCACAGACTAGTCCGTGGTCACTAGGGAAGAATTTCTTAGCCCATTCGTATATATTCGAAGGTACTTATTTAGAAAATAGGGAGGCAATCAATGCAAATCAAATCAAATAATCTTGATTAATAAGATCAATAAGCTTACAACAATCAAGCAATGACCATAATTCACCAAGATCTAGTAATTGACATAATTTGCCAGAGAAAATTGAGAGAGATGATTTTCACAATCCAATCAACATATTTTGAAGAATTCATACAGGTATACAAATTTTCAAGCCACATTCCGAGCATCAATGATATTTAGTTCATTTCGAAGCTCGCAAAAGCGTTTTTCATCAAGTGGCTTGGTGAATATGTCGGCTAATTGCTTTTCGGTGTTGACATGGGAAATGGCTATATCTTTTTTCATGGAGTGGTCTCTCAAGAAGTGATGTCGGATGTATATGTGTTTGGTTCTAGAGTGCTCAACTGGATTATGGGCAATTCTAAGCGCACTCTCATTATCACAAAGGAGTGGAATACGGTTCATATTGTAACAGTAATCCCTTAGAGTTTGTCGCATCCAAAGGAGTTATGCACAACAACTCCCGGCTGCAACATACTCCGCTTCGGCTGTGGATAAGGCAATGGAGTTTTGTTTCTTGGAGGACCAAGAAACTAGTGATCTACCTAGGAATTGGCATGTTCCGGAGGTACTTTTTCTATCTACTTTGCATCCGGTATAATCTGCATCGGAGTAACCAATGAGATTGAATTTGGATCCTTTTGGATACCAAAGACCAAGGTTGGGTGTATGAACTAAATATCTCAAGATCCTTTTTACGGCTGTCAAGTGACACTCCTTAGGATTGACTTGAAATCTTGCACACAAACATACACTCAACATAATGTCTGGCCTATGTACATAAATAGAGTAGAGATCCAATCATGGAGTGATATACCTTTTGATCGATGCTAGGTCCATCATCATTGAGATCCAAGTGGCCATTCGTTGCCATGGGAGTCTTTATGGGCTTCGCCTTGTCCATCCCAAACTTCTTGAGTATGTCTTGAGTGTACTTAGTTTGCCTTATGAACGACCCTTCCTTTTGTTGCCTCACTTGGAAACCCAAGAAGTACTTGAGTTCTCCCATCATGGACATCTCAAACATATCTGTCATTATTTTACTAAACTCCTCACAAAAAGATTTGTTAGTTGAATCAAAGATTATATCATCAACAAAGATTTGACAAACAAAAAGAAAGTTGTAAAAGTTCATTGTAAACAATGTATAATCTACTTTACCAATTTTAAAGCCATTTTCAATTAAGAAATCTCTAAGACACTCATACCAAGCTCTAGGAGCTTGTTTGAGGCCGTAGAGACCTTACGCAATTTAAATACGTGGTCGGGGAACTCTTCATCTTCAAACCCGGGGGGTTGCTCCACATACACCTCCTCCATGATTGGTCCGTTGAGGAAGGCGCTTTTCACATCCATTTGATAGAGCTTGAAATCATGGTGAGTAGCATATGCAAGTAATATTCTAATGGATTCAAGTCTAGCTAGGGAGCAAAGGTTTCATCGAAATCCAAACCTTCGACTTGTGAATACCCTTTGGTCACAAGTCGAGCCTTGTTCCTCGTCACCACCCCGTGTTTGTCTTGTTTGTTGCGGAAGACCCATTTGGCGCCGACGACATTGGATTTGGGTCTTTCGACAGGTTCCCACACCTCGTTACTTTTGAAATTGTTGAGTTCTTCTTGCATGGCCACTACCCAATCCGGATCCTTCAATGCATCCTCAACCCTACGTCGTTCCAAAAAGGACACAAACGAGTAATGCTCACAACAAATAGCTATGCGAGATCTACTAGTTACTCCCTTTTGGATGTCACCGATGATGTTGCCGATTGGGTGATCCCTTTGGACGCATTGGTGTACTCTTGGGTGTGGTACTTGTTGTCTTGAATCTTCATGTTCATCTTCATCTCCCCCTAAATGTTTGTCCTCATTTATTTGTTGATCATCTTCACTTTCTTGAGGTTGATCTTGTATGGAAGCTCCCCCTTGATCATTCATCTCCTCTTGTGGTTCGTTTTCCTCATGCATATGTAGAGGTGGCTCTTGTGGTCGAACTTCTCCTAACACCATTCTTCTCAATGCTTGACAAGGAGCTTCTTCTTTATCTAGCACACATGGATCAACTTGCTCCTTTTGGGAGCCATTAGTTTCATCGAACACTACGTCACATGCTACTTCAACAAGTACGGAGGTCTTGTTGTAGACACGATAGGCGTAAGTGTTCAAATCATAACCAAACAAGAAACCTTCATCGGACTTTGAAGCGAACTTTGAAGTCCTAGGCTTCTTGTTCAAAATATAGCATTTAGAACCGAAAACTCGAAAATATGAAATATTAGGCTTGTTACCAGTGAGTAGCTCATAGGATGTCTTCTTGAGTAGTCGATGAAGATAAAGTCGATTTATGGCGTGGCAAGCGGTGTTGACTGCTTCCGCCCAAAACCGACGAGGTCTTGTACTCTTCGAGCATTGTTCTCGCCATCTCTATGAGGGTTCGGTTCTTCCTTTTGGCAACTCCATTTTGTTGAGGGGAGTATGGAGCTGAAAACTCGTGCTTTATGCCTTCTTCATCTAGGTACTCCTCCACTTGTGTGTCCTTGAACTTCGTGCCATTGTTGCTTCGAATGTTCTTGATTGTCAATGAGAATTCATTTTGAGCTCGCTTGAAGAACTTCTTGAGTATTCCTTGTGTTTCTGACTTATCATGTAAAAAGAAAACCCAAGTGAAGCGAGAAAAATCATCAACAACTGCTAAACCATATTTGTTACCGCCGATGCTTATGTAAGCAATTGGACCAAATAAGTCCATATGAAGTAGCTCGAGCGGTCTTGTTGTAGTCATGACGTTCTTTGCGGGGTGAGGTGCTCCAACTTGCTTCCCGGCTTGGCACGCGCTACACGACCCGCCTTTCTCAAAAATAACATCCTTCAAACCTTGGATGTGATCGCCCTTGAGGAGTTTTTGAAGATTCCTCATACCAACAAGCGCTAGCTGTCTATGCCACAGCCAACCCATGTTGGTCTTTGCAATCAAGCATGTGTCAAGTTCGGCTTTATCTTTGTTGAAGTCAGCAAGATAGAGCTTTCCCTTTAACATACTCTTGAATGCAATGTAACCATCACTCCTCCTAGAGACAGTCACACCCTCGTTAGTGAACAAGCAATTATAACCTTTGTCACATAGTTGAGATATGGACAGCAGGTTATGATCTAAGGAATCAACATGTAATACGTGAGAAAGAGTGTGTTGTGGTGATATGGAAATTTTACCGGTACTGAGCGCCTTTCATTGACTATTGTCTCCAAAATAGATGCCCTTGCTTGGATCCTCATTTGCTTCATATTCAACGAACATCCTTCTTTCTCCGGTCATATGGTTGGTGCAGCCACTGTCAAGCACCCATTTAGATCCACTGGAGGAATAGGCCTGCAAAAACAAATTATGCCTTGGTTTTAGGTACCCAAGCTTGCTTGGGTCCTTTTAGGTTAGTCACAAGGGATTCGGGCACCCACAAATGATATTTGGTGTTCTCATGGTGTGGTCCAACATAATGAGCATAAACTTTTCCATAATTACTTCTCATTAAGACATAAGATGCATCAAATGTTCTAAATAGCAATTATTGTTGTTTGTACACAGGACTAGTCTGGGAGACCGGACTTGTCCGGAGGACCGGACTTGTCCGGGGGACCGGACTTGTCCGGATACCGACCGGACTTGTCCGGTGATCAATCCAGAATAGGCATCTAGGAAACACAGTAATTCACACCCTAAGGTAGAATCCACTATTTGATCTATTCTAGGAAGTGGAAATGGGTCTTTTGGGCATGCCTTATTTAAGGTGGTGTAGTCGATGCACATCCGAAGCTTCCCGCTGACCTTTGGTACAACGACTGGGTTTGCCAGTCACTGAGGATGGTGAACCTCCCAGATGAAACCAGAGTCGACCAGCTTCTTTATTTCTTGTCTGATGAATTTCTGTCGCTCGACAGATTGCTTTCGGGGCCTCTGATGTACTGGCCATGCATCAGGGTATATCTTCAGGTTGTGCTCGATCACCTCCCTAGGGATCCCAGGCATCTATGATGGTTGCCATGCAAACATGTCAACATTCGCCTGGAGGATAGTGACGAGTGCGAGTTCCTATTTGTCATCCAGACCTCCCGATATACGAGTGGTCTAGGCATCATCAGAACCGATTTGGAAGACTTTGACAGGGATGTTGGTATCCCCGCTTGGTTGCACACGAGGTTGAGAAGTTGAGCCACGCTGACGTGAACTCAAAGGCTGTTGAGCTAGTCGCTCCTTGCCATATTCTTCTTCTTGCGCCGCTATGAGTGCATAAAGTTCTTCCAGCGCAGTGACTCCAGCAGTGCGATCCCCATGGATCCGAAGGACGCCTTAAGGAGTCGGCATCTTCAACACCAGATAGTCGTAATGGGCCATGGCCATGACATATAAAGGGTTGGCCTGCCTAAGATGGCATTGAAGGGAAGGCTGATGTGTGCCACATCAAAGACCAGCTTCTCGGAACTATAGTTGTCCCTTGTCTCGACATTCACCGGGAATGTAATTGATCTGAGAGGAGTGATGGCTCCCGGACCTACTCCAGAGAAAGGACATGAGGGCCTAAGGTCTGATAGGCTGAGTTGGAGCTTCGTGAAAGCTGCGAAGCTGAGGAGGTTGAGCGCTGCACCTCCGTCCACTAGGACATGATAGAGATGGATGTTGTTGATGGTAGGAGAGACCATCAAGGGCAACTGACTAGCTCTGGTCATGTTCTTTGGGCAATCCAAAGCATTAAGGGTGATGGCAGTATCCATACACTTTCAATGAGGTTCTGCCTTGGCGGTGGGAGCTGCGGCAGCCATCTCTCGACGCATAGTTTTGAGAATACGCCGAGAGGTAATGTCCCAGGACCCTCCATATATCATGTGGAGAGTCTTCTGATGCTTGTTGTTGGAGATGTCAGAGTCATCATCCACAGTGTTGTAGACGACCTTCAAGGACTTCTTAGCGTCCTGGAAGCCAAGCTCCTGTTCTGGCAGATCTTCTTCGACTTTCGGTTTCCCCTCATGTTGGCAGTATGGGGCTTCTTCTTGGTGCTTGTTGTTGCGTACAACAAGATGTTGGACCTCGCGACAATCTTCAAGATTGTGGGTGTTTGATTTATGAACCCGACACCACATATTTCACCGTCGCCGTCCTCAGTCGATGGTCATGGTCGTTTTTCTGGGCGTGGCCCCCGACCACCAGGAGCTGCAGCTTCAGCTGCAGCAGTAGGTGTGTTGGCCAACGACATCTTCTTGCTATTGGACTTCTTATTTTCTTTCCACTGCCAAAGGCAGCAGCTTCAGCCTTGGGGGAATATTTTCCAGCCTTCGCAGCTGGTTTGGAGTGCATCTCTCGGCCCTCCGTAGCCCTAGCACATTTGACGACTAGGCTGAAGAGCTCCGTGACGCTGCTGATGTCTTTGGTTGTCAGCTTCTCCAGCATGTTCTTATCCTGTACTCCCTGTCTAAATGCAACGGCAACAGAAGCATTTGAGATAGAAGGTATCGTATTCCGTACCTTAGAAAACCACTGGATGAATGATTGCAATGATTCTCCTGATTTCTGCTGTATGGCGAACAGATCCAGCTCCGTGCCAGGTCGGGTGTGGGAGCTCACGAAGTTGGCAGTGAACTGGCGACAAAGTTCACACCAACTGTAGATGGAATCAGGAGATAGACTCATGAACCAAGACCTTGTTTGTCCCGGTTAGAGCCACGGGGAAGTAATTGACCATCACGGCCTAATTGCCTCCAACCGCGAGGATGGCGGTGGAGTAGATTTGAAGAAATTCGACGGTGTTGACTGTCCCGTCATACTTCTCTAGCAGATGAGGCCAAAACTTAGGTGGACAGTTGGTCATGCGAAGATGCATGGAAAGGGCCAAACATCTGCCCCCCACTTCTAATGGAGAAGGGTTTTCCCGAGCCTCTCGCCTCTCGCGAGCGAGCTCGATATGGACACGGTCGTCATGTCTCATGTATCGGTGGTCGATCTCTGACCGTAGATCATGCGTCGAAAGCCTCGTTGTCGTATGAATGTGGCATGCCCTAGAGGGCAGTGATGTCACTTGTTGGGAGGACGCACGTCTCCTGTGCTGTGATGCCTGAGGACCAAGTCTACCAGACAAGGTCGTATTCCTTGAAGGTGTCTGCCTAGCAGGGGGCGGACCTTGATTGCTGATGGCATTGGCTGCAGTTGCAACCAAATGTCCCACATCGGCACGCAACTATTTCATCATGCCCTGAGGTGCTCCAGGCGCTGGAGGGCGCTGAAGCAAAGTCCGCGTTATGTTCAGCGCGTTCCCAGGATTGTTCATAAATGCAGTGACCGACATGAATACACCATCTTGCTGAGATCGTGGAAGTGGTGGTGGAACGAGACCCGTCGGGACAACAACATTGGCTAGCTGCTGCACATTGGAGGGATTTCCTCCAGTAGGCTGCTTAGCCAAACTGTTAGATGAAGTTGTGGTGGAGTTCACCATCTTGAGATCTTAGCCCCCCTACTTGGCGCGTAAAATGTCGAAGTATAGCAACGACACTTCCTCTGGTACTACTAAAGCGTAGTCCATGGAGGTTTGTATTCGGATGGGGCGTGTAGGATTATGAACAAGATGATGACACAAGAGTTTTTACGTGATTCAGGCCACCTGAGTGTAATACTCTACTCCACGGGGTGGTTGTTGATTGCATGGAAGGTGTATGTAGTTGCTTGTATGCGTGTGAGCTTAGTTGTCCTCTATCGTGCAAAGCATCCCTTTTATATGCTAAGGACTGGCTGTTACAGTATATGCCTGGCCCGACAGGTGGCCTCGGCTATAATTAACCACCTATACACAATCTGCATGTATAATCCGTGATTAACAGTGTGATAACGCGCCTTAGTTGTGGCGTTAACTATCTTGATAGTCCTTTGATCGTGCGTCATCGATACTGAATTAATGACACCTTAATCTGATTTTGTAATGGTTGTTTAATAGCCTCTTGAATGTCCGCGCCGTTGGAGATCTTGTAGCCTTCCTGTTGCAGGCTTAGGTCTGGAGGTCTAACACGTGGCAGCTCTGGAGCTTCCCACTGTGGGGAGGCAGGTCCGGAGCCACTTGACGCGTGGCGGCACTGGAGCTTCCCTCTACTGGGGGTTAGGTCCGGGGTTGTTGGACTCGTGGTGGTACCAAAGCTTCACTGTGAAGGGAGGTAGGTCTGGTCCTGTAGGACACGTGGTGGCACTGGAGCTACCCAAACGAGGGATGCAGGCCCATTACTGCAGGACGCGTGTTGCCTTTGGAAGTCTTCAACTTGAACATAGGAACTCCTTAGTTTTAAGTGCGGTATCATGGGGTACCTAGTATCCAGGGTACCGACCGCTTTGACTTGTGCTTTGTGACCCTCAACAACCTTAATGCTCATTTCTCCTCTTTTTAGGGTCCTCCTAAAACATAATCCCTAAATTGAATAAGTATCGTGCGTGGTGGCACTTGAGTCAATCTACTAAGTAGATGATAAATGACCCAAAAATAGGGATTCATCAACTAAAGTACTAAAATCATTACCTCTCTTATTGCACTATTTGAGTAAGCCTACACGATCCTTCTTATTCTGCCCCTTATCCTTACAGAACATGCACTGATATTTGTCCACTTTCCCAACATTGGGAGCCTTACATTTTCCCTTATCTCTCTGAAGTGTTCCTTTCACATAGTTGATAGATCGTCACTGCTTAAGAAACTAATTCTTTGCTCCCCATGAACGCACATAGTCATAAGCTTTTCTAAGTTCCACTGCTCAGGCTGAGAATTATAGTTGATAACAAAAGCCTCAAATTCCCTAGCAAGATAGGCAAAAATGAAATGCACAAGGAGCTCATCTTTTACATTTAAGTCCATAGACATAAGTTTAGCTACCATGTTTGTCATCCTAAGAACATGCTGGTGCACACCAGCTCTAGTGTATTTCCTAGTGACACATCTCTTGATAAGAGTACTCATAGTAGCCTTAGACGAGCCAAAAATTTGACTCCAAATTTTCTGGAGGTACTCAGTAGCTATTTCCCAATCAGGATTATTCCTCTAATTACCTCAGTGATTATTCCCCTAATCACCATCAAACATTTTTCCCTTTGACATGTTCCACTTTTTACGAGTCTCGTGAAAAGCTGCAAACTCCTTATGGAATGCATTCATCCTATTGGTGTGTATATCTTGAGTTTCCTCTGTGCCACAGACAGGGGGAAGCTCAGGCTCTTTGGGGTGAGGACTTGTAATAGCTAAGTCTAATTCTGATATTGCAAAACAATTTATAAGTTCTCTCTCCATGGCCCATAGTTGTTGCCATTAAGATGTTCAACTGAGGAGATGAAACTGAGTGCTGAACTTAGTCCAGATGAACCTTCATTATGAAAACATCAACATAAGTGAATGCAAACATATATTAAAAGAAAACATAAATGTCACATTTTATTTTTTCACGTTGGCAACATCACAAAATGCATCATTCAAAAAAATTTAGAAAATAGCATGTTTTATTTTTTACGCTGGCTACTCAACAAAGTTTTCATGACTTAATGAACTTAGAACATAGCAACTTATGTTGTTTGGACTACTTAACAAAATTTACCATGCAAACTTAATTAACTTAGAGCATAGCAAAAAATTGATGTTCACCTACTTGGCAAAAAATTACCATGCAACTTAATAAACTTATAACATAGTAAACTTACTTTTCACATTGGTTACATGACAAAATTACTATGGAATACTTAATTAACAACAGAATCATAATTATGGGCATTTTTAATAATAAATTTAAATATATTCTACAACATAATTAAATTAAATGGACTAAAATACTTAAATTGTTGGGAAATCATAATAATTCACAGCATTAGATCAAACACTACCATACATCACACAAAATACTTAGAATTTTGTCAGACATATTAATTTAATGTAGAGAGTTCCTAATTGATTTTAGCCCATATTCTAATTTTCCGGGAAATAGAAATATTAAAAAAACCACTGCTAAAAATTTTGGTCCAAATGGCCATAAGGTAGGCATAGTCCACCTTATTGATTCATGTGCATCTACTTCTTCTTTGTGAAAATCTAATCTGAAAAACTTAAATTAATTCGAGTGTGGCCCAAAAGAACCAGCCCATTTTACTTATTTAGACCAGAGGCCCACTAGGAAAAAAATTCTAAAATAGCAAAAGTGAGTGCGACTTGTGGTGGCGTGCCCGGTACTACTTCGGTCCAAAGTCTGCTAAGGAAATCTTCAAAAAAATCATATTAATTCGAAAAGGAGGCCCATGAGCCCATTAGCTCGCCCTGCCAAGGTTGTGAGCCCATTCAGGCATGCCGACAATCGCCAATTGTCCGATAATGATCCCACAGTCTAGAGCGAGAAAACAACGCGACCTAAGTTGATCTGTGCCATTGATTTGTATCCAACGATGAGGAGGCTAAAAAGTGAGATACTTATGGTATTTCTATCGAAGCCCTAGCTCATATGTGTCGAACCCCATCCCCTTCTCTTCCCCGACGCAACGAGAGAGGTAGAGCGAGGTGACTGAGTGCCTGTCGTGACGGTGAGATGTGCTTTTATTCTGATTTGATACAATTCAAATTGGATCCTAATTTCTTTTTTGAGTTGATCTAACTTCAAAATTTTATTTGAATTATATCTTAATTTAACCCCAATTCCAAGATTGGTTCAAATTCAGACCCTAAGGTCTTAATTTGAATCACCTCCTTCTAATTGTTGTAGGATCTTTACTTAGTTGTCTAATTGTGACCAAACATAGATGAATCTTAGAGTAACTGAAACCTAAAACAAATTAGGTTTGCTCTGACACCGTTCATAGAAACTTAGGTTAATCACCTAATCCTAATCGATCAATTGGATTCGGTTAAGGGCATGAATAGGGGCATAACAAAAATCAAACACTAATCAATCTAGTCTAGGAAATGGTATCGGAACGTACCTTCAGGTGTAGTGGAAAAAGAGGTCATCATGGTGAAGAAAAAGATGTCGCCGCCTTCTTGGTGCGCGCACAGGAGCCGATGCCAACTGCGAGGAGACCTTCCAGGGGTTTCACTTTCTGAGCCTACTACAGGTGCTCATGAGTTCTTAGGTGTTATGGTGTCTTGGATGGTTCCTTATCTAGGGGCAGAGCCCCTCTTCATATAGACGAGATGGCACTTGAGGGAGCCTCGATCAGGGCTTCAAAGGAGACAAAAGTATTTGGGTCAGTTATACTTTGTAACCAACCTCCTAATTGCAATCCTGTGGCCATAATTCTAACAAGTTGGAGTAGGTTGTATAATAGTATCTCTGTGCAGATATCCTAAAAGGCAAAAAATGTGCTTTTTGCCATGGTTAGGCAGAAAGATGTCAAAGTGAGTTTTTATTCAAGGTACCATCAACTTTCTTTAAGGTGCAAATGCCAATTTAGTTTCCTAGCTTCCCCCAAAATGGTAAAACCTTTAAAGTAGACTGTGTCACTCTCCATAAACACTGTACTTAGGTGTGTTGCGGCATACTACACCCCTATCATTGAAACAGTTTATCCGTCCATTTTTCTCGTGTAAAGAATGATCATAGAATATCCAAGTACCAAAGCAGTCATATCCAATTATTGATGACAGTCATATCAGCATAAATGTATGCATGGTCATGCATATTAAGATGATAGCTAAGTGATGATTTTCAATTAAAATCATTTATGTGGATCAAGACTAAAACAATGAAAAAACAAGTTATTACAAAGAATACTTCTCTAGCAACATACAAGACCAAGGAAATGTAACCACAAAATTACAACCTCAGTTACTATGATGTAAAGATCTCAGGGTATGTTTTTATTGAAGGTACCATAGATCAATTTTTCCTAAAATGAAAACACCAATTTTGCTTTCTAGCTTCCCCAAAATGGTAAAAGTTGAGCATCTCGCTGTGAGGACCGGGGTCCCGACATTCCAGGAATCTCATTGGGTGGTGCCGTGCGATGCGACACCTAACAGCACACATGAAAAGAATACTTGAAATATACAAAATCTTTATTTTATAAGATATTTGAGTTTACAAAATAGTGTACAAAGAGTACATAAGTAGAGGAAAGAATATACTAAATCTCTCAACCTATCTAAGCATGAGAGGAGACGTCCATGCCTGTGGACGCTTCAAACTAGCAACACGAAGAAGATAAAGCAGCGGCAAAGTCCCTCGTGAGCCATACACCTCGGAAGGTTCGATGTCTCACGGGCAACCACAAAAGCAGCAGAAGTAACATAACCTGCAAACCACATATATAGCAACCATGAACACAAAGGCTCAGCAAGACCTCACCTAAACATGAAACTCTACATGCAGGAACTCAAAATATAAGAAAGCTGAATTTCATAAAGGACTCGCCTAATAGTAAATCCTAACTTTCAGATTTTAAGTTGCAGATGTACACTCCATGGGCATGGCACATCATAAACTCCACAATCAAACAAGAAACGCTTTGTCTACGATGTTACATGCCCAAAGTTGCATAAGCTGCATACAAGTTAAATCTTTGGGGAATAGTAAATTTACTTGTGCTACTGCTAAGCCATACAAGTTGCAATACAATTATTCTAATCATTGCAACAAATTCATAATAGTCCACTACTCTTTGTTACTACGTCACGCCACAGTGAACAAGTATGCTCAATCCATAACCGCGAGCGACGGTGATTTGAATCAATAACAACCCGGAATGCACGACACGTACACCCGCAAGGAAGCCACGTCGGCACACTTCTCTCTACATCGCACACAACCACTTTTCACTCGTCATCCCAACGTTGAACCAATTCTATGATCCTCATAGAAGGTCCACTACGCGAACATGTTGGACTTGCCCGCTAGCATATTTCCACCTTTTGTCGTCGTTCCCCCAGGGGGCCATAGTATAATTTTCGACGCGAGGGTGCCCGAGTTACATCAGTTTCCTGGGTCCCATATACCAGTATGCATCCGGTACAGCTCAAACATGCCCAGCAGGACCGCATACGGATCAGTCCTCAATCGACACAGGCAAGGCTACGCACCCAGGACCATGTCCTGCTGCTTCCTACTCCCCTGCCCGATCTCATATTCTGATTCATAAACCATTCTCGAAATATATCCATGTGAGCCCGAATCTTTGTCTCGCGAGTGGATTCCAACCACTTGACTTCTACCGATTCTACTAAAACATTAGCATAGCAATATAATACGATAGAGTATTGTTATACCCAGTCACTCCAATGATTATTTGGTCATGTATGTGCATTTTCAACAAAACCTGACTTAATGCACAATACATACCTCATCCATATAGTGTATAAAAATAAAACTTTATAAGGGCGCTTACATGCAAACTGGGGCTCGCCTTAGGTTGCAACTCAATTAAATGTCAAGTGTTAGATGCTTGGTCTTCCTCCGAAGATTCTGCCATGGAACTTCAAGATGGACACCCTGGGACTTCTCCTCCAAGTGACGTTCCTCGTCGATCTCCGCCATCATGTTCCCTATCGACATGATTATGCATATAAGGAGGTAAGGCAACTTATCAATTATAATTGAAGTTGTGCAACTGAAGGAGGACAACTGACTAGTGATGGAGTGCTGGACTTGGTGGTGTAAGGATGACAAGGACAGATCCATGTGAAGCATAGCACGATTAAGGTATGAGGTAACTATGCAAAGCAGAAGATTGTCACTCAGAATTCAACAATTGAAGTTGCACAACCTTAAGAAGGAGTAACCCTAGCTAGAAATGATAGGTGCTGGTGTAATCTACAGGAACAAGGAGAGTCAAAGGAGACATAGGAATTGTAGATGTGAAGTGTACTCGACACTTGAAGATAGGGAAAACTAGCAACTCAACAGAGATAATCGCTAACAATTTAGGAAGGAGTAATCTGCCTAAGGAGGGCTTGTCTGCTGCTGGAATGTTCAACAACAGAATAAGAGCAAGTTAATTTAGGACATAGAACTATGAAGTGGCATAGGCATAGTTTTGGACCTATGGCAATGGCATATCAAGGATTGTGTCCTAATGTATTCTTAACAAGCTATCATGATGAGAGTGGCCATAGGAACTTCACCTTTTGTTCTTCTTCCTCAACTACACGTCGCTTCAGGAGGCGTTCATCACCAAGCATACCTCTCACTTGAACCACTGAACTAATTCCACATGAAAGTGAACTTCCTCATGGCATCCCATGTCATGATTTGTGTCCTTTGGGCTAGTGATTTAACAATAATGTTCACCCCCAAAAAGTGCAACATCTTCACTACAACTTTCCACCAGTGATGATGCTTTTGATCCTATGTCGATAAGAAGTCGCTTGGTGAATCCTTACAGAATAATGAGCCTTCATTTTCGCAACTCCCACCTTGCCAATGTGATCCCTCATGAATGGAAGGAGATCGCATATCCCTACTATGGCATTGTGATTTCTCTTGACCAGAAGGAGGTTGTAACTCAGTATCATCTCTTTGATTGTTATGCATTTCACGCGTTTTAGATAAGAAATAAGAAAGCTTCGCATGTTTTTGGTTTGAAGAACTATGCTGACTTATTTGATATGGAACACAGTTGAGGTGTCTGTTCTTTGCCAGGGACCCAAACATGTTGGCTTCACAACAGGAGTTCTTTACTGAAGGTTCTTAGATTCTTCATCTTTGCTAACAGGAAGGTGGATGTAGCACATCCCCTGCATGTCTTGTTTGCAGTTGGCCATGAGGTGAGCAAGAATGAGGCTGAGATTTTGGACGGCGGCAGCCGGTACGCGGGTCGGTGCAACTGAGGAAGTGGCAGTGCTGGGCTGCTGCTGCATCACCAGTGGGGCGGACTGGATGGTGCAACGCACACTAGACTGTGGGGAGGCAAGGCCACGGTGCAGGCAGAGAATCGTTGTTGCTTGGAGGCGGCGGCGTAGGCCGCGAGCAAGGGCCAAGAGGTGATGGCACCCGTGCGTGCCATGGGGTGTCGAGGAACGCGTCCGAGCACCCGGGAGCGGCGCAGCACACAGAGAAACAACAGAGAAGGATGTCGGGCACCAAAGGGGAACGTGCTGGCGGGAAGGGGAATGACAGCACGGGCGAGGGCGCGTAGATGAGGCGTGCACGGCATCGGGCAGACGCACGCGAGCTGGAAGAGAGCACGGGGGCGGGAGCACTCACCTGGAAGCGATGGGTTGGAGCTGAGAAGAACCCGCGGTGGCGGCCAACATTGAAGGCACGCACGGCAAGAGATGACAGGGGCGACCAGGAGGCCGGGCGCCGGAGTAGAGCGTTGCCAGTGCGCAGCGCGTGCGGCCCCATCGGGGCTTGAAGAGGCAGCGGAAAACTGGGGCGCCGTGGAGGCCATCGGGAGAGACTGGCGGGGAGGCCACATGTTGATATTTCCTACGCACTACTAACAATTAATCCCTAGCAGGGGTGCCAAAAATGTTTGTTGGTAGGTTTTAATTCTCAGATGAACGTTCGCAAGCGCACAGAAACTATCGATGTAGCGTTTTCCCTTTAAAGAGTATTCCATAAGGATGTCATTTATATTTTCCCAAAGGAAGGATAAATGGAAGTAAAACAATCATCAAGCAGAAAGGCTAGGTTGGCCTAGGTAGGGTTCTAGCAAGGATGGGTTAAATGATAAGTGGAGGTAGTGTGACACATACAAGAGCATCCTATCCTAAGGGGATAAATGAGGTAATAAAGGGACTAGGCTAAGAGTTAGGTATAGACTCCTACTATGCTTCTAATGTACATATACATAGCCTAAGTTAGATACTAATGATTATATTAATTATGAGTTCTCATGCTAAGTGGATTAACACATCGGGCATGGGTTTACCCCTAGCAACATTAGGCGACTCCTGCCAAGGGCCTGTGGCATAGCCGAACGTGGAGGATTACAAAGGACAAATAGGGCTGTCACCACCTATTGCCTACCTCTTCACTCCCTGGGTCTACGAGACATTCAATGCTACTCTCTATCCTACCACCATGCTAGCATATTAAGTAATTACCTTAAGAGCCTAGGCACAAGCCATCCTAAGGCAATGAACTAAATCATCGTTGAACAAATATTAATTCATAGCGTAAGTCATTCATATCAACATAGTCATATCATAGCTAATTAGACTACAATGGAGGTTTATAGTGTTTATGATGATGTAATAAGAATGGTATAGCACAATCATAAATACTATTCCTACCACATACATGGAATCCACAGTCAAACTAGAAATGCTTCGTCCAAGTATATGAACAATAGAAGACTAATGATAACATCTTTATTATGAATCAAGTCACAAATACAAATAGGAATATGGGAGACATACCTTTCACAATTCGGAAGAGACTCCTGCTACTCCTCTCCTACTTGGACTATGGACTAGTGGCTCTCCTACCTACATCCTATACTCCTCTAAATCTATGGAGAGTAGTGGATACAAAGGAAGAATACTCAAGTGGTGTGTGCTGACGTGAGGGGTGAGGGGTCCTATTTATAGCTTGGAGAAGGGTCAGTTCCCACCACCAAAAGCATGAGAATCAGTCTCCCATGACCTCTTCAAGTCGGGAGGAGCCAACACGTGGCGTTTGACCACGAAAGGCGCCAAGACCTAGTCGGCCAACTAGGGGGGTCGACCGACCTGGTCTTGGCCCCGTTTGGGTTGTGCTTCCTCTAGGTCTCTTCCAGGTGGGTCGAATTCCTTTATATGGGTGCTACACTGTTGGATGGCCTCATATACTTCTGTTTGTGGGCCATTTGATCCATGTGGTGCCACGTGTCGTTGCTTGATTGGCTGGAATGATATTTTATAGGATCCATCCCCTTGTGTCACATCATTTCTGCATAGAGTCCCTGCATGCACTACTTTCTCCAAGGACAAGTGGAAATAGGTTAAATAGAAGGTGATGTGTGCAATAATGACAATTCATTCACATATATGAGTTATATTGACAGGTGAAATTGGTGTATAACAACCGTCAACAAACTCCCCCAAGCAAACCATTTGCTCATCACGAGCAAAGTCAAGACTTTAAGTTGATGATCAGGAGTTGCTACTATGTTCTGTTTTTCAAAAGTACCATGTGCACAACAAATACTCTACCTAGTATTGCAAAAATTGGCACGGTACTTCACCCATCTTAGGTTATTATGGGGCTTATGCCATCTCCTATTCGTGGGTGGTTGAAAGATAGAACAGCAAATAGAGCACACATACCCTAGAAATCAAGTTCCATTCAGATTCCGGAGAGTTCAATTCAGATTTTAAGTATCTCAATTTGCTCATCTCAAGTCTCTCCTTTGTGTGTAGCGAAAATATGTCCTCAACAAGGCATTGTGCCTAAATTCATCCTACCTCTACATAAGGCTTCTATGTGGAGCTTGGTAGGAAATATAACAGGCACATTTGCAACACATAATATTGCTAAGTCAAAAGAGCAAGCCTTAGGAGAAATCAATTCAAAACAATTTGATTCAAGACTTGTGCATTTGTGATGGAATGGAGTGGTTGTGGATCTTGAGATGATTCCTTTTTGAGTGGACTCTCTTATTTTTGCAAGGATGAAACATGGCTACTTTTCTTCTTTCCCCTTTTTTTTTCTCATGCTTATGATGTAAGCATGCATTTTCTTTTTCTTTTTCTTGTAGCCATGTCTTCTACTCCCTTTTAATGTAATGAATTTTGGAGAGAGTACTAAGCATGAATGATATGGAGTTTCTCTTTTTATTGTGGAATGGGTATGATAGAAATTTGCTTACTTCTATTGTTGAAGTATAGCATGTGCAAGTGAAATCTTGCATTCAAAAAGTAATGAATGAAATCTCACATAGGTCTATACCAGTTTGACGAAGCTCAATGTGAAGGCAAATAGCATATGCATAAGGTCTATAAATATAATGTATCATATGGCTTTGGTGGGTATTTCCAATCAAATGAGGATAACTTAAATCTTTTTAGAATTTCTCTAGAAAATTAAGTTTCACTATCAAACTAGCAATAGCATCCCTATCACTATATCATATCTCACAAGAACTTAGAATGGATTAATATTTTGCTACTCACAATTTCCAAATCAAGGAAAAAGCAATTTTAGCCAATGAGAGCAATATGTTGGAGAGTAGTAAGTTGTAAACTAGGGACTTAGGAAAATTAAAACAGAGCAACTATTCATCATTTCATCTATGTTAATTCCAAGTCATTCTTGCCGCACATCATTTATTTTATTTGAAATGAAACCTATCCTATATATATATATATATTAAATGCAAGGTGGATGATGGGTAAGTGGAAAATAAATATGCAAGGGTTTGATAAAATTTACATCAAGTGGGGGTCCTCCCCCAAGCCTGTTCTTCACCCACCTTTGTGTCGAGGGTTGAACCCTTGATGACGGAAGTATGACGTGAGATCGGCTTTTTGTTGTTGTAGCATGGAGTTGAAGTTGGTGAATTGAGTGTCCATGTGTTGTTACCAGTCTTGGGTAACCTGGACAAGCCCTTGGAGAGTGTTGTAGATGTCACCCATCCTCACTTCAAGCTCCTCCATATGTCTAGAGAGGTCCGTCATTCCCTGGCTATAGTCACGACGACTTCTAGCCAAAGTGGAATGACATCTTCTCATAGATGTTGGAGGCAAGCTGCTAGAGCTGTAAGTGTCTAGGGGTGTTTCCCATGTAGCACCTGGCCATCCATGCCAAGACGGACTTTTGGTCTCATACGATGGAGGTTGAGTCCATCCGGGTGCATCACCCAATGGGTTGTCTACCACTTCGTACTCATGGACCGTGGAGCTTGTCGGGGGCATGGCCGCTCTCCTTGTATGGCTTCCAGTTACCCTGCAAGAGACATTACTTCTTCCGGCTTCCATGATGGGAAGTAGGTCAATGGTTAGCCTCCGGCATTTGTACAAATTATAATCCGGGTTAGGTAACCAAATTTCATTGACAAAGTTGGGATAAAAAAATATCAAAGACTTGATCATGCTTAAGGGTATGTCCTTGCACTAAATATTCTTCATCAATTAATTCTCTTTCATTTCCAATATACTCAATTGAAGAATATTCTTGTGCTCCTATCATAGTAGCAATAAGAGTAATCAATGAAGTACATTCAATTGGCCCTACCCTTGGAATGTAATATAACCATTGTTTCATCATGGCAATTACTGGAGCAACTTTTATCTTTTTGATCATGTCAAATAAAATTTTAAGCTCATCATCACGCACTATCCTTACATCTCCTCTAGGGAACATAGTCATAGCCACCCATCTATGCATGAAGCGTAAAGTAGGGTTGTGCAAGTGGCTATTCCTGGTGCACTACATCTGACCTCACCAGTTAAATCTTGACAAAAACTTTGTTTGTTAAACTTAGGATTTCACTTAATTCTTTCCATAGGATGTTGTATTATTTTTGAAATAATCTAAATATAATACCATCAAATCATATATTGAGTGTGCAAAGGAATTGTATGGAGAGAAGGCGTGAACCTTTCTCCTCTATGTGAGCAAAGTTTTCCTATCCTAATGCACACCAAATAGAAAAGAATTAGGAATCCATACCTATTTTGGAGATCAAATCCGGATCATAAGCTGTTGTATGAGAAAACTCACGATCTTGGAGGAGCTTGCATGCTTGATCTTCAACTTCACATTGGCTGTTGAGGTTGTCATCGGAAGAAGTTGGTGCGGGTTGCTCCTCACACCCATGGGAGTTTCCTCTCCTACACTCATCCTCCGTGAACTTGGTGTAGCAACGAAAGAGTGGTGTGCACTTGATTCTCCACCATGGCTTGAGCTCGCAGCCTCCTTCCTCTTTCCAAACAACCTTTTCGTTCCTTTCATGGCCACAACAAACAAGAACACAACAATGCAAGAACTGGAAAGAGGTGATGTTAGTGAAAACAAAACCCTAACGAATTTTCCCTTGAAGAACTTGAGTGCAAATTGCAAATGCAAACAAAAGCAAATATTTTTGAGTTGGGAATTGATCAAGAGTACTTCAATGAAGAGCAAGAAAACAATGTGAGCAACAGTGACCTTGGGGAGGTATGAAATGAGGTGAAGTGTCAGGAGAAGAGCTCCTCACGACCACCTTTTATAGTGTGCAATCCCCAACGGTCACTAGGGAACCAAATGTAGCTGTTGGAGGAGAGAGAGCCAAATTGGCTTCTTCCCCTAATCGGCCGAACAGGGGGGGGGGGGTCGGCTGAACTGACAGGTGGGCCCCCCTGTTCTCCCTTTTGGCAGGTGGCTCCCCAATGGCTATGGAATTAGCACGTTGGTGAAATACCACTTTTGCAGATCAGAAAAAAATTCCAAATAAAAACTCCTTTTTCAAAACCCAACAATTTTTTTCGTCAAAAATAAAGAAAAATTATAGTTGAGAATATAAGATTCTCAACTTGCTAAGAAAATCACATATGCAGTGGGGAGAATCAAACTAAATGGGGAAATCCAAATAAAGAGAAAAGAAAAACAAAGAAAAGGATAACTACCAATTTAACCTATTGGCTAGGTCTCACCACCATTCAATGAGATGTACATTTCTCCTTCTTCATTTCTTGACATCCGGGTCCAGAGGGATGGGCTTGGACAGCTTGTCTTGCTTCTTCCGCCATTCCTTCTTTGGCGGCTTGGTGGACTTGGGACTTTGGGAAGGCTCGAACTTCTCCGTCTTCTTGGGGTGTCGGCTTGGACGATAAGACGGGTTTTCCTCACAAATTCCTCATGAATGCAATGAGCGGGTCAACCTTTGGAGGTGTGATTTTGACCTCTTGAATGTGCTTAAAATTCGGCCCATACTTGATACAGATCATGGAGCATTGCTCCAACTTTGGGTGAAAGTTAAACTTCACCTCCTTGACATTGATATGGAAGTGGATTTCTCCAGCTCCCACATCTATGTGAGCCTTCGCGGTGCTTAGGAACGGGTGCTCGAGAATGAGCGACGTATCCTTCTTGACCTCCATGTCGAGCACCACAAAATCCACGGGTATGAAGCAGTTTCGGATTTTCACCGAGACATCTTTAGCAATACCCGCCACATAACAGAATGAAGAATCATCCAGTTGGAGCTGCATTGGTGTTGGAGTAAGCTATGTGAAGTTCAGCTGGTCTAAAACCACCTTGGGAATCACACTCACACTTGCTTCAAGGTCACAAAGGGTCTTGTAAAAGTGGTGTGCCCCAATTGAGCATGAGATTGTAGGACATCCGGGGTCCTATAGCCATTTGCCTCCTTGTAGAGAAATCATTTTGGCACTTTCCATAGGAGGTTCGGGTTGTCCTGGCATATTGCCATTCTCCACGGGAGGAACAGCAGCTGCCAGTTGAGCCAATTGAGTCTCCAACATCTTGTTGAAACTCAATTGATTCTTGAAAGCTAAGGAGAGTCCTTCAATCTTGGCATTTATGTTTTCTAGAGTCTTTTCATTGGCTGACATCTTCTTGGATATAGCCTCATTGGTCTTCAGCTAGCCAATGGCAAGTTCTCTCAAGTTGGGTTAATTTCCATTGTTGCCATTGTTGTTGTACCCTCCTTTTAAGAATGGGCGTGGTTGGCCCCACCCTTGACCTCCTGGACGATAGCCATTATTGTTTCCATTGTTAATTAGGTATAGGGCATCCTCATGGGTATCTGGGCAGTCATTGCCCATATGGCCTGTTGTTGACACTTCTTACATCACAAATCATCTCTTGAAAGAAATGAGGCCCGCAAGCACAAGAAAACTATCGTGTAGCATTTCACCCAAGAGTATTCCCAAGGGTATCATATTTATCCCAAAGTAAGGCAATGAAGTAAAGTAAACACTACTCTTATGATCAAGCTATGGGATACTAATAAGTTATCAAGACAGGGGTAAGTTGATAATATGTGTAGTGTGACACACACCTAAGCAATCTACTCTAATGATAAGGTTGTCCTAGCGAGGGTTAGACTACGAGACGGAGATACTCCTACTATGCTCTAATTACTTATATACATAGACTAATAAAGAACTCATGAATATGCTAATGGTGAATATTAGGGCTAAGTGGTCCAACATATTGGGCACGGGTTCACCCCTAGCAATACTTGGCGACTCCCGCCAAGAGCTTGTGGCATAGCCGAACGTGGAGGATTACAAAGGACAGATAGGGCTTTCACCACCTACTGCATACCTCTTCAATCCATGGGTCTACAAGACATCCAACACTACCTAACTATCCTAGCACCATGCCAGCATATTATGTAAATACCTTAAGAGCTGCGGCATGAGCCATCCTAAGGCAATGAACTAAATCTTCGTTGAACCAATGTTGGAACCAAGCACTAACATATTCACATTGACATTATCATATTATTACCTAATTAGACTATTGTGGTGGTGTATGATGTTTATGATAGCATGATAAGGGAATTATGTGTAGATCATAACAACGTCTACACCTAGCACATACATGGACTCCACAACCAAACAAGGAACGCTTTGCCCAAGTATATAAGTAAATAAAGACTAATAATGATATTATTATAAAGCACGAAGTCACGAATACAAGAGAAGATACATGAGACATACCTTTCCCAATTTGGACTTGGGACTAGAGGCTCCTCTCTACAGTCTAACCTCCACTAAGGAACTAGGAGAACAAGTGTATACAATAGAGTGATGCTCAAGTGGTGTGTGTTGAAGTGAGGGGTGCTATTTATAGCTTGGAGAAGGGTCAATTCCCACCACCAAAAGCACGTGAATCAGTCACCACTGATTTCTTCAAGCCAGGAAGAGCCAACACGTGGAAGCTGATAGAGTTTGGAGGAATGACCAGGTCGGCCGACTAGGGGGGATCGATCGACCTGGTAAGTCCTCCAAACGATATGTGCTTTCTCTGGGTGACATCGAGGTGGGTCCCATCCCTTGATATGGGTGCTACACCATTGGATGGCCTCGAATACTTCAGTTTGTGGGCCATTTGATCCATGTGATGCCACATGTTGGCGCTTGATTGGCTGGGATGACATTTTATAGGATCCATCCCCTTATTTCACTACAATTCTGTATAAAATACCTTCGTGCACCAATTTCTCCAAGTACAAGTGGAAATAGGTTAAATATAAAGGTGATGTGTGGAAGAAATGATATTTCCTTCACATAATTGAGTTATATTGACATGTGAAATTAGTATATAACAACCGTCAACAAACTCCCCCAAGCTTATCCTTTGCTCATCCCGAGCAAAGTCAAGACTTTAGGTTGATGATTAGGAGTTGTTACTATGTTCTATTTTTCAAAAGTACCATGTGCACAACAAAATACTCTACCTAGTATTGCAAAAATTGGCACGATACTTCACCCATCTTAAGTCATTACGGGGCTTATGCCATCTCCTATTCATGGGTGGTTGAAAGATAAAACAGGAAATGGAGTACACATACCCTAGAAATCAAGTTCCACTCAAATTCCGGAGAGTTCAATTTAGATTTTAAGTATCTCAATTCGATTCTCTCAAGTCTCTCCTTTGTGTGTAGTGGAAATATATGCTCACCAAGGCATTTTGCCCAAGTTCATCCTACCTCTACATAAGGCTTGTATGTGGAGCTTGGTAGGGAATATAGTAGGCATATTTGGAGCACATAATATTGCTAAGTCAAAAGAGTAAGCCTTAGGAGAAATCAATTCAAAACAATTTGATTCAAGACTTGTGCATGTGTGATGGAATGGAGTGGATGTGGATATTTTTGAGATGGATCCTTTTTAGTGGACTCTCTTATTTTTGCAGGGATGAAAATGTCTACTTTTTTCTTCTTTTTTTCTTTCTCATGCTTATGTTGTAAGCATGCATTTTTTGTAGCCATGTCTTCTACTCCCTTTTTATGCAATGAATTTTGGAGAGAGCACTTAAGCATGAAGGATATGGAGTTTCTCCTTTTATTGTGGAATGGTGGTATAATGGAAATTTTGCTTACTTCTAGTGTAGAAGTATAGCATGTGCAGGTGAAGTCTTGAATTGAAAAAGTAATGAATAAAATCTCACATAGGTCTATACTAGTGTGACAAAGCTCAATGTGAAGGCAAATAGCATATGCATAAGGTCTATCAATATAATGTATCATATAGCTTTGGTGGGTATTTCCAATCAAATGAGGATAACTTAAATCTTTTTATAATTTCTCCGGAAATCTAAGTTTCACTATCAAACTAGGAATAGCAGCCCTATCACTATATCATATCTCACAACAACTTAGAATTGGATTAAGCTTTTGCTACCCACAATTTCTAAATCGAGGCAAAAGTAATTCTAGCCAATGAAAGCAATATTTTGGAGAGTAGTAGGTTGTAAGCTAGGGACTTAGGAAAATTAAAACAGAGTAACTATTTATCATTTCATCTATGTGAATTCCAAATCATTCTTACTGCACATCTTTTATTTTATTTTGAAAGCAAATCTACTCTACTTATTTTTATGTTTTTTTATATGCATGGATGATGATGGAAAATAAATATGCAAGGGTTGTGATACAAGTTACCTCAAGTGGGGGTCCTCCCCCAAGCTTGTTCTTGTTGAAGGTCCGCGCTAGGGGCCGAAACCCTACCGTCTGATGTAGGCCATGAGATTGGCCTAACCTTGTTCCAACATGGCTTTGACATTGGAGGGTTGAGTGTCGATGTTGGGTTTCCTCCCATGGGTTTTATGAGTGTGGTCGAGGAGAGTGTTGTTGATGTTGGTTATCCACACTTCAAGGTTTTAATAGGTTGGATGTACATTGTTATTCCTTGGCTAAGGTAGTGATAACCGTTAGCACAAATGTCTGACGTGCACTCAACATGCATTGAGTGTGTTCCGTCATTCTTTGACTAAGGTGTATCATACCTTCTTGCCATAAAGGAATAACTTGTACCCCTCATGCATTTGTGTGATCCGTCATTCCTTGGCTAAGGTAATTATAACCTTTAGCCACAAAGGAGTGACATGTACTCAACATGTGTTGAGTAGGATCTGTTATTCCTTGGCTAAGGTACAACATACCTATAACCACAATGGGGGTGACGTGCACTCAACATGAGTTGAGTGTGATCAGTTGTTCCTTGGCTATAAGGTATAAAATACCTTCTGGCCACATAGGAACAACTTGCACCCAATATACATTGGATGTGATCTTGTCATTCCTTGGTTAAGGTACATCATACCTTTTAGCCACAAAGGAATAATTTACACCCAATGATGGTGTCAATTCACTTGAGCTTGAATGAGTGCTTAGAATAGTTGAGAGCATAATGCTCTCACATATTTGTAGCAGCCCATTGGTCGCTCATGGAGGGTTTCCATGTCAAATCTTCGGCCTCGTATAGTTATGGTTGTCCTTCGAGCTTAATTTTCGATAGGTAGCAACCATCCTCATTTACTCCTTGGCCAAGAGATGATGAAATGGAATCCTCTAGGGACTCCAACAATGGGATCTTTGAATGCCTACATAATAATATTACTCCTACAAATTTCGCCTCTATGATAGAG
Organism: Tuctoria greenei; assembly: GCA_036927565.1. Classification (NCBI taxonomy): domain Eukaryota; kingdom Viridiplantae; phylum Streptophyta; class Magnoliopsida; order Poales; family Poaceae; genus Tuctoria; species Tuctoria greenei. The sequence goes on from JAYESD010000003.1 coordinate 169,143,611, forward strand.
ATGGATGGTTAGCTCCCGATACTTGTACAAATGAATTTTCGGGTTAGGTAACCGAAACTTCATTTGTATGTACGAGGAGGAATAAACTAAAAGATGCATTGAGTTCAATTACATGTGTATCCATGAACAATGTATGAATCATTGCTAGGAGTGGGGCTTTATGGATAAATCAATTTGCACATTTGTCTAAAGCTCCTCCTCATAGCAATGCAAGTGATATAAATACACTATATGGATCCCTTCACCTTGTAAAATATCTAACCATCATAACTTTTTACAAGAGCAAATATTTATGTAGATCATGGCAAACAAGATTCTCAATTTTATCCTCCTGAACATTTTTAAATTCTTGACTAGGAATTTGAAATTTAGTGATCCAATCACAAAATGAGTTTCAAATCAAAATTATGGATATCACTATTCCTAGGTTTCTACATACCAATTCAACCATTAAGTAATTCCATAAGCATTACCTAGGTAGAAAATGTCTAAGTTAATTGTAACAATGCTTTTGAAATTCTAGGCACTTGTTTAAATTTATTCCGAAGTAAGGTGTCATTCCTTTTTGAAGAATCAAAAAGAGTAATGTCAACACTTACTCTCGTGATGATGCACAAGAATTGAATGATGAGAAGGTGTAAACCTTTCTTACAAATGTAAGTAAAAATCATTCAATCCTAATGCAATTCAAACGATGGAAAATTTTAAACTTGTACCTCAATTGAAGAGCAGTCCAGGTTGAAGGTCGTTGAGTGAGAAACTCATGACCATGAATTTTGGTGTAGCCTTCATGTTCAATGCCTTCTGCCAAGTTGAAGTTGGAGTTGAATGAGCTTCATCTTGTTCCTCCATTAGACCACCATCCTGAGCATTCCTCCATCATGAACTCAAAATGAGATTGATGGAGGGATATGCGTGTGATGGGGCCTTCCAACCTCTTGGAAATTTTGTCTTGGCTGCACTGAAATTAAGAACAAACAAAACAACTTGAAAATGGGTTACGTTAGCTCAAAAGCATGTTGTACCCTTTTGTCAAATTGTTTTTCCCAACTTGAAACAACATGCAAATGCAATGAATATTTAAGGAAAATATTTTTGTTTGAATTAGGAACGTGAATTCAAGTGGTTACACCCAAGGTTCATATCCAAATAAATTTATTCCCTAATTCAAAATTTTAGTTTATGTTGGTTGGAAATTTTACTCTCCAACATGCAAGTGTGGAAATTCAAACATGCTAAATGCAAATACAAGGATTGATGAGGAATTCAAATATGCAATTGGGAAATAAAATATGAGATAACTACCAATTTACCTATTGGCAAGGACTCACCGAATTTTTAAAGTCCGATGAGTAGGACTTACCTCCGTCCTGTTTAGTGTGATGATTTGTTGTCCAATCCCGAAGTTGAAGATGTGGACAACTTCTCTTGATGGACATGCCAAATCTCCTTTGGCATGTTAGTTGGACATTGGGCCACATGGTGATCCTAGCCTCTCTGTCATCTTGATGAAGACTTGCTGATGTAGTGACGGTTTCTCCTTCTTCAAGATATTCTCTTGTGAGCATGGTGAGGCTTGTCCTTCTTTTAGGGGTGTCACTTCGACATTCTTTATATTCTTTTGAGTTTACCCATACTTTGATCATGGATCAAAGACTTCTTTGGGCATAATAACATGTGGACTCCACAATCAAACATGAAACGCTTCATCCACAATGTCACTTGCCCTAGGTTGCATGGGCTTGGTCGAAGGGTAGGAATCCCAACAAGTGATTGTGGGATATCATAGATATTGAATGCTCTTTAAGTTTCTTGTCCTTGGCCAAGACCTTCATATAAATGTTGTCTTGATTTCTTGCTTGGCCATGCACAAGATACTTCAAGGTAGGATAGTTGAGCTTAAATCCCTTGAAATCCTTATAGCCTCCTTGATTCCAAGGGTGATGTCGATTCCCCCTTGACCTCTTGGTGATAGCCATTAGAGTTGTGTTCAAAGGAATAATCCTCATGGGTCTTAGGGAAATGATTCCCTTAGTGGTCATGTTTGACATGGATTTTCACAGATCGTGTGAACATCCATGGCTTGGATCATCCGAACACTTCTCTATTAGCTTGATCTTCATGATACTTTAATTGGAGGTGTAGTTCCATAGCCATCATGTCCACCTTGATAAGTGGTGTGCATGCCAAGCTAAGGGAACTAGAGCATTCTTCAATCCACCCCTTGAGTAGAGACCATATTCTCATACATGATGAATGAATAGGACTCCTTTAGCTCCAACACAAATGTAGTCATGGATTGGTGGAGCCAACCCATGACATGAGTGTTGGATGAAGAGGCAACTATCCACCCTATGGTGGAGGCAACCAAGAAGAAATCTTGGAGCCTCCCCCAAGCTTAGGGATGGATGACTTTGGTTCCTACTGGAAGCAAAAGTTCTTCCGCGGAAGGCAATGATGTTACCTAGCGGATATTTGTTGAGGTACACCTTCAATCATCTTGCTGTTGAGCACTAGCATCCTCGTTGGCTATCTCATTAAATGGGTTAGCCAACACTACCCTGTTTTCACCACAAAAGGAGAAAACAATCAAGGGTAATCCTGTCTAATAACTATTAGTACCTATAGCTTAATCACAAGTGATAGCTATCCTTCACTTCCTTTGCCTTCCCCAGCGACGGCGCCAGAAATGCTTGTTGACGTTTCTTACATCACATATCATCTCCCGTAAGAAATGAGGTCCGCAAGCGCACAGAAACTATCGTGTAGCATTTCACCCAAGAGTATTCCCAAGGGTATCGTATTTATCCCAAAGGAAGGCAATGAAGTAAAGTAAACACTACTATTATGATGAAGCTATGGGACACTAATAAGTTATCAAGACAGGAGTAAGTTGATAATATGGTTAGTGTGACACACACCTAAGCAATCTATTATAAGGGTAAGGTTGTCCTAGCGAGAGTTAGACTACCAGACTTAGATACTCCTACTATGCTCTAATTACTCATATACATAGCCTAATAAAGTACACATGAATATTCTAATGGTGAATACTAGGGCTTAGTGGTCCAACATATCGGGCATGGGTTTACCCCTAGCAATACTAGGCGACTCCCGCCAAGAGTTTGTGGCATAGCCGAACGTGGAGGATTACAAAGGACAGATAGGGCTGTCGCCACCTACTGCCTACCTCTTCAATCTATGGGTCTACGAGACATCCAACACTACCTAACTATCCTAGTACCATGCTAGCATATTAAGTAAATACCTTAAGAGCCACAACACAAGCCATCCTAAGGCAATGAAATAAATTATCAATGAACCAATGTTGGGACCAAGCACAACATATTCACATTAACATTATCATATTATTACCTAATTAGACTATATTGGTGGTGTATGATGTTTATGATAACATGATAATAGAATTATGTATAGATCATAACAACATCTACACCTAGCACATACATGGACTCCACAACCAAACTAGGAACGCTTTTCCCAAGTACATAAGTAAATAAAGACTAATAATGATGTTATTATAAAGCACAAAGTCACAAATACAAGAGAAGATACATGAGCCATACCTTTCCCAATTTGGACTTGGGACTAGAGGCTTCTCTCTACAGCCTAGCCTCCACTAAGGAACAAGTGGAACTAGTGTATACAATAGAGTGATGCTCAAGTGGTGTGTGTTGAAGTGAGGGGTGAGGGGTCCTATTTATAGTTTGGAGAAGGTTCGGTTCCCACCACCAAAAGCGCGCGAATCAATCACCACTGACTTCTTCAAGCCAGGAGGAGCCAACACGTGGAAGCTGACTGAGTTTGGAGGAAAGACCAGGTCAGACGACCTGGTAAGTCCTCTAAACAGTCTGTGCTTTCCCTGGGTGACTTCCAGGTGGGTCCCATCCCTTGATAAGGGTGCTACACAGTTGGATGGCCTCGAATACTTTGTTTGTGGGCCTTTTGATCTGTGTGGTGCCGCATGTTGGTGCTTGATTGGCTGGGATGTCATTTTATAGGATTCATCTCCTTGTTTCACTTCAATTCTGTATAAAATACCTGCTTGCACCAATTTCTCCAATTACAAGTGGAAATAGGTTAAATAGAAAGGTGATGTGTGCAAGAAATGATATTTCCTTCACATAAGTGAGTTATACTGACGGGTGAAATTGGTATATAACAGCCGTCATCACCCGTGTTGCCACAGACTTCACAAGTGATGTGAGAGTCTAAGGCATAGGCATTGCCACACACCTCACCATTGCCTTGTCCATCAATCTTTTTCAGAAGGTGGTCCAATTTAGCAGTGATCATGTCCACCTCCTTCAAGGTGTGCATGCCTCGCTGGCGGGTATGGAGACGCTCGTCGCTCCAACCCATGTTTGACAACATATTCTCAATCAAATCTTTGGCTTTTGGCACCATTAATGAGAATAAGGCACCACCAGCAGCAGCAATAACATGGTCACGGGCGAAAGGGATCAGCCCGTTGTAAAAGTTATTGATGATGAGCCAGTCATACATCCCATGGTGGGGACAGGCTAGGATGATGTACTCCTGCAGCCTTTCCCAAGCCTCGGAAATAGATTCCTTGGCATCTTGCTGGAAGCTGGAAATTCTTCCACGTAGGCCATTGGTTTTGCCCAACGGGAAAAACATGGCGAGGAATGCCGTAGAACATTTCTCCCAACTATCTAAAGCACTTTGGTTCGCGTAGAACCACTGTTTTGCTCTCCCAAGAAGAGAGAACGGGAACAGCCTAAGACAGACAACATCAAGGGAATACATCCTTAATCTTAAAAGTGTTGCAGATCTCAACGAACTGTTGCAGGTGAGCACTTGCATCCTCATTAGCCTTCCCACAAAATGGGTTTGCTTTCACCATAGTAATCAGGCCAGCCTTGATTTCAATGTTTACATCTCCGGTGTTAACAGTGGGACCAATAGACACATTGTTAGCAGAGGGAGCCAAAAACTCTTGAAGGTTCTTTTGGGCAATTGGTGTTTCGGTTGTGTGGTTGTGCTGGCTTGCTTTCCCACTCGAAGATTATGAGGAGTAATGACACGAGGTCGATCTCTCAGAAGGGATTTGGTATCTTCAACAAAGTTTTCCCGCAAGCGGAAACTAGACATACACTACCTTGTTTTCACATAGAATGCAAAAACAAAGAAGGGTCATTCTACTAAAACCTACTAGGGTCCTATCCTATTCACTCAATCATGTAATACTTCGGCTGCCTTCCCTAGCAACGGAGCCAGGAATGCTTGTTGATATTTCCTACGCACTACTAACAATTCATCCCTAGCAGAGGTACCAGAAATGTTTGTTGGTAGGTTTTAATTCTCAAGTGAATGTCCGCAAGTGCATGGTAACTATCGATGTCGCATTTCCCCTTTAAAGAGTATTCCCAAAGGGTGTCACTTATATTTTCCCAAAGGAAGGCTAGATGGAAGTAAAACAATCATCAAGTGAAAATACTAGGTTGGCCTAGGTAGAGTTCTAGCAAGGATGGGTTAAATGATAAGTGGAGGTAGTGTGACACACACAAGAGCATCCTATCCTAAGGGATAAATGAGGTAATAGAGGTACTAGGCTAAGAGTTGGGTAGATACTCCTACTATGCTTCTAATGTACGTATACATGGCCTAAGTTAGTTACTAATGATTATATTAATTATGAATTCTCATACTAAGTGGATTAACACATCGGGCACGGATTGATAGATAGGGCTGTCACCACCTACTGCCTATCTCTTCAATCCGTGGGTCTACGAGACATTCAATGCTACTCTCTATCCTAGCACTATGCTAGCATATTAAGTAACTATCTTAAGAGCCTAGGCACAAGGCATCCTAAGGCAATGAACTAAATCATCGTTGAACCAATGTTAATTCGTAGCATAAGTGATTCATATTAACATAGTCATATCATAACTAATTAGACTATAGTGGATGTTTATAGTGTTTATGATGATGTAATAAGAATGGTATAGCGCAATCATAAATACTATTCCTACCACATACATGGAATCCATAATCAAACAGGAAATGCTTCATCCAAGTATATGAATAATAGAAGACTAAAGATAACGTGTTTATTATGAATTAAGTCACAAATACAAATAGGAATATGGGAGATATACCTTTCTCAATTGGGAAGAGACTCCTTCTACTCCTCTCCTACTTGAACTATGGACTAGAGGCTCTCCTATCTATAGCCTATACTCCTCTAAACCTATGGAGAGTAGTGGATACAAAGGAAAAATACTCAAGTGGTGTGTGTTGAAGTGAGGGGTGAGGGGTCCTATTTATAGCTTAGAGAAGGGTCGGTTCCCGCCACCAAAAGCGTGTGAATCAGTCACTCATGATCTCTCCAAGCCAGGAGGATCCAACACGTGGTGTTTGACCGCGAAAGGCGCCAAGACCTAGTCAGCCGACTAGGGGGGAGGGGGGGTCGGCTGACCTGGTCTTGGGCACGTTGGGGTTGTGCTTCCTCTAGGTCTCTTCCAGCTGGGTCCCATTCCTTTATATGGGTGCTACACCATTGGATGGCCTCGGATACTTCTGTTTGTGGGCCATTTGATCCATGTGGTGCCACGTGTCATCGCTTGATTGGCTGGAATGATATTTTATAGGATCCATCCCCTTGTTTCACTTCATTTATACATAGAATCCCTGCATGCACTACTTTCTACAAGGACAAAGGGGAATAGGTTAAATAGAAAGGTGATGTGTGCAAGAAATGACAATTCCTTCACATAATTGAGTTATATTGACGGGTGAAATTGGTGTATAATAGCCGTCAACACCACGCACCGACGTCTCTAGCTGTGAGGTGTGCGGGTGCGCCCATGGAGAAGAATAGCGTGGGGAAGAAAAACAAGAGGCATGGTGCTCGTGTCTTTAGAAAGAAGATGAGGGCGCGTAGGAAGAAAAAGCAAACATGAGGTCTTGGCATTTGGGGATAAGACCGCTGTGTGGGGTCCACCTTCCTCTTATCCTCAATTCCTTCAAAAGATAGTTTAGGATGACAAAAATCCATCTAAATGCTAAATCTAGTGGATAGGGACACTGGTGAGCGGTCGACAGAGAAGGCACTGGCGCGTGGTGGTCTGATGCGTGGGGCCCACTAGTAAGTAGGTCCCAATCATGACCTGATCTTTTGCTGCTGCCTTCAATATTTCATAAAATAACAGATGAAGCCCTGATTGAATAGGAAGGAGCAGAGCCGAGAGTGGAGTCATGTCAGAGAAGGAGAATGTGGGGGGTTCAGGATGGGACGACGCGGTATGGCAGTGTTGCTGGCTTTCGATAAGCACAGGCAGAGGAGTAAAACTAAAGACACCTTTGTTAGGACAAACTGGTGGGCCACCTGACAAGTTGGCCCACCCAAGGTGTTATCTTCAGTGGAAACTCCACGATGTTGCTCATGTTGATGTTTAAGCTTGAATTTAAATCAGCATTCGAACTTTTAATCATTTATGTGCAATATTCCAATTAAAGATTATAGTTTTAACAAGTTCCTATTTTGTTAACATTGGTTAACTCATATAGTTCATGTGAGTTTGAGTTTTCAATTTCATTTTCAAAAAATTTTAAGTTCGTATTTTCGCATTCTTGTTCTCTTCAAATATGGGCTTTTACACTCGCTCTCTAGTTAACACCATACTTCTAATTATACACCAACATAAATTATTTAGTATGTTTCAATGAGTAACATAAATTATCTCAAGAACTAAGAATGGCACATCTTAAATGAGTGTACCGCTAATTTTTTACGAACTAAAGATAAGTAGGGGAAGGATGAGGAAGAATATTTTCAACACCTGAAAGGCACTTAATTTCCTGTAGCTCCCTTGAATGGTTGCTTTTAAAGGTCCCAATCTCATCCAAATACCTTATGTGCTTCTCATTGATAATGGGAATAACTTGACTTCATTATCAATCACTGAATTCAGATGATCATTATGGTTTTGAAGTGCAACAATAACATCTTAAAAAAAGTTCGAGCTAATGGGTAATTGTACACACTTTAGGTGCAAAGCGAATAACAAGGGGAAAAGTTTAAAATTTCCAATTTTATACCTTCATTTGATTTTTGTCAATTTAAAACTGCAGATAAATATTCACTCCTAGCCTGCTATGAAGCAATTACATCTTGTTGGAAAATTCACATGGCATGCGATTAATTTGATAAACCAGAACAGACAAATAACAAGAACAAATATATTACACAAAATTGAATTAAATCATATACAATATCGAGAGATAGATCGTTCAACAAAAACATCATAATTTAAAAATGAACATGGATCAGACGATGTACTTATAAAGAATCCCACTAGGAAGTAGAGGATCAAATGGCAAACTCGAGTGCACTTCCCAAGAAACCTGATCGTCGGCACCCGTGCAGGTATTCACATCACCGGCGTAGGCTTCGAGACACCACTCTCTGTCATTCCGCTGCACGGCAGACGAAGGAACGATAGGGCCCAAAAATGTTGGCGTAGACACTACAAGGATTCCGCCCTGCTGCAACGATAGTACTGCAATGAATACTAAATCGTAGCAGTAAGCTTGGTCTTTTGTCATGATTCACTAGTTCGTGGCATTAACATATATCGCCACGGAACACGATCGTTGCATTAGGATATGTTGCCACGATTCACTAGTTCGTGGCATTAGGATCTATCGCCACGAATTTGTTGCCACGATTCACTAGTTCGTGGCATTGGCATCTATCGCACAGAACACGATCGTTGCATTAGGATCTGTTAGCACGATTCACTAGTTCGTGGCATTAGGATCTATCGCCACGAATTTTTTGACACTATTCACTAGTTTGTGGCATTAGCATCTATTGACACAGAACACGATCATTGCACTAGGATCTATTGCCACGATTCACTAGTTTGTGGCATTATGATCTATCGCCACGAATTCGTTGCCACGTTTCACTAGTTTGTGGCATTAGCATCTATCGCCACAGAACCCGATCATTGCATTAGAATTTGTTGCCACGATTCACTAGTTCATGGCGTTAGCATCTATCGCCACGAATCTGTTGCCATGATTCACTAGTTCGTGGCATTAGCATCTATCGCCACGGAACACGATCGTTGCACTAGGATCTGTTGCCACGATTCACTAGTTCGTGGCATTAGGATCTATCTCCATGAATCTGTTGCCACGATTCACTAGTTCGTGGCATTAGCATCTATCGCCACGGAACCCAATCGTTGCATTACAATTTGTTGCCACGATTCACTAGTTCGTGGCGTTAGCATCTATCGCCACGAATCTGTTGCCACGATTCACTAGTTCGTGGCATTAGCATCTATCGCCACGGAACGTGATCTTTGCACTAGGATCTGTTGCCATGATTCACTAGTTCGTGGCATTAGGATTTATCGCCACGAATCTGTTGCCATGATTCACTAGTTCGTGGCATTAGCATTTATCTCCACAGAACCCGATCGTTGCATTACAATCTGTTGCCATGATTCACTAGTTCGTGGCGTTAGCATCTATCGCCACGGAACCCGATCGTTGCATTAGGATCTGTTGCTACAATTCAATAGTTCATGGCGTTAGCATCTATCACCCCGGAACCCGATCGTTGCGTTAGAATCTGTTGCCACGATTCACTAGTTCGTGGCATTAGTATTTATCGCCACGGGACCCGATCGTTGCATTAGAATATGTTGCCACGATTCACCAGTTCGTGGCATTAGCATCTATCGCCATGGAACTCGATCGTTGCATTAGGATCTATTGCCACGATTCAATTGTTCGTGGAGTTAGCATCTATCACCGCGAAACACAATCGTTGCATTAGAATCTGTTGCCACGATTCACTAGTTCGTGGCATTAGCATCTATCACCATGCAACGCGATCACTGCATTATTGGATCTGTTGCCACGATTCAATAGTTCGTGGCGTTAGCATCTATCGTTGCAGAACACAATTGTTGCATTAGGAACTTTTGCCACGATTCACCAGTTTGTGGCGTTAGGATCTATTGGCACAAAACACAAACATTGCATTAGGAACTTATGCCACGATTCACAAGTTCGTGGCAATAGGATCTATCGCCACGAAACACAATCGTTGTATTAGGATCCGTTGCCATGAAATACCGGTTGGTGGCATTAAGATCTATCACCACAGAACACAAACGTTGCATTACATAGTTCGCGTACAGCTAGCTCACACAATACCTATATGAAAAATCATCATCTTCATTGCCCCCCTCAATATTGGAGGTACAATACCATCATTGATATATGTCTCATCATCGTCGTGGTCATTGTCGTCATCTTCATTTGAAAGAGCGGAAGCATCACCGGTTGCTCCGTCAATGTCATTCCTATCCCATGTGGTCATATCCTCATTTATATCAGTAAGCCTTCGATCATCAAATAATGTCTCAGCCTACATCGTCTCAGTGACATTATTTTCACTGTATCCAGGGGGCATGGCAAAAAGGTTTCGTGGCTTCGTTTTAATAAATGTAGCCCATTTAGGTTGCTTCACACTTCTAATGTAAAAAACTTGTTCTGCTTGGGTGGCTAGAATGTAAGTCTCATACTTAAATTGAGAAATAGTAGTGTCAACATCTATCATTCTGTATCGATCCATTTTGTAGCCTCTGCTTTGGCTCTGACCAGAACGAGGCCGATCAAACCATTCACATACAAAAACATAACCTCTTGATTTTTTTCAAAATCAACATAAATCATTTTCTTGATTACTCCATACCACTCATGATCACCATCCCAAACAACAACACCACAGTCTTGCATCCGTAAATCTTTTTCCACCTCTTTTGTTCGAAAGAAGAAGAAATTTATGAATGATCGACTAAAAAACATGCCCAACGATCAGGTCCTCTAGATGATGCATACAAATAATCGGTTACTTTGCCTTCTTTGTATAATGTCGTAATCTGTACACATTAATTAGTATAAAAGGGGTCATCAATAAACCTACTTCAGAACAGATATTTCTTCAATATTTCATCAAAGTAAAAACTTGCATGTACTTACTCATTTCTGAAACAAATAAACAAACTCATCTCTATGGCGTTTTTCAACATCACGAGAATGAACTTTTTTCAGCTCTTTAAAATGCTCACTGAAAAGGGTACAAAATTAAATTAGCCATCTACAATAAGCATGATCCATTAATATAGTATAGAACATCTGAGTGTTATACGTACTTGATCCATGGAGCGGCCTCTTCAGCACTAGAAATAATATAATGCCTGATGTTATGTAGTTCCACCATAGTAAGTTCGCCCCATTTAAATCCTTTTTTAGAATTATCAACTTCTGTAAATATATTAGACTCGAGAGAAGGTTCATTCCTAGCTGCAGCTTCATGACGTTCTGGCCTATTAAGCTTGGTGCTGATGTTATCCAAAAACTGGCTACAAAAAAGTCATACACTCTTCCATAATATATCCCTCAGCTATAGAACCCTCCGGGTGAGCTCTATTACGTACATAACTCTTCAATGTACCAAGATACCTCTCAATGGGATACATCCATCTGTAAGAAACAGGTCCACCCAAGCGAGCTTCTTCGCCAAGATGGATTGGAAGATGTACCATGATATCAAAGAAAGCGGGAGGAAGCAACATCTAAAGCTTACAAATTGTTTCAGGAAATTGTTCAATCATCTTATCCAAATCTGGTTCCGCCAATTCTTTAGAACAAATTCCAAAAAAGAATCTACGAAACTCAATTAAAGGTTCAACAACATTTTCAGGCAATATGTCACGTATTGCAATAGGAAGGAGCTTCTGAAATATAATATGGCAGTCATGAGTTTTTAGACCTGATACCTTACGTGCTGTTATGTTCACAATTCTCTTGATGTTTGAGGCATAACCATCAGGCATCTTCACATCCGCCAAAAACTTGCACAAGATGGTCTTCTGATATTTTTGCAAAGTATATGATGCTGATGGACAATCATACTTACCTTTCATACCCACCGGATGTTGCTTTGGCCGTATACCCATTTCCTGCATATCAAAACAAGCTTGTAGACTAACTTTTGTTTTACCATCCATATTAAGAAATGTCCCCAATATGCTATCACAAATGTTTTTCTCAATGTGCATGACATCCAAGTTATGCCTTATTAGCAATGTCTTCCAACACGGGATCTGAACAAATATACTTTTCTTCTTCCAACTATGCCACCTATCTTACTGAATGCGCTTTCTCTTATTATTCGTCTTTCCAAAACTAACTTGATCAAAAGTCTCGTATTGTTGGAGTACTTCGTGACCAGAGAGTGATGTTGGAGCCTCTCTATTCTGTAATTTGTTTTTGAAAGAAGCTTTGTCCCGACGCCACCAGTGATCCTGAGGTAGGAAACGACGATGACCCATGTAGCAATACTTTCGTCCATGTTTCAATTACAAGGCGTCAGTGTTTACATGGCAGTATGGACATGCTAGCCTACCTTTTGTGCTCCATCCACATAGCATTGCATATGCTGGAGAATCATTTATTGTCCACAATATAGAAGCTCGCATGAGAAATGTCTCTTTCTTTGAACTGTCGTATGTTTCAACACCATCAGACCATAATTTTAGTAGCTCATCAATCAAAGGCTGCAGATACACATCAATGTTGTTTCCAGGTGACTTTGGCCAAGGAATTATCATTGACATCAAGCAATAAGGCTGCTTCATAGACAACCAAGGTGGTAGATTATAAGGGATTAGAATCACATGCCATGTACTGTAAGAAACATTCACTACTCCAAAAGGATTGAAACCATCAGATGCTAGACCAACTCTTATGTTGCGAGGATCAGATGAGAAATTTGGGTGAATGCTATCAAAATGCTTGCATGCTTTTGAATCTGCAGGATGGCGTAATATTCCATCATCAATACGTTCTTCTTTGTGCCAGCGCATGTTTGATGCCGTTGATTCTGCCATATAAAACCTTTGAAGATGGGGAATAAGAGGGAAGTATCGTAGAATCTTGTGTGCTACTAGCTTCTTGGCTCTTCCACAAGGTAAAGCCTCTCTTGCATCCCCACCAGTACTATTTTTCCATCTTAATTCACCACATTTTGGGCATCGTTCCAGCGGAGAATAGTCCTTCCAGAATAACACACAGTCATTGACACATGCATCGATCTTTTCGTAGCTCAGCCCGAGGTCACGAACAACCTTCTGAACTTTATCAAGTGTATTAGGAATGCAATGGCCCTCTGGAAGCACATATGAGAGTAGTTCAAGGATCAAGTAACAAGCTTTTTTGCTCAAACCATTTAAACACTTTATCTGGTACAACCTGACAATGAAGGATCATTGGGTCACCTTCTCACAACATGGATACAACTCCTTTTTAGCATCATTTAATAAGTCATAGAATGCCTTTGCACACCCAGTTGGCCCCCGCTGGTTTATAGCATTTTCTGGATCATCAACACCTGCTGAAGTACCACCATGATCACCAGTGCCTCTAAGAAGACTGGACAACATATTTTCCATAGCAGCGTCATTAGAAATTATCTCCTCATTATTTGTTGATTGCTCAGCAATTTTTTTCTCAACTCGTTTTTCTCCATGGTGTACCCAACAACTATAACCATTACGAAGAAAGTGAAGATGAACTTCCTTGCGTCTCCCGTGGAAAATATTACGACATTTCATGCAAGGACAAGGCTTAGTTTCTTCTTCACGAGTGCCCTGGGAATGCTAAATTTAAAAATGACTTCATTCTATCCTACCACTCCTTCAAACGCCTGTCTTTTCCCATCCATGTCTTATCTTCTAATATCGCTTCCTACAATTCAAGCAGTGTATCCATAAGAGGATTGAACTACAATAACATTATGTGAGCAATTGTACCTAGCGCTGTTGCTCCTCCACGCGCGGTGGCCGACAGATGCTCCTCCACGCCGGTGGACGGCGGATGCACTTCCAAGAGCATGGCGGCCGGCGGATGCTCCTCCAAGATCATGGCGGCCGGCGGATGCTCCTCCAAGAGTGTGTTGGTCGGCGGATGCTCCTCCAGGCACGTTTCGTGCAATCGGGGGAGGGGCCATTGTGGATCAAAGGGTCCGGCTGGGAGGCAGCCAGGACAAAGCGTACGTGGAGCTATCAGAGTAGGCCCAACACTGCGTTGGGCTGCTTGCTATTTGTGGGCCGAAACTGCGCTGAGTCACTTTGTATTCCAGGGCCGAAACTGCGCTGGAACGCTTGGTGTTCGTCCCCATGTACGCGTGAGCCCATGTACCGAAATTTGGCGTCGTTAAAGGAGATATTTTTCGATAAAAGGAGAAATTATTAATTTGACACGCGAAGGGCCCATCGTATGCGGAAAAAAATTATGCTTTAAAAGGATACGATTCCTTGGCGTTATCCCTGTCATGTCCGGCCATCATACGACCTCGTTCACATGTGCAAACATGTCACAGTCATGCAACTGCTTCATCCGTCCGTTCATGTGGACACATGTCACAAATGTGGAACGGTATGCACAGCCTTTGATATGCATACCGTATCTATAAATTTTTTTCCCTCGTTTGGGTAGGAGTGGTTCCACTTCAATCTAAGTGGATTGGAGAGTGTCCGGCCATCATACGACCTGGCGTAATGAAGATTTTTGAATCTGTATACTCCTCTTTTTAATTCTTATCGTTATGACCCCAAGTTGCATTGTCTCAACCAAACACCACGTACAACAACAATGACTCAGCGGAATCGGGAACTGGCCAATTAAAATGGAAGTTAGCAGTCTTGTGGTTCATAGATCGAAACGCGCACCATCCTGTTTCTTATTCCTTTTTTCTATCCATAACCGTGAGACTGTTGAGTTCCATCTTCACCGGCACATATGTACGGTCCGGGTGTGCTGGTGTGTACCTTAACCCCCGTCATGTGTCCCCGGTGGTGGTTGGAAGACCCCTGCAGGTATGTACTGATTCTTATCCTCCAAATACATCTAGGTTTCCGATGACACATGCGGTTCATCAACAGACAAACCAGCAAAGCCTCGGTTTGAGCGGCATGCAAATTTCTTGATGACAAACTGGCTACGGGGGCCTCCCGTTCGGATGCAACTTCGGTGCTCCTGTTTGTGCTTCCATGCGTACTCCCGCTTATGTGTCATTATCTAATTGGTTGAAGTTAAATCAGGCATTATGTTAGGTAAATGAAAGGGCCAATAAAATCATGACACTTAAGTAGGAGCACACATGGAAGCACTGAATGGGAGTATACAAGCTGTGTCCCTCCTGTTCTATCCTCCCATGCATCATACCTCTGATGTGTCAAAATGTTATTGGTCCCTTTATTAATGTTTAGTTTAACTACCATACCTTCACAACAAATAAGATGATCACACGCTAGCGGGAGTGTCATGAAAACACTAGAGATGGATGCGTCAGCAGGCCGCAGTCAACGGGCCGCAGTCAGTTTTTCATCAAAAAACTTGCATGCCGCTCAACCTTTTTTGGTTTGTCTGGTGGTGAACCGCCTGCGTCATCAGAAACCTAGAGATGGAGTAAGAGGACTAGAATCAGAGCATACCTGTAATAAGGCTCTTGCCAACAACCACCGGGGACGGATGACGTACGGGGGGTTAAGGTACACCGGCACACCGATACCGTACGTGTACCCGGCCAGCCGTGTAGTTTCCTTCAAACCTCCAGCAGAAGAAAGCGGCATGCAAGTTTCATTCTGTATGGAGAATGTTTGTTGTGTATTCATCAGGGAACACAGATACACTTTATATAGGCTAGCTAGTGTAGTGTGAAACCAAAACAAAACCCTTTCGCACTACACAGATTCAAAAGCTAGCGTTAATGACTAAACGTAGGCCTACGCAGTCAAACAATGACGTTAGACCAATGCAGTCAAGAATGAATTTTACATGTGTGCGTACTTATCCTTTCTACAGTCTGGTGGTGAACCGCTTGCGTCATCGGAAGCCTAGATGGAGTTGGAGGACAGGAATCGGAGCATACCTGCCTAGACCAGGATCGCCTAATGTAGCGACATTTTGCTACATGCGTGCAGTAAAGGCTGCATCCACTGTTTGTTTTGATCCGACGGTTGTACTTCCTAGCTATCCAACTAAGGGGTCCATTCAAATCATTTCTTAAACTCTTGCCTGCTTGCTTCAACATGAGAAGGAGTTTACATGCATATAATGATGGACACTTCAAACATTTAAATAAAACAAACTTCTATAACAAATTAACAGGATTAAAAACACATTAACTATCTTATGTGGCATGCCAATGTGTGGATGTCCAACTCAGAGTAAGGATGAAAGTGAAATAGTTTTTTGAAGTTGATGGACTAAATAATTGACCAATTTGAAAGTTCAAAGACCAAACTTAGTTTTGATTGAAAGTTTGAGGATGAAGTTGAGTATTGCCAGCTTGATGAGCTCAAGCTCAAAAAGTTCAAGTAGCGACGACTGGAAAGAAAAGTGGAGACAATCAACAGAGAGAAAAGAAAAGAAAGGACGAGAAAAATGTTAGAAAAAGATAGGTAGAACTCCAACGTACCACTGGCCCTATGCCCCTATACGCGGTGTAATCATTACCACTACTCCTATACGCAGCTAGAAGTTATTAGCACTGCTTCAAGGGAAGTGCTGCGGACTAGATGTGCCGATTAGTTTATTTTGTGTTTATTGGGGATTATGTAACAGCTAGTTCTGTCGATTAGCGACGGCTGGAATGAAAAGTGGAGACAATAAATAGAGAGAAGGGAACACTGATTTCCTTCATTACAAACTACTTTATGATTGAATGTATTCATTTCTAGAAGAATCCATTTCTTTAAACTGTCCTGTGAATTTCCTTTGATGCAAACGGGGCTAAACATAAGACGAGCGCGCATAGGGGAAACACAACAACTGCAACATTCATCAGAGACCAGCGGGCATAGGGGAAACACATATACTACAAGTCTATTTTATATTCCCTTTGTTCTCTTTTAATTGGCGTTGGGAGAACTAGGGGTGCATCCAAACGGGAATGGAGGGAATATAACCCATATAGTACAATGCCAGACGGTAGAACAGGTCATGTTCGTGCTTAATCCTACAGTTCTCCGTACAAAATACTCTCCACTCCTCCCACGTAGGCCTACCGCACCGGGCAGTTCCCTGGTTCCCCCCCTATTGAGCAGTACCAAGCATCATCATCAATGTTGGACACCGCCACCGGCGGTGCTTCTGGACGAGGCCTGCCCAGGAACCTCCAGGCGACACGATCGATACTATTCATGGCTTCATGCCGACACTGGCAGCACTCCTTGTTGGTCCACTTCATGGCGATGGACCCGGCCGTGTTGTAGCCGACATGGGCCTCACCTTCGAACTGCCGGATATACTCGAAGGAATCACAGGCCCCGCGGTCGGCGTGGTAGTGGAGCATGGTGAGGACGTAGGCCGCCACCATGTGGCCGTTCGCGGCCGCCCGGACAAGGAACTAGGTGCCCGGCTGCGCGCGACCGTGCAGGAAGATGAGGTCGAACCCGGTGACGTAGCGCGCATGAGGGTTGCCGACGATTGCCAGGCGCTCCATGAGGCGGTCGTAGATCCAGTTAAACTTCCAGATGCTCTCCCGCTCCAGCGCCATGCGCCTTCCCACAGCGCGATCCCAACACACCGCGTGCATGGCCTTGCAGGTGGTGCGCGGACTGGAGAGGTCGTCCATGGGCTACGGGGAGGTTGGGGCAACCCACCCCGCGATCAGGACCACAATATTGTGCGACAAGGGGAACTCCATGGGCTTCAAAGGGAACCAATGAGGGCTCGCGTGATGGAGACGAAGAGGAATAATATGCGCGGAGAAGAGGATGGCCTGTGTGTGTTGTGGAGAAGAGGATGGTGTGTCTTTATTAGTACACGCGGAGAAGACGATGAGAGGCGCGCAGTGATGGATATGGCTTCTAAAGTGCACCGTTTGGAATGCTACTTGCAAAACTCATATGAATGTCTTTCCCTTCCCGAGGATTCCATTCCTTTAAATTGTCCCGTGAGTTTCCTTTGATGCAAACTGGGGTTACGGCTTCTAAAGTGCAGCTGTACGCTACTTTAGCCACTGGAGTTGTCAGTAGGCAGGAGATCGCCCGCAGCAGGGCTTGCAAAGCGGTATGTAAAAAGTACTCCTCCCTCCGCCCCAACTCAACTCTATTTTTAGCTTTGGTGAAACTTACGTTTGACCAATGATTTCTTGCCTGAACCTTATCTTGATCATCAAGGTCCTCCGCCTGTTGCCCCAGATGACTTGGGGCAGAATAGGGATGAAAACAGTCGGAATATTTGTCGCTTTGTAGTTCAAAAATAAACTACAAAGCAATATTTACTACAGCCCCGTTTGGAACGTAGGAATCCGAATCACAGGAATTGGAAAAAACTGTAGGATCGAAGAGCACGTGAAAAGCTACCAGAGGGGGGGTGAATGGTAGATTTAAAAATCTTACGCAGCGGAAACAATTAAACCCCAACCCCTTCGGCAGAAAAACGATATGTTAAAGAAATCGTGTGCGAGACTAATCTAAACGTGTTTCACCGTGACAAAAGTAATAGATATCAGAGATAATCAAGTCACGAAGACAACACAAAAAGAATCACTCAAATCCGTCGAGAAAAACTCAAGTTATGATCGAAAGATCAAACAAAGGTCAATCTGCCCTACCCGAGAAAAAAACAGTTCTGGAACGCTGCAAAGAAACTCGTGTAGATCATAGACCATAAATTCAATGACCGTGAAATTTTGACAGATGATAGATAATCAAGTTGTGAAGACAATCCAAAAAGAATCACGTCAATTGGATCTGTAAAACTCGAGTTATGATAAAACCACCAACGAAAGGTAGTGCTGTCCAGAAACTCGACGAGTAAAACTTGTCTGGAACAAGTCGGATGAACAAGGCACGAAAGTTCCTTCAAAATACGAATTTTATTCAATACAACACAAGAGGAACAGCCCCAAAGTCGTGCACCACGAGCTCTGGGCTCCCTTGCTTATATAACCAGCTCGAAAGCCAACTCAACTCAGATCAGGAACCTAATCCTACTCTGTTCACGAATCGTAACTTTCCATAACTGCTTAGGATTCTTCTATACGCAAGTAGAAGCAATCTTAAGACTTTCAAACACCTTAGGAACGTATCCCACATTCCTAAACAACTCAAATTCGTGACCCACTCGAAATCCTGTCATAACCAACTCAAATCTTTCCATATTTGAGTCAAACCCGACTCAGCCACAGCATGAGTCCATAACCTAGTCGGTTGGACCTTTCCGACCAACTCTTTACGTCCACATCTCTTCATCACATCTCGGAACCATGTAGCCACGTCCATGCACTCCTTGCACACGTGTAAACATCTTCCAATAACGTCCACGATACCTTCACATGCATTGTTCTTGATTCAATCATGCTGCGCAACCTACTGATCAGCTCAACCACAATTCCTCCTGAATTTGGTTGTTGGAACCTCATCTCCTCCCTGAGACTAGTCCAATGGATCCCATCACCAGCCATGTCTTGAACTCAAGCAACTCCTGCACATGAATAAACAACCAATCCATACGAGCCCAAGTCCTCGACTTGACTCAAGTTAGTTCTGAACACAACACCTTATGTGAGAACCTCACATAAGCATGTTGCACAAACACAGTAACACGATATCATCCATGTCAACCAAAAACGCACCAAAGACTTACCAAATGAATACTAAGCAATCTCTCCAGAGATGTAAAGCAAGTACGAAACATTGCAAATGAAAAACAGAAGCACTACAGTCAAGTTTCGGACATTGCCAGAGCAAACCGGACCTTGAGCCAGAGCTAACAAAAGCTAGTAGAACCTAGCGCCGGAACTTACCAAAACTAGTCGGAACTAGTAAACCCAAAAGCCAGAGCTAGAAAAATCAACTCGGAGCTTAGCAAAAACACGTCGGAGCTATCAAAGACATAACTCACCGGAGCTAACCAAAACTAGTCGGACCTTAATAAAAAGGTGTTTTGGTGATATTCAAAACTTTTTATCATCAAAGCAAGTGTATTCACTACAAGCCAATGCATTCAGCACACATAGGTCTTACAAAAACATAGGAATAGACAAAATGCAGGAACAAAGAAAGTGAGAAAACCACGAGAATCAAAATCAGAGGAATGTAGAATTCAAGATGTTTGGAATGCAGGAATGAAAACATAGGAAAAATGTTAGAGCAACTATAAAAAAAATTCCTTAGAATCTTAACTATCATTATTTTGTAATACATAAATCAAAGTCATAACTTCTTGCCAAAATTAACTGCTTGCTTCATAAACAACTTCATTCCTATATTTCTAACATCAAAACGTCTATTGCATTGCAGTAGCTCAGAAATAATTATTCCCTTGTTTCAAAAAAAGAAATAATTATTCCATGCAAATCATTAGGTTAGTTAATTTGAGTTTTAGCACCCTATATATTCCCTCCATAGCCAACCAGCAGACCACAAAGAACATGGACTGGATTATTTCATTCCTCCATTTTACATAGGAAAGTAAGTCTTTCTACAGGAAAGCAAATATGATTCCTGTGTTCCAAACACCTTTGACATCAGCACAATGTATGAATGAATTCCTTTGAAGTTTCCTTTAAAAATCCTCTAGTCCAAGGGACGGAGAGACAGTACATGTCAGCCCATTAGACCCAACCTACTATTTGGAAAGTATTCGGTTATTGTTCGGAAATTTTCCATTAAAATACAGTATTTCGACAATTCGGTAAAAAATCAGTCTAAATCATTTCCATTCCGTTTACCAAATTTCAATGTCCGATAAAAACGGTAATCGGATCGAAAATTTCAAAAATTGTCGAAAATGGTAATCGCATCAGAAATTTTCGAAAACGGCGTCGGACGGTTCGGGAATTTACCGTACCGTTTTCATCCTTAGGGCAGAATGATCCTGGCGACCAGAATGAAGTGGCGGATATATGTTGTCCACGGCGCAGGGTTATTCAACACAAGCAATAGGTAGCATATCCTAATCTTTCTCCTCATATATAGCGTGTTAACTAATTTTTCAGCCCCAAATGATCTAGAAAAATTACTCCAGATTTGATGATGCCATAAATTAATCGCTGCTCAAAACAATGATGGTGCTCATCAAGCTTGCAAGTCAACTTCATTCATCCTCAAAGTAGCTAATTATTTCGGATGGATTTACGTTAAGGGGTGTGCATTCGGTCTACCCGATATTTTGGTTCGGGTATTTCGGTCTTTTTCAAAATTCGGTTTCTTGAAATCACTACCCGAATTGTTGTAATAATATTAGGTAGCCGAACATTTTGGGTGCCAAAATTCCGGTTCGATCTTCGGTCCTACCTGATATATCCGAATTATACATTATATCCATGTCATGTTTGCACAAATTTAATATGATTGATAAATTTAATCCCATGAGGTAATTTATTATAAATTGACAAATGAAAAATAAAAAATAAACGTTTAAATCCAACAACTTCACACATCACAACTTGAAAATAAAATATCTAAATTGGAATTGTTCATAGTTTAGCACGCATAATTTAACCTATTATTTGATAGACCGACAATTCGGTTATTTCAGTTACCCGAGAGTGGTACCCGAACCCGACATTTATATTTCAGTTATTTATATTTGCTACCCGAAAAGTACCCGATACCCGATATTTCAGTCTTTTCGGTTCTGGTCTCAATTTTATCGGTTTCGGTTTTTCGGTCTCGGTTTATTTGCCCACCCCTAATTTACGTAGTAGTATCATATGGGATATACATATTTCTCCGCCATGTTTTCTTGCAAAGCTATTTAGTGATATATCCTATGTGCATATTACATATGTAAAACTAATGTAAAGTATAAAACTTTTTCAAAGGGAAGTCTTATGTTTCGTCAAATCTATCAGATTTACGTAATTTTGATCTGTTTTAACAATACAAGAATTGTACTTTTAGATTCACCATGAAAATATTTCTATAATATACAATCTAGTACTACATGTTATTGAAGTTAATAAATTCCATATAAATCATTGGTCAAAGGTAATTAGTTTGACCAAAACAGAAATAGAGTTGAGTTGGGGGAGGAAGTATTATACGTTGTTGTTTGCCACATAAGGTTTGGTCCTTCATTCAAGCCGTAGCCATTTGTACAGGCGGCTGATGCGACCGGGCGCACCGAGCTTACGTGCGCGCCAGTCACCGAGGGGCCTTAAATGCACGCAGCGCATGTGCATCTTTGAATTCAATTGGAACCGCTCCGCATCCCATCACCACTACTGCGCGCGTCGAGAGACGAACAACCAGGCGGGTTCAAATCCCCTACAATACTGCAGGTGCAGTAGAGATGGCTGACATGAGGTCCCTACATGGTGTGGGACCCACATGTCAGCCACCGCTACTGCACCTGCAGTACCGCAGAGGATGAGCACCCGAGTCAGGCTGCTACTATGCTATAAAATCACCTGGGCACGCCATCGTCTTCTCCGCATAGCCACTCTTCCTCTCTTCCCAAAACCGCGCCAAGAACACCATGGCTGACAAGACAACACCGCCGCCAAGCCTGCCTAAGGACGCCAAGGGGAAGCGTCCCCGACCGGACTCCCCCCCCCCCGAACAAGGAGTGGGCTCTCCGGAAGATGGCGCGCAATGTATTTGACCATACATCACGCTCCATGCGTCGCCTTGGGCTTGGTACCCTTCCAGAGTATGCTGCCATGGGGACCACGGGCCACTACATCTTTGGCATGATGCACTTGGCCGGTCTCCTCGACGTCCTCTGGGAGACGTTGGCGGACGAGCTCGGCGTCGCCGGCCGCGAAAACCTGGTGGCGGGGACGTCCAGGAAACTGGGCTTCCCGTCTCCACCGCGGGAGGCGCCCTCGCCCAGCCACGAGCCCAAGGAGGAGGAGGGGAAGGAGAAGTAGGTGGAGCGAGGTGGAGAAGTAGTTTTTTTCTTGTTCTTAGTTGTGTTGTTTATCTTTTCTTGTTTGTAGTTTGTGTTTTTCTTTTTTCCTGTTTGTAATGTATCGTCTTAAGGTAATGAACTTTATATTTCTGTTCATTGGTGCGCAAAAATAGTTCTAATGTTGCTGTTCTAACGATAAACTAGTGCACTATTTATCTCTTTTATCTTTTAGAATGGAATATATTTCCACTTCCAACTCTACTGAGCTGGAGATCCAGAAAGTGACTATCACCTACTAGTTTATCTGATAGGACCAGTAGGGAGAAGCCCACTCTCTGTTCAAACCTAACATGAATCCAACATAATGAGCAATCAAACAGCAAAGCACGTAGTAAATCACAAAAAATGCAACAACAGTTTATGGAGTACATATCAACTTTAGCCCAGATTAGATGCTCGTGGGCGTCATTGCAAAAGGGTGAAGACAAAAAAGACTTGATTCGGATGGCTTGCAAAAACAAACTAGAAGCCAGGGTCATCAAAATTTTTGTCCGATTTGGATTGAGTCTTAGTTATAGACTTCCATAATAATAAAATGTATCAGGTATTTTACTTTTACAATTGTGTCATAAAATGTACCGGGTGTTTTACTTTCACTAGTGTGTCATTAAGTGTACGCCGGCCATGTATCCTGATCCAACCGTACAACTTCAAATAAAGGAGGGTTAGAGCATCTCCAACCCCTTTGTTATTTTTGGTTTGCTATTCTTTCAAATGACAAATATGCTATCCACATTTAGCATCTCATTCCATGAGCATCTCCAACCCGTTTGCTATATGATGTGCTATATTAAATTTTTTTCATATTTTATTAGTATATAATAATTATTTTAAATTTCAAATAACATTGTTGTAATGGCTATATTGTAACGGTTGTATTTATAACGGCTATTTTTCAATGGTTATATTTCTAATGACTATTTCCAACGGATGTATTTCCAACGGCAAATTTTCAACGACTATTTTGCAACGGAACGACAATAATGTACCGAAAATCGGGAATAGCAAATCGGATAGCATTTGCTACTAGTAGCACACCGAGAGCTCCATATAGCAAATGGCTAAAAGTAGCAATCCTAATAGCAAACCGGTTGGAGATGATTTTTGATCTATATTTGCTAAATAATAGGATAGCACATCATATAGCTAATGGGTTGGAGATGCTCTTTTAGCCATTAGCTATATGGTGTGCTATCCTATTATTTAGCAAATTTAGAGCAAAAATCATCTCCAACCGGTTTGCTATTAGGATTTCTACTTTTAGCCATTTGCTATATGGAGCTCTCGGTGTGCTACTAGTAGGAAATGCTATCCAGTTTGCTATCCCCAATTTCTGCTACATTATTGTCGTTTCTGTTGAAAAATAGTTGTTGAAAATTAACCGCTGGAAATACAACCATTGAAAAATTGTCGTTAGAAATATAACCACTGAAAAATAGCCATTAGAAATACAAACGTCACAATATAGCCGTTGCAACAATATTATTTGAATTTTAAAATTATTATTACATATTAATAAAATATGAAAAATTTTAATATAGCACATCATATAGCAAACGGGTTGGAGATGCTCATAGAATGAGATGCTAAATGTGGATAGCATATTTGCTATTTAAAAGAATAGCAAACTAAAAATAGCAAATAGGTTGGAGATGCTCTTAGAAGATTGGTGGAAAATAATACGAACTTATAAGAAAAATTAGAAGAAGAAAAAGGATGGTGCGCGTTTCGATACATGAACCGTGACACTGCTGACATCCATCTTCGTTGGCCAGTTCCCGATTCCGTTGATCTCTCCAGTATGCATTCACACTAGCTACTCTCTGGTGACTGGACCCATGGTATCTCGTGGCCCACCCGGCATATCTAGTGGGTGGGCTCCTGAGAAATGTTGTTGTTGTACGTAGTGTTAGGTCGAGACAATGCAACTTGTGGTCATAACGATAAGAATTAAAAATTAGAAAGAGTATATAAGATTCAAAAATCTTCGTTGCTCTCTTTACTCTGGGCTCGGGCCCGTCAAATTCGGAAACTCCTTCGCTCATATCGTAACTGCATCAGTTATATATCCAGGCCTATTTCCAATTAAAATACAAACTAAAGGTGTAGACGAAGGTTTTGCACAAGAGAGAGAGTTGCACTGCGCCGCCGCAGACGGCAACCGTAGGGAAGACAAGGAGAGAGACACAATGGCGGGGACTCAGGTGTACAATGTGATGTTCGAGGAAGATGTGATCACCACCACCGTGACATCCTCCGGCAATGTCGGTGTTTGGATCTGGCAGATCTCCCGACACTACCTTTGGCAGATCGAGGAGTTGTAGTTCGGTAATGGGCGCGCAGAGATTCAAGAAGGTGAAAGAAAAGTGTACACAGAGATTTACGTGGTTCGGGCCGCCTGAGCGTAATACCCTACTCCACGGGGTGTGTTGGTGTTGTATTAAGCGTGTGAGTCTAGAAGAAGCTCCAGAAGAAGAAGCTCGTCTAGCTCAAGGAGTTCAGTAGTGGTCTAGAACCGTCCCTTGTGTATCGTCGACCAGTCCTTTTATAGTACAAGGACTGGTTGTTACAATGTTAGCCTAGCCCGACATGTGCCCTGATGGTTACCCATGCTTGATACACAATTAATGAGGTTAATTACCCTCAATAGCCTGGTAACGGGCCTTAACTATTCCATTACTAGTATTAAGGGTCATCCGATTGTGTGTCATTAATATGGTATTAATGACACTTAATCGGGTCTTGAAATATTTGATTGCTCCTTGAAGGTCCGGAGCCATTGGGGGGTCCACCAGCCTGATTGTTGAAGTTGAAGGTCCGGCGGTCGCCACGTGCAGCTCTGGAGCTTACCGTCATGGACGGGTAGGTCCGGTGTTGTTGGACACGTGTCAGTACTGGAGCTTCCCTCTGTCTTGGGTTAGGTCTGGGGGTGCCATACTAGTATTCCATCTGGAGCTTTCTCATGTGTGGGTGATAGCTCCGTTCTTATGATACACGTGGCGGCCCTGGCACTAACCATGTCGGGGAAGCAGGTCCTGTTATGCCTGACATGTGGGGCCTTCGGAGGTCTTCAAATCTGGTAGATGGAGTTCCTTGTGATCTTTGCAATCCCAAGGGGTATCCGGTACGTAGGGTACCTCCGGGAGAGACATTTTGCATGAAGTCATTCCACCGGAGGTGGGTCCATTCTTCAGTTTTTGAGCCGTGTCTTCAAGGGTCTTCGGACGTGCCGTTGGCGATAGTTCGGAGTTAAACCTCCGCCGTGTGGCATATCCAGGAGGCGGCAGGTGAGATCTCAACGTGCGGATCTCACGCAATTGAAGGTCGCCGGTTCTCGACACAAAAATCGTATCGGTTCCGCGCGCCCTGTCAGGCCACCGCCTTCGGGTTTCCTGCCTTTCATGATGACAACTGTTCGCCTGGGGTGAGAACCTCGACTTGATCATTGGGGTTGCCCCGGGCCCCCTTGCCATTGGCGGGGTGAAATTTTTGACTGGTATTGTTGGCTCCTCTGCAGTTTCCATCCAGGCGTTGCGGGGGCTTACTTAAGAAGGAAAGCACGCATCGTTTGGGGTTCTTTACGCCTTTCATTCAAACTTGCGCTCAAACCTTCCAAACATTTGCTTGCTTTTCCTCTCTTGCCTCGCTGTGTCACGATGGAGTTGGGTCTCCGCCAGAGCCGACTGTAGTCCGATGATGATATGAAGAAGGTTCGATCCCTCATGGGATGGTCCCCTGACTTCTTCAACCACTTGGTCCACGCCGGCAAGCTTCCATTCGAGAAGGAACACATCGGTGACATGGTGTACTTCTCCGCGTACGCCGTGGTGGGGCTGATCCCACCTTTCTCCTCTTTCTTCTTGATGCTGCTAGACTTCTATGGTCTGCAGCTGTACCACCTTGGCCCCCACTCCATTCTGCTGGTGTCCACTTCTGCGAGATGTGGGTGGGCATTACCCCCTGCATTGAGCTCTTCCGCACCTTCTTCACTGTTTAAACTACAGGCAGGAGTGAAGAGTACCTTGGCTTCTACTATTTTGTGAAACACAAGAAGTGTCGGACCACGGGAATGAAGATGTACCAGCGGCGCCAGCCCCGGAGGTTGAAGCTCCAGGCTTGGATGCTGAGATGTTAGACACTCTGGCCACAGAGCCGGAGGTAACTGCTATTCCGGCCCTAGAGCCGGATGTTGTTGAAGCCCCGGCGGTCGAGCCAGTGGTTGGTGAGGTCCCGGCAGTGGAGCCGGGTGTTGATGAAGCTCCGACACTTGAGCCGGTTGTCGAGGAAGCAACGGCGGTAGTGCCAATTGCTGCAGAAGTTCCGGCTCTGGAGCCGACCATTGAAGAGGTTCTGGCATCCGAGCCAGTTGTTGCGGAGGTGTCGGCACTTGAGCCTATGGTGGTCGAAGCGCCAATGCCCGAGCCCATGACAGTCGAAGCGCCAGCACCTGAGCCAATGGCGGATGAGGCGCCTGCGCCGGAGCCAGAAGTAGCTTCTGCTCCGACCGAACCTTCAACACTCGCTCTGGAACAGTGATCCCGGAGGTGCCCACTGCTGAGCCAGGGTGCCAAGATGAAGCTGCTGGCCCCCGCCTGAGGGGCTAGTTGTTGATGACCTAGTGGCTGGGCCTTCGGAGTCAATTCCAGAGGTCGGAACTTCTGCTGCAAGTACCTCCTTGGCGGCGGCCGAGGCTATCCTGAAGGATAGCCCTAGTGCCATGGAAGCTCAGGGGACCGCTCTTGTAGAGTGGGACCCAATTTTTGTCACTGAAGATCCGCTGGAGCCAACGGAGAGGACCCCGGCAGGTCCAGACTCGATCCCCCTATCGTTGTCTATTGACAACGCCTGCTCCAGTCTTCGCCAGGTCTAGCTGGCTTTCTACCATGAAAGCA
Source organism: Tuctoria greenei (assembly GCA_036927565.1). Classification (NCBI taxonomy): domain Eukaryota; kingdom Viridiplantae; phylum Streptophyta; class Magnoliopsida; order Poales; family Poaceae; genus Tuctoria; species Tuctoria greenei. The sequence goes on from JAYESD010000003.1 coordinate 169,171,507, forward strand.
AGGCTTTCGAGGAGGAGCGCCAAACCCTTAGGAGGTGGCACAACCGACTCCATTTTGAGACCAAGCTGGCGCAGTCGAGGCTTGCTGACGACAAGGAGTGGGTGCAGAGGGAAAAGGTCCACCTGGAGTACTGGGGTAAGCTGTTTGATGAGAGGGAAAGCATGATGCGATCCCTCGACAACCAGTCCTGGGCCATCTACAAGCAGGCCAAGGCTGCAAATAGTGCAGCGTATGATTGCCAGGAAAGGCTCGCCGCCATCCATGATAGTCTCGTCAAGCGCTGAGAGGCTCTTGAAGCGCGGGAGAGACGACTCGAAGATGAAGAGCAGAAATTCCTGGAGCTGCGGGACAACCCCATGAAGAGGTAGGAAGAGCTTGTCCAAAAGATAGCTCTGGCTGACAAGATCCTCGAAGAACGCACCAAGAAAATTGAGGAGCGTTGCGAGGAGGAGGAGAAGAAGGCTTGGGAGCGAGGGCAAGATCTCTACAAGCAGGAGAATGCCATTGCCGCCAGGGAGAAGAAAGTGTGGGGCCGAGAGAAAGATCTGGTAACCTGCCGGAATGAGATCCACCTCCGGGAGGAAGAGCTCAGCAAACTTGAAAGGTGGGTTGCTGAAAAGATTAAGCAGAATGCCAAAGAGGTGGAGCGTCTTGCTCGGGAGAGCTCGGAGCTTGCGGCGGCCAAAAGATCCTTGCTGGAGATGCGTGGTGCAAGAGTTGCGGAGTCCCAAAAAGTTTGGGACTTCCTGGGTGTAAGGACCGAATACCCAAGAGGGGGGGTGAATTGGGCTTTCTTCGAAAAATTCTAAGCAATGAAACTTAATTTCTAAAGCCCAATTCCCTACGTGACTATCTATGCATTCTAGTAGATAGAAACTTTGCGGAATATAAAATGCATAAAAGAAAGGGAAGGAGAAGGATGCAAACTCCCGAGGAGACAAGGATTTATCCCGTGGTTCGGCAAGATCATGAAGATCTTCCTACATCCACGTTGTGGCACCCACCAAAGGGTTTTGCCACATCCAAGTCACCGAGACGAGGGGCCTTCACTATTCCTCTCCGTTTGCCTCCTTGGCAAGGTGGAGCTCAAGCCTTGTACAACTTCGACCTTCCGGGCTTCCACAAACGCCTTGGCAAGTTCCGGAAGTCTCTTCACGATTACAACACCAAGGGCACTCCCTTAAGGCTCTCACACTATCCTAGAGAGTCCACTCACCCAGAATGGTGGCACACAAGCTCTCTCTCTAGCTAGTTCTAGCCTAAACCTTGGTGTAGAGATGATCGAAATGGTGTGCAAGTGGTTGCTCTTGGCCTTGAACACTTGTGGATGTGTTGATAGCTTCTGGTGATCAAGACTTGACGAAATGACAGGGTTAGGCGGTATTTATAGCCAGCATTCCTGAAATAGCCGTTGGAAAAGTAGGCTAACAGAACTTTACTATGAACACCGGATGATACGATGTCTCCCCTTTAGTTATCATCGGTCTAATTACTTTGGATGACGTCATTGTGTCAGATATGACCGTTGTTAGACCGATGTTGCGCCTGTCTTGTCATCGGATGATCCGGTAGCTCTTCCTCCAGAATTTGCTTAATCTTGATGCTTACTGGAGTGATTGACCGATGTGTGTAAGTCTGTACATCGGATGATCCGGTGCTACACTTGGTCCAATGGTATTGCAAACTGCACTGATGGACCGATGTCACTAAGCAATTCACATCGGATGATCCGGTGACTACATTGTTCTGAGATCTTCTTCTTCAGTTGAACCAACTCGACCGATGTGTACATTTCTAAAATCATCGGTTGATCCGGTGAGTTGATTTTTTTTGCTTCGAGTTGTTTTGAGTGAATCTTTTGTGTCTTGCTCAGATGACCTCTTAGACATTTGTTTCATAAGCCTCTCTGATGATCTCCAAGCATTGTATGTTGTCAACTTATTGTTGAGTGACTTAGACATAAGAGCTTTCACTTCTTGTCTTTATCTCATTGATTTGATCTCAAAAGTTGATTGTATATGGGTCTCCAATGACATATTCATTTCATTTTATTGAGTGATTATGGGACCTTGCATTCACAAATTCATTAGTAAAGTTCAATGGTTGTCATTAATCACCGAAACCGTACTTCACGGGGGGCCTAGATGCTTTCAATCTCCCCCTTTTTGGTGATTGATGACAACACAATAATCAAAGCTCAATAGTAATGAATTTGATAGAATGAAACTTAAAAGAATATGCAATGAATATAGGATGTCACACTTGAAGCTTAAGCATCAATTAATAACTCAAGTGTGAATAATAAGTGGTCAAAAACATAGATAAACACCAAATGAGCCCAATCGATTAACAACTCATGGAAACAAGTTCATGGAAATAAGTTCAAAAGTAGCAAATGAGTAGCAAACACACCAAATGTAGCAAACACACTGAATTACAAGAATGATAAACGATAAATGATAAAAGAGACTCCCCCTGACACTAAGACGCTCCCCATGACTCCTCTAACTCTTCTCCCCCTTTGGCATCAAGACACCAAAATGGGATCCGAGCACCTAAGGACACTGAGTACTGGGCGCGATGATGAACTGGTCACCGTCGCTGTTGTCGGAGCTGCTGGTTGGAGTAGCGGTGGAGGGAGCTCCCGGAGCCGTAGGAGCCACCGTCGGTGCCTGCTGTCGAGGAGCAGCTGGAGCAGGGGCACTGACGACGGAGGGCGGCGACTGCTGGAACAAGGTCGTGGCCGGTAGCGGGGAGTGGATCGGAGCACCAGGAGCTAGAAGAGGAGACATGCTGAAGGAGGGAATCGGCGTAGAAGGTACTGGGGCCACTGGAGCGGCAGCTGGAGCCAGGACTGGAGGTGGTGGAGCGACTCCTGGCAGCTGCGACGGGAGGGCAATCCCGGTCTGGGTGTAGAGGTTGGTGATCAGCCCCAGGATGCCCATCATCGCCTGCTGCGTCTGCTGCTGCTGGTCGAGATTGCGCTGGTGCATCTGGTCGATGAGCCCCGTCAGCATGTCAGTGTCTTCACGCCTCTCACGGGCGATCTGACGTTGCATCTCCTGCTGCTGCTGCTGGAGCTCAAGGAGACGGGCAGCCTGCTCCGCTCGGGCCTACTCGGGTGCCAGCCTGTCCAGACGCTGCTGCTCAACCATCTGCTGGAGGAGCGATGTCAGCTCTGACGGCTGCGTGACCTGCGCCTCAGTGACGGGAGGTGGAGTAGGTGGTGGCACTGTAGAGCCTCCAGCCTCCGCGTCGTGCTGCCTGGGTGAGGGCGGAAGAGGGAAGTACTCCTCGACACTATCGTCGGTGTCGCTCTCTGACCAGATATGCTGCAAGTCCTCCCCCTGTGCCTCAGCCTCGGCAAGCCTCTCATCCTCCTTCTCTAAATCAGACCAGTCCTCCTCAGAAAGGCGAGACCTGACCTGACGCTCGACTAGACGGCCAAGGCGGCGGTCTCCAGGAGCTGGGGCACGATAGTGACCGAACGGTGTGACGCTCTCGTCAGTGAGGCGGTCATGCACGGTGGACCCCTCAGGAACCATCATAGTGAGCAGGTAGCTGATCCAGTGCCAATACACGAGCTGCCTCATCATGCCCACCCAGTCTGTCATCACATCCTCCATCTCGCATATGAGGACGTCCACTATGTCGAACTCCATCTCGTTCATGATGTAGAACAGGAGAGTCTGCTACAAGCTGGCGAACCCCTCCAAGTAACCAGACCTCGGCAGGAGCGTGCGGCGCAAGGCGAGGTGCACTGTGCGCGCAGCTGGAGTCAACAAGGCTGGTACTCTCGGCTGGTCAGGAGAGAAAGTGGGACCGAACAAGGAACGAATCTCCTCCAGCGGTGGTGCCTCTCCTCCAGTGAGCGTCCTCCTCGGTGGATCTGCCTGACCGTAGACCCTCTCATGCACGCAGGTGTCATGCAAGTCCACTCCTAGCAACTGTCCCAGCGTCTGCCTCGTCAAGTGGTAGTGATGACCCATAAACATGAAGTCAATTGATCTTCTTCCCTCAGAGACATAGAGGGTGGCGTAGAAGACGCGGACCCAATCTTCCACATAGGCACTCCGCTCATATGACATCAGCTGCAACAAACCTCGGTACCTCTGAAAGTAAGGACGGATCTCCGTCTCTGCTGCCAAAGCTAGCTGACCCCAATCCAAATAGTTGTGTTGAAACAGCTTGTGACCTCGACGCCTGTAGGTCTCATAGAGTGATGCCTGGGTGACAGTCCAGAAGCGACTATCCACCAGATCCTCTCTGGGCTGCGGGTACCACTCCTCAGGCAGCACATTCCACCTGAGCTTGCGAAGCTACTTGGCCTTCATCTTCCAGTAGTCGGTCAACCGGACCCCTTCAGCGACATGGACAGTGGCGTCCATCTCGTAGATCGCTCGCTGGGCCTCCCTGTCCTCACGACGGTCGGCCGTCGTCGGTCTCGGACGTGGTGCTGCCTCGGTGTGACCCCACGGGTCTGGGCTGAGCGCCGGCGGACGAGAGGCTCAACCGACTCCTCTTTGGCCTCGGAGTCGTCAATCACCGGAGGCTGCCTCGGACTAGCCTCACGGATCCTTAGAGATCCCCCTCGGCCACGCTCATGCTCCTCGGCGGCGCGAGCGGCCATCAAGGCCTTTTTCTCCTCCTTCGACAACTTTTGCTTCTCCGCGGCCGGCTCCGCGATGGCCTTGCCCTTGTTCTTCTTGTCGCGAGCCATTGCAATGAGCGAGAGTGAGGTTGACGAAATTACGCGCACCGAGCGACGAAAGAGGCGGCCGGAAACCCTAACGGCGGTGAGACGACTGTTTGGGAAGGCACCACAGCGACGATGTGTGCGTGGGGCGGCTGAGGCGTTGTGGCGATGGGGAAGAGCGGTGGCGGTGCTTGGATGCGGCGGCGAGTAGTGGAGGCGGCGACTATTGGAGCGGCGACAGTGAGGCGGCGGCGCTTGGAGGTGAGGCGCTTGGAGGTGAGGCGGCGGCTAGCAGAGGCGGAGGTGAGCCGGCGGCTAGCGGCGGCGGGAGGCGACGGGCGGCGGTTGAGGCTCGGCGGTGGAGGAAAGTGACGGCCGAGTGACGGGATCGGGAGAGAGAGGAAGGAGGCGTACGGCTGATTTAAATAGTGGGTCCCAAACCCTAGCCGTATTTTTAACACCGGATGGACCGATGTTAGATGGTATATACATCGGTCGAATGCCACAGTAAGGATATTCAAAATGTTACTGTTGACATCGGATGGACCGACGTTGAGGGTTTTGATCATCGGTCGAATAGCACAGTAAGGGTATTCAAAAGAGGAATATTGACACCGGATGGTCTGGCGATGGATGAGGTAGCATCGGTGGAATTGACCACAGTTCCAGAAGAGTGAACACCGGATCGACCGATGTTTTTCAGATTAAACGCGTCGGTTGAATTGAGAAACTAACTGAACTGGCCCTTGAAGATTGAACACCTATTGATCCGATGAGGGATAGACCTAGGCATCAGATAATCCGATGAGAGCAGAACAAAACATCCCATATATGTCCTTTGACTAAACAAACAAGCAAAGAGAAACACATGTCTTAGGACTTTTTGGGCAACTCCTTACCCCTCAAAGATACTAATATACCAATAGCTTGGCTAGGCCTTAAAACAAATGGAACACCGAGAAAAATAGGAGGAAAATTATCCAAATAAAATGTAAGGCCCATGCTTTGTGAGGTAGAGTATGAAGACTTCTATCTCTTTAAAGCATGTTCCTCTAGGCATTAAAGCACCTAACATTTTGTTCTTTCCGCCTTATATGAGTTGAGATATTGCATTTCAAACAAGTCTCTTTCTCATGAGGTGGGTTCCGCTTTGTGACAATCTACCGTATGCAATGCCAAACAAATTATAGTGCAAGAAATTTAAATATGAGTGCAAGTCTATATGGCAGGCATCATGCAATACATAAAGTAAATCTATCTTGCCAAGTTTGAACCTTTCAAAGGCTTCTTCAGGGAGAGCTACTCTCCAAGCCTTGGGAAAACCCAAAAGAACCACCATCCCAAGCTAACCCTTGCTCACCCCTATCCTTTGAGAGTTAGGCAAGACCTATATGATATGCATTCTTACATGATCATGGCAACTTACATGACGTTTGATGCATCTAGCACATTTTATTCACTCCTTAGCCTAGAAAAAGTTTTCTCATCAAGTGGTTTAGTGAAGATATCCGCCAATTGTTCTTTGGACCTAACACCTCTCAAGGAGATGTCTCCCTTAGCTTCATGGTACCTTAAGAAATGATGGCGAATATCAATGTGCTTAGTGCGGGAGTGTTGAACGGGGTTTTTATCTATCTTAACCGCACTTTCATTGTCACAAAGGAGAGGCACACAACCAAGTTTGATACCAAAGTCCAAAAGGGTTTGTTTCATATAAAGAATTTGGGCACAACATGCACCGGCCGCAATATACTCCGCTTCCGCCGTGGACAACGCGACGGAATTTTGCTTCTTGCTTGACCAAGAAACTAGGGAATGCCCAAGCAAGTGGCACCCACCGGAGGTACTCTTGCGATCCACGCGGCATCCGGCAAAGTCCGAATCCGAGTATCCCACAAGATGGAATTTTGCACCTTTAGGGTACCACAAGCCCACACTAGGAGTATGCTTAAGATACCTAAGTATCTTAAAGACCGCCTTCCTATGCGATTCTTTAGGTGCCGCTTGAAAGCGAGCACACAAGCATACACTAAACATGATATCGGACCTAGATGTGGTAAGGTAAAGCAATGAACCAATCATAGAACGGTAGTTAGATTGATCAATAGGTTTACCATCCTTATCCGCGTCGAGATGACAATTGGTTGCCATTAGAGTGCTTCTTGAGCTACAATCTCCCATCTCAAATTTCTTCAAGAGGTCCTTGGTGTACTTCTCTTGATAGACGAAGGTCCCCTCTTGAAGTTGCTTGATTTGAAATCCAAGGAAGAAGTTGAGCTCTTTAATCATTGACATCTCGAATTCCCTAGAGATCATTTTGCCAAACTCATGGCTAAGAGCATCGTTAGTTGAACCAAAAATAATATCATCAACATAAATTTGACAAATGAACAAATCTCCGTTGATGTCCTTGGTGAAGAGTGTGGTGTCCACCCTCCCGATCTTGAATCCTTGCATGATGAGGAAGTCCCGTAGTCGTTCGTACCACGCCCTAGGTGCTTGCTTGAGCCCGTAGAGCGCCTTGTGCAACCTATACACATGATTAGGATTCCTCGGATCTTCAAACCCGGGAGGTTGTTCAACATAAACAAGCTCGTTAATGTAACCATTAAGAAAGGCACTTTTCACATCCATTTGATAATGTCTAATACTATGATGTGATGCAAAGGCAAGAAGTATACGGATGACTTCTAGCCGGGTGACCGTGGCAAATGTCTCCCCAAAATCTAGTCCTTCAACTTGTGAGAACCCTTTGGCCACAAGTCTTGCCTTGTTGCGGACCACAACGCCATTCTCGTCTTGTTTGTTGCGGTACACCCACTTAGTTCCGATGACGTTCTTGTCCTTGGGTCGCTCCTCCAACATACAAACTTCATTGCGGATGAAGTTGTTGAGTTCTTGCATGGCCATCACCCAATTTGGGTCTTGGAGTGCTTCCTCAATGTGAGTGGGTTCTACACACGAAACAAACGAGTAGTGCTCACAAAACGAAGCAACATGGCGAGAACGTGTACTTACACCCCTTGACGGACTTCCAATGATTTGGTCCATTGGATGCGCCTTGGAGATGCGTCCATGCCTCATAAGCGGTTGTGAAGCACTTGGCGAAGGAGATGCGTGTTGCTCCTCTTGTGGTTGGACTTGATCATGGACTTCTTCTTCCTCTTGATGTTGTTGTGCTTATGAGTCTTGAGTTGGCAATGGATCATCCTTCTCTTCTTTGTCAACTTGAGGCGCCATAGAGGTGTTGTTGTTGGAACTTGAAGCTCCCCCTTGATCATGGCTCTCCTCAACTTCGGGCTTGATGTCTCCAATGGTCATGTTCTTCATGGCTTCTCGTAGAGGCTCATCATCTATTTCATCATGACCAAAACTCTCCTCTTGGGAGCCACTAGATTCATCAAACTCAACATCACAACTTTCCTCAACTAAACCGGAGGTTTGGTTGAATACTCGATATGCTTTTGAGTTTGATGCATAACCAAGGAATATACCAACATCACATCTTCTTTCAAACTTACCGAGCCTTTTCTTGCGGTAGATGTAGCACTTGCATCCAAAGACTCGAAAGTAGGAGATGTTGGGCTTTCTCCCAATGAGAAGCTCGTACGGGGTCTTTTGAAGTAGTCAATGAAGATAGACCCTATTTGCGGCATGGCACGCCGTGTTGATTGCTTCGGCCCAAAACTTCTCCGACGTGCTGTAGTCATCAAGCATTGCTCTTGCAAGAGTGATGAGTGTCTTGTTCTTGCTTTCAATGACACCGTTTTGTTGAGGGGTGTATGTGGCCGAAAACTCATGTTTTACTCCTTCACGGTCACACCACTCCCCAATGTTGTAGTTCTTGAATTCGGTGCCGTTGTCACTCCGGACCTTGATGATGGGAAGTTGAAATTCCCTTTGAGCGCGGTTGGTGAAGGTCTTGAACACTTCCGGAGTCTCACTCTTGTCACCTAGAAATAAAGTCCAAGCATAGCGAGAATAGTCATCAACAATAACGAGACAATAGAGGTTACCGCCAAGGCTTTGATATGTGGACGGTCCGAAGAGGTCCATGTGGAGTAGTTCAAGTGGCTTGGAGGTTGACACCATTGTCTTCATTGGGTGGTGTGAAGCAACTTTCTTCCCGGCTTGACAAGCGCTACAAAGCTTGTTCTTCTCAAACGTGACATCCTTCACGCCGGTCACCATCCCAAGCTTCAATGACTTCTTGAGTTTGCCCATTCCAATGTGCGCTATGCGTCGGTGCCATAGCCAACCCAAGCTTGTCTTAGTGAAAAGACAAGTGGTCAAGCTAGCATTCTTGTTGGCGAAGTCCACTAGGTAGAGATGTCCATGCCGAAATCCTTTGAAGACTATGTCTTTGCTTGTTTCACTACTCACAACAACATCATTTTTGCTAAATGTGCATGTTAGTCCAAGATCACGTAGTTGTGCAATAGAAAGTAAATTAAAGCTAAGTGACTTAACGTACAAAACATTAGAAATGTATAAATCATTTGAAATAGCAATTTTACCTAACCCAATTACCTTTCCCTTAGAATTATCACCAAAGGTGACTTGTTCATGATTGTCGGGGTTTTCTATGGTGGTGAACATACCATCATTGCCGGTCATATGTTGAGTGCACCCGCTATCGAGTACCCAATGCTTTCCTCGGGCTTTGTAGTTCACCTACACACATGAATTCAATTTTTGACTTTAGGCACCCAAGCCAACTTAGGTCCTTGTATGTGTGATACAAGTGTTTTTGGGACCCAAAGTTGCTTGGGGAGCTTCCCCTTCATGACCTTCATGTCTTTGCCAATGAACCTTGCGTTCACCTTGCCATGTACTTTACTCAAGAGATAATAATGATCATTGAAAGTAGATTTATAGTTAGTAGGCAATTTAGGAGAAGGTCGGTTAGGAAGAGGACACTCCCTTGTGTGGTGACCGGTGACCTCACAATGTTGGCAATAAGAACCAACTTCCTTGATGAAGCTTGTTCTTAGCTCCGGTGAGGGCACCTTTCCTTTGTTAGGCACCGGGAAGGATCCAAGTCCTCTCTTGTTGAAGGCCTTTGCTTGTTGGAAGAGGATTTCCTTGTGCTTGACTTCTCCTTTTGAAAGTCTAGCCACACTAGTGCGGATACTCTCAATTTCTTCCAACAAGTCCTTCTCCCTAGCATTAGCTTTCAAAGGCAAAGACTTGTGCAAAGCATTAGTGGCATGAGAAGTAATGGATATCTTATCATTAAGGGTTTTCTTCTTCATATTTTTCAACTCTTGATCAAGCATGTCATGAGCAAGGTTAAGTGTTTGATGTTCTTGTATTAACTTGATGTGCTCTTCCAAGAGTGTTTGGTGTGCTAAGTCAAGTTCATGATTATCTATCTTAATTTTAGCCTTTTCTTCCTCAATTTGCTTGACATGGAATTTGAGCGTGTCATGCTCTTTGAGTATGCTTTCATACTTGTCAAGCAAATCAAGGTTAGCACTCTCAAGTCTATCACAAGTTTCTTCAAGCACTTTTACCTTACTCTTTTCCCTCTTAATGATAGCATGATATTCATTGATCAAATAAGTTAAATCATCGGGGGAAAGCTCATCATCGCTAAAGTCATCACATACCTTGGTGTTACCTTTCGCCATGAGGCACATGGGCGGTGGATAAAGAGGTGCATCATCATTGTTGGCGATGGCGAGGCCGGCCAAGCTTTCTTCTTCCTCTTCACTCTCTTCATCACTTGTTTCTTCGTCGGTGACCCATTCATTTGCCTCACACATGAACACCTTTTGTGGGCCATTTCTCTTCTTTGGGAAGAGCTTTGCCTTCTTGCCCTTGTCATGTTTCTTCTTCCCAAAGGCTCTTGGTTTGGGTTTGGCATCTTCTTCATCATCATCACTCTCTTCAATCTTGTGATGCTTGCCTTTGTAGTTCTCTCTTCTTTTGTCTGGTTTTGGACAATCATAGGAAATGTGGCCTTGATCACCACAATTGTAGCAAGTCTTGCGATCATCTCTCCTTGGTAGAAACGCTTTCTTTGGGATCAAAGGTGTACCCCTTCTTGGTAATCTTAGAGTTCAAGCGTGAGAACTTTCTCATCATTAATGCAAGCTCATCATCATCATCTTCACTTGATGCTTGTTCTTCTTCACTTGAGCTAGGCTCAACCACCTTCTTCTTCTTGAGGCTTGTTTTCTTGGTGGAGGCCTTTAGAGCAATTGTCTTTGATGATGATTTCTCCATCATCCCAGTACACTCATCTCATGAGCGTGTATTTCTCCAATGAGCTCCGAAACTTCAATGTGGTCAACTGACTCTTTTTGGAGCATGGAGTTGATGATGTTGTACTTTGGCTTGGGGAGGAGCATGAGGATCTTGCGGTTGATGAGTTCCTTGCCAAGAGAAGCAATGTCAAGAGCATTGATTTCTTCAATAAGCACATTCAAGCGAGAGAACATTTCATTGACATTTTCATGAGGAAGCATTTTAAATTCATCATATTTGGCTTTAAGCATGTGATATTCCAATTCCTTGACATGAGAAGAGCCCTCATGAATTTCTATTAAGCAAGCCCAAATTTCACAAGCTTTTTCTTTACTAGCAATTTTAGCAAATACATCTTGACTAATACATTCATAAATAGCATTCCTAGCTTTAGCATCCCACTTAATTTGATCACCAACATAATTGTATTCTCCAAACCCCGCGTGGGTCGCTTCCCATACTTCGAAAGCAATAGCCTCAAGGTAAGCGCGCATGCGTGCTTTCCAATAGGCAAAGTTCTTGCCCTCGAAGATAGGAACCGAACCCCCAACCTTGGCCATTTTAGCTCTCTAGCGGTGAAGCTAGAATGATCCTATGAGCAACCTTGCTCTGATACCAATTGTAAGGACCGAATGCCCAAGAGGGGGGGTGAATTGGGCTTTCTTCGAAAAATTCTAAGCAATGAAACTTAATTTCTAAAGCCCAATTCCCTACGCGACTATCTATGCATTCTAGTAGGAGAAACTTTGCGGAATATAAAATGCATAAAAGAAAGGGAAGGAGAAGGATGCAAACTCCCAAGGAGACAAGGATTTATCCTGTGGTTCGGCAAGATCGTGAAGATCTTCCTACATCCACATTGTGGCACCCACCAAAGGGTTTTGCCACACCTAAGTCACCGAGACGAGGGGTCTTCACTATTCCTCTCTGTTCGCCTCCTTGGCAAGGTGGAGCTCAAGCCTTGTACAACTTCGACCTTCCGGGCTTTCACAAACGCCTTGGCAAGCTCCGGAAGTCTCTTCACGATTACAACACCAAGGGCACTCCCTTAAGGCTCTCACACTATCCTAGAGAGTCCACTCACCCAGAATGATGGCACACAAGCTCTCTCTCTAGCTAGTTCTAGCCTAAACCTTGGTGTAGAGATGATCGAAATGGTGTGGAAGTGGTTGCTCTTGGCCCTGAACACTTGTGGATGTGTTGATAGCTTCTGGTGATCAAGACTTGACGAAATGACAGAGTTAGGGGGTATTTATAGCCAGCCTTCCCGAAATATGTAAGACCTATGTGTGCTGAATACGTTGGCTTGTAGTGAATACACTTGGCTTTGATGATAAAAGTTTTTAATATCACCAAAACACCTTTTTATCAAGGTCCGACTCTAGCTCCGAGCTACAGCAAGGTCCGACGATAGGTCCGGCTTGCTTTGGGTAGCTCCGGTTACGTTTGATGCTAGGTCCGACTTCTTGGTAAGGTCCGACCAGCTTTGGTTAGCTCCGGTGAGCTTTATCTTTAGCTCCGGCATAGATTTGATAGCTCCGGCATATTTTCGTTAGCTCCGGGATGCTAAGCTTCGACGTACTTTATCTAGCTCCGGGTTTTGGGTTGACTAGTTCCGACTAGTTTTGATAAGCTCCGGATCCAGGATCTACTAGTTTTGGTAAGCTCCGGCGCTAGGTTCTACTAGCTTTTGTTAGCTCCAGCTCAAGCTCTGGGTTGCTCTGGCAAGGTCCGGAACTTGACAGCAGTGTTTCTGCTTAGCTCCGGCTCAAGCTCCGGGTTGCTCTGGCAAGGTCCGGAACTTGATCGAAGTGCTTCTACTTTTCATTTGCAATGTTTTGTACTTGCTTTACATGATTGGAAAGATTGCTTAGTATTCATTTGCTAAGTTTTTGGTGCGTTTTGGTTGAATACGGTTGATATCGTTTCTACTGTGTTTTTGCAACATGCTTATGTGAGGTTCTCACGTAAGGTGTTGTGTTCGGAACTAACTTGAGTCAAGTCGAGGACTTGGGCTCTTATGGATTGTTTGTTTGTTCATGTGCAGGTGTTGCTTGAGTTCAAGTCATGGCTGGTGACAGGATCCATTGGACTAGTCTCAGGAGGAGATGAGGTTCCAACAACCAAGTTCGGGAGGAACTGTGGTTGAGCGGGTCAGGAGGTCGTGCAGGATGATTGAATCAAGGGCAGTGCATATGAAGGTCGAAGGAAGGTGTTCGCACGTATGCATGCGGTGCATGACGTGGCAATATGCTTCTAGAGACGGTTTATGGAAGGAAGATCTGATCGGTAGGATCGGATCGTATCGGTTGAAGACTTAGGCTGCTAGCTGAGTCGGTTATGGCTCGGTATGGAAATATCGAGTTGGTTATGTTAGTATTTCGTGTGGGTCACGAATTTGAGTTGTTTAGGAATGTGAGATACGTTCCTAAGGTGTTTGGAAGTCTTAAGATTTCTTCTATCTGCGTATAGAAGAGTCCTAAGCAGTTATGGAAAGTTCTGATTGTGATCGGATTAGGATTGGAGTCCTAGTTAAGATTGGGATGGCCTAAGGGCTGGTTATATAAGCAAGGGAAGGCCAAAGCTCGTTGAGATGACTTTGGGGCTGTTCCTCTTGTGTTATATTGAATAAAATTCGTAGTTTGAAGGAACTTTTGTGCCTTGTTCGTCCGACTCGTTCCAGACAAGTTTTACTCGTCGAGTTTCTGGACAGCACTACCTTTCGTCGGTGGTTTTATCATAACTCAAGTTTTTCTGATCCAATTGATGTGATTCTTTTTGGGTTGTCTTCACAACTTGATTGTCTATCATCTGTCAAAATTTCACGGTCATTGGATTTGTGGTTTTTGACCTACAGGAGTTTCTTTGCAGCACTCCAGAAACTGTTTTTCTCGGGTAGGTCAGATTGACCAGTGTTTGATCTTTTGATCATAACTTGAGTTGTTCTCGACGGATTTGAGTAACTATTTTTGTGTTGTCTTCGTGACTTGATTCTCTCTGATATATATCACTTTTTCCACGGTGAAACACGTTTAGATTAGTCTCATACACGATTTCTTTAACAGATCGTTTTTCTACCGAAGGGATTAGGGTTTTATTGTTTCCGCTGCGTAAGATTTTTAAATCTACCATTCACCCCCCCCCCCTCTGGTAGCTTTTCACGTGCTCTTCGATCCTACAATTGGTATCAGAGCCACGGTGCTCTAATCCTTGTGATTTGCACGTGTTTTTGACTAATCATCATGGAGAAGTACTCCGTCAAACCTTGTGTGTTTGCTGGTATTGATTTTCAGGTTTGGAAGGCACGCATGGAGGCTTTTATCCAGGCACAAGGCTTTGCAATATGGGAGAAGGTGTATACGCCTTATGAAGTGCCACCCAATGATCAAGTCATGGCCACGAACCTCCGGGACGTCAACAACAACAACAAAGCCCGAAACTTGATCATCCAAGGACTTACTCAAAGCGACTTTGATCGTGTCGCGCACCTCCGATCAGCATACGACGTTTGGAGAGCTCTCTGTGATTATCATGAAGGCTCCAACACAATCAAGGAGGTAAAACAAGATATGTTCAAGAAAGAATATATGCGTTTTGAGATGCAACCAGGTGAGTCGATCGATGACCTCTTTGCTCGTTTCAATAAAATTCTCAGCAACTTACATAGTGTCAATGTAAATTTTTCTGATGCTGAGAATGCTAGACAACTTCTTAGTGCATTAGACATGACAATTTGGGAGATGAAAGTAACATCTATTCGTGAATCAACTGTCATGAGTTCTCTTACATTAGATGTACTTTATTCTAAACTAAAAACTCATGAAATTTACATCCTAGCACGTAAGAACCCAAACAAGTCTATTGCATTTGTCTCACAACGTGATATGTCTAGCTCCGGCCAATCATCATCCTGCAATACTCTTGCTTTGTTGTCCTCACTAACCCTGGAGCAGATCGAAGAAATTCCAGAAGAGGAGTTGGCACTCATCTCTACTAGATTCTCAAAAGCATTGCAAAATGTGAGAACTAGAAGGAGAGGAAGCTCCGGACCTCAACGCTGTTTTGAATGTGGTAAAACAGGACACTTTCGTACAGAATGCCCTAACCTTTCAGGTCCGACCACCCGGGAAGAAAAACAAAGCAAGATCCGGACCTCCTCTGGAAATTCCAACAAGAAGAAGAAAGGTACCATAGGACGCAAGATGATCAACAGCTTCATCACCGCGCTTCAAGAGCTCAGTTCAAGTGATGTAGACTTTGAAAGTGATGAAGATAATGATGATCTGGCCAACTTATGCTTCATGGCGGGCAAAGCAAGATCAAGATCAAGTCAGGAGGAAGCAGAACACAACAGTGACGATGATGAGGTATGTTCTACCTGCAATGAAATGTGTGATGCTATTTCTCGTGCAACTATTATTGTCAAGAAAAAGGACAAAAAGCTTAGGGATAGTGCTGCTAAAATTGAATCACTAGAATCTGAAATTAACCGTTTAAAAACTTTGATTCCTAGTGATGATGCATGTCCCTCATGTGACTTAATCTATGAACAATTGTCCACATTAAGAAGTGCACATTCCTCCACTCTAGACATACTTGATGAAGAAATTGAAAAGAACAAAAAGCTTGCTGCACTTAATGATAAAAACTTGAAAGATGCTAGCTGTTCTACAATTGACTTGCATTGTTCTGCATGTGAAAATCTTGATAAGAAACTGCAAGATGCTATGAATGAAATTTCTATGTTGAACAATGCTTTACGTTCTCATGAAGTTAAATTTTGTTCCAATTGCAAACTAAAAGGAAAAACTTCATGTGAAAACTGCCTAGACTTGTCCAAGAAACTTGATGACATGAATAGGACACTAGGTCGGTTTTGTAATGGGGATAAAAATCTAAACTTGCTGCTGAATTCTTCCAAGTCTAGCAAAGATAAAACTAGTTTAGGTTTTGATTCTCATGTTCATGCTAAGGCACATCCACCTAAAATTGTAAAGTCATTAGGAAGTGGTTTGATTCAAACAGTTCCTAAACAAAAAGAAGTGGTTTTCAAATCTGCAGGAGTGTTGCCTCATTCGGTTTCAAATAAAAATATTGCTTGCTCATATAGACATGAACACAAAGTTAAATTTCATTGTACCTTCTGTGGTAGAGATGGTCATGTCATAGATTTTTGTTATAGACTAGCTAAACAACAGAAAAAGGAAAGAAAAATTGCTAGATCTTATAACTTTCATGCAATTAGAAAAACACAACCTGCTTTAGTGAGTCAGAAATTTGAAAAGGTAGCTTCCGGACCTTCTGGTAAGAAATCTACAAAGGCAGCTCCGGTAGTTATGATAGCTCCGAGAGTTACCGGATCTTCTGTTGTTCCCTCCGGAGCTTCAGTTTTTGCCCCCGGACCTTCTGCCTTTATATCCGGAGCTACTGGTTTTCACTCTAAACAAGTAAGAACTTCTAAATCAACTGTTAAGAACAGAAAACCTCAATCCTTGACTCATAAACCTGCTGTTTTATCTCAGCTTTCGCGTGTTTTTCCTGCTGCACGTTGCGTGACTCAGTACTGGATTCCTAAATGCCTTTTGACTAACCCCAGTATTGGGTCATCGGCGTATTGTGCTTCTATGTAGGTTACACGCTTGAGGAAGGAGAATATTTGGATTGTGGATTCAGGTTGCTCACGCCACATGACCGGTAACAAAGATTGGTTCTCCTCCCTCACCTTTGTGTCACGTGTAGAGAATGTTACTTTTGCCGATAATTCTTCAACTCCTATAATTGCTAAGGGTTCGGTTAGAGTAAATGATCACTACACTTTGAAGGATGTGGCACTTGTCAAAAATTTGAAATATAACTTGCTTTCTGTTTCACAATTGCTAGATGAAAATCTAGAAATTACTTTCAATAAAAACTACTGCAAAGTCGTAGATTCAAATAGTGAGCTTATTTTTAACATGTCTCGGTTTGGAAGAGTTTTTAAAGCTGATTTTGATATGTCTTCTGCTAAGCATAGGTGTCTAGTTGCTAATGATTCAAAGGACTTATATTTTTGGCATCGTAGACTTGGTCACGTAGGCTTTGATCACCTAACGCGTGTTAGTGCTCTTGATCGCATACGTGGGCTGCCTAAGCTTAAAGGGGACAAAGAAATTGTGTGCTCTTCTTGTAGACATGCTAAGATGGTTGCAGGTTCACATACTCCTCTCACAATGATCATGACAACTGAACCATGTCAACTTTTGCATCTTGACACCGTAGGACCTTCACGTGTTCAATCCTTCGGAGGTAAATGGTATGCTCTTGTTATTGTTGATGATTATTCTAGATATTCTTGGGTGTATTTTATGGCGTCTAAGAATGAAGTCTTTAGTCACTTTAGAACTTTATTTCTTAGATTATCAATTGATCACCCAGAATCATTAAAAGCAATTAGAAGTGATAATGGAACTGAATTTAAAAATCAATTCTTTGATCACTTTTGTGCTGAAAATAGAATAGATCATCAATTTTCTTCACCATATGTACCTCAACAAAACGGTGTTGTAGAAAGAAAGAATAGAACCCTAGTTGAGATGGCTAGGACTATGCTTGATGAATATCAAACCCCTAGGAAATTTTGGGCTGATGCATTAGCAACCGCTTGTTATGTCTCAAATCGTGTTTTCTTGCGTGCTAAGCTAGGTAAAACACCATATGAGCTCCGGTTTGGACATAGGCCTAGTGTTACACACTTTCAGGTCTTTGGTTGCAAATGCTTTGTTAAGAAACATGGTAATCTTGATAAATTTGAACCTAGATCCAATGATGGCATGTTTCTTGGTTATCCATCTCATACTAGAGGCTACCGTGTGCTTTTACTTGACACTAACAAAATTGTGGAGACTTGTGAAGTGTCTTTTGATGAAGCTAGCCCAGGTACTAGCTCCGGTGTTGCAGGACCAGATTCATATTCTCAGGGGGAGGGTATTTTCGAAGATGAAGAAGAGCCGGTGATACTGCCTGGTAGTTCCGAAGTTGACACGTGTCCAGCTCCGGACATTGAACAAGCTCCGGCTGTCACCTCTGCTGGTCCTGATCGTCCACAAATCACAAGCTCATCAATCTACAATGAACCTAATGAAAAAGAAGCTTGTGAGACATCTGTTCCCCTACGTTTTTACAAAGATCATCCCCCACAACAGATGATTGGAAGCTTGCATGAACGAGTCACACGGTCCAGGTTTTGCGATCCAAACTCTCATGCTCATTCTGCTTTTGTTGCTTCTTTTGAACCCAAAGATATATCACACGCACTCACTAATGAATCTTGGATTATTGCCATGCAAGAAGAGTTAGAAAATTTTGAAAGAAATAATGTTTGGAAACTTGTACCTCCACCTCAAGGCCACACTTTAATTGGAACTAAATGGGTATATAAAAATAAACAAAGTGAGGATGGGGTTGTGATTAGGAATAAGGCTAGGTTGGTTGCTCAAGGTTTCACTCAAGTTGAAGGTCTAGATTTTGATGAAACTTTTGCTCCTGTCGCTAGATTAGAAGCCATAAGAATTTTGTTAGCTTTCGCAGCATCTAAAGGTTTTAAGCTATATCAAATGGATGTTAAAAGTGCTTTTCTTAATGGCTACATAGATGAGGAGGTTTATGTCAAACAACCACCAGGTTTTGAAAATCCAGATTTTCCTAATCATGTTTACAAACTGTCCAAAGCCTTATATGGTCTCAAACAAGCCCCTAGAGCATGGTATGATAGGTTAAAAACATTCTTACTTGAAAAGGGGTTTACAATTGGAAAGGCTGATAAAACTCTTTTTGTGCTTAAACATGGCAATAACTCATTATTCGTTCAAGTGTATGTGGATGATATTATCTTTGGTTGTGCTTCTCATGATCTTGTGTCCAATTTTTCAGCAATGATGAGTTCCGAATTTGAAATGAGTATGATGGGTGAACTCACTTACTTTTTGGGGCTGCAAATCAAGCAAACCAAGGAGGGTACCTTTGTGCATCAAACAAAGTATACCAAAGATCTCCTAAGGCGTTTCAACATGGACAAAAGCAAGCCTCTTCGGACACCAATGGGAACAGCAACAACACTCGAACTTGATGAAGAAGGTGAATCCGTGGATCAAAAAGAATATAGAAGTATGATCGGATCACTTTTGTACCTTACAGCATCAAGACCGGACATACAATTCAGCGTATGTCTTTGTGCACGGTTTCAAGCTTCCCCACGTGTTTCACATCGTCAAGCCGTCAAAAGGATTCTCAGGTACTTACATGGAACTCAAGAATTTGGCATTTTTCTTCCTTCTTCCTCAATGGTTTCTTTGAAAGCTTTTTCGGATGCTGATTTTGGGGGTTGTAGGATTGATAGGAAAAGTACTTCCGGTGCTTGTCATTTTCTTGGTAATTCTCTTGTTGCTTGGTCCTCTAGAAAACAAAGTTCAGTTGCACAATCCACAGACGAATCTGAGTATGTAGCTGCTGCTAGTGCTTGTTCACAAATTCTTTGGATTGTTCAAACACTTAAGGACTATGGGGTTGATCTAGATAGTGTTCCACTGTTCTGTGATAACACTAGTGCTATTTGCATTGCTAAAAACCCCGTGCAACATTCTAGAACTAAGCACATTGACATTAGGTATCACTTTCTCCGTGATAATGTTGAAAAAGGAAACATTGTGCTTCACCATGTAGATACCGAACAACAATTGGCTGACATTTTTACAAAACCTTTGGATTTCACTCGTTTTTGTTACATTCGTAGTGAAATAGGGGTTATGCATCCTCATGGCTTAAATTGAGGGGGAGTTTTTGAAACTTAGGAAGTCTATGTGTGAATCTGAAATTAAAATAATATGAGCATATTATTTCATACATATATGACTTTGTGATTCCTTTTACATGCTGAAAGTTCTTACTACATTACTCGTGTTATACTTTTTGTAGTTTTTGCCATGTCTAGTAATTGGAATAATTACTTACACTAAATATGGTCATGGTCAAACTTTCTTGCTGTTTTGAACTTGTTGCATGCTCACAAATGCTTTTAATCATTAAGAATTTATCAAGTAATCAACTCACATGTTGAGTTTTTATGAACAAATATAAATTGAGAAAAGATCAAGAGAATATGCATGCATCGCACTTCTTCTTTCGAGATGGCTTGTCATTGCACTTTGATATGAACTTGGAAGAAGTTGTGTATGACTAAAACCATGTCCTTGAGCTTCTGATTGTCAAATGACATAGGCTTGGCTTGGTTGGTTAGAATAAGGCAGATGAGCATATAATCTCTTGCAAATATCATATTATCTAAATTTATGCTTTAAAAAATAATAAAATGCAGCAACAAATGTCATGCTTTCAGGTTTTGAAATAGTTGAGTTTGTGAGATCATGACCTGCTAAAATTGAAAATCACACTTGCTTTCTAGCATGGCTTACACTACATTATGTATCTCATTGATGTGATAGTGTAAGTTACTTGATAGTATGACTTGGGTGAGCTTTGTTTATATGTATATGTTATAATATGCTCATAACAACTAAAGAAGGAGAGATAATTTGTTTATATCTCATAACAATTAAAATTTCTCTTTTACCTTGCTGAATACATTGTC
Source organism: Tuctoria greenei (assembly GCA_036927565.1). Lineage (NCBI taxonomy): Eukaryota > Viridiplantae > Streptophyta > Magnoliopsida > Poales > Poaceae > Tuctoria > Tuctoria greenei. The sequence goes on from JAYESD010000003.1 coordinate 169,192,077, forward strand.
AAAGGGGGAGAGATTAATCACACATTCAAAAAGGAAGAGATAAGCATGAAGAGAATATATGCATAAGGAAAGTTAATAAAGGGGGAGAGATAATATGGGATATTTTTTTTCCTTCACATTTTATTTTTTATTTAAACAAAAAGGGGAGAAATTGTTTTCAAAACTTTTATTTGAATAAGCCAATGTTCGGAATTTTAAATGGTGTTGCCAATGCATTCATCAAGGGGGAGATTGTAAGACCTATGTGTGCTGAATACATTGGCTTGTAGTGAATACACTTGGCTTTGATGATAAAAGTTTTTAATATCACCAAAACACCTTTTTATCAAGGTCCGACTCTAGCTCCGAGCTACACCAAGGTCCGACGATAGGTCCGGCTTGCTTTGGGTAGCTCCGGTTACGTTTGATGCTAGGTCCGACTTCTTGGTAAGGTCCGACCATCTTTGGTTAGCTCCGGTGAGTTTTATCTTTAGCTCCGGCATAGATTTTATAGCTCCGGCATATTTTCGTTAGCTCCGGGATGCTAAGCTTCGACGTACTTTGTCTAGCTCCGGGTTTTGGGTTGACTAGTTCCAACTAGTTTTGATAAGCTCCGGATCCAGGATCTACTAGTTTTGGTAAGCTCCGGTGCTAGGTTCTACTAGCTTTTGTTAGCTCCGGCTCAAGCTCCGGGTTGCTCTGGCAAGGTCCGGAACTTGACAGCAGTGTTTCTGCTTAGCTCCGGTTCAAGCTTCGGGTTGCTCTGGCAAGGTCCGGAACTTGATCGAAGTGCTTCTACTTTTCATTTGCAATTTTTTGTACTTGCTTTACATGACTGGAAAGATTGCTTAGTATTCATTTGCTAAGTTTTTGGTGCGTTTTGGTTGAATACGGTTGATATCGTTTCTACTGTGTTTTTGCAACATGCTTATGTGAGGTTTTCACGTAAGGTGTTGTGTTCGGAACTAACTTGAGTCAAGTCGAGGACTTGGGCTCGTATGGATTGTTTGTTTGTTCATGTGCAGGTGTTGCTTGAGTTCAAGTCATGGCTGGTGACAGGATCCATTGGACTAGTCTCAGGAGGAGATGAGGTTCCAACAACCAAGTTCGGGAGGAACTGTGGTTGAGCGGGTCAGGAGGTCGCGCAGGATGATTGAATCAAGGGCAGTGCATATGAAGGTCAAAGGAAGGTGTTCGCACGTATGCATGCGGTGCATGACGTGGCAATATGCTTCTAGAGACGGTTTATGGAAGGAAGATCTGATCGGTAGGATCGGATCGTATCGGTTGAAGACTTAGGCTGCTAGCTGAGTCGGTTATAGCTCGGTATGGAAATATCGAGTTGGTTATGTTAGTATTTCGTGTGGGTCACGAATTTGAGTTGTTTAGGAATGTGGGATACGTTCCTAAGGTGTTTGGAAGTCTTAAGATTGCTTCTATCTGCGTATAGAACAGTCCTAAGCAGTTATGGAAAGTTCCGATTGTGATCGGATTAGGATTGGAGTCCTAGTTAAGATTGGGATGGCCTAAGGGCTGGTTATATAAGCAAGGGAAGGCCAAAGCTCGTTGAGATGACTTTGGGGCTGTTCCTCTTGTGTTCTATTGAATAAAATTCGTAGTTTGAAGGAACTTTTGTGCCTTGTTCGTCCGACTCGTTCCAGACAAGTTTTACTCGTCGAGTTTCTGGACAGCACTACCTTTCGTCGGTGGTTTTATGATAACTCTAGTTTTTCTGATCCAATTGACGTGATTCTTTTTGGGTTGTCTTCACAACTTGATTGTCTATCATCTGTCAAAATTTCACTGTCATTGGATTTGTGGTTTTTGACCTACAGGAGTTTCTTTGCAGCACTCCAGAAACTGTTTTTCTCGGGTAGGTCAGATTGACCAGTGTTTGATCTTTTGATCATAACATGAGTTGTTCTCGACGGATTTGAGTAACTCTTTTTGTGTTGTCTTCGTGACTTGATTCTCTCTGATATATATCACTTTTGCCACGGTGAAACACGTTTAGATTAGTCTCATACACGATTTCTTTAACAGATCGTTTTTCTATCGAAGGGATTAGGGTTTTATTGTTTCCGCTGCGTAAGATTTTTAAATCTACCATTCACCCCCCCCCCTCTGGTAGCTTTTCACGTGCTCTTCGATCCTACAAAATAGCCGTTGGAAAAGTAGGCTGACAGAACTTTACTGTGAACACCGGATGATCCGATGTCTCCCCTTTAGTTATCGTCAGTCTAATTACTTTGGCTGACGTCATTGTGTCAAATATGACCGTTGTTAGACCGATGTTGCGCCTGTCTTCTCATCAGATGATCCGGTGGCTCTTCCACCAGAATTTGCTTAATCTTGATGCTTACTGGAGTGATTGACTGATGTGTGTAAGTCTGTACATCGGATGATCCGGTGCTACACTTGGTCCAATGGTATTGCAAACTGTACTGATGGACCGATGTCACTGAGCCATTCACATCGGATGATCCAGTGAGTACATTGTTCTGAGGTATTCTTCTTCAGTTGAACCAACTCGACCGATTTGTACATTTCTGAAATCATCGGTTGATCCGGTGAGTTGATTTTGTTTGCTTCGAGTTGTTTTGAGTGAATCTTTTGTGTCTTGCTCAGATGACCTCTTAGACATTTCTTTCATAAGCCTCTCTGATGATCTTCAAGCATTGTATGTTGTCAACTTATGGTTGAGTGACTTAGACATAAGAGCTTTCACTTCTTGTCTTTATCTCATTGATTTGATCTCAAAAGTTGATTGTAAATGGGTCTCCAATGACATATTCATTTCATTTTATTGAGTGATTATGGGGACCTTGCATTCACAAATTCATTAGTAAAGTTCAATGGTTGTCATTAATCACCGAAACCGTACTTCATGGGGGCCTAGATGCTTTCACTGGGCAAGGCCAATGACGTGCTGATGCCAATGGGCTTCAGTCCCGTGGGTTCGGATGATCCGGATCCAGAGCTGGACCAGGCGTTGAAGGCGCTGAGTTCATCAGACAACAAGCTCACCAAGATGGGCGATGTCATCGCGAACCAGCTGGAAACAGAGGTTCAGTCCCTGGCAAAGAATGTCGCAGAGTTTGTGCTGATGTGGTACACCAGCTGGGACCCTCAATTCCCTCTGGACTCGGTGCTTGAAGGCCCCATCGAAGGAGAGGGTGAAGCCGTCCGAGCCAGCGTGTCGGAGGTGGCCCAGAAGGTCGCCCAGTTCTTCCATAGGGTCTAGGACCATCTCTCTGTAGCTCCCGCTTGTATTCTCTCTTCTTCTTCTCCAATTTTGTAATCTCTTGTCTCAGATGAATGAAATCCAAAATTTTTATGAATTCGAATTTCATTTTTTGTCTTCGACACCACCTTTGTCTCACTTGGCCCCCTGGTAGATGTACACAATTTGATTGTGAACATATACCAAGAGGATGTAACGGTTGTTGAAGACTTGTGTGCTTCGAACTTGTAGAATGTAGAAGCATCGATGGTTAGCTCCAGCAGTGACCTCCGTCAACACGTGTTGGTCAACGTCAGACTCCACTTTAGAGTCTTTCCACCATCTTTACGTTGATGGCTTGCCCCCTAGCTTTACCAGAACTGAGTAGCTCCAGAGATGCTCGATGTCAATGTTTGAACATCGACCACAAGCCGCCTAGAGGATGTCGGAGCTTTGGAAGCTCCGACTTCATTCACCATCATCATAAAATATTTATTTTTCCTGCACACTGAAGTCAAGAAAAATAGTAAAATCCGTTTCCTATCTATAACTTCATTGCGGCTTACTATTCCCGAGAAAGTTTTAGGTCGAACACAATTCTAAATACAATCAAGAGCGCCGTCTTGTTTCCTTCAGGTCCGATCGTTTCTGGACTCGCCTTACTTCAGCCTGCCGGGGTGTAGGTACAGTGGTGTACTTAGGGTTGAAAGTGCATCTAGGACTCCCTTGTGGGTTTTGGATGATTTATGACAAGCAATTGGTATCCTAACCTCTTTATTGAGATGAATGCAGGCCTATAATAGAAAAATGAGCAAAATACCAAAAAGAAGGGATGAAGAGGAGCAAAGTGGAAATGAGCTCAAGGAAATAGAGTGGTAGATTATTTTGTATGGAGTGTGTTAAGGAAACACACCCCAAGAGCTCAATGATAATTATTATCAAACACACATTGTGCAGAGTTACACGGGACCGGACTAGTCCAATCACAACCGGACTAGTCCGATAACCTTTCTGCACCAGATCGGACAAGTCCGATATCTGTCGGACTAGTCCGATATCTTTCTGACTAGAACCGGACTAGTTCTCCCCAGTGCGGACTAGTCCTCAAAAGACTACACAAGTCACACAAAATCGGACAAGTCCGTGATCAACCGGACTAGTCCGATATCCTTTCTGATCCACTTCGGACAACTCCGATATTCACACGGACTAGTCCAAAATACCCACTGATCTAAATCGGACAAGTCCACCAAGTGCGGACTTGTCTTCCAAAACACTTAGGGTTTCTCATGTCCGGACAAGTCCGATGGACATCTGAATAGTCTGAAGATTTCCAGTAGCGAAATCGGACAAGTCCGTTTTCAGCCGAACTAGTCCGATATTTTGGGACACTTAGGGTTTGCTACACACAGCACACCGGACTAGTCCGGTGACCACCACGAACTAGTCCGAACTTTCTGAACCCTAACGGTAACTTTTAGAAACCACATATAAATAGAGGTGCACGACCCAATTTCACATACTCTTGAACCCTATCATCGTCACACCTCCCAAGAGCCTAAAAAACGATCTCTCTCCACGAAATCATGTGCAACATCATCCAGTCCTTTGAGGATTCACTTTAGATCATTGGAGAGACACTTGCAACACCACATTGAGCTCTTGGTTTGATTCTCTAACACACTCCTGCGTTTCAATTGTAACTTTTGAGTGTGTTTTCGGTGGCATTGTGTTTTGTAATCTAAGGGAGCTCTCAAATTGTGAGATCGCCCCTTGAATTCGGTTATTCACCCCTTCGTGATTAGTGGAAGAGGATTGGCCTTCGTGGCGATCCAACGAGGGTAGGGTTGGAGAAGACCCGGTCCTTTTGTGGACTCCTCATCGTGGACGTAGGTTGCCTTTTTGGTAGCCGAACCACAGGATAAATCGTTGTGTCTTGTTTTAGTGTTCATCATTCTAATTAATCAACTCAATCTAGGGTTTCATACACATTATTCATCTTATGTTAAATTGTTGAACATAAGACTTAATTGTGATATAATCCAGTATATAACTGTTAAACTGTTGTTTGATTCTATATTTCCGCTGCACACATAAAAGACTCAAACCAATCAATCAAGTTTAATCAACTTAGTCCGTGAACACCGGACTAGTCCGCACTTTACCGGACTAGTCTGATATCTCTGGTATTAAACTGGTTGTTGAGTGTTGCAGGATCCGACAATTTCCAAAAAGGCCTATTCACCCCCCCTCTAGGCCTACATTCAATTGGTATCAGAGCAGGTTCTTCAGGAAAGAGTCTAATCACTCGAAGAGATCATGTCGGACATGAAGGACGTCCACAAAATCAACAACCAAGAAGAGGTTAACAACGGTAAGAACCAAAAAGTGGAGAAGTACCTCGAAGCCATTCAAGACTTCGAGGACGATGATGAGGAGACGCTGGAGCTGAAGGCACTCCTCAGAAAGAAGGCACTTTCCAAAGGGAAAGCAAAAGTTGAAGAGAAGAAGAAGGGGAGTAGTCACACTGACTACTCTCGATATCCTTTTAACTATGATCGCCTAAATTCCAATAACAACCATTACCTATGTATCCCACTTGGAAAAGCCCCACACATCGATGGAAGTGATTACTCAATGTGGAGGCAGAATATGAAGATGCATTTGATTTCCCTAAATCCAAGTCCATGGCATGTTGTATGCACAGGGATAGATATTCCGGATGACGACGAGGAGCTCACCCCAAGCCAAGAGCAGGCCATTCATAGAAACACTCAAGCCGCAACTGTAATCACCTCCTCACTCATTCGCGACGAGTTCACCAAGGTGGATGGACTCTAAATTGCTAAGGAGATATGGGATACTCTGCAAACTGCACATGAAGGTGACCGACATGTGCGTGAAGCAAAGATTGAGATGATCGAAGGCGAACTAGGAAGATTCGCAATTGAGGAAGACGAGTCACCCCTAGATATGTACAATCGATTGAAGACACTCGTTAACAAAGTTCGATCATATGGGAGCAAGAAGTGGAATGACCACGAGGTTGTAAAGCTCATCCTTAGAGCTTTTATGCCTCGCAATGTCACTCTATGTTCCATGATTAGAGAAAGCCCCGAATACAAAAAGATGACTCCGGATGAATTTCTTGGAAAAATTATGAACTTTGAGATGATGGAAAAACAAGCAAAGCACGTTAAGGAGATTGCTGATCTCACATCGGCTAAGAAGAAAGGGGTTGCTTTAAAGTCCACCCTCAAGCCCCTATCCAAAGAACCAAGAGAAGCACAACTAGAGGAAGACAGTGATGAAGATAGCAGTGAGCTAGATGAAGAGGACACGATATTATTCATGAAAAAGTTCAAGAGAATAATGAAGAAACGACAAGGGAAAAAATCAAGTGAAGACAAGTACAAGGAAAGGACAAAGCCAAAGTTGAGACGGGCGTGCTATAATTGTGGTGAATATAACCACTTTATAGTCGATTGCCCATATGAGGAGAACAAGAAGAAGAATATAGAATCCAAGCCTCAACCTAAGAAATTCTTCAAGAAGAAGAAACAAGCCGAACAAGCGCATATTGGGAAGGAGTGGGACTCAAACGATGAGTCCTCATCATCCGATGAAGAAGAGATGGCTAGCATAGCCATCGAGAGCACGTCCAAGAAATCTACACTCTTCCCTACACTCGGTGCAAGGAAGGGAAATGGCACTTGCCTTATGGCAAAGGAAGGTGAACGCAAGGTAATCATCAAAACCCCTTCCATGCATTCCTACTCTAGTGATGATGAAATAGATAGTGATGATGAGGATATGCTAAATGGACTAGATAGGAAAACTGCAACAAAAATGAAATTCCTACTTGATCAACTTGTTGAGAAGGAGAAGTTAATTCATCGTCAAGAGGACATGATTATCTCCCAAAAGGAGTATGTCGAACTTGACAAACTTCTAGAGCTTGAAAAGGAGAAAAACAATTCACTAGAGCTTGAGTTAGCTCCAAGCAAGAAAGCTTGCTTGGAGTTAACTGACTCAAATGTTGCAATCAAGGACAAACTTGCTGACCTGATCAAGGTTAACAAGATCCTTGAAGTGCAAGTTGAGTCACTCAAGCTGAGTGAACCTTCCTCCTCTTCAAACTCACCTTCTCAACCCACTAAAACTGAATTTGCTCATATGTGCACATGTAGTAAAACTGACACCAGATTGAAAGGGAAATCAACCTCCACAAAGGATAAAAATCCTACCCAATGTGGCATATTTGACAAGGAGAAGATCAACTATGCACGTAGTGCATATTTGGTCCAAAGACCTCCAAATGTCAGATATGGCATTGGTTACTCCTATGATGAAAAGCAGCATGCTGGAAGTCATAAGAATAACAAGGGAAGGATTTTTTTGTGAAGGGAAGACCCTCTCAAACTGGTAAGTCGAAGAATAAAAACTTGAACTCACACGAATACCGGACTAGTCCGGTTGGTGTCCGGACAAGTCTAGTCCTCCGGACAAGTCCGACCCCTCAGACTAGTCCGGCTGATAAAAAACGGCAGCTATTATTCAAAACTTTTGATGCCTCCTATGTATTGATGAGAAATAATCTTGGCAATGTCTGTGCTCATTATGTTGGTCCATGCCGTGGGAACACAAAATCCCATGTGTGGGTGCCCAAATGTATTGTAACTAACCTCCAAGGACCCAAGCAAGCTTGGGTACCTAAAACCAAAGCATAATTTGTTTTTGCAGGCCTATTCCTCCGGTGGATCCAAATGGGTGCTAGACAGTAGATGCACCAACCACATGACCGGAGAAAGGAGGATGTTCGTAGAATATGAAGAGAATGAGGATCCAAACGAGGGCATCTACTTCGGAGATAATAGTAAAGGAAGGGTGCTCGGTACTGGTAAAATTGCAATATCCTCTGAACACACACTTTGTCATGTTTTACATGTTGAATCTTTAGATTATAACCTGCTGTCCATATCTCAACTATGTGACAAAGGTTATAATTGCTTGTTCACTAACGAGGGTGTGACCGTCTCTAGGAGGAGTGATGGTTCCACTGCATTCAAGGGTATGTTGAAGGGAAAGCTTTACCTTGTTGACTTCAACAAGGATAAAGCCGAACTCAACACATGCTTGATTGCAAAAACCAACATGGGTTGGCCATGGCATAGACGGCTAGCGCATGTTGGTATGAGGAACCTTCAAAAGCTCCTCAAGGGCGATCACATCCGCGGTTTAAAGGATGTTGTTTTTGAGAAAGACGGGCCTTGTAGCGCGTGCCAAGCCGGGAAGCAAGTTGGAGCACATCATCCCGCAAAGAACGTCATGACTACAACAAGACCGCTCGAACTACTTCACATGGACTTGTTTGGTCCAATTGCTTACATAAGCATCAGCGGTAACAAATACGGTTTAGTTATCATTGATGATTTTTCTCGCTTCACTTGGGTTTTCTTTTTGCATGATAAGTCAGAAACACAAGGAACACTAAAGAAGTTCTTCAAACGAGCTCAAAACGAATTTTCATTGACAATCAAGAGTATTCGAAGAGACAATGGCACGGAGTTCAAGAACACACAAGTGGAGGAGTACCTTGATGAAGAGGGCATTAAGCACGAATATTTAGCGCCATACTCGCCACAACAAAATGGAGTTGCCGAAAGAAAGAACCAAACACTCATAGAGATGGCAAGAACAATGCTCGATGAGTAAAAGACTTCGGATCGATTTTGGGCGGAAGCGATTAACACCGCTTGCCACGTCGTAAATCGACTTTATCTTCATCGACTACTCAAGAAGACTCCCTATGAACTACTTACCGGTAACAAACCAAACATTTCATATTTTCGAGTTTTCGGTTCTCCATGTTATATCCTGAACAAGAAGCCTAGGACTTCAAAGTTCGCTTCGAACTCCAATGAAGGTTTCTTGCTTGGTTATGATTCGAACACTTACGCCTATCGTGTCTTCAACAAGGCCTCCGGATTGGTTGAAGTAGCACGTGACGTAGTGTTCGATGAGACTAATGGCTCCCAAAAGGAGCAAGTTGATCCATGTGAATTAGGTAGAGAAGAAGCTCCCTGTCAAGCATTGAAAAGAATGGCTCTAGGCGAAGTTCGACAACAAGAGTCATCTTCACACGTACATGAGGAAAATGAACCACAAGAGGAGACCATCAATCAAGGGGGAGCTTCAACACAAGATCAACCACAAGAGTACGAAGATATTCAACAAGTCAATGAAGTCAACCACTTAGGGGGAGAAGCGGACAATCATGAAGACACAACTCCTCAAGTGCCACACCCAAGAGTACACCAATGCGTCCAAAGGGATCACCCATTCGATAATATCATCGGTAACATCCAAAAGGGAGTAACCACTAGATCTCACATAGCTAACTTTTGTGAGCATTATTCGTTTGTATCCTTTTTGGAACCACGCAGGATTGAGGATGCATTGAAGGATCCGGACTGGGTGGTGGCAATGCAAGAAGAATTGAACAACTTCACGCGGAACGAGGTGTGGGAACTTGTGGCAAGGCCCAATGCAAACATCATCGGCACCAAGTGGGTCTTCCGCAATAAACAAGAAGAACATGGGGTGGTGACAAGGAGCAAGGAACGACTTGTGGCCAAAGGGTACTCAAAAGTCGAAGGTTTGGATTTCGATGAGACTTTTGCTCCAGTAGCTAGGCTTGAATCTATTAGAATATTACTTGCATATGCTACTCACCACGATTTCAAGCTGTATCAAATGGATGTGAAAAGCGCCTTCCTCAACGGACCGATCAAGGAAGAGGTGTACGTGGAGCAACCACCCGGGTTTGAAGACGAAGAGCTCCCCGACCACATATTCAAATTGCGTAAGGCTCTCTACGGCCTCAAACAAGCTCCTAGAGCTTGGTATGAGTGTCATAGAGATTTCTTAATTGAGAATGGTTTTCAAATTGGCAAAGTAGATTAAACATTATTTACAAAGAATTTAGACAATGATCTATTTATTTGTCAAATTTATGTTGATGATATAATCTTTGGGTCAACTAATCAATCTTTTTGTGACGAATTTAGCAAAATCATGACAGACAGGTTTGAAATGTCAATGATGGGAGAATTAAAATACTTCTTGGGATTCCAAGTGCGGAAACAAAAGGAAGGAACGTTCATAAGCCAAACCAAGTACACGCAGGACATACTTAAGAAGTTTGGCATGGACAAGGCAAAGCCCATAAAGACCCCCATGGCAACAAATGGTCACTTGGATCTAAATGAAGATGGACCTAACGTCGACCAAAAGGTATATCGCTCCATGATTGGATCTCTACTCTATTTATGTGCATCTAGGCCAGATATTATGTTGAGTGTATGTTTGTGTGCAAGATTTCAAGCCAACCCAAAGGAATGTCACTTGACAGCCGTAAAAAGGATCTTGAGATATTTAGTTCATACACCCAACCTTGGTCTTTGGTACCCAAAAGGCTCAAAATTCAATCTCATTGGTTACTCTGATGCAGATTATGCTGGGTGCAAAGTAGATAGAAAAAGCACCTCCGGCACATGCCAATTCCTAAGAAGATCCGTAGTTTCTTGGTCCTCCAAGAAATAAAACTCCATTGCCCTATCCACAGCCGAAGCAGAGTATGTTGCAGCTGGGAGTTGTTGTGCACATCTCCTTTGGATGCGACAAACTCTAAGGGATTACAGTTACAATATGAACCGTATTCCTCTCCTTTGTGACAATGAGAGTGCCATTAAAATTGCCCACAATCCAGTTGAGCACTCTAGAACTAAACACATAGACATAAGACATCATTTTTTGAGAGACCATTCCATGAAAGGGGATATAACCATCTCACATGTCAACACCCAAAAGCAATTGGCTGACATATTCACCAAGCCACTTGATGAAAAGCGTTTTTTCGAACTCCGAAATGAACTAAATATCCTTGATGCTCGGAGTGTGGCTTGAAAAGTTGCATACCTGTATGAACTCTTCAAAAATGTTGATTGAATTGTGAAAATCATCTCTGTCAATTTTTCTCGAAAAACTATGTCAATTACTAGATCTTGATGAATTATGATCATTGTTTGATTGTTGTATGCTTACTGGTCAAATTCATCAAGATTAATTGATTTGTTTTGCCCCTCTATTCTCTATTTATTAACCTTCAAATATATATGAATGGGCTATGCAAATTTCTCCTGGTGACCACGAACTAGTCCGTGGTTACCCGGACTAGTCCGCCCATGGAGACTAGTCCGCTGAGTGCCGGTTAGTCCGGACTAGTCCGCTAGACCACGGACTAGTCCGATATAGCTCTCTGGATGAGTTCGGACTAGTCCGGTCATCTCCGGACTTGTCGGATTTTTTGTGTCCATAACCCTAGCCACCACCAAACCCTAATTCCTCTCATCCCCATTCTTGCTCACGCACTCTCTCTCTTGTGCTCGAGCTCCCAAGGCGATTCCTTGCTCCCTCCATCAAAAAGATGCACATTTGGGCTGAAATCAAGCTTGACCTCGTATGGATTGAAGCTAGCGGACTTGTCCGGGCTCCAACTCCCTAATCCTCAAGCTTCAATCGATTTCTTCGGTAATTTTCTCCCAAACCCTAGAAATCTTGTCTTTTCTCCATTGTTGATCGAATAGCCTAGCATATTTCACTAGATACATGCTTCATTGATGTACTACGTGTATGCTAGACTTGTTATGCATTAAGAATCAGCCTTTGTCCAGTCTATTAGATTTTTGAGGATGAACACCGGACTAGTCCAGTCCATGCACGGACAAGTCCGGTCCCTCAGACTAGTCCATGCCTGTGCACCAGACAAGTCCGATGTTTCTGAACTTAAAACCTAATTCTTCAATTCCTCAATGCACTTCCTTGCTATCTCTTCATACCTATGACTTGTATCACTTATCATCATTCTTGCAAATCATTCTCAGATCATGTCGAGCTCAAATTATGAAATCTCCGACTTTGAGGCCGAGATGGGCCACGAGGTGGCACCTCGGACCTCAACGGGTCTTGGCAAGAAGCGCCAAGAAAGACCCTCCGAGCCAGCTCCTTCCCCTCCTCAGGTTCGGAGGAAGGTGTTGGCAAAGAAGCCAGCTTCGAAGGCAGCCGCATCATCAAGTGCCCGCCAAGCAAAGGGCAAGGGCAAAGGAATAGCGACGGGTCCAGTCGGGCCTTCGAAGCTGCATGCTCCTAGGGAAGGGGTCCGGGACCCTACTGAGGAGAAGTTCAATGGCAAGGGCAGTGACTCGGCGGCAAAATTCAGAAGCATTGACTGGTATGGCAGGCCGAAGCAAGCTGCTGATGGAAGGTTTTGGTGCAACTTCCATGCAGATTTCTACAAATCGGTGTATCTACCGATGAAGACCCTCGTGGTGCGCAATCAGTGGATTGACTGGGCACATTTTGAGAAGAAGGGCTGCTCACCGTTCACTTATGTAGTGAGAGCCATTGAGAAGCATGGACTGAGAGATCTATTTGCTTTCAGAAATAACTGGAATGATGAAGTGATTGTGCAGTTCTTTGCGACCTGTCATTCTCTTGTGAGGATGAAGAGAGTGTCACTTGGATGACCCATGGATCCAAGTACAGCACCACTCAAGAAGATTTCGTTAACCTGCTTCACCTTGACACCACAAGATCTGATTGCTTGGTCATACACAACATTGGTGTCATTGACAAGGATAGAATGAAGTTCCTATATGAGCCAAACTCAAAGTTCAACCCTCCTTCCACCAAAAACATGAAGCCATTCTTTGTGGTGTTGAACAGAGTGTTAAGAAAGACAATTGCTCCCAAGGATGGCGATGCTGGGAGTGTGCAAGGATACCTCCGGACTCTGATGAGAGTCATACGCAAGGACCACCCATTTGATGTGGCGGAATACATTTGGAATGATATGGTAAACATATCCTGCGCCCCCAATAGATCTTGCGGATATGCGCCTTACCTAATGTGTGTGATTGAAAAAGTCACTGGCATTGAGTTTGTGAAATAAGTGGAGCATCTCCCCTTGAGGCCTCAAATGCCTCAAAAGTCGAGTGTGCAGGCTGCTCCCTCGCTGGCCTCCAGTCCCAAGGCACCGGCAAGATCAAGAGAAGGTGCTAGTGCTGTCCCTACTTCAAGGGAAGCTCCTCAGAGAGGATCAACTAGTGGGATCCTCAAGTATTTGGCTGCCATATTCTCCTCCTGCAAGAAGGCTGAAGTGAAGGCCCACAAGATCAACCAGAAGAGAAAGGAGTACATGAAATACATAAAGGCCAACGTGAAGCAAATCTGCCAAAAGCTGGAGATCAACCCCATTGGGTCTCCAGTGATTTCTGAGGACTCTGACACTGACTTCACTGAGCTCGCGCCCTTGAACCCCTCCGAGCATGCCTACTTTGGCATTGGGGGCTCGAGTGGCTCCGTCCCTCCTCCTTCTCCTCCTCGTCAAGCTGATGATGAAGAACACGAAGACGACGACGAGAGGATCGACAGTGAAGAGTGAAGACCCTAGGACCCTCCTCTCCTTATTTTTGGTGTCTTGATGCCAAAGGGGGAGAGATTGAGGGGGAGTCTTAGCTTTAGCTGTAGGATGCAAGAAGAGAGCTCTTTTTATCTATCTTTGTGTTTGTAATGATTTAACGGTGTTTCTAAGATTAACTTTGGTTCTGTGATGCAATGCTTACTTAATTTGAGAAATTTTTGTTAAAATATGTAATTTTGCTCCTTGAATGACATATGTGCTTTGTTTTGGTTGATTAATGCAAATTATGTCACTCTCAATGTCTTAATGTCTTAGTTATGCATCCCACCATAAAGAATGCACATATGGATAATTCTTTCACTGCTTGATGTACATTGATTCATATGTGCATACTTTATGAAAATCTCAATTTTTGTCATATTTTGTGAAATCTCAATTGGTTGTCATCAATCACCAAAAAGGGGGAGATTTAAAGGGCATCTAGGACTCCATTGTGGGTTTTGGATGATTTATGACAAGCAATTGGGATCCTAACCTCTTTATTGAGATGAATGTAGGCCTATAATAGAAAAATGAGCAAAATACCAAAAAGAAGGGATGAAGAGGAGAAAAGTGGAAATGAGCTCAAGGAAATAGAGTAGTAGATTATTTTGTATGGAGTGTGTTAAGGAAACACACCCCAAGATCTCAATGATAATTAAACACACACATTGCACAGAGTTACAAAGGAACGGACTAGTCCAATCACAACCGGACTAGTCCGATAACCTTTCTGCACCAGATCGGACAAGTCCGATATCTGTCGGACTAGTCCGATATCTTTCTGACTAGAATCAGACTAGTCCTCCCCAGTGCGGACTAGTCCTCAAAACACTACACAAGTCACACAAAATCGGACAAGTCCGTTATCAACTGGACTAGTCCGATATCCTTTCTGATCCACTTCGGACAAGTCCGATATTCACACGGACTAGTCCGAAATACCCACTGATCTAAATCGGACAAGTCCACCAAGTGCAGACCTTTCATCCAACACACTTAGGGTTTCTCATGTCCAGACAAGTCTGATGGACATCGTACTAGTACGAAGATTTCCAGTAGAGAAATCAGACAAGTCCGTTTTCGGCCGGACTAGTCCGATATTTCGGGATACTTAGGGTTTGCTACACACAGCACACCGGACTAGTCCGGTGACCACCACGGACTAGTCCGAACTTTCTGAACCCTAACGGTAACTTTTAGAAACCCCATATAAATAGAGGTGCACGGCCCAATTTCACATACTCTTGAACCCTTGCCCCGTCACACCTCCCAAGAACCTCAAAAACGATCTCTCTCCACGAAATCAAGTGCAACATCGTCCAATCCTTTGAGGATTCACTTTAGATCATTGGAGAGACACTTGCAACACCACATTGAGCTCTTGGTTTGATTCTTTAACACACTCATGCGTTTCAATTGTAACTTTTGAGTGTGTTTTCGGTGGCATTGTGTTTTGTAATCTAAGGGAGCTCTCAAAGTGTGAGATCGCCCCTTGAATTCGGTTATTCACCCCTTTGTGATTAGTGGAAGAGGATTGGCCTTAGTGGTGATCCAACGAGGGTAGGGTTGGAGAAGACCCGGTCCTTTTGTGGACTCCTCAACGTGGACGTAGGTTGCCTTTATGGTAGCCGAACCACGGGATAAATGGTTGTGTCTTGTTTTAGTGTTCATCATTCTAATTAATCAACTAAATCTAGGGTTTCATACACATTATTCATCTTACGTTAAATTGTTGATCATAAGACTTAATTGTGATATAATCCAGTATATAACTGTTAAGTTGTTGTTTGAATCTATATTTCCGCTGCACACATAAAAGACTCAAACCAATCAATCAAGTTTAATCAACTTAGTCCGTGAACATTGGACTGGTCCGCACTTTACCGGACTAGTCCGATATCTTTGGTATTAAACTGGTTGTTGAGTGTTGTAGGATCCGACAATTTTCAAAAAGGCCTATTCACCCCCCCCCCTCTAGGACTACATTCAAGGGTGCATGACCAGGCTAAGTCGATAGAACACCCCGGCCCTAGATTGGCTTGGCGGCATTCAAACGAATATACCATCAACAATGTTTGATCCCAGGAGGATAGACAATGCAATTCGAATTGTACATGAACTGGTCGAGCTAAATTTTCTTAAGAACTGCACAACTTCGTTATAGACAAGAAAGAGAAAAATAAAAAATATTGAGCCTGTACAAAGTAAATGCACGTGGAGTCTGTTTTCACACAATGATGTCTTTCATTATAGGTCCAGGGTATAGAAGAAACAAGTACACTCTTAGGGTACGGAACAAGGCTAAGTGTGTTTCGTTTCTCGTTTGACCCAAGGTAGCTAGCTACACTTTTAGTTCTGAGACTGTGACAAGTGTTGCATGGATGTTGCGAACCTAACAGGTTAGGTCCGGCTGCCCTCCCAGAGGAGCTACCTGACTCTGTACAATGACTCTATAACATACATCACATGTAATTGCAGACTCACCTCTGTGATATTAAGCGTAGAACTTACGGAGGTGCTCAATGTTCCAAGGATTTGGGAGAGGTGTCCCATCCTCGGTTGCCAAGAGATCGCATCCGGGATGGGATACTTTGATCATTCGGAAGGGTCCCTCCTAGCTGAGGGAGAGTTTGTTTAACCCTTCTCTGGATTGTATTCTCCATAGAACCAGATTGCCTTCCTCGAGCTATCGGCTGTGAACATGCCTTTGGTGATAGAGCCAAAGAGCTTGGTGGTATCGGGCATTCTGAACAGCTGCTCGGCACCTTCCCTCTTCAAGGAGGTCAAGGTCTTCACGCCGGAGCTGGTCCTGCGTGACTTCGTCGAAGGTCCGGACCCGGAGCGACCCCAAGGTTATTTCCGGAGGAAGGATTGCTTCACCTCCGTACACCAGGAATAAGGGTGTCTCTCCAGTTGACCGGTTTGGAGTTGTCCTGTTGGCCCATAGAGTGGACGGAAGCTCTTCGATCCAGTTGACTCAATGTTTTTTCAGGCGCTCATATGTGCGCGTCTTGAGTCCTTTCAGGATTTTTGCATTTGCTCTCTCGGCTTGGCCATTGCTTGTCGGGTGAGCTACGGAGGCGTAGCTGACTTGTATGCCGAGGTCTTCGCAGTATCCTTGGAAAGTTGAGCTTGTGAATTGGGTCCCATTATCTGTTATGATTTTGTTCGGAACTCCAAATCTGCATACGATGGACTGCAAGAAGTTGATAGCTGATTGCTTGTTTATTGTCACAACTGGAGTTGCTTCCGGCCATTTGGTGAACTTGTCAATGGCAACATACAGGAACTTGTAACCTCTGACGGCTCATGGAAAGGTCCCAAGATGTCCATCCCTCACAAAGCAAAAGGCCATGTAGGAGGTATCATTTGCAGAGGTTGAGCCGGTGTGTGAATTTGCTTTGCATGGAACTGGCATGCTTCACATTTCTTCACCAGCTCAATTGCATCCTGGAGCGCTATAGGCCAGTAGAAGCCATGCCGAAAGGCTTTACCGACCAGCGTGCGGGAAGACGCGTGGTTCCCACACTCGCCTCCATGGATTTCTGCGAGGAGCTCGCAACCTTCTTCCCTTGTGATGCACCGCATTAGGACGCCGTTGGCACCGCGCCGGTAGAGATCCCCTTCTACTAGTGTGTATCTTTTAGCCAATCTGACTATCTGGTCAGCGGATACATCATCATTAGGAAGGATATTGTCTTTCAAGTAGCTCCGGATCTCTGAGATCCAAGCATCAGAGCTTGCTTGAGCATTTGAGTCTTGCATGATGGATTGCTCGGAGCTTCCGGCAGCACCAACGACCCATGATGGCTGCCATGGTAACAGGGCCATCGGGACCGCCAACTTCGGGATGCTGGTCTTACCCCCTTCGCTCAGTTCGGCAGGCTGAGCTGTGGGTTTTGACAACAACTGGACGAAGGTTCCGTCAGGAGCCGGAGCTCCGGTTGACGCTTTTGTTGAGAGTTCGTCAGCTTCAGCGTTATGTACACGCTGAACATGGTGGAGATCCAGGACTTTGAAGTCCTTCTAAAGCCTCTGGACTTCAAGGAGATAAGCAGCTAGTTGAGGATTGTTACAGGAGCATTCACCCTTCACCTGTTTAATGATGAGCTGCGAATCTCCCTTGACCAACAGCTGCTTGACACCGTATGATAGTGCCACCTTTAGTCCATAAATGAGTGCTTCATACTCCGCCATGTTTTTGGTTGCATTGAAGTCAAGGTGGACCATGTATTTTACCTTCTCCCCGGTTGGAGCGAGGAGAAGGACTCCAGCTCCGGCCCCCTGCTTTTGCATGGAGCCGTTAAAGTAGAGGGTCTAGTGAGGCTCGTTGAAGACCGGAGCCTTGATTTCCAGCTTCTGCTCACTAGGGCCCCAGGGTTTGATGAAGAGGGGGTCCATTTCGCCA
The DNA here is from genome assembly GCA_036927565.1 of Tuctoria greenei. NCBI lineage: Eukaryota > Viridiplantae > Streptophyta > Magnoliopsida > Poales > Poaceae > Tuctoria > Tuctoria greenei. The sequence continues at coordinate 169,210,212 of JAYESD010000003.1, forward strand.
CAAAGTCCGCCAGTGCTTGACTCTTGATAGCTTGTCTTGGGATGAATTCAAGATCGAATTCGGCAATTCCGCTGCCCACTTTGCAATATTCCCAGTTGAATTGGGATTATGCAAGATCGCACGCCGTGGATAGAAGTCACCACTATGATCTTGTGAGCTTGAAAGTAATGGTGAAGCTTCCTGGAGGCGATGAGAACTGCGTAAAGCAGCTGGTGCACCTCTAGGTATTGAGTCTTGGCATCATGTAGTACTTCGTTGGTAAAGTACACTGGGCGTTGGACTGTTCGGACCCTACCGGAGAGGCCCGGAGCTTCCTCCACATCGACCCGGACCCTCCCGGAGGGGTCCGGACCTGCTTCGGGGACCTCCGGGTCCATGCTGGAGGAACCCGGAGCTTCTACTGGAGCGACTCGGACCCTCCCGGAGCGGTCCAGATCTTCTGGAATAACTCCCTGTAGATCCAAGTCTGGGGGCTGGGACCCAAGCTCATCTGCAGGAACCTCCGGACCCTCCCGGAGGGGTCTGGATTCCTGAGCTTGGGATGGTTCTGGTCTCTCCGCAACCAGGACCATGCTGACAACCTTGTTGGTTGCTGAAATGTAAAGCAGTAAGGGCTCACCAGGGTTCAGAGCTACCAAGGTTGGTAGAGTGGTGAGGAGCTGCTTTAGCTCCTGGAACACCTTTTCTGCTTCATCAGACCATTGAAATGGTCTGGACTTCCTCAATAGCTTGAAGAAGGGTAGCGCCCTTTTCATCAGCCTTGAGATGAACCGGTTGAGGGCATCCAGTTAGTTTCTGGACGTCCTTGATGCGGGTTGGTGGCCGCATCTCCTCAATGGCTTTAATCTTCGCCGGATTTTCCTCTATGCCCCGGTGGTTTACCAGGAAACCAAGAAGCTTTCCAGAGCTAACCCCGAAGACGCACTTGTCTGGGTTCAGCTTCGTGCGGGTGACCCGCAGCTTGTCGAAGACAGCTTGCAAGGTGTCAAGGAGTGACTCCTTGTCCTTGATCTTGACGACGATGTCATCAACACACACTTCCACTACGTCTCTGATGAGCTCTCCAAAGGTTTTGTACATAGCTCGTACAAATGTTGAAGCTGCATTCTTGAGACCAAATGGCATGGCAGTATAACAGTACAATCCATCTACTGTGATAAAAGAAGTATGTTCTTCATCTTCCATAGACATTCTGATTTGATGATACCCAGAATATGCATCTAGGAAACACAGTAATTCACACCCAGAGGTGGAATCCACTATCTGATCTATTCTAGGTAGTGGAATGGATCTTTTGGGCATGCCTTATTCAGTGTTGTGTAGTCGATACACATCCGAAGCTTCCCGCCGGCCTTGGGTACAACGACTGGGTTTGCCAGCCATTTTGGATGGAAGACTTCTCAAATGAATCCAGCTTCGAGCAACTTCTTCACTTCTTGTCGTATGAAGATTTGTCGCTCTACGGATTGCTTCTGAGGCTTCTGATGTACGGGCCGAGCGTCAGGATAGATCTTCAGATTATGCTCGATCACTTTCCTAGGGATCCCAGGCATTTGCGACGGTTGCCAGGAAAACACGTCGACATTAGCCCGGAGGAAAGTGATGAGCGCGAGTTCCTATTTGTCATTCATACCTCCTAATATACGGGTGGTCTGAGCGGCATCAGAACCAATTTGGACGACTTTGACGGGGATGTCGGTGTAGCCGCTTGGTTGCACGCGAGGTGCGGAGGTTGAGCCTCGTTGACGAATGCTTCGGGGTTTCGAAGCTTGTTCCTGTGTGGATTCTTCCTCCTGCGCTGTAGCAAGCGCATGAAGTTCTTCCAGAGCAGTTACTTCGGCAGTACGGTGTCCGCGGATCCGAGGAACGCAAGCTGGTGTTGGCATCTTCAACACCTGGTAGCCAAAATGAGCAGCAGCCATGAACTTGTACAAGGCGGGCCTGCCCAAAATGGCGTTGAAAGGTAAGTTGATATGAGCGACGTCAAAGATCAACTTCTCAGTGCAATAATTCTCACGAGTCTCGAAGGTCACGGGGAGAGTAATGGCACCGAGTGGTGTTATGGCCCCCGAACCTACTCCAGACAAAGGTCGAGAGGGGCGAAGGTCCGAAGGTCGCAGCTGAAGCTTGACAAAAGCTTCAAAGCTTATGAGGTTCAGTCCCGAACCCCCGTCCACCATTACATGGTGGAGTTGAATGTTATTGATGGTCAGAGATACCATCAATGGTAGTTGAACAGCTCCGATCATGTTCCGAGGGCAGTCTGAAGCATCAAAAGTGATGGTGGTGTCCATCCACATTCGATGTGGCTCCGCCCTAGCTGTAGGGGCTACTGAGGCCATGTCCCGCCGCATGGTCTTGAGGACACGGCGGGAGATGATGTCCCACGAACCACCAAAGATGGTGTTCATGGTCTTCCGACGCTCATTATCAGAGACGTCGGAGTCGTCGTCGACAGAGGTGCAAACAGCCTTCAGGACCTTTTTAGGGTCCTGGAAGCCTAACTCCTCTTCAGCCGGAGCCTCATCGACTTTCTGTTTTCCTTCCCTCTGACGGAAAGGAACTTCTTCCCGGCGGTTGTTGTAGCGCTCGACAAGGTTTTGGACCTCCCGGCAGTCCTCCAATTTGTGGTTGTTCGACTTGTGGATGGGTCACCACATTTTGGATTTGCCACCATCTTTAGAGGATGGCCGAGGTTGTTTCTCGGGGTGTGGCCCCCGGCCACCGGGAGCTGCAGCAGCGGCAGCAGTAGATGCGTCGGCCGACGGCTTCTTCTTGCCGTTGGACTTTTTCTTTTTTTGCCACTCCTAGAGGTAGTGGATTCACCTTTGGAGGATTTTTTACCATCTTCTGGAGGTGGTTTGGAGTGCATTTCACGGCCCTCCGCAGCTTTGGCACACTTGTCTGCCAAGCTAAAGAGTTTCGTGACGTTGGTGATCTCCTTGATTGCTAGCTTCTCCAGCATCTTCTTATCTCGTACGCCCTATCTAAATGCCACGATAACAGAGGCGCTGAAGATAGAAGGAATAGAGTTTCGTACCTGGGAGAACCTCTGGATGAATGAGTGCAGGGATTCTCCCCCCTTCTGCACGACTACAAAAAGGTCCAGTTCGGTACCTGGTCGGGTGTATGAACTCCCGAAATTGGCGGTGAACTGTTGGCACAATTCCTCCCAACTATTGATGGAGTTGTGAGGAAAGCTCATGAACCAGGACCTGGCGGTCCCAGTCAAGGCCACTGGGAAGTAGTTGGCCATTACAGCCTCGTTACCTCAGGCCGCAAGGATTGCGGTGGTGTAAATCTAGAGAAACTCAGCAGGATTAACAGTACCGTCAAATTTCTCTGGCAGATGAGGCCGGAACTTTTGTGCCCATCTGACCATGCGTAGGTGCATTGTCAGAGCCGAACAGCCTCCACCTACTCCCTCGGGAGCAGGACTGTCTTGAGCCTCTCGTCTTTCGCAAGCACGCTCGATATGGACACGGTCGTCCTGTTGAAGGTAACGGCGATCAAGCTCCGCTCGGAGGTCATGAGTTGAATGCCTGGTTACCGTATGAGTGTGTTGTGCCCCGGAAGGTAGTGACGTAACTTGCTGTGATGCAGCACGCCTCCTATTTTCGGAAGCATGCGGACCAAGTCTGCCCGACATGGTCCGGCGCTGCGATGGGGCCCGCCCCAAAGGGGGAGGAACTTGGTTGCTGATGCGGTCGGCTGCTGCTGCAACCAGATGTTCCACATCAGCCCTCCACTGCTCCATTGCACCTTGGGATGCACCTGGAGGTGGTGGACGTTGGAGGAGAGCATGCGCTGCATGAAGCGCGTGTTTGGGGTTGTTGTTATTCGCCGATGCAGTAACCGACACTGATGCACCGTCACGCTGCCGATCTTGACGTGATGGTGCAGGCAGTGGCGGTGGAGGCATGACTCCTGCTGGAGCCACGGCACCTGCTGGTTGCTACATGTTGGAGGGATTGCCCCCAGCAGGTTGAATAGCAGGGTTGCCGTTGGATGATCCAGCAGCTGAGTTGACCATACTTGAAATCTCGGGCGCCCCCTACCTGGCGCGCCAACTGTCGGTGTTTAGATCCGGCAGATCTCCTAACACTACCTTTGGTAGATCGAGGAGTTGTAGTTCGGTAATGGGTGCGCAGAGATTCAAGAAGGTGAAAAACAAGTGTACACAGAGATTTACGTGGTTCGGGCCGCCTGAGCGTAATACCCTACTCCACGGGGTGTGTTGGTGTTGTATTAAGCGTGTGAGCCTAGAAGAAGCTCCAGAAGAAGAAGCTCGTATAGCTTAGGGAGTTCAGAAGTGATCTGGAATCGTCCCTTATGTATCGTCGACCAGTCCTTTCATAGTACAAGGACTGGTCGGTACACCGTGAGCCTGGCCCGACATGTGGCCCCGGCGGTTACACATGCTTGATACGCAATTAATGAGGTTAATTACACTTAATAGCCTGGTAATGGGCCTTAACAGTGCCGTTACCAGTATTAAGGGCCATCCGATCGTGTGTCATTAATATGGTATTAATGACACTTAATCGGGTCTTGAAGTCTTTGATTGCTCCTTGAAGGTCCAGGGCTGTTGGGGGGTCCACCAGCCTGATTGTTGAAGTTGAAGGTCCGGCGGTCACCACGTGGCAGCTCTGGAGCTTACCGTCGTGGATGGGTAGGTCTGGTGTTGTTGGACACGTGTCAGTACTGGAGCTTCTCTCTATCTGGGGTTAGGTCCGGGGGTGCCATACTGGTATTTTGTCCAATGCTTTCCCATGTGTGGGTGATAGCTCCGGTCTTATGATACACGTGGCATCCCTGGGACTAACCATGTCGGGGAAGCAGGTCCGGTTACGCATGACATGTGGGACCTTCGGAGGTCTTCAAATCTGGTAGATGGAGTTTCTTTGTGATCTTTGCAATCCCAAGGGGTATCCGATACGTAGGGTACCGACAGGCAAGGCCGCGGAGGACTGGCTCGACGAGGTCCTCTCCGTCCACCGTCGGTGCCTTCACAAGCTCGTCGTCGGGCTCGACGTCGAGTGGCGCCTCAGCTACTCCGCCGACCAGAACCCCGTCGCCGATTTGCAGATCTGTGTCGGCCGCCGCTGCCTCATCTTCCATGTCATCCACGCTGACTACTTCCCCGATGAGCTGGAAGATTTCCTCGGCGATTCCGACTATCGCTTTGTCGGCGTCGGTGTGGAGGGTGACGCCGACAGACTTTGGAAGGGCTGGCAGCTGAATGTGGCCAAAACGGTGGACCTGGCTGAGCTCGCGGCGGAGGAGATGGATCGCTCGAGCCTTCGCCGCGCGAGGCTGAAGGACATCGCGAGCGCCGTGATGGGCGCCAACATGGAGAAGCCTTACACGGTGAGGATGAGCAACTGGGACGCGTACAATCTCTCCGGCGAGCGGATCAGCTATGCGTGCATCGACGCCTTTGTCTCCTTCGAGGTTGTTCGCAAGCTGCTCTCCGGTTACTACTGATCTTACCACCGAGTTTGCGGATTGGCTGCCGTCAATCATCCCAGCATATGGAATTTGTAGGTGCATCGCTCAAGTTCTAGCTTTTGTGCTTGTGCGCCCAATCTCTCATAAAATTATTTTTTCTTGAGGAAACAATATATCTTGCTTTTAAAAACATGCATGTTATTTCACATGCATCGAGGTCTTTCACATGCATGTTAGTTGTCCATGCATGCTACGCCCCAAACATGATCAACGAGCCTCAAACATGACGATCTCTCAACAAAAAAGAGAACACGTAACATCAGCAAACATGATCGAGGTCTTTCACATGTATGTTAGACGTACATATGCTACGTCCCAAACATGTATTCCAAGAATAGAATAATATTTCCTACAATGTATTTATATTTCTATATTTATCATATTCTCTACCATGCATGTGTGTATGCTCTCAACCTACAGTATATGGCAATTTAACTACCACACTAATGAAGAATATTATCCTGTGATCAATAGAGATAACAAATTTGACACAAGGATGTTCCCTCGACGGTACGAGGATGGAATGTGGACTACCATCGTCTAATAAGCACACAGCTCTCACTATGTACGTATGTGGTTCATCAAATTAATCGATCGCATACTGCCATTATGTATCGTTGTACTCGTCTTTTGAAGAAACAACAGGCGTAGGCACTAGCCGCTACATGTTCTAATTTTAGGAACAAATGAACACACTTGTGAAAACACGTATGCCACATCCGATCCTCAACGTCATCCAATTAACATGTTCCTCAACAAGGGGGCACAAAAATCCTCAACACAAGACCAAACATGCTTGATCGTGAGTCTCTTTCACATGCATTACATTCATGTCCACCATCATCCATGATCATGACAATTATCAGTTCAATATGGACTCTCGGTCGTCAATGGTCGGATCCTTAAAAAAAAGGATATGGACTCTCGGTCGATTGCCACGCGCGTTCACATCAATCTCCGCACCTTTGTGTGTCAAATTAAAAAACTGGCCGATGGGACGTGTTGAGCCGTTGTGATAACCGAGAGGAGGCGGACCGCGGTTTGGAGTAACTCTGACCGTCATTTCAAAAGCACAATTTTTGAAGCGTTCGACCATCTCCACTCACGCACTTAGACGATGACCCGCTATAAAGGCACACCGTCCTCTTCTTCTTCGCCGCACCTCTCGATCGATTTTAGCCTCCAAACTTCTCCTCTTGCTTCTCCGCCGCACCACCGTCGACCACCTCTGTCTCTCTTTGTTCGCACCTCCATCACCGCACAAAGGGGTAGCCCCGCACCGAGCGCTCCAGGTCATCAACGTCCTTCGAACCTCCTTCTTCGTTTCCGTTGCTGTCAAGGCCGATGGAACTGGAGGGGGTGTCTGCACCTCCTCCACTCCTGTCTCCGCCCGCGGCGCCCACACCTCTCCCGTCTGACTATGATTAGACTGTCTGCCTCATCGAGGAAAGCATCGACAAACTCGACGGCAAGCTTAAGGAGGTCACCGGTAGCCTGTTCACCGCCGATGTGCAAGCAAAAGCGCTCGACAAAATGGCGCAGGATGTATTTCACAATACATCTCACTCCTGTCGCCGACTGGGACTTGTTGTCCTTCCCCACCACGCCAGCATGGACTCCGTCGGCTACTACATCTTTGGGTTAGGATTTGTTGCCGCTCGTCTCGACTGCCTCTACAAGACGATCGGTGAGGAGGTCGGGGTGGGGTTTCGCGAGAAACTCATGAAGGCCGTCAGCCGGAAGAAGTTCGATCTGGTGTTGGAGGATGCTCCGCCAGCGGTTGCGGCGGAGGCGCCGGCGGCGGATGCGCCGCCGGCGGAGGTGGAGGCGGCGACGGAGGTGGAGTCCTCCTCCGAGTAGAGTGGGATGAGTAGTAGTTTTTTATTTTGTTTTCTATGTGTTTTTTTCTTGTTTGTAATATATGTGTTGTTTTTATGTTAATGAAAAATGTCTTTTATTTTATGTTCATGAAAAATGTGTCCTACAGTACATGCACTAACGAAAAACTCCTCCTTTTATCGAAAAATATCGCATATGGAAAATTAACACATTAGTAATATTATACTGTATCTAATAAATACTCCCTCCTTATTTTTTTATATGACATTTCTGACAAAGCATTGAACTAACATTAGTAGGACGTATGTAGTAGAATTATATTTCAAAAAATTACAAAAAATAAAAAGCTATGCAATTAATTAATTTTATTTCTTTTCTCTTTACCAGCTGTCATCGTGCCCGCCCCACCACCCCCACCCACCGGCCTAGCCCTAGGCAGTAGCCCACAAATTTTCTACGACCCTGCCACACAGCATCGCGCGTGCACCCCTGCCTCGCACGCCGTCCAATCAAAATCGCATAATCGTGGGAGCGGGACATGCGGGATTTCCATCCTTCGGTGTGCAGACAACAAACCCACCAGCGCGAAGCGAAAGATCTCAGTGGGATTTCCATGTAAAAAATACCATAGTAATCTCAAATACCACGGTATTGCTAATTGCTCTAAAACTCCAAAAATACCGTGTTCCAAACACCATTACTGGCCTGTGAATCAGATGGTCTTATCTCTTAACCCCTTTGTGCGGAAATCGAATTCTCTGCGGCCCTTCCGCACAGCATGACTTGGAGAAATGGGCGACCAACGCATCCTGACCCTGCGAAAGGATGACGAGCAGCGGCAGGTGAACACCATGCAGCGGCGGCGCAATGGAAAACGGTGGCAGCGGACGATGACGTATCTGGATGTTGGCGTAGTCGACCTCGCATATCTTTCGCGAGTCATTCACATTCCAACGAAAGACATGCAGGTGCTTCCACAGTCGAAACGCCGCATCTGGTGATGTGACGTTGACAAAGCAGTAGTCCTTGTTGGCCTCAGACTTTGGCAAATGCAACAAACGAGGTTAAGTATCAATCAGTAAAAGACCGGAGCTTGATTAGTATAATCATGTATTTCAAAGCATAGTTGTGGTACTTGAAGTCAAATGGAACGTAAATAAAATCGTATTCCGACTTGACGTGGCCCACTGCAATTTTCGCGTTCTCCTCGGTGCAGTGCTGATCAATGATGTTCATTACTTTTTGCCTCCTGTGGAAAAATATGTAAAACATCAGGTATTAACGCATCAACAAATATGAGGGGGAGAATACTAATGCGCGGATTTAAAAGTATGTTGCAGATCATCAGCGTCGTCAGACCAGAAGCAGGGTCGAAGTGGCACCATGGCCGCCGCGAACTCGAGAACGGGTCGAGGAGAAGGCTCATCGCCAACGGATCGAAGGTACGGAAGCTACACGGTCGCTATGGGCGATGAGCCTTCCCCTCGATCCATTCTCGAGTCCGCGTTCCCGGACCCGGCCCTAACTCCATCGTCGCCGATAGAGTCTGCCAGGGGCCAGGGCCGTCGGGGGCCGGGGCGGCGGGGATGCAGTGGGCCTGGGCTGGGGCGCCGTTGGGGCAGGCCAGCGGCGGGGGCGCAGGGGCGGCGGGGCCGGGGGCGCTGGGGTGCAGGGGCAAATAAACTCAGCCGTCGCAAATGATCGCGTTTCTTCTAGTGTTGTGTCTGCGTGTGTGTTTGTGTGTGTGTGTTAAAAATGCATGAATGTGTGGTGTGTTCATCGTCTTGTACTTTTTTCTTGTGTTTTCTAATGATCTTTCAAAATTAAAAACTGGAACTAAAAAACTGAAACACCATCGGACATACCTACAAAGTATGCTAGGTGGGCCACTGCATACCCTGGACCCTTTGCATGTCAAATTAAAAAACTGCCTTTGAAGCGACAACTTAGAGGAAGCCAACCACAGTTTGGATTAATTCGAAAGTGCCATTTTCGAAACGTCTGATCATCACGAGGACCCGCTATAAAGGCACACCCATCCTCTTGCGTCTCCGCCGTACCACTCCATCTCCATCAATTGTAGCCTCCAAACTTACCTTCCTTCACCGCCGCACTATCGCCGACCACCTCTCGCTCTTTCTCCGCACCTCCATCGCTGCACAAATGGGTAGCCCCGCACCGAAGCGCTCCAGGCCGTTGACGTCCTCCGAACCTCCTTCTTCTCCGTTTCCGTCGCAGCCAATGCCGGTGGAACTGGAGGCGGTGCCCACACCTCGACCATCCCCTTCTCTGCCCGCGGCGCCCGCACCTCCTCATCCCGTTTGGGTTTAGGATACTGTCCGCCTCGTCGAACACCGCTTCGATGAACTCGATCGGCACCTGAAGGAGGCCACCGAGCACCTTTCCGCCACCACCAGGCGAGCAAAAAAGCTCAACATATTGGCGCAGGATGTATTTTCCGATACATTTCGCTTGTGTGACCATCTGGGTCTTGGGAAACTTCCCGTCTGCACCATCATGGACACTGTCGGCCACTACTGCTTCGGGTTACGGTTTGTGGCTGATCGTCTCAACGTCCTCTACGAGACGATCGGGGATATGGCTGGGGTGGAGGGCCGCCAGCATCTTCTGCGGACCATCACCCGGAAGCTTCAGACTCAATTGCCGGAGGAGGCGGCAGCAGCGGCGGCAGCGGAGGAGGTGGCGGCGGCAGCGGCGGAGGATGTGGCGGCTCCTCCGACTCCGAGTAGAGTAGTATTTGTAGTTTTTCTTTTTATCGTTTTCTATGTGCTTTTGTAGTTATTGTTTGTAATATATGTGTTGTTTCTATTTTAATGATAAATGTATTTTCTGTTCATGAACAATGCGTCCTATGCAGTATCGAAAAACAACTCCTTTCTGAAAAAGGGGCGAGATAACTGTTGTTCAATGTCTGGCCTAGAATTTGTTGTGTTGCGACAATCGACGACTCTTGGTTGAAACTCCATTGAGATCGTGGTTGAGGCTGCGTTTCTCCTCTTTTGTGTTCTTTCACTCAATTTTTTCATTTGTAGTCGGCGCATGTGAAAATGTATTTTTAGTATGTAGTAGTATATACTACATGTTATCATTTTATTGTGATTAATGTTACAAAATCTTGATTGTTTACCATCGTCCTTTCGAGGACTTGGCTGTATTTGCATATCGTTTGCATTAGCACATATACATTTGGCGATTCATATTTTTTTTCGTATTTTTTTGGAATGTCCCACTAGCTAGCAGATGACTGCTTTTAGATTTTGATCTCCATGCATGGCAACAAAGATGAATTAAGAAGCGAGCAAGTTGTCCTAAGATGAAGTCTACCCCTCTAGCTGCACACACCATGTGCAGGAATCGACACGACATGAGATGTAATTAATCACGATTGGATGCGTGCACAAGGGCACGGCTTGCGTCAAATTCTCCACTCCTGCGAAAATTTTATCGTTCTACTTGGCGCGCCACATTTGAGATTTTGATAATTCAATTTTCACTACCTGCGCCTCCAATTTCAGTCCCGCCTATTATTGTAACCCTATTTCAGCCACGATGAGTATAAATGGAAACACTGGCCTCCGTTCCTGACAAACTGCTGCCCCGCCCATCCGGTGATCTCGCAGTACTCCAAATGTGTTGTCTCTCTGTCCTGTGTTCCACACTTGTATTCCTAACAAATTCCTGTGTTTTCATTTTCCACGGTTTTTACAATTCCCCCCCATGGATCTCGTAGTGACGCATCGAATCTCTTGGTGGTGTTGACTCCTGGGTACAACGCCGGGCGACCAAGTTTGACGGGCTCTACCGAACCTCTTCGTCGCTGACACCTCCCTGCGACATCGCATCCCGGACTCCAGTTTTGTGCTAGGTAAACTACAGGATCCATGCCGTCTTTTTATAGAGCTATATTGGCTTGGTTCTACACGATCCATGCAGTTTTGGCCTAGTTAAGTTATACACGATCCATCCTGATATACGAAGATTAAATAAATTAACAAAGAAGACATGTGGTCTTCTGTTTCACAAAATTAGTTATATATATATATATATATATACACTACATCTGTCCCTAAATAAATGTTGCGCCGACAGCTTATTACGGTAGTGTATTCCTAGTTCAATTCCTGGTCGGGAACGACAAATACTAAAAACCAGAGGTAGTAGTATGTAATTTCTGGATTTAGAAGTAAATGACACACGGGTTATCTGATCAACCACTCCAAATGTTGTACTCTCATTCTCGTTTTACAAATTTGTATTCCTAAGATTTTAAGTTCCCATGGTTTTCACTTTTTTTCTTTCTTGTGGCTTTCTCGGATCGTACGTTTTTTCTATTCTTTCTTTTCTAATTCCTCCGTTAGTAACAAACATTGCAGTTTATAGAAAGCACACTGTCTGATCCATAATCTATGTCGGTCATGTAATCTGAAGTTATCACTGTTATTTGGAATGACTACTTACAATGCTCTTTACATTAGGAACAAGACATCAAACTGTGATGTCGTCTACAAGCATTCATGGTGGCCAACAAGCACCTGGTATAACTATAAATGTGTTTACTATCAAAATTAACCAAATTTAGACAACATTAAATCATTTGCATGGTACACAGAGAATATTGCAGCACATGATGTTCAGGAACCCCGAGGTTCTTCACACCCTGGTACTACTACAATGCATGAACCAATAGCAGGTATAGATATACACACAAGAAATACTCCTTCCGCCCCAGCATAATTTTACTTTTGGAGCTTAAAAAATGTCCCACTCCAACTCTATCCTCGGTAGTAGCTTCCAACTACTCATATGAAATCACATTACTACCTGCCTCTCTACCGTGCCATTTGTTTTGGCAGAGCATGTTAGTTTTTTACTCTACTCCTTTGGCATTGAATTTGGAGCATTTTGAGAGACTATGTTCTGTCCTTTAGATGTATTGATGATGGGTGTATCATGGTCATTTGTATTCTTTCCTAGGCTCTACTAATTGTTTTAGCATGCCTTGCAATTCTACCTTCTTATTAGTACTTAGTCTTTATAGTTAAGAGTTCATCAGCCTGTGTGATGGCGTGATTCTTTTATGCCTCCACGCTATGCTCTCTCGCCGCCGGCCACTCCGGCCGGCACCGGCGCCCACGCCCTGCTGCTGGTCACTTCAGTGTCCTCCCCGACGCGTGTCCCTCGCCCATCGCCACGTCCCATCCTTCGCGTGCCATGATTACCCCACCACCCACATAACCCTGGCCATTACTCGCCCTGCCACCAATCCCCCTCGAGAGTTTCGGTGAGACCGAACCCTCGCTTTGTTGAGTGTCGCAAGCTTGCACGATGCAGTACTGCACCTGCAGTAGCCGCCATTGACAAGTAGACCCGATGTCTCATGGGCCCACATGTCAGTGGCAGCTAATGCAGGTGCAGTACTGCGGAGGATTTTAATCCCGCAAGCTTCCTGCCTTATCTGTCTTGCATTCGCCACCTGCTATCGCTGGCGTTCATTACTTGCCCTGCAACTAATAATTCTCTTCGAGACACGCTCCGGCTGATGTTAGTCAGACCGAACCGGCGAACCCTATCTTTGTCTAGTCTAGCGTTGCCAGCTGCATGCCCCCTCACAGTCTTGCCTGCTTCGCTCATGGACTGAAAATCCTCTACAGTACTATGAGTGCGTACCACCACTGACATGTGTACCTGATGGCTCATTTTAGGGTATGAACAGCAACAAAGAAGTCAATAATGTACCCCCCCCATCAAAATAGTTGTCATTAGGATAGTCCTAACTACTGTAGTAGTTCATTTTTAATTCATTTGTTGGTCTGATACGACAATTAATATAAACCAGGAGGGACTACTACAGAACAAAATGGTGCTAGCACGACGTGGTCGTCCCACACTCGTATTTGCCGCACTCGTCCTGAAGATGGTATGAACATCAGACTTTTCTTCTTTTCACACTATTTGTACATGATACTAAACTTGTTCATGTGGTAATTTGCTTTAATCGTTTACCGTTTGAATCAATGTAATAGAAGGAAGGAAGCTAGGAAGAAGTGTGGCTAAAGGACTTAAGGTTGCCAGAATACGCTATGCATCCCAAGTTAGTAGAACGGAGCATGTGAAGCTACCAATTTAGTTCTCCGCTAGGTTGGGTGTTGCGGTTGGTATTAATCAGCGGCACTTTGTCGATGATGTGGTTATGTTTACAAAAAGACATGCATCCCTCAGCGGTGCAAGGAAGTGCGCAGAGGTTGGCCATGGTAACAAGAGAGATATAGTACGAGACATTCTGGTTAGTGTTGTCACACCCCCACACAAGTATTTTTTTTTGCAATCTCCATCCTATACGTTTACAGCAACTAGTTATACAATGTACAGGATTCCTAGGACATGGAGGACAAACCGGAGAGCGCAACAAAAATTTTAAAAATTGCTGGTGAGCGCAACAAGGGGTGGTGCTCGACTTTGCATGCCACCTACAAGAGTTATTAGGAAGTGGGTTGATTCAAACAGTTCCTAAACAAAAAGGAGTGGTTTTCAAATCTGCAGGAGTGTTGCCTCATTCGGTTTCAAATAAAAATATTGCTTGCTCATCTAGACATGAACACAAAGTTAAATTTCATTGTACCTTCTGTGGTAGAGATGGTCATGTCATAGATTTTTGTTATAGACTAGCTAAACAACAGAAAAGGGAAAGAATGGTTGCTAGATCTCATAACTTTCATGCAAAATTTGCTGCACACATTGAACCGAATGTACAACCTGCTGTTTTGAGTCAAAAACATTCAAAGTTTACCTCCGGACCTTCTGTTTTCGCCTCCGGAGCTACTGATTTTTGTGCTATACAAGTAACACCTTATAGGTCAGTAGTCAAGAATAAAAAATCTCAAACTTTGACTCATAAACCTTCTGTTTTGTCTCAGCTTTCGCGTGTTTTTCCTGCTGCACGTCGCGTGACTCAGTACTGGATTCCTAAATGCCTTTTGACTAACCCCAGTACTGAGTTATCGACATATTGTGCTTTTATGTAGGTTACACGTTTGAGGAAGGAGAACATTTGGATTGTGGATTCAGGTTGCTCACGCCACATGACCGGTAACAAAGATTGGTTCTCCTGCCTCTCTTTTGTGTCACGTGTAGAGAATGTTACTTTTGCCGATAATTCTTCAACTCCTATAATTGCTAAGGGTTCGGTTAGAGTAAATGATCACTACACTTTGAAGGATGTGGTACTTGTAAAAAATTTGAAATACAACTTGCTTTCTGTTGCACAATTGCTAGATGAAAATCTAGAAATTATTTTCAATAAAAACTGCTGCAAAGTTGTAGGTTCAAATAGTGAGATTATTTTTAACATGTCTCGGTTTGGAAGAGTTTTTAAAGCTGATTTTGATATGTCTTCCTCTAAGCATAGGTGTCTAGTTGCTAATGATTCAAAGGACTTATATTTTTGGCATCATAGACTATGTCACGTAGGCTTTGATCACCTAACGCGTGTTAGTGCTCTTGATCGCATACGTGGGCTGCCTAAGCTTAAAGGGGACAAAGAAATTGTGTGCTCTTCTTGTAGACATGCTAAGATGGTTACAGGTTCACATACTCCTCTCACAATGATCATGACAACTGAACCATGTCAACTTTTTCATCTTGACACCGTAGGACCTTCACGTGTTCAATCCTTCGTAGGTAAATGGTATGTTCTTGTTATCGTTGATGATTATTCTAGATACTCTTTGGTTTACTTTATGGTGTCTAAGAATGAAGTTTTTAGTCACTTTAGAACTTTATTTCTTAGATTATCAATTGATCACCCAGGATCATTAAAAGCAATTAGAAGTGATAATGGAACTGAATTTAAAAATCAATCTTTTAATCACTTTTGTGCTGAAAATAGAATAGATCATCAATTCTCTTCACCATATGTACCTCAACAAAACGGTGTTGTAGAAAGAAAGAACAGAACCTTAGTTGAGATGGCTAGTACTATGATTGATGAATATCAAACTCCTAGGAAATTTTGGGTTGATGCGTTAGCAACCGCTTGTTATGTCTCGAATCGTGTTTTCTTGCGTGCTAAGCTAGGTAAAACACCACATGAGCTCCGGTTTGGACATAGCCCTAGTGTTAGACACTTTCGGGTCTTTGGTTGCAAATGCTTTGTTATGAAACATGGTAATCTTGATAAATTTGAACCTAGATCCATTGATGGCATGTTTCTTGGTTATCCATATCATACTAGAGGCTACCGTGTGCTTTTACTTGACACTAACAAAATTGTGGAGACTTGTGAAGTGTCTTTTGATGAATCTATCCCAGGTACTAGCTCAAACATTGCAGGTCCAGATCCATATCCGCAGGGAGAGAGCATTTTCATTGAAGATGAGGAAGAATTGGAGTTGCTGCCAGAAAATTCAGCAGCTAAAGACTTTGGTTTAGCTCCGGATGTTAATTCTCAACCAGCACTGACAACCATCAATGCTGATTCAAATCATCCTCAAGCCACAAGCTCATCGATTTGTGATGAACATGAAGAAGAAGAAGCTTGTGAGACATCTGTTCCCCTACGGTTTTACAAAGATCATCCCACACAACAGATGATTGAAAGCTTGCACGAACGAGTCACACGGTCTAGGTTTTGCGATCCAAACTCTCATGCTCATTCTGCTTTTGTTGCTTCTTTTGAACCCAAAGATATATCACACGCACTCACTAATGAATCTTGGATTATTGCCATGCAAGAAGAGTTAGAAATTTTGAATAAAATAATGTTTGGAAACTTGTACCTCCACCTCAAGGTCACACTTTAATTGGAACTAAATGGGTATTTAAAAATAAACAAAGTGGGGATGGGGTTGTGGTTAGGAATAAGGCTAGGTTGGTTGCTCAAGGTTTCACTCAAGTTGAAGGTCTAGATTTTGATAAAACTTTTGCTCCTGTCGCTAGATTAGAAGCCATAAGAATTTTGTTAGCTTTTGCAGCATCTAAAGGTTTTAAGCTATATCAAATGGATGTTAAAAGTGCTTTTCTTAATGGCTACATAGATGAGGAGGTTTATGTCAAACAACCACCGGGTTTTGAAAATACAGATTTTCCTAATCATGTTTACAAACTGTCCAAAGCCTTATACGGTCTCAAACAAGCCCCAAGAGCATGGTATGATAGGTTAAAAACATTCTTACTTGAAAAGGGGTTTACCATGGGCAAGGTTGATAAAACTCCTTTTGTGCTTAAGCATGGCAATGACTCATTATTCATTCAAGTGTATGTGGATGATATTATCTTTGGTTGTGCTTCTCATCATCTTGTGTCCAAGTTTTCAGCAATGATGAGTTCCGAATTTGAAATGAGTATGATGGGTGAACTCACTTACTTTTTGGGGCTGCAAATCAAGCAAACCAAGGAGGGTACCTTTGTGCATCAAATGAAGTATACCAAAGACCTCCTAAGGCGCTTCAACATGGACAAAAGCAAGCCTCTTCGAACACCAATGGGAACAGCAACAACACTTGAACTTGATGAAGATGGTGAACCCGTGGATCAAAAAGAATATAGAAGCATGATCGGATCACTTTTGTACCTCACGGCATCAAGACCAGACATACAATTCAGCATATGTCTTTGTGCACGGTTTCAAGCTTCCCCACGTGTTTCACATCGTCAAGCCGTTAAAAGGATTCTCAGGTACCTACATGGAACTCAAGAATTTGGAATTTTTCTTCCTTCTAACTCAACTGTTACTTTGAAAGCTTTTTCGGATGCTGATTTTGGGGGTTGTAGTATTGATAGTAAAAGCACTTCCGGTGCTTGTCATTTCCTTGGTAATTCTCTTGTTGCTTGGTCCTCTAGAAAACAAAATTCAGTTGCACAATCCACAGCTGAATCTGAATATGTAGTTGCTGCTAGTGCTTGGTCACAAATTCTTTGGATTGTTCAAACACTTAAGGACTATGGGGTTGATCTAGATAGTGTTCCACTATTTTGTGATAACACTAGTGCCATTTGCATTGCTAAAAACCCCGTGCAACATTCTAGAACTAAGCACATTGACATTAGGTATCATTTTCTCTGAGATAATGTTGAAAAAGGAAACATTGTGCTTCACCATGTAGATACCGAACAACAATTGGCTGACATTTTTACAAAACCTTTGGATTTCACTCGTTTTTGTTACATTCGTAGTGAAATAGGGGTTATGAATCCTCATGGATTAAATTGAGGGGGAGTTTTGAAACTTTGGAAGTCCATGTGTCAATCTGAAATTAAAGTAATATGAGCATAGTATTTCATACATATATGATTTTGTGATTCCTTTTACATGCTGAAAGTTCTTACTACATTACTCGTGTTATACATTTTGTAGTTTTTGCCATGTCTAGTAATTGGAATAATTACTTACACTAAAATTGGTCATGGTCGAACTTTCTTGCTATTTTGAACTTGTTACATGTTCACAAGTGCTTTTAATCATTAAGAATTCATCAAGTAATCAACTCAAATGTTGAGTTTTTATGAACAAATATAAATTGAGAAAAGATCAAGAGAATATGCATGCATCACACTTCTTCTTTTGAGATGGCTTGTCATTGCACATAGATATGAACTTGGAAGAAGTTGTGTATGACTAAAACCATGTCCTTAAGCTTCTGATTGTCAAATGACATAGGCTTGGCTTGGTTGGTTAGAATAAGGCAGATGCGCATATAATCTCTTGCAAATATCATATGATCTAAATTTGTGTTTTGAAAAATAATAAAATGCAGCAACTAGTGTCATGCTTTCAAGTTATGAAATAGTTAAGTTTGTGAGATCATGACTTGCTTAAATTGAAAATTACATATGATCTCTAGCATGGCTTACACTACTTAATGTATTTCATTGATGTGATAATGTAAGGTACTTGATAGTATGACTTGGATGAGCTCTGTTTATATGTATATGTTATAATATGCTCATAACAACTAAAGAGGGAGAGATAATTTGTTTATATGCTCATGACTTGTTGAATACATTGTCAAAGGGGGAGAGATAAGCATGAAGAGAAAGAGAACATGTGCATAAGGAGAGATAATAAAGGGGGAGAGATAATATGGGATAATTTTTGGATTTTCTTCTCATTTTACTTTTGATTTACAAAGGGGGAGAAATTGTCTTCAAAACATTTATGTGAATAAGCCAATGCTCGGATTTTAAATGGTGTTGCCAATGCATTCATCAAGGGGGCGATTGTAAGACCTATGTGTGCTGAATACATTGGCTTGTAGTGAATATACTTGCATTGATGATAAAAGTTTTGAATATCACCAAAACACCTTTTTATCAAGGTCCGACTCTAGCTCCGAGCTACAGCAAAGTCCGACTTGCTTTGGTCAGCTCCGGTGAAGTTTTGTCTTTAGCTCCGACATGTCTTTGATAGTTCCGGCGTGTTTTTGCTAAGCTCCGAGTTGATTTTTCTAGCTCCGACTTTTGGGATTACTAGTTCTGGTTAGCTCCGGCGCTAGGTCCTGCTAGTTTTGTAAGCTCCGGCAGGAGCTTGGTTGTACTAGTTTTGGTAAGCTCTGGCGCTAGGTACTACTAGCTTTTGTTAGCTCCGGCTCAAGGTCCGGGTTGCTCTGGCAAGGTCCGGAACTTGACCGTAGTGCTTCTACTTTTCGTTTGCAATGTTTCGTACTTGCTTTACATCTCTGGAAAGATTACTTAGTATTCATTTGCTAAGTTTTTGGTGCGTTTTTGGTTGATATAGCTGATATCGTTTTCGCTATGCTTTGCAACATGTTTATGTGAGGTGCTCACGTAAGGTGTTGTGTTCGGAACTAACTTGAGTCAAGTCAAGGACTTGGGCTCGTATGGATTGGTTGTTTATTCATGTGCAGGTGTTGCTTGAGTTAAAGACATGGCTGGTGACGGGATCCATTGGACTAGTCTCAAGGAGGAGATGAGGTTCCAACAACCAAATTCAAGAGGAATTGTGGTTGAGCTGATCAGGAGGTTGCGCAGCATGATTGAATCAAGAACAATGCATATGAAGGTATCGTGGACGTCATTGGAAGATCTTTTCACGTGTGCATGGAGTGCATGGACATGGCTACATGGTTCCGAGACGTGATGAAGAGATGTGGACGTAAAGAGTTGGTCGGAAAGGTCCAACCGACTAGGTTATGGACTCAGGCTGCGGCTGAGTCGGGTTTGACTCAAATATGGAAAGATTTGAGTTGGTTATGATAGGATTTCGTGTGGGTCACGAATTTGAGTTGTTTAGGAATGTGGGATATGTTCCTAAGGTGTTTGGAAGTCTTAAGATTGCTTCTATCTGCGTATAGAAGAATCTTGAGCAGTTATGGAAAGTTACGATTCGTGATCTGAGTAGGATTGGAGTCCTAGTTGATATTGGGTTGGACTAAGGGCTGGTTATATAAGCAAGGGAGCCCAGAGCTCGTGGTGCACGACTTTAGGGCTTTTATCTTGTGTTCTATTGAATAAAATTTGTAGTTTGAAAGAACTTTTGTGCCTTGTTCGTCCGACTTGTTCCAGACAAGTTTTACTCGTCGAGTTTCTGGACAGCACTACCTTTCGTTGGTGGTTCTATCATAACTCGAGTTTTACAGATCCAATTGACGTGATTCTTTTTGGGTTGTATTCACAACTTGATTTTCTATCATATGTAAAAATTTCACGGTCATTGGATTTTTGGTCTATTATTTACACGAGTTTATTTGCAGCGTTCCAGAACTGTTTTTTCTCGGGTAGGGCAGATTGACCATTGTTTGATCTTTCAATCATAACTTGAGTTTTTCTTGACGGATTTGAGTGATTCTTTTTGTGTTGTCTTTGTGACTTGATTCTCTATGATATATATCACTTTTGTCATGGTGAAACACATTTAGATTAGTCTCACACACGATTTCTTTAACAGATCGTTTTTCTGCCGAAAGAGTTTGGGGTTTAATTGTTTCCGTTGCGTAAGATTTTTAAATCTACCATTCACCCCCCCTATGGTAGCTTTTCACGTGCTCTTCGATCCTACAATTGGTATCAGAGCCACGGTGCTCTAATCTTTGTGATTTGCTCGTGTTTTTTACTAATCATCATGGAGAAGTACTCCGTCAAACCTTGTGTGTTTGCTGGTATTGATTTTCAGGTTTGGAAGGCACACATGGAGGCTTTCATCCAGGCACAAGGCTTTGCAATATGGGAGAAGGTATACAAGCCTTACGAAGTGCCATCAAACGATCAAGTTACAGCTACAAATCTGAGAGATGTCGACAATAACAACAAGGCTCGGAACTTGATCATACAAGGATTAACACAAAGCGACTTCGACCGTGTTGCACACCTCCAATCTGCATACGATGTGTGGAAAGCACTTTGTGACTACCACGAAGGATCCAACACGATCAAAGAGGTAAGACAATACATGTTCAAGCAAGAATACATGCGCATCGAGATGCAACCCGGTGAGTCTATTGATGACCTTTTTGCTCGCTTTAATAAGATTCTCAGCAACTTGTGTAGTGTCAATGTTAATTTTTCAGATGCTAAAAATGCCAGCCAATTACTAAGTGCATTAGATATGTCAATTTGGGAGATGAAAGTGACATCTATTCGTGAATCTACTGTCATGAGTTCACTTACTTTAGATGTGCTATATTCCAAGTTAAAAAGTCATGAAATTGACATAATCTCACGTAAGAACCCTAATAAGTCTATTGCATTTGTTTCACAAAGTGATATGTCTAGCTCCGGCCAATCATCATCTTGCAACACTCTTGCTTCGTTGTCCTCACTAACCGTGGAGCAGATCGAAGAATTTCCAGAAGAGGAGTTGGCACTCATCCCTACTAGATTCTCAAAAGCATTGCAAAATGTGAGAACTAGAAGGAGAGGAAGCTCCGGACCTCAACGATGTTTTGAATGTGGTAAAACAGGACACATTCGTACAGAATGCTCTAACCATTCAGGTCCGACCACCCGGGAAGAAAAACAAAGCAAGGTTCGGACCTCCTCTGGAAATTCCAACAAGAAGAAGAAAAGTACCATAGGATGAAAGATGATCAACAGTTTCATCACCGCGCTTCAAGAGTTCAGTTCAAGCGACGTGCACATTGGAAGTGATGAAGATGATTTGGCAAACTTGTGCTTTATGGCGGGCAAGTCAAGATCAAGTATGGAGGAGGCAGAACACAACAATGACAATGAAGAGGTATGTCCTACTTGCGAAGAAATGTGTGATGCTATTTCTCGTGCCACTATTATTGTTAAGAAAAAGGACAAAAAGCTTAGGGATAGTGCTGCTAAAATTGAATCACTAGAATCTGAAATCAACCGTTTAAAAACTTTGATTCCTAGTGATGATGCATGTTCCTCATGTGATTTAATATATGAACAGTTGTCCTCATTAAGAAGTGCGTACACCTCCACACTTGATAAACTTGAGTTAGAAATTGAAAAGAACAAAGAGCTTGCTGCACTTAATGATGAAAACTTGAAAGATGCTAGCTGTTCTACAATTGATTTGCATTGTTCTACTTGTGATGATCTTGATAAGAAACTACAGGATGCTATGAATGAAATTTCTATATTGAACAATGCTTTACGTTCTCATGAAGTTAAATTTTGTTCAAATTGCAAACTAAAAGGAAAAACTTCATGTGAAAATTGCCTTGATCTGTCCAATAAACTTGATGACATGCATAGGACATTAGATCGGTTTTGTAATGGGAATAAGAACCTAAACTTACTACTGAATTATTCCAAGTCTTGCAATGATAAAACTGGTTTAGGTTTTAATTCTCACGCTCATGCTAAGGCACATCCACCTAAAATTGTAAAGTCATTAGGAAGTGGTTTGATTCAAACAGTTCCTAAACAAAAAGGAGTGGTTTTCAAATCTGCAGGAGTGTTGCCTCATTCGGTTTCAAATAAAAATATTGCTTGCTCATCTAGACATGAACACAGAGTTAAATTTCATTGTACCTTCTGTGGTAGAGATGGTCATGTCATAGATTTTTGTTATAGACTAGCTAAACAACAGAAAAGGGAAAGAATGGTTGCTAGATCTCATAACTTTCATGCAAAATTTGCTGCACACATTGAACCAAATGTACAACCTGCTGTTTTGAGTCAAAAACATTCAAAGTTTACCTCCGGACCTTCTGTTTTTGCCTCCGGAGCTACTGATTTTTGTGCTATACAAGTAACACCTTATAGGTCAGTAGTCAAGAATAAAAAATCTCAAACTTTGACTCATAAACCTGCTGTTTTGTCTCAGCTTTTGCGTGTTTTTCCTGCTGCACGTCGCGTGACTCAGTACTGGATTCCTAAATGCCTTTTGACTAACCCCAGTACTGAGTCATCGACGTATTGTGCTTTTATGTAGGTTACACGTTTGAGAAGGAGAACATTTGGATTGTGGATTCAGGTTGCTCACGCCACATGACCGGTAACAAAGATTGGTTCTCCTCCCTCTCTTTTGTGTCACGTGTAGAGAATGTTACTTTTGCCGATAATTCTTCAACTCCTATAATTGATAAGGGTTCGGTTAGAGTAAATGATCACTACACTTTGAAGGATGTGGCACTTGTCAAAAATTTGAAATACAACTTGCTTTCTGTTGCATAATTGCTAGATGAAAATCTAGAAATTATTTTCAATAAAAACTGCTGCAAAGTTGTAGGTTCAAATAGTGAGCTTATTTTTAACATGTCTCGGTTTGGAAGAGTTTTTAAAGCTGATTTTGATATGTCTTCCTCTAAGCATAGGTGTCTAGTTGCTAATGATTCAAAGGACTTATATTTTTGGCATCGTAGACTATGTCACGTAGGCTTTGGTCACCTAACGCGTGTTAGTGCTCTTGATCGCATACGTGGGCTGCCTAAGCTTGAAGGGGACAAAGAAATTGTGTGCTCTTCTTGTAGACATGCTAAGATGGTTGCAGGTTCACATACTCCTCTCACAATGATCATGACAACTGAACCATGTCAGCTTTTTCATCTTGACACCGTAGGACCTTCACGTGTTCAATCCTTCGGAGGTAAATGGTATGTTCTTGTTATCGTTGATGATTATTCTAGATACTGTTGGGTTTACTTTATGGCATCTAAGAATGAAGTTTTTAGTCACTTTAGAACTTTATTTCTTAGATTATCAATTGATCACCCAGGATCATTAAAAGCAATTAGAAGTGATAATGGAACTGAATTTAAAAATCAATCTTTTGATCACTTTTGTGCTGAAAATAGAATAGATCATCAATTCTCTTCACCATATGTACCTCAACAAAACGGTGTTGTATAAAGAAAGAACATAACCTTAGTTGAGATGGCTAGGACTATGCTTGATGAATATCAAACTCCTAGGAAATTTTGGGTTGATGCATTAGCAACCGCTTGTTATGTCTCAAATCGTGTTTTCTTGCGTGCTAAGCTAGGTAAAACACCATATGAGCTCCGGTTTGGACATAGGCCTAGTGTTACACACTTTCGGGTCTTTGGTTGCAAATGCTTTGTTATGAAACATGGTAATCTTGATAAATTTGAACCTAGATCCATTGATGGCATGTTTCTTGGTTATCCATCTCATACTAGAGGCTACCGTGTGCTTTTACTTGACACTAACAAAATTGTGGAGACTTGTGAAGTGTCTTTTGATGAATCTAGCCCAGGTACTAGCTCAAACATTGCAGGTCCAGATCCATATCCGCGGGGGGAGAGCATTTTCATTGAAGATGAGGAAGAATTGGAGTTGCTGCCAGAAAATTTAGCAGCTAAAGACTTTGGTTTAGCTCCGGATGTTAATTCTCAACCAGCACTGACAACCATCAATGCTGATTCAAATCATCCTCAAGCCACAAGCTCATCGATTTGTGATGAACATGAAGAAGGAGAAGCTTGTGAGACATCTGTTCCCCTATGGTTTTACAAAGATCATCCCACACAACAGATGATTGAAAGCTTGCACGAACGAGTCACACGGTCTAGGTTTTGCGATCAAAACTCTCATGCTCATTCTGCTTTTGTTGCTTCTTTTGAACCCAAAGATATACCACACGCACTCACTAATGAATATTGGATTATTGCCATGCAAGAAGAGTTAGAAAATTTTGAAAGAAATAATGTTTGGAAACTTGTACCTCCACCTCAAGGTCACACTTTAATTGGAACTAAATGGGTATTTAAAAATAAACAAAGTGAGGATGGGGTCGTGGTTAGGAATAAGGCTAGGTTGGTTGCTCAAGGTTTCACTCAAGTTGAAGGTCTAGATTTTGATAAAACTTTTGCTCTTGTTGCTAGATTAGAAGCCATAAGAATTTTGTTAGCTTTTGCAGCATCTAAAGGTTTTAAGCTATATCAAATGGATGTTAAAAGTGCTTTTCTTAATGGCTACATAGATGACGAGGTTTATGTCAAACAACAACCGGGTTTTGAAAATACAGATTTTCCCAATCATGTTTACAAACTGTCCAAAGCCTTATACGGTCTCAAACAAGCTCCTAGAGCATGGTATGATAGGTTAAAAACATTCTTACTTGAAAAGGGGTTTACCATGGGCAAGGTTGATAAAACTCTTTTTGTGCTTAAGCATGGCAATGACTCATTATTCGTTCAAGTGTATGTGGATGATATTATCTTTGGTTGTGCTTCTCATGATCTTGTGTCCAAGTTTTCAGCAATGATGAGTTCCAAATTTGAAATGAGTATGATGGGTGAACTCACTTACTTTTTGGGGCTGCAAATCAAGCAAACTAAGCAGGGTACCTTTGTGCATCAAATGAAGTATACCAAAGACCTCCTAAGGCGCTTCAACATGGACAAAAGCAAGCCTCTTCGGACACCAGTGGGAACAGCAACAACACTTGAACTCGATGAAGATGGTGAACCCGTTGATCAAAAAGAATATAGAAGCATGATCGGATCACTTTTGTACCTCACGGCATCAAGGCCGGACATACAATTCAGCGTATGTCTTTGTGCACAGTTTCAAGCTTCCCCACGTGTTTCAAATCGTCAAGCCATCAAAAGGATTCTCAGGTACTTACATGGAACTCAAGAATTTGGAATTTTTCTTCCTTCTTCCTCAACTGTTACTTTGAAAGCTTCTTCGGATGCCGATTTTGGGGGTTGTAGGATTGATAGGAAAAGCACTTCCGGTGCTTGTCATTTTCTTGGTAATTCTCTTGTTGCTTGGTCCTCTAGAAAACAAAATTCAGTTGCACAATCCACAGCTGAATCTGAATATGTAGCTGCTGCTAGTGCTTGCTCACAAATTATTTGGATTGTTCAAACACTAAAGGACTATGGGGTTGATCTAGATAGTGTTCCACTATTCTGTGATAACACTAGTGCCATTTGCATTGCTAAAAACCCCGTGCAACATTCTAGAACTATGCACATTGACATTAGGTATCATTTTCTCCGAGATAATGTTGAAAAAGGAAACATTGTGCTTCACTATGTAGATACCGAACAACAATTGGCTGACATTTTTACAAAACCTTTGGATTTCACTCGTTTTTGTTACATTCGTAGTGAAATAGGGGTTATGCATCCTCATGGCTTAAATTGAGAGGGAGTTTTGAAACTTGGGAAGTCTATGTGTCAATCTAAATTAAAGTAATATGAGCATAGTATTTCATACATATATGATTTTGTGATTCCTTTTACATGCTAAAAGTTCTTACTACATTACTCGTGTTATACATTTTGTAGTTTTTGCCATGTCTAGTAATTGGAATAATTACTTACACTAAAACTGGTCATGGTCGAACTTTATTGCTGTTTTGAACTTGTTACATGTTCACAAGTGCTTTTAATCATTAAGAATTCATCAAGTAATCAAGTCAAATGTTGAGTTTTTATGAACAAATATAAATTGAGAAAATATCAAGAGAATATGCATGCATCACACTTCTTCTTTTGAGATGGCTCGTCATTGCACTTAGATATGAACTTGGAAGAAGTTGTGTATGACTAAAACCATGTCCTTAAGCTTCTGATTGTCAAATGACATAGGCTTGGCTTGGTTGGTTAGAATAAGGCAGATGAGCATATAATCTCTTGCAAATATCATATGATCTAAATTTGTGTTTTGAAAAATAATAAAATGCAGCAACTAGTGTCATGCTTTCAAGTTATGAAATAGTTAAGTTTGTGAGATCATGACTTGCTTAAATTGAAAATTACATATGAGCTCTAGCATGGCTTACACTACTTAATGTATTTCATTGATGTGATAATGTAAGGTACTTGATAGTATGACTTGGATGAGCTTTGTTTATATGTATATGTTATAATATGCTCATAACAACTAAAGAGGGAGAGATAATTTGTTTATATGCTCATGACTTGCTGAATACATTGTCAAAGGGGGAGAGATAAGCATGAACAAAAAGAGAATATGTGCATAAGGAGAGATAATAAAGGGGGAGAGATAATATGGGATAATTTTTGGATTTTCTTCTCATTTTACTTTTGATTTACAAATGGGGAGAAATTGTCTTCAAAACTTTTATGTGAATAAGCCAATGCTCGAATTTTAAATGGTGTTGCCAATGCATTCATCAAGGGGAAGATTGTAAGACCTATGTGTGCTGAATACATTGGCTTGTAGTGAATATACTTGCTTTGATGATAAAAGTTTTGAATATCACCAAAACACCTTTTTATCAAGGTCCGACTCTAACTCCGAGCTACAGCAAAGTCCGACTCGCTTTGGTCAGCTCCGGTGAAGTTTTGTCTTTAGCTCCGACATGTCTTTGATAGTTCCGGCATGTTTTTGCTAAGCTCCGAGTTGATTTTTCTAGCTCCGGCTTTTGGGATTACTAGTTCCGACTAGTTCTGGTTAGCTCCAGCGCTAGTTCCTGCTAGTTTTGTAAGCTCCGGCGGGAGCTTGCTTGTACTAGTTTTGGTAAGCTCCGGCGCTAGGTACTACTAGCTTTTGTTAGCTCCGGCTCAAGGTCCGGGTTGCTCTGGCAAGGTCCGGAACTTGACCGTAGTGCTTCTACTTTTCGTTTGCAATGTTTTGTACTTTCTTTACATCTCTGGAAAGATTACTTAGTATTCATTTGCTAAGTTTTTGGTGCGTTTTTGGTTGATATGGCTGGTATCGTTTTCGCTATGCTTTGCAACATGTTTATGTGAGGTGCTCACGTAAGGTGTTGTGTTCGGAACTAACTTGAGTCAAGTCAAGGACTTGGGCTCGTATGGATTGGTTGTTTATTCATGTGCAGGTGTTGCTTGAGTTCAAGACATGGCTGGTGACGGGATCCATTGGACTAGTCTCAGGGAGGAGATGAGGTTCCAACAACCAAATTCAAGAGGAATTGTGGTTGAGCTGATCAGGAGGTTGCGCATCATTGTTGAATCAAGAACAATGCATATGAAGGTATAGTGGACGTCATTAGAAGATGTTTGCACGTGTGCAAGGAGTGCATGGGCGTGGCTACATGGTTTCGAGACGTGATGAAGAGATGTGGACGTAAAGAGTTGGTTGGAAAGGTCCAACCGACTAGGTTATGGACTCAGGCTGCGGTTGAGTCGGGTTTGACTCAAATATGGAAAGATTTGAGTTGGTTATGATAGGATTTTGTGTGGGTCACGAATTTGAGTTGTTTAGGAATGTGGGATACGTTCCTAAGGTGTTTGGAAGTCTTAAGATTGCTTCTATCAGCGTATAGAAGAATCTTGAGCAGTTATGGAAAGTTACGATTCGTGATCTGAGTAGGATTGGAGTCCTAGTTGATATTGGGTTGGACTAAGGGCTGGTTATATAAGCAAGGGAGCACAGAGCTCATGGTGCACGACTTTGGGGCTGTTCTCTTGTGTTCTATTGAATAAAATTTGTAGTTTGAAAGAACTTTTGTGTCTTGTTCGTCCGACTTGTTCCAGACAAGTTTTACTCGTCGAGTTTCTGGACAGCACTACCTTTCGTCGGTGGTTTATCATAACTCGAGTTTTACAGATCCAATTGACGTGATTCTTTTTTGGTTGTCTTCAAAACTTGATTTTCTATCATAGGTAAAAATTTCACGGTCATTGGATTTGTGGTCTATGATTTACACGAGTTTCTTTGCAGCGTTCCAGAACTGTTTTTTCTCGGGTAGGGAAGATTGACCATTGTTTGATCTTTCGATCATAACTTGTGTTTTTCTTGACGGATTTGAGTGATTATTTTTGTGTTGTCTTTGTGACTTGATTCTCTCTGATATCTATCACTTTTGTCACGGTGAAACACGTTTATATTAGTCTCACACACGATTTCTTTAACAGATCGTTTTTCTGCCGAAAGGGTTTGGGGTTTAATTGTTTCCGTTGCGTAAGATTTTTAAATCTACCATTCACCCCCCCCTCTGGTAGCTTTTCACGTGCTCTTTGATCCTACAAACCCGATGACATACAACTGTGGGTGGCAAGCCATTTGTTGAACGGTAACTGGACAAACAAGCTGGCAGAAGCTGTACATGTGAGTAACACTTCAAACAATCCCCAATTAAATAAATATTTGCAAATTACCTGTGACTTTTCTTTTCGTATATAGATCCAGGCACGTGCCCAAGTGGACGACATGGAAGCTGAGCAGTGAGGCCCAATTCCATATGAGGAGAGAAACCACATCTTCCAGCGTTGTTATAGATCCTCAATCGGTTGTGTAGGATCACAGGTTTGGAGGCGTGGTTATATGGCTGACCCAACTGGTCCCGAACGTGAACGTATGCGTATCCAGACGTCTGAACACCTCAACGACCAAGTTCGAAACTTAGAAGTAAGAAATGCAGGCCTCAATGAAATAGTGCAGGAGTTGGAAGGAAGAAATGATAGCTTAAACACCCAGATGGATTGCATAAACTAGAAGAATGAAGAGTTAATCGTTCAAGTCCAGAACTTACAAGGTCAGATAGCAGCTGATCGTGAACAGACAGCTAAGGAAATGCAGGACATGCACACCTCAGTAGCTGAAATGCACAAAACAATGATGGCGACCACTCGACAGAAGGTCCAACAAAGGAACCGCCAAAAGCCACCTGCTCCAACAATTAGTCCCGGTCAACTTAGGAAAACTCTTAGCATGCAAACACATCGCTTAAGTAATCCTTGAGTGTTGTTATCCGTGTTGTAATATCAGTTGATGGATGTTTATTGTTAAACTCGTGATTCTGTTGCCACTAAATTTCAAACCTGGTGCATTCGGGTTCTACTGCCGCTAATTATAAAACGTGACATTACGAATTTCTTGTCACGAATGATAAATTATTGCAATAGGAAGCTATTGCCAATACGGATGATAAAACATGGCAATAGAATGAAAAACATTGCAGTATAAACATTTGGCAACGACTCAAAAAACGTTGCATTAAAACACTATTGCCACAGATAAGAAATCGTTGCAATACAAAACTATTCGCCATGGATGCCAAATCATAGCGGTACCATACTAGTTTCAACGGATCTGAAATCGTTGCAATATGATACTATTCGCCACGTTTGTGGACTCGTTGCAATACCCAACTATTCGCCACAGATACGGAATCGTTGCAGTACCAGACTAGTTCCCACAGATCTGAAATCATTGCAATACGGTATTATTCGCCACGTTTGTTGACTCGTTGCACTAACCTACTATTTGCCACGGACGTTAAACCATCGCAGTATCATACTATTTGCCACGGCTGTGACATCGTTGCAGCACCATACTATTTGCCACGAATGTGAAATCATTGCAATACCGTGATATTCGTTGCAATATGGTAAATCGTCGCTACACCATAACTCGTTGCAATATGTTACTATTTTCCACGGCTATGAAAATCATTGTAATACTGTATTATTTGCCACGAATGTGAAAATCATTGCAATCACATACTACTATGAATGCGAAATCATTGCAATACAATGCTATTTGTTGCAATACATTAAATCGTCGCAATACGGTAAATCGTTGCAATAATATACTATTTGCCACAAATGTGAAATCGTTACAATACCGTTCTATTGCCACGCCTGCAAAATTGTTGAAATACAATGTTATTTGTTGCAATACGTTAAATCATCGCAATACGGTAAACCATTGCAATAACATACTATTTGCCACGAATGTGAAATCGTTATAATATCGTACTATTTCCACGCCTGTGAAATCGTTGCAACCACATACAATTACCACGAATGTGAAATCGTTGCAATAGCATTTTGTTTGTTGCAATATGTTAAATCGTCGCAATACACTAATTCGTTGTAACAACATACTATTTGCCACGAATATGAAATCGTTGCAATACCGTACTATTTGCCACGATCGTGATCCCGTTGTAATACCGTACAATTTGTTGTGATACGTTAAATCGTCGCAATACATGAAACGTTGCAATAGCGTCCTATTTTCCACCAATGTAAAATCGTTGCAATACCATACTATTCGCCACGGATGCCAAGGCGTCGCAAATAACCTATCGCCGCGGGAATTATTACGATGATTTGTAAAAACTATCGCCACGCTCTTTTTCGTTGCAACAGCGACCTATTGCGACAAATTTTTTTGTTGCGATAAACCGGAATCCTTGCAGTGAGAACAGTTTTTGTTCGGAGGTGAGTTTCTCTGTGTGTGTGTGTGTGTGTGTGTGTGTGTGTGTGTGTGTGTGTGTGTGTGTGTGTGTGTGTGTGTGTGTGTGTGTGTGTGTGTTTGTGTGTGTGTTTGTGTGTGTGTGTGTGTGTTTTAGTACCCAGAACGTCTCCTTTGGTACTCGAGTCAACATCCACCTCGATTTTGTTCTGCCATGATTCTAAGACATAGCCCCCTCAAAGCCCTCAATGTGCAACTAATGGAGCACTTATGGTCATTATGCACATTAAACGTGTGCCTGTAGTTATGCCTAAAATTACTCCTCTTGTTGATCTGATAATCGACGTGTTGATGGAATATTCCAAATCATACACATTTTATGGAATATTCCAAATTATCAATATGGCAGGAAAATAAAAGCTAAGTATCCGTAGTAGCAACCTTCATCTCCATTATTATGCTCATGTTGAGAACCACCACATGGGCCACTATATATATTGGAATACACCCACCTATGTGGGCAGTGTGGGACTAAAGTCCCCAGCCACCTCTCTACACCACCCTTGGCTTTTTCACCAGAATACTTGGCCTACAGACATGAACCCATAAATAAGTTACATAATAGGCCAAGTTCCGACAATCCTCACAAAAATCTAAGGTATACAAGTAACGTTTCTGCGCTTTCATATACCATTTTTTGCAGTGCTAACCCATTACAGGTTGAGCTGCAATTAGCATTCCAAGATTTACATACTCACAACTTTGCAATGGATATAGTCTTGAATTGCTAGTTCTGTGTAAGCAAGTTTCACATGAAAGCATGGCTGACACTAGGCTGCCTAAAGCCATGCCTATGGTTCGAGCATTACGGTCTTGCTCCCGTGTCTGTTCATGAGTTTATTTGAGATTACCCACATCTCGTAGACTACAATCTCACTGTCAAACTCAGATAGATGTGTTCTTATAAGTATACCATGCAAGACCGTAACTTGCCTATATAGGCCTCAAAACACATCAAGACCTTAAAGTCAACCTTCCATGCAGTACTGAGAGTATGCATTGGCTAGCTGGAATGAGTCATAAACAAGTATTCTCCAGTTATCCACACAACTTGTTTTTCCCAAGGTCTACTTCACAGGATCTTCAGTCAAATAGTATACGTTACCATTGTATGATAACGTCACATGGGTTTCAGACCTATTTTCATTGATGCTTCATCAATTACAGCACATGCTAATCC
This sequence comes from Tuctoria greenei, assembly GCA_036927565.1. Classification (NCBI taxonomy): domain Eukaryota; kingdom Viridiplantae; phylum Streptophyta; class Magnoliopsida; order Poales; family Poaceae; genus Tuctoria; species Tuctoria greenei. Next base: position 169,242,361 of record JAYESD010000003.1, read on the forward strand.
CTAGTAAAACGGTATGCAAGATTTCTTTTAGTATTAATATACTCAACAATAATCTCTCCAATATTTCACAAATGTCTCAATGATTTGACCATTTCACAAGTCTTCAGGACTTCAAATTTTCTTTTGCATTGCCAATAGTTGTGATCACACTTTGGTTATCACAATGCAAAAGAATAGCCGACACAAGTTTATCGACCAATGGCAAGTCAATCAAGAGCTTTTTCAACCATTTCGTCTCAGTTGTGGCTTTCTCAAGTGCTACAAGTTCTGCCTCCATAGTAGACTTTGTCAATATAGTCTGCTTGCAAGACCTACATGAAACTACAGTACCACAACAGTGAATATGTATCCACTAGTGGCTTTGATCTCATCAACATTTGAGATCCAATTTGAGTCACTATACCCTTCTTGTACAGCCAGGTACCCCGTATTGTGAAACTCATATGTTGAAGTACCTCTCAAGTATCTCATTACACGTTCTAGTGCACACCAATGATCTATTTGAGGATTGGAAGTAAATCTCCCAAATTCGCTTACTGCAAATGAGATTTCAGGTCTGCTTGCCAAGATACATGAGAGAACCAATAATATGAGAATATCTCAAATGATTAATCTCTTGTCCTCCATTCTTGCAAAGCTATAGACTAGGATCATATGGCATGTGAGAAGCTTTAGAATCTGAGTACCCAAATCGAATCAGAATATTCTCCACATAATGAGATTGTTTTAAAGTAATCTTATACTTGCCCTTAATCAATTTGATGATTAGAATAACATTGGCCTCTCCCAAATCCTTCTTATCAAAAATTTTAGAAAATAATAATTTCACATCATTTATCACATTGATACTAATCCAAATAATTAATATGTCATCAACATACAAACTCAGTATTACTCCTTTACCCCCACAAACTGATAGTACACACATGTGTTGACTTTATTTACCACAAAGCCTGCTAAGGTCAGGGTTCTATCAAACTTCTCATACCATACAATGATTTTTGTAACTTACACACTTTGTTCTCTTGCGCAAGCACCACAAAACCATCAGATTGTTTCATATAGATCTCCTCATTGAGCTTGCCACTTAGGAAAGCCACCTTCATATCCATTTGATGGATGAGTAGATCATGAGATGCAGCAAGTGCAACAAACACAGAAAATGTGGTTGTTCTAGCAACAGGTCAATAAGTATCAAAAAAACCATCACCTTACTTTTGGGTAAATCCCTTGGCTACAAGTCTTGCCTTATATTTGTCGATTGTACCATCTGGTTTGAGCTTCTTTTTAAATATCCACTTACACTCAACATGTTTGCACCCAACCAGATGGTCATATATTTTCCCAGTTCCATTTGTTGAAAAAGACTCCAATTCATTATGTAATACCTCCTTCCAGCTCACTGCATATGGTGATGCATATGCCTCTAACAGTGTTTCGGGTGTATTATCAATGAGGTAGACAGTAAAATCTTCCCAGAAGGATTTTCAATCATTTGTCTTTTGCTTCAACAAGAAACAATATTTGAACTGTCATCCTCATTGGGGTTTTCAATGTATTAATGAAGTATCGATATTGGAAAATAATCAGGAGTAAAAGTAGTAGATGCCTCACTACGACTCGCAACTCTATCTTTCATTGGAAAGTATCCTCGAGAAAATGTGCAATCACGATATTCAATTATGGTGTAAACATACATATTAGAAATATCGGATTTAATCACTAAAAATTGATAGGTTGCACTATGTTGTACGTATCCTATAAAGACACAATCCACAGTTTTTTGTCCCAATTGTTTTCTTACATGCAAGCACATTAACTTTAGCCAAACATACCCATCCACACAAGAAACCGAGAGCACGCTTTCTTCCTTTCCATCCTTCATAAAGGATTATTTCACCTATTGATGATGGAACTCGATTCAGCACAAATCATGCTGTCAAAATAGCTTCTCCCCACCATGAGTTGGATAATCTTGATCTCTCTAACATGGTACTAACCGAGTCTGTAAGTGTTCAATTTTTTCGTTCTACGGCCCCATTAGAATGGAGCAAGTAGGGAGCCATTGTCTCATAGATAATTCCATGCTCGACACAATATTTGTCAAAATCATTTGAAAGATACTCTCATCCTCTATCGGACCTAACAAGTTTGATTTTCCTTTCTAGTTCGTGTTCTACCTCAGCCGTATAGATTTTAAAATGATCTAGTGCTTCATCTTTCATTTTAATAAGATAGAGTTGACAGTATCCACTAGCATCATCAATAAAAGATATGAAATATTTCTTCCTTGCCCTAGAAAAAAATCCATTCATTTCACACAAATTAGAATGAATAAGATATAGTGGTGACAAGCTTTTCTCTTCCACACTTTCAAAAGCTTTACGTGGCTGCTTAGCTTACCCACATGCATGACACTTAGATCATCTTTAAACAAAAAATTTTGGAATCAAACTAAGTTTGGATAATCGAATGGTGCAATCAAGATTAATGTGACAAAGCTCATAGTACAAAACAGTAGTCTCTCTTTCATTGCATTCAGGACTAGAACAAGCAACAGAGTTCAGAAGATTATTACAATCTTCAACAACTGAAAGGCAAACAGACTTCTGCTATCATAGCCTTTTCCGATAAATAGACCAAACTTCAAAACAATAAATTTGTTCGACTGGAACACTAACTTAAAGCCATCACGACACAAAAGAGATCCACTAATTAAGTTCCTATTTATTCTAGGGACAAGCTACACATTCTTCGAAGAAAGAGTCTTTTTAGAGATTAACTTCAGATAGACTCTTCCAATTCCATGTACAATAGTCCTAGATCCATTGCCTCTCAAGACGGAGCAACTATCGGTAGTCTGATAAGAAGAAACAAATTATAGTCAGAACAAACATGCACATTAGCTCTTGTGTATAACCATCAATCGGTGGAATGACATGCTAGAAGAACTTCTGAAACATACCTTGATCCAGATGCTCCTTCAACCTTGCTAATAGTGACATTCACATATTTCTGCACCACCATTCTGTCCTTTTCTATTGTTATATTTCCTGGCTATGTGGCCAAGCTCACCGCACTCGAAGCAAGTCAGGTCTTTTAAAGGTAGTTTTTTGTTAATCATTTCCTTTTCCGTTCTTGTTGTTCTTACTGCCACCACCAGATTTATCTTCAACCACATTGGCATTAGAGAGCCCCTTCCTGTGGGACAGAATGAGGCACATCTTTTGATCTTGGTTTCTCCTCCAAATCAATAGTTGAGATCAGACTTTCAACATTCATAACCTCTTTATTGTGTTTAAGGCTCCTGGAAAACTTCTCCAAGATGTAGGCAGTTTGAAAATAATTCCACCAACCACGAACTTTTCAAGCAAGACAATATTAAAATGTGCAAGTTCCCCAGTTTCATGATAGATAGATCATCGACCATATTTTATTCATGGTATTGGTCATTACTATACAATTCACGTCATGCATCTGACTTTGCATATTTGCAGTCTAGCGTCTCCCATAATTCGTTAGCCGAGGTGTGGTTCATGTACCTACAACAAGCAACCAAGACAAGTGGAGTTGTCCAGGTCATAGTCACGGCTCCCCTCCTCAGTGAAAGTTGCCAAGAGGTGTGCGGGGTGAATAGGCTAATAAAACCTGAAAGTACTTAACTAAACAAGATCAGCAACTTAGGGATGCACTAGTTCGGTAAGGAGTGGACTGGTCCGGTCAAGATATGTACATGCACAAAAACTTGGATTCTTATGAGTTTTTCTTTGAGTATATTTGCGCAGAATGTAAGTAAACAATCTAGCAACCTAATGAAACAAGTAAAATTACTGTGAACATGTCAGAGTACAAGATCAACAATGAGAATGAAATAAACTAGATATGAATGAAGCAAGCCCTGGAAAGAGATTCTAGCGAAGAACTAAAAAGTAAAGGAGTCAAGAGACACAATTTATCTCGAGGTTAGAATCCATAGAGGGATCTACATCCCCAGTGAGGAGCTCACGAAGGATCCGTTCTCTTTCAACCCTAACCTCTCCAAGTCACAACAAAGGCTAACTTGGCTTCTTCACTAAATCACAAGGGTGAATACAAAATCCTAGGGGCTACTCATAACCTGATGCTTTCACAACAACCTAGCAAGTCTAGGAATAGAAAAACCACAACAACAAACTCGAATCAATAGCTCAAGCACAGGAGAATCAAATCGAGAGCGCAATCAGTCAAACACCCTTCTCTCCTCTCACAAATTCCCACAACCCTCAATAATTTCTCTTAGGGATCAAGAAAGTGAGGAGGAAGGATTAGAACAGCTCAAGGAGAGGTCAAAATGAAGTTGGGGGATCTCCTTTTATAGGGGTCCCGACACTTTACCGTTGCCACCAACTTATGTCTAGACTAGTCTGACCAACACCATGGACTAGTTCAGCCTTACAGGACCACACACGTCACAAAAGCTAACCAAATAGAGTCCTCGCCTCGCCACCTTTTGGAATTCAAATGGTCACAAGACAACGGACTAGGGTGTGCCACAACGGACTAGTTCGATATCACACAAGACCTTCTGACCCAGGTCAGAACAGACAAGTCTGGTCTAGGCGGACTAGTCCGGCCTACCAGGACTTAGACCTAGCAACTCTCTTCTCTCACATAATGGACTAGTCTGTCAATAGCTCTCTTTTCTCGCATAACGGACTAGTCTGTTCACACATGAACTAGTTCGAAGTCACATAGAACCTTTTGTTACGACCAAACTTGGACTAGTCTGGACAAACGGGACTAGTTCGGCCTTTGTGGCGGACTAGTCCGACCTTCTGGGACTTGGTCTCAGAAGCCAACTCTCTTCCTCAAAAGACTAATTTGCCCCACAACGTTCTAGTCCAAAGTCATACAGAAGGTTCGATCACATATGAAAACATACAAGTCTACTAGGGCGAACTAGTCTGGCCCCATGGGTGGACTAGTCCGCCCTCCAGGACATAGTACCAGAAACGCTTAAACTCACTCAACTCAGACTAGTTTGTCCCCAAAGACAAGTGTGAACTCACCCAAAACCCTATGTTTCGTCTAACATCGAAGTAGTATGGTGGTGTCAGACTAGTCCTTAAGGCCACATAGACATACTGTCTCACAAATTCCCAAACTGGACTATGAGCTCCCTATTGATTCTCAAGCACTTCAGTTGTTGAAACCCTCCTCACAGCATGCCTAAACTCAACTCAAGAGATTTAAAACCTTAATTTCTACTCTTTGAGTATTTGACTCCATTTTTCACTCTTTTAATATTTGAGGGTCTCCATATCCAATTTCACCTCGATCACCTGTTTTCGGTACCCTGCGTACCGGGTACCACTTGGTACCGTAATCAAAGTCACAGAGTTCCTATATACAGGTGACGGACGTCTGAAGGAGATACATGTCTTGCATTATCGGATCTACCTCCCTCCATATGGTGGCTCCAGTGTTGCCATGTGTCCAGAAGAGCCAGACCTGCCTCCCTCGTTTGGGTAGCTCTAGTTCTGCCACGTGTCCTACAAAGCCGGACCTATCTCCCTCCTCGGGGAAGCTCCAGCACTACCACTTGTCCACTAGCACTGGACATATCCCCTAATAGAGGGAAGCTCTAGAACTTCCATGTGTCATGCTCCAGGACCTAAGTCTGCAATGGGAAGACAACAGAGTCTCCAACGGCGCGGACATTCAAGGGCTAACAATTGGCTGTTAAAAGACCTGGTTAACACATCATTAATGATGCACGATCAGAGGACTATCAAGACCGCTAAAAATGTTATTAAGTCACATTATCACACTATTAACTATCCTTTACACCATAGATCGTGTATAGGGAAGTTTATTACAATCGGGGCCACCTCTCGAGCCAAGCACACACTATAACATTCAGTCCTTGTAGTATAAATGGATTGCACTGCATGGTAGAAAGGACAAGAAATCTAAACTAAGCTAACACGTATCCAAGCTCATACGTACAAAAACTCATACAATCAACGCACACCTCGTGGAGTAGGGCATTATGCTCAGGCGGCCCGAACCACGTAAAACCCTCAGTGTTCACCTCTTGTACTTCATCTCGACTCGCGCCCCAACCGAATACAAACCTTTGTGGACTACTTCTTAGTAGTACCAGGGGAAGTGTCCTAGTCCACACTCCGACATTTGGCGCGCCAGGTAGGGGGCTTTCGAGATTTCAAGATGGTGAACTTCACAGCCGCTTCATCCAACGGACCAGCTATGTAACCTGTGGGAGATAGAAATTTTTGAACATTTCCCAAAAGCCGTCATAGGTTATCGGTTTCCATACGTCGCCATCGACAAGTTCACGAAGTGGCCGGAAGCAATTTGTAGTTGTGACTATCGACAAGCAATAAGCTATCAAATTCTTGAAGTCCATTGTCTATAGATTTGGAGTTCTGAATAGAGTCATCACTGACAACGGAATCCAATTCACAATTGCGGCATTCCAAGAGTACTGTGAACATCTAGGCATACAAGTCAGCTACACATCACTAGCTCATCCGGCAAGCAATGGCCAAGCTGAGAGAGCAAATGCAGAAATACTCAAGGGACTTAAGAGGCGCACTTATGAGTGCTTGAAGAAACATGGCATGACCTGGATAGAAGAGTTTTTGTCTGCATTTTGAGCGAGCCGGACAACACCCAGCCGAGCAACTGGAGACACACCCTTCTTCTTTGTTTTTAGAGCTGAAGCAGTACTTCCTCCGGATATCACCATGGATTCTCTCCGGGTCCAAAACTTTGACAAAGACATGCAGGATCAGCTCCGGCGTGGAGACCTAGACCTCGTCGATGAGGCAAGGTGCCAAATAGCTGTTTGAAATGTGCGCTACCGTTAGGCACTCTAGCGCTATCACGAATGGTATGTGCGCAACTGGGAGTTGGAGGAAGGTGAGCTGGTGCTGTGGATAATACTACTCGTGAAGGGATGAACAAACTTTTCCCAAGCTGGGAAGGTTCCTTTCGAGTCAATAAAAGTTTCCCGTCCTAGATGCGTCCGCTTGGCAACATACAATGGGATACCACTTTCCAATCCCTGGAGCATCGAGCACCTTTGTAAGTTCTACACTTAGTTACACAGAGGTGAGTCTGTATTTGTATCAAATGTATCTTATAGAGTCTATGAACAAATTCGGGAAGGTCTTAGATCAAAAGCACACTTAACTTGGTCCTGTACTTTAGGTGTGTCTTAACCTTCCTTGGGTTAGTACAAGATGAATAGTACACTTAACTTGGTCATATACTTTAAGTGTATCCTTGTCTCCCATATTATTCAGACCTATAATGAAATACATTTGTGCAAGCAGACTCTACGTGCATGAATTTTGTGCAAGCTCATTATTTTTATCATCTTTTACCTTCTTGTCAATAGCAATGTTGTGCAGTTCATTTGAAATTTAGCCCTAGAAATTCATGTGATATATAAGTTTTATTAGTAATCTTCTATCAGATATTAGTATCTCTAGATGGGCTACTACCTAAAAACCAAAGCCAATTACAGGTCTGGAGTGCGCTATCGACTTAGCCTGGTTAAGCACCCTAAGTACGCCACTCTACCTATTCTGTTGGGTCTCAGTAAGGCAGGTCCGGAAAGCATTCTAATCTAAGAAAGTTTAATCGGTATACTTATGTTGTCATAGTGAGTTTGTTCAGATCTAAAGAAGGATAATAAGTCCCAAATGAGTTATCGGCAAGAGGACGAATTTTACTGCTTTTCTTGTCTCTTATGCGCAGGAAAAATGAACAATTGATGGCAATCTGTATGGGCTATGGTGGATGCTACCAGAGCATCAAGCTTCGACAACCCCAGGGGCCCTTTGTTGATGTTTTACACATCGACAGTGGGCGTCGTCAAAGCATCAAGCTCCGACAATCCCCAGGGGGCCTGCCGTCGAAGCAAACAAGCTTCAACTACCCCCAAGGGGCCCGCCGTTGACATTTTACTCATAGACAGTGAGCGCCGTTGAAGCATCAAGCTCTGACAACACCCAGGGGGCCCGTCGTCGATATTTTACGCGTTGACAGTGGGCGTCGTCAAATAAAACAAGCTCCGACAACCCCTAGGGGGCCCGCCGTCGACGTGACATGCGTTGACAGTGGGCGCTGTCGAAGCATCAAGCTCCGACAACCAAAGGAGGCCCGCTGTCCACGTTTCATGTGTTGATAGCGGGTGCCATCGAAGCAAACAAGCTCCGACAACTCCCAAGGGCCCGTCGTCGAGGTAACAAAGGGTCCTTGGAGATTTCGGAAGTAAGACTCAAACCTTGGAGCTATCACGCTAGCTACAAGCTTGGAGCAATCAAGTTTTCAAGACATTGTCAAAATCCTCATGGTAGATGTCCTAGGATAATCGAACACAACTACCAGGGGCTAATAAGATAAAGGGCAATGTATTGAAGACAAAAATGGAATTCCAAAGGATTTCATTCATTCAAAATTGGAGATTTACAATGTGAAGTTACTAAGAGAAATGTCCTATCTACTGGAGTTCCTCACAAAGAATGAAGCAACTTTCTCGGCGGCTTCTTGGACGCTGGCCTTGGCAGCTTTCTCCTCTTTGGTGATGGGTCCTTTGAATACTGGAGCTAGAGACATCGAGGAGTCTAGACTTCAGAAGCACGTATGCACATACTCTGCGACGTTCCTAGCCATAAATGTCCCTTCAGTCTCTATCTCATCGATGACCACATCTCCCAGAGCTTCCAGCTTGGAGCTTGCGGAGTTGAGCGCCACTAGTGCCTTGTCTATCTCTCACTCCAAATCACTCAGTCAGACCGAACTAAATCCAAAAGGTACCAAAGCTTCATTTGCCTGCCCAATGAAGTCCCAGGACTATTGGGACTCAATTGCTCTCGCACTTCAGAGCTCCTCTAGTGACCTCCTTGTAGAATAGAGCTCCGCAGAACCCTCCTTCGAGAAATGCTCGACCTCCTTGGTGTGATGTTAGATCCATTCAGCCAACAGCTTCTCTTGTTCGACGATATTATTCTCTCTAAGGTGAATGCAGCCTCTTCTATCTGCAAGGTCCTTCTCCTTCGCCTTCACTGCATCCTCCCTGGCAGAGGCATCATTTTCACTTTTGTTGAATCCTTCCCCTGCCAACCACAATTGGTGCTTCTCTTGTTTGCACCAGAACTTGAAGTCTTCCATGTTGTAAGCCAAGTTTTGCTTGTTGTGTGCCAGTTTCTGAGAGAGTTCATCCTCCCTCTGCTGGATCTTATCTTCTTTCTCCTACAGTTTAACCTCCATATTGTCAAGTTCATCCTGGCGCTTGAGGAGCTCTTCCCTCAAAGCTTCGAGACTATCCAAGTGGTTGTCGGCCATTTCTCGGGCCCTCTGAGCGTGCTCGTAGATCTCTTGGGTCTTCTTCTCAAAGGCCTTTATAGCGGCCTCTCGTTCATCCAGCTCCTTGTTTAGGTGCAACTACTGGGCTTTCTCCAACACCACCACTTTTTCTGGTCCGTCAGCCGGGACTGCGTCATCTTCATCTCAAAGTATAGCTTTTGGCGCCAACACCCCAACATGGTGCGATCTTCTTCAAGAGACTTGCGCTCGTAGCCGAAGGCGAACTGGACCTATCGGAGGCTAGAGCAGGCATTATCAATCAACAACGCTAGAGGGATTAGCTCTGGGCCTACTTGGGGTCCGTCCTCCAGTTCCTCTAGGTCTTCTGGGATAATTATTGGAGCCCATGGCATGAGCATGGACTCCAAGAGCTCAATGTTGGCGGGGCTGATCTCCGGAAGTTCATCTACCTCTGTCGCGGATGAGGAATGTCCTGCTGCCGGATCTTCAGCCATTGGCGCGGACGAGGAAGGTTATGCACCCATATTCTCAACTGATGGTGTCGTTGCCTCTGGAGCTGGTGTTGGAGCTTCCAATGTAGCTTCCGAAGTCTTCGGCCCTGGCGCCGATACCTCTAGAGTTGGTATCTCTAGTGTTGGTTCCGAAGGCTCTGGCGCTGGCTCCGGTACCTACGGAGCTAGTTCTGGGGCAGTTGAAGCTTTCTCTGACGCAACCACAGCTTCTCCTTTGATTCCTGGTGCCAAAGTCTTCTTGGCGCTACTAGGATCCAGAGTTGCGGCGTCGACGGCCTCAACCACTGGAGGAGCCATCTACAGAGTGGAGGTTCCAGACATTGCGGCCTTTAGGGTTGAGGTGCTAACGGGTGCTGGAGCAGAAGCTCCTCTTGACACTCTGGAAACAGAGAATAGAAAATTCAAGAAAAAACAAAAAACAAAATCAAAACACAAACTAAAGAGCCAGTCCTTACCTAGGGACGTTGTCGCTCCAGTCGGCACGAATCTTCTTCTTTGGACGACCAGAGCCAGAGCCCACCATCATTGGTGAAGTAGAGGCTCCAGACTTCATCTCAGAGCTTGTAGCAGCTATCGGCTTTTCCTCACCCGGGACCTCCCTCGATTGAGAAGGGACTCTGGACCCAGAGCCCGTCGACGGCACTAGGACTAGAGTCGGCTTGCTGGAACTAGCGCCCACTGTAGGTGCTCGATCCAAAGATGATCTTGCCATCGGAGTTGGACTTACTGATGTTGGAGGCACAACTAGCATAGACCTGAGGCTTGGCTAAGGAAAAGGCACCATTTATGTCAGAGTCGATTTGACGTAACTTCCATCAGGTCGTACCAGCTTTCTCTTCCAGTTGGAGGTTTCAGCGGGCTCTTTGCCCTTACCCTGACTTGGGTCAGGTTTCTCCTGGCTTGAAACTGCAGGAATCGTGCCCTCTAAAGCTTTGGGGATGGAGATCCCAGCTGGAGGAGTGCTCCTACACCTATCCACAATGCCTACGTCATCAAGCACCAGCATCTTCTTCTGCAGCTCCCTCCTGAACTCTGGAACCATGTTCAGGGACAGGAACTCCGCTGGAGGTGTTAGGTCATCAGGATTGATGGTTCCGTGGTGCAACTTTTGGAGATGAAGCCTCAAAGCCTTATTATCCAAATTTGACCCGAGACCAACATCAATCCGTTATGGGTCCATTTCTCCACTGAATGCCCATGCATGCCATTCCCACTTCTTCGGTGGAGCCAACGGTTGGTTAGGAAGTTTGCAATCATCATCAGAGGGGTCACCCCTCCTTCCACACAACTCCGGATCCTAGACAAGATCGGATTGTACCCTTTTGCCAGCTTCAAGAGCTCCTCTCAGGTGTCCGTGTCGGTTGTGGGAAGGCTGTCAGGCAGCTCCAGCCGTCATGCCAATCCACCTTGACGATCACCCAATCATTGTTCCAGCCATCCCACTTCTCAAAAGGAAAAGTCTTCAAATACTTGAAGGGTGAATTCTTGTGCTTCACGAAGTAGTAGAAGCCGAGGAACTCGTTCTTTTTCCCGGTTGTGTGGACCGTGAAGGAGGTCCGGTAGAGCTCGATGTAGGGCGGCACACCCACCCACATCTCGCAAAAATGGATGAATGTTGCCACTAGCAAGGAGTGAGGGTCGAGGTGGTGGAGCTGCAACCCGTAGATGTCTAGTAACATCAGCAATAAGCTGGAGAATGGCGAGAGGTGCCCCACCATGGCAAATGCCAAGAAGTACACGATCTCGCTAGCACTTTCCTTCTAGAAGGGGAGCTTGCCGAAGCGGATCGAGTTTGAGAATGAGTCACTCGACCACCCCATGTAAGTGCGAACTCTCGACAACTCGGTGTCGTTCTTGATCCTGCTGCAAGGAAGTCCTAACTCCCTCGTCGCAAAGTGGAGCAGAAGTGGAAAAAGTTTTGCAAGGGCGGAGAGCTCTAAGCACAAGATCAAATGAAAGCTTAAGGAGTTCTCTTCCCGTGCAGACTTTCTCCCTTTAGTAAGCCTCTGCAACACTTGAATGGAAACTACATCCTGACCCGAATCACGAATAACCTCATCAATGACAAAGGGGCCTGGGTCCACTTTGTTAAAAAGTTGCACCAGGCGAACCATTGTCATGATGGGAAGTTGGAAGCCCGAGGGAGGCACCCAGAAAGGGCTACAAAGATTACGCTGGGAACCGTTATGAACTTTGTATTGGGAACCAGCGACCTTAAATTGCGTGAGATCCGCACGCCAGGATCCCACTGACCATATCAAGAAGTGCCACGTGGTGATGGTATAACTTCGTGTCATCGCTTCAACCGCTCAAGAAAATACTTTGGATCAACAACATGAGAATCAATGATTGCCCCACCTCTAGTAGCATAACCTCTCCCTGAGGTGGGCCTGGGGGCCACTGTCAGTACCCTGTGTACTGGGTACCCCTTGGTACTGTAAACAAAGTCACGAAGTTCCTATATCCAGGTGACAGATGTCCGAAGGAGATACGTGTCTCGTAGTATCGAATTTTCCTCCCTCCATAGGTGCTCTAGTGTTGCCACGTGTCCAGAAGAGCCAGACCTGCCTCCCTCGTTCGGGTAGCTCTGGTGCTACCACATGTCCTACATAACCGGACCTATCTCCCTCCTCAGGGAAGCTCCAACACTACCACATGTCCACTAGCATCGGACTTATCCCCTAGTAGAAGGAAGCTCCAGAACTTCCACGTGTCATGCTCAAGGACCTAAGTCTGCAACGGGAAGACAACGGGGTCTCCAACGGCGTGGGCGTTCAAGGGCTAACAACTGGCCGTTACAAGACCTGATTAACACGTCATTAATGCTATATTAATGACGCAGGATCAGAGGACTATTAAGATCAGTAACCCTGCTATTAAGGCACGCTATCACACTATTAACTACCCTTAACACCATAGATCGTGTATAGGGAAGTTTATTACAGCTGGGGTCACCTGTCGGGGCAGGCACACACTATAATAGCCAGTCCTTGTCGTATAAAAGGATTGTGCAACACGGTAGAAAGGACAAAGTGATGTCAACTAAGCTGACACGCATCCAAGCTCATATGTACACAAACTCATACAATCAACACACACCCCGTGGAGTAGGGTATTACGCTCGGGCGGCCGAACCACGTAAAAACCTTGGTGTTCACTTCTTGTACTGGATCTTGACTCGCGCCCCAACCAAACGCGAACCTCCACGAACTACTTATTAGTAGTACCAGAGGAAGTGTCCTAGTCCACACTTTGACACCTGTGCTTACACTCATAAAGCTCATTAGTCTCTTAATTGTAATCACCAATCATCCAAAACCCATGGGCATTATGTAGATGCACTTTCACTAAGTGAGAGGAAGAATGTGGGAAATCACCCTCCAGATATTCATTGATAGGAGCCAGAACTTGACCCTATCTGCCATCTCTCGAAGTTGTCACCATGGGCAAATTGCTTGGGTTTCAATGCATTCATAAGTCTAACCATGTCGATTCTATCAAGATACTGGATTGCTAGAAAATTGACATGGCATGCAATTAATTTGATAAACTAGAACAAATAAATAACAAGAACAAATATACTAGCAGTCGACATAAACGACACTAGTATTACACAGAATTGAATTAAATCATATATGATATCGAGAGATAGATCGTTCAACAAAAACATCATATTTGAAAAATGAACATGGGTTAGACAATGTACTTACAAAGAATCAAGCTAGGAAGTAGAGGATTAGATGGCAAACTCGACGGGGAATTTGAGGATGAAGGAAGTGTTGTCAGCGATCGTGCGAGCGCACGTCCCAAAAATCTGATCACCGACACCCCTGCAGATCTTTAGATCACCGGCATCGGCTCGGAGACACCGCTCTCCTTCAATCCACAGCATGGCGGACGAAGGAAAGGCAGGGCCCAAAAATGGCAGCACAGAATAATTTTTGTTTAGAGGTGAGTTTTTGTGCGTGCAATTTCAGTACCCAGGACGTCTCCTTTTTTACTCGAGTCAGCAACTGCCACCAATTTTGATCTGCCATGATTCCAGGAAACCGCCCCCAGAAGTCCCTCAATGTGCAACTAATGGAGCACTTTTGGGCATTGCGCACATTAAACCTATGCCTATAGTTATGCCTCAAATTACTCTTCATGTTGACCTGGTAGTCTAGGTGTTGATGGAATATTCCAAATTATATATATGGAGGGAAAATAAAAGCTCAGTAGAAACTTGTCACATAGAGAATGCGCAACATCGCAAGTCACTAGTAACGCGATAAACATGCATAAAATCGTGAAACATGTGCACGTGTGCGTGTGTATTTGTGTCTATAGCAGTAACCGTCACACAAGATGCCTTAAGAGTCACAATGATTAACTAGGAACACAAAGGAAACTCAGGAGCAGCATGATATCATTTTCTACAACACACCCAATGTTGGAGGTGATCCTAGATTTTGTAGTTATTTTCACATCGACTACTACTGCTCTTTGCTCATGACCATGAAGCATCCAGTGTCTGAGATGTAATGGATTTACTGGGAAGCAATGCAGAAGAAGCCCAATCCACTATTCCAAGAAGGGATTAGTGCTTCTAAGTACCATAATATCAAGGATTTCATGGCTATTTAGTACCTATGAATGTTGAGGTTATACTGCAGTTATATGTCGTTGTGTTCTATCACCAGGACAAGAGCAACTTAACTTGGATGACAGATGTGAGAGGTATAAAGTGTCCTATGAGGACTTTGCCAGGATCTTGGGTCTCTATTGAAATCTCTTATATGAGGACAAGATTTATGAGGAGGACATCATGAGTGTGGATGAGATGGTTAGTTTCTATGAGCCAGATTTCCCATTCAACCCACCTTTCACCCATCGTATTCTTCCAATCTGTCAAATGATGAATCGCATCACGAGGAAGACCTTGACAGCAAGGGATGGAGATGCCAACAGTCTCAACAACAACTCTAGGAATTTGTTCAAATGGCTCAAAGGTGACAAGAAGTTTAATGTATTTGACTATATCTCTGTGGAGATCTATGTTGCTTCAGAGAATCCAGCTCGCTGCATCTGCTATGCTCCATACCTGATGTGGATGATTGAGGAGGTTTCTGGGAAGAAGTTTGTAAAGAATCTGCCTCACGGGAGCTTGTGCCTCATATGTCGTTGAAGACAATTCGTCCCCCTAGCAGCTCTCCCCCCAGTTCCTCAAGGGCTCCTGAACGGCCAGCTAGGTCGATGTCTCCATCACCTCCGCCTCCACCGTAGCAGTAGCCGAGCTGCTCTTTTGGCATTCTTGAGATCCTCAAGGCCATGTTCAGTGTTGTGCCACTCTGCACAACTGAAATTTCAGCAGGCCAAGAGGCTTGGGAAGAGGAACCAACATGACTTGATCGAAATTTGCACCAAGCTGGAGCTTCCTCCCTATGGTCTTCCTATCTCTGATGACAGCGAGGACGAGGCGCCCTTGGAGTTCCTCGAGCTCTCCAACGCCGAGCTCGCCTCTTTCACCGACGCTGACACGAGTTTGAGTGCTCCTCCTCCGGCTGCACCAGGCACGAAAAAATGATGAGGAGAGTGAGTATGAGGACTACAATGACGACAAGGACAACAATGAGGGTGACGCATAGTTGTCTAGGTCTTTGTATTTTTTTTTCTTCCTTTTTGGTGCCTTTATTGTAAAAGCCCAAAAAGAGGAATGTACAATTCAGTTATGGAAATGAAATAGAGGAGAAAGGAAAAGAGGAATTTCACATACAAGGGTTCAAATATTCAAATACTACATAGACCTAAAAATTTGAACTAAATTAAACTTTAGGTTTAAACAGTAAAAGGAAAGAATTGGAACCAGCAATTAAATAAATTACTTGATTTGGTGTCCATGTCACTTTTGGAAAAAATGAAAATAAAAGCCTAAATGTGAATTCAAATTGAAAGTTGAATGTCCAAAGTAAATATTATCAAAAGCCAAATTAAAGTGCACTATTGTCTTCATCTTATTTGAATTGTCAACACTGCAAATATTTGCAAACTTTGGATGAAGTATCGTGCACATACATCAAGGGTGAATTCAAAATTCAAATCTGAATTTCAAACTCAAATTGGTCGAATCTCAGAAATTATTTCAGAAATGAATTCTCCATCTTTTTATTAACTACGCTGCCAAATTTAAGAATTTCTAGAGATCTGTTATCAGCTCAAACTGAATTTAGAAAAGAAAAAGAAATAGGGAAAGTGTGGACCCCACCTATCAGCTACACAAGCAACCTTACCGACTCCACTCTCTTTCCTCCTTATTGTCATTCTCTCCCCGAGCAACACCGAGCAGAATGCAAGCGCCAGCACCAGCTTGCTTGCCTGCTTGCCTGCTTGCTCTGATATTCTCAGCCCTCTGGTTCTCTCTCTACTGCAAGGCAAACCTAGCTTCTTCTCCATCTTGCTGTCTGCAAAACATAAACAGAGCGTCTCCCGCGCTCTCTGTTTTGGTGCCGCCATCCAAGGCGCACCATCTCACACTTCCTCCTTACTGTCCCAGCTCGGCCCAGGGTGCAGCAGCGTTGCCGAGACTCCCTCATCGTCCTCAACTTGGCGCCCGGCCGTCCCTCGCCATCCCCGAGCTGCCCCACAGTGGACAATTGTTTTTCCCATTGGTTCAGTCACCGGTCGGCCACCTTGGTCTCGCTCCCGCTCCATCCAACGCGCCAAGAGGTCCATCACGCAAATCAAACGGCAGGGGATTTCATCCACCGAACCTTCATCATCGAAATTCGCGCTCCATCAAGCAAATCATCCCGTTACAGTTATCAAAGCTCTTACCCACGTTCCCGCGGACATGAGGAATCAAACGGCAGGGGATTTCATCCACTAAGTGCCTCAAAAATCAAGTTCTTGCATCCCCCGCCCCTAATGACCTAGGTCACGGTCGATTTCCGATTTCCAGTCGGTTTCCTCCAGATGTTAGTCTATATTAGTGACCCCAATGTTCTCCTTCTACTTCTAGATCAATTCCCAAGTTTATAGACCAATTACCAAGCAAGTTCAACCTCGTCGGAGTTAGTCCGCCCGCCGCCGTCGCCACAGGCCATCCTCCGGCCATCCCTGACTTTCCCCATGGGTACCGTTGTGCTCCCCATGCCGGGTTAGGCCCAAGCCCCAAGGGCCGGCCCCCACGGAGCTCGGAAGCCCGACGCCGGCCTCCGGTCCCACTCGTCAGTGAGTATTTCTCCTTCTACCGGATCTTCTGTGCATGTGATATTATGTTGCTGTGGGTGCCCGCACCGTGTAGCCTGCATGTTACCTATTGGCTGGATTAAAATACGGGATCCACTAGTCATTGCCTGCTGTTTCAATTATCCTAATTCCTCTTCAAAGAAAACTGCAGAAAATACAAGCAACTTGGGAAAATCATAGAAGCCAGGATAGAAATCCAAAAATGTCCAAACAAATTTTTTTGGACAACTCTCCACCAGTACTTTGCATAGTGGAAACTATTTGGTATGAAAACATCTTTGAATTTCTAGATAATTTCTTTTACATTTTTCTTTTGAGATTTAATTTTAGAAGATTATCTCAATCAAAAATTATCAAACTTGACCACAAATTTCCTTATAGTATAGTTGAATCCCGGTAAAATTTTAGATCCATTAACCTTGATTAACATAGGTTAATTATTAAAGTTTGGTCAGCTTAATTTAAATATCTAGAAAACAACAGTAGCTTTTTCAGAAAAAGATGGAATATTGTAAAATTCATATCTTCCCGTACAATACTTAGAAAATGTAAAACCAATTTTGTTGGACTCCACATGAACTCCACTATCCAGAAATTATAAATTTACGTATGACAAAGCCCCTGGTTTTCCAAAAAAAAAAAATCAGAGAAGCTTAATGCTTGTGGGATTTTTGTAGACCACAAACCTCCCTTGTTAGATCTGAAACTTTTAGGGTTGGTCCTCCATGACCGTATGAAGCTACTCTAAAAATTACCAGTTCATTGGACCTATTTAACTCAAGATTTGAATGATAAGTTCACTAAGCCTAAAACATTGGCCATTTCATTTCATATTCCAATTTTCCTATGTTTCCTTTGATTCTTCCCTGTTGCTGTACAGCCCAGCTGCAGAAACCTTCACTCCTATTTGGTTCACTCTTTATTGATCTAGATACAAGTTTGTTAGTATTGGGGTAAGTTGTAACGGATTCTTACATTGCACCTTTCATTTCATACCTTGATCCTACTATGACCATCTTGTCTTGTTCTCTATTTCTCCACACAGAAGAGGCATACCTGTCCATCCTAGTTAGTCTCCTCACTCTAAGATTTGCACAACTCCATTTATTTTTTGCTAAACTACAATATTGACATATGCATTTCATATTGATAGTCATCACAACGATGGCATTCGACAGGTGGAGATGGACAAGGAGCACCGCTCAGAGGAGGAGACACAAGTGTGGCATTGCGGCAAGCAAGATTGCCCAAGCAGCATTAAAGCCAAGGAAAAGAGAGGAAAGCAACGAGAAGCTTCACAAGAAGCTGAAGCACTGACTTATTGACATTTGCGTAGTCGCAACCTAGGGCAAGCTCTGGTTTGCATTTATGTGCCTTTCTAAAGCTTTGCTTTTATCACTATGTTGACTAGTATATAAATTGTGTATAAGGTCTATTGTGTTTGAAGACTCCAAATGCATGACCCACGTCCCATGAATTATATGGGTAGGTTTATAGCTCAACGCGTAGAATTGTCATGCTGATGTTGTAGGAAATCCGGTAGAAGTCGAGTGGTTGGAATCCACTCGCGAGATAGCAATATTGTCACCTGGGATTGGTTATTTTAGAGAATGGTTTATGAACTGAATATGAGACCGGGCAGAGGGGTGGGATATGTAGCCCCGCCTATGTCGGTTAAGAACTGATCCGTATGCTACCCTGCTGAGCAAGTTTGAAATGCAACGTTGTCATAATGAATATATGTGGTCCAGGAAACCGATGTACCTTGGGAAGCCTTTGTTGAGACTTTTTCGATCGCCTAGGGCTTTCGGCCGCAACACAGTAGATGGAAACTCGCTCACGACGTCTTCACAGCGGAGGGTGCACCGTGAGTCGGAATACTATCCTAGACGATTGAATCGATTCAACTTGGGCGGGACTTGGGAAAGGTTGCTGCATACAATGTATGTGGAGTGCACTTATGTGACTCCCAGTATGGGCGTACATGTCATGTACTCTGGGTATCTTTGATTTGAATCACCATCTCTCACGGTTATGAGTACCACTTGTTCACTGAGTTGTGACGTAGTAATAAAGTGTAGTTGGATGTTGATTAGTATTTGAATATGTTGCTATGAATAATCTTTTGTATTGTAACCTTGGCTAAATTTGAGATAGCATAATTAAAGTTATCATTTTTAAACATTTAACTTGAATGAAGCTTAAGAAGCTTTGGGCAAGTATAATCATGGATGAAGCGTTTCTTGTTTGATTGTGGAGTTCATTTTGATGCATGCCCACCAATCTCGCAGTTGCTAGTGGGAAGCGTCCGCAAGCATGGACGACTTCTCTTGTGCATAGATAGGTTTAGAGTGTGAGTATGTACTTTCCGTGCGTGTGTACCGCTGTTGTATACTATGTTGTAAACAATATCTTATTATGAAATGAAAACTTTGTATCTTTACTATGTCTTTTCATCTGTGCTGTTAGGTGCTGCTTCGAATGGCACTACCCAATGTGATTCTCAGAATGTCGGGACCCCGATCCTCACAGTGTGGTATCAGAGCCGCATTGGGAATAGCATGCTCGAAAAGAGCCTATTTTCAAAAACTCCGAAGTAGCCGAGTGAGGATTAGTCACTATGTCCACATAAGGTCTATTATAGTATTAGTTACTTAAGGTGGCAAAGCTAACATATGTGTTATTATATTCAGTAACGATGCTTCGACGTCAAGTAAAAGGTAAGATATGCCACATCAAGCAGATCAATTGCAGTAAGCTCGCCATACAAGAAGTGGCATGTCATTTTCTCCCAGGGCTTGGCACGAGAGTTAATATGAGTCTCTAAACCTTCTCATGGTTCTGGGAACATATGAAAACGTTGTTCCCCGACATACTTCAGGCGAAAGCGTGGATACCCCATCGCATGGTCAAAAACACGAAGTATGCAACTCTTGAACGTTCAATGTTCAAAGGGCCATACGCATCGCTGATCCCTAGCGCAAGATATAAATGACGTGGCCACCTATCGTGCGGTTGAAAAGCACGTAGTATGTTTTTTAATAAACATGTGAAAGTTCCTCCTACTGTGCAGCATTAGGCACAGACGTGGGACCCCCAATGGATGGTAGAAAACTCGGTCATGTACCTCGAGACGTGGCTTAGCTCGGGGCGACCCGTATGCAATGATACGGGACGAATGTTCTTACTTTCATATATATTATTGTGACTACCTTAAATGATTCCCCATGCGGGTCGTACCGTACGACACCACAGTGAGTGTTTTGTAAATTTAGTATCTTATGCAGGTACACTGACCGCGTGATCCTATTGCGCTTAGAAAATTTTGCGAGTAACCGTTTATACCGCCATCGACGTGTCGGTAATATCCAGTTAGGATTTCCACTTTTGTGAACGTAGTACTAACATGTATCCCATCGATGCATTAATAACTTTGCTATAAAATGGAACTGAGAAGATGTAAGAGTACACATATTAGCTATCGAGCTCTGATTTTATACTATTTTTCAAAATTGAAGTAGGTTTTTGTCGACACCTTGCGTCGAGTTCCACCTTCCAATATTGTGGACTTCCAGAGGCAACACGTGTCACGCAGTGCCGCACCTGCCTCCTTCCTTAGGATGGCTCCAGTACTGTCACGTGTCCTGCAGTGCCGGACTTACCTCCCTTCATAGGATGGCACCAGTGCTGTCACGTGTCCCATAGTGTCAGACCTGCCCCCCTCCATAGGGTGGCTCCGGTGCTGCCACGTGTCATGGGGCACCAGGCCTGCCCCCCCCCCCCCCCCCCCGGACAGGGTAAGGACCAGTGCTGCCATGTGTGCAGTAGCTCCGGACCTGCCACCCTGCAGAGGGAAGCTCTAGAGCTACCACGTGTCACGTCCGGACCTAAGTCTGCAACGGGAAGACAGCGGGATCTCCAACAGCGCGAACATTCAAGGGCTATCAATCGGCTGTTACAATACTTGGTTAACGTGTCATTAATGCTATATTAATGACACACCCTCATAGGACTATTAAGACCGATAATGCTGCCATTAAGACACGTTATCACACTATTAACCACCCATTACACCATAGATCATGTATAGGGCGGTTATTACAGCTAGGTCCACATGTCGGGCCTGGGAGCACACTGTAACAGCCAGTCCTTGGCTTATAAAAGGGTTGTGCTGCACGGCAGAGACTCATCTCATTCCTAGCTAAGCTCAGGCTTACATACTCATACAATCAACACACACCCCATAGAGTAGGGTATTACGCTCAAGCGGCCCGAACCACATAAAGTCCTATGTTTTCACCCTTGTTATTGATCTTGATTAGTGCCCCGCCTAAAAACAAACCTCCATGGACTACTTCTTAGTTGTACTGCGGGAAGTGTCTAAGTCTACAATGCGACATTTGGCATGCCAGGTAGGGGCAGACTATTTTCTAAGATCTCCACGATGGTGAACTTAGCCGCCGCTTCCAACGGACCAGTTGCAGAAGCTGTTGGAGGAAACCCCTCCAATGTTTAGCAGCTGACCAATGTTGTTGTTCTGGCGGGCGTCATTCCACCACCACCACCATATTCTACAGCAGTCAATGTTGGACAGCAGTATGGTGAATTCGCATCGGTCACAACATCGATGAACAACCCGGAGAACACGCTGGACGCAACACGGACTCTACTTCAGCATCTTCCAATGCATGGAGCTCCTCCGGGCACACTGGAACAGTGGCGCGCTGATGTTGAGCACACGGTTGCATCTGCAACCACTACGCTCATCAACCAGGGTCTGCCCCATGCAGGGCAGGGACCTTCTCGTAATAGGACCTTGTCTGCAAGGCTTGGTCCTGCGGTGTCGCAGCCCAGTAGACGTGCACCCTCTCAGCACGCGATGTCATTGCCCTCAGGGACTCATCGTACTCATACGGCGTAGAGGCTTACCACTCAGGACCTTCGATCAGAGTTCAACTGTCGGTACAGGAGGCAAGATGGCTGCATAAACATCGAGCGTACTTGTGAGAGCGCGACTTGCTCGAGAAAATCGTTCTCCTTTGGGACTTGGTGGCGGATGTTCAGCTCTCACCATGTATCTCCGCATGGTGGAATGGCCACCCAAGTTTCAGCCTTATTTGCCAAAGAAATATGACGGGACTATCAACCTCGTCGAGTTTCTTTAAATCTACTCCACCGCCATCCTCTCGGCTGGAGGAAATGAGGCCGTCATGGCCAACTACTTCTCCATGGCTTTGACCGGGACTGCAAGGTTCTTGTCTATGAGCTTACCCCCTAACTCCATCTACAGTTGGGGGGGTGGGGGGGGACTATGTCGACAGTTCACTGCCAACTTCGGGAGATCCTACACTCGGCCTAGCACCGAGCTGGACCTATTCGTCATACAACAGAAGTCGGGAGAGTCACTACGATCGTTCATCCAGCGATTCTCTCAGGTACAAAACACTATTCCTTCTATCTCCAACGCTTATGTCGTTGTTGTGTTCCGACAGGAGGTTCGAGACAAGAAGATGCTGGAGAAGCTGGCAACTAAGGATGTCATCAGTGTCACAGAACTCTTTAGCTTGGCCGACAAATGTGTCAGAGCTGCGGAGTGTTGTGAGATGCACTCCAAATCAGCTGCGAAGGCTGGTCAATCTGCCTCCAAAGCTGAAGCTACTGCCACTGGCAACGGCAAAAAGAAGAAGAAGTCACTTGCTGGCACACCTACCGCTGCTGCTGTCGCAACATCTGGTGGCTGGGGGCCACACCCTGACAAATGACCTCAACAATCGTACGAAGACAGTGAAAATATGTGGTGCCCAATCCACAAATCTATGAGCCATAATCTTGAAGACTGTCGCGAGGTCAAGAGGCTTGCTGAACGCAATAGCAAGCGTCAAGACGAGACTCCTTTCCGGCAGCAGGAAGGGAAGCAAAAAGTCTATGAAGCTTCGTATGATCAGGAGCTAGGCTTCCAAGATAGCAAGAAGGTGTTA
Source organism: Tuctoria greenei (assembly GCA_036927565.1). Classification (NCBI taxonomy): domain Eukaryota; kingdom Viridiplantae; phylum Streptophyta; class Magnoliopsida; order Poales; family Poaceae; genus Tuctoria; species Tuctoria greenei. The sequence goes on from JAYESD010000003.1 coordinate 169,265,417, forward strand.
AATACGGTCTACAACACCATCGACAATGACTCCAACACATCCGACAACAAACGTCAGAAGACTCTCCATAAGATGTATGGAGGGTCATGGGACAACACCTCTCGGCACATTCTGATGACTATGCGTCGAGATATGGCTGTCGCTGCTCCCACCGCCAAGGCAGAACTACATCAGAAGTGGATGGACACTCACATCACTTTTGATGCTTCGGACTGTCCAAAGAACATGATAGGAGTTGGACAATTGCCCCTGATGGTCTCCCCGACTATCAATAATATCCAGCTCTTCCATGTTTTTATGAAACATGGCACGACACTCAACATCATTCGCTTTGCAGTCTTTCTGAAGCTCCAGCTCAGCCTCTCAGACCTGAGGCCTTCACACCCATTCTCTGGAGTAGGTCCAGGAGCCATTACGCCTCTCAAATCTGTTACTCTTCCAATGACCTTTGGGACCCCAGAGAATTATCAGTTAGAGAAGCAGGTCTTTGATGTAGCACACATCAACCTTCCCTTCAACGCCATCCTAGGCAGGCCGGCTCTGTATAGGTTCATGGCGGTGGCCCACTACGGCTACCTCTTTTTGAAGATGCCAACTCAATCAGGAGTCCTCTGGATCCGAGGGGACAACACTGCTAGGGTTACTGAATGTGGCATAGAGGGGGGTGAATAGGCCTTTTTGAAAATTGTTGGATCCTGCAACACTTAACAACTAGTTCAAAACCAGAGAAATCGGACTAGTCCGGTAAAGTGCGGACTAGTCCGGTGTATAAGGACTAGATTGGTTAGGTTTGACCGATTAACTTTGTTCTTCAATATATGCAGCGGAAGTATACGATTAGACAAAGTGTCAAAAGGTTATGAATCAGGTTGTATCACGATTCAAACGTATACTTGATATTTCAACGTAAAGTAATCAAGATCAATTTGTAACCCTAGATTGATATGAAGTAAGAACAATGAACACGATAGAGAACACAAGAGATTTATCCCGTGGTTCGGTTCCCACAAAGGCAACCTACATCCACGTTGAGGATCCCACAAAAGGACCGGGTCTTCTCCAACCCTACCCTCGTCGGATCACCATGAAGGCCAAGCCTCTTCCACTTATCTCAAAGGGGTGAATAACCGAATTCAAGTGGCTTTCTCACACGTTGAGAGCTCCCTTGGATTACAATACAAAATACCACCAAGAACACACTCAAAAATTACAAATAAATCGCAGGAGTGTGTTAGAGAATCAAACCAAGAGCTCAATGTGGTGTTGAATGTGTCTCTCCAATGAACTAGAGTGAATCCTCAAAGGATTGATCTTTGTTACTTAATTTCGTGGAGAGATGTGGTTTTTGAGTCTCTTGGGAGGTGTGATGGCTCTAGGGTTCGAGAGTGTAAAAATATGGCCATACAACTCTATTTATATGGGTTTCTAAAAGTGACCGTTAGGGTTCAGAAAGATCGAACTAGTCCGTGGTGGTCACCGGACTAGTCCGGTGTGCTGTGTGTAGCAAACCCTAAGTTTTCCGAAATATCGGACTAGTCCAGCTAGGAGCAGACTTGTACGATTTCGCTACTGGAAATCTTCGGACTAGTCCGATAGTCATCAGACTTGTCTGGACATGTGAAACCCTAAGTGTATATGATAACAAGTCCGCACTTGGAGGACTTGTCTGATTCATATCAGAGGGTATTTCGAACTAGTACGTGCAAACATCGGACTTGTCCGATTTGGATCATGAAGAATATGAGACTAGTCCGGTTGTGATCGGACTTGTCCAATTTAGTGTGACTTGTGAAGTGTTTTAAGGACTAGTCCGCACTGGGGAGGACTAGTCCGATTCTAGTCAGAAAGGATATCGGACTAGTCCGATGGATATCGGACTTGTCCGATTTCGTGCAGAAAGGATATCGGACTAGTCCGGTGTTAGTCGAACTAGTCCGGTACTGTGGAACTTTGTGCAATGTGTGTGTTTAATTGTGATTGAGCTCTTGGGATGTGTTTTCTTAACACACTCCATACATAATGATCTACTATTCTTCTTCCATGAGCTCATTTCCACTTTGCTCCTCATTATTCCTTCCTTTTTGGCACTTTGCTCATTTTCCTATTAAAGTCCTACACTCATCTCAACAAAGAGGTTAGGGTCCCAATTGCTTGTCATAAATCATCCAAAACCCACAAGGGAGTCCTAGGTGCACTTTCAATCTCCCCCTTTTTGGTGATTGATGACAACCAATTGAGATTTCACAAAATATGATAAAAATTGAGATTTTCATAAAGTATGCACATATGGGTCCAAAATACATCAATTAGTGAAAGCATAGTCCATATGTGCATTCTTTATGGTGGGATTCATAACTAAGTGCACTAAAACATTGAGAATGACATAATTGACATTAATTATCCAATAGCAAGCATATATGTCATTCTAGAGCAAAATCACAGTTTTCATAAATACTACTCAAAGGATCATGTCATTGCATCACAGAACCATAATTAACATAAAATCATTGTTAAAACATTACAAGCCACAAAAGAGTTAGAAAGAAAAACAAAGCATAGAGATCTCTCCTCGCAAACTGCAGCTAAGCTAAGACTAAGACTCCCCCTCATTCTCTCCCCCTTTGGCATCAAGACAACAAAAAGAAGGAAAGAAGGGTCCTAGGGTCTTCACTCTTTGCTGTCGGTCCTCTCATCGTCGTCTTCATCATCTTCATCTTCAGCTTGATGAAGAGGAGGAGGAGGAGGAGGTGCGGGGGTACTCGAGCCCCCAACGCCAAAGTAGGCAAGCTCGGAGGGGGTCAAGGGCCCGAGCTCGGTGAAATCAGAATTTGAGTCTTTAGAGATTGTTGGAGACCCAATTGGCTCAATCTCCAGCTTTTGGCAAATTTGTTTGACATTTGCCTTGATATACTTCATGTCCTCCTTTCTTTTCTTGTTGATCTTATGGGTCTTCACTTCGGACTTTTTGCAGGAGGCAAAGATTGCAGCCAGGTACTTGAGAATTCCACTGGCTGAACCTTTTTGAGGGGATGCACTAGAAGAAGGGGCAGCCCTAGCATCTTCTCTTGATCTTGTCGGTGCCTCGGGACTGGAGGCCGGCGAGGAAGCATCCTGCACACTCAGCTTTTGAGGAACTTGAGGCCTCAAGGGGAGATGCTCCACATCTTTCACAAACTCAATGCCGGTGACTTTCTCAATCACAAACATTAGGTAAGGAGCATATCCGCAAGATCTGTTGGGGGTGCAGGATATGTTCACCATATCATTCCAAATGTATTCCACCACATCAAATGGGCGGTCCTTGCTTGTGACTCTCATGAGAGTCCGGAGGTATCCTTGCACACTCCCAGCATCTCCATCCTTGGGAGCAATTGTCTTCGTTAACACTCTGTTCAACACCACAAAGAATGGCTTCATGTTTTTGGTGGAAGGAGGGTTGAACTGTGAGTTTGGCTCATATAGGAACTTCATCCTATCCTTGTCAATGACACCAATGTTGTGTATGACCAAGCAATCAGATCTTGTGGTATCAAGGTGAAGCAGGTTAGCAAAATCTTCTTGAGTAATGTTGTACTTGGATCCATGGGTCATCCAAGTGACACTCTCCTCATCCTCACTTGAGAAGTGACAGGTCGCAAAGAACTGCGCAATCACTTCATCATTCTAGCTATTTTTGAAAGCAAAACGATCTCTCAGCCCATGCTTCTCGATGGCTCTCACTACATAAGTAAACGGTGAGCAGTCCTTCTTCTCAAAATGTGCCCAGTCAATCCACTGACTGCGCACAACTAGTGTCTTCATTGGGAGATACACCGATCTGTAGAAATCAGCATGGAAGTTGCACCAGAACCTTCCATCAGCCGCTTGCTTCGATCGGCCATACCAATCGATGCTTCTAAACTTGGCCGCCGAGTCATTGCCCTTCCCGTTGAACTTCTCTTCATTTGGGTCCCGGACCCCTTCCCTTGGAGCATGAAGTTTCAACGGGCCAACCGGACCCGTAGCAATCCCTTTGCCCTTGCCCTTTGCTTGCCGAGGGCCACTCAATGATGCAGCTACCTTGGATACTGGCTTCTTAGCTAGCACCTTCCTCCGAGCCTGTGGAGGAGACTGAGCTGGCTCGGACGGTCTTTCTTGGCGCTTCATGCCAAGACTCGTCGAGGTCTGAGGTGCCACCTCGTGGTCCATCTCAGCCTCAAAGTGGGAGACATCATTGCCGGAGCTCGACATGACCTGAGAAAGAGTGGTATGAATGATAATGAATGACACAAGGCAAAGGTGTGAACGGGTAGCAAGGAATTGCATTGAGGAATTGAAGAATTAGGTTTTGGGTTCAGAAACATCGAACTTGTCCAGTGCACAGGCACGGACTAGTCCGGGGGACCGGACTTGTCCGTGCATGGACCGAACTAGTTCGGTGTTCATCCTCAAAAACCTAAGAGACTGGATAAATGGTGAATTCTAATGCACAACAACCTTAGCATACAAGTAATACATCAAGAGAGCATGTATATATCGAGGAATGCTAGGCTATTTGATCAACAATGAAGAAATTTGGGATTTCTAGGGTTTGAGCAAAAATTACCGAAAGATTGCTTGAAACATGGAGATGAGGGTGTTGAAGGCCGGACAAGTCCGCTAGCTTCAATCCTCAAGTGGACAAGCTTGATTCCGCCCAAATGCGAAGCTTTTTGGTGGAGGGAGCAAGGAATCGCCTTGGGAGCTCGAGCACAAAGAGAGAGAGCGCGTGAGGCAAGAGTGAAAGTGAGGAAATTAGGGTTTAGCGGCGGCTAGGGTTATGGACACGAAAAATCGGACAAGTCCAGAGATGACCGGACTAGTCCGAACTTTTCCAGGGGCTATATCGGACTAGTCCGTTGTCTACCGGACTATTCCAGCCTACCCGGCACTCTACAGACTAGTCTGCATGGGCGGACTAGTCCGGGCAACCACAGACTAGTCTGTGGTGACCAAGCAAGAATTTTTAGCCCATTCATATATATTTGAAGGTACATATTTAGAGAAAAGAGAGGCAAAACACATCAAATAATCTTTATGAATATGATCAGTAAGCATACAACAATCAAGCAATGATCATAGTTCACCAAGATATAGTAATTGACATAGTTTTTCGGAGAAAAATGAGAGAGATGATTTTCACACTCCAGTCAACATATTTGAAGAATTCATACAGGTATGCAACATTTCAAGCCACACTCCGAGCATCAAGGATATTTAGTTCATTTCGGAGTTTACAAAAACGTTTTTCATCAAGTGGCTTGGTGAATATGTCGGCCAATTGCTTTTGAGTGTTGACATGTGAAATGGCTATGTCTCCTTTCATGGCATGATCTCTCAAAAAGTGATGTCTTATGTCTATGTGTTTAGTTCTGGAGTGCTCAACTGGGTTGTGGGCAATTTAATGGCACTCTCATTGACACAAAGGAGTGGAATATGGTTCATATTGTAACCATAGTCCCTTAGAGTTTGTCGCATCCAAAGGAGTTGAGCACAACAACTCCCGTCTACAACATACTCCGCTTCGGTTGTGGATAAGGCAATGGAATTTTGTTTCTTGGAGGACCAAGAAACTAAGGATCTCCCTAGGAATTGGCATGTACCAAAAGTGCTTTTTCTATTTACATTGCACCCGACATAATCTGCATCGGAGTAACCAATGAGATTGAATTTTGAGCCTTTTGGGTACCAAAGGCCAAGGTTGGGTGTATGAACTAAATATCTCAAGATCCTTTTTACGGCTGTCAAGTGACATTCCTTAGGATTGGCTTGAAATCTTTCACACAAACATACACTCAACATAATATCTGACCTAGATGCACATAAATAGAGTAGAGATCCAATCATGGAGCGATATACCTTTTGGTCGACGCTAGGTCCATCTTCATTGAGGTCTAGGTGGCCATTCGTTGCCATGGGGGTTTTTATGGGCTTCGCCTTGTCCATGCCAAACATCTTGAGTATGTCATGTGTGTACTTGGTTTGGCTTAGGAACGTCCCTTCCTTCTGTTGCCGTACTTGGAATCCCAAAAAGTACTTTAACTCTCCCATCATTGAAATTTCAAACCTGTCTGTCATGATTTTACTAAATTCTTCACAAAAAGATTGGTTAGTTGACCCAAAGATTATATCGTCAACATAAATTTGACAAATAAAAAGATCATCATCAAAATTATTTATAAACAGTGTATAATATACTTTGCCAATCTTAAAGCCATTTTCAATTAAGAAAACTCTAAGACACTCATACCAAGCTCTAGGAGCTTGTTTGAGGCCGTAGAGAGCCTTACGCAATTTAAACACGTGGTCGGGGAACTCTTCATCTTCAAACCCGGGTGGTTGCTCCACGTACACCTCTTCCTTGATTGGTCTGTTGAGGAAGGCGCTTTTCACATCCATTTGATACAGCTTGAAATCATGGTGAGTAGCATATGCAAGTAATATTCTAATAGATTCAAGCCTAGCTACTGGAGCAAAAGTCTCATCGAAATCCAAACCTTCGACTTGTGAATACCCTTTGGCCACAAGTCGTGCCTTGTTCCTTGTCACCACCCCGTGTTCATCTTGTTTGTTGTGGAAGACCCATTTGGTGCTGACGATGTTTGCATTGGGTCTTGCCACAAGTTCCCACACCTCGTTCCGCTTGAATTTGTTCAATTCTTCTTGCATTGCCACCACCCAGTCTGGATCTTTCAATGCATCTTCAACCCTGTGCGGTTCCAAAAAGGATACAAACGAATAGTGTTCACAAAAGTTGGCTATGCGAGATCTAGTGGTTACTTCCTTTTGGATGTCACCGATGATGTTGTCGATTGGATGATCCCTTTGGACGCATTGGTGTACTCTTGGGTGTGGCACTTGAGGAGTTGTATCTTCATGATCATCTGCTTCTCCCCCTAAGTCATTGCCTTCGTTGACTTGTTGATTATCTTCGTATCATTGTGGTTGATCTTGTGTTGAAGCTCCCCCTTGATCGTTGATCTGCTCTTGTGGTTCATCTTCTTCATGTACGTGTGGAGGTGGCTCTTGTGGACAAACCTCACCTAGAGCCATTCTTTTCAATGCTTGAAAAGGAGCTTCTTCTTTACCTAGTTCACATGGATCAACTTGCTCCTTTTGGGAGCCATTAGTCTCATCGAACACTACGTCACGTGCTACTTCAAGAAGTCCGGAGGTCTTGTTGAAAACACGATAGGCGTAAGTGTTCAAATCATAACCAAGCAAGAAACCTTCCTCGGACTTCGAAGCGAACTTTGAAGTCCTAGGCTTCTTGTTATAGATATAACATGGAGAACCGAAAACACAAAAATATGAAATATTTGGTTTGTTACCGGTGAGTAGCTCATATGATGTCTTCTTGAGTAGTCGATGAAGATGGAGCCAATTTACGGCGTGGCAAGCGGTGTTAATCGCTTCTGCCCAAAATCGATCCGATGTCTTGTACTCATCGAGCATTGTTCTTGCCATCTCTATGAGTGTTCAATTCTTTCTTTTGGCAACTCCATTTTGTTGTGGGGAGTACGGCGCTGAAAATTCATGCTTTATGCCTTCGTCATCAAGGTACTCCTCCACTTGCATGTTCTTGAACTCCGTGCCGTTGTCGCTTTGAATATTCTTGATTGTCAATGATAATTCGTTTTGAGCTCGCTTGAAGAACTTCTTGAGTGTTCCTTGTGTCTCTGACTTATCATGCAAAAAGAAAACCCAAGTGAAGCGAGAAAAGTCATCAACGACCACTAAACCATATTTGTTACCGCCGATGCTTATGTAGGCTATTGGACCAAACAAGTCCATGTGTAGAAGCTCGAGTGGTCTTGTTGTAGTCATGACATTTTTGGCGGGGTGAGGTGCTCCAAATTGCTTCCCGGCTTGGCACACGCTACATGGCCTTTCTTTCTCAAATACAACATCCTTTAAACCTCGGATGTGATTGCCTTTGAGGAGTTTTTGAAGGTTCCTCATACCAACATGCGCTAGCCGTCTATGCCACAGCCAACCCATGTTGGTCTTTGCAATCAAGCATGTGTCAAGTTCAGCTTTATCCTTGTTGAAGTCAACAAGATAGAGCTTTCCCTTTAACATACCCTTGAATGCAACGGAACCATCACTCCTCCTAAAGACGGTCACACCCTCGTTAGTGAACAAGCAATTATAACCTTTGTTGCATAATTGAGATATGGACAACAGGTTATAATCTAGAGATTCAACATGTAAAACATGAGAAAGTGTGTGTTTGGAGGATATTGCAATTTTACTGGTACCGAGCACCCTTCCTTGACTATTATCTCCAAAGTAGATGCCCTTGTTTGGGTCCTCATTCTCTTCATATTCCATGAACATTCTTCTTTCCCCGGTCATATGATTGGTGCATCCACTGTCTAGCACCCATTTAGATCCACCAAAGGAATAGGCCTGCAAAAACAAATCATGCCTTGGTTTTAGGTACCCAAGCTTGCTTGGGTCCTTGGAGGTTAGTTACAATGCATTTGGGCACCCACACATGAGACTTGGTGTTCCCATGGCGTGGCCCAACATAATGAGCATAAACTTTGCCAAAGTTATTTCTCATTAACACATAGGAGGCATCAAAAGTTTTAAACAATAGTTGTTGTTGTTTATTTACAGGGCTAGTCTGGGGGGTCGGACTTGTCCGGAGGACCGGAATTGTCCGGACACCGACCGGACTAGTCTGGTGTTCCTGTGCAGTTACAGTCTTAATCTGTGACTTTCCAGTTTAAGAGGGCCTTCCTTTTACAAAGGTAATCCTCTCCTTGTTATTCTTATGGCTTCTAGCACGTTGCTTTTCACCATAGGAATAACCAATGCCATATTTGACATTTGGAGGTCTTTTGACCAAGTATGCACTACGTGGATATTTGATCTTCTCCTTGTCAAATATGCCACTTTGGGCAGGATGTTTTTCCTTTGGAAAAGTTGGCTTATCCTTCAAACTGGTGTCACTTTTCTTACATGTGCAAGCATGAGCAAAATCAGTTTTAGTTAGTTGAGAAGGTGAACTCGAAGAGGAGGAAGGTTCACTTAGCTTGAGTGACTCAACCTGCACTTCAAGGATCTTGTTGACCTTGATTAGGTCAGCAAGTTGGTCCTTGATGGTGGCATTTGAGTCAGTTAGCTCCAAGCAAGTTTCCTTGATCGAAGCTAACTCAAGCTCTAGTGATTTGCTTTGTTCCTTTTCAAGTTCTAGAAGTTTGTCAAGTTTGACATATTCCTCCTTTTGGGAGATGATCATGTCCTCTTGACGATGTATAAATCTCTCCTTCTCAACAAGTTGATCAAGCAAAAATTTCATTTTAGTAGCAGTTTTCCTATCTAGTCCAATAAGCATGTCCTCATTATCACTATTGAGTTCATCATCGCTAGAACAGGAATGCACAGAAGAGGGTTTAATGGTTACATTGCGTTTACCTTCCTTTGCCATAAGGCAAGTGTCATCTCCCTTCCATGCGCCAAGTGTGGGGAAAAGGGTAGACTTCTTGGATGTCTTCTCGATGGCTATGCTAGCCATCTCTTCTTCTTCGGATGATGAGGACTCGTCATTTGAGTCCCATTCCTTTCCGATGTGCGATTGTTCGGCTTGTTTCTTCTTCTTGAAGAATTTCTTGGGTTGAGGCTTGGCTTCTTTGGTCTTCTTCTCGTTCTCCTCATATGGGCAGTCAACTATAAAGTGGTTGTATTAACCACAATTATAGCATGCCCGCCTCAAGTTTGGCTTCGTTCTTTCCTTATACTTTCCTTCGCTTGACTTTGCACCTTGTCTCTTTTTCATTATTCTCTTGAATTTCTTCATGAACAATATCATGTCTTCTTCATCCAATTCACTGCTTTCGTCATCACTATCTTCCTCTAGTTATGCTTCTATAGCTTCTTCGGATAGGGGCTTGAGAGTGCACTTCAAAGCAACCCCTTTCTTCTTTGCCAAGGTGAGATCGGCAATTTCATTGACATGTTTTGCTTGCTTTTCCATCATCTCGAAGTTGATGATCTTTCCAAGCAGTTCATCCGGAGTCAACCTTTTGTATACAGGGCTTTCTCTAATCATGGAGCATAGTGTAACGTTACGAGGCATAAAAGCTCTAAGGATGAGCTTTACCACCTCGTGGTCATTCCACTTCTTGCTTCCGTATGATCTGACCTTGTTGACGAGTGTCTTTAATCGATTGTACATGTCTTGGGGTGACTCGTCTTCTTCAATTGCAAATCTTCCTAACTCGCCTTCAATCATCTCGGTTTTTGCTTCACGCACATGTTGGCCACCTTCATGTGCAGTTTGTAGTGTGTCCCATATCTCCTTTGCAATTTCGAGTCCATCCACCTTGGTGAACTTGTCCCGACTGAGTGAAGAGGTAATTACAGCCGCGGCTTGAGCATTTCGGTGAATTGCCTTCTCTTGGCTGGGGGTGAGCTCTTCGTCGTCGTCCGGAATATCTATCCCTATGCACATAATATGCCACCAACTTGGATTGAGGGAAATTAGATGCATTTTCATGTTTTGCCTCCACATTGAGTAATCACTTCCATCGAAGTGTGGGGCTTTTCCAAGTGGGATAGATAAATAATGATTGCTGTTGGAATTGAGACGATCATAGTTAAAAGGATATCGGGAGTATTCGGTGTGACTACTCCCCTTCTTCTTCTCTTCCACTTTTACTTTCCCTTTGGAAAGTGTCTTCTTTCTTAGGAGCGCCTTAAGCTCCAGTGTCTCCTCATCGTCATCCTCGAAGTCTTGAGTGGCTTCGAGGAGCTTTTCCACCTTGAGATTCTTTTCATCATCAACCTTCTCTTGGTTGTTGATTTTGTGGGTGTCCTTCATGTCTGACATGATCTCCTTCGAGCGATTAGTCTCTTTCTTGAAGAACCTGCTCTGATACCAATTGAATGTGGCCTAGAGGGGGTGAATAGGCCTTTTTGAAAATTGTCGGATCCTGCAATACTTAACAACCAGTTCAAAACAAGAGAAATCGGACTAGTCCGGTAAAGTGCGGACTAGTCCGGTGTATACGGACTAGATTGGTTAGGTTTGACCGATTAACTTTGTTCTTCAATATATGCAGCGGAAGTATATGATTAGACAAAGTGTCACAAGGTTATGAATCAGGTTGTATCACGATTCAAACATATACTTGATATTTCAACGTAAAGTAATCAAGATCAATTTGTAACCCTAGATTGATATGAAGTAAGAACAATGAACACAACAGAGAACACAAGATATTTATCATGTGGTTCAGTTCCCACAAAGGCAACCTACATCCACATTGAGGAGCTCAAAAAAGGATCGGGTTTTCTCCAACCCTACCCTCGTCGGATCGCCACGAAGGCCAATCCTCTTCCACTTATCTCAAAGGGGTGAATAACCGAATTCAAGGGGCTTTCTCACACGTTGAGAGCTCCCTTGGATTACAATACAAAATACCACCAAGAACACACTCAAAAATTACAAATAAATCGCAGGAGTGTGTTAGAGAACAAAACCAAGAGCTCAATGTGGTGTTGAATGTGTCTCTCCAATGAACTAGAGTGAATCCTCAAAGGATTGATCTTTGTTGCACTTAATTTTGTGGAGAGATGTGGTTTTTGAGTCTCTTGGGAGGTGTGACGGCGCTAGGGTTCGAGAGTGTGTAAAATATGGCCGTACAACTCTATTTATATTGGTTTCTAAAAGTGATCGTTAGGGTTCAGAAAGATTGTACTAGTCCGTGGTGGTCACCGGACTAGTCCGGTGTGCTGTGTGTAGCAAACCCTAAGTTTTCCGAAATATCGAACTAGTCCGGCTAGGAGCGGACTTGTCCGATTCTGCTACTGTAAATCTTCGGACTAGTCCGATAGTCATCGGACTTGTCCGGACATGTGAAACCCTAAGTGTATAGGATAACAAGTCCACACTTGGAGGACTTGTCTGGTTCAGATCAGAGGGTATTTCGGACTAGTCCGTGCAAACATCGGACTTGTCCGATTTGGATCAGAAAGAATATCGGACTAGTCCGGTTGTGATCGGACTTGTCCGATTTAGTGTGACTTGTGAAGTGTTTTGAGGACTAGTCCGATTCTAGTCAGAAAGGATATCGGACTAGTCCGATGGATATCGGACTTGTCCGATTTCGTGCAGAAAGGATATCAGACTAGTCCGGTGTCAGTCGGACTAGTTTGGTCCTGTGTAACTTTGTGCAATGTGTGTGTTTAATTGTGATTAAGCTCTTGGGATGTGTTTTCTTAACACACTCCATACATAATGATCTACTATTCTTCTTCCTTGAGCTCATTTCCACTTTGCTCCTCATTATTCCTTCCATTTTGGATCTTTGCTCATTTTCCTATTAAAGTCCCGCACTCATCTCAACAAAGAGGTTAGGGTCCCAATTGCTTGTCATAAATCATTGAAAACCCACAAGGGAGTCCTAGATGCACTTTCAGCTACTGCGCTGGAGAAACTACATGCGCTTGCAACAACACAAGAAGATGACTCTGGCAAGGAGCAATCTGCTCAGCAACAACTGAGCTCGTGCCAGTGTGGCTCAACTTCTACACCTCGTGTGCAGCAAAGTGACGACACTGACGTTCCTGTCAAAGTCGTCCAAATCGGTTCTGATGCCACTCAGACCACATGTATATCGGGAGGTCTGACTGACAAATAGGAACTCGCGCTCACCACTTCCCTCTAGGCAAATGTTGACGTGTTTGCATGGCAATCATCACATATTCCTTGGATCCCTAGGGAGGTGATCGAGCTTTTATGTAGTAGGCCATTCATTGGCTTAGGTTTTTAGGTAGTGGGCCATCTAGCAATACTAAGATACGATAGAAGATTACCAATAAAACTTATATATCACATGAATTTTTAGGGCTAAATTTCAAATGAACTGCACAACATTGCTATTGACAAGAAGGTAAAATATGATAAAAATAATGAGCTTGCGCAAAATTCATGCACGTAGAGTCTGCTTGCACAAATGTATTTCTTTATAGGCATGAATAATATGGGAGACAAGGACACACTTAAAGTACGGGACCAATTAAAGTGTACTATTCATCTTGTACTAACCCAAGGAAGGTTAAGAAACACCTAAAGTACAGGACCAAGTTAAGTGTGCTTTTGATCTAAGACCTTCCCGACTTTGTTCATAGACACTATAAGATACATTTGATACAAATACAGACTCACCTCCGTGTAACTAAGTGTAGAACTTACAAAGGTGCTCGATGCTCCAGGGATTGGGAAGTGGTATCCCATCGTCTGTTGCCAAGCGTACGCATCCAGGACGGGAAACTTTAATTGACTCGAAAGGGACCTTCCCAGCTTGGGAAAAGTTTGTTCATCCCTTCATGAGTAGTATTATCCACAGCACCAGATCACCTTCCTCCAACTCCCGATTGCTCTCATACCTTTCGTGATAGCGTCGGAGTGCCTAACGGTAGCGCACATTTCAGACAGCTGTTTGGCACCTTGCCTCTTTGACGAGGTCTAGGTCTCCACGCCGGAGCTGATCCTGCATGTCTTTGTCAAAGTTTTGGACCCGGAGAGAACCCATGGTGATATCCGGAAGAAGTACTGCTTTAGCACCGTACACAAAGAAGAAGGGTGTCTCTCCAGTTGCTCGTCCAGGTGTTGTTCGGCTCGCCCAAAACATAGACGGAAGCTCTTCTATCCATTTGGTGCCATATTTCTTCAAGCGCTCATAAGTGCGCGTCTTGAATCCCTTGAGTATTTCTGCATTTGCTCTCTCAGCTTGGCAATTGCTCTCCGGGTCCGAAACTTCGACAAAGACACACAGGATCAGCTCCGGTGTGGAGACCTAGACTTCATCGATGAGGCAAGTGCAAAGCAGCTGTCTGAAATGCTCGCTGCCATCAGACGCTCCGACCAAGTTAAGTGTGCTTTTGATCTAGTACCAACTTGACTCTGTTCATAGACCCTATAAAATACATTTTATACAAATACAAACTCAACTTCGCGTAACTAAGTCTAGAACTTACAAATGTTCTCAATGTTCCAGGGGTTGGGAAGTGGTATCCCATCCTCTGTTGCCAAACGGACACATCTGGGACAGGAAACTTTGACTACTCGAAAGGGACCTTCTCAGCCAAGTGAAAGTTTGTGCATCCCTTCAAGAGTAAGTATTTGCCTCAGCACCAGATCACCTTCTTCCAACTGCCAGTTGCGCACATACTTTTGGTGATAGCATCAGAGCGCTTGTCGGTATCGCACATTTCAGATAGCTACTTGGCACCTTGCCTCGTCGATGAGATCTAGGTCTTCACGCCAGAGCTGGTCATGCTGGCTTTGTCGTAGGTCCGGACTCAGAGAGAACCCATGGTGATCTCCGGAGGAAGGACTACTTCGGCTTCGTACACCAAGAAGAAGGGTGCTTCTCCTGTTGCTTAGCTAGATGATGTCTGACTTGCCCACAATGCAAACAAAAGCTCTTCTATCTAGTTGGCGCCATGCTTCTTCAAGCAATCGTAAGTGCACATCTTGAGTCCCTTGAGTATTTTTGCATTTTCTCTCTCAGCTTGGACATCGCTTGCCAGATGAACTAGTGATGCGTAGCTGACTGTTATGCTGAGGTCTTTGCAGTACTCTTCGAAAGTTGTACTTGTGAATTGGGTTCCGTTGTCATTGATGACTCTGTTCGGAACTCCAAATCTGCAGACAATTGGCTTCAAGAACTTGATGACAGATTGCTTGTTGATTGTAACAATTGGAGTTCCTTCTGGCCACTTTGTGAACTTGTCGATGGCGACATATAAGAACTGGTACCCTCCGACGGCTTTTGGGAAAGGTCCCAAAGTGTCCATCCCCCACACAGCGAATGGCCACGTGGGAGGAATCATCTATAATGACTGCGTCGGTGTGTGAATCTGCTTCGCGTGGAACTGGAACACTTCACACTTCTTGACCAGCTCGACTGCATCCTGGAGTGTTGTAGGCCATGTAGCATTTCCCCTCTATGAGTATTCCCAAAGAGTGTCATTTATATTCTCCCAAAGGAATGCTAAATGGAAGTAAAACAATCATTAAGTAGAGAGGCTAGGTTGTCCTAGGTAGGGTTCTAGCAAGGATGGATAAAGGGTAATTGAGATAGTGTGACACACATACGAGCATTCTATCCTAAGGGGATAAATATGGTAAAGAGGGACTAGGCTAAGAACTATGTAGAGACTACTACAATGCTTCTAATGTACATATACATAGCCTAGGTTAGTTACTAATGATCATGTCAATTATGAATTCTCATGCCAAGTGGATTAACACATCGGGCATGGGTTTACCCCTAGCAATACTAGGATGACTCCTGCCAAGAGCCTGTGGCATAGCCGAACGTGGAGGATTACAAAGGATAGATAGGGCTATCACCACCTACTGCCTACCTCTTCAATCCGTAGGCATACGAGACATTCAACGCCGCTCTCTATCCTAGCACCATGCTAGCATATTAAGTAATTACCTTAAGAGCCTAGGCACAAGCCATCCTATGGCAATGAACTAAATCATCATTGAACCAATGTTAATTCATAGCACAAGTGATTCATGTTAACATAATCATATCATAGCCAATTAGACTATAGTAGGGGGTTGATAGTGTTTATGATGATATACTGATAATGGTAAAGCATAATCATAAATACAATTCCTACCACATACATGGAATCCACAATCAAACAAGAAATGATTCATCCAAGTATATGAACAATGGAAGACTAAAGATAACATCTTTATTATGAATAAAGTCACAAATACAAATAGGAATATGGGAGACATGCCTTTCCCAATTGGAAATTGGGAAGAGACTCCTTCTACTCCTCTCCTACTTGGACTATGGACTAGAGACTCTCCTCTCTACAGCCTATACTCCTCTAAACCTATGGAGAGTAGTGGATACAATGGATGAATACTCTAGTGGTGTGTTTTGAAGTGAGTGGTGAGGGGTCCTATTTATAGCTTGGAGAAGGGTCGGTTCTGACCACTAAAAGCGCGCAAATCAAGCACCCATGACCTCTTATAACAGAGAGGGAAACCTCATTCCACTATCAATGCATCTGTAGGGATAGTATTGCTAGATATAGTATTGCTAGATGGCCTACTACCTAACATCGAGGTGGAACCCTTATTTATTCACTTTATGGATGATGCATATGTTACTCTTATGATTTTAAGTGATGCTTATGTTTATATGGTCATAATGGTGTTTATGTCATATTATGCCTCTACTTGTCATAATTGCATCACAGGTTTGTCAACTCACCACAAAATGCATATAGTCATTCCACGAGTATAATATGTATTTGAACTTGATTTCCGTATCGCTTTTTCTCATATATGCATATACACATTATACTCAAAATGTGAAATGTTTATATCATAATGAAAAAACTTTAATTAGTTGTCATCAATAAACAAAGGGAGGAGATTGAAACTGCCTCTAGGGCCCCGTGTGGGTTTTGATGATTAATGACAAACAATTAAATATCTAATGAAATATTTGAGTTAATTGCAGATTTAAATGAAAAAATATGTTATGTGCCCCAAAAGAAAAAGGAGAAAAGGCGTGAAGAAATACTTAGAATATAGAGATTTTATATTTCTTGAGTATAAGAATGACGTACTATTAAGATGGACATGACACAAGAAAACTTTGAAAAATACGGGAACTCAACCCTAAAGGTTTTCTTTTCTCAGAGTAAATCAATGAGAGAGTTGGACCAACATATCCGAGTACACCTAGCTAGTCAGCCCAAAACTCTTTGTTGTCTCTCGAACATATCCAAGCATGTCAGACATATCCGACATAGCCTGACTTAATCCTTGAAAACTCTCTACTGGCCTTCGGACATCCGAAGATTTTGGACTTGTCCGTTCCATGCCACTTTTACTCTCTGTTTGCCCTTGGACTCATCCAAGATTTCTCAGACATGTTCAATTCAATCTGATCCAAGCTCATGGCTCAAGCATGTTACCTAGCTAAAATCCTTTGTTGGGTCTCTGACTTGTCCTACATGATTGGACATGTTCGAAGTTGTTTATTCGCACTAATTCAAACTAAAGTACCAAGCCATACCTCCAGTGAGACCCACAACTTTGGCCGTGTCCGAAAATTTTGGAACATGTCCGTAGCTTAGTTGGTAACGATGGATTTCACACATGACCATAGCTTAGTTGGTAACTACGGTCATTATTCAAATTTAGGTACAAAATGGGGGTGGAAACCCCTCTAACTCTAACAATCACTCATCTACCCACTAAGGTGTGGATGGCTTGCGGAAAAGGGGCAGGGCGGATTCATTTTGACCATGATGCTATGCCATCAGGACAAGGTAAGTTCTTGAATCACGACTTGTGCGCAACTTGACCGAGTTTCGGTTTGAAGGTCGGCCCGATGAGTTTCGAGACTACCTGGTACGAACCGGAGTGAGGGGCGGGTAACCGTGAGGTGTTTCCACACGTGACATTTTTGAAGGTAGCGGATACATTCAACATATACGACACTCCGTACCCGAGTCCTAGCTTGGCGATTTAGTGGTAACCCCCCGAAGTGTCAGCACCGAGCCTCCTGGACTCCCGAAAGGCCAGGGAACTGCACAAATGCACCAAGCGGGATTACATGAAACGTGGGCATCAAGTCTCAACCTCAATTACCTGTTGAAATCAGTTGTTAGGTTTTGTTCACCCTCTCAGGTGAGGGTGTTCAGTTTCACTCTGATCCTCTCGATAGGCAGCTTGAACGAGCTCCAGAACTCGACCATCGAGGTAAGTTTCCCGATCTCACCCCCTCTCAAACCACGAATAGCTCGAAGACGAGGCCGAGCATATCCTTGACCTGATTTTTAGGGACGAAGCATAGAGAGCCCAATGTAAAACCCAGAACAAGAACCTGTGCTCGGCAAATCCCGAAGGCAGCGAATACCTCCATAGCTCCCGAAGAGTTCCCCAATCATGAGAAATTTACCAACACAGACAACAGCAAGATTGTAGCAATCCAGCCTCCAGCTAGGTGAGTCACCCAGCCAGAGACTCGAGGGCTACTGATGTAGTCCTATAACCTGGGTATCAAAGGACATGTTTGGTTTGGACAATCCTAGGTCAGCGAGATTGGGCGGGTGTAACACCCTCATTTTCATCCATCATGCATTGCATACATTCTTATAGATGTTTAACATTAAGCAACCCAAAAAGGAATAAGTTTAAAATTAATTAAAACAAAAATAGTAATTAAAAACCTGTATTAGTGCGGACTTGTCTGGACTGGTCCCCGGACTAGTCTGATTTTCCTTTTGTTGTTTTCCAGACTTTTCTGCTTTTTGCTGCGAATTAGTCCGAAAATGTTTTTGTTGTTTTTCGGACTTATCTGTTCTCAAATACGGACTAGTCCGTTCTTCCCTACTGGAACTTTTCGGAGTTGTCCGGTAATTCCTCAATTTGGTCCGGTTTTTGAAAATTGGACAAAACTTCGGACTTGTCCGGCCCCATACCGGACTTGTCCGTTTTACTTTTTGGACCAGATCAAACTTGTCCGGACAATCACCGGACTTGTCCGTCCTAGTCTATGTACCCGATCGGACTTGTCTGGCCCCTAGCGGACTAGTCTAGTGTGCCCAACTTTGATTCTATTTTCCTCCACGACAAGTTATTGGGTAATTACCTTAAGAGGGCCCAAGAACATCGTGCCCAACCCTGGTGGAGCCCAGGTGGGACCCCACCAAGGCCTCCACCGCCTTATACTCGAGTTCCACCCAAACCCTACCACTTCCATGCTATATAAACACTCCACCACCCACCCTTTCTTCTCTTTGCCATAATTGAAGAAACCCTAACCCTTGTTCACGTGGGAGCCGCCATTGAGGAGAGAGGAGCTCGCAGCCAGGAGAAGGAGGAGGAGGATAGGAGGATCAAGCAAGATCGATCTTCATCAACTCATCGACATCATCGTCAATTCTCCACCAACTCTTCACGATCAACCCTAGATGTCAAGATCCAAGTGTTTCACCCAAATCTCAACCCTTGAGTTGTTGAATTCACGGTAAATATCTTAGATCCATCTTTTCTACGTAAAATATGGTTCCATGATTAATCAAACTATGCTCTAGTTGAGAATTCGCCAAAACCCTAGCCATAACGAACTTGTCCGGTTCAGTGCGGACTAGTCTGATTTCCTTTCTGGTCCAGAACGGACATGTCCGGCCAAGGTGCGGAATAGTCCGGTTCTTCAGTTCTGAAAATCCCTAGAACTTCTCTTATTTTTCCCAAATTACTTGAAACTTGTACAAACATGTAAAACTTAATTGTAGCTAGTTAGTAAGCAATGATAGCAACTTGATAACATGCATTACCACATAATTGCATCATTCATGCATGTCATGAAATATTGAGTAATATATGAGAATTTATTGATTGTAACGCTTGTTTTGTATGTTTGTTGCGCGGAATAGAAGGTTTTGCTCTATAGGGTGCTGTCGAGGACCTCCAGCACACAACTTCGAAGATTTTGATCCTAACCAATCTCAGGAGTAAGGCAAGTGTTCTTGATAATTTTAATCTTGTTTTTAAATGTTTTGATTGCAAAACTGCATGCTTGTGTCAAATTGATGGGAAACCCATCATAGGTGTTTACTAGTTTTGTTTGACCATCCTTGATGCTTGGAATACATTTTAGAGAGTCAGGAAGTGTATTTTTACCTTTTTGCTTGGCTCTAATTAATTGGGATGGGAAAACAACCAAATAGCTTATTTATGAATTAATGAAGCTATGGATGATGAGAATTGATGAACATGGATAATTGGTGACATTGGACTTAGGACATCTAAGCAAGCATGGTTTGTGGACTGGGTTGGATGTTATGGTGATTTCACTTGCTTTAGATCTAAAGACCGGTTCACGGAGCAACAACCTAGGTTTTACAGTGCCACCACAGGGTCAAGTATGGGTGCGGCTTAGCCAATTAATTAGGTGTAATGCGAGCATTGTCCGGATCATTTGGGGGAGCGGGGAATGGGAGTCGGTTGGGTTTGCAATTGTGGCGGGACTGCCCTGGGATATGAACGGCACAAGAGGGGGCCCTTGGTTGGATGTGCTCAGTTGGAGGCATCACCACCGGTGAAACCATAGTGGGTCTGAATATGCTGGTAGTCCCTTTCAAAAGGATATTTTGTGATCTCTTGGCCACACACTGATGGAAGTGTGTAATGTGACCGACGGGTCATGGGCATGATGTGTGGGGACCGGGGTCCCGAAATCCAAGGATCTCATCGGGTAATGTTGTGCGATGCGACACCCAACAGTATACATGAAAAGAACCAGGATAAAATACAAACCAGGTCTTTTATTTATAAACACATCGAAAGTTTTTACAATACCAAAACGAAGGAAAGAGTCTATACATCATAGCTATGCTCTCAGCTCTAGCTATGCAAAAACCAAGTCGTCCATGCCCTTAGGGCGCTTCGCACTAGCAGCACTCAATCTCCTTATCACGGTGGTGTGCAGGGCTCCGACTCAGTCTTGAACCCTGATGAGGGTAAGGCATCGTCGTCAGGCCCTTCGTCAGCGGTATAACCTGCAAAAACTCGTTAACTGCAAACGTGAGCATAAGGCTCAGCAAGACTGACCCATCTCACTAGACATTTGCAAGGTAAAGACTAAATATAGGTAGGAAGTAGCATAAGTAGACTCACCTACAAGTGGATCCTTGTAGTCATGTTTTAAGTAGCAAATGACATTTCTCAGGAACGGCACATCATAGACTCCACAATCACACAAGAAACGCTTTGCCAATGGTATGACATGCCCGAAGCACATAATGCTATTACAGGTCAAGTGTTTGGGAATTGTAAACTTTTGTTGTGTTATCTCTAAGCCACACAAGGTTGCAATACAATAGTGTAGTCATTGCAGCAATTTATAAAGTTTTAACTACTGTGGATTACTACGTCATGGCACAGTGAACAAGCGGTACTCAAATAATCGCGAGGTACGGTGATTGCAATCAGTAGACATCCGGATAACACATCACGCACACCCGTGCGTAAGAAGCGTGTGGTGCTCCTAATGACATCATACGCAGTAACCTTTCACAAGAAACTCAAACGATGAACCAGTCCCACCATCTCAGTCATAAAGTCCCGCAAGGAGCGTGTTTGTGCCCGCTGGCATATTTACACCTTGCTACCCTCAACCCACCCCTATCGATAGTGGGCTATGCCTTGACACCCAAATTATCAAGTTACATCGGTTTCCTGGGTTCCATATGCCCACTATGCATCATGTACAGTTCAAACTTGTTCCAGCATGGACGCACACAGATCGGTCCTCAATCGACACAAGCAGGGCTACGCACATGATACCATGTCTCGCTGCATCCTATCCCACTGCTCGGTCTCTAATTCATATTCATAAACCATTCCATGATCAAATTCATCCCTTGTGATAAAATCCTATCTCGCGAGTAGATTCCAACTACTCGACTTCTACCGAAATCCTGAAAACATTAGCATGGCATTTTCTACTCGTAGAGCTGTAGACCTAACCAATACTCCATGGGATTTGTGGGTCATGCAAGTGGAGTAACAAGCACCTTAGCCCTAATTCACAAAATTCACCCTAGACATAAATATACAAATCAAAACTCTGCAAGAGCACTTAAATGCAAACCGGGGCTTGCCTTGGGCTACGACTACATAAATGTCAAGAGTTAGAGCTTGACCTTCCTCCAGAGAATCCGCCATGGAAATTTCAAGATTGAACTCGTCATCTCCTTCAAGCGAAGATCCTCGTAGGTCACCTCCGTCACGATTCCTATCGGCATGATTATGCATATAAGTGAAATGCAGTTTAGTAATTAACAATTGAAATGGCGTACTCAAAAACAAGGACGAGTAGCTCATGTGGAAATGCTAGACTTGGTGGTGTATCGATGACCAGGAGAGATCCAAGTGAAGCATAGTAAGATTAAGGCACGAGGGAACTATGTGATGAAGAGGATTGCAACTCAGGGTTCCATTAATGAAGTTGCATAAACTTAAGAACGAATAAACCTATTTAGCAATGAGAGGTGATGGCCAAGAGGTCATGGTAACACGAGTGAAAGCTGAGTGAGTAACTCGACTCAAGCAATGAGATTTTCCAGAGGATAGTTATGGCATGCAGAAAGACAAAATTGTCTCACCAGGGACTCCCACACAAGCAGATCCATCAACATTTCAAGTTGTACACCCTTCTGGTCCTTGCAGATTCCTGGGTTAACTTTGAGGTCGAGCTGATGTTTGTCAACGTTGTTGGGGAGGTGGTGCATTGATCCACAAGGACTTTGAGCTACTAGAGGCAGAACCTTTGTGGTTGGGCACAATAGGACTCCGAGAGTTTACGGTGAACTACGACGACCACTTACGCCCGATTAGAGCTCAATGGACAATTGACCAGGTGGAACATCATTTGATGGACTCGAGGGCGTGCAATAGCCATAGCAGTACCCAGCTTGGCTCAAAAGGTGATATCGATGATCATAGGATGAACAGAGGCAAAATTAAGAACCCACAGCGGAACAAACAGTCGGATGGGTTTCCGAAGAAGCTTACCATGGGCAGCTACCACCATGTTCAACTGGCAAGAATGGCAGTGAGGTTGGATCCATTTGATTGATGTGTGGAGTCAGCAGAATATGGTGTAAGCGTGCGGACTGAGACGTTGCGCAACAAACAATGGAAGCAAGGTTGCTCCATGCTTTGGAGACCACCCGTCGAACACCTGGCAAGCGTTGGGGCCGGGAGGTTCATGCCCTTGCAATGGCGGCGCTGGATGGCAGGGCACCATAGGCGAGTGCTCGCATAGGGACGGCGTAGCAGCAGTGTGTTGCGACAGTGCGAGCAAGCGCAGTGCAGAGGCTTGCGGCTGTGACTGAGCGCTGTAGAGGAGGCGCATGGCATCGAGCAGTGCTGTATGCGCGTAGGGAAACAAAACAGATAAACGTGCGCTGCCGCGCACTAGGTGATGTGGGGCAGGCTTGTGCGTGGATGAGGCGGAGTGGCGGAGCAGAGCATTGTGAGGATAGAGAGAGAGAGAGAGAGACGAACAGAGACTAGCGCAACACTACGATGAGGGAAACACACATCAATGAGGGCGTGCTGGCAGCGCGGCTAGCGCAGAAGAAGCAGGACGCGAGCGCATCAGCGACAGGGAGCAACGCTGCCACGACGGAAACCAGGAGTGGGGTGCGTGGGGGCGGTGTTGTGGTGGGGGTGTGGCTCCTCGGCGAGGACAAGGAGCGTGCGACGTCAAGGAGGCGAGAAGGCATGGTGATGGGATGGAGCGCGCATGAGGAAACATGTTGCGGAAAGAGGGAGCAGATGAAGAGTACCTGGACGGCAGTGGCTGCGTGCTCAACTGGCGTCCTGGTGAGGGGTCACATCGACCGGTGCTGACACTCGTGCAAAGGCGCAACGTAGAGCGCGCATGACCGGAGATGACCGGGGCGACCAGGAGGCCGACACCGTAGTGGAGCGCTGCAAGGGTGCGGTGCACCGTGCCCCGTCGGAGCTTGAAGAGGCGGCGGCGAGCTGGGGCGCTGTGGAAATCGCGCGCGAGCGGAAGGCACCTCGTTACGGCAGCATGACGCTCGGGCGTGGGGCGACCTGGGCGCTGTCGACCGTGTTCTAGCGGGCGCGATTGGCAGCGCGCAGGGGGCAAGGCCGTGAGGCGGCGTGGTGGAGAAGTGCAACACATCGAATCAGGGAGCAGAAAAGAGTGAGCTTGCAAGGGAAGCCGGAAGAAAGAGGAACGACTGGCACGTAGAAGAAACAAAATTGAGTTTCTGTAACTGGGGATAAGTATGACATGTGGGCCCCACCATTTGATATTATCCCCTTTTCTTTTCTTCTAAATTATATTTCTACTAGCAAAAGACTCCTAAAGTATTGGAAATTAAGGTGGGGTTACCAAATGAATGTGCGGAATCTAATTGTGTTCTTTATTTTTAGCATTGGACACATTTGATTTTTTTTAGTGGCTGAGGTGACAACGTGGGTCTAGGGGCGACGTGGAATTGCGGGGAAAAGGCGATGTCACCAAGGGCGGAAGGAAAAGTGTGCGGTGTTTAGATACAAGGATGACGCGTCATGATGCGTCACTGGCTCTTGATAAGTACAAGACGAAGAGGAAACCAAATGTCATTTGGTGAGGGGTGACTAGTTGGCCACCCAAAAAGTGGGCCCCGCCCAAGATATTATCCTCTCAGGACCATGTGAACAAATATGACAGAAGCTCCCACAGATACTACACTTCCTCAATGTATTGGGGAACTCCATGATGTTGCTTATGGTGAGGTTAAACTGGAATTCGAAGTAACACTCAATGCTTTAACAGTTTATGTGACATCTTCCAGATAATGCTTGAAGTTTTGAATAATTTCCCATTTTCGTGATCATTGGTTAACTAACATGATTTCATGTGAATTTGAATTGCCAATCCACTTTTTAAAATTTTTAAGTTCGTAATTTTGCATTCTTGTTCTTCTCAAATGCGGGCTTTTACAGCCCTTCCCCCCTTAAAAGAATCTTGTCCCGAGATTCTAGTGTGTAGAACAATGAAAACGAGTAGGGGACGATTGGTAAAATAGGGGCATCGACTAAGGAACAATGACAATGTACTTAAAGACTTGGGTTCAGCGAGGTAGTGACTATCTTGATGCACTCTGCGGGATTCTAAGGTTTTCTTTTGGTGACTCGAGTCTCTGGGTTGATAATCTTGATAGGGTGCTCAACATGGCGATATCACTTTGTAAAACTTTTGCATTTTTCACTGAATTTCTCTCCGTCTACTTTTACACTGATATGATATCTGGTTCTGTCCTAGTCTTGACTTGAAGAATCCACACTTCCTCTTTGCTCCTCTATATCACCTTGAGATCCTCAAACTAACTTTGCATCAATACTAGGTTGCTTGCTTTGTTTTGCACAAGTCCTTATAGACTTAACACAATATTTTCCACACGTGAGTTAAGACGGTTTGCGAGGTTACTTGAAGAATCAATAACCTCATCTTGTTTTAAGTCAACCATAGGATCCCTTTGCTAGACTATAAGAGTAATTAAAGTGTCAACGCTCTTATGTGATCAAAACGGCAAGGTCAGTATCAGTATGGTGACTCCAAGGCTTTGGGGTATATCAACATCACCCCAATTAGAAATTAAGGACGCACTCTCTTTATGGTGACATACGAGGATTTAAAGATTTGGTTCCTCATATGTTTCCAACACAGCAAAGAACTCAATCATATGGTAACTATAAGGTTATCAGTCTATCAAGGTTACCATATACCAACTCAAGAACTTAGATGGACTCCAAGGAGTTTTGCGAGGTTAACAATCGAATGGTACCCTTGCGAGTAAGGAGAATCATGAATATTACAAAGTTCACTAATCATCTAACCGATGATCAAACGATGAAGGATATTGTTATGTCAACAATCAGGGTCCTTGAACCTAAACAAGTTAAGGATGAATGTTCAAGTGTTTGTGTAGTTGCAAAGGAGGTTGAGTAATCAGCTTCCCAGGTATTACTCAATGAAATCGAATCATTTCATGAAGGTGGTAAAATGCTTCTAGTCTTTAGACACCACAGCATAGTTTGAATGGAGACACACAGTCTTGCTCTAAAATTTTAGTATTTCTCCTACATTCTATCATTGGTGCTTCGTTGGTAATGATGCTTCATGATGCATCACATGTTGTATGGTACAATGCATATGCATATGGTATGGTGCAAATAGTGCATATGTTTGGTGCATCCAAGGTTGTTGCACATGATGGTTTGTGCAAATATTTCAATCTTACAATATGTATCGTGCATCATCTTTTAGAATTTGAGCAAGACCAATTGAAATATACACATAAAACTCAGTTGCTATATGATGATTTGCATGGTTTGAATACCGTGATCGTGAAAGACACTTAGCAAGGTGATGTATCTTCCATGACTCGACCACAACCAAGGAATTCACGTTTTAAGACCATTGACAAGGAATGTGGGAAGTATATCACGTTATCTTAACCCTTCGAAAGCTTGTAAGTGTTCTATCCACTTAATTATATCTTCACTTAAGTCTTGGAGGTGCCTGCTGACTTGAGGAGTAACTTTAATGGAAGAAGATAACTAACTAATGTGTGTCAAATTGTATCACTAGACTCCTCGTCGAGGTTACTAGTGTTGTCTCTAATGATGCTTCACTTAACCTTTGCTTTGATCAGGCAAGTGGAATTGATATCCTTCTCGATCACCTTAGGGGAGTTGAAGTTACACTCTTTCGTGATAAGTCACCATTGTGATTGGAGTTGAATTGTCTTGAAGTTGTAAACCCATTTGATCATCTTGTTGTTGACACGTCTCAATGTAACAAAGGTTGATGATTGAATACTACAATTACTTGAGTGCACACCTTTCCCCTTAAAGTTTCGAACCAGGATATTGAAAACATATCCCAAACAATCCTTATGGGAGGATGAGATACAACTCGAGTAATTGCAACCTGCTCTCAAAGTCATCACCAGAGGTGACTTGGCAAGTCACATAAATAAGACACTAGCATGACCATCCAAGGAAAAGAGCTTTGAATGTGTTAAGCACTCTATTCCACTGGTAAATAGTTGAGTCACAACTCTTGGTTTGTTACGACCCACCTTGAGTTGAAAACAAGAACTGAATGCCTAACAAAACCTAAATGTCCCAAACTGACTAAGCTGCTGTTGACCAACGATCAGCCTGGACGCAAACTCGATTTTTTTTATCCCGTTAATGGCAAAATGAGATCTTGAGGTGAATAATGAAGTTACAGTACACTTCAAGGCCTTTCTACAAAGTATTTGTATGGTACTAGGTGATTTCTGGCTGAGGAGATACGGTTTGACAAAGTTGATATATCTTCTGAAGAATTCTGCAGCATCCCAGTGGTATATACCCATTTGATCCTATTATTTCTCACTTCTCTTATCCAACTTCGACCAAACTCACAACTACAAATTTGTAGTTTAACTCCTAAACTTTGTATACAAGTGATGCATAACTTTTGGTGACTCTTATTTTGGAAACATGAGCACTGTGCAGCAATATACAGAAACACTGTTCAGATTGCGTGTGGCCGGACAGTTTCTGCAATTTCCAGACCTTCACCCACTTAAAAAGGAATTCTGATCTTGAGTTGAATAGACGACTTGTAGAGGACTTCCAAAGATTTCCAAAAAGTATACATTGGCCCTCGTAGCACATCTGGTTGAGGACATATGAATTTTTAAAGTTCAATTATGTTCCCAGATTGTTAATGAAATTTTGATAGAAACTCCTTCGTTTATTTGCTGATTTTGTCCACAGTTTTTAGATAGATAAAAATCAATATTTATAGAAACAATTTATTACAAACTTTTTATATACATCCTCAGTATTACAGAAATGCATTACATGAGGTCATACGACGATCTACTAAGAGCTATGATCAAAACGGTAACAGTAACAAGAACTGTCCAAATTCTGAGCTGACATCTTTGACTATACTTTGATTTAGACCCTGTTATTGCGTGTTTTAGCCTTAGTGTCGAATAGAAACTTGTTAGAGGACTCCTTAGTATTTTCAGATATGTATATATATTCCTTTGTTGCTGTTCGTATTTAGGACTTATGTCTGTTCAAAGTTCACAGTTTTCATGGTTGGTTCAGGTAGCACATATACTCTTGTTCCAGTTTTTAACTCAAGTTTATAATTACTTCTGATCTGAACTTTGGAACAATGAATTAAAACATTTTAGCATAGATTCTTCCCTTTCTGAAATGAATCACAATGGCCTAGAAGATTTTTCTATGAAGAGATATGGCAAAAATACAGCTGCTGGTTCACATAGTTTCAGAACAGCAGGATTTATGATTATGGTGCACTTTCATCATCTTAGAAATGTCTTTTGGCTTGGAGGTCAACAGAAAACTTATAAAATACTTTTCAATCTTTCCAAAAAGTATTCATTTTCCTCCATAGCTATTCTGGTTGAAGATATATTGAATTTTGCAATGTGACATTGCTACCAGAAGTCTAAGAAAATTCTGACAGGACTAATTTGTTTAGGACTGATTTTATCTATGATTTTCAGATAGATAAACTTAAAATTTGACAGCAAGTTGCATTACAAACTTCTTTTACATGTCGTTAGCTTTCCGTGAATGTATCATATGAAGTCATATCAGGATTCAATAAAGAGTTATGGTCAAAAGAGTAAAGGTTTCAGAAGCTGTTTTCAGATTCTGTCCAGCCTCAACAGAGTTTAGAAATTTGAACTTTAGGATGGTTTAGAGATGGATTCTGATCTGGAGATGAATAGAAAAGTTTTAGAAGACTTTCACATATTCCCATCCATTTAAAGTACACCTCTATTAGATAAATAATCTAGGAGATATGGCTTTTGGAAGTCAGGTCAAATTCTGCTCGAAAACGGAACTCATCGACTTTGAACTACATGAGTTGGAAACAAACTAAAATTCTGAAACCTAGTTCAAAATTAGAGCTTCATAACTAGCATTTGCTTTACATCTTGATCTCTGTCGTAGCGTTGAATTAACTGGTAGAGGACTTTTCGACCTTTCCAATACATATAGCATACCCCTATGTTTATTGCTATTTAACAAGGACTGCACCCCGGTGAAGTTGAGCTAACTTCTGCTAGAAACAAAGAATCTTGGTTCTATACCTTCCTCGACCCGATAACCAATGACACAAGTCCAAACATACCAGCAACTGATAGTCGGACCTCAAACACAATGCATACCTTCTGTCGGGGGGATGGTCAAGTATCAAATGTGATACTGACGGTACTACGTGCCTCGACGAAATAAAAATTCTAACCGGTATATCCGGATGCGTCTATAGGTGACTCTAGTATCGATCACTTGCAAAACGTGTTCTACACGGGTCGCTACCATAGTTAGTGTAACCGTAAAAGACACACAATCCCAATTCACTCAATCACGCCTCAAGGGCGGCCAATGGGAAGCACGACAGGCAGTCATAATAATATAGTTGAAATTAAATGCATACGACTCTAGTGTGAGTCGCCCTCGAGCGAAATCATGTCTCGAGGTACATGGTTTTACTACATCTGTACAGCAAAGACTCCTGCACAAACCGGATTATATACGCTCGGGCATGCGTGTTTCGCATGCTCTCCTAGAACATAAATAATTCTAGAGAAGCATACTATCGGGCTATCCACCACCTAACAACGGCTCCCACTAATTTTGAAGCACGCTGGGGTACCGCGTGTCATATGTTCTCAGAAACATGGAGAGTTTTAGAGACTCATATTGACTTTCCGTGCTAAGCCACAGAAACAATCACATACCACATCTCGTATGGAAGAGTTTGCCGAGATTGATCCACTCTCGATGGCGTACCTTACCTCTTATCTGACGTTGGAGCGTCGTTACAAAAGTAGTAACAAGTATGTTAGCTTACCACCTTTATATCTTATACTAGTAATACTCCTTATATGGGCATATAGCTAATTCCTCACTTTCCTAAGTGTTTGAAAATATGCTCTTTTCAAGCACACTATTCCCAACGATGTTCTGATACCATGCTGTGGGGACCGGGGTCCCGACATCCAAGGATCTCATCGGGTGGTGTCGTGCGATGCAACACCCAACAATATACATGAAAAGAACCAGAATAAAATGCAAACCAAGTCTTTTATTTATAAACACAGTGAAAGTTTTTACAATACTAAACGAAGGAAAGAGTCTATACATCATAGCTACGCTCTCAGCTCTAGCTATGCAAAAGCCAAGTCGTCCATGCCCTTAGGACACTTCGCACTAGCAACACTCACTCAACTTATCACGGCAGCGTACAGGGCTCCCACTCAGCCATGAACCATGATGAGGGTAAGGTGTCGTCGTCAGGCCCTTCATGAATAGTACAACCTGCAAAAACTCGTTAACTGCAAACGTGAGCATAAGGCTCAGCAAGACTGACCCCTCTCACTAGACATATGCACGGTAAAGACTAAACATAGGTAGGAAATGGCATAAGTATACTCGCCTACAAGTGGATCCTTATAGTCATGTTTTAAGTAGCAAATGACATTCTTCCGGCACGGCACATCATAGACTCCACAATCAAACAAGAAACACATTGCCGATGATATGACATGACCAAAGCACATAATGCTATTACAGGTTAAGTGTTTGGAAACTGTAAACTTTAATTGTGTTATCTCTAAGCCACACAAGGTTGCAATACAATATTGTAGTCATTGTAGCAATTTATAATGTTTTAACTACTGTGGATTACTACGTCACGGCGCAATGAACAAGCGATACTCAAATAACCGCGAGGGACGGTGATTGCAATCAATAGACAACCGGATAACACGTCATGCACACTCATGCGTAAGAAGCGTGCAGTGCTCCTCACGATGTCAAAGGCAACAACCATTCACAAGAAACTCAAACGCCAAACCGGTCCCACCATCGCAGGCATAAGGTCCCCACACAGAGCGTGTATGTGCCCGTCGACTGATTTACCCCTTGCTACCCTCAACCCACCCCTATCGATAGTGGGCTATGCCTCGAAACCCAAATTATCAAGTTACATCGGTTTCTTGGGTTCCATAAGCCCAGTATGCATCCGGTATAGTTCAAACTTGTCGAGCAGGGCCGCACACCGATCAGTCCTCAATCGACGCAAGCAGGGCTATGCACGTGAGACCACATCTCA
This sequence comes from Tuctoria greenei, assembly GCA_036927565.1. Lineage (NCBI taxonomy): Eukaryota > Viridiplantae > Streptophyta > Magnoliopsida > Poales > Poaceae > Tuctoria > Tuctoria greenei. The sequence continues at coordinate 169,296,190 of JAYESD010000003.1, forward strand.
CCGCATCCTATCCCACTGCTCGGTCTCCAATTCATATTCATGAACCATTCTGTGATAAAATTCATCCTGTGTGATAAAATCCTATCTCGTGAGTAGATTCCAGCTGCTCGACTTCTGCCGGAATCCTAAAAACATTATCATGGCATTTTCTACTCGTAGAGCTGTAGACCTAACCATTACTCCATGTGATTTGTGGGTCATGCAAGTGGAGTAACAAGCACTTTAGCCCTAATACACAAAATTCACCCTATACATAAAAGACAGAAATCAAAACTTTGCCAAAGCACTTAAATGCAACCCAGGGCTTGCCTTGGGCTGCGACTACATAAATGTCAAGAGTTAGAGCTTGATCTTCCTCCAGAGAATCCGCCATGGAAATTTCAATATTGAACTCCTCGTCTCCTTCAAGCGAAGATCCTCGTCGGTCACCTCCGTCACGATTCCTATCGACATGATTATGCATATAAGTGAAATACAGTTTAGTAATTAACAATTGAAATGGTGTACGCGAAAAGATGGACAACTAGCTCATGTGGAAATGTTGGACTTGGTGGTGTATCGACGACCAAGAGAGATCAAAGTGAAGCATAGCTAGATGAAGGCACGAGGGAACTATGTGAAGAAGAAGATTGCAACTCAGGATTCAGTTAATAAAGTTTCATAAACATAAGAAGGAATAAACCTAGTTAGCAAGGAGAGGTGAGGGCCAAGAGGTTATGGTAACACGAGTGAAAGCTTAGTGAGTAACTCGACTCAAGCAATGAGATTTCCCTGAGGATAGTTATGGCGTGCAGAAAGAGAAAATCGTCTCACTAGGGACTCCCACACAAGAAGATCCAAAACTGGTCATCAACATTTCAAGTTGTACACCCTTCTGGTCCTTGCAGATTCCCTGGTTAACTCTGAGGTGGAGCTGATGTTTGTCGACGTTGTTGGGGAGGTGGTTCATTGACCCACAAGGAATTTGAGCTACTAGAGACAAAACCAATGTGGTTGGGCACAACAGGGCTCCGAGAGTTGACAGTGAACTGCGACGACCACTTAGGCTCAACTGGAGCTCAATGGACAATTGACCAGGTGGAACGTCATTTGATGGACTCGAGGGCGTGCAATAGCCATAGCAGTACCCAGCTTGGCTCAAAAGGTGATGTATCGATGATCATTGGAGGAACAGAGGCAAAATGAAGAACCCACAGCGGAACAAACAATCATATGAGTTTTTCAAGAAGCTTACCATGGGCAGCTACCGCCGTGTTCAACTGGCAAGAATGGTAGTGAGGTTGGAGCCATTTGCTTGATGGGTGGAGTCACAAGAATAAGGCGTGCGTGTGCGGACTGAGACGTTGTGCAACAAACAGTGGCAGCAAGGTTGCTCCATGCTTTGGAGACCACCCGTCGAACACCTGGCTAGCGTCGAGGTCGGGAGGTTCATGCCCTTGCAATGGAGGCGCTGGATGGCAGGGCACCATAGGCGAGTGCTCGCATAGGGACGGCATAGCAGCGGTGCATTGCAACAGCGTGAGCAAGCGCGGCATAGGGGCTTGTGGCCGTGACCGTGAGTGCAGAAGAGGAGGCGCAAGGCGTCGGGCAGCGCCCTATGTGCATATGGGAATAGAATTGATGAACGCGCGCTGCCGCACACTAGGTGATGTGGGGCAGGCATGCACGTGGATGAGGCGAGCGGTGGAGCAGAGCACCGTGAGGACAGAGAGAGACAAACAGAGACTAGCGCTACGCGACGACGAGGGAAACATACGTCGACGAGGGTGTGCCGGCAGCGTGGCTGGTGCACAAGAAGCAGGACGCGAGCGCATCAGTGATGGGGTGTAACGCGGCCGTGTCGGAAACCAGGATTGGGGCGCATGGGAGCGGCGTTGTCGTGGGGGTGTGGGTCCTCGGCAAGGACAAGGAGCGCGCGACGCAAGGAGGCGAGAAGGCGCGACAACAGGATGTAGCGCGCGTGGGGAAACCTGTTGGGGAAATAGGGAGCAGAGGATGAGTACCTGGACAGCGGTGGCTGCATGCTCGGCCGGCGTCCTGGAGAGGGGGCACGGCAGCCAGCGCTAACGCTCGTGCAAAGGCGCAACATAGAGCGCGCATGACCGGAGATGAACGGGGTGATCAGGAGGCCGGAGCCGAAGTGGAGGGGCGCCAGGGCGCGGTGCGCGGGGCCCCATCAGGGCTTGAAGAGGCGGCGGCGAGTTGGGGCGCCGTGGCAATCGCACGCGGGCGGAAGGCACCTCGTTGCGGCAGCGCGACGCTCGGGCGTGGGGCAACCTGGGCGCTGTCGGCCGTGCGCTAGCGGGCGCGATTGGCGGCGAGGAATGGCAGCGTGCAGGGGGCAAGGCCGGGAGGTGGCGAGGTGGAGAAGTGCAGCGTGGCAGATCGGGGAGCAGAGAAGAGCGAGCTTGCAGGGGAAGCCGGAAGACAGAGGAACGAGTGGCGCGTAGAGGAAACAAAATTGAGTTTTTGTAACTGGGGATAAGTATGACATGTGGGCCCCACCACTTGATATTATCCCTTTTTCTTTTCTTCTAAATTAGAATTCTACTAGCAAAAGACTCCAAAAGTATTGGAAAATGAGGCGGGGTGACCAAATGAATGTGGGAAATCTAATTGTGTTCTTTATTTTTAGCATTGGACACATTCTATCTTTTTTGAGCGGCTGAGGTGACAGCGTGGGGCTAGGGGCGACGTGGACTTGGTAGGGAAAAAACTCTCGCTCCAAGGGCGGAAGGAAAAGTGTGTGGTGTTCAGATACAAGGACGATGCATCATGATGCGTCGCTGGCTCTTGATAAGTACAAGCCAAAGATGAAACCAAATGTCGTTTGGTGGGAGATGACTGAGCCGGAAACTCCACCATGTTGAGGTTAAACTGGAATTTGAAGTAACACTCAAAGATTTACCAGTTTATGTGACATCTTCCAGATAATGCTTGAAGTTTTTAACAATTTCCCATTTTCGTGATCATTGGTTAACTAACATGATTTCATGTGAATATGAATTGCCAATTCCACTTGTTAAATTTTTAAGTTCGCAATTTCGCATTCTTGTTCTTTTCGAATGCAGGCTTTTACATGATGGAGGTTCCTTAGTCACTAAAAGGGGATCAAATCACATACTTATGGGTAAAGTGGTACAACCTCTGCAGAGTGTTAAAACTAACGTGATAGCCATGCTCCCGATTAGAGCGCCTGGATCCTCACATGATTAGAGTGGAACTTTCGAATTGTAATGGTTTGGTTATGAATATGGATTGGGTTGTGATATATGAATATGGTTGATGATGATGGTAAGAAAATTGTATATAGATGTGATATGATAGAAAATGATGGCGTTGGACTCATAATTGGGAATTATTTGGGATATGATGGGATTAATTCACATACACATTGTAAGATACTTTTCATATGTTTTAATTGTACTTTTTAGCAAATAGTCATTATTTATTATCATTCCTTGTTTAAGCTACATGTCATTATTTTCCCACACTTGGTGAGTACAACATGTGCTCACCCTTGCAATTCCCCCACCAGCAGTTTCAGGTGATATTTGAGAGTACCCTGAGGATAATGCCGAGTTCTAGGTTGTGTACTGCCGTCGACTTGCTTGTGGATATGCTTGGAGCCGTGCTATTCCATTTGTTTAGTTTGCTTAGCTTAATGTTTAGATTATTTTTCCGCTATAGTACTATCAATAATAATGATCATTAGAGTTGTAATTTGAGAATTATTTGAATCTTGTAATAAAAAGTACTTATTTACTAGTTCATGTTGTGATAATTTTCTATATATCATTTATGATGCACTCGTGTATGTGTGTTGAACATCCTGGGCACACATATGTGCCGCACTTGGTTCTTTTTCGGAACTGGGTGTCACAAATTGGTATCAGAGCCACAGGTTGATCGTAGGACACAACCTAGATAGAATAAACACTTTAGAGAACATAGGGGCACTTAGGAGTAGCTGAGGTTTCTTTGGTGTGTTGATTGCGATGTAATTATTGCTTGTGTGCTTAATAGAGGATTGTGAGATGCTTCGGCATTTGCCATATCCATATAGGCTTATGTAGGTAGTTGCTTAGTTTCATATTCATCGATGCACAAAGTTGGAGATTCGTTCTATCTCTCTTTCCTATCCCGCTCAACCTCTACTTCAATGGAAGATGGACACAACTAGAAGATTCACTGTCCCAGACGAAGTTGTACGAAAGATGAGGACAAAGATAGAATGTCCAAGAGTAAGTCTTAAAATAAGGGGGGGGGGGGTAGAATTCCTCGCATACCTTATTGTTTTGGATTCATAAGGATCGGACATAATACTTGGTATGGACCGGCTATGGAAGCACAATGGGATAAATCAGTGAGCCACAAGGACAACGCAAATAAAAAATGATGAAGGGGTTAGTATCAGAGTTGATGCATCACAACAAATGTCGAAGATAACAAATCATCAAGGACTAGTCCAACGTAGTGAAGTGCATAATTGAGTTGCTAACAAGGGAAAAGCTTTTCAAATGGATTATACCTTGTCAGTACGATATTGAAGAACTGGAGAAGAGATTTATAACTGCACCGATGTTGGTATTACTAGACGTGAGCAAGAAGGTTGAATTTATACTATGCATCAAGACAAGGACTTGGATGTGTGCTCATGCAAGAAGGTCAATTGGTAGCCTATGCATCGAGACAATTGAAGAAACATGAGAAGAATTATTCTACGCATGATCTCAAACTTGCAGTCGTGGTGCATGACTTGAAGATATGGAGGCACTACATTCTTGGTCATAGGTGTGAAATTTATACGGATCACAAGAGTCTCAAGTACATTTTCACACAAACGGACTTGACTTTGAGGCAACGAAGATGGTTGGAGCTCATCAAGGATTATGATGTGGGAATCAACTATCACCCAGGGAAGGCTAATGTAGTGGCCGATGCTTTAAGTCAGAAAGGAGTAAGACACCAACTCACGGTTCGAGAGTTGCCATCCAAGCTATGCAAGGAGTTTGAACGGTTGAATCTTGGATTTGTGAACAAGATGGGAAAAATGTCGTTAAACCCCACATTGGAACAAGAAATCTGAGAAGGTAAAACAAAGGATGAGTAAATCCAAGAAATCAAAAAGACCCAAGAAGGGAGAGAATTCAGATTTCATGAGGATGATCATGGTACTCTATGGCTTGGGAAGAGGATTGTTGTGCCTAATGTAAAGTAAATTTGCGAGATGATATTAAAGGAGGCACATGACTCGCCTTACTCTATCCATCCTGGCTGTAGAAAGATGTACAAGGAGTTGAAGACATGTTATTGATGGGATGGCATGAAAAGGGACATAGCTGAATGCATTACATTATGTGATGTGTGCCAAAGAGTGAAGGCGGACCACCAAAGGCCAGCTGGACTATTGCAGCCATTGAAGATTTCGGAAAGGAAGTGGGAAGAAGTTGGTATGGATCTCATAGTTAGTTTACCTCGCACTTCATCGGGATATGATTCAATATGGGTTATTGTGGATCGGTTGACCAAGTCTACGCACTTTATTCCTGTCAAGACTAGCTATAGTGGAGCAAAATTGGCAGAATTGTATATGGGATGAATAGTGTGTTTGCATGGAGTACCAAAGAAAATAGTGTCCGATAGAGGTTCTCAATTTACCTCAAGGTTCTGGCAAAAGTTGGACGAATCTATGGGAACCCAATTGAATTTCATTTCTGCATATCACCCCCAAACGGATGAACAAACTGAGAGGACAAATCAGATATTAAAAGACATGCTAAGACCTTGTGCGCTAAAGTATGGAGGAAGTTGGGAAAAAAGTCTGCCATATGCTGAATTCTCCTACAACAACAGTTACCAAGCAAGAATGAAGATGTCGCCATATCAAGCATTGTATGGGAGAAGATGTAGAACACCCTTGTTTTGGAATGAGACAGGAGAAACTCAAGTATTTGGACCTGATGTAATACATGATACCGAAAAGCAAGTTCAAACGATCCGCGAGAATTTAAGGGCTGCCCAATCAAGACAAAAAGGCTATGAGGGTAATAGGCGGAGAAACCACCTCAAAGTATCCCTATGCGAGGTCATAAGCAATTTAATGTCAAAAGCAAGTTGGCACCTTGCTATATTGGACCATTCAATATTTTGGACAAACGTGGAGAAGTGGCATATATGTTGGAGATGCCAGCACATGTTTCTCATGTTCGCGATATGTTCCACGTTTCTCAGCTCAAGAAATGCTTAAGAGTATTAGACGAACAAGTGCCAATGGAAGAATTGAATTAGAAGCAGATATGACTTATGCGGAGCAACCAGTCAAAATTTCGGAAACCAAGGAGACGGACACAAGGAACAAGGTGATTCGATGGTGCAAAGTACAATAGAAGCATCATGTAGAATCGGAAGCAACATGGGAGCTAGAAGATGACCTCAAGAGAAGAATTTCCCTATTGCTTTCCTTCTACCTCGAATCTCGAGGGCGAGATTATTTCAAGGGGGGTATGTCTGTAACACCCTCATTTTCATCCATCATGCATTGCATACATTCTTATACATGTTTAACATTAAGCAACACAAAAAGGAACATGTTTAAAATGAATTAGAACCAAAATAACAACTTAAAACCTGTATTAGTGCAAACTTGTCCAGACTGGACCCCGGACTACTCCAATTTTCCTTCTGTTGTTTTCCGGACTTATTCGTCTTTTGCTGTGGATTAGTCCGAAAATGTTTCTATTGTTTTCTGAACTTGTCCATTCTCGAGTACGAACTAGTCCGATCTTCCCTACTGGAACTTTTCGGAGTTGTCCGATAATTCCTCAATTTGGTCCGGTTTGTGAAAATTGGACAAACCTCCAAACTTGTCCGACCCCGTACTGAACTTGTCCGTTTTACTTTCTGGACCAGTTCAGACTTGTTCAGACAATCATCGAACTTGTCCATTCTAGTCTATGTACCCGATCGGACTTGTCCGTCCCTTAGCGGACTAGTTTCGTGTGCTCGACTCTGATTCTATTTTCCTCCACAACAAGTTATTGGGTAATTGTAACACCCTCATTTTCATCCATCATGCATTGCATACATTCATAAACATGTTTAATATTAAGGAACATAAAAAGAAAAATTCTAAAATGAATTAGGAGCAAAACAACACTTAAAAGTCTGTATAAGTACGGACTTGTCAGGTTTGTACCCCGGACTAATCCGGTTTCCCCCTCTGATGCCCCTCCGGACTTGTCCGTTTTCGCTGCGGACTAGTCTGATTAAGTCTCTGATTCATTTCAGACTTGTCCGTGATTGAGTGCGTACTAGTCTGATCTCTTGATGGGTTTTCAAATAAGTTGTCAAATCCTCGAACTTGTCCGATCTATGCCGGACTTGTCCGTTTTGCTTTCTGGACAAGACCGGACTTGTCCAGACCTCCTACCGGGCTTGTTCATTTTCGTCTCTGTCCAACATCAGACTAGTGCAACCCTCTAGCAGACTTATCCGTTGTGGTTGACTCGGATTCAATCTTTTCCTCCACGATTTGTTATTCGGTTTCCGCCTTAATTGGGCCCAAGGGAGTCATGTATAACCTCTTTGGAGCCCATGTGGGACCCCTACACAGCCTCTACCACCTTGAACACGAAATCCATCAAACTCTACCACCTCCACCCCTATATAAACAACCCAACACCCCAGTTTTACATCTCTTTGCCACAATTGAAAGCACCACAAACCCTAATTCGTGGGAGCCAACACCAAAGGGAGATCCAGCAGCAAGGAGGAGAAGGAGATCACGAAGAAGAATCAAGCAATCAAGATCTTCATCGAGTTTTTGTCCTTCATTACCAATTCAACCTCAACTCTTCATCACCAATCCTAGATCGTCAAGATCCAAGTGTTTTGCATCCAATTCTTAATCCTTGGATCTATAAACATGTGGTACACCCTCTACTTTCACTTTTTCACGTGAATTCAATCCAAATTCCCGTAGACCAAGAAAACCCTAATTTGCAATTCTGTCCAGGGCGGACTAGTCCGGCCCCTAAAATTGGACTTGTCCGACCTCTGCTCTGAATTTTGCTGAATTAATTCTAAATTGACTCGAATCAATTCCAAACATGTCCAAACTTGTTAAAAACTATTAGAACCACTTAGTAAACAATAATAGCAACTCATTAACAAGTTTTACCTCATAATTTCATTAATCATGCCATGACATGTCATATTGAGTACTATATGAGCATTATTTGATTGAATTGTATGATTTGCATGTTTGTCGCTCGTAATAGAAAGAGTTGTGCTAGAGGGTGCTGTCGAGGACCTCCAGTACCAGAACTTTGAAGTCTTTGACTCTAACCAAGCTCAAGAGCAAGGCAAGTGTCCTTGATCATATTGATCCTATTTTTAAATATTTTGTTTGCGAAAATGCATGCTTGTGTCAAATTGATGGGAAACCCATAATAGGTGTTTACTAGTCTTGTTTGACCATCCTTGTCGCTTGGGATATATTGTAGAGAGTCGGGAAGGGTATTTTGCCTTTTGCTTCACTCCAAATTAATTGGGATGGGAAACAACCAAATGGCTTGATCATGAATTAATGACCCTATGGATGATATGAATTGATGAACATGGATAATTGGTAACATGGGACTTGGGAGATCTAAGAAAGCATGGTTTGTGGATTGGATTGGATGTTATGGTGGTTTGCTTGCCTTAGATCTATGGACCAGTTCATGTGAGAATAAGCCAGGACTACAATGCCACCACAAGGACAAGTATGAGTGCAGCTTAGCCAATTAATTAGGAGTATTACCAGCATTGATTCAGATCATTTGGAGGAGCAGAGAATGGGAGTCGGTTGGGTTTGCAATAGTGGCGGGACTGCCCTGGGATTCGAATGGCACAAGATAGGGAACTTGGTTTAGGATGTGCTCAGTTGGAGACATCGCCACCGGTGAAACCTCAGTGGGTCTGAATATGCTGGTAGTCCGTTTGTAAAGGTTATTTTGTGATCTCTTGACCATACACCTAAGGAAGTGTAATTGGCATAAGGGAGGTTTCTTTAGTTGCCGACGGGTGACGAATCATCAACTTGTGGATAAAGTGGTACAAGCTCTGCAGAGTGTTAAAAACTATCATGATAGTCGTGCTCCCGGTTAAGAGCACCTGGAGGACCTACATGATTAGAGGGAACTTGGGATTTGAGATGGTTATGGTATTAGTACTGGTATGGTTATGGATATGGATGATGGTGATGGTAAAAATCTGGAATAATGGTACTAGACATTGAATATGGATTTGTATCATGATAATTGTGTGGGATATGATGGGATTACTTCACATAGACATAGTATAATGTTTTCTACAAGTTTTAAATGTAGTTTTCAGCAACTAGCCTTTATTTATTGTCGTCATTTGTTAAGCTACATGTCATACTTTCCACACTTGTTGAGTACGGCATGTAATCTTGCAATTCCCTCACTAATATTTTCAGGTAAGGATTGGGAGTATCATGATGATAATGCGGAGTACTAGGTTGTGTGCTGCTGTCGACTTGCCTGTGGTTGCTTGGAGCCGCGCTACCCTTTATGCTCAGTTTGCTTAATTAGATTATTTCCGCTATAGTAGTATTATCGTTAATGATCATTAGAGTTGTAATTTGAGGATTATTTGAATATTGTAATAAAAGTCCTTATTTAATAATTTGAGCTGTGGTAATTATCTGTTTATCATTTGTGAATCACTTGTGTATGTGTGTTAAACATCCTTGGCACACATATACTGCACTTGGTTCATTTTTCGAAACCGGGTATCACAAATTGGTACAGAGCCACAGGTTGAGCGTAGGACGCAGCCTAGATAGAATTGACACTTTAGAGCACATAGCAGCACTTAGGAAGCGTTGTGATTTGTTTGGAGTGTTGATTGCTATGTAATGTTGCTTGTGTGATTAGTAGAAGGATTGTGGGATGCTTTAGCGTTGCCACATCCACATAGGTTTGTATAGCTAGTTGTTTAGTTTCATATCCCTTGATGCATATAGTTGGAAACTCGTTCTATCTCTCCTTTCTATCTCGCTCAACCTCTACTTCAATTGAAGAAGGACACAACTAGAAGATTCACTGTCTCAGACGAAGCTGTACGGAAGATGAGAAACAAATATAGTATGTCCAAGAGTAAGCTCTAAAATAAGGGGGTATAATTCCTCGCTAACCTCATTGATTTGGAATCACAAGGATTGAACAAGAGGGGATGTTCCTAGTTTGGAAGTTGACCAACGAGGACGTCGGTGTTCTAAGGGGGGGTGGATTGGCTACAGAAGCACGATGGAGTAATTCAGTGTGCCACCAAGATCGTGCAATTGACAAATGATGAAGGATTCAACCTTGAAATTAAAGCATCACAGTAAACATCGAAGTACATAATGCGACATATTATGCAACATAATCAGCAACGTGTGCAGCAATGTTCAAGAACTTGCACTATGTGATGTAAGCCAATGAGTCAAAGCTGAACATCAAAGGTCAGCTGGATTATTATAGCCATTGAAGATTTCATAATGGAAGTGGGAATAAATCGGTATGGACTTCATAGTTGGATTACCGCGAACCCAGTCTGGCTATGACTCCATATGAGTTATTGTGGATCAGTTGACCAAATCAGCTCATTTCATTCCTGTCAAGACCAAGTATACCGTTGTACAGTTAGCAGAATTGTACAGAAAATTGTATGCCGACATGGAGTACCCAAAAAATGAGGTCCAAATACTTGGTTCATGCAGACCTCATGTGCTGCAAGAAGCTGAAAAACAAGTCCAAATAATCCTCAAGAATTTGAGGGTTGCCCAATTAGGGGAAAAACGATATGTTGATAATAGGCAGAGAGACCTAGCCTTTAAAGTGGGGGACTTCATTTATCTCAAAGTATCACCTATGCGAGGTCATAAGCGGTTTAATGTCAGAGGCAAGTTGGCACCTCGCTATATTGGACAATTCAAGATTTTGGACAAACGAGGAAAAGTAGCATATAAACTGGAGATGCCAACACACCTTTTAGATGTCCATGATGTGTTTCATGTTTCACAACTCAAGATGTGCTTGAGGGTACCGGAAGAACAAGTGTCAATGGAAGAATTGAAATTAGAGGCAAATTTGACTTATGTCGAGCAACTGGTCAAAATCTTGGAAACCAAGTAGAGGGTCACAAGGAACAAGGTCATTAGATGGTGTAAAGTACAATGGAAGCATCATACAAAATTGAAAGCAACTTGGGAATTGGAAGATGATCTCAAGAAAGATTTTCCCTATCTCTTTCCTTCTACGTCGAATCTCAAGGGCGAGATTCATTTTAAGGGGTGTGGGTTTGTAACACCTGCATTTTCATCCTTCATGCATTGCATACATTCTTAAATATGTTTAATATTAAGAAACATAAAAAGAAACAAGTCTAAAGAATTAGGAGCAAAACAACACTTAAAAGTCTGTATAAGTACGGACTTGTCCGGTTTGTACCCCAGACTGGTCCGGTTTCCCCCTCGGATGCCCCTCCGGACTTGTCTGTTTTTGTTGTGGACTAGTCCAATTAAGTCTCTGTTCCATTTCGGACTTGTCCCGGATTGAGTGCGGACTAGTCCGATCTCTGGTCCGGTTTTCAAATAAGTTGTAAAATCCTCAGACTTGTCCGATCTATGCTGGACTTGTCTGTTTTGCTCTCTGGACAAGACCGAACTTGTCCGGACGTCATACCGGACTTGTCAGTTTTTGTCTCTGTCTAACATAGAACTAGTTCGGCCCTCTAGCGGACTTATCCGGTGTGCTCGACTCGGATTCAATCTTTTCCTCCACTATTTGTTATTGGGTTTCTGCCTTAATTGGGCCCAAGGACGTCGTGCCTAACCTCTTTGGAGCCCATGTGGACCCCTACACAGCCTCCAACGCCTTTAACATGAAATCCACCAAACCCTACCACTACCACCCCTATATAAACAACCCAACACCCCACTTTTACATCTCTTTGCCAAAATTGAAACCACGACAAACCCTTATTCGTGGGAGCCACCACCAAAGGGAGATCCGGCAGCAAGGAGGAGAAGGAGATCACAAAGAAGGATCAAGCAATCAAGATCATCATCGAGTTTTCGTCCTTCATCACTGTGACACCCGGTTCCGAAAATGAACCAAGTGAACGCATATGTGTGCCCAGGATGTTCAACACACATACACGAGTGCATTTACAAAAGCATATACAGAAAATGACCACAAAACAAGATTAATTAAGCTCCTTTATTACACAAACCATATTATCCTCAAATACAAGCTCTAATGAATATTAATGACAAATTTGAACTAATGCAGTGGAAATAAACTAATCAAGCAACTAAGCAAAAGGGATAGTGCAACTCCAACACTCCACAGGCAAAGCTGACGGTAGACACGGCCTAGAACTCCGCATTATCATCGTTAAACTCCCAATCCTAACCTGCAACTGTTGGTGGGGGAATTGCAAGGGTGAGTACATGTCGTACTCAGCAAGTGTGGAAAGTATGACATGTAGCTGATTCAAATGATGAATATAACAAAGGCTAAGTGCTGAAAAAGTACATTAAAACATTTGAAAAGCAATATATTATATGTATGTGAAATAAACCCATCATAAACCATAATTAATAACATAGTACCAGTCCATATTCCATATCCATCATCCATGTACAAATAACCATATCCAATGCCTTAAACCAATTCATAACCAGTCATAATACCATTTAAACTAGCACAAAACCAAAATCATCCCAAAAACCATCCTAATACCAAGTCCCTTCTAATCATGTAGGTCATCCAGGCGCTCATAACTGGGAGCACGACTATCATGATAGTTTATTAGACTCAGCAGAGTTTGTATCACTTTACCCACATGTTTGTGATTTCATCACCTTGCAGTGACTAGAACCTCTATTATGCCGTCTCACACTTCCTTTGGTGTGTGGCCAAGAGATCACAAAATAGCCTTTACAAAGGGATCACAAGCCTATTTAGACCCCACTGAGGTTTCACCGATGGCGATGTCTCCTACACAGTACATCTTCAACCAAGGGACCCCTGTTGAGCCATTCGAATCCTAGGGTAGTCCCACCAATCATCAACAAACCCAATTCGACTACCCCTTCCCTGAGCACCCTTAATGGTCCAAATAGCACTAGCAAAGCTCTAGTTAATCAGCTACGCTGCACCCATACTTGGCCTCTTGGTGGCACTGTAGTCCTGGCTTATTCTCGCATGAACCGGTCCTTAGATCTAAAGCAAGCAAACCACCATAACATCCAACCCATCCACATACCAGGCTTGCTTAGATCACCCATTACCATATCATATTAACCAGTTCATGTTAATCATAATCTCGTAAATGTATAATTAAGCTAAGTGGTATAGTTGTGTTCCATCCCAATTAATTAAGCGAAGCAAAAAGGTAAAAAGCCCATCTCGACTCTCTACAATAAATTCCAGGTGACAAGGGTGGTCATACAAAGCTAGTAAACTTCTTACCATAGGATTCCCATCAAATTGACACAAGCATGCAATTTCCAAACAAAACATTTATTTTAAAACAGGATCAATATGCTTCAAGGACACTTGCCTTGCTCTTGGGATTGGTTCGGATCAAAGCCTTCAAACTCTTGGTGCTGAAGATCCTCCACAACACTCTCTAGCACAAATCTGTCTAATCCGCACAATAATATACAAGACAAGAATTGCAATCAAAGAGTGCACAAATATTACTCAATATGACACGAAATGCATGATTGATGCAAGTGCAAGGTCGAACTTGTTAATGAGTTGTTTTTAATGATCACTAACTAGTTCTAATAGATTTTAACAAGTTTATAGAGGTTTGGAGTTGATTTGATCTACTTTTAGAATTAATTCAACACAATTTAACCAGGAACATCGGACAAGTCCGCAGGAGGCTGGACTAGTCCGCACTTCGCGAGATCAGCATATTAGGGTTTTCTAGATCAACGTGAATTTCGAGATTTGGGGCTGAATTCACGTAATGAAAAGAGAATAGAAGGTATACCAGGTGTCTAGGGCTCCAAAGAACCAAGGATCTTAGAGGCAACACTTGGATCTTGAACGATTTAGGGTTGGTGAAGAACTTGATGGTGAATTGTTGACGAAGAACGCGAATTTGATGGAGATCTTTATCCTCTTTTGATTCTTCCTCTTTTTCATATTGTTCTAGATCTCCTTCTCCCTCCATGGTGGCGGCTAATCTAGAGATAGGGTTTGGGTGTGGACGAAAAGTGGCAAATAGATGTCAAGCCAAGGGGTGGGGTTGTTTATATAGAGGTGGAGGCTAGGGTTAGATGGATTTCGAGTTTTAAGATGAGTAGAGGTCGGTTTAGAGTCCCTCATGGGATCTAAAAGAGTTAGGCACGACGTCCCTAGGCCCACTTAATGTAAAACCTAAGAAACAAGTTGTGAAACAAAAGTTCAATTCGGAGTCACGATTTATCGGACAAGTCCAAAAAGGGCCAGACTAGTCCGAAATAGGATAGAGAGAAATCGGACAAGTCCGAACTGGACATCGGACAAGTCCGAACTTATCCAGAGGGGAAAAACGGACAAGTCTGGTCTAAAATCGGACAAGTCCGACTTTAGTCAGAGAGAAAAAACGGACAAGTCCGCTGGTAGACCGGACAAGTGCGGGGACTTAGCAAATTTCCAAGGATTCTTGGGACACCGGACTAGTCCGCACAAGACCGGACAAGTCCGAAAGTGTCCAGAGGGAAAAACAGACTAGTCTGCAAAAAAACGGACAAGTCCGAGCGAGGTCAGAAAGAAATCGGACTAGTCCGCACCAAAATCGGACTAGTCCGCACTTTCCATAATTCTTAAGTCTAATTTCAATTTAAACTTGTTCCTTTTTATATGGATTAATGTTAAACATATTTAATGATGAATGCAGGGCATGATGGATGAAAATGAGGGTGTTACAAATCTACCCCCTTAAAATGAATCTCGCCCTCGAGATTTGAAGCGAAAGAGAAGAGATAGGGAAATTCCTTCTTGAGATTATCCTCCAACTCCTATGTTGCTTCCGATTCTGTGTGATGCTTCCATTGGAATTTGCACCATCGAATCACCTTGTTCCTTGTGGATCTCTCCTTGGTTTCCAAGATCTTGACCAGTTGCTCAGCATAAGTCAAATCTTCCTCTAGTTCCAATTCTTCCATTGGCACTTGTTCTTCCGGCACCCTTAACCATTTCTTGAGCTGGGAAACATGAAAGACATCATGAACATCCGATAAGTGAGCTGGCATCTCCAACTTGTACGCTACTTCTCCTCTTTTGTCCAAAATCTTGAATGGTCCACTATATCGTGGTGCTAGCTTTCCTCTTATATTGAACCTCTTGTGACCTCTCATTGGTGACACCTTAAGGTAAACGAAGTCTCCTATTTCAAAGGGTAGTTTCCTTCTTCTATTGTCCGCATAGCCTTTTTGCCTTGATTGAGTGGCCTTCAAGTTCTCACGAATAACCTGAATAGGTTTTTCAGCTTCTAGCAACACATCCGGACCAAATACTTGAGTTTCTCATGTCTCATCCAGAACAAAGGTGTCCTACACTTCCTTCCATATAGTGCTTCATAAGGTGACATCTTCAAACTTGTTGGTAACTATTGTTGTATGAAAATTCTGCATATGGCAAGCTCTTGTCCCAACTTTTCCCATGCTTTAAAGCACAAGCTCGTAACATGTCCTCCAAAATCTTATTAGTCCTCTCAGTTTGTCCATCCGTTTGAGTGTGATATGCTAAGCTAAAATTCAACCTTGTTCCCAATGCTTCATGCAATTTTTGCCAAAATCTGGAGGTAAATTGAGAACCTATATCCGATACTATCTTCCTTGGTACTCCGTGTCGACACACAATGTGCTCCATATACAATTCTGCTTGCTTCGCGGTGGTATAGGTGGTCTTGACAGGAACAAAATGAGCTGATTTAGTCAATTGATCCACAATTACCGAAATTGAATCATGACCGGACTGGGTACGCGGTAAACCAACTATACAGTCCATATCGATTTCTTCCCACTTCCATTCCGGGATCTTCAATGGCTGCAATAATCCGGCTGGCCTTTGATGTTCCGCCTTGACTCGTTGGCACACATCACACAATGCTACATATTTAGCTATGTCCTTCTTCATCCTAGCCCACCAATAACATGTCTTCAAGTCTTTGTACATCGTGGTACAACCGGGGTGAATCGAGTATGGCGTGTCATGTGCCTCCTTTAGTATTGTCTCCCGAATACGCTTCACATTAGGCACGACAATTCTCTTTCCAAGCCATTAGGTACCATGTTCATACTCATCAAACCTAAATTCCCTTCCTTCTTGGGCCCTTTCCTTGATTACTTGAACTTCCTCATCCTTAGTTTGACCTCCCCAAATTTCTTGCTCTAGGGTTCGGTTTAACTCCATCATCCCCATCTTATTTACAAATCCAAGGTTCAGCCATTCAAACTCCTTACATAGCTCAGATGGTAACTCTCGAACTATGAGTTAATGACTTACTCCATTCCTACTCAACGCATCGGCCACTACATTGGCCTTTCCCGGATTATAGTTGATTCCCAAATCATAATCCTTGATGAACTCCAACCATCTTCGTTGCCTCAAATTCAGATCCCTTTGCGTGAAAATGTACTTAAGACTCTTATGACCCGTATAAATTTCACACCTATGTCCAAGGATATAATTTCTCCAAATCTTCAATGCATATACCACGGCTACAAGTTCCAAATCATGTGTTGGGTAATTTTGCTCATGTTTCTTCAATTGTCTTGATGCATAGTTGACCACTTGACCTTCTTGCATCAACAGAAATCCATGTCCTTGTCTCGATGTGGCGCAATATATGTCGAAACTTTTGCTCACATCCGGCAAAACAAAACTGGGGCTGTAGTTAACCTTTTCTTTAGCTCCTCAAAAATGTTTTGACAAGCTTCAGTCCATTGAAACGCTTTCCCCTTCATTAGCAATTCCGTCATTGGCTTGGCTATCGTGGAAAAGTCCTTGATGAACCTATGATAATACGAGCCATTACAAGAAAACTCCTTATTTCCTTGACATTTTGCAGCGGCTCTCATTTCAACACGTCTCTCGCCTTTCCTGGGTCAACCGATACTCCTCCTCCTGAAATGATATGACCCAAAAATGTTACTTCCCTTAACCAAATTGCCACTTGTTGAACGTGGCATACAATTGATGCTCCCTCAATTTCTGCAATGTAAGCCTCAGATGTTCCTCATGTTCCCTCTCATCCTTCGAGTATATCATAATGTCATCAATGAACACCACAACGAACTTATCCAAGTACTCCATGAAGACCTTATTCATAAGGTACATAAAGTACGCAGGTGCATTGGTCAATCGAAATGACATCACGGTGTACTCATACGATCCATACCGTGTCCTAAAAGCTGTCTTGGGTATGTCCGACGGTCTAATCTTCATTTGAATGTATCCCGAACTCAAATCAATTTTAGAGAAAACACAAGCACCCTTCATCTGATCAAACAAGTCCTCTATACGGGGCAAGGTGTACTTGTTCTTAATTGTCACTTCATTAAGAGCTTGGTAATCCACACACATCCTTTGCAACCCATCCTTCTTGTCCACAAATAGAACGGGTGCTCCCCAAGGTGAGGAACTGGAGCGGATAAAACCTTTCTCTAGTTTCTCTTGAATTTGCTTCTTGAGCTCCGCTAATTCCTTAGGAGGCATCCTATATAGCCTCTTAGCTATAGGTGCAGTTCCAGGTATTAAATCAATAACAAACTCAATGTCTCGATCAGGTGGCATACCTGGCAACTCGTCCGGAAAAACATCCAAAAATTCACACACCACCAGAATTTCCTCAATTGCGGCATCGTCCATATGATTCAGCTCCAATTGCTTTGGTGCGTGCTGAGATGCTTCAAATTCTACAGTGATCCCTTCCTCATTAGTTAACTTCACCGTCTTGTGGAACATTCAATGACTCCATTGTGTTTCCTCAACAAGTCCATACCAAGTATAATGTCCAATCCTTGAGAATCCAAAACAATAAGGTTGGTGGAGATGTCTACCCCCCTTATTCTAAGGCTTACTTTTGGACATACTATATTTGTCCTCATCTCTCCTCAAGGAGACTTAACCAATAGAGTAAAGTTCATATGAGAGATAGGCAAACTATACTTGGCAACATTTCGATGCAATGAATGAATGCAATGCTCCAGAGTCAAATAACATTGTTGCCGGGCTGGAGTTTGTGAGAAACATACCAATCACCACATCATCCACTTGTTGAGCATCCTCTGTAGAGACATGGTTCACGTTTCCACGAGCGAAATTCTGCTGTCCATGGTTCCCTTGCAGCTATCCTCCATTGGGTCTTGTCTTTTGCCTCGACGCATTGCTTCCTTGACCAAGGCCTGACTTAGGACATTGATGTGCAAAATGTCGAGCTTCTCCACAAGTATAGCACTTCTTAACTCCACCAAAATTATTGGGACGAGCTTGGTTCTGCAGATTGGCACCAGGGAAGTTGGCACGAGGTGCAAAAGGCATTGGAAGCCTAGTTGCTTGCATGACAGGGCGCTGCTGCACAAACTGAGTTTGGCACGGTGCAAATCCAGGGCGATAAGCAGGCGCAGAAGAGCTGTAGTCTGGCGCATTAGGTAGTGCAAAGCGAGGGCACACATTACTTCCTTGTTGCTTTCCTTGATATGGCGTCTTCCTCTTGTTGTCTTGCTCCATCTCACGGACCTTGTTCTCCACAAAAATTGCTTTGTCCACTAGCTTCTGGAAGTTTGCATAATCACAGTTGAGCAATTGCACTTGAATTTCATTATTGAGGCCTCTCATGAACAAGTACTGTTTCCGGCTGTCCCGGCTCACATCCTCAGGCGCATACCTTGAAAGTTGAGTGAATTTATTGAGATATTCACTCACGCTTGACCTTCCTTGCCTTAAGTTCTCAAACTCTTGACTCTTCAAAACATAACACCTTCCGACACATAATAAGAATGGAAGCTCTCCTTGAATTCCGCCCAATTAATTATCTCTTGGTTCTCATGAGCATTGCATAGCGAATCCCACCAATCGGCAGCTGCTCCAACAAATTAATGGGAAGCAAATAGCACTTTTTCCCGGTCACTGCATTGAACAATAGCTAGCTTCTTCTCCACGGACTTGAGCCAATCATCAGCATCCATAGGGTCAGCGGCTTGAGCAAAGGTCAGTGGCCTAGTCCTCATAAACTCTCTAACCTGTTATGAGGAGGTGGGGGTGGCGGTGGAGGCATGTGGGGCTGATTGTTGATATTACCAGCCTGCAGCTGTCCCGTAGTTGTTATCATGGTCTCCATGAGCTTGTTATGCATAGCCAAGAGCTGCTCAATATTGATAGCTCCATGAGCAGGTCCTTGTCCGTTGTTGTTCTGAGGTGCTCCATTGTTCTTCTCCTCATCATTGCCATCCCTCTAGTTGCGAGTCCTCACCATCTGAAGAAAAGCAAGAGATAAGAGTTTAGAAACATCCCCAACTATATGCATCAAGGGATATGAAACTAAGCAACTAACTTGCCTAGGTGGACATGGCCATGCTAAGGCATCTCAAAATCCTCTATTAAGCACACAAGCAACCAATATATAGCAAATAGCACACCAAGCAAAAACACATCGATTCCTGAGTGCTCCTATGTGCTCTAAAGTGTCCGTTCTATCTAGGTTGCGTCCTACAGTCAACCTGTGGCTATGATACAAATTTGTGACACCCGGTTCCAAAAATGAACCAAGTGAACGCATATGTGTGCCCAAGATGTTCAACACACATACACGAGTGCATTCACAAAAGGATATACAGAAAATTACCATAGAACAAGATTAATTAAGCTCCTTTATTACACAAACCATATTATCCTCAAATACAAGCTCTAATGAATATTAATGACAAGTTTGAACTAATGCAGCGAAAATAAACTAATCAAGCAACTAAGCAAAAGGGATAGCGCAGCTCCAACACTCCACAGACAAAGGTGACGGTAGACACAGCCTAGAACTCCGCATTATCATCGTTAAACTCCCAATCCTGACCTGCAACTATTAGTGGGGGAATTGCAAGGGTGAGTACATGTCGTACTCAGCAAGTGTGGAAAGTATGACATGTAGCTGATTCAAATGACGAATATAATAAAGGCTAAGTGTTGAATATATACATTAAAACATTTGAAAAGCAATACATTATATGTATGTAAAATAAACCTATCATAAACCATAATTAATAATAAAGTACCAGTCCATATTCCATATCCATCATCCATGTACCAATAACCATATCCAATGCCATAAACCAATTCATAACCAGTCATAATACCATTTAAACCAGCACCAAACCAAAACCATCCTAAAAACCATCCCAATACGGAGTCCCTTGTGATCATGTAGGTCATCCAGGCGCTCATAACTGGGAGCACGGCTATCATGATAGTTTATTAGACTCTGCAGAGTTTGTATCACTTTACCCATGTGCTTGTGATTTCATCACCTTGCAGTGACTAGAACCTCCATTATGCCGTCTCACACTTCCATTGGTGTGTGGCAAAGAGATCATAAAATAGCCTTTACAAAGGGATCACTAGCCTATTTATACCCCACTGAGGTTTCACCGGTGGCGATGTCTCCTACATAGCACATCTTCAACCAAGGGACCCTCTTGAGCCATTCGGATCCCAGGGTAGTCCCACCAATCATCAACAAACCCAATTCGACTACCCCTTCCCTAAGCACCCTTAATGGTCCAAATAGAACTGGCAAAGCCCTAATTAATCAGCTACGCCGCACCCATACTTGGCCTCGTGGTGGCACTGTAGTCCTGTCTTATTCTCGCATGAACCGGTCCTTAGATCTAAAGCAAGCAAACCACCATAACATCCAACCCATCCACATACCAGGCTTGCTTAGATCACCCATTACCATATCATATTAACTAGTTCATGTTAATCATAATCTCGTAAATGCATAATTAAGTTAAGTGGTATAGTTGTGTTCCATCCCAATTGATTAAGCGAAGCAAAAAGGTAAAAAGTTCATCCCGACTCTCTACCATAATTTCCAGGTGACAAGGGTGGTCATACAAAGCTAGTAAACATCCTACCATAGGATTCCCATCAAATTGACACAAGCATGCAATTTGCAAACAAAACATTTATTTTAAAACAGGATCAATATGCTTCAAGGACACTTGCCTTGCTCTTGGGATTGGTTCAGATCAAAGCCTTCAAACTCTTAGTGCTGAAGATCCTCCGCAACACTCTCTAGCGCAAATCCGTCTAATCCGCACAATAATATACAAGACAAGAATTACGATCAAAGAGTGCACAAATATTACACAATATGACACGACATGCATGATTGATGCAAATGCAAGGTGGAACTTGTTAATGAGTTGTTTTTAATGATCACTAACTAGTTCTAATCGATTTTAACAAGTTTATAGAGGTTTGGTGTTGATTCGATCTACTTTTAGAATTAATTCTACACAATTTAACCAGGAACATCGGACAAGTCCGCAGGAGGCCGGACTAGTCCGCACTTAGCGAGATCGGCATATTAGGGTTTTCTAGATCGACATGAATTTGGAGATTTGGGGTTTAATTCACGTAAGGAAAAGAGAATAGAAGGTATACCAGGTGTCTAGGACTCCAAAGAACCAAGGATCTTGGAGGCAACACTTGGATCTTGAACGATCTAGGGTTGGTGAAGAACTTGATGGTGAATTGTTGACGAAGAACTCAAAGTTGATGGAGATCTTGATTCTCTTTCGTTTTATCCTCTTCTTCTTCTTGTTCTAGATATCCTTCTCCCTCCTTGGTGGCGTATAATCTCGAGCTAGGGTTTGGGTGTGGAGGAAAATTGGCAAATAGATGTCAAGCCAAGGGGTGGGGTTGTTTATATAGAGGTGGAGGCTAGGGTTAGATGGATTTCGAGTTTTGAGATGAGTAGAGGTCGGTTTAGAGTCCCTCATGGGCTCTAAAAGAGTTAGGAATGACGTCCCTAGGTCCACTTAACGTAAAACCTAAGAAACATGTTGTGAAACAAAAGATCAATTCGGAGTCATGATTTATCGGACATGTCCGAAAAGGGCTAGACTAGTCCGAAATTGGACAGAGAGAAATTGGACAAGTCCGGACTGGACATCGGACAAGTTCGAACTAATCCAGAGGAGAAAAATAGACAAGTCTGGTCTAAAATCGGACAAGTCCGACTTTAGTCAGAGAGGGAAAACAGACAAGTCCACTGGAAGATCGGACTAGTCCGGAGATGTCCAGGGACTTAGCAAATTTCCGAGGATCCTTGGGACACTGGACTAGTCCGCACAAGACTGGAAAGTCCAAAAGTGTCCAGAGGGAAAAACATACTAGTTCGCAGAAAAACGGACAAGTCCGAGCGAGTTCAGAAAGAAATCGGACTATTCTGCACCAAAATCGGACTAGTTCGCACTTTCCAGAATTCTTAAGTGCGGTTTAACTCTAATTTCAATTTAAACTTGTTCCTTTTTATATGGACTAATGTTAAACATATTTAATGATGAATGCAGGGCATGATGGATGAAAGTGAGGGTGTTACAATCACCAATTCACCCTCAACTCTTCATCACCAATCCTAGATCGTCAAGATCCAAATATTTCACGTCCAATTCTTAATCCTTGGAATTCAATCGCAATTCCCGTAGACCAAGAAAACCCTAATTTGCAATTATGTCTAGGGCGGACTAGTCCAGCCCCTGAAACCGGACTTGTCCAGCCTCTGCATCTGAATTTTACTGAATTAATTCCAAATTGACTCGAATCAATTCCAAAACTGTCCAAACTTGTTAAAAACTATTAGAACTAGTTAGTAAACATTAATTACAACTCATTAACAAGTTTCACCTCATAATCTCATCAATCATGCCATGACATGTCATCTTGAGTACTATATGAGCATTATTTGATTGAATTGTCTGATTTGCATGTTTGTTGCTCGGAATTGAAGGAGCTGCGCTAGAGGGTGCTGTCGAGGACCTCCAGTACCAGAACTTTGAAGTCTTTGACCCTAACCAAGCTCAAGAGCAAGGCAAGTGTCATTGATCATATTGATCCTATTATTAAATGTTTTGTTTGCGAAACTGCATGCTTGTGTCAAATTGATGGGAAACCCATAATAGGTGTTTACTAGTCTTGTTTGACCATCCTTTTCACTTGGGATATATTGTAGAGAGTTGGGAAGGGTATTTTGCCTTTTGCTTCGCTCTAAGTTAATTGGGATGGCAAAAAAACCAAATGGTTTAATCGTGAATTAATGACCCTATGGATGATATGAATTGATGAACATGGATAATTGGTAACATGGGACTTGGGAGATCTAAGCAAGCATGGTTTATGGATTGGGTTGGATGTTATGGTGGTTTGCTTGCCTTAGATCTAAGGACTGGTTCATGAGAGAATAAGCCAGGACTACGGTGCCACCACAAGGCGAAGTATGGGTGCGTCTTAGCCAATTAATTAGGAGTTTTACCAGCATTGATTCGGATCATTTGGAGGAGTGGAGAATGGGAGTCGGTTTGGTTTGCAATAGTGGCGGGACTACCCTAGGATCCGAACGGCACAAGAGGGGGCCCTTGGTTTAGGATGTGCTCAGTTGGAGACATTGCCACCGGTGAAACCTCAGTGGGTCTGGATATGCTGGTATTCCCTTTGTAAAGGTTATTTTGTGATCTCTTGGCCATACACCTAAGGAAGTGTAATTGGCATAAGGGAGGTTTCTTTAGTCGGCGACGGGTGAAGAAATCATGAACTTATGGGTAAAGTGGTAAAACCTTTGCAGAGTGTTAAAAACTATCATGATAGTTGTGCTCCCGGTTAAGAGCACCTGGATGACCTACATGATTAGAGGGAACTTGGGATTTGGGATGGTTATGGTATTGGTACTAGTATGGTTATGGATATGGATGATGGTGATGGTAAAAATCTGGAATAATGGTAATCGATATTGAATATGGATTTGTATCATGATAATTTTGTGGGAGATGATGGGATTACTTCACATAGACATAGTATAATGCTTTCTACAAGTTTTCAATGTACTTTTCAGCAACTAGCCTTTATTTATTGTTGTCATTTGTTAAGCTACATGTCATACTTTCCACACTTGCTGAGTATGACATGTACTCAATCTTGCAATTCCCCCACCAACAGTTTCAGGTCAGGATTAGGAGTATCATGATGATAATGCGGAGTACTAGGTTGTGTGCTGCCGTAGACTTGCCTGTGGTTGCTTGGAGCTACACTACCCTTTATTATCAGTTCGCTTAGTTTGCTTAATTAAATTATTTCTGCTGCAGTACTATTATTTTTAATGATGATAAGAGTTGTAATTTGAGGATTATTTGAATATTGTAATAAAAGTACGTATTTAATAATTTGAGATGTGGTAATTATATGTTTAGCATTTGTGAATCACTTGTGTATGCGTGGTAAACATCCTGGGACACATATACTGCACTTGGTTCATTTTTTGGAACCGGGTGTTGTAACACCCTCATTTTCATGCATCATGCCCTGCATACATTCATATAGTGTCTAACATTAATCCACATAAAAAAGGAATAGTTTAAAATTGATTTAGAACAAAACCGCACTTAACAATTTGGAGAAGTGCGGACTAGTCCGATTTGGTGCGGACTAGTCCGATTTCTTTCTAACCTCGCTTGGACTTGTTTGTTTTTCTGCGGACTAGTCTGTTTTCGCCTCTGGACACCTTCGGACTTGTCCGGTCCTAAGTGGACTAGTCCGGTTTTTCAATTCCCTTGGAAATTTTGCTAAGTCCCTGGACTTGTACGGAGTAGTCCGGAGTTCCAGCGGACTTGTCCGTTTTCCTCTCTGACTAAAGTCGCACTTGTCCGATTTTTGGACAAAGTCGTCCTTTTTTCCCCTTTGGATAAGTTCGGACTTGTCCGATGTCCAAAGCGGACTTATCCGATTCCTCTCTGTCCAACTTCGGACTAGTCTGATAAATCGTGGCTCCAAATTGATCTTTTGTTTCACGACTTGTTTCTTGGGTTTTACGTTAAGTGGGTCTAGGACATCGTGCCTAACTCTTTTAGAGCCCATGTGGGACTCTAAACCAACCTCTACTCATCCCAAACTCGAAATCCATCTAACCCTAGCCTCCACCTCTACATAAACAACCCCACCCCTTGGCTTGACATCTATTTGCAACTTTTCCACCCCACCCAAACCCTAGTTCGTGGATAGCCGCCACCAAGGAGGGAGAAGGAGATCGATATCAAGAAGAAGAAGAGGAGGAAACGAAAGAGGATCAAGATCTCCACCAAGTTCGTGTTCTTCATCAACAAATCATCATCAAGTTCTTCATCAACCCTAGATCGTCAAGATCCAAGTGTTACCTCCAAGTTTCTTGATTCATTGGAGTTCTAAACACCTGGTATACCTTCTATTCCCTTTTCCTAATGTAAATTCAACCCTAAAACTCCAAATACACATCGATCTAGAAAACCCTAATCTGCTGATCTCGCGCAATGCGGACTTGTCCGGTCCCTAGTGGACTAGTCTGCTTTTCCTGGTTAAATTGTATCAAATTAATTCTGAAATTAGATCTAATCAAATCCAAACCTGTATAAACTTGTTAAAATCTATTAAAACTAGTTAGTGATCCTTAAAAGCAACTCACTAACAAGTTCGACCTTGCATTTGCATTAATCATGCATGTCATGTCATATTGAGTAATATTTGTGCACTTTTTGGCTGTGTTTCTTATTTTCATGATCTTTGTGCGGATTAGACAGATTTGCGCTAGAGAGTGCCGCGAAGGATCTCCAGCATCGAGAGTTTGAAGGCTTTGACCTGAACCAATCCCAAGAGCAAGGCAAGTGTCCTTGAAGCATATTGATCCCGTTTTAAAGTAAATGTTTTGTTTGCAAACTGCATGCTTGTGTCAAATCGATAGGAAACCCTATGGTAGGAAGTTTATTAGATTTGTTTGACCAACCTTGTCACCTGGAATTCATGGTAGAGAGTTGGGCTGGGCTTTTTACCTTTTTCCTTCGCTCAATTAATTGGGATGGGAAAACAATACTGCACATTAATGATGCATTTATGAGATTATGATTAACATGAACTGGTTAATGTTATATGATAATGGGTGATCTAAGCAAGCCTGGTATGTGGATGGGTTTGACGATATGGTGGTTTGCTTGATTTAGATCTATGCACCGTTTCATGCGAGAATAAGCCAGGACTACAGTGCCACCACGAGGCCAAGTATGGGTGTGGCATAGCTTATTAATTAGGGCTTTGACAGTGCTATTTGGACCATTAAGGATGCTCGGGGAAGGGGCAGTCGGATTGGATTTGTTGATGGTTGGTGGCACTACCCTGGGATCCGAATGGCTCAAGAGGGGGCCCTTGGTTGAAGATGTGCTTAGTTAGAGGCATCGCCACCGGTGAAACCTCAATCGGGTCCAAATAGGCTAGTAATCCCTTTGTAAAGGCTATTTTGTGATCTCTTGGCCATACACCAAAGGAAGTGTAATTGGTGTAAAGGAGATTCCTTAGTCGCCGACGGGTGATGAAATCACAAACACGTGGGTAAAGAGGTACAAACTCTGCAGAGTCTAATAAACTATAATGATAGCCGTGCTCCCGGTTATGAGCGCCTGGATGACCTACATTGTCGAAGTGTTTGAAACGACACTTCCCCCGGATCTGCTAAGAAGTAGCCCGCGGAGATTCTTGTTATGGTTGGGGTACGCAAAGATCAAGATCAAGATGATGACTCCAGAGATTTACGTGGTTCGGGCCGCTTGAGCGTAACACCCTACTCCACGTTGTTTGTGTTGTATTGTGTGAGTTTGTTCGCTAGTAAGCCTGTTAGCTTGGATCGGATCATCTAAGATCAGGTGTCCTTGGGTACGTGCGGCACAACCCTTTTATAGTTCTAAGGACTGATCATTACAAAGCTTGCCTGGCCCGACATGTGGCCCTGGCATATTTAATGGCCTAATACACTGTCTAAAGTGTATTAAGCATGATTAATAGTGTGATAACGTGCCTTAATGGCTGCATTACCCCTATTAACAATGCTCTGATCATGTGTCGTTAATACAACATTAATGACACATAATTAAATCTTGTAACTGCTGCTTTAATTACCCTTGATTGTTCGTGCTAAAGGAGATCTGCCAGTGTATATGTCGATGAAGGTCCGGAGGCTCCACACAAGGAAACTTCGGAGCTTTCCCTTACGGGAGGTTAGGTCTGGGGATGTTGTACACATGTCGGCACCGGAGCTCCTCTCTGCTGGGGGTTAGGTCCGGGGTCGTTGTACACGTGTTGTCACCGAAGCTTTCCTTTACACGCGTTGACCCAGGAGCTACCCATATGAGGGGAGATGCTCCAGTGCAATGTGACATGTGAGGCCCGAGGAGACCTTCAACTCTGATAGGTAGAACTCCCTCGTACTGTTCGTGGTACTAAGGGGTACCCGATACGTAGGGTACCGATAGTGGCCCCCGGGCCCACCTCTAGGAGAAACCCTTAGGGTTAAGTTATTCTACCAGAGGTGGGGCCAGCCTCGATTCCCGCGCTTTGATTTCAAGAGTCCTCTAATATGTTGTTGGAGCGATGGTTCGGGAGTGAACCATTGACACGTGGCTTGTTATGAATGCGGCAGATAAGATCTTTGAGTGAGGATCTCACGCAATTGAAGGTCGTCGGTTCCCAATATGAAAACCGTATCAGTTCCGCGCGCCCTGTAAGGGTGCCGCCATCGAGTTTGCCGCCGATCATTATGACAATGGTTCGCCTTGGGTAAGAACCTCGATCTCTTCGTCGGGATGGCCCCAGGCTCACTCGTCATTGATGGGGTAGACTTTCCAAACTCCGCCTAACTTCCCTTCCTTTGCTCCACTTTATTGCGATGGAGTTGGGTCTTCCCAAGAGCTGCCTCAAGAGTGACCATGATCTGAAGAAGGTCCGGACCTATATGGGGTGGTCTAACTACTCCTTCAACCACTTGGTTCGCGCCGGCAAGCTCCCGTTGAAGAAGGGGCGCAGTGGCAACAAGGTGTACTTCTCGGCGTACGCCATGGTGGGATTCATTCCACCTTTCAATACTTTTCTTTTGATGCTGTTGGACATTTATGGTCTGCAACTGTATCACCTTGGCCCCCATTCTCTTCTTCTCGTGGCGACGTTCGTCCACTTTTGTGAGATGTGGGTGGGTATTCCCCCCTACGTCGATCTATTCCGCACCTTCTTCACCATCCACACCACCGGCAAGCGGACTGAGCTTCTTGGCTTCTACTATTTCGTGAAGTGCAAGAACTGCCCCTTTAAATATTTGATGTTGTTTCCTTCCAGCAAATGGGATGACTGGAAGAAAGATTGGATCATCATTATAGTGGAGGAGCACGAGAAGTTGGAGCTGCCTGAAGGTCTCCCAAACGTTGACACCAACTCCTGGAGTGTAGTTCTGGCGCTGTTAGATGCCTTCAACCCCGTCTTGACCAGGATCCGCGAATGCGTGGAGGGTGCAGTGACTCCTCAGATGGTCTTCTGCAACTTCTTGTTCAATAGATGGGCTCCACTGAGGAAGAGGGAGAAGCTCGCGTGGGCCCTCAACAGCGTGATGGATGACGACCGGATTGAAACCGGTCTCAAATCCAACTTGAATGACGAAGCTTTGGAGCTTAATTTTAAGAAATTGCAGCATGGGATTAAAGTCAACGGCGATGACTTAGTTCCGTAGGCAGCTTTCCTCCCTCTGAACATGGAGGCGCAGTTCAGTAGGGAGCTCCGAAGGAAGATGCCGGTGCTTGACGACCTTGGTGAGGTGGAAAGGCATCCGACCACAAGGTTGATAATCCCCGAAGCTTCCGAGGGAGGTCTTGCCTCCGCCCCTAGCTGATTGAAGACACCGGCAAGGGAAAGGGTAAGGAGCCAGCTGAGCCCTCCAGCCGGAAGAGAAAGTTGAAGCACGCTGACGGGAGGTCCGTTAGACCTGCTCCTTCTACCATGGCTCCTTCTCTCCGGCGGGGGAGGTCTTCTGCAGCTACCCCTGCCCTGGTGCAAGCGTCTTCAAGAGGCGTCAGCTCCGGGCAGTCGACCCCTGCCTCAGTGCCGGCTAAAAGCTCCAGTCCCGGGAGTTCTTCCCAGCCAAGAGAAGATCCGGCTGAAAGGACTCCAGCTGCTGCGAGTTGTCCTCAACTGAGGTCCCAAGCTGTTGTTTCACCAGACATGGTGGGATCTAGCTCCAGGCCTCAGAAGAAGAGGTTCCGAGGTGACTCGGGTGGTAGGATCCCTAGGTAAGCATTGATTGTTCACCTTAAAATGATAGTTTCTTTTGACGTGTCTTTAATCTTCTCTTCCCTTTATTTCTAGGGTGTTTAAGAAGGGATCAGGAACTTTAGCGCCTGTCATAGCGGCCGGGGCTGCACCTGCCGAAGCTCCGGCTTCAAGCACTGAGCCTCCTCCTCAAGTAGAGGCAGAAGTTGCGACAGCTTCGGCGCCAACTGTCGTGGACTTGGACTCGGAGGCCTCGCCCGAAGCTCTGTGGTAGCTCCGGACCACAGGGGAGAAGTCGAAGATGTACCCCTAGCGACAGTGGCAGAGGATGATGCTCCAGGACCAGCGATGCCAGAAGTTCCGGCCTTCAAGACGGAAGTCGTCGAAGCCCTGGTCACGGAGCCAGTGGTAATTGAAGCCCCGACCATTGAGATGGAACTCACTGAAGCTCCGGCCCTTGTGCCAGAAGCGGTTGAATGTCCGGCGGTTGAGCTGGAGACGCCTGAAGCTCCATTCGTTGAACCGAAAGAAGTACCGTGCCGGAGCCTGAGCCAGGGGCGGTATAGTCCACAGATGAAGCCTCGACCATTTCCCCGGAGGTAGTTGAACTAGAGCCGGAGCTGCGTGAAGAAGTGGCGACGGGTCCTCCACCTTTGGAGCCAGCGACCGAAGACCCTGAAGCAGCGCCTTCAACTTCTGCTCTGGAGGTGGGGGTTCCCCCAGGGGTTCTTCCTCTACTGCCGTGGAAGGGCTTCTAGAGAGCGGCCCTAGTGCCGCTGAAGCTCAAGGGTCCTCTCTGGTAGAGTGGGACCCTATTTTTGTAATGGAGAATCCTTTGGAGCCTGCACAGATGGTCCCAGCAGGCCTGGAGCCTATCCCTCTGGTGTTGTCCATAGACAACGCCTACTCCAGTCTTCGACAAGTCCAATTTAACTTCAATCATGAGAGCAAATCCCTGGAGGAGGAGCGCAACACCTTGAGGCATTGGCGCAACAGACTCCATTTTGAGACCAGGGTTGCCCAGACTAGGCTAGCTGGCCAGAAGGAATGGATAAAGAGGGAGAAGGCTCGGTTAGAGTACTGGGATAAGCTACTTGAGGAGAAGGAGGCTGCCATCCGGGCGCTTGACGCTAACTACAAGGATACCCTTGAGCAAGCCAAGGAGAGGCGTGATGCTGCTGATGAGCATCACGAAAGCCTCAATGAATTGAATGAGGTTATCTTGAAGCGTCAGGCGGACCGGGAGGCGAGGGAGGAGAAGCTTCTTGAGCAGGAGGAGGATGTCATGAAGAGGGAGGCGGAGGTCACCCAGAAGTTGACTCTGGGTGAATAGAATTTGGTAGATCGCTCAAAGAAGTTTGAGCAGTGGAGTGAAGATGAAAGGAAGAGTTACTGGAAGATGGGGCAGGAGCTCTCGAAAAGAGAAGCTGATGTTGCCACCATGTAAGGGAAGGTGAGAGGCAGGGAGAAAGACCTGGCGGAGAGGCGAAACTGCATCCACCTCCAGGTGTCGGAGCTAACCGATCGCGAGAAGCAGGTTGCTGAAAGTATGCAACAACATGCCAAAGTGGTGGAACACCTTGCTCGGGAGAGTTCGGAGCTAGCGGCCGCCCGGAAGTCACTGGAAGAGCTGCAGAGCTCGAAGGAAACCGAGTCCTTGTTGGTATGGGACTTCTTGGGACGTGCGGACAGGTCCCTTATGCCTCTTCGTTTCAGTCCAGTATGCCCGGAGGACCCAGCACAGGACCTAGACCAGACACTAGTGGCACTTGGATCTGCTGGCAGCAAACTCGACGCGATGGGAAATGTCATTGCCGATCAGTTGGAGACAGAGGGTAAATCTTTGGCCAAGAACGTCGCCGAGTATATCTTGGCATATTACAAAAGTCGAGACCCCCAGTTCTCTCTTGATCCGGTCATTGAAGGAATCATTACTGAGTAAGAGGATGCCGCCAGAGCTAGTGTCCAAGAAGCTGCTGAGAAGGTTACTTCGTTTTTCCACAGGACTTAGATCCTCCAGTGGCTAGGACTTTTCTCCTTTTGCCCCTTGTAACCCCAATTTTGTAATCCAGTACTTTTGATAAATGAAATCCTCCTTTCTGTCGTGAATTTCATGTTGTCTTCAATATACTGTGTTGTATCTTGTTGGCCCCCTGATACATGTGTACAATTAATGTGTGTACATGTACCAAAGGTTGTGGCAGTATGTTGATGACTTGAATGCTTCAAACTTGTAGATTTTAGGTCCGAAGTATTTATCTCCGGTACAACGACGGCGGGCCCCCTGGGATTGGCGGAGCTTGGTAGCTGCGACAGTACCCAGTATCAACATATAAACGTTGGCAATTGGAGCCTGGTAGCTCTTGATGTCGCCACACAAATAGTTGAATTTATGCCTCCAGGGGTTGTCGGAACTTTGTAGCTCCAACGTCACCCACTGTCAACATATTAAACATTGACGGCAGGCCTCCTTGGAGGCTGTTGGAGCTCAGTAGCTCCGGCGTCGTCCACCATCGCTATGAATTTCTATTTTTCCTGCATGTTAAATACAAGAAAAGAGAAAAATCCGTCCTTCTTGTCTATAAATCATTTGTGACTTATCATTCTTATTTGAGTTTTAAATCCGAAGAAACTCGATATGGTAACAAGTATATTGATATAATCTTTTCCGGACCCATATGCTTTTCTAGTACTCACCTTACTGAGACCTGCCAGAGTGTAGGTAGAGTGGTGTACTTGGGGTGCAGGATCAGGCTAAGTCAATAGAACACTCCGGATCTATGTTGGCTTGGCATTCAGGCAAGTAGACTATACAGCATGTTAAGATCCAAAGAGACCAACAATATAACTTGCAATGAATATAAATAACTTGGTAAAAACTCAAGAAGAATTACACAACTTCATTATAGACAAGAAGGTTAAAAATAATAAGCTGATAGGTCGAGCCATGTACAAAAATAAATGCATGTGGAGTCTATTTTTACACAATAATGTCTTTCATTATAGGTCTGGTTTACAGGGGAGACAAGGACACACTTAGGGTGCGGGACCAAGCTAAGTGCGCTATACATCTTGTACTAATCCAGGGTAGGTAGTTACACTTTTAGTGCAGTGACTGTATGAAGTGTACTTGAACTTTCCGGACCCTCCCGGAGGGGTCTGGATGTTCTCCCGGAGGTCCTACCCTTGTGTGCTTATTGACTCTATAACATACGTCATGTGTAATTACAGACTCACCTCTGTGATTCTAAGAATAAAACTTACGGGGGTGCTCAATGTTCCAAGGATTAGGAAGCGGAATCCCATCCTCAGTTGCCAAGCGAACGCATCTGGGTTGGGATTCTTTGATCACTCGGAATGGACCTTCCCAGCTTGGGTAAAGTTTGTTCATTTCTTCACGAGTTAGTATATTTTGAAGCACCAGATCATCTTCCTGGAGCTGTCGGTTGCGCACATGCCTTTGGTGATAGCACCGGAGCGCTTGGTGATAACGTGCATTCCGAACAGCTGATTGGCACCTTCCCTCGTCGATGAGGTCAATGTCTTCATGCTGGAGCTGGTCCTGCGTGGCTTCATCGATGGTCCGGACCCAGAGGGACCCCAAGGTGATCTCCGGAGGAAGGACTGCTTTAGCTCCGTACACCAGGAAGAATGGAGTCTCCCCAGTTGATCGGTTAGATGTTGTCCTATTGGCCTGTAATGTGGACGGAAGCTCTTAAATCCAGTTGGCTCCATGATTTTTTAGGCGCTCGTACGTGCGCATCTTGAGTCCCTTTAATATTTCTGCATTTGCTCTCTCGGCTTGGCCATTGCTTGCTGGATGAGCTACTGAAGCGTAGCTTAGTTGAATGTCGAGGTCTTCGCAATATTCTTAAAATGCAGCACTTTTAAATTGAGTTCTGTTGTCAGTTATGACTTTGTTCGGAACTCCAAATCTGCATATAATGGACTTCAAGAACTTGATTGTCGATTGCTTGTTGATTTTTACAACTGGAGTTGCTTCCGGCCCCTTAGTGAACTTGTCGATGGTGACATACAGCAACATGTGACCTCCGACAGCTTCTGGGAAAGGTCCCAAGATGTCCAGACCCCACACAGCGAATGGCCATGTAGGAGGTATCATTTGTAACGATTGAGTTGGTGTGTGAATTTGTTTTGCGTGGAACTGACATGCTTCACATTTTTCCACTAGCTCAACCGCATCCTGAAGTGCTGTAGGCAGGTAAAAGCCATGCCGAAAGGCTTGACCGACCAGCGTGCGAGAAGAAGCATGGTTCCCGCACTCGCCTCCATGGATCTCCACGAGGAGCTCGCAGCCTTCTTCCCTTGCAATGCACTGCATTAGGATGCCATCGGCACTGCGTCGATAGAGATCCCCTTCTACCAACGTGTATCTTTTAGCCAATCTAACAATCCGGTCAGCGGATACGCTTTCTTCAGGAAGGATATTGTCTT
This sequence comes from Tuctoria greenei, assembly GCA_036927565.1. Classification (NCBI taxonomy): domain Eukaryota; kingdom Viridiplantae; phylum Streptophyta; class Magnoliopsida; order Poales; family Poaceae; genus Tuctoria; species Tuctoria greenei. The sequence continues at coordinate 169,330,023 of JAYESD010000003.1, forward strand.
TCAAGTAGCTCTGGATCTTTGAGATCCATGCATCGGAGCTTACTTTAGTTTTTGAGTCTTGCGTGCTGGGTTGCTCGGAGCTTCCGACAGCACCTACGACCGTTGGTGGACGCCATGGTTGCAGGGCCACCAGGACTGCTAGCTTTGAGGTTACTGGTCTTGCCCCCTTCGCTCAGTTTGGCAGGTTGAGCTGTTGGTTTTGACAACCTCTGAACGAAGATTCTGTCAGGAGCCGGAGCTCTGGTTGAGGCTTTCGTCGAGAGCTCGTCAGCTTCAGCGTTATGAAGACGGTGAATATGATGGAGATCCAGGACTTCAAAGTCGTTCTGAAGTCTCTGGACTTCAAGGAGATAAGCAGCTAGTCGAGGATTGTTGCAGGAACATTCACCTTTGACTTGTTTTTATGATGAGTTGTGAATCTCCCTTCACCAACAGCTGTTTTACACCATAAGATAGTGCCACCATGAGTCCGTAGATGAGAGCTTCGTACTCCGCCATGTTGTTGGTTGCCTTGAAATCAAGGTGTACCATGTAGTTGACCTTCTCCCCAGTCGGAGCCAGGAGAAGGATTCCAGCTCCGGCCCCTTGCTTTTGCACGAAGTCATCAAAGTAAAGGGTCCAGTGAGGCTCGGTGAATACCAGAACTTTGGGTTCTGGTTTCTGTTCACTGTGGCCCCCAGGGATTGATGGAGAAGGGTTCCACTCCGCCACGAAGTCAGCCAAGACCTGACTTTTAATTGCTTGTCTTGACACACATTCTAGATCAAATTCGGCTAGTTCCGCTGCCCATTTTGCAATGTTCCCAGTAGAATTAGGGTTATGCAAAATAGCACACAGTGGAAAAGAAGTTACCACTGATATTTTGTGGGCTTCGAAGTACTGATGAAGCTTCCTTGAGGCAATAAGAACTATGTAAAGCAGTTTATGCACCTCAATGTATCTTGTCTTGGCGTCATGGAGTACTTCACTGATGAAGTACACGGGGCGTTGGATGGTCCGGACCTTTTCAGAAGGACCCGGAGCTTCTTCTCCATCGATCCGGACCCTTCTATAGGGTTCCGGACCTTCAGGCTGTGTTTCTTGGACCCTCCCGGAGGGGTCCAAAACCCCTTCTTGTTTGAGCCGGACCTCACTAGGAGGATACAAATCATCTTGGTCAGCCAGGTGAACCTCCTCAAACGAATGAGGTTGATCTCCTAGCATTTCGTTTTGAGGTTCCATGTCTGGGAGTTGAGACCCAGTCATGTCTTTAGGTGATTTTGGACCCTCTCGGAGGGGTCTGGACTCCTGGATTGGATGTGGCTCCAGTCTTTCCACAACCAGGACTATACTAACAACTTTGGTGGTTGTCGAAATGTAGAGCAGTAAAGGCTAACCAGGATTAGGAGCTACCAATATTGGTAGTGTAGTGAGCAGCTGTTTCAGCTCTTGAAACGCCTTTTATGCTTCTTCAGACCAGTGAAACGGTCCAGACTTCCTCAAGAGTTTGAAGAAGGGTAGCGCCTGTTCTGCCAGTCTTGAGATAAACCGGCTGAGCGCAGCTAGGCATCCAGTTAGCTTCTGGACATCTTTAATGTGGGCTGGGAGCCGCATATCTTCTATGGCCTTGATCTTCGCCGGGTTTGCTTCAATTCCTCTGTGAGTCACCAAGAACCCCAAAAGCTTCCCGGAGCTGACCCCGAAGACGCACTTGTTCGGGTTCAGCTTGGTGCACGTGGTGCACAGTTTGTCGAAGACGGCTTGTAAGTTGTCAAGGAGTGACTCCTTGTTTTTGATCTTCACAATGATGTCATCGACATACACCTCCACCAAGTCTCTAATTAGCTCTCCAAATGTTTTGTACATAGCTTGCACAAATGTTGAAGCAACATTTTTAAGACCGAATGGCATGGCAATATAACAGTACAATCCATCTACTATTATGAAGGTAGTATGCTCTTCATCTTCCTTAGACATTTGGATTTGATGATATCCAGAATATGCATCTAAGAAACACAATAGCTCACACCCGGAGGTGGAGTCCACTATCTGATCTATTCTAGGTAGTGGAAATGGATCCTTGGGACATGCCTTATTTAAGGTAGTGTAGTCGATACACATCCGAAGCTTCCCACCGGCCTTGAGTACAACAATTGGGTTTGTCAGCCACTTTGGGTGGAAGACTTCCCGGATGAATCCAGCTTCGAGCAATTTCTTGATTTCCTCTCAGATGAAGTTTTGTCGCTCGATTTCTTGCTTCCGGGGCTTCTGGTGTACAGGCCGTGCGTCTGGGTAAATCTTTAGATTATGCTCAATCACCTCCCTAGGGATCCCAAGCATTTGTGACGGTTGCCAGGAAAACACGTCGACATTAGCCCAGAGGAAAGTGATGATCGCGAGTTCCAATTTGTTGTTCAGACCTCCGATATGCGGGTAGTCTGAGCAGCATCAGAACCACTTTGGACGACTTTGACGGGAATGTCGGTGTCGCCGCTTGGTTGCACACGGGGTGCAGAGGTAGAGCCTTTATGACGAATGCTCAGAGGGTTCGGAGCTGGCTCCTTACCGGATGCTTCCTCTTGCAATGTGGTAAGCGCATAGAGTTCTTCTAGAGCAGTAACTCCTGCAATGCGATCTCCACCGATCCAGAGAATGCCCGTAGGTGTTGGCATCTTCAACACTAAGTAGCCATAATGGGCAGTAGCCATGAACTTGTATAAAGCTGGCCGGCCCAAAATGGCATTGAATGGCAGACTGATCTGCACAACGCTGAAGACCAATTTCTCAGTTCTATAGTTCTCCCGAGTCCCGAAGGTCACCGGGAGTGTGATGGAACCGAGAGGAGTGATGGTTCCCGGACCTACTCTAGAGAAAGGTCGGGATGGGCGAAGGTCCGAAGGCCGAAGCTGGAGCTTAACGAAAGCTTCAAAGCTTATGAGGTTCAACCCCGGACCTCCGTCCACCATTACATGGTGGATTTGAATATTGTTAATGGTGGACACCATCAACGGGAGTTGGCCAGCCACGATCATGTTTAGAGGGCAGTCCAAAGCATCAAAAATAATGGGAGTATCCATCCACTTCCGATGTGGCTCCGCCTTAGCAGTGGGAGCTACCACGACCACGTCCTGCCGCATTGTCTTGAGGATGCGGCGAGAGGTGATGTCCCAAGTACCACCATAGAGGGTGTTCAGGGTCTTCTAGCGCTCGTTGTCAGAAACGTCGGAGTCGTCGTCGACAGTGTTGTAGACAGCTTTCAGAACCATTTTGGGTTCCTGAAAATCTAGCTCCTGAAAACCTAGCTCCTCTTCAACCGGAGCTTCGTCGACGTTTTTCTTTCCTTCCCACTGACGGCAAGGAGCTTCTTCCCAGCGCTTGTTGTAGTGCTCAGCAAGGTTCTGGACCTCCCGTCACTCTTCCAAGCTGTGTCGATTCGTCTTGTGAATCGGACACCATGCTTTAGAATTATTGCCATCTTATGATGAAGGAGGAGGTCGTTTCTCAGGGTGTGGCCCCCGGCCACCAAGAGTTGGGGCAGCAGCAGTGGCTGGTGTGCCGGTCGACGACTTCTTTTTGCCGTTGGGCTTCTTCTTCTTTTTGCCATTTCTTTTTGCCACTACCGGAGGTAGCAGCTTCAGTTTTGGAGGACTTTTGGTTGGCCTCCGGAGCTGGCTTAGAATGTATTTCACAGCCCTCCGCAGCTCTAGCACATTTGTCGGCTAGGCTGAAGAGTTCTGTGATGCTGGTAACTTCTTTAATAGCCAACTTCTCCAACATCTTCTTATCTCGAACACCCTGTCTAAATGCAATGATAACAGAAGAGCTCGAGATTGAAGGAATAGTATTCCGTACCTGAGAAAATCAATGGATGAAGGATTGCAGCGATTCCCTCGATGTCTGCTTTACAGCAAACATATCCAATTCAGTGCCAGGTCGGGTGTAAGAACACCCAAAGTTGGCAGTGAACTGCTGGCATAACTTCGCCCAACTATTAATGGAGTCGGGTGGAAGACTCATGAACCAGGACCTTGCAATCCCAGTTAAAGCCACCGAGAAGTAATTTGCCATCACAACCTCATCACCCCCCACTGCCAGTATGGCTGTAGAGTAAATTTGAAGGAATTCGGCGGGGTTGACAGTCCCGTCGAATTTTTCTAGCCTCACTTGCCGGAACTTCTGTGGCCATCTGACCATGCGCAAATGCATGGCCAGAGCAGAACAACCTCCTCCTACTCCCTAAGGAGTTGGGTTGTCTCGAGCCTCTCGCCTTTCATGAGCACACTCGATATGGACGCGGCCGTCCTGCTGCCGGTATCGGCGATCCAGTTTTGACCGCAGGTCATGAGTCAGAATCCTGGTAACGGTGTGGGTGCGTCATGCCCTAGGATGCAACGAAGTCACCTACTGGTATGCAACAAGTTTCCTTTGTTGCGATACTTGTGGACCAAGTCAGCCGGACAAGGTCCATCATTGTGATGGTGCTTGCCCTGAAGGGGGAGGACCTTGATTGCCGATACCTGCAGCCGCAGCTGCAACCAGATAGTCTAAATTAGCCCTCCACTGCTCCATAGAACCCTGGGGTGCACCTGGAGGCGGTGGGTGTTGTAAGAGAGCTCGCGCAACAATAAGCGCGTGCTCAGGATTGTTGTTTGTCGATGCAGTGATCGACGCAGATGCCCCATCTTGTTGACCAGCATTGTTTGCCGGAACAGATGGTGCTATAGTGCCTGCTGGAACAATGGCACCTGCTGGCTGATGAGCGTTGGAGGGATTGCCTCCAGCAGGTTGTTCAACACGGTTGCCATTGGATGATCCTGCAGCAGAATTCACCATCTTGTGATCTCGGGACTGCCCGCTCCCCCTTCCTAGCGCGCCAACTGTTGAAGTGTTTGAAACGACCCTTCCCCCTCACCTGCTAAGAAGCAGCCCGCGGAGGTTCTTGTTATGGTTGGGGTACGCAGAGATCAAGATCAAGATGATGACTCTAGAGATTTATGTGGTTTGGGCCGCCTGAGCGTAACACCCTACTCCATGGGGTTTGTGTTGTATTGTGTGAGTCTGTTCGCTAGTATGCATGTTAGCTTGGATCGGATCAGCTGAGATCAGGTGTCCTAGGGTACGTGTGGCACAACCCTTTTATAGTTCTAAGGACTGACCGTTACAAAGCTTGCCTGACCCGACATGTGGCCCTGGCGTATTAATGGCCTAATACACTGTCTAAAGGGTATTAAACATGATTAATAGTGTGATAACGTGCCTTAATGGGCGTGTTACCCCTACTAATAGTGCTCTGATCGCGTGTCGTTAATACATCATTAACGACACGTAATTAAATCTTGTAACTGCCACTTTAATTACCCTTGATTGTTGGTGCTGAAGGAGATCTGCCAGTGTATATGTAGATGAAGGTCTGGAGGCTCCACACGTGGAAACTCTGGAGCTTTCCCTTACGGGAGGTTAGGTCTGGGGCTGTTCTACACGCGTCGGCACTGGAGCTCCTATCTGTTTGAGTTAGGTCTGGGGTCGTTGTACACGTGTTGTCACTGAAGCTTTCCTTTATACGCGTTGACCGAGGAGCTACCCATATGAGGGGAGCGGGTCTGGCGTAATGTGACATGTGGGGCCTGAGGAGACCTTCAACTCTGACAGGTAGAACTCCCTCATACTCTTCGCGGTACTAAGGGTTACCCGGTACGCAGGGTACCGACATACATGATTAGAGGGAACTTGGTATTGGGATGGCTTTTGGTTAAGGTTTGACAATATTTTTATGGTATTGGTTGGTTATGAGTTAACTTCTGATATCGATTATGGTTATTAGTAATGAGAAATTTGATATAACGGATGATGGTAATGAATTATGGACTGGTATTATGATGATTAGATGGTTTATGATGGGTTATTTCACATACATATAATATGTTGCTTTTCAAATGTTTTAATGTACTTTTGAGCACTTAGCCTTTATTATATTCATCATTTGAATCAGCTACATGTCATACTTTCCACACTTGCTGAGTACGACATGCACTCACCCTTGCAAATCCCCCCCAACAGTTGCAGGTCAGGATTGGGAGTATAACAATGATAATGCGAAGTTCTAGGCCGTGTCTACCGTCAACTTGCCTGTGGTGCTTCTTTGGAGCCACACTACCCTATTTGCTTAGTTTGCTTAGTTGCTTATTTAGTTATTTCCGCTACATTAGTTGAAACTTGTCATTAATATTCATTAGTGCTTGTATTTGAGATTATTGTGAATTGTGTAATAAAAGTACTTATTCAATAATTTGAGCTGTGGTAATTGTTTGTATTGTCTGTGATGCACTTGTGTATGTGTGTTGAACATCCTGGGCACACATATACTGCACTTGGTTCATTTTCAGATCCGAGTGTCACAAATTGGTATCAGAACAACAGGTTGACCGTAGGACGCAACCTAGATAGAATGGACACATTAGAGCACATAGGAGCACTCTGGAACCAATGTGTTTTTGCTTGGTGTGTTGTTTGCTATATATTGTTTGCTTGTGTGCTTAATAGAGGATTTTGGGATACTTTAGCATTGCCATGTCCATGTAGGCTAGTATAGTTAGTTTGCTAAGTTGCTTATTTAGTTATTTCCGCTGCACTAGTTCAAACTTGTCATTAATATTCATTAGTGCTTCTATTTGAGATTATTATGAATTGTGTAATAAAAGTACTTATTTAATAATTTGAGTTGTGGTAATTGTGTGTATATCGTTTTTGATGCACTTGTGTATGTGTGTTGAACATCCTGGGCACACATATCCTGCACTTGGTTCATTTTTGGAACCGGGTGTCACAGTAATTGCCCAAGAACGTCGTGCCCAACCCCTGTGGAGCCCAGGTGGGACCCCACCAAGGCCTCCACCGTCTTATACTCGAGTTCTCTTTGCCACCCACCATTTCTTCTCTTTGCCACAATTGAAGAAATCCTAACCCTTGTTCACGGGAGATCCGCCATCGAGGAGAGAGGAGCTCGCAGCCAGGAGAAGGAGGAGGATGATAGGAGGATCAAGCAAGATTGATATTCGTCAACTCATCGACATCATCGTTAATTCTCCACCAACTCTTCACCATCAACCCTAGACGCCAAGATCCAAGTGTTTCACCCAAATCTCAACCCTTGAGTTGTTGAATTCACGGTAAATATCTTAGATCCATCTTTTCTACGTAAAATATGGTTCCATGATTAATCAAGCTATGCTCTATTTGATAATTCACCAAAACCCTAGTCATAACAAACTTGTCCGGTTCAGTGCGGACTAGTCCGATTCCTTTCTGGTCCAAAATGGACATGTTCGGCCAAGGTGCGGACTAGTTCGGTTCTTCAGTTCTAAAAATTCTTGGAACTTCTCTTATTTTTCCCAAAAATACTTGAAACTTGTAAAAACATGTAAAACTTAATTGTAACTAGTTAGTAAGCAATAATAGCGACTTGATAACATGCATTACCACATAATTGCATCATTCATGCATGTCATTACATATTGAGTAATATATGAGCATTTATTGATTGTAATGCTTGTTTTGTATGTTTGTTGCGTGGAATAGAATGTTTTGCTCTAGAGGGTGTTGTCGAGGACCTCCAGCACCAGAACTTCGAAGCTTTTGATCCTAACCAATCTTAAGAGCAGGGCAAGTGTCCTTGATCATTTTGATCCTAGTTTTAAATGTTTTGATTGCAAAACTGCATGCTTGTATCAGATTGATGGGAAACCCATGATAGGTGTTTACTAGTCTTGTTTGACCACCCTTGTTGCTTGGAATACATTGTAGAGAGTCGGGAAGGGTATTTTTACATTTTTGCTTTGCTCTAATTAATTTGGAGGGGAAAACAACCAAATGGTTTATTTTTTTAATTAATGAAGTTATAGATGATGAGAATTAACCAACATAGATATTTGGTAACATGGGACTTGGGAGATCTAAGAAAGCATGGTTTGTGGACTGAGTTGGATGTTATGGTGTTTTCACTTACTTTAGATCTAAGGACCGGTTCGTGGAGCGACAACCCATGTTTTATAGTGCCACCACAGGGCCAAGTATGGGTGCGGCTTAGCCAATTAATTAGGTGTGTTGCCAGCACTGTTCGGATCATTTGGGGGAGCGGGGAATGGGAGTCAGTTGGGGTTGCAATAGTGGCGAGACTGCCCTGGGATCCGAACAGCACAAGAGGGGGCCCTTAGGTGGATGTGCTCAGTTGGAGGCATCACCACCGGTGAAACCTTAGTGGGTTTGAATATGTTGGTAGTCCCTTTGTAAAGGCTATTTTGTGACATCTTGGCCACACACCTATGGAAGTGTGTAATGTGAGCGACGGGTCATGGGCATAATGGAGGTTCCTTAGTGACCGAAAGGGGACAAAATCACAAACTTGTGGGTAAAGTGGTACAACCTCTGCAGAGTGTTAAAACTATCATGATAGTCGTGCTCCTGGTTATGAGCGACCTGGACCCTCACATGATTAGAGTGGAACTTGGGAATTGGAATGGTTTGGTTATGAATATGGATTAGGTTGTGATATATGAACATGGTTGATGATGATGGTAAGAAATTGGTATATGGATGTGATATGATGGAAAATGATGGTGTTGGCCTCATAATTGGTAATTATTTTGGATATAATGATATTAACTCGCATAGACATTGTAAGATGCTTTTCATATGTTTTAATTGTACTTTTCAGCAAATAACCATTATTTATTATCGTTCCTTGTTTAAGCTACATGTCATTATTTTCCCACACTTGCTGAGTAGGACATGTGCTCACCCTTGCAATTCCCCCACCAACAGTTTCATGTGATGTTTGGGAGTACCCTGAGGATAATGCGGAGTTCTAGGTTGTGTGCTACCGTCGACTTGCCTATGGATATGCTTAGAGCCACACTATTCCATTTGCTTAGTTTGCTTAGCTTAATGTTTATATTATTTTTCCGCTATAGTACTATCAGTAATAATGATCATTAGAGTTATAATTTGAGAATTATTTGAATCTTGTAATAAAAGTACTTATTTACTAGTTCGTGATGTGGTAATTTTCTGTATATCGTTTGTGATGCACTTGTGTATGTGTGTTGAACATTCTGGGCACACATATGTGCCGCACTTGGTTCTTTTTTGAAATCGGATGTCACACGAGGTCAGGTCCCGTCGATGCAACCACCCCCCGACCCGAGTGATTAGAAGGATGAGCTTCTCGACCCTGGCTCAACAAGATCCTGATCCTTCATGCCCTGTCCACACCTACCGTGGACATCATGCCGGCCCGAGTAGCAATGAATAGATAGGGGACACGAAGTTACCGAATAGGGAGGACGCGACGGCTGTAACCTCCACTATTCGACCCCACTCAGAAGAGAACAGAGTATAAGTAAAACCTGTAAACCCCGCTTCCCATATGAGTAAATCGGGTATTAGCTAGGAAAGATATGGTCCAGCTCTGCCTATAAAAGGGGTCCGAAGTTGCCCTACGAAGGACGAGGAGAAAAACAAGACACAAAGAGAGACTTCGTCTCCTCAAATGATAGCACTGGAACACCTCCCCGTTCATGTACTCCCCCACCATTGATAATGGGAAGAAGATAGCACCACAAATGGATGTAGGGCACCTTGCCCAAACTAGTATAAATCCTTTGTTCTGGTTGTTAGGCCTCCTCGAGGCAGGCTGCACGGTGGAAACATCACTAGTCAACAATCGATGCATCAACACGCTTACACCTGATTTCCCAGGTGACTCCTGCTAAGAGCCTGTCACATAGTCGAATGTAGGGGATTACGATGAATGGATAGGGTTGTCACCACTTGTCGCCTACCCCTGCAATCCGTGAGTCTATGAGACATCCAACATACTTAAGTATCCAAACACCACATTTGCATACTAAGTAGATACCTTAGAAACCATGGTACAGATAATCTAAGGCAATTCATAACCTAAAGATCCTTGAACCAATGCTGGATCTAAACACTAGATAGTTCAAACTAATATGTTCATATCTTGTAGAGACCTATGATGTTTATGATAACACGATAACGATATTACTACATTATCATAGTAACAACTTGTTATACCACATATATGGAATCCACAATCAAACAAGAAACTCTTCATCCAAACACAAGCATATGAAAAGGATAATATCATTAACAATAATAAAGTCACAAATAAAGGAAAAGGTACATGAGCCATACCTTCCAAAAATGGACTTGGGAATTAGAGGCCTTCCTCTGTAAGACTAGTTCTCCCCTAGGACTTGACATAATTTCTATACAAGAGAGTGATTGTTTCTATGTGTGTGTATGTGTGTGTGTGGGTGAAGGAGTGAGAGGTGCTATTTTTACTACCCCAGAGGTGGTTCGCGCCATAATCTTCACGGGAATCAGTCACCACTGCCAACATGGAGGCAAAGGGTGTTGAGACGTGGAAGCACGTGCAAAACACTGCAAAGACCGGTTTGGTTGAACTAGTAATTCAGCCATATTGTGACTGTGCCATTTTTCCTCGTGCTTTGCCTAGGTGACTATCTTGTGGGCCCTCGCTATATGTTCAAGTAGTGCAACGAGTCGATTTAGTCCCCCGAGTGGGCCCTTGGATCCTTGTGATGCGATGTGTTAACTCCTAATTGGCTAGGAGTATTGTTTTCAGGATTGATCCTCTCAATTCTGGATAAAATCACCTGCATGTACAAATTCTCCATGGACATGTGGAACTATGATTTTTGTAAGTGTCATGCGTGTAAGAAATGTTGCATCCTCCATGAATATGAATTATATTGATGGTCGAAAATGGTACTTTACTACCGTGAACAACTCCCCAAAGCTTATCCTATGTTTGTTCCGAGGTAAAGTAAAAGACTTAGGTCGTTGATCACAAATTGCTACTGTGTTTACTCCCCAAAAGTACCAAGTGCACAACAAAAAATCTACAAAGTGTTGAATAAATTGGCCATCGGTACTCACCCCTACCTTTGTCCTTATGGGGCTTTTGACTTCTCCTCATCATGGATGGTTGAGAGATAGAATAGTTTCACAAGGCACACATTACATATTCCTAAGTTCAACTTTTATTCTGAAGGTTTACAAAAGATTTTGCAAATAAAATACAAGTTCCTCAAATGATGTTCTCTCAATCACTCATGGTGTATGAATATTTCTCACCAAGGCAATGTATTATTTTGTTCCTATTTCTTAATATGGCTTATGTGGAGATTGGTAGGAAATAAAACACATATGTTGCTATGTCAAAAGAGTACGCCCTAGGAGAGATGTGCATGTGTGTGGTATATGGTGAGAGTGGAACTTTGTGGATACTCCTTTCTCTGGACTTATCTTTTTGATATGAGGAGGCATGGCTGTATTTTTTTCTTTTCCCATGCTCTTCTTTTGAGAGAGCATTCTTTTATTTTTCTCTTCTTCTATGTATTTCTTCTTTTTTTCATAGCCCTGGATTCTTATCATTCAAGGCTCTTTGAAGATAGTCATAACAATAATCACATGATGTATTTTTTCTGGAGTGGAAAATGGTGTATGGGAGTATGGAAAATGATGCTAACTTTTGGTGTAGAAGTTTAACTTGTGCACATGAAATCTTGATCATGAAAGTATGAAAAGAATTTCACTGTCTCTACAAGTTTGATTCGCCTCAATGTGAAAACAAGTAGCAGATGCATATGGTTTATCAAAGGAATCTCATCATATGACTTCGGTAGGAATTCATCATCATCGAGGAACTTATCAATTTGAAAATAAGATTCTCCCGAATTCAAGTTTCACTTAGAAAAAAATATAGCATCCCTATGTTACTATATCTTATCTCACAACCACCTAGAATTGGATCATTCTCTTACTACCCACAATTTCTAAGTTCAAGGTGATTATAAAAGAACAATAAAATAGGGCAACTTTTCATCATTTCGACAATAGAAGATTAAAATTATTACCGGGCATGGAACAACAAATTTTATTTTAATAAACATAAACTAAGTTTTTTTTTAATTTTTTATGCAATGAAGAAATGGGAAACATACAAGTTACCTCAAGTGGGGATACTCTCCCAAGTTTGTTTTTTTGTCAAGGTCCACAATAGGGGTTGAAACCCAAGTTGGAAGTATGCCACGAGGATGGTCTGTCCTTGTTGTAACGTAGCTTTGATGTTGGCAGATTGAGTGTCGATGTGAAAGTGCATCTAGGACTCCCTTGTGGGTTTTGGATGATTTATGACAAGCAATTGGGATCCTAACTGCTTTGTTGAGATGAGTGCATGTTTTTAATAGAAAAATTAGCAAAGTACCAAAAAAGAAGGAAGAATAAGGAGCAAAGTGGAAATGAGCTCAAGGAAGAAGAATAGTAGATCATTGTCTATGGAGTGTGTTAAGAAAACACATCCCAAGATGAGTGCATGTTTTTAATAGAAAAATTAGCAAAGTACCAAAAAAGAAGGAAGAATAAGGAGCAAAGTGGAAATGAGCTCAAGGAAGAAGAATAGTAGATCATTGTCTATGGAGTGTGTTAAGAAAACACATCCCAAGAGCTCAATCACAATTAAACACACACATTGCACAAAGTTACACAGGACCAGACTAGTCCGATATCCTCTCTGCACAAAATCGAACAAGTCCAATATCCATCGGACTAGTCCGATATCTCTCTGACTAGAATCGGACTAGTCCTCCCCAGTGCGGACTAGTCCTAAAAACACTTCACAAGTCACACAAAATCGGAAAAGTCCAATCGCAACCGGACTAGTCCGATATTCTCTCTGGTCCAAATCGGACAAGTCCGATATTTGCACGGACTAGTCCAAAAAAACCCTTTGAACTAAATCGGACAAGTCCTCCAAGTGCGGAATTGTCATCTAATACACTTAGGGTTTCACATGTCCGGACAAGTCCGATGACTATCGGACTAGTCCGAAGATTTCCAGTAGCAAAATTGGACAAGTCCGTTCCAAGCCGGACTAGTCCGATATTTTAGGACACTTAGGATTTGCTACACACAGCACACCGGACTAGTCCGGTGACCACCACGGACTAGTCCGATCTTTCTGAACCCTAACGGTCACTTTTAGAAACCCATATAAATAGAGTTGCATGGCCATATTTCATACTCTCTCGAACCCTAGCACCGTCACACCTCCCAAGAGCCTCAAAAACCACATCTCTCCATGAAATTAAGTGAAACAAAGATCAATCATTTGAGGATTCACTCTAGTTCATTGGAGAGACACGTTCAACACCACATTGAGCTCTTGATTTGATTCTCTAACACACTACTGTGATTGAATTGTAATATTTTGTGTGTGTTCTTGGTGGTATTTCATGTTGTAATCCAAGGGAGCTCTCAACGTGTGAGAAGGCCCCTTGAATTCGGTTATTCACCCCTTTGAGATAAGTTGAAGAGGATTGGACTTCGTGGCGATCCGACGAGGGTAAAAGGGTTGGAGAAGACCCGGTCCTTTTGTGGACTCCTCAACGTGTATGTAGGTTGCCTCTGTGGGAACCGAACCACGGGATAAATCTCTTGTGTTCTTCTTTTGTGTTCATTGTCCTTTACATTATATCAATCTAGGGTTACAATTGATCTTGATTACTTTACGTTGAAATATCAAGTATAAGATTGAATTGTGATATAACCTGGTTCATAACCTTGTAACACTTTATTTAATCGTATATTTCTGCTGCATATATTGAAGAATAAAATTAATCGATCAAACTTATTCAATCTAGTTCGTATACATCGGACTAGTCCGCACTTTACCGGACTAGTGTGATATCTCTGGTTTTGAACTGGTTGTTAAGTGTTGCAGGTTCTGACAATTATCAAAAAGGCCTATTCACCCCCCCCCTCTAGGCCACATTCAATTGGTATCAGAGCAGGTTCTTCAAGAAAGAGACTAATCGCTCGAAGGAGATCATGTCGGACATGAAGGACACGCACAAGAGCAACAACCAAGAGAAGGTTGATGATGAAAAGAACCTCAAGGTGGAGAAGCTCCTCGAAGCCATTCAAGACTTCAAGGACGACGATGAGGAGATGCTGGAGCTAAAGGCGCTCCTAAGAAAGAAGACACTTTCCAAAGGGAAAGTAAAAGTTGAAGAGAAGAAGAAGGGGAGTAGTCACACCGACTACTCCCGATATCCTTTTAACTATGATCTTCTCAATTCCAATAACAATCATTATTTATCTACCCCACTTGGAAAATCCCCACAATGGAAGTGATTACTCAATGTGGAGGCAAAATATGAAAATGCATCTAATTTCCCTTAATCCAAGTTTGTGGCATATTGTGTGCACAGGGATAGATATCCCGGACGACGACGAAGAGCTCACCCCCAGCCAAGAGCAGGAAATTCACAGAAATGCTCAAGCCGCGGCCGTAATTACCTCTTCACTCATTCGAGACGAGTTCACCAAGGTGGATGGACTCGAAATTGCAAAGGAGATATGGGACACACTACAAACTGCACATGAAGGTGACCGACATGTGCGTGAAGCAAAAATCGAAATGATTGAAGGCGAGTTAGGAAGATTTGCAATTGAAGAAGACGAGTCACCCCAAGACATGTACAATCGATTAAAGACACTCGTCAACAAGGTCAGATCATACGGAAGTAAGAAGTGGAATGACACGAGGTGGTAAAGCTCATCCTTAGAGCTTTTATGCCTCGCAACGTCACACTATGCTCCATGATCAGAGAAAGCCCCGGATACAAAAGGTTGACATCGGATGAACTGCTTGGAAAGATCATCAACTTCGAGATGATGGAAAAACAAGCAAAACATGTCAAGGAGATTGCCGACCTCACCTCGGCAAAGAAGAAAGGGGTTGCTTTGAAGTCCACTCTCAAGCCCCTATCCAAAGAAGCTAGAGAAGCACAACTAGAGGAAGATAGTGACGACGAGAGCAGTGAATTGGATGAAGAAGACATGATATTGTTCATGAAGAAATTCAAGATAATAATGAAAAAGAGACAAGGTACAAAGTCAAGCGAAGGAAAGTACAAGGAAAGAACGAAGCCAAAGTTGAGGCGGGCATGCTATAACTATGGTGAGTATAACCACTTTATAGTTTATTGCCCATATGAGGAGAACAAGAAGAAGACCAAAGAAGCCAAGCCTCAACCGAAGAAATTCTTCAAGAAGAAGAAACAAGCCGAACAAGCGCACATTTGGAGAGAGTGGGACTCAAATGATGAGTCCTCATCGTCCGAAGAAGAAGAGATGGCTAGCATAGCCATCGAGAAGACATTCAAGAAGTCTACCCTTTTCCCTACACTTGGCGCATGGAAGGGAGATGGCACTTGCCTTATGGCAAAGGAAGGTAAACGCAAGGTAACCATTGAACCCCCCCCCCCCCCCCCCCGTGCATTCCTATTCTAGCGATGATGAACTCAATAGTGATAATGAGGACATGCTTATTGGACTAGATAGGAAAACAGCTACTAAAATGAAATTTTTGCTTGATCAACTTGTTAAGAAGGAGAGGTTAATACATCGTCAAGAGGACATGATCATCTCCCAAAAGGAGGAATGTGTCAAACTTGACAAACTTCTAGAACTTGAAAAGGAACGAAGCAAATCACTAGAGCTTGAGTTAGCTTCGAGCAAGGAAACTTGCCTGGAGTTAACTGACTCAAATGCCACAATCAAGGACCAACTTGCTGACCTAATCAAGGTTAACCAGATCCTTGAAGTGCAGGTTGAGTCACTCAAGCTGAGGGAACCTTCCTCCTCTTCAAGTTCACCTTCTCAACCCACTAAAACTGATTTTTCTCATGCTTGCACATGTAAGAAAGGTGACACCAGTTTGAAGGATAAGCCAACCTCTACAAAGGATAAACATCCTGCCCAAAGTGGCATATTTGACAAGGAGAAGATCAAATATGCACCTACTGCATATTTGGTCAAAAGACCTCCAAATGTCAAATATGGCATTGGTTATTCTTATGGTGAAAAGCAACATGCTAGAAGCCATAAGAATAACAAGGAGAGGATTACCTTTGTAAAAGGAAGGCCCTCTCAAATTGGAAAGTCACAGATTAAGACAGTAACTACACATGAATACCGGACTAGTCCGGTCGGTGTCCGGACAAGTCCGGCCCCCCAGACTACTCCTGTACATAAACAACAACAGCTATTGTTTAAAACTTTTGATGCCTCCTATGTGTTAATGAGAAATAATTTTGGCAAGGTTTATGCTCATTATGTTGGGCCACGCCATGGGAACACGAAGTCTCATGTGTGGGTGCCCAAATGTATTGTAACTAACCTCCAAGGACCCAAGCAAGCTTGGGTAGCCAAAACCAAAGCATGATTTGTTTTTGCAGGCCTATTCCTCCGGTGGATCTAAATGGGTGCTAGACAGTGGCTGTACCAACCATATGACCAGGGAAAGCAGAATGTTCGTGGAATATGAAGAGAATAAGGACCCAAACGAGGGCATCTACTTTGGAGATAATAGTCAAGGAAGGGTGCTCAGTACCGGTAAAATTGCAATATCATCTAAACACACACTTTCTCATGTTTTACATGTTGAATCCCTAGATTATAACCTGCTGTCCATATCTCAATTATGCAACAAAGGTTATAATTGCTTGTTCACTAACGAGGGTGTGACCGTTTCTAGGAGGAGTGATGGTTCCGTTGCATTCAAGGGTATGTTAAAGGGAAATCTCTATCTTGTTGACTTCAATAAGGATAAAGCTAAACTTGACACATGCTTGATTGCAAAGACCAACATGGGTTGCCTGTGGCATAGACGGCTAGTGCATGTTGGTATGAGGAACCTTCAAAAGCTCCTCAAAGGCGATCACATCCGAGGTTTAAAGGATGTTGTATTTGAGAAAGACGGGCCATGTAGCGCGTGTCAAGCAAGGAAGCAAGTTGGAGCACCTCACCCCGCCAAAAACGTCATGACTACAACAAGACCACTCGAGCTACTACACATGGACTTATTTGGTCCAATAGCCTACATAAGCATCGGCGGTAACAAATATGGTTTAGTTGACGTTGATGATTTTTCTCGCTTCACTTGGGTTTTCTTTTTGCATGATAAGTCAGAGACACAAGGAATACTCAAGAAGTTCTTCAAGCGAGCTCAAAACGAATTCTCATTGACAATCAAGAATATTCGAAGCGACAACGACACGAAGTTCAAGAACACGCAAGTGGAGGAGTACCTTGATGAAGAAGGCAAAAAGCATGAATTTTCAGTGTCGTACTCCCCACAACAAAATGAAGTTGCCGAAAGAAAGAATCGAACACTCATAGAGATGGCAAGAACAATGCTCGATGAGTACAAGACATCGGATCGATTTTGGGCGGAAGCGATTAACACCGCTTACCACGCCGTAAATCGACTTTATATTCATCGACTACTCAAGAAGACATCCTATGAGCTACTCACCGGTAACAAACCAAATACTTCATACTTTAGAGTTTTCGATTCTCCATGTTATATCTTGAACAAGAAGCATAGGACTTCAAAGTTCGCTTCGAAGTCCGATGAAGGTTTCTTGCTTGGTTATGATTCGAACAATTACGCCTATCGTGTTTTCAACAAGACCTCTGGACTTGTTGAAGTAGCACGTGATGTAGTGTTCGATGAGACTAATGGCTCACAAAAGGAGCAAGTTGATCCATGTGAACTAGGTAAAGAAGAAGCTCCTTTTCAAGCATTGAAAAGAATGGCTCTAGGTGAGGTTCCACCACAAGAACCACCTCCACACGTACATGAGGAAGATGAACCACAAGAGGAGACTAATGATCAAGGGGGAGCTTCAACACAAGATCAACCACAAGAATACGAAGATAATCAACAAGTCAACAAAGGCAATCACTTAGGGGGAGAAGCAGGTGATCATGAAGATACAACTCCTCAAGTGCCACACCCAAGAGTACACCAATGCATCCAAAGGGATCACCCAATCGACAATATCATCGGTGACATCTAAGAGGGAGTAACCACTAGATCTCGCATAGCTAACTTTTGTGAGCACTATTCTTTTGTATCCTTTTTGGGATCACGCAAGGTTGAAGAAGCATTGAAAGATCTGGACTGGGTGGTGGCAATGCAAGAAGAATTGAACAACTTCAAGTGGAACAAGGTGTGGGAACTTGTGGCAAGACCCAATGCAAACATCGTCGGCACCAAGTGGGTCTTCCGCAACAAACAAGATGAACACAGGGTGGTGACAAGGAACAAGGCACGACTTGTGGCCAAAGGGTATTCACAAGTTGAAGGTTTGGATTTCGATGAGACCTTTGCTCCAGTAGCTAGGCTTGAATCTATTAGAATATTACTTGCATATGCTACTCACCATGATTTCAAGTTGTATCAAATGGATGTGAAAAGGGCATTCCTCAACGGACCAATCAAGGAAGAGGTGTATGTGGAGCAACCACCCGGGTTTGAAGATGAAGAGTTCCCCGACCACGTATTTAAATTGCGTAAGGCTCTCTACGGACTCAAACAAGCCCCTAGAGCTTGGTATGAGTGTCTTAGAGATTTCTTAATTGAAAATGGCTTTAAGATTGGCAAAGTAGATTATACACTATTTACAAAGAATTTTGATAATGATCTTTTTATTTGTCAAATTTATGTTGACGATATAATCTTTGGGTCAACTAACCAATCCTTTTGTGAGGAATTTAGTAAAATCATGATAGACAGGTTTGAAATGTCAATGATGGGAGAATTAAAGTACTTCTTGGGATTCCAAGTGCGGCAACAGAAGGAAGGGACGTTCCTAAGCCAAACCAAGTACACGCAGGACATACTTAAGAAGTTTGGCATGGACAAGGTGAAGCCCATAAAAACCCCCATGGCAACGAATGGCCACTTAGATCTCAATGAAGATGGATCTAGCGTCAACCAAAAGGTATATTGCTCCATGATTGGATCTCTACTCTATTTATGTGCATCTAGGCCAGATATTATGTTGAGTGTATGTTTGTGTGCAAGATTTCAAGCCAATCCTAAGGAATGTCACTTGACAGCCGTAAAAGGGATCTTGAGATATTTGGTTCATACACCCAACCTTGGTCTTTGGTACCCAAAAGGCTCAAAATTCAATCTCATTGGTTACTCCGATGTAGATTATGTCGGGTGCAAAGTAGATAGAAAAAGCACCTCCGGTACATGCCAATTCCTAGGGAGATCCTTAGTTTCTTGGTCCTCCAAGAAACAAAATTCCATTGCCTTATCCACAACCGAAGCGGAGTATGTTGTAGCCGGGAGTTGTTGTGCACAACTTCTTTGGATGCGACAAACTCTAAGGGATTATGGTTACAATATGAACCATATTCCACTCCTTTGTTACAATGAAAGTGCCATCAAAATTGCCCACAACCCAGTTGTAAGGATCGAATGCCCAAGAGGGGGGGTGAATTGGGCTTCTTTAAAAAATCTAAGCAATAAAACTTAATTCCTAAAAGCCCAATTCCCTACGCAAACTATCTATGCATTCAAGTAAATAGGAACTTTGCGGAATGTAAAATGCATAAACGTAAGGGAAAGGAGGAGATGCAAACTCCCGAGGAGACATGAGGGTTTATCCCGTGGTTCGGCAAGATCGTCAAGATCTTCCTACATCCACGTTGTGGCACCCACCAAAGGGTTTTGCCACACCCAAGTCACCAAGACGAGGGATCTTCACTATTCCTCTCCGTTTGCCAACCTCAGCAAGGTGGAGCTCAAGCCTTGTACAACTTCGACCCTCCGGGCTTCCAAAAATGCCTTGGCAAGCTCCGGAAGTCTCATCACAGTTACAAACACCAAGGGCACTCCCTTGAGGCTCTCACTATCCTAAAGAGTCCACCCACCCAGAATGGAGGCACACAAGCTCTCTCTCTAGCTAGTTCTAGCCTAACTCTTGGTGTATAGGTGATCGAAATGATGTGGAAGTGATTGCTCTTGGTCTTGAACGCTTGTGGATGTGTTGATAGTGTCTGGTAATCAAGACTTGTCGAAATGACCGGTTTAGGGGGTATTTATAGCCAGCCTCCGCAAAATAGTTGTTGGAAAAGTAGGCTGACAGAACTTTACTGTGAACACCGGATGATCCTATGTCTCCCCTTTAGTTATCATCGGTCAAGTTTACTTTAGATGACGTCATTGTGTCAGATATGACCATTGTTAGACCGATGTTGCTCCTGTCTTCTCATCGGATGATCCGGTGGCTCTTTCTCCAGAATTGACTCAAACTTGATGCTTACTGGAGTGATTGACCGATGTGTATATTTCTATACATCGGATGATCCGGTGCTATACTTGGTCCAAGGATATCGCAAATTGTACTGATGGACCGATGTAGCTGAGCCCTTAACATCGGATGATCTGGTGAGTTCTTTGTTCTGAGGTCTTCTTCTTCATCTGAACCAACTCGACCAATGTGTATATTTCTAGAACCATCGGTTGATCTAGTGAGTTAAGTTTTTTTGCTTCGAGTTGTTTCTAAGTGATTTTGTATCTTGCTCGATTGACCTCTTTGATATTTGTTGCAAAGGCATTTCTAATGATCTTTAAGCATTGAATGTTGTCAATTTAAAGTTGAATGATTTTGACATAAGAGCTTTCACTTCTTGTATTCATATAATTGATTTGATCTCATAAATTGATTGTATATGGTCTCCAATGACATATTGATTTCATTTGATTGAGTGATTATGGGGACCTTGCATTCACAAATTCATTAGTAAAATCCAATGGTTGTCATTAATCACCAAAACCATACCTCATGGGGGCCTAGATGCTTTCAATCTCCCCCTTTTTGGTGATTGATGACAACACAACAATTAAAGTGCAATAGTAATGAATTTGATAGAATGAAACTTAAACGGATATGTAACGAATACAGGATTATCACACTTAAAATTTGAAGGCTCAAAATCAAGTGATCACAAGATATAGATAGACATCAAATAAGCTCAATTGATTAATAACTTAAGAGTACTTAATAAACACCAAATGAGTAGCGAAAGCATTGAATTACAAAAAATGATAATATGTAAACTCCCCCTAAGGCTAGGACACTCCCCCTGAGACTGAGCTATCCTCCCCCTGACTCCTCTAACTCTTCTCCCTCTTTGGCATTAAGACACCAAAAAGGGATCCGAGTGCCTAAGGACCCTGAGTACTAGGCGCGATGACGAACTGGTCACCGTCTCTGTCGTCGGAGATGCTGCCTGGAGTAGTGGAAGGAGCTGTCGGAGCCGTAGGAGCCGTAGGAGCTGTCGGAGGTGCCTGCTGGGTAGGTGCTGCTAGAACAGGGGCACTGGCGACGGATGCCGGCGTCTGCTGGAACAATGTTGTTGCCGGCATCGGAGAGTGAATCGGTGCGCCCGAAGCCAGTAGTGGAGACATGCTGATAGAAGGGATCGCGTGGTCAGCACGGGAGCGGCAGCTGGAGCGAGGACAGGTGGAGGTGGAGAAACTCCTGGCAACTGCGACGGGAGGGCAGTCCCGGTCTGAGTGTAGAGGTTGGTGATCAACCCCAGGATTCCCATCATCGCCTGCTGCGTCTGCTACTGCTGGTCGAGGGTGCGCTGGTGCATCTGGTCTATGAGCCCAGTAAGCTGGTCAGTGTCCTCACGCCTCTCAAGGGCGATCTGGCGCTGGATCTCCTGTTGCTGCTGCTGGAGCTCCAGAAGACGTGCGGCCTGCTCCGCTCGGGCCTGCTTAGCTGCAAGCCAGTCCAAGCGCTGCTGCTCAACCATCTGCTGTAGGAGAGATGTGAGCTCGGACGGCTGAGAAACCTGTGCCTCTGAGACGGGAGGTGGAGTAGGGGGTGGCACTGTAGAGCCTCCAGCCTATGTGTTGTGCTGCCTGGGTGAGGGAGGAGGTGGAAAGTACTCCTCGACACTGTCATCCGTGTCGCTCTCAGACCATATGTGCTGCAGGTCCTCACCCTGTGCCTCTGCCTCAGCCAGCCTCTCATCCTCCTTCTCCAAGTCCATCCAGTCCTCCTCAGATAGCCGAGCCCTGACCTGATGCTCGACTGGACGGCCAAGGCAGCAGTCTCCAGGAGTTGGGGCACGGTAGTGACCGAATCGTGTGACTCTCTCGTCAGCGAGACGGTCATGCACGACGGACTCCTCAGGGACCATCATGGAGAGCAGGTAGCTGATCCAGTGTCCATACACGAGCTGCCTCATCATCCCCACACCGTCAGTGATCACATCCTCCATCTCGCATATGAGGACGTCCACTATATCAAACTCCATCCCGTTCATGATGTAGAACAGGAGGGTCTGCTGCAGACTGGTGAACCCCTCTAGATAACCGGACCTCGGCAGGAGAGTGCGGCGCAAGGCAAGGTGCACTGTGCGCGCAACAGGAGTCAACAGAGCCGGTACTCTTGGCTGGTCTGGGGAGAAGGTCGGGCCAAACAAAGAACGTATCTCCTCCAGTGCTGGTGCCACTCCTCCAGTGAGCGGCCTACTCGGCGGGTCTGCCTAACCATATACTCTCTCATGCACGCAAGTGTCGTGCAGGTCCACACCTAGCAGTTGTGCCAGTGTCTGCCTCGTCAAGTGATAGTGTTGTCCCATGAACATGAAGTCAATTGATTTGCGGCCCTCAGAGACGTAGAGGGTAGCGTAGAACACGCGTACCCAATCCTCCTCATAAGCACTCCTCTCATAAGACATCAGGTGCACCAGCCCTCGATACCTCTCAAAGTATGGGCGAATCTCTGTCTCTGCTGTGAGGGCAAGATGATGCCAATCCAGAAAGTTGTGCTAGAATAGCTTGTGGCCGCGGCGTCTGTAGGTCTCGTAGAGTGATGCTTGTGTCACGGTCCAGAAACGACTATCCACCAGGGCCTCTCTGGGCTGCGGGTACCACTCCTCAAGCAAGATACTCCATCTGAGTCTTCGGAGCTGCTTGGCCTTCATCTTCTGGTAATCAGCCAAACGGACACCTACATTGACACGGACGGTGGTGTCCATCTCGTAGATGGCTCTGTGGGCCTCCCTGTCCTCACGACGATCAGCAGCCGTCGGTCTTGGATGTGGTGCTGCCGGGGGATGCCCCCCCACGGGTCCGGGCTGAGCGCCGGCGGACAAGTGGCACTTTCGGCTCTTCTTCGGCCTCGGACTCATCGATCACAGGAGGCTGCCTCGGACGAGCCTCGCGGATCCTCAAAGATCCTCCTCGGCCATGCTCTCACTCCTCGGCGGCGCGAGCGGCCATCAACGTCTTGTCCTCCTCCTTCGAGAGCTTCTGCTTCTTCGCGGACAGCTCCACAATGGCCTTGCCCTTGTTCTTCTTGTCGCGAGCCATTGCGATCGGGTGATGCACGAGAATGAAGAACGATCACGGCCGGCAACCCTAGCGATGAAGAAACAGCGACTGTGGAGGCACCACGACGGCGAGGTGTGCGCGTGGGGCGGCTGGTGGTGCACGGGAGGAGGCGGCGGTGTCGCTTGGGTGGAGGCGCGGCGACGGCTGGGTGAAGCGGCGGCGGCGGCTGCGGTGGAGCGGCGGTGACGGCTTGGTGGAGGCGAGTGGCGGCGGCGCTAGAGGACGGCGGTGCTGGATGGCGGCGGCGACGGCCGGAGGGCGGCGGTGGCGGCGACGGGAGACGGTGGTGGCGCGGGCGAGTGGAACGGCAGCGGAGGGAAGACGGGATCGGGGAGAGAGAAGAGGGAGACGAGCGACCATTTAAATAGTGGGTCCCAAACCCTAGCCGAAATTTTAACACCGGATGGACCGATGTATAGACAATAGAAGCATCGGTCGAATGGCACAGTAAGGGTATTCAAAAAGATGCCGATGACACCGGATGGTCCGACGTGAAAAGAGATAGCATCGGTCGAATGTCACAGTATAGGTATTCAAAAAGATACTGTTGACATCGGATGGACCGACGTGGAAGGGAATATCATCGGTGGAGTTCATCAAAGTTCCAGAATTGTACACATCGGATGGACCGATGTTTTTCAGAATGAACTCGTCAGATGATTTGGGATACTGACTGAACTGGCCCTTGGCTTTTGAACATCAACTAATCCGATGATGACTACTACACAACAACATCCCATATATGTTCTTTGACAAAACAAACAATCAATGAGGAACGCATGTCTTAGGACTTTTTGGGCAACCCCTTACCCCTCAAAAATACTAATATGCCAATAACTTGGCTAGGCCTTAAAGCAAATGGAACACCGAGAAAAAAATAGGAGGAAATCATCCAAATAAAATGTAAGGCCCATGCTTTGTGAGGTAGAGTATGAAGACTTCTATCTCTTTAGAGCATGTTCCTATAGGCATTAACGAACCTAACATTTTGTTCTTTACACCTTATATGAGTTGAGATATTGCATTTCAAACAAGTCTCTTTCTCATGAGGTGGGTTCTCCTTTGTGACAATCTACCGTGTCCAATGCCAAACATTTTATAATGCAAGAAATTATAAGTCTATAAGGCAGGCATCATGCAAGGCATAAAATAAATCTATCTTGCCAAATTTGAACCTTTCAAAGGCTTCTTCAGGGAGAGCCACTCTCCAAACCTTGGGGAAATCCAAAGGAACCTCCATCCCAAGCTAACCCTTGCTCACCCCTATCCTTTGAGAGTTAGGCAAGACCTATATGAAGTGCATTCTTACATGACATTCGTTGCGTCTAGCACATTTAACTCACTTCTTACCCTAAAAAAGGTTTTCTCATCAAGTGGTTTAGTGAAGATATCCGCCAATTGTTCTTCGTACATAACACCTCGCAAAGAGATGTCTCCCTTAGCTTCATGGTCCCTCAAGAAATGATGGCGAATATCAATGTGCTTAGTGCGGGAGTGTTGAACGGGGTTTTTAGCTATCTTAACCGCACTTTTCATTGTCACAAAGGAGAGGCACACAACCAAGTTTAATACCAAAGTCCAAAAGGGTTTGCTTCATATAAAGAATTTGGACACAACATGCACCGGCCGCTATATATTCCGCTTCCGCCGTGAACAAGGCGACGGAATTTTGCTTCTTGCTAGACCAAGATACTAGGGAACGCCCAAGCATGTGGCACCCACCGGAGGTACTCTTGCGATCCACGCGTCATCCGGCAAAGTCCGAATCCGAGTATCCCAAGAGGTGGAATTTTGCACCTTTAGGGTACCACAAGCCCATACTAGGGGTATGCTTAAGATACCTAAGTATCCTAAAGACCGCCTTCCTATGCGATTCTTTAGGTGCCGCCTGAATGCGAGCACACAAGCATACACTAAACATGATATCGGGCCTAGATGCGGTAAGATAAAGCAATGAGCCAATCATAGAACGGTAGTTAGATTGGTCAATAGGTTTACCGTCCTTATCCGCGTCGAGATGACAATTTGTTGCCATTGGAGTGCTTCTTGAGCTACAATCTCCCATCTTAAATTTCTTCAAGAGGTCCTTGGTATACTTCTCTTGATTGACGAAGGTCCCCTCTTGAAGTTGCTTGATTTGAAATCCAAGGAAGAAGTTGAGCTCTCCAATCATTGACATCTCGAATTCCCTAGACATCATTTTGCCAAACTCATGGCTAAGAGCTTCGTTAGTTGAACCAAAAATAATATCATCAACATAAATTTGACAAATGAACAAATCTCCGTTGATGCCTTTGGTGAAGAGTGTGGTGTCCACCCTCCCGATCTTGAATCCTTGCATGATCAATAAATCCTGTAGTCGTTCATACCATGCCCTAGGTGCTTGCTTGAGCCCGTAGAGCGCCTTGTGCAACCTATACACATGATTAGGATTCCTCGGATCTTCAAACCCGGGAGGTTGTTCAACATAAACAAGCTCGTTAATGTAACCATTAAGAAATGAACTTTCACATCCATTTGATAAAGTCTAATATTATGATGTGATGCAAAAGCAAGGAGTATACGAATGGCTTCTAGCCGGGCGACTGGGACAAATGTCTCCCCAAAGTCTAGTCCTTCAACTTGCGAGAACCCTTTGGCCACAAGTCTTGCCTTGTTGCAGACCACGACGCCATTCTCGTCTTGTTTGTTGCGGTACACCCACTTTGTTCGATGACGTTCTTGTCCTTGGGTCGCTCCTCCAACACCCAAACTTCATTGCGGATGAAGTTGTTGAGTTCTTCTTGCATGGCCATCACCAAATTTGGGTCTTGGAGTGCTTCCTCAATGTGAGTGCGTTCTACACATGAAACAAACGAGTAGTGCTCACAAAATGAAGCGAAATGGTGAGAACGTGTCCTTACACCCCTTGACGGACTTCCAATGATTTGGTCCATCAGATGCGCCTTGGAGATGCGTCCATGCCTCATAAGTGGTTGTGAAGCACTTGGCGATGGTGATGCGTGTTGCTCCTCTTGTGGTTGGTCTTGATCATGGACTTCTTCTTCTTCTTGATGTTGTTGTGCTTGTGAGTCTTGAGTCGGCAATGGATCATCCTTCTCTTCTTCGTCAACTTGAGGTGCCATGGAGGTGTTGTTGTTTGAACTTGAAGCTCCCCCTTGATCATGGCTCTCCTCAACTTCAGGCTTGATGTCTCCAATGGTCATGTTCTTCATGGCTTCTCGTAGAGGCTCATCATCTATTTCATCATGACCAAAACTCTCCTGGAGTCTTTCCTTGCGGTAGATGTAGCACTAGCATCCAAAGACTCGAAAGTAGGAGATGTTGGGCTTTCTCCCAATGAGAAGCTCGTACGGGGTCTTTTGAAGTAGTCGATGGAGATAGACCCTATTTGCGGCATGGCACGCCGTGTTGATTGCTTCGGCCCAAAACTTCTCCGACGTGCCGTAGTCATCAAGCATTGCTCTTGCAAGAGTGATGAGTGTCTTGTTCTTCCTTTCAACGACACCATTTTGTTGAGGAGTGTATGTGGCCAAAAACTCATGTTTCACTCCTTCACGGTCACACCACTCCCCAATGTTGTAGTTCTTGAATTCGGTGCCGTTTTCACTCCGGACCTTGATGATGGGAAGTTGAAATTCCCTTTGAGCGCGGTTGGCGAAGGTCTTGAACACTTCCGGAGTTTCACTCTTGTCACCTAGAAATAAAGTCCAAGCATAGCGAGAATAGTCATCAACAATAACGAGACAATAGAGGTTACCGCCAAGGCTTTGATATGTGGACGGTCCGAAGAGGTCCACGTGGAGTAGTTCCAGTGGCTTGGAGGTTGACACCATTGTCTTCATTGGCTGGTGTGAAGCAACTTGCTTCCCGGCTTGACAAGCGCTACAAAGCTTGTTCTTCTCAAAAGTGACATCCTTCACGCCAGTCACCATCCCAAGCTTGAGGACTTCTTGAGTTTGCTCATCCCAATGTGCGCTATGCGTCGGTGCCATAGCCATCCCAAACTTGTCTTAGTGAAAAGGCAAGTGGTCAAGCTAGCATTCTTGTTGGAGAAGTCTACTAGGTAGAGATGTCCATGCCGAAATACTTTGAAGACTATGTCTTGGCTTGTTTCACTACTCACAACAACATCATTTTTGCCAAATGTGCACGTTAGTCCAAGATCAAATAGTTGTGCAATAGAAAGTAAATTAAAACTAAGTGACTTAATGTACAAAACATTGGAAATGGATAAATCATTTGAAATAGCAAATTTACCTAACCCAATTACCTTTCTCTTAGAGTTATCACCAAAGGTGACTTGTTCATGATTGCCGGGGTTTTCTATGGTGGTGAACATACCATCATTGCCGGTC
Source organism: Tuctoria greenei (assembly GCA_036927565.1). NCBI lineage: Eukaryota > Viridiplantae > Streptophyta > Magnoliopsida > Poales > Poaceae > Tuctoria > Tuctoria greenei. The sequence continues at coordinate 169,357,683 of JAYESD010000003.1, forward strand.
ATATGTTGGGTGCACCCGCTATCGAGTACCCAATGCTTTCCTCTGGCTTTGTAGTTCACCTACACACATGAATTTAATTTTTAACTTTAGGCACCCAAGCCAACTTAGGTCCTTGTATGTGTGATACAAGTGTCTTTGGGACCCAAAGTTGCTTGGGGAGCTTCCCCTTCATGTCCTTCATGTCTTTGCCGATGAACCTAGCCTTCACCTTGCCATCTACTTTACTTAAGAGATAATAGCGATCATTGAAAGTATATTTGTAATTAATAGGCAACTTTGGAGAAGGTCGGTTAGGAAGAGGACACTCCCTTGTGTGGTGACCGGTGACCTCACAATGTTGGCAATAAGAACCAACTTCCTTGATGAAGCTTGTTCTAAGCTCCGGTGAGGGCACCTTTCCTTTGTTAGGCACCGGGAAGGATCCAAGTCCTCTCTTGTTGAAGGCATTTGCTTGTTGGAAGAGAATTTCCTTGTGCTTGACTTCTCCTTTTGAAAGTCTAGCCACACTAGTGCGGAGACTCTCAATTTCTTCCAACAAGTCCTTCTCCCTAGAATTTGCTTTCAAAGGCAAAGACTTGTTCAAGGCATTAGTGACATGAGAAGTAATGGATATCCTATCATTAAGAGTTTGTTTCTTTGCATTTTTCAACTCTTGATCAAGCACGTCATGAGCAAGGTTAAGTGTTTGATGTTCTTGTATTAGCTTGTTATGCTCTTCCAAGAGTGTTTGGTGTGCTAAGTTAAGCTCATGATTATCTAACTTGATTTTAGCCTTTTCTTCCTCAATTTGCTTGACATGAGATTTGAGCGTGTCATGCTCTTTGAGTATGCTTTCATACTTGTCAAGCAAATCGAGGTTAGCACTCTCAAGTCTAGCACGAGTTTCTTCAAGAGCTTTAACCTTACTCTTTTCCCTCTTAATGATAGCATGATATTCATTTATCAAGGAAGTTAAATCATCGGGGAAAAACTCATCATCACTAGAGTCGTCACATACCTTGGTGTTACCTTTTGCCATGAGGCACATGGGCGGTGGATGAAGAGGTGAGTCATCATTGTTGGCAATGGTGAGGCCGACCAAACTTTCTTCTTCCACTTCACTCTCTTCATCACTTGTTTCTTCGTCGGTGACCCATTCGTTTGCCTCACACATGAACACCTTTTGTGGGCCATTTCTCTTCTTTGGGAAGAGTCTTGCCTTCTTGCCCTTGTCATGTTTCTTCTTCCCAAAGGCTCTTGGTTTGGGTTTGGCCTCTTCTTCATCATCATCACTCTCTTCAAGCTTGCGATGCTTGCTCTTGTAGTTCTCTCTTCTTTTGTCCGGTTTTGGACAATCATAGGAGATGTGGCCTTGATCACCACAATTGTAGCAAGTCTTGTGATCATCTCTCCTAGGTAGAAACGCTTTCTTCTTGGGATCAAAGGTGTATCCCTTCTTGGTAATCTTGGAGTTCAAGCGTGAGAACTTTCTCATCATCAATGCAAGCTCATCATCATCACCTTCACTTGATACTTGCTCTTCTTCACTTGAGCTAGGCTCAACCACCTTCTTCTTCTTGAGGCTTGTTTTCTTGGTGGAGGCCTTTAGAGCAATTGTTTTTGAGGATGATTGCTCCATCATCCCAAGCACACTCATCTCATGAGCGTGAATTTCTCCAATGAGCTCCAAAACTTCAATGTGGTCAAGTGACTCTTTTTGGAGCATGGAGTTGATGTTGTACTTTGGCTTGGGAAGGAGAATGAGGATCTTGCGGTTGATGAGTCCCTTGCCAAGAGAAGCAATGTCAGGAGCATTAATTTCTTCAATAATTACATTCAAGCGAGAGAACATCTCATTGACATTTTCATGAGGTAGCATATTAAATTCATCATATTTTGCTTTAAGTATGTGATATTTAAGTTCCTTCACACGAGAAGAACCCTCATGAATTTCTATCAAGCAAGCCCAAATTTGACATGCCTTTTCTTTGCTAGCAATCCTAGAAAAAACATCTTGACTAATGCACTCATAGATTGCATTCCTAGATTTAGCATCCCATTTAATTTTATCACCAACATAGTTATGTTCTCCAAACCCCGCGTGGGTCGCTTCCCATACTTCGGGAGCAATAGCCTCTAGATAAGCGCGCATGCGTGCTTTCCAATAGGCAAAGTTCCTGCCCTCGAAGATAAGAACCGAACCCCCAACCTTGGCCATTTTAGCTCTCTAGCGGTGAAGCTAGAATGATCCTATGAGCAACCTTGCTCTGATACCAATTGTAAGGATCGAATGCCCAAGAGGGGGGGGTGAATTGGGCTTCTTTAAAAAATCTAAGCAATAAAACTTAATTCCTAAAAGCCCAATTCCCTACGCAAACTATCTATGCATTCAAGTAAATAGGAACTTTGCGGAATGTAAAATGCATAAACGTAAGGGAAAGGAGGAGGATGCAAACTCCCAAGGAGACACAAGGATTTATCCCGTGGTTCGGCAAGATCGTCAAGATTTTCCAACATCCACGTTGTGGCACCCACCAAAGGGTTTTGCCACACCCAAGTCACCGAGACAAGGGATCTTCACTATTCCTCTCCGTTTGCCAACCTCGGCAAGGTGGAGCTCAAGCCTTGTACAACTTCGACCCTCCGGGCTTCCACAAACGCCTTGGCAAGCTCCGGAAGTCTCCTCACAGTTACAAACACCAAGGCAATCCCTTGAGGCTCTCACTATCCTAGAGAGTCCACTCACCCAGAATGGAGGCACACAAGCTCTCTCTCTAGCTAGTTCTAGCCTAACTCTTGGTGTATAGGTGATCGAAATGATGTGGAAGTGATTGATCTTGGTCTTGAACGCTTGTGGATGTGTTGATAGTGTCTGGTAATCAAGACTTTTCGAAATGACCAGTTTAGGGGGTATTTATAGCCAGCCTCCCCGAAATAGCCGTTGGAAAAGTAGGCTGACAGAACTTTACTGTGAACACCGGATGATCTGATGTCTTCCCTTTAGTTATCATCGGTAAAGTTTACTTTAGCTGACGTCATTGTGTCAGATATGACCGTTGTTAGACCGATGTTGCTCCTGTCTTCTCACCGGATGATCCGGTGGCTCTTCCTCCAGAATTGACTCAAACTTGATTCTTACTGGAGCGATTGACCGATGTGTATATTTCTGTACATCGGATGATTCGGTGCTATACTTGGTCCAAGGATATTGCAAACTGTACTGATGGACCGATGTAGTTGAGCCCTTAACATCGGATGATCCGGTGAGTGCTTTGTTCTGAGGTCTTCTTCAGCTGAACCAACTCGACCGATGTGTATATTTCTGGAACCATCGGTTGATCCGATGAGTTGATTTTGTTTGCTTCGAGTTGTTTCTAAGTGATTTTGTATCTTGCTCGATTGACCTCTTTGATATTTGTTGCAAAGGCATTTCTAATGATCTTCAAGCATTGAATGTTGTCAATTTAAAGTTGAATGATTTTGACATAAGAGCTTTCACTTCTTGTCTTCATATAATTGATTTGATCTCATAAATTGATTGTATATGGGTCTCCAATGACATATTGATTTCATTTGATTGAGTGATTATGGGGACCTTGCATTCACAAATTCATTAGTAAAATCCAATGGTTGTCATTAATCACCGAAACCATACCTCATGGGGGCCTAGATGCTTTCACCAGTTGAGCACTCCAAAACTAAACACATAGACATAAGACATCACTTTTTGAGAGATCATGCCATGAAAGGAGACATAGCCATTTCACATGTCAACACTCAAAAGCAATTGGCCGACATATTCACCAAGCCAATTGATGAAAAGCGTTTTTGTGAACTCCGAAATGAATTAAATATCCTTAATGCTCGGAGTGTGGCTTGAAATGTTGCATACCTGTATGAATTATTCAAATATGTTGATTGAATTGTGAAAATCATCTCTCTCATTTTTCTCCGAAAAACTATGTCAATTACTAAATCTTGATGAATTATGATCATTGCTTGATTGTTGTATGCTTACTGATCATATTCATCAAGATTATTTGATGTGTTTTGCCTCTCTTTTCTCTAAATATGTACCTTCAAATATATATGAATGGGCTAAACAATTCTCACTTGGTGACCTGGACTAGTCCGCCCGTGTAGACTGGTCTGCAAAGTTCAACCTCAGAGTGCCGGTTAGGCCGGACTAGTCCGGCATTCAACGGACCAGTCCGATATTGTCCTCTGGAAAAGTTTGGACTAGTCCGGTCATCTCCGGACTTGTCCGATTTTTCGTGTCCATAACCCTAGCCGTCGCCAAACCCTAATTCATTCACCTCCACTCTTGCCTCATGCGTTCTCTCTCTTCCACTCGAGCTCCCAAAGGCGATTTTGAGTCCCCTCCACCAAAAAGCTCCACATTTGGGTGGAGATCAAGCATCCTTGCTCGAAGATTGAAGTTCACGGACAAGTCTGGACTTCAACACCTCTCTCTTCGAGCATCAATCGAATTCTTTGGTAATTTTCACTCAAACCCTAGAAATTCCAAATTTCTTCATTGTTGATCAAATAGCCTAGCATTCCTCACTATATACATGCTCTCTTGATGTATTACGTTTATGCTAAGGTTGTTGTGCATTAGGAATCACCATTTGTCTAGTTTCCTAGGTTTTTGAGTTTGAATAGCGGACTAGTCCGGTCCATGCACGGACAAGTCCGATATCTCCAGACTAGTCCGTGCCTGTACACCGGACAAGTCTGATTTATCTGACTCAAAACCTATCTTCTGAATTCCTCAATGCAATTCCTTGCTATCCTTCCATACCTATGCCTTGTATCATTCATTCTCAATCATGCCACTCATTCTCAGGTCATGTCGAGCTCGGGTAATGATGTCTCCGTATTTGAGGCCGAGATGGACCCTGAGGTGGCACCTCGGACCTCGACGGGTCTTGCCAAGAAGTGCCAAGAAAGACCCTTCGAGCCAGCTCCAACCCCTCCTCAGGTTCGGAGGAAGGTGTTGGCAAAGAAGCCAGTCTCCAAAGCAGCTGCATCATCAAGTGGCCCTCGCCAAGCAAAGGGCAAGGGCAAAGGGATTGCTACTGGTCCGGTTGGCCCGTTGATACTCCATGCTCCAAGGGAAGGGGTCCGAGACCCCAATGAAGAGAAGTTCAACGCAAAGGGCGGTGACTCGGCGGCGAAATTCAGAATCATCGATTGGTATGGCCGACCGAAGCAAGTTGTTGATGGAAGATTCTGGTACAACTTTCATGCTGATTTCTACAAATCGGTGTATCTCCCAATGAAGACACCAGTTGTGCGCAGTTAGTTGATTGACTAGGCACATTTTGAGAAGAAGGGTTTCTTACCATTCACTGAGGTAGTGAGAGCCATTGAGAGGCATGGCCTGAGGGATCTTTTCGCCTTCAGGAATAACTGGAATGATGAAGTGATTGCGCAGTTCTTTGCAACCTGTCACTTCTCTAGTGAAGATGAGGAGAGTGTCACTTGGATGACTCATGGATCCAAGTACAGTATTACTCAAGAAGATTTTGCTAGCCTGCTTCACCTTGACACCACAAGATCTGACTGCCTGATCATACACAACATAGGTGTCATTGAGAAGGATAGGATGAAGTTCCTATATGAGCCAAACTCAAAGTTCAACCCTCCCTCCACCAAAAATATGAAGCCATTTTTTGTGGTGCTGAACAGAGTTTTGAGGAAGATGATTGCTCCCAAGGATGGAGATGCTGGGAGTGTGCAAGGATACCTCCGGACTCTGATGAGGGTCATAAGCAAGGACCGCCCGTTTGATGTGGCGGAATACATTTGGAATGACATGGTGAACATATCTTGCACTCCCAACAGGTCTTGTGGATATGCTCCTTACCTAATGTTTGTGATTGAGAAAGTCACCGAGATTGAGTTTGTGAAAGATGTGGAGCATCTCCCCTTGAGGCCTCAAATGCCTCAAAATCCAAGTGTGCAGGCTGCGCCCTCGCCGGCCTCCAGTCCCGAGGCACCGGCAAAAACAAGAGAAGATTTCAGGGCTGCCCCTGCTACTAGTGCAGCCCCTCAAAAAGGTTCAGCCAGTGGAATTCTCAAGTATCTAACTGCAATCTTTGCCTTCTGCAAAAAGGCCGAAGTGAAGGCCCATAAGCTGAACAAGAAAAGAAAGGAGTACATGAAGTATATCAATGCAAATGTGAAGCAAATTTGCCAGAAACTAGAGATTGAGCCAATTGGGTCTCCAATAATCTCTGAAGACTCAGATTCTGATTTCACTGAGCTCGGGCCCTTGACCCCCTCCGAGCTTGCCTACTTTGGCGTTGGGGGCTCGAGTAGCTCCGCACCTCCTCCTCCTCCTCCTCCTCCTCATCAAGCTGAAGATGAAGATGATGAAGACAATGATGAGAGAACTAATAGCGAAGAGTGAAGACCTTAGGACCCTCCTCTCCTTCTTTTTGGTGTCTTGATGCCAAAGGGGGAGAGATTGACGGGGAGTCTTAGTCCTAGCTGTAGTTTGCGAGGAGAGAGCCCTATGCTATGTTTTTTAACTATTTTGTGGCTTGTAAAGTTTTAACAATGATCTTAAGTTAATTATGGTTCTATGATGCAATGATTTGATCCTTTGAGTAGTATTTATGAAAACTGTGATTTTGCTCTAGAATGACATATATGCTTGCTATTGGGTGATTAATGTCAATTATGTCATTCTCAATGTTTCAATGCACTTAGTTATGCATCCCACCATAAAGAATGCACATATGGACTATGCTTTCACTACTTAATGTATTTTGGACTCATATGTGCATACTTTATGAAAATCTCAATTTTTATCATATTTTGTGAAATCTCAATTGGTTGTCTTCAATCACCAAAAAGGGGGAGATTGAAAGTGCATCTAGGACTCCCTTGTGGGTTTTGGATGATTTATGACAAGCAATTGGGATTCTAACCGCTTTGTTGAGATGAGTGCAGGTTTTTAATAGAAAAATGAGCAAAGTACCAAAAAGAAGGAAGAATAAGGAGCAAAGTGGAAATGAGCTCAAGGAAGAAGAATAGTAGATCATTGTGTATGGAGTGTGTTAAGAAAACACATCCCAAGATCTCAATCACAATTAAACACACACATTGCACAAAGTTAAAAAGGATTGGACTAGTCAGACTAGCACCGGACTAGTCCGATATCCTCTCTGCACAAAATCGGACAAGTCCGATATCCATCGGACTAGTCTGATATCTCTCTGACTAGAATCGGACTAGTCCTCCCTAGTGCGGACTAGTCCTAAAAACACTTCACAAGTCACACAAAATCGGACAAGTCCGATCGCAACCGAACTAGTCCGATATTCTCTCTGGTCCAAATCGGACAAGTTCGATATTTGCACGGACTAGTCCGAAAAAACCCTCTGAACTAAATCGGACAAGTCCTCCAAGTGCGGACTTGTCATCCAATACACGTAGGGTTTCACATGTCCGGACAAGTCCGATGACTATGGACTAGTCCGAAGATTTCCAGTAGCAAAATCGGACAAGTCCATTCCTAGCCGGACTTGTCCGATATTTCGGGACACTTAGGGTTTGCTACACACGGCACACCGGACTAGTCCGGTGACCACCACGGACTAGTCTGATCTTTTTGAACCCTAACAGTCACTTTTAGAAACCCATATAAATAGAGTTGCACGGCCATATTTCATATTCTCTCGAACCCTAGCACCGTCACACCTCCAAAGAGCCTCAAAAACCACATATCTCCATGAAATTAAGTGCAACAAAGATCAATCCTTTGAGGATTCACTCTAGTTCATTGGAGAGACACGTTCAACACCACATTGAGCTCTTGGTTTGATTCTCTAACACACTCCTGCGGTTTAATTGTAATCGTTTGAGTGTGTTCTTGGTGGTATTTCGTGTTGTAATCCAAGGGAGCTCTCAACGTGTGAAAAGGCCCCTTGAATTCGGTTATTCACCCCTTTGAGATAAGTGGAAGAGGATTGGCCTTCGTGGATATCCGACGGGGGTAGGGTTGGAGAAGACCCGATCCTTTTGTGGACTCCTCAACGTGGATGTAGGTTGCCTCTGTGGGTACCGAACCACGGGATAAATCTCTTGTGTTCTTCTTTTGTGTTCATTGTCCTTTACATTATATCAATCTAGGGTTACAATTGATCTTGATTACTTTACGTTGAAATATCAAGTATAAGATTGAATTGTGATATAACCTGGTTTATAACCTTGTAACATTTTATTTAATCGTATATTTCCGCTGCATATATTGAAGAATAAAATTAATCGATAAAACTTAATCAATCTAGTATGTATACACTGGACTAGTCCGCACTTTACCGGACTAGTCCGATATCTCTGGTTTTGAACTGGTTGTTAAGTGTTGCAGGTTCCGACAATTATCAAAAAGGCCTATTCACCCCCCTCTAGGCCACATTCACGATGTGATGTTGCCTCTCATGCGTGCCTTGAACGTGGTCGAAGAACATGTTGTGGATGCTACTCGTCTGCGCCTCAAGGTATCCCATGCGCTAGCTTGAATGGGTGCTAGGGTAGTTGGGAGCATATTGATCCCACCTGTTTAGAGCAGCCTATTGGTCGCTTGTGGTTTTCCATGACAATCCTCCAGCCTCGTAAACTATGACCCTCAGATACATTTCCAATGAGTTCCAACCATGCTCATTTACTCATGGACTAGGAGATTTGAAATGGAGTCTCCAAGGCTTCATTCAACGATCGACTTTTCCTATACCTATTGGAAATTTTATGCCAACAAGCTTCCTCTATTGGATTGAGTTTGATGGAAAGCTTCTGGTACTTATGCAAATGAAATCATGGGTTAGGTAACCAAATTTCATTTGTATATCTAGGTAAGAAAAAAATGTAAAAATTCATCTCGTCCATTTTTGAGTGTATCCATAAACAATGTACTCTTCATTGATATAAAAGTAGAGCTTTGTAATATAATCAATTTGGTATATTTAGAAGCTCCTACTCATAGAAATGCAAAAGATATATGCTCTATGATGCCCTTTATCTTGAAATCCTCTAACCATCATAGCTTTTACTAGAGCAAATTTTATTTTTTTAACCATGGTAAACCAGATTCTCAATTCGTCCTCCCGAACAACTCTAATTTCTTCTCTAGGATATTAAGGTATACCAATCCTCTTTTGCACGAGGCTCAAAGTAGATTTGTGGATATTGTTACTGCTAGATTGCTATGCCAATTTACCCATTTAATTGTGCCAAAAGCTTTGTTTGTTAAAGCTAGATAAAAATGACTACGTCTATTAAACAATGCTTATTGGACCCTAGGTATTTGTTCTAGTTTTTTTCCAAGTAAGGTGGTATTCCATTTGAAAATTATAAGTAATATCATCACTTACTTTCTCGAGGGTGCACATGAATTGAATAATGAGAAGGCACAAACCTTATTCATCAATGCAAACAAAATCACTCAATCCTAATGCAAACAATATGATGAAAAATTATAAATCCATTCCTGTTTTAAAGAACAATTTGGGGTCGAAAACCCTTGTGTGAGAAACTAAAGGCCATGAAGTATGGTGTAGCCCTGCGGTCAGTGTCAATTGTCAAGTTGAGGTTGGAGTCATTGATGAATGTGGGTGAAGCTTCATCTTGCTCATCCATCAACATGTCATCTTGAGCATTCTTCCAACTCGGACTTGAGATGGGCTTGGTTGTGGGACATGTTCTCTAATCTTCCTAATGGTGGTTTGAACTTGATGACGCTTCTTTCTTCTTGTCAAACAACCTGTTCATACATTTTTTTCTATCTGCAATACAATCAAGAACAAACAAAAAAACTCGAAAATGGGTTGTGTTAGCAAAAGCAAACGACTGCCGATTTATCTTGCTCAAGTTGAAAACAACTTGCAAATGGAATGAGGAATAAGGGATTTTTTGTTTGAGTTAGGAAAAGGAATCCAAGAGGTTATGCCCAAAAAGTGCCTACTTTCTTTGCTAATTCAAAGTTTTCTGTTTTATGTTGGTTAGAAATTTTAGTTTCCGACATGCTAGTTTGAATGTTCATATCTGGGAGAATGCAAATGCAAGACTTGATGTGAAATTCAAATATGCAATTGTAAAAGTAAATATCAGATAACTACCATTAACCTATCAGCAAGGACTCACCGAATTTTGAAGTCCGATGAGCGGGACTTACCTCTAACATTTTTAGCATTATAATTTGTCATTTGGACTAGGAGATGAAGGCGCAGATGACTTCTCTTGCTTGACACACCAATCCTCATTTGGCAGCCATTTAGACTTTGGGGCTTGTGATGGCCCTGGCCTCTCTATCGCCTGTATAGAGACTTGATGGCTTTACGATGGTTATGGGGTTCTGTGTATGATCAAAGAGCACCTGAAAAGCTAACAGAGGGGGTGAATGGTAGATTAAAAAATTTTATGCGGAAGCTATAAAAACCACTCGGCAGAAAATTCAATCTTGACAAAGTAACCGTGTGTGCGGCTGTTTTCAATGTGTTAAACTGTGACAAAACCAGTATAGATTGTATATAATCATGTCACAAAACTGATGCAAAAAGAATCATGTGAAAACGTCGAGCAAAACTTAAGTTATGCCTAAAACCCGGACCAAAGGTCAATCTGTTCTTAAGAACAAAAATCAGATATATTACAATGCAAAAAAACTCATGTACCTTGAAAACTGTGAAACCAATAACTGGAATTTTCACAAATGACAAAAAATTGAGTTTTGAAGACAACACAAAAAGAATCACGTTAATTGGATTGGTAAAAATCGAGTTATGATCGTAACACCGAAGCAACATTAGCTGTGCAGAAACTCGACGAGAAAAACTTGCCAAAAATAAGTCGGACGAACAAGGAAAAAAACTCCTCTAAAACTATGAACTTTACTAAATTAAACACAAGAGGAACAGTCACAAGTCATCATACCAACAAGTCCTGGTCCCCCTTGGTTATATAACCAGCCCTAAGGCAACTCCAATCCAACTAGGACTTCCTACTCCTACATAGATTCAACTGAAACTCTCCATAAATGCTCAAGACTCTTCCATACGTAGATAGAAGCAATATTAAGACTTCCAAACATCTTAAAAACATTCCACACATGCCTAAAGCAACTCAACTTCATGCCCAACAAAAAATCTAACTAAAACAAACTCGGCACTTACCATATATGAACTATAACCGCGTCAACTGCAGCCTGAAAGCGTAATCCAGCCGGTTGAACTGTTCCGACCACACCTTCTCTTCCATAACTCTTCACCACATCTTGTAACAATGTTTCCACGTCCATGCACCCCTTGCACACATGCAAACACTTTCCAAAACATTCACAATACATTCATATGCATTGTTCTTGACCCAAACATGTTGCGTGACATCCCGATCAATTCAACCACAATTCCTGCCGAACTTGATTATTGAACCTCATCTTCTCTCTAAGACTAGTTCAATAGATCACAATCACGCGCCATGTCTTGACCTCAAGCAACACCTGCACATGAACAAACAACCAATCATTTTGAGCACAGGTTCTCGACTTGACTCTCGTTAGTCTGAAAACCACAACACCTTACATGAGCACCTCACATAAGCATGTTGCAAACATAATAAAATAATATCCACCATGAAAAACCAAAATACATCAAAAAATTAGTAAATAAATACTAAGAAAACTTCCCATAAGCCAAAAAAGTAAGTTTGAAACATTGCGAGTTAAAAATAGAACAGCTGCACGAGTATGTCAGCAAATAGAAAGATCAGATGGTTCAAACAGCCACTCTGCATTATACAAGGAGAAGTTCTGACACTCTTAAGTAAAAACACGTGCAGCTCACATGCACAACTAGTTCAGACAGCACGAACTAGGTTCCTGCATGTTCGGACACTCCGAAGTGGGCTTCTCAGGTATATTAAGAACATTGCATTTAAACCCTCACTATTAACATAATTGTCAATGTATTCAACACTTAGGTCTCACAATCTCCCCTTGATGAATGCATTGGTAACAAAACTCTGAAACTGAACATTGAGTCATTCACGTTTCATGAAAAGTTTTGACAAAAATAATTTTTTCCCGTTTTAAAATAAAAAATCAAATGAGAGGAAACCTTTCCCTTTTTAAAATTTTTTTGCCCCTAAGGATGTTCACTCCCCCTCAGAAGAACATATAAATTGAAACACTTGTGAATGTGCAATGTGTGATATATTTCTCTCCCTTTGACATTGTATTCGGCAAGGTACAAAAGAGAAATTTTAATTTGTTATGAGCATAATATGCATATACATATAAAACAAAGCTCATCCAAGTCATACTATCAAGTAACTTACACTATCGCATCAATGAGAAACATAAATTAGTATAATCCATGCTAGAGATCAAGTGTAATTTCAATTAAGCAAGTCATGATCTCTCAGTCTCAACTATTTCAAAACTTAAAAGCATGACACATGCTGCTATTTTTCATTATCTTTTAAAGCACAATACGCACATAGAAGCAATTTTAAGACTTCCAAACATCTTAGGAAGTCCCACACATTCCTAAAGCTACTCAACTTCTCGCCCAACATGAAATCTAACCAAAACAAGCTCTAAACTCTCTATATATGAACCATAACTGCCTCAGCCGCAGCCTGAGCGAGTAATCCAGTCGGTTGAACTGTCTTAGCCATATCTTCTCTTCCATAACTCTTCACCACATCTTAGAACAATGTTTCCACATCCATGCTCCCCTTGCACACGTGCAAACACTTTCCAAAATGTCATGATACATTCATTGCATTGTTCTTAACTCAAACATGATGTGTGACCTCCTGATCAACTCAACCACAATTCCTCTTGAACTTGATTATTGAACCACATCTTCTCCCTAAGACTAGTTCAATGAATCACCATAACCAGCCATGTCTTGCACATGAACAAACAACCAATCCTTCCGAGCACAAGTCCTCGTCTTGACTCTCGGTAATCCGAAAACCATAGCACCTTATGTGAACACCTCCCATAAGCATGTTGCAAAACATAGCAAGATAATATCCACAATTAACAACGAAAACACATCAAAAACTTTGTAAATAAATACTAAGCAAACTTCCCATAAGCCAAAAAGCAGGTTTGAAACATTGCAAGTTAAAAATAGAACAGTCGCACAATATTTCAGCAAATAGAAAAATTGGACGGTCCAAACAGACACTCTGCATTATACAAGGAAAAGTTTGGACACTCTAAAGTGAAAACACATGCAGCTCATGTGCGCAACTAGTTCAGACAGACTGAACTGGGTTACTGCAACTTCGGACACTCTAAAGTGGGCTTATCGTGTATATTCAAAACTTTGCATGTAAACCCTCACTTCTAATAGTATTGCCAATGTATTCAGCACCTAGGTCTCACATCCTGTAACCTGAGTACTGAAGAATGTGAGTTAACGACCGTATTTTGATGCAATATGGTGTGCGTCGTGTACAGACACCAACCCAAGGCAGGATGCGAAGCCTAGGCCCCAACGGTCGAGGTCCGGATAGAAGCACGCCCAGGCCTTGACCACCATGGTCAGAGTGAATCTGCCTCACCACCTTTCCACAAGCCGCACGCAGCTCGGAGGGTAGGCGCCATGGGTGTTGGTATAGCCATGTCAAGCCCGGTCCGTAAGTCGTTCGTGGCTTGGAGGGGATGGGCTCATGATACTTGCCTCAATGGCCAAGCTCTCGAGTCTGTTTCAGCTATCTATCGGGGAGGTTCGAATGAAACTCAATCACCGTATTTTGTAAGGACAAGTAGAACCCAACACCTGATTTTGAGGGGTAGTTGAGGTCAGGGCTCGATGCTCACTTTTCATAAGATCCTATTCGGTACATTCACGCAAATCCCAGTCCATTCGGGGATTCGAGCGGCTCGGTGCCAACCCTTCTTGGGTTTACCGTTTAATCACCGACCTAGAACTCGGATACGGAGCATTAGAGATGTCGAAGGTATCTACTACCTTCAATAACATCCCATGTGGGACCATCTCTCGGTCGTTGTACCTCGCTCTGGTTCATTCCGAGCATCTCAAAACCCAGCAAGCCAACCTTCGAACCCAGAACTTGGTTGGACCCGCGCGTAAGTCGAGATCCTAGCTTTCTTACTCTGGCCCGGTAGGTTGAGGTTATGGAGGTCAAATTGTTCGCCTCGGGCCCCTACCTTGCCAAAAGATTGTCATTGTGGGGGCGTGTTCCTCAAAATTGGAGCGAGCTTTGAGAAGGAGGGAGGTGAAGTGGGTCTGGGGCGTTGTGGTCTCCACCGGTCTTTATTGCGGCACGCCTTTTGAGGAGACAAAATGTGCGGGCGGAGTCCTCGGTCACCGCAAGCCTTTATTTAGAGTGTCGATTATGAAGAGGCTTTGTGCGCCACCACCGTGTCCCTTATCCCTTAGACTCCAATGGTGGGACTATAAATAGCCCCAACGGGAAGCTTCTCCCTTCCATCGCCCATGCCCTTTTTTTTAACCGACGATGGACACCTTATCCCCCTCCTTTCCTCCATCCTTCCCTCTTAAAGACCAGTCGCCTATTTGACAGTGAGAGTGTGGCAACTGGGACTTCGCTCCCAGCTGACTGAAACCATCAGCTCGGCAAAGGAGATCCCGGTTGGAGGTGCAGAGGAAGAGGATGAGTTACCTGGAAGTTCGAAACAGGCCACAGCCTATCGAAGGTCTGGCAGCGAGGGGAACGACTAGAAACTTGAAAGGGGGGTTGGTTCGATCTGGATGTAGAGCGTCTTCAAGCTTATAAAAATCCTTCCTGCGCGGCCCCAAGGTGGTTGGAAAATAAGTTGGACACCTCAGCATCTCGACCCACCTCAATAGGCCTCGGCAGCCCAACCCTCCTCGACAGGTGGCGGGGAGCCACAATCTCTCTATTCAGAGACTGGTGGTCCCTCACCTAAGGGGACTTCGCGTCCCTGACGCATAAGTAAACATGGCCACTTGGGCTTCCTGGATCATTAGATTTCAAAGAAACGACAGCCAGTAGCTTGAGCACGGCCGCCGATAAAGAAATGATATGTTGAGGACGGGCACAAAGTTGTTGGAGCTGCCAACCCTACTTGCTGGTGAGACTTAAAGGTGTCGAAGTTATGGACCTCGAAGGTCGACGAAGCTCAAGGGTCGAAGGAAGCTCAGAGTTGTCCAAGTTATCGACCTTGAAGGGTAGTACATGTATAGGGATGACTTTTTGGAGATGTAATATGTACTTCATTATGTAATGATCCAAACCATCGCATAATACAGGACCGTTTTAATGATCTTAGGAGTGATTCTCCTTTGTCTATTTTTCATAACTATCGAACTATATCCTTCGAACTTTCGTTGCTCCTAGACCATAGGTTGTACGATATGTAAGGAGTACATTAAACAGGGAAGCACACCCTAAGGGAATTGATCATGAGACCTTGAAACTTTGAGTGGGCCTAGTCAGCCTTGCCTCCTTCCCACGTTGGCCCTCTTGGATTTGGTTTCCTATGGGGTTTCTATCTACCTAGGCTGCAGTGGTCATGCATCTAGTTGTCCGGTGACGGTCCTAAGGTGGTGGATGCCTCGTCCCTATAGGTAGCTTGCCCTTGATGTGAACGAGTATTCGTGCCCTGTCAGTGAGTCGAAGATTGTTGGAGGGGATGAGCTCAAGAGTTTACCTTGGTGGCTGAACTCCCGAGCTTGTTGAGCTACCTAGTGGGTGAATCCGAGTGAAACCCGATCTTCCTATATTGTAAGGACAAACGAAATCACACATATGGTTTCAATAGGCCATGTAATTGGGGTGTGGTGCCTGCATTTTGTCAGATCCTTCTCGAGCCATTGGCACAGATCCAAGGCCTTTTGAGGGCCTAGGTGGCTCGATGCCGGCCCTTCTGGGGGCTACCGTGGGAATCTGCGAGCTGGGACTTGGATATGGAACATCATAGATGTCGAGGGTATCTTTTACACAAGTGAAGCCTCACGTGAGGCCATCTCGCCGTTGTCTGGTTCATCCCTTGCGGTCTCAAAACCACGAAGGGTCGACCTTCGAATCTGGGACTCAGTCGTGCTCAAGCTTAGGTTAGGTGCTTACGTGCCTTACCTTCCTTACCTCAGCTCGTGACTCAGAGTTTTGGATAACATGAAGGCACTCCAGCGGTCCGCAGAGCTTGGGTCCTCGTTGAGTCCTGTAGACAGATAAGACCATTAATTGTCCCACCTTTGGTTGGAGGTTCGATCTGTCGCGACTGTCTTTAGTTGTTGTCGACCTATATGAAGGCTCTAGGCACACAATGGTGTGGCGTGCTGCAGGTGGCCTCAGTAGCCATCCATCTTTATGATAGAAATGGTTGCAAGGTGGGAGGCCCCAATCGCTGGTCTTCACAGCGGCGGCGGTTACATGAAGGAGCTAAACCTCATGCTTGCCACTCTTATCTCTTTCGCGCCCTTGGCCAGGCGCCGACATGATGGGCTAGGTTGCCTTCGTGTTTGGGGTGATGAGGGCTCGGTTAAAAAATTTGCAAAGGCAGCGAGGAGAGGGTGTACCCTTTTTGTTGTTAGAGCTTGTCTGTGAAGCGAGCGACTGGGAGGCGGTGCGATCTTTGATGTGTATCTGACTGTATCATCACATATCACAGAACTATAAATGATACATGAACATGGTTTTTTGAATCACAAGTACCTACAACAACAACAACCAAGCCTTTGTACCAAACAAGTTGGGGTCGGCTAGAAATGAAACCCAACAATTTTGAAGAAAAGTAATAGAAAATAAGATGAAAGTAAAAAAAACTAAGATTCTAGAAACGGGTTAATAAGGAAGAAGATAAGAGTAACAGATTACGAATAAACTAAGATTCTGGCACATGAATTGCTAATTTCCATGCAGTCCTATCATGAGCCAAATCTCTAGGTATGTCCCACTCCTTTAAATCTCGTTTCACCGCCTCCTTCCATGTCAACCTTGCTCGACCTCTACCCCTCCTAAAATTTTCTCTACTCTTTATAATCCCACTGTTAACCGGTGCTTCTAGAGGTCTCCGCTGAATATGCCCAAACCACCGTAGGCGATGTTGGACTAGCTTCTCCTCAATCGGTGCCACCCCTACCCTATCACGTATTACTTCGTTCCTAATTTTATATCTTCTTGTGTGACCACACATCCACCGTAGCATGCGCATCTCTGCAACACTCATTTGTTTGACATGTTGCCTTTTAGTTGGCCAACATTCTGCTCCATACAGCATCACAGGTCTGATCATCGTCCTATAGAATTTTCCTTTCAATTTTTGTGGAACTTTCTTATCACATAAGATTCCAGATGCTTGTCGCCACTTCATCTACCTGATCTTGATCCTGTGGCAAACATCTTCATCAATATCACCATTGCTTTGTAACATTGATCCTAAATATCGAAATGTGTCCCTCCTAGGTACTACTTGTTCTTGTAAACTAACATTACCATCCTCGCACCCGACATCACTAAAGTCGCATCTCATATACTCGGTCTTGTTTCTACTAAGTCTAAACCCCTTAGACTCTAAGGTCTACCTCCATAGCTCCAACTTTCTATCAACACCATCCCTAGTTTCATCTACCAACACTACATCATCAGCAAAGATCATACACCAAGGGATATCCCCTTGTATATCCTTCGACACCTCATCCATCACTAAGGAAAAGATGTAAGGACTTAAGGCTAATCCTTGGTGTAACCCTATTGTGATAGGAAAAGTGGCGGTCTCACTATCTCTTACGTGCACACTTGTCACCACATTATCGTACATATCCTTGATAAGGTTAATGTACTTTGTTGGGACTTTGTGTTTCTCTAGTGTCCACCACATGACCGGTCTTGGTACCTTATCGTATGCCTTCTCCAAGTCAATGAACACTAAATGTAGATCCTTCTTTTGCTCCCTATACCTCTCCATAAGCTGACGGAGTAAGAAAATCGCCTCCATAGTGGACCTTCCAGGCATAAAACCAAACTGGTTTTTAGTGACATTGGTCACTTTCCTCAAGCGGTGTTCAATCACTCTCTCCCAGAGCTTCATAGTATGACTCATGAGCTTAATTCCTCGGTAATTAGTACCACTTTGAACATCTCCTTTATTTTTGAAGATGGGTACTAAAATACTTTTCCGCCACTCTTCAGGCATTTTGTTTGACTGAAAAATGCGGTTGAATAGTTTAGTAAGCCATACTATTGCTACATCCCCTAGATATCTCCACACCTCAATGGGGACATCATCGGGGCCGCGGGCCTTTCCTCCTTTGATCCATTTTAAGGCCTCTCCAACCTCGGACTCTTGTATCCTCCGCACGAATCGTCTGTTGGTGTCATCAAATGAGTCATCCAACTCGAACCTAATACTCTCATTCCCGTCATTGAATAGTCCATTGAAGTAGTTCCGCCATCTGTTCCTAATTTCTTCCTCCTTTAATAGAATTTGGCCTGCCTCATCCTTAATGCATTTGACTTGGTTGAGATCTCTCACCTTTCTCTCGCGAAGTTTCGCCATCTTGTATATATCCTTTTCGCCTTCTTTTGTCCCAAGCCTCTCATATAGCGCATCATAGGTCTGTCCCCTTGCTTTACTCACAACACGCCTAGCATTTTCTTAGCCTCTTTATACTTCGCCATGTTACTTGCACTTCTCTCATGATGCCAGCTCTTATAAGACTCCTTCTTCTCCTTAATAGCTTTTTGTACATCTTCATTCCACCACCAAGTGTCTTTATCTACAAGTTTTTTACCTTTTGTCCACCCAAGCACCTCCCTAGCCGTCTTCCTAATGTAAGTCGCCATCTTCTCCCACATACTATCTGCATCTTCCTCTTCGCTCCAAGGTCCTTCTGCGATCATCCTCCTTTTGAATGATTGTTGCACTTCATCCTTCAACTTCCACCACTTTGTTCTTGCGGTTTTAACACCTTTGTCTCGTGACACACGCACGTGGAAACGAAAGTCGGCTACCACAAGTTTATGTTGTCGAACAACACATTCCCCAGGAATCACCTTACAATCTAAACATGCCCCTCTCTCCCTTCTCCTGGTGAGAATATAGTCGATTTGACTAGAATGTTGGGCACTAGTAAAGGTCACTATGTGAGATAGCCTCTTCTTAAAGAGGGTGTTAGCTACCAATAGGTCATAGTCTACGGCAAAGTCTAGGATATCCTTACCCTCCTGGTTTCTATCGCCACACCCAAAACCTTCGTGTACCCCCTCAAAACCTACGTTAGTTGTACCTACATGACCATTGAGATCTCCTCCTATGAAGAGCTTCTCGCTTACCGGTACACTACTAACCATATCCTCCAAGTCCTCCCAAAATTGTCTCTTAGTGCTCATGTCGAGCCCAACTTGTGGGGCATAAGCACTAATGACATTCAAGATAAGGTCCCCCACAACTACCTTGACTAAGATGATCCTATCCCCTCGTCTACAGACATCCACTACTCCATCCTTGAGGCTCTTATCTATTAGGATGCCTACGCCATTCCTAGTTCCCGTCGAGCCAGAATACCAAAGCTTGAAACCGGTATTCTCAACCTCTCTCGCCTTTTGACCTGCCCATCTAGTCTCTTGTACACAAAGAATATGTACACACCTCCGAATCGCAACGTCCACTAACTCTCGTAGCTTTCCCGTAAAGGATCCTACATTCCAACTACCCACCCGAAACCTAGTTTCCTCGGCTAGCTTCGTTGCCCTTCGCATCCGTCGAGGAAGATGCAAAGACCCTTGCTCACTTACGGGCGATGATGTAGCGCGCCACTAAGGTGATGGCGATCCGGCCCTCGCTCATTTAACACCACACCCGGTTCTGATATGGCGCGCCACTAAGGCGGTGGCGACCCGGCCCTCGCCCACTTAACACCATACCCGGGTTCCGGTATGGCGTGTCGCTAAGAGGGTTACGCCCCAACGAATTTCCAATGGGTTTCATTTCCATGAGAATGGCTAAGTTTAGTTGCTGGCTCGCCAAGCTTATCACAACCCCTCCTCCTTTACCAGGGCTTGGGACCGGCTATGTCATTACAACATAGGCGGAGTTGATTCACAAGTACCTACATCTATATTTTTAGCCAATAGTCCCCGAGTGGCGCGAGATGAGTGGTTCGACGCACTCGTCACGCCGCGCTCGAGGGCCTGCCTGAATATGTAACTCTTGTTTTCCCAGGTTCCCAGTTCGTGTGTGCCGAGCCTTTTGGTCGGCTGGTAGCCCTCGAGTGATATGGGATGAGTGGTCCAATCCACTCATAGCACCTACCTCGAGAGGTGGTTTGCTCGCTAGGCTCTAGTCTCTCAGATCTTCGTGCTAAGCTCCCTTTTCGGTCGGTAGCGCCCAAGTGTCATGGGATGAGTGGATCGACCCACTTGTCACGTCGTGACTGATGGTTTACCGATCATTCAGTCATGGTCTTCTAGGTGTTCATGTCGAGCTCCATGGCTGATGGTGATCCCCCGAGTGGTACGGGGAGGGGGGTGGCTGAGCCAGTGGGCTTGACACCTTCGTCGGTACACCGTTTAGCTACAGCCAGGCTTGTTGTCAGGGTCCTGAACCAGCAAGGCGACAAGGGTTCCAGTCCTTGGTCTACTGGCCCCTTGGCGGGAGGCAGTTGAACGATCTGGCTTGCTGGTGGTGGCTGAAGATTGGTGCCTCGTTGAACGGATTGAATGAGCGCTGGGTCTGCTCTGATCTGGATGTGGAAGGCGGCCTGTCGGCTGCAGCTCTACGCCGAGAACTGTTGTGTTGTCTCCCAGGTAGCACTGATGGTTGGTACGTTCGGTACTGGAAGAGAGGGGCGGGCGGTCGATCGTTGCTTGGCGCTCGGTGCTTGGTCTACCAAATCACATGACCAGTTGATTTGCTATGCACCGGGGTAATGATGGGACCCCGTGCCGGCGTCCAGCCCATCGGTGTTCGGAGCAGAGCTTCGTGATGGAGATAGAGACTGGGCTTGGCAGATCCGTCGAGGAAAGAAGGAACGCAAGGCAGTCCACCTACCTGGCACGCCAACTATCGACGCATCGATTGCCGACTAGTGATGTTTCCACTGTGCGTTCTGCCTCGAAACGGCCTAACAACCAGAACAAAGATTTCTACTGGTTCGGCCAAGGTACCCTACCTCCAGTGTAGTACTCTCTTCTTCCCAAGCAATTGTAAAATACCTCAAAATTCGTAGTACTAAGTTCAGATAGGAGAATTAAAAATTTGAATGGGAAAATGAAATCAAACTGGAAACTGAAAGATCAAACAAATTCAAACTTCAACGAATGGAATTCAAATATTCAAAACATGTTCCTGTTCAAATCATGTCAAAATAAAAATCTGAGTTCACCACTAACTTCCAAAAAAATTCCAAATAGCATCCCTATCAAAATTCAAAAAATTTGGAGCATATTTTCTATTCAATTCGGTGTGTACATTGAATTCCATTCAAATTCAAATTCAAATTTGAATTTCAGATGAAACTTGGCCAAATCAAATATTTGAATTCAGAATCAAATCTTAGATGTTTGGTTGAGCCTATCTAAAAAATTTCATGAATTTTGGACACAAGTTGGTGGGATATTTCATTATACAGAGAGGGATGAGGATGAGAAGAGTAGTGGGACCCACAGTCAGTGACTTAATTGGAGTTAACCAACGCTGGGCTCTGTTTCCCCGCCGTTCAATGCCGCCACCGTGCGCCAGCCCGAAAACCAGCCATGCAAGCAGCTCGGTGGCACCTTTTGTGGAATATCTACTCCTCCCACCGTGCATCACATTCCCTTCTCGTTCCACAAGCCATCGACACTCCGTCCTCTGTTTTCCCTCCCGCCGCTGCTCAGCGCCGCCTCGCCGTTGCTCAAGCTTGCCGTCCAATAGAAGCAGTGTTGCACCGTGCTCCAAGAGGATAAAAGTAGCACCACTCATTTCTCTATCTTCTCCAATCAAAGTTTCAAAGTTTCCTTGGCTGATAACCTGGTATTGGAAGGTTTGGTGGCCGTCGAAGTTGAGCCGCCGAGGTCGAGCCTCTCTGTTCCCCGTCGCGCCGGCGCCACAGAACACCTCGCGAGCTGCACTCCAAAGCAAAAATGAGCGCCCATACCTATTATCTCTCATGGTGAAAACCTTTCCTGAGTTCATTCTTTATCCAGCAAGTAATCACCATTCTTCTCTCGGCCTTCTTCGAGCCTTCATGCTAGGTCGTGAGAGCATTTTGTTTTATATGTGGAGAAATCCCTTGAGCCAGCTATATATTAGTTTCTATACCTCCTAGCACACCCCCTGTATCAATCCTAAGTGAAAATAATCGACCATTGATGGAGTATTTTGAGTTTTCCTCATCGCCTTTGAAAAGCACCGCTGCTCGCCGTCGAGCATGCGTTGGATGGCCGTTATGCGGTGCTTGCACCTCTAGTTCACCTTCCTCATGCTCCCAGGAACCTCCCCAGCTTTTCCCCGAAGTGTTTGTGCCATTTTCAAGCGGTACCGACCATCGTCGGAACCCTAGTTCCGCCGCCGCCGTCGTGCGCTTGTCTCCGGCTGTCGCCAACTCGTTTGGACCTCACCATCGTGTTGTGCATCCCATTTTTGGGCTAGGTGGCCAAGGCTGAGCCAAGAGGAGCTCGGCGCAGAAAGTCGGGCGCACGCCGCCGCGGTTCCGACGAGGAGCGCCACCTCCGTTGCAAGGTTGAAGAAGATGGGGCGGGCCCCGCGTGTCAGCCTCTGCTTTCCCTCCTTCGGATCTGCTGTGGCTGCAGTATCGATTGTGGCTGCGCGGGTTAAACCTTATGGCCCATATGTGGCCCAGTTATGATTGGATCATTTTAAACAGTGGGGTCCAGTTGATTAATTCAAACGTTTCCAATTACAAATAATTCCAGATTTTGAGCAAACTTCTAAATTCAATTACTCCTAGTAGAATTTTTCAAATAATTCCAAATAAATTCTGATAGAATCATATTGATCCCAGTATTGCAGTGGTGCAATTTGTTGGACATGGAAGTCCCAAAGTTTTCATAATTATTTCCTTTGAGCTAACTGCTTGGGAAATTAATTATCCCTGTTGTGCTACTTGGAAAATTTCCAAGTTTGGTAAGAACACTCTTAAAAATA
Source organism: Tuctoria greenei (assembly GCA_036927565.1). Classification (NCBI taxonomy): domain Eukaryota; kingdom Viridiplantae; phylum Streptophyta; class Magnoliopsida; order Poales; family Poaceae; genus Tuctoria; species Tuctoria greenei. Next base: position 169,380,781 of record JAYESD010000003.1, read on the forward strand.
ACCTTGAGCTCCATTAAAAATTTCAAGTTCATTGGAATTCAATTACTGGGTGGATCAGTGTTCCAAATCTCTATGTAGTTGAAAAATTGAGAAATGTACAGAAACATTTCCAGAATTTTCCCAAACTTGTAAATTCAATTCTTCCCTGTAGGAAGCTCAGAAAAATATGAAACAAAATTTCCTAGAACCACTAAAACCTCATATACCAAGATCATCCACTGTTGCATATGTTAAAGCTATGTATTTAGTACCAAAATTCAGAGAAACCTTTTAGTTGTTGGAATTTTAGAGACAACAAGCTTCCATCAACATGTCCAATTCTTGTTCCAGTTGTTCCACATAGAACCTAGTATCCACTGTAAAAATCCCAAAGCCAATTAAAATCATTTTCTTACCTAATCTGTGTTTATAAGATCTTTTATATAGTTTCACTATCACTCATGTACTTTATATATCGCATATCATATAGTGACCGAGATCGAGGAGGAGCCAGAGGCCTTGGACAACATCATCCCAGGAGCTAACTTTGATACTGACTCGCAGCCAGGCAAGCCCTGGTTTGCATTTAAGTACTTTTGCAAAGTTTTGGTTTGTATCACTTAGGTATTGGGTGAATTTTATGCATTAGGGCTAAGGTACTTAATACTCCACTTGCATGACCCACAAATCCCAGTGAGTATTGGGTAAGTCTACAGCTTGACAAGTAAAAACTGCCATGCTAATGTTTTGAGAAATCTGGTAGAAGTCGAGTAGTTGGAATCTACTCACGAGATAGGATTTTATCACACGGGATGATTTGATCAAAGAATGATTTATGAATATGAATTTGAGACCGAGCACGTGCATAGCCCTGGTTGTGTCAATTGAGGACCGATCCATGTGTGGCCCTGCTGGACAAGTTTGAATTGTACCAGATGCATACTGACTATATGGAAATAAGGAAACCGATGTAATTGGTTAACCTGGGTGTCGAGGCTTACCGTACCATTTTATAGGAGTTGGTTGAGGGCAGCAAAGTGTAAATCTGCCAGCAGGCACAAACACGCTCCGCGCTGGGACCTCCTGCCCGTTACAGAAGGACCAGTTCGACATTTGGGTTTTTCTTTGAAAGGTTCATGCATACAACATAGTATTTAAGTGTTATTCGCTCCACTTTCGAAATGGGTGTATGTGACGTGTTATTCGGGTGTCTACTGATTGCAATCACCGTCCCTCGCAGTTATTTGAGTACCGCTTGTTCACTGCGTCATGACATAGTAAATACTAAAGAAGCCAGGAGAATATGATGTATTGAATTATAATTGCTTTGCAACTATGGTTGCTATAGAATATGCTCACTAAAGTTACTTTTATTGAACCTTTAAGCTGCTGTTAATAACTTGAAAATTAAGAATCAACATGTAGGCGAGTCATTTACTGCTATATCTATTCCTATGTTAAGTATCCCTGCATGTACAGTTCCATGTTTAGGTGAGATGGTTAAGTCTTGCTGAGCTTTTGTGCTCACGGTTGCTATATTAAGTTGTTTGCAGGTGAGACGTATGAGGAAGGGCCCGAAGATGAGGTGATGCCCCCTTTGGGGTATATCACCGAGTGGGAGCCCTGCACATCGCTGTGATCTTTTGTGTGCTGCTAGTGTGTAGTGTCCCCGGGCTGGACGGCTGCACTTTTGCATAGCTAGGCTGAGAGTTTAGCTATGAGTATTACTTCCGCTGTACATTATGTATTGTAAAAGACTTCTGTTGTTTCTATAAATAAAACTTTATATTTTGTCGTATTCTTTTCGTGTGTGCTGTTGGGTGCCGCATCGCACGACACCACCCTCTGCAATTCCTGAAATGTGTGGACCTTGTCCTCACAGCCTGGTATCAGAGCCACATTGGGAATAGCACACTCGAAGAGAGCCTATTTTGATAACTTAGAAGTAGTCGAGTGAGGATTAGTTACTATGCCCACATAAGGTCTATTATAGTATTAGTTACTTAATGTGGCAAGCTAACTTATGTGTTGTCATATTCTGTAACAACGCTCCGACGTCAGGTAAGAGGTAAGGTACGCCACCACCAGCTGGTCAATTGCGGTAAGCTCAGCATGCGAGAGGTAGCATTTAATTGTTTCCGTGGATTAAGCATGGAAAGTCAATATGAGTCTCTGAAACTCTCCATGTTTCTGAGAACATATGACACGCGGTACCCCAGCGTGCTTCGAAATTAGTGGGAGCCCCCGTCGGGCAGGACATAACCCGATGCGCCTCCTATTGGTGCAGCATTATGCAAAGACATGTGCCCCGACGGGTGGTAGAAAACCCGGTCATGTACCTCGAGACGTGGCTTAGCTCGGGGCGGCCCGTATGGAATGATACAAGACGAATATTTTTACTTTCATATATATATTATTGTGAAATGATCGCCCATGCGGGCTGTGCCGTACGGCACCATATGATTGATCAATAATTTTTGTGTAGTTGCAGGACACTAACCACGCTTTAAGTAGCTCAAGTTGAAAACGTTTGCGAGTGAATGTCATTAGTGCTACCGTTGAGACGTATGCCGGAATACCGGCTTAGGATTTTCTTTGGTGAGGGTGTATGTCGAAGGTCATAAACGACACTTCCCCCGGGCCTGCTTAGAGAGTAGCCCGCGGAGGTTCTTTGGATTCACGAGGGCTAGTCCCAGGAGATTGAGCGCAGCGGGATGATGAACACAGAGGGTTTACGTGGTTCGAGCCGCTGGAGCGTAACACCCTACGTCCACGGGAGTGTTTGTGTCTTGTCTTGCTTGAGCGTGTATGAGTTTCGATCCCCTGTGAAGGTCGTCTGCGGAGTCCTTTTATAGTCCAAGGACTCTGCAGTCACAAGGTGGGCCCCGGGGCCCGACAAGTGGTCCCATGGAGAGCCAAATCCTATACAAGATCTAGGAGGTAAATGCTATCTACCTCCCTTTGTCAGGGGCTTCAATGTGCCATCCTGTTGTGTCGTGCGCCAGGGCTACTCGTAGTTGTTGATGATGGCAGGGCATGTCCCATCCGTCTTGTCCCCGCGGCTCACTCATCCGTCTTGCGTAGTGGGTCTGTACCGGCTATTCGGACAAGAAAGGACACTGGAGCCTTGACTTGCGCGTGCGCTACTCCTCTTCGCCTGAGGAAGGCGCGTGTACTTAATGCCTGTCTGAGCAATGCACTCTTACCTTTACTGCGGCCTCCTACCGCACTGAGTTGGCCATCCGCCACGTGGTAGCACCGGAGCCCGCCCCTGCGGGGAGACGAGCGCTCGGCTATACAGGTCATGTGGCGCCTCCGGAGCCCACCTCCGCAGAAGGACAGAGGCTCGGCCCTGCGGCCCACGTGGCGGCCCCAGAGCCCTTCCGCGCAGGGAGACGGGTCTGGTCCCGAGGGTTCCGACGACTACGTGACAGCCCTGGAGCCCGCCTCGGCGGGGAGGCGAGGGTCCGGTTCTGCCGGCCACGTGGCAGCCCTGGAGCTCACCTCAGCGGGGAGGCAGGATCCGGTCCTTCCCTCCACGACATGGCAGCCTCGGATCCGGCCTCCAAGTAGGGGCCGAGTCCTTAGCCGTTTTCTCCTTGTGTGCGGGGGTACCCAGTCTGCGGGGTACTGACAGTGGCCCCCGAGCCCACCTCAGGAGAGTCGTCGATACCGCAGGTGGGTTCTTCTTCCTTATCTTCCAGCACAACTCTTTCGATTCCAATTCGGGGCAGTTCCCCGGGCTACCCGCCCCTGCCGTCGTGGCCACGCATCTCCCTCTGGTAAGCGGTGGCGTGGGACGTGGGTCGTGCGATATGACTTCTACTTTCAGTCGTGCTTTAACTGCGGCGGTTCCCAAGGTGGCTCCTGTACTTCCACTACTTTTGCCTTTTTAGAGACCGCTGAGTTACCTCCCACATAGTTGACCACCCGGTTCGCCTTCTTTGCCGAGTGACCCAGGCCCTCATGTCATTGCCTATGCGGGTTTGTTGCTCTTCTACCCAGGCTAAGGCGATTCACACGCCGCGTATGTTGGCTTGTCGAGGTGAAAAAAGAGACCTTTCCCCCTAAGGGTCCTTTCTTCCGCTTCTACATCCTTGCGCTCGTGCCTCTTGCCCCAAGCCCAGTCCTTGCGCTCTAGCTCCCGATCGCCCCTTCCAGAGCCTCCTCCTTCAACCTCATGGCGAACATCCTGCCCAGGTCCCGACTGTCCAGGTCTGCCGATCTGGCCCCCGTGCGTCGGCTTCTCGGCTGGCATGCCACTGAGTAGGAGGGGTGGCTCCGTTGCGGGAAGCTCCTGCTGATCCTCACCAACGGGGAAATGGAGCTATTCTCGGCATACGTGTGGGCCGGCTTCATCCTGCCAGCATCCGCCTTCCTGGTGATGCTTTTGGAGACCTTCGGCCTCCAACTCCACCACCTCCTGCCAAACTCGATCGCCCTGCTGGCGGTCTTTGCTCACCTCTGCGAGATGTTCATCAGGGTGATGCCGTTGGTGAAGCTCTTCACGTACTTCTTTGTATTGAGGGCCACCAGCAAAAGCTCGAAGGATTAGCTCGGCACCTACTACTTCTAGCGCCGAAGCAAGGTCCCCTCTAGGTACATTGCGTCCCTTAGCTCTACACGATGGGAGCAATGGCGCGAAGATTGGGCGATCGTCAAGGTTGGGGCTCACGACTGGATGTGCCTCCCCACCGAGAACTCCTACTCCACGCGGTCGTTCTGGGGGGAGCGCCCAGAGCTGGAGAAGGCGTTCGACCCGGTGTTGGAGAGGATCCAGATGCTGGCGGACCACAGGCTGACATCTGCGATGGTGTTGAGGGACTTCATGTCCCGACGCATGGCTCCGCTCCAGCGCCGCACCCGCCCGGCGTGGATGTACACCGGCCCAACGGACTGCACCCGGCTCGAGACCGGCCCCAACTCCAACATAGACGAGCAGAAGCTGCACGATATGCTGGTCCGGGTCTGCGCCGACGACGTTTCCCCTAAGAGACTGGCCCTTCTGGCGGCCTGCTACCCCCTGTGCTTAGACTCCGAGCTGAAGAGGTAGCTGCTGAAGGCGATGCCAATGCTCGACGAGTCCAGGCTGGCGCAGCACCACATTAGAGACCCGTTCTGGGGGATCATTATTGCTGATGATGTCGAGGGAGACGAAGATCCCTCAAGCGATGACCCCTCATACGGGCTCCAACACCGTCAGCGGGGAGGCGATGGCGCCTCTGCTGACAAGGGGAAAGGGAAAACACCAGTGCCGGTGTTGGACCTGACCTCCAAGAAGCGTGCCCAGTCGCTGCCGTACTCGGCGTCCGGGGGTGTCGATGGCGCCCCCTTGCCGCCCGAGTCCTCGACGCGCAAGAAGGGGAGGCTCCTCCACGCCGATGGGACCCCAGTGTTCCCTGGCCGTTCCGAGGAGCGTCAGACTTCGGGGATGCCGCCAACTCCTTCATTTCAGGGGCCCCCAGCACATGCAGCGGCCCCCGCCACGGGGTCGGGGGGTCCGGACCCCCCCAACCCTTTTGGGAAGCGGTGTAACTTCAACGTCCCCCGGTAAGTCTACATAAATTTCGTCTTGGATGTTCTTTGCTGTGTGCTTACCCTGTAATATCCTTATGATTCGGGTTTGTTTAATTTCAGGGCAACCGCGGCTACTCCTCCACCCGTACGCCCTTCTGCCGGGGGGGGGGGGGGGGGGGGCATGTTGCTACAGCCAGCTCACGGGGCTCCTCCGCAGCCTCGAACTCTGCTTCGGCGCACCGGGCTGTTGTCGCTGAGGTGCCTCGGGCCTCCGTGCCCGAGACCCCTACAGCAGCTGCTGAAGGTCCGCAGCGCGCGCTGGCGACTGATACTGCGCCCGCCAACGTCCCCGCACTCACTAGCTACTCTGCACCGGATGATGCTATTGCACCAACCAACACTTCTACGTCGACTGGCGCTACCGCCATGGGCGGAGCTCCCGGAGCCAGCTTAGGAGCCGCCAGCAGCAGTGCTAGGGCTTCTGCTGAGGAGGAGGCCCCTAGAGACGACGCGCCTGCTTCCTGTGGTGGTTCCCCCCCCCCCCCCCCCCCCCGCCTTCTCTAACTGGGAGAAGTCTGGTCCCCGTCTCCCCAGTGGTCCTCCCAATGGAGGACGATAGTGAAGAGGTGGAGAGGCAGGGGCCCGCGGCTACGGTGGAGCCCCTTCTCCTATCTGAAGCCATGGCCGTAGCCTACTCCAGCTTTCGGCAGGATCGGGTGGCCCTCGACCGGGAGAGGGGGAGGCTTGAGGACGAGGAGGACCAGCTCCGGGAATGGGCGAGGACCCTGGAAGCTCGGACCTGGTTGGCGAAGAGCCGGGTGGCGCAGCGGGAGGTGGTTGTCTGGGAGGAGATGAAAATCCTCGACCAGGAGCGTGAGCTTATCGCTCGACTGGACGCCATCACCCAAAAGCTGAAGGCGAACACGGCGGCGATCCATGCTGAGGCCTGCTCCCGCCTCAAGTCCTGCGAGGAGCTCCAGCAGCTATTATCTCGCTGGGAGGCTGCTCTTGGAGAACTAGAGCAGGAGTTGGCAACAAAGCAGGCCGAGGTGGAGGCGACCTCCCGCCGGCTCATCCTCCAGTAGGAAGGAGCGAGAATCCGCACCGCCGAGCTAGACTGTGGGGATATTGCCCTGGCTGAGATGCAGCAAGCCCAGTTCGCTGAGCGCCAGGCTCTCCTGGACCGCGAGTTCAACATCACCCTCAAGGAGGGTGACTTGAGCCGCCGCGAGAAGGAGGTTGGCATGCGCGAAAGGGCCCTGGCAGCCAGGAGAAGCGGTTCCTGGACAGTGGCCCTCGGGCGCTGGCTGCAGCCCAGTAGGAGGTGCAGGAGCTTTGGGCATTCTGTTCTGCTGAGGCCCGGAAGGTCTGGGAGTTCCTGGGCGGCGCTGACTCAGCTCTGGTGCCGCTCGGCTTCAGCCTGGTGCGCGTGGGGGAACCAGCGCAAGAGGTGAGTCAGGTGTTCCCAGCACTTGACTCTAAAAGCTCGAAGATGCGTTTGCTGGGGGCCACCATCGACAACCAGCTGGAGGCAGAGGGGAAAATGCTGGTGAAGGAGGTGGCGACGCACATTCTGTCCTGCTACCGGAGCTGGTACCCTGATGTCTCTCTTCAGCTGGTCCTCGAGGGGCCCATTGCCGAGAGGGAGGAGGCCGCCAAATCTGAAGTCTCAGATGTCGTGGCGCTCATTACTTCACGGTTCCAACGGAGCGGCTGAGGGCTCCCCATGCGCTGCTTGTATCTTGTGTTTCTTTCAGTTTTTCTTTGTAGTTGTTTGTAATGACAGACCTTCATTTTGAAATGAAAAATCTACTTGGGGTGCCCCTCATACTGGTGCCCCTCATACATAGCATGTTTTACTTTCCAGCAATATCTTCTAGTTGCTTGTTGCTCCTTAGCTTCCCGGACCTGCCGTCTCCTGGAGTGGCCCCCTAGCAGGTGTGGCCAGTTGTTATGGGCACACCTATCAAATACCTAGAACTTAGGGTGGACGATTGCAAGAGAGTCTAGGATGCATAGGTAGCATTGTTGTAACTTGGTATGCAGGGACGTCGACGGCGGCCCCCCCTGGGGGTGCCGCCGGAGCTTCAGCCCGGCGGTGCCCACCATCTTCGGTGAAACGTCGACGGCGGGCCCCTGGGGGTGCCACCGGAGCTTCAGTACGGCGGTGCCCACCATCTTCGTGGGTACTCTGACGGTTATTGTTGGGATAATTCCTTGAAGACTTGTGTATATGTCAAAAACAGGAGAAGTAATTATGTCCGCTGGTCATTTCTCCCCTGTTCTCTCTTAGTGTTGCTTGACTTACGATCTTGGGCTGACTCATGGGGCTTGGGTAATTCAGTGCATCTGCACCCAGGGCTCGCTATCCACTCTACCTAAGGGTGGTCCATCTGGCCCCCAGTACTCAGCTGCAGCGCTGGGGAGGCAGAGTGCACAGGCTTAGGGTACAGGACCAGGCTAAGCAGGTTGTGCCCCTGGACCTCCCGCTCAGAGTAAGCCTTTCCCGGGGGGAGACCGTATGGAGTCACAGACCCCCGAGTATGGGAACATCCGAGTCCCCAGGCACATTGCAGGTACCTCAAGCAACCCTACCTGCAACCGGACAGCAAGGCTCCCACTATTGCTAAAGCAGGGAAAAAATGACAGCGCCCATGATAGATCACGAGCTATGGCGAACATACATCAATATCATAAAAAATTTAAAGATAATTTTTTGAATGACAAACCCTATACAGGTTAGGACAACATTCTTTCATTTCGGTTTCTCATAAGATGGAACAGACTTTACAAGGGGAACGACCCGGTCTGGGCAACAAAGGGAGTCGAGTGCACCTACTTAGGGTCCTAGACCAGGCTAAGCGAAATGTGCACTTAGAGCCCCATCTCCCCAGCCTTAGTTACCCTAAGTACTGTCCCTAGACACTATGTACCTTTTACAATGAAAGTAAATTGTCCTATCACTGGTCTGGGGGTAGAACTTACAGAGGTGCTCGATGTTCCATGGGTTGGGTAGTCGCTCTCCATCCTCCATAGCTAGGCGGACACACCCTGGGCGGCAAACCTCTGTAACCCAGAAGGGGCCCTCCTAGCTGGGAGAGAGCTTGTTAGCCCCTTCTCGGGAGAGTATGCGACGCAACACCAGGTCATCTACCTTTAGCTCCCTACTTCGCACGGTCCTCTGGTGGTAGCACCGGAGCGCCTGCCTGTACTGTGCATTTCGGAGAGCCGCTCTCACTCGTCCCTCATCGACGAGATCCACGTCTTCACGCCGAAGCTGGTCCTGCGCGACTTCGTCGTACACCCGGACACGGGGGGAGCCCATGGTGATTTCTGGGGGGGGGGGGGGGATGGCCTCTGCCCAGTACACCACGAAGAAAGGCGTTTCCCCCGTAGCCCGGCTGGTTGATGTGCGGCTAGCCCACAATGCACACGAAAGCTCATCTACCCTTCTTGCACCATGCTTCTCAAGGCGTGAGAATGTGCGAGTCTTGAGGCCCTTGAGGATCTCTGCATTGGCTCTCTTGACTTTTCCATTGCTCTCTGGATGAGCAACAAATGCATAGCAGACTTGGATCCCAAGGTCCTCGCAGTATTCCTGGAATGCTGCACTTGTGAACTGGGTCCCGTTATCAGTGATCATTCTGTTCGGGACCCCGAACTGGCAGACGATCGACTTGATGAATTTGACTGCTGACTCCTTTTTGATGGTGACAACTGGGGCGGCTTCCAGCCACTTGGTGAACTTGTCTACGGCGATGTAGAGGTGCCGGAATCCTCCAACAGCTCTGGGAAAGGGTCCCAGTATGTCCAACCCCCACACAGCGAATGGCCATGAGGGAGGGATCATCTGCAGCACCTGAGCTGGTGTGTGGATCTGCCTGGCATGGAACTGGCACGCCTTGCATCTCTTGACCATCTCGGCGGCATCCTGGAGTGCCGTCGGCCAGTAAAAGCCATGTCGAAAGGCTTTACCGACCAGCGTGCGGGATGACGTGTGGTCCCCACACTCGCCTCCATGGATCTCTGCGAGCAAGTCACAGCCCTCCTCCTGAGTAATGCATCACATCAGGTTGTCGTTGGCACCACATCGGTGGAGATCCCCCTCCACCAGCGTGTACCTCTTAGCCATCCGGACTATCCTTTCTCCTAGGGCATGTTTTTCGGGAAGGATGTTATCTTTCAAGTAGTCCTAGACCTCCGAGATCCATGCATCGTGGCTTTCTTGAGCCTTTGGATCTTGGGCGCCCGGTAGCTCGGAGCCCCCGGTGGTGCATATGATCCTTGGCGGACTCCATGGTAGCAGGGCCGCCGGGACTGCCAGCTTCGAGGTGCTAGTCTCGCCCCCTTCGCCCGGTTCGGCTGACCGTGCGGTTGGTCAAGGTAATGTCCTTGCAAAGACTCCTTCAGGCACTGGGGCCCCTGTGGAGGCCTTCGTTGACAGGTCATCCGCGATTGAGTTGTTGGCTCGGGGTACATGGCACAGGTCCAAGACTTCAAAGTCCTTCTCCAGCGGGCCGGCGGCCGCATCACTTCTATTGCCATAATCTTCTCTGGGTTAGCTTCGATTCCTCGGTGCGAGACCAAGAAACCAAGGAGCTTCCCTGCAGAAACCCCAAAGACGCACTTGTCGGGGGTCAACATCGTGCGTGTCGTGCACAGCTTACTGAAGACTTGGGCTAGGTTGTTTAATAAGGATGTGCGGGCTCTAATATTTACCACGATGTCGTCGACATACACCTCTACCAGATCTCTAATGAGGTCCCCAAATGTCTTATGCATTGCACGTACAAAGGTGGGGAGAGCATTCTTAAGTACATAAGGCATGGAGACATAACAATACAGGCCATCTACTATTATGAAAGCAGTGTGTTCCTCATCTTCCCTAGACATTGGTATTTGGTGGAAACCAGAATATGCATCTAGGAAACACAGAAGATCACAGCCTGATGTTGATTCTACTATTTGATCTATCCTAGGAAGAGGGAATGGATCTTTTGGGCATGCCTTATTGAGGTTGCTGTAGTTGATGCACATTTGGAGTTTCCCGCCAGCCTTGGGAACGACAACAGGGCATGCCTTATTGAAGTGGGAGCCGCCGCAAAATGTCAAGGAAATAAGAAGTTTTCTTGGGATGGCTGGATATTACCGTAGGTTCATCAAGGACTTTTCCAAGATAGCCAAGCCTATGACGGAGTTGCTAATGAAGGGAAAGGCTTTCCAATGGACTCAAGCTTTTCAAAATAGTTTTGAGGAGTTGAAGAAGAGGTTGACAACAGCCCCAGTTTTGGTATTGCCGGATGTAAGCAAGAGTTTTGATATCTATTGCGACGCATCGAGACAAGGACTTGGATGCGTATTGATGCAAGAAGGTCAAGTGGTCGCCTATGCATCGAGACAATTGAAGAAACATGAGCAGAATTATCCAACACACGACTTGGAACTCGCGACCATGGTACACTTATTGAAGATTTGGAGGCACTATATTCTTGGACATAGGTGTGAAATTTATACGGATCATAAGAGTTTGAAGTATATTTTCACACAAACGGATCTGAACTTGAGGCAACGAAGATGGTTGGAGCTCATCAAAGATTATGATTTGGGGATCAACTATCATCCAGGAAAGGCCAATGTAGTGGCCGATGCTTTGAGTAGAAAGGGAGTAAGTCACCAACTCACAGTTCGGGAATTACCATTCGAGTTATGTAAGGAGTTTGAAAGGTTGAACCTCGGATTTGTAAATGAGATGGAGATTATGGAGTTAAACCCAACCTTGGAGCAAGAAATTCGAGAGGCACAAACTGCAGATGAGGAGATCAAGGAAATCAAGGACAGGACTGAGGAAGGGAGAGAATTTAGATTTGATGAAGATGAACATGGTACCCTATGGCTTGGAAAAAGGATTGTTGTGCCTAATGTAAAGCATATTCGGGAGACAATATTAAAGGAGGCACATGACTCGCCTTACTCGATTCACCCTGTTTGTACAAAGATGTACAAAGACTTGAAGACTAGCTATTGGTGGGATAGCATGAAAAAGGACATAGCTGAATATGTGGCATTGTGTGATGTGTGCCAACGAGTGAAGGCAGAACATCAAAGGCCAGCTGGATTTTTGCAACCATTGAAGATCCCAGAATGGAGGTGGGAAGAAATTGGAATGGACTTCATAGTTGGGTTACCACGTACTCAGTCCGGGTATGACTCAATTTGGGTAATTGTGGATCGCTTAACCAAGTTAGCTCATTTTGTCCCTGTGAAGACCAAATATACAGCTGCACAATTGGCCGAAATATACATGGAGCATATTGTGTGTTGACATGGAGTCCCGAAGAAGATAGTGTCGGATAGAGGTTCTCAATTCACTTCCAGGTTTTGGCAAAACTTGCATGAAGCTTTGGGAACGAGGTTGAATTTTAGTTCAGCATATCATCCTCAAACGGATGGACAAACCGAAAGGACCAATCAGATTTTAAAGGACATGTTAAGAGCTTGCGCTTTGAAGCATGGGAAAAGTTGGGACAAAAGCTTGCCATACGCGGAATTTTCTTACAACGATAGTTACCAAGCATGTTTGAAGATGTCACCGTATGAAGCGCTTTATGGGAGGAAGCGTGGGACACCTTTATTCTAGAATGAGGCAGGAGAAACTCAAGTATTTGGTCTGGATGTGTTGCAAGAAGCCGAAAAGCAAGTCCGAATAATTCGTGAAAACTTGAGGGCTGCCCAATCAAGGCAAAAAGGCTATGCAGACAATAGGAGAAGGAAACTAGTCTTTGAAGTGGGAGATTTTGTTTACCTCAAGGTGTCACCAATGAGATGTCATAAGAGGTTTAACATAAGAGGAAAGCTAGCACCTCGTTATATTGGACCATTCAAGATTTTGGACAAAAGAGGAGAAGTAGCGTATAAGTTGGAGATTCCAACTCATCTTTCGGATGTCCATGATGTCTTTCATGTTTCCCAGCTCAAGAAGTGTTTGAGAGTACCGGAAGAACAAGTGCCAATGGAAGGATTGGAATTAAAGTAAGATTTGACTTATGTCGAGCAACCGGTCAAAATCTTGGAAACCAAGGAGAGAGTCACAAGGAGCAAGGTTATTAGATGGTGTAAAGTTCAATGGAAGCATCACACAGAAAAAGAAGCAACTTGGGAGCTAGAAGATGATCTCAAGAAGGAATTTCCCTCTCTCTTCTCCCCTGCGTCGAATCTCGAGGGCGAGATTCATTTTAAGGGGGGTAGATTTGTAACACCCTCATTTTCATGCATAATGCCCTACATACACTCATATACCTGTTTAACATTAGCCCACAACAAGAGGAACAAGTTTTAAAATGATTTGGAGCAAAACCGCACTTAAAATGCAGGAAAGTGTGGGCTAGTCCGATTTTGCTAAGGACTAGTCCGATTTCTCTCTAACTAAAAACGGACTTGACCGTTTTTGCTGCGGATTAGTCCGATTTTGCCTCTGGAAACTTTCGGACTTGTCCGATTTTGTGCGGACTAGTCCGATATTCCATGAATCCTTAAAATTTGCTAAGTCCTTGGACTTTTCCGGACTAGTCCGGTGTTCCAGCGGACTTGTCCATTTTCCTCTCTGTTCAAAGTCGGACTTGTCCGATGTTTGACCAGACTTGTCCGATTTTCTCTCTGGACGACTTCGGACTAGTTTGATCCTTTCCGGACTTGTCCGATATTTCGTGAATCCGAGTTGATCTTTTGTTTTACGACTTGTTTCTTGGGTTTCACATCAAGTGGGCCTAGGGACGTCGTGCCTAAATTTTTTAGAGCCCATGTGGGACTCTAAACCAGCCTCTACTCATCTCAAACTCGAAATCCATCTAACCCTAGCCTCCACCTCTATATAAACAACCCCACCCCTTGGATTGACATCTATTTGCCACTTTTCCACCCACCCAAGCCCTAGTTCGTGGGGAGCCACCATCAAGGAGGGAGGAGAAGATCCCAAGCAAGAAAAAGAAGAGGAGGAAACGAAAGAGGATCAAGATCCCCACCAAGTTTCGTCCTTCACCACCAATTCATCTCCAAGTTCATCACCAACCCTAGATCATCAAGATCCAAGTGTTACCTCCAAGTTTCTTAATTCATTGGAGTCCTAAACACCTGGTATACCTTCTATAATCTTTTCCTTACGTGAATTCAACCCCTAATCTCCAAATTCACGTCGATCTAGAAAACCCTAATATGCTGATCTCGCAGAGTGAGGACTTGTCCGGTCCCTAGCGGACTAGTCCGATCTTTCTGGTTAAATTGTGTTGAATTAATTCTAAAATTTGATCTAATCGAATCCAAACCTGTATAAACTTGTTAAAAGTTATTAGAACTAGTTAGTGATCATTAAAAGCAATCTAGTAACAAGTTCTACCTTGCATTTGCATAAATCATGCATGCCATGTCATATTGAGTAATATTTGTGCACTCTTTGATTGTGTTTCTTGTCTTGTATGTTTATTGTGTGGATTAGACAGATTTGCGCTAGAGAGTGCCGCGGAGGATCTACAGCACCAAGAGTTTGAAGGCTTTGATCCTAATCAACAGCAAGAGCAAGGCAAGTGTCCTTGAAGCATATTGATCCTATTTTAAAATAAATGTTTTGTTTGCAAAACTGCATGCTTGTGTCAATTTGATGGGAATCCTATGGTATGAAGTTTACTAGATTTGTTAAACCACCCTTGTCACCTGGAATATAGGGTAGAGAGTCGGGAAAGGGCCTTTTACATTTGCATCACTTTATTAATTGGGATGGGAAAACAACACTACACATTTAATTAAGCATTAATGATATTTTGGTTAATGTGAACTGGTTAAATATGATATGGTAATGGGTGATCTAAGCAAGCCTGGTATGTGGATGGGTTGGATGTTATGGTGGTTTGCTTGCTTTAGATCTAAGGACCGGTTCATGCGAGAATAAGCCAGGACTACAGTGCCACCACGAGGCCAAGTATGGGTGCGGCGTAGCTGAGTAATTAGGGCTTTGCTTGTGCTGTTTGGACCATTGTGGATGCTCGGGGAAGGGGTAGTCGGATTGGGTTTGTTGATGATTGGTGGGACTACCCTGGGATCCGAATGGCTCAAGAGGGGGCCCTTGGTTGAAGATGTGCTCTGGAGGAGACATCGCCACTGGTGAAACATCAGTGGGGTCTAAATAGGCTAGTAATCCCTTTGTAAAGGCTATTTTGTGACCTCTTGGCCATACACCAAAGGAAGTGTAATTGGCATGAGGGAGGTTCTTTAGTCGTCGATGGGTGATGAAATCACAAAAACGCGAGTAAAGAGGTACAAACTCTGCAGAGTTAAAAAAAACTATCATGATAGTCGTGCTCCCGGTTATGAGCACCTGGACAACTTCCATGATTAGAAGGTACTCGGTACTGGGATGGTATTTGGGATGGTTATGGTTGGTATTATGGTTATGGATTTATTTCTGGTATTGAATATGGTTATTGGCAAATGGTGAAATCTGGAATTATTGATGAGGATGGTGAATTGTGGACTGGTATTATGGTATTACTTATGATTATGATGGGTTCGATTCCTACAAATGTAATATATTGTTTTTCAAATGTTTTAATGTACTTTTCAGCACTTTGCCATTATTATTGTCGTCATTTGAATCAGCCACATGTCATACTTTCCACACTTGCTGAGTACGACATGTACTCACTCTTGCAATCCCTCCCCCAACAGTTGCAGGTCAGGATTGGGAGTTTAATGGCGATAATGTGGAGTTCTAGGCCGTGTCTACCGTCAGATTTGCCTGTGGTGTTGATTGGAGCTGCGCTATACCCTATTGCTTATGCTGCCTAGCTGTTTAGTTTGCTTAATTAGTTTATTTCCGCTGCATTAGTTGAACTTGTCATAAATATTCATTAGAGTTTGTATTCGAGGATAATCTAGTTTGTGTAATAAAATTTGGTTAATTAATCTTGTTCTGTGGTAATTTTCTATATATCATTTGTGATTGCACTCGTGTATGTGTGATGAACATCCTGGGCACACATATGCGTTAGCTTGGTTCATTTTTCGGAACCTGGTGTCACAGATGGGTATCAGAGCCACAGGTTGACCGTAGGATGCAGCCTAGATAGAATGGACACTTTAGAGCACATAGGAGCACTCAGGAATCGATGTGTTTTGTTTGGTGTGCTGTTGTTATATATATTGTTTGCTTGTGTGCTTAATAGAGGATTTTGGGATGCTTTAGCATTGCCATGTCCACTTAGGCTGGTGTAGCTAGTTGTTTAGCTTCATATCCCTTGATGCATATAGTTGGGGATGTTTTCTAATTCTTACCTATTGCTTTCCTTCAGATGGTGAGGACTCGTAACCAGAGGGATGGCAATGATGAGGACAAGAACAATGGAATGCCTCAGAACAACATTGGACAAGGATCCACTCAAGGAGCTATTAACATTGAGCAACTAATGGCTATGCAAAACCAGCTCATGCAGACCATGATACAAACAATGGGACAGCTGCAGGCTGGCAATATCAACAATCAGCCCCACATGCCCCCACCGCCACCCCCGCCTCCTCATAACCGGTTGGGAGAGTTTATGAGGACTAGGCCGCCAACCTTTGCTCAAGCTGCTGACCCTATGGATGCGGATGATTGGCTCAAGTCCGTGGAGAAGAAACTTGCTATTGTCCAATGTAGTGACCGAGAGAAGGTCCTATTTGCTTCTCATCAACTCGTTGGAGCAGCTGCGGATTGGTGGGACGCTTATTGCAATGCTCATGAGAATCAAGAGAGGATCACTTGGGCCAAATTCAAGGAGAGATTCCGTTCTCATTATGTGTCGGAAGGTGTTATGATTTTGAAGAGGCAAGAATTTGAGAATTTAAGGCAAGGAAGATCAAGCGTGAGTGAATATCTCAACAAGTTCACTCAACTCTCAAGATATGCGCCTGAGGATGTTAGTCGGGACAGCCGGAAGCAATATTTGTTCATGAGAGGCCTCAACAATGAAATTCAAGTGCAATTGCTCAATTGTGACTATGCAAATTTTCAGAAGCTTGTGGACAAAGCAATCGTGGTTGAAAACAAGATCTGTGAGATGGATCAAGAAATCAAGAGGAAGGCGCCATATCAAGGATAGCAACAAGTAAGTAATGTGCGCCCTAGCTTTGCGCCACCCAATGCGCCCTATTACAGCTCCTCTATTCCTGCTCAGCGCCCTGGTTATGCACCACGCCCAACTCAGTTTGTGCAGCAGCACCCTGTCATGCAAGCACTTAGGCCTCCAATGCCTTATGTGCCTCGTGCTAATTTTCCTGGTGCTAATGTTCAAAACCAAGCTCGTCCCAATAATTCTGGTGGAGTTAAGAAGTGCTATACTTGTGGAGAAGCTGGACACTTTGCGCATCAATTTCCTAAGTCAGGCCTTGGTCAAGGAAGCAATGTACCGAGGCAAAACCCAAGACCCAATGGAGGACAACCACAAGGGAACCGCGGAAAGCAAAATTTTGCTCGTGGCAACGTGAACCATGTCTCAACGGAGGATGATCAACAAGCGGATGATGTGGACATTGGTATGTTTCTCACCAACTCCAACCCCGCGACTATGTTATTTGATTCTGGAGCATCGCATTCATTCATTGCATCGAAGTACGTTGCCAAGTATAGTTTTCCTATCTCTCATATGAAGTTTACTCTATTGGTTAAGTCTCCTGGAGGAGAGATGAGGACAAACATAGTATGTCCAAAAGTAAGCCTTAGAATAAGGGGGGTAGACTTCTCCGCCAACCTCATTGTTTTGGATTCTCAAGGATTGGACATTATACTTGGTATGGACTGGTTGAGGAAGCACAATGGAGTTATTGAGTGTGCCACAAAGATGGTGAAGTTGACCAACGAAGAAGGGATCACCGTAGAATTTGAAGCATCTCAAACCGCACCGAAGCAAATGGAGTTGAATCATATGGACGGTGCCGCAATTGAGGAGATTCTAGTGGTGTGTGAATTTTTGGATGTTTTTCCGGACGAGTTGCCAGGTATGCCACCTGATCAAGACATTGAGTTTGTTACTGATTTAATACCTGGAACTGCACCTATAGCTAAGAGGTCGTATAGGATGCCTCCTTTGGAATTAGCGGAGCTCAAGAAGCAAATTCAAGAGCAATTAGAGAAGGGTTTTAGTCGCCCTAGTTCTTCACCTTGGGGAGCGCCCGTTCTATTTGTGGACAAGAAGGATGGATCCCAAAGGATGTGCGTGGATTACCGAGCTCTCAATGAGGTAACAATCAAGAACAAGTACCCCTTGCCACGCATAGAAGACTTGTTTGATCAGATGAAAGGTGCTTGTGTCTTCTCTAAGATTGAATTAAGGTCGGGATATTTTCAAATGAAGATTAGACCATCGGACATACCTAAGACAGCTTTTAGGACGCGGTATGGATCTTATGAGTACACCGTGATGTCTTTTGGATTGAAAAATGCGCCTGCCTACTTTATGTACCTCATGAATAAGGTCTTCATGGAGTACTTGGATAAGTTTGTTGTGGTGTTTATTGATGACATTATGATCTACTCGAAGGATGAGAAGGAACATGAGGAACACTTGAGGCTTACGTTGCAGAAATTGAGGAAGCATCAATTGTATGCCAAAATCAACAAGTGTCAATTTTGGCTGAGAGAGGTGTCATTTTTGGGTCATATAATTTCAGGAGGAGGAATATCGGTTGACCCCAGAAAAGTGAGAGACGTGTTGAAGTGGGAGCCGCCGCAAAATGTCAAGGAAATAAAAAGTTTTCTTGTGATGGCTGGATATTACCGTAGGTTCATCAAGGACTTTTCCAAGATAGCCAAGCCTATGACGGAGTTGCTAATGAAGGGAAAGGCTTTCCAATGGACTCAAGCTTGCCAAAATAGTTTTGAGGAGTTGAAGAAGAGGTTGACAACAGCCCCAGTTTTGGTATTGCCGGATGTAAGCAAGAGTTTTGATATCTATTGCGACGCATCGAGACAAGGACTTGGATGCATATTGATGCAAGAAGGTCAAGTGGTCGCCTATGCATCGAGACAATTGAAGAAACATGAGCAGAATTATCCAACACACGACTTGGAACTCGCGGCCGTGGTACACGCATTGAAGATTTGGAGGCACTATATTCTTGGACATAGGTGTGAATTTTATACGGATCATAAGAGTTTGAAGTATATTTTCACACAAACGGATCAGAACTTGAGGCAATGAAGATGGTTGGAGCTCATCAAAGATTATGATTTGGGGATCAACTATCATCCGAGAAAGGCCAATGTAGTGGCCGATGCTTTGAGTAGAAAGGGAGTAAGTCACCAACTCACAGTTCGGGAATTACCATTCGAGTTACGTAAGGAGTTTGAAAGGTTGAACCTCGGATTTGTAAATGAGATGGAGATGATGGAGTTAAACCCAACCTTGGAGCAAGAAATTCGAGAGGCACAAACTGCAGATGAGGAGATCAAGGAAATCAAGGATAGGACCGAGGAAGGGAGAGAATTTAGATTTGATGAAGACGAACATGGTACCCTATGGCTTGGAAAAAGGATTGTTGTGCCTAATGTAAAGCATATTCGGGAGACAATATTAAAGGAGGCACATGACTCGCCTTACTCGATTCACCCTGGTTGTACAAAGATGTACAAAGACTTGAAGACTAGCTATTGGTGGGATAGCATGAAAAAGGACATAGCTGAATATGTGCCATTGTGTGATGTGTGCCAACGAGTGAAGGCGGAACATCAAAGGCCAGCTGGATTTTTGCAACCATTGAAGATCCCAGAATGGAGGTGGGAAGAAATTGGAATGGACTTCATAGTTGGGTTACCACGTTCTCAGTCCGAGTATGACTCAATTTGGGTAATTGTGGATCGCTTAACCAAGTCAGCTCATTTTGTCCCTGTGAAGACCAAATATACAGCTGCACAATTGGCCGAAATATACATGGAGCATATTGTGTGTCGACATGGAGTCCCGAAGAAGATAGTCTCGGATAAAGGTTCTCAATTCACTTCCAGGTTTTGGCAAAAGTTGCATGAAGCTTTGGGAACGAGGTTGAATTTTAGTTCAGCATATCATCCTCAAACGGATGGACAAACCGAGAAGACCAATCAGATTTTAGAGGACATGTTAAGAGCTTGCACTTTGAAGCATGGGAAAAGTTGGGACAAAAGCTTGCCATACGCGGAATTTTCTTACAACAATAGTTACCAAGCAAGTTTTAAGATGTCACCATATGAAGCGCTTTATGGGAGGAAGTGTAGGACACCTTTATTCTGGAATGAGGCAGGAGAAAATCAAGTATTTGGTCCGGATGTGTTGCAAGAAGCTGAAAAGCAAGTCCGAATAATTCGTGAAAACTTGAGGGCTGCCCAATCAAGGCAAAAAGGCTATGCGGACAATAGGAGAAGGAAACTAGTCTTTGAAGTGGGAGATTTTGTTTACCTCAAGGTGTCACCAATGAGATGTCATAAGAGGTTTAACATAAGAGGAAAGCAAGCACCTCGTTATATTGGACCACTCAAGATTTTGGACAAAAGAGGAGAAGTAGCGTATAAGTTGGAGATGCCAGCTCATCTTTCGGATGTCCATGATGTCTTTCATGTTTCCCAGCTCAAGAAGTGTTTGAGAGTACCGGAAGAACAAGTGCCAATGGAAGGATTGGAATTAAAGGAAGATTTGACTTATGCCGAGCAACCGGTCAAAATCTTGGAAACCAAGGAGAGAGTCACAAGGAGCAAGGTTATTAGATGGTGTAAAGTTCAATGGAAGCATCACACAGAAAAAGAAGCAACTTGGGAACTAGAAGATGATCTCAAGAAGGAATTTCCCTCTCTCTTCTCCTCTGCGTCGAATCTCGAGGGCGAGATTCATTTTAAGGGGGGTAGGTTTGTAACACCCTCATTTTCATGCATCATGCCCTACATACACTCATATACATGTTTAACATTAACCCACAACAAGAGGAACAAGTTTAAAAATGATTTGGAGCAAAACCGCACTTAAAATGCAGGAAAGTGTGGACTAGTCCAATTTTGCTGAGGACTAGTCCGATTTCTCTCTGACTAAAAACAGACTTGACCGTTTTTGCTGCGGATTAGTCCAATTTTTCCTCTGGAAACTTTTGGACTTGTCCGATTTTGTGCGGACTAGTCCGATATTCCATGAATCCTTGAAAATTTGCTAAGTCCTTGGACTTTTCTGGACTAGTCCGATGTTCCAGCGGACTTGTAAGTTTTCCTCTCTGTTCAAAGTCGGACTTGTCCGATGTTTGACCAGACTTGTCCGATTTTCTCTCTGGACGACTTCGGACTAGTCCGATCCTTTCCGGACTTGTCCAATATTTCGTAACTCCGAGTTGATCTTTTGTTTTACGACTTGCTTCTTGGGTTTCACATCATGTGGGCCTAGGTACGTCGTGCCTAACTCTTTTATAGCCCATGTGGGACTCTAAACCGGCCTCTACTCATCTCAAACTCAAAATCCATCTAACCCTAGCCTCCACCTCTATATAAACAACCCCACCCCTTGGATTGACATCTATTTGCCACTTTTCCACCCACCCAAACCCTAGTTCGTGGGGAGCCACCATCAAGGAGGGAGGCGAAGATCCCAAGCAAGAAGAAGAAGAGAAGGAAACAAAAGAGGATCAAGATCTCCACCAAGTTTCGTTCTTCACCACCAATTCATCTCCAAGTTCATCACCAACCCTAGATCATCAAGATCCAAGTGTTACCTCCATGTTTTTTAATTCATTGGAGTCCTAAACACCTGGTATACCTTCTATTATCTTTTCCTTACGTGAATTCAACCCCTAATCTCCAAATTCACGTCGATATAGAAAACCCTAATCTGCTGATCTCGCAGAGTGCGGACTTGTTCGGTCCCTAGCGGACTAGTTCGATCTTTCTGGTTAAATTGTGTTGAATTAATTCTAAAATTTGATCTAATTGAATCCAAACCTGTATAAACATGTTAAAAGTTATTAGAACTAGTTAGTGATCATTAAAAGCAATCTAGTAACAAGTTCTACCTTGCATTTGCATAAATCATGCATGTCATGTCATATTGAGTAATATTTGTGCACTCTTTGATTGTGTTTCTTGTCTTGTATGTTTATTGTGTGGATTAGACAGATTTGCGCTAGAGAGTGCCGCGGAGGATCTACAGCACCAAGAGTTTGAAGGCTTTGATCCTAATCAACAGTAAGAGCAAGGCAAGTGTCCTTGAAGCATATTGATCTTGTTTTAAAATAAATGTTTTGTCAATTTGATGGGAATCATATGGTAGGAAGTTTACTAGATTTGTTAAACCACCCTTGTCACCTGGAATATAGGGTAGAGAGTCGGGAAAGGGCTTTTTACCTTTGCATCGCTTAATTAATTGGGATGGGAAAACAACACTACACATTTAATTAACCATTAATGATATTTGGGTTAATGTGAACTGGTTAAATCTGATATGGTAATGGGTGATCTAATCAAGCCTGGTATGTGGATGGGTTGGATGTTATGGTGGTTTGCTTGCTTTAGATCTAAGGACCAGTTCATGCGAGAATAAGCCAGGACTACAGTGCCACCACGAGGCCAAGTATGGGTGCGGCGTAGCTGAGTAATTAGGGCTTTGCTAGTGCTGTTTGGACCATTGTGGATGCTCGGGGAAGGGGTAGTTGGATTGGGTTTGTTTATGAATGGTGGGACTACCCTGGGATCCGAATGGCTCAAGAGGGGGCCCTTGGTTGAAGATGTGCTCTGAAGGAGACATCGCCACCGGTGAAACCTCATTGGGGTCTAAATAGGCTAGTAATCCCTTTGTAAAAGCTATTTTGTGATCTCTTGGCCATACACCAAAGGAAGTGTAATTGGAATGAGGGAGGTTCTTTAGTCGCCGACGGGTGATGAAATCACAAACACGTTGGTAAAGAGGTACAAACTCTACAGAGTTAAAAAAAACTATCATGATAGTCGTGCTCTCGCTTATGAGCACCTGGACAACTTCCATGATTAGAAGGTACTCGGTATTGGGATGGTATTTGGGATGGTTATGGTTGGTATTATGGTTATGGATTTATTTCTGGTATTGAATATGGTTATTGGCAAATGGTGAAATCTGGAATTATTGATGAGGATGGTGAATTGTGGACTGGTATTATGGCATTACTTATGATTATGATGGGTTCGATTCCTATAGATGTAATATATTGTTTTTCAAATGTTTTAATGTACTTTTCAGCACTTTGCCATTATTATTGTCGTCATTTGAATCAGCCACATGTCATACTTTCCACACTTGCTGATACGACATGTACTCACTCTTGCAATCCCCCCCCAACAGTTGCAGTTCAGGAATGGGAGTTTAATGGCGATAATGCGGAGTTCTAGGCCGTGTCTACCGTCAGCTTTGCCTGTGGTGTTGATTGGAGCTGCGCTATACCCTATTACTTATGCTGCCTAGCTGTTTAGTTTGCTTAATTAGTTTATTTCCGCTGTATTAGATGAACTTGTCATAAATATTCATTAGAGTTTGTATTCGAGGATAATCTGGTTTGTGTAATAAAATTTGGTTAATTAATCTTGTTTTGTGGTAATTTTCTGTATATCGTTTGTGATTGCACTCGTGTATGTGGGATGAACATCCTGGGCACACATATGCGTTAGCTTGGTTCATTTTTCGGAACCGGGCATCACAGTCCCACCATCTATCAGCACATGAAAGACCTTCACTTTGGCGATGGTCGGGGACACCAGCAATGGGAGCACGCCTGCTCCCGCCATGTTCTTCGGGCAGTCAGAGGCATCAAAGCTGATTGTCGTGCTCATCCACTTGTGGTAGGGAGACGGGCTTGGAGCGGGTGCCATTGCGGCCACTGCCCGTCGCAGAGTCTTTACTGTGTTTCGGGACATGGGATCTATGGCACCCTCGTAGATGACGTGGAGGGTCTTGCGGCGCTCCTTATCGCTGCTGGAGTCGGAGTCGTCATCCTCAAAGACGGCCTTCACCGCCCTCTGGGGTTCCTGGAACCCCATCTCGCTGTCATCCTCTTTTTCAGGATCGACCTTCTGTTTGCCCTCCCTCTGGCGGGGAGGCGTGCCCTTCTGGCGCTGCTGCTTCTGTTTCTAGTCGCGGTAGCGCTCCGTGAACTTCTTCACTTCCTGGCACTCGCTTGCATTGTGGCTATTTGTGCGGTGCACCGGGCACTTGAAGTCGGGCTCCTCAGGCTCTGGTGACTGCCGAGGGTGCTTGTCTCGGGGCGGCGCCCGGGCTCCGCCGGGTGTCGCGGCCGCTACCGCTTGGGCTTCGAGCTTTGGCCTATTCTTGCCGTTGTCCTTCTTCTTCTTCTTCTTCTTCTTCTTGCTGCTGCTCTTTACAGAGGTTCCTTCCTCAGTCGGCGTGGCCTCCCCTGCCTCTGAGGAAGGTTGGGAGTGCCAGTTGCGTTCCTCAGCTGCCCTAGCACATCTATCTGCCAGGGCGAACAGCTCGGAGACATCACACACTTCATGCGTGGCTAGCTTCTCGAGCATCTTCTTGTCCCTTACACCCTGTCTGAACGCAACAATAACTGATGCACTAGCGACATGAGGGATGGTGTTCCGTGCCTCAGAGAATCGTTGTATGAATGATCGCAGCGACTCTCTAGCGTGTTGTCTGACGGCGTGGAGGTCAAGCTATGTGCCGGGTTCTAACGTCCAAAACGGAGTCCGTATGCGTCCTGGGCATCCGTTTTAGTGTGTACTGCTCCTGGACTCCGAGTTGGATACGATTTGGAGTTTGGTTCGGTTTCCATCTTCTTTGAACGAATTCTCTGGTCTTTCACGTCCCTAATACTCCCTCCAAGTACTCCTTGAACCTCTCCATGGATCCTAATCACAAATAAATCATTAAGTAGCAATTTATGCTCAAAAACATATAAGGAAATATATAAGAACGAGTGCACCTCTGAAATTAATTGTTGTGTATGAACTCTATTGATTGCATCTTGTATGTTCAATGGAGTGTTGTTTGTATCCATAGAAGTGATGTCCTCATCATCCTCCCCTTTTTGAATTGGAGTCGTCCTCGACTCAAGTTCATCTTCTATCATGTGTGGGTCCATACGTGCAACGCCATCAAATCTTCTTGTAAGCACGAAAGGAGGAGGCCAAGGTGGTGGACGGCATAGTGCACCATCTTGATCTTGTCCATCAAATAAGAGTGCACATTCACTTGAGCCAGGATCCCAAATAAATAAATATTGTGTCATGTTTGTAGGTGCAATAATAATGTGCATGATCTCATCATTCTCCCCTTCTTTATGACAAGCCGTCCTCGGCTTGCTCGTATGTCCAGCAAAGAGGCTTACATTGGAGGTAGAGTAAGTGCTGTCCATAATGCACGACCACAGTAAATAATGCTTTTGTTGTCCCTGCTGCAAGGAAAACATACTAGAAAAACTTGACAAGACATTATTAGCGTTAGTACATTCATTTACTTGACCATGTTGTTGCAGCACAAAAGAAGCTTCCTCATTTGAACATATGTAAACTTTATGCACCATAAACATACCACTATGTTCATATTTGCCTATAGCATGAAAAATATTTCTACTTAACAAAGGCAATTCAGATTGAGAAAATATTATCTTCTCTATGATATCTAGATCACAAAGAGTGTCAAATTCAATATAGCCCAAAGTATTTAGAGAAGATAACAATTTCAGCTCATCCCTTTCACATGTAGTTGGGATCAAATGCTTAATTTCAGCACAAGTGAGTGATAAAGTATAAAATTCATTTGGTTGTTCTAGCATAGGTATAGTATAATTATCAGCACACAACTCATTTTTGTTATAAGAATCAGTGGGAAAATCAACTAATGGTAAAGTTGTATTATGAAAAGGTTCATCTTGTTGCTGCTCATCGATAGTATGATTGGTAGCAAAATTCAGCACATCTGAAAATGTCATACCGTGGTTAACTGTAGAGCATTGTCCATTAACACTACTCTCATTTTCAGCAAGAAATTCAAATGCATTATGAGTTGATTAATCAAAAAATTCAGAAGAGTTGTTCAACACCTCACTCTCATTTGCATCTCCATTTATTTGTTCATGTTCCTGCAAAAGGTTAGGCAAAGGAGGAGGTACAACAAGAAAATTCTTCTCAAGTTCATGTATTTCATCTTTACAATTAGATACATTAGCAAAAGTTTCTCGCATAAGAATTTTCATATCTTTCCATGTTCGAGGTCTTTCTAAATCACTTAAGTTGTTCCACCAAGTCAATGCACAACCTACTAATGCACTTGCAACATTTCTAATCTTTCTTTTCTCACACATATGACATTGTCCAAAAAATTTATCCAACTCTATTTCCCAAGCAATATATTCATCGTAACCAAAACCATCATAAGAAGGAAGAGATGGGAGAATGTAATTACTTCTTGTGGAAGGTGTTGTAAAGGTGGTCTGAATGTCATGTGAATCCTTGGTTGATGTTTGATTTTTAGTGAGCAACTCTATCGCCGTCTTCATCATGTCCATCATCTCAGCATATAATGCATGATTCTTGCTTTTACCTGACATTGTTAGTAGCAAACAGAAGACAACCCAAAAAAATTTGTTATCCCTATCAACTAAAAAGGATAATGGAAAAGTGGAAGTGGAATCACACACTCTCAAGCGTCTTACCACGCTCTTACAAGTGTTCTTACCGACACTGCAGGTGGCAAACGGTGGCCGGTATGAAGAAACCAATGAAGCGTGGGATGATTGCAAAGGTGTATCGATTCTGCTCAAGAGTAAGGTGTAGCTTGGATGGCACTTTATTTGTAGCAAGTATTAGCAACAATGAAATCAGATAGTAAAGTTGAGTAAGTGTCCAAAGTACTTGTCAAAGTTGCTGGCCTAAATGTGTTCCTAGTAGTTCAAGCTAGCAAGACATGAGACAAAACTAGATGACACAAAGAATGCAAGCACTTCTGTTTTTTTTGTTGTTTTTTTCCTATTTTTTTGTGCGGCTTTTGTTTCTTGTTTTGCACTTGCCTTTTTCTTTTTTCTTCCTTTTTTTCAGAATGTGCTGCAAGGGAATAACACAATGAAAATCAATCCAAGATATCTCGTGTGTCTGTTGCAGATTTTCTGCTCAATCTTCCAAGGACAAATAGGCACACTTATAGGCTCTAAATTGGAAAACTTAGAACAGCAAGATTGTAGATATATCTCTCCTCTCTAATTTCAATATATGGAAGACCTATTTTGAAAAAGAACAATAGGAGATATTGCCCCCGAAATACAGACTGTTCAGAATTTTTAGGTCAATAACAGATTCGGATCCAATGCAACTTAGACATTGATAACTATATTTTCTGGGCAAATGATGAATATGAAAGCTATAGAGCACTTCTTAAGATTTCCAGAAAGTACAAGAACACCAAAATACGAGGTCGTATGTGCGAGATATGATGAAAATACCAAACTGAACAGAGGTGAATCTAATCTGGACGTGATGACGTGATTCAAAAGGATGAATCACATAATGCAAAACTCAAACTAATACCAAAAACATTTTCTAAACCAGCAATATGACTCAACCACGGACACAAACTCAACAAAACCAAACTGAATAACAAAGTTGCAAAGGCTCAATGTGGTTTGGACAAAGTAATGAACAGATCTACTAAACTGCAAGTTTTTTTGTGGCTCTAATACCAATTGATAAGAAAAATTGGTGATGAATGAGTCCCGATCTTCCGATAGGTAATGGGTAAGTCGATTGATGGAGATCTCGACGTTGATGATCCGAGGCTCTCGAGTAGAACACGAATAGCCCCTGCAATCACTACACCACCGCTTCATTGGTTATCAACGGTGCTTCACACGATTGACCTCACCAAGAAGGATAATCCCTGCAAGTGCAACCGAGAACACAAGCAAGAACGTAGAAGAAGCAATCTGAAATTGCTGAATTGGGGTTTCACAAACCGAAAAACGGCAATATTATTAATCTAAGCAAAACCCAATTGTCTATGACGGCTACCATGGAGTATATATAGGTTGGAGGACGTCCAAGGGGGTGTTAGGGTCGTGACCTAACCCTAAGACACGAAAAGAATGGATTTAGACTTGATACAAGGCCTAATGGCCCAATACGGTGGCGCAGCACCCTGACAGATTCTGTACTTGATTTTGTTTCGACGATTGCCGACGACTCCCAAGGAATTTTGACATGGGACCGGTGCCATTGGAAAGGTTATCCTCTCCCCTTTCCGTGTATATGTAGAACGTCCAAAACGGAGTTCGTATGCGTCCTGGGCATCCGTTTTAGTGCGTACTGCTCCTGGACTCCGAGTTGGATACGATTTGGAGTTTGGTTCGGTTTCCATCTTCTTTGAACGAATTCTCTGGTCTTTCACGTCCCTAATACTCCCTCCAAGTACTCCTTGAACCTCTCCATGGATCCTAATCACAAATAAATCATTAAGTAGCAATTTATGCTCAAAAACATATAAGGAAATATATAAGAACGAGTTCACCTCTGAAATTAATTGTTGTGTATGAACTCTATTGATTGCATCTTGTATGTTCAATGGAGTGTTGTTTGTATCCATAGAAGTGATGTCCTCATCATCCTCCCCTTTTTGAATTGGAGTCGTCCTCGACTCAAGTTCATCTTCTATCATGTGTGGGTCCATACGTGCAACGCCATCAAATCTTCTTGTAAGCATGAAAGGAGGAGGCCAAGGTGGTGGACGGCATAGTGCACCATCTTGATCTTGTCCATCAAATAAGAGTGCACATTCACTTGAGCTAGGATCCCAAATAAATAAATATTGTGTCATGTTTGTAGGTGCAATAATAATGTGCATGATCTCATCATTCTCCCCTTCTTTATGACAAGCCGTCCTCGGCTTGCTCGTATGTCCAGCAAAGAGGCTTACATTGGAGGTAGAGTAAGTGTTGTCCATAATGCACAACCACAGTAAATAATGCTTTTGTTGTCCCTGCTGCAAGGAAAACATACTAGAAAAACTTGACAAGACATTATTAACGTTAGTACATTCATTTACTTGACCATGTTGTTGCAGCACAAAAGAAGCTTCCTCATTTGAACATATGTAAACTTTATGCACCATAAACATACCACTATGTTCATATTTGCCTATAGCATGAAAAATATTTCTACTTAACAAAGGCAATTCAGATTGAGAAAATATTATCTTCTCTATGATATCTAGATCACAAAGAGTGTCAAATTCAATATAGCCCAAAGTATTTAGAGAAGATAACAATTTCAGCTCATCCCTTTCACATGTAGTTGGGATCAAATGCTTAATTTCAGCACAAGTGAGTGATAAAGTATCAAATTCATTTGGTTGTTCTAGCATAGGTATAGTATAATTATCAGCACACAACTCATTTTTGTTATAAGAATCAGTGGGAAAATCAACTAATGGTAAAGTTGTATTATGAAAAGGTTCATCTTGATGCTGCTCATCGATAGTATGATTGGTAGCAAAATCCAGCACATCTGAAAATGTCATACCGTGGTTAACTGTAGAGCATTGTCCATTAACACTACTCTCATTTTCAGCAAGAAATTCAAATGCATTATGAGTTGATTCATCAAAAAATTCAGAAGAGTTGTTCAACACCTCACTCTCATTTGCATCTCCATTTATTTGTTCATGTTCCTGCAAAAGGTTAGGCAAAGGAGGAGGTACAACAAGAAAATTCTTCTCAAGTTCATGTATTTCATCTTTACAATTAGATACATTAGCAAAAGTTTCTCGCGTAAGAATTTTCATATCTTTCCATGTTCGAGGTCTTTCTAAATCACTTAAGTTGTTCCACCAAGTCAATGCACAACCTACTAATGCACTTGCAACATTTCTAATCTTTCTTTTCTCACACATATGACATTGTCCAAAAATTTTATCCAACTCTATTTCCCAAGCAATATATTCATCGTAACCAAAACCATCATAAGAAGGAAGAGATGGGAGAATGTAATTACTTCTTGTGGAAGGTGTTGTAAAGGTGGTCTGAATGTCATGTGAATCCTTGGTTGATGTTTGATTTTTAGTGAGCAACTCTATCGCCGTCTTCATCATGTCCATCATCTCAGCATATAATGCATGATTCTTGCTTTTACCTGACATTGTTAGTAGCAAACAGAAGACAACCCAAAAAATTTGTTATCCCTAACTAAAAAGGATAATGGAAAAGTGGAAGTGGAATCACACACTCTCAAGCGTCTTACCACGCTCTTACAAGTGTTCTTACCGACACTGCAGGTGGCAAACGGTGGCCGGTATGAAGAAACCAATGAAGCGTGGGATGATTGCAAAGGTGTATCGATTCTGCTCGAGAGTAAGGTGTAGCTTGGATGGCACTTTATTTGTAGCAAGGATTAGCAACAATGAAATCAGATAGTAAAGTTGAGTAAGTGTCCAAAGTACTTGTGAAAGTTGCTGGCCTAAATGTGTTCCTAGTAGTTCAAGCTAGCAAGACATGAGACAAAACTAGATGACACAAAGAATGCAAGCACTTCTGTTTTTTTGTTGTTTTTTTTCCTATTTTTTTGTGCAGCTTTTGTTTCTTGTTTTGCACTTGCCTTTTTCTTTTTTCTTCCTTTTTTTCAGAATGTGCTGCAAGGGAAGAACACAATGAAAATCAATCCAAGATATCTCGTGTGTCTGTTGCAGATTTTCTGCTCAATCTTCCAAGGACAAATAGGCACACTTATAGGCTCTAAATTGGAAAACTTAGAACAGCAAGATTGTAGATATATCTCTCCTCTCTAATTTCAATATATGGAAGACCTATTTTGAAAAATAACAATAGGAGATATTGCCCCCGAAATACAGACTGTTCAGAATTTTTAGGTCAATAACAGATTCGGATCCAATGCAATTTAGACATTGATAACTATATTTTCTGGGCAAATGATGAATATGAAAGCTATAGAGCACTTCTTAAGATTTCCAGAAAGTACAAGAACACCAAAATACGAGGTCGTATGTGCGAGATATGATGAAAATACCAAACTGAACAGAGGTGAATCTAATCTGGACGTGATGACGTGATTCAAAAGGATGAATCACATAATGCAAAACTCAAACTAATACCAAAAACACTTTCTAAACCAGCAATATGACTCAACCACAGACACAAACTCAACAAAACCAAACTGAATAACAAAGTTGCAAAGGCTCAATGTGGTTTGGACAAAGTAATGAACAGATCTACTAAACTGCAAGTTTTTTTGTGGCTCTAATACCAATTGATAAGAAAAATTGGTGATGAATGAGTCCCGATCTTCCGATAGGTAATGGGTA
This sequence comes from Tuctoria greenei, assembly GCA_036927565.1. Lineage (NCBI taxonomy): Eukaryota > Viridiplantae > Streptophyta > Magnoliopsida > Poales > Poaceae > Tuctoria > Tuctoria greenei. The sequence goes on from JAYESD010000003.1 coordinate 169,411,599, forward strand.
AGTCGATTGATGGAGATCTCGACGTTGATGATCCGAGGCTCTCGAGTAGAACACGAATAGCCCCTGCAATCACTACACCACCGCTTCATTGGTTATCAACGGTGCTTCACACGATTGACCTCACCAAGAAGGATAATCCCTGCAAGTGCAACCGAGAACACAAGCAAGAACGTAGAAGAAGCAATCTGAAATTGCTGAATTGGGGTTTCACAAACCGAAAAACGGCAATATTATTAATCTAAGCAAAACCCAATTGTCTATGACGGCTACCATGGAGTATATATAGGTTGGAGGACGTCCAAGGGGGTGTTAGGGTCGTGACCTAACCCTAAGACACGAAAAGAATGGATTTAGACTTGATACAAGGCCTAATGGCCCAATACGGTGGCGCAGCACCCTGACAGATTCTGTACTTGATTTTGTTTCGACGATTGCCGACGACTCCCAATGAATTTTGACATGGGACCGGTGCCATTGGAAAGGTTATCCTCTCCCCTTTCCGTGTATATGTAGAACGTCCAAAACGGAGTTCGTATGCGTCCTGGGCATCCGTTTTAGTGCGTACTGCTCCTGGACTCCGAGTTGGATACGATTTGGAGTTTGGTTCGGTTTCCATCTTCTTTGAACGAATTCTCTGGTCTTTCACGTCCCTAATACTCCCTCCAAGTACTCCTTGAACCTCTCCATGGATCCTAATCACAAATAAATCATTAAGTAGCAATTTATGCTCAAAAACATATAAGGAAATATATAAGAACGAGTTCACCTCTGAAATTAATTGTTGTGTATGAACTCTATTGATTGCATCTTGTATGTTCAATGGAGTGTTGTTTGTATCCATAGAAGTGATGTCCTCATCATCCTCCCCTTTTTGAATTGGAGTCGTCCTCGACTCAAGTTCATCTTCTATCATGTGTGGGTCCATACGTGCAACGCCATCAAATCTTCTTGTAAGCATGAAAGGAGGAGGCCAAGGTGGTGGACGGCATAGTGCACCATCTTGATCTTGTCCATCAAATAAGAGTGCACATTCACTTGAGCTAGGATCCCAAATAAATAAATATTGTGTCATGTTTGTAGGTGCAATAATAATGTGCATGATCTCATCATTCTCCCCTTCTTTATGACAAGCCGTCCTCGGCTTGCTCGTATGTCCAGCAAAGAGGCTTACATTGGAGGTAGAGTAAGTGTTGTCCATAATGCACAACCACAGTAAATAATGCTTTTGTTGTCCCTGCTGCAAGGAAAACATACTAGAAAAACTTGACAAGACATTATTAACGTTAGTACATTCATTTACTTGACCATGTTGTTGCAGCACAAAAGAAGCTTCCTCATTTGAACATATGTAAACTTTATGCACCATAAACATACCACTATGTTCATATTTGCCTATAGCATGAAAAATATTTCTACTTAACAAAGGCAATTCAGATTGAGAAAATATTATCTTCTCTATGATATCTAGATCACAAAGAGTGTCAAATTCAATATAGCCCAAAGTATTTAGAGAAGATAACAATTTCAGCTCATCCCTTTCACATGTAGTTGGGATCAAATGCTTAATTTCAGCACAAGTGAGTGATAAAGTATCAAATTCATTTGGTTGTTCTAGCATAGGTATAGTATAATTATCAGCACACAACTCATTTTTGTTATAAGAATCAGTGGGAAAATCAACTAATGGTAAAGTTGTATTATGAAAAGGTTCATCTTGATGCTGCTCATCGATAGTATGATTGGTAGCAAAATCCAGCACATCTGAAAATGTCATACCGTGGTTAACTGTAGAGCATTGTCCATTAACACTACTCTCATTTTCAGCAAGAAATTCAAATGCATTATGAGTTGATTCATCAAAAAATTCAGAAGAGTTGTTCAACACCTCACTCTCATTTGCATCTCCATTTATTTGTTCATGTTCCTGCAAAAGGTTAGGCAAAGGAGGAGGTACAACAAGAAAATTCTTCTCAAGTTCATGTATTTCATCTTTACAATTAGATACATTAGCAAAAGTTTCTCGCGTAAGAATTTTCATATCTTTCCATGTTCGAGGTCTTTCTAAATCACTTAAGTTGTTCCACCAAGTCAATGCACAACCTACTAATGCACTTGCAACATTTCTAATCTTTCTTTTCTCACACATATGACATTGTCCAAAAATTTTATCCAACTCTATTTCCCAAGCAATATATTCATCGTAACCAAAACCATCATAAGAAGGAAGAGATGGGAGAATGTAATTACTTCTTGTGGAAGGTGTTGTAAAGGTGGTCTGAATGTCATGTGAATCCTTGGTTGATGTTTGATTTTTAGTGAGCAACTCTATCGCCGTCTTCATCATGTCCATCATCTCAGCATATAATGCATGATTCTTGCTTTTACCTGACATTGTTAGTAGCAAACAGAAGACAACCCAAAAAATTTGTTATCCCTAACTAAAAAGGATAATGGAAAAGTGGAAGTGGAATCACACACTCTCAAGCGTCTTACCACGCTCTTACAAGTGTTCTTACCGACACTGCAGGTGGCAAACGGTGGCCGGTATGAAGAAACCAATGAAGCGTGGGATGATTGCAAAGGTGTATCGATTCTGCTCGAGAGTAAGGTGTAGCTTGGATGGCACTTTATTTGTAGCAAGGATTAGCAACAATGAAATCAGATAGTAAAGTTGAGTAAGTGTCCAAAGTACTTGTGAAAGTTGCTGGCCTAAATGTGTTCCTAGTAGTTCAAGCTAGCAAGACATGAGACAAAACTAGATGACACAAAGAATGCAAGCACTTCTGTTTTTTTGTTGTTTTTTTTCCTATTTTTTTGTGCAGCTTTTGTTTCTTGTTTTGCACTTGCCTTTTTCTTTTTTCTTCCTTTTTTTCAGAATGTGCTGCAAGGGAAGAACACAATGAAAATCAATCCAAGATATCTCGTGTGTCTGTTGCAGATTTTCTGCTCAATCTTCCAAGGACAAATAGGCACACTTATAGGCTCTAAATTGGAAAACTTAGAACAGCAAGATTGTAGATATATCTCTCCTCTCTAATTTCAATATATGGAAGACCTATTTTGAAAAATAACAATAGGAGATATTGCCCCCGAAATACAGACTGTTCAGAATTTTTAGGTCAATAACAGATTCGGATCCAATGCAATTTAGACATTGATAACTATATTTTCTGGGCAAATGATGAATATGAAAGCTATAGAGCACTTCTTAAGATTTCCAGAAAGTACAAGAACACCAAAATACGAGGTCGTATGTGCGAGATATGATGAAAATACCAAACTGAACAGAGGTGAATCTAATCTGGACGTGATGACGTGATTCAAAAGGATGAATCACATAATGCAAAACTCAAACTAATACCAAAAACACTTTCTAAACCAGCAATATGACTCAACCACAGACACAAACTCAACAAAACCAAACTGAATAACAAAGTTGCAAAGGCTCAATGTGGTTTGGACAAAGTAATGAACAGATCTACTAAACTGCAAGTTTTTTTGTGGCTCTGATACCAATTGATAAGAAAAATTGGTGATGAATGAGGCCCGATCTTCCGATAGGTAATGGGTAAGTCGATTGATGGAGATCTCGACGTTGATGATCCGAGGCTCTCGAGTAGAACACGAATAGCCCCTGCAATCACTACACCACCGCTCCATTGGTTATCAACCGTGCTTCACACGATTGACCTCACCAAGAAGGATAATCCCTGCAAGTGCAACCGAGAACACAAGCAAGAACGTAGAAGAAGCAATCTGAAATTGCTGAATTGGGGTTTCACAAACCGAAAAACGGCAATATTATTAATCTAAGCAAAACCCAATTGTCTATGACGGCTACCATGGAGTATATATAGGTTGGAGGACGTCCAAGGGGGTGTTAGGGTCGTGACCTAACCCTAAGACACGAAAAGAATGGATTTAGACTTGATACAAGGCCTAATGGCCCAACACGGTGGCGCAGCACCCTGACAGATTCTGTACTTGATTTTGTTTCGACGATTGCCGACGACTCCGAAGGAATTTTGACATGGGACCGGTGCCATTGGAAAAGTTATCCTCTCCCCTTTCCGTTTATATGTAGAACGTCCAAAACGGAGTTCGTATGCGTCCTGGGCATCCGTTTTAGTGCGTACTGCTCCTGGACTCCGAGTTGGATACGATTTGGAGTTTGGTTCGGTTTCCATCTTCTTTGAACGAATTCTCTGGTCTTTCACGTCCCTAATACTCCCTCCAAGTACTCCTTGAACCTCTCCATGGATCCTAATCACAAATAAATCATTAAGTAGCAATTTATGCTCAAAAACATATAAGGAAATATATAAGAACGAGTTCACCTCTGAAATTAATTGTTGTGTATGAACTCTATTGATTGCATCTTGTATGTTCAATGGAGTGTTGTTTGTATCCATAGAAGTGATGTCCTCATCATCCTCCCCTTTTTGAATTGGAGTCGTCCTCGACTCAAGTTCATCTTCTATCATGTGTGGGTCCATACGTGCAACGCCATCAAATCTTCTTGTAAGCATGAAAGGAGGAGGCCAAGATGGTGGACGGCATAGTGCACCATCTTGATCTTGTCCATCAAATAAGAGTGCACATTCACTTGAGCCAGGATCCCAAATAAATAAATATTGTGTCATGTTTGTAGGTGCAATAATAATGTGCATGATCTCATCACATGAGCCATGAACGGGCTGGGCCGGTCAGGACAACGGGAAAGTAGTCGCCTCCTACAGCTAGTATCGCGGTGGAGTAGATCTGCAGGAACTCGCTCGGGTTGACACTCCCGTCGTACTTCTCCGGCATGTGTGGCTGGAACTTTCATGGCCACACCACGAAACGGAGGTGAGGCGCCAGAGCTGCACACCCTTGGCTGGGGCTGGCTGGCACTAGTCGTGGCACTGCATATCCCTGGTGTGCAGGTGGTCTTGCGTACACCTAACGCTGGGGCGGTGCTGCGTATGCCTTGGAACGTCGTAGCGTGTCGTACGCCTGATGCGGGGGCAGCGCGACATACGCCTGTGGAGGTGGAGGCGCGACGTACTCTGGTGGCGGTGGAGGCGCGATGTACGCCTGGTATGGAGGCGGCATAACGTACGCCGGATATGGTGGAGGCATGGCGTGAGCCTGGGGCTCAGGGCCCGGTGCACTGTAATCTGCCTCGAGGTTGCGTCGTTGAGGTTGCATCGTCGCTCCCTCTCTCGCTCGATGGTAACTCGGCAGTCCTCTCCTGACCTACGGCGCTGCAGCTCGGCTCTCAGGTATGTTGTCGAGATCCTGGTCGAGCGCGAGTCTGCCGTCCGTCGGTCAGCTATTGGAGTCCGTGACAACGACCCATGCACCAGCTGGGCACGTGTCTCCCTTGGTGGAGATGCGTTGAGCGCGGCGGCGGCGAGGTGGTCTACGTCGTTGATCCACTACTGTGCTGCTCCCTGAGGAGCATCCTCAGCAGGTGGGTTGTGGAGTAGCGCGCGCGCCACTATGAGCGCACTCTCCGGGCTCACAGCCGGCGGCATCGTGGCTGCCGTCACGGCTGCAGTACGCCGTGGTGTGGCGTGCCGACCTGCAGCCGGCGAGGTGACAGCAGGGCGACGTGAAGGTCCCGACCTTCCTACTCTAGAGCGGGATCCCGCCCTAGAGCGAGATGATGCCTGGTCCTCCGCTACTGCCTATCGCCATGACTGCGGCTTGGATGAACCGGTGTTGGAATGGCTGTTCACCATTGCTGCTGGTTGAAATCTTCACAGGGAAAAAGCCCCCTTCCTGGCGCGCCAAATGTCGAAGGTCGTAAACGACACTTCCCTCGGGCCTGCTTAGAGAGCAGCCCGAGGAGGTTCTTTGGATTCACGAGGGCCAGTCCTAGGAGATTGAGCGCAGCGGGATGATGAACACAGAGGGTTTACGTGGTTCAGGCCGCCGGAGCGTAACACCCTACGTCCACGGGAGTGTTTGTGTATTGTCTTGCTTGAGCGTGTATGAGTTTTGATCCCCTGTGAAGATCGTCTGTCAAGTCCTTTTATAGTCCAAGGACTCTACAGTCACAAGGTGGGCCCCGGGGCACGATAGGTAGTCCCGGGGAGAGCCAAATCGTATACAAGATCTAGGAGGGAAATGCTATCTATCTCCCTTTGTCAGGGGCTTCAATGTGCCGTCCCGCCGCGTCGTGCGCCAGGGCTACTCGTAGTTGTTGACGATGGCAGGGCATGTCCCGTCCGTCTTGTCCCCGCGGCTCACTAGTCCATCTTGCGTAGTGGGTCTGTACCGACTACTCGGACAAGACAGGACACTGGAGCCTTCACTTGCGCGTGCGCTACTCCCCTTCGCCTGGGGAAGGCGCGCGTACTTAATGCCTGTCTGAGCAGTGCACTCTTACCTTTGCTGTGGCCTCCTACCGCACTGAGTTGGCCATCCGCCACGTGGTAGCACCAGAGCCCGCCCCTGCGGGGAAACGAGCGCCCGGCTGTATAGGTCACGTGGCGCCTCCGGAGCCCACCTCCGCGGAAGGGCGGAGGCTTGGCCCTGCGGGCCACGTGGCGGCCCTGTAACCCTTACTTGTGGGGAGACGGGTCTAGTCCTGGGGGTTTCGACGGCTACGTGACAGCCCCGGAGCCCGCCTCGACGGGGAGGCGAGGGTCCGGTTCTGCCGGCCACGTGGCAGCCCCGGAGCTCACCTCGGCGGGGAGGCAGGATCCGGTCCTTCCATCCACGACGTGGCAGCCTCGGATCCGGCCTCCAAGTTGGGGCTGAGTCCTTAGCCGTTTTCTCCTTGTGCGCGGGGGTACCCGGTCTGCATGGTACCGACAGTGTAGTACCGGCATTGCATTCAAGTTTCATCAGGCACGTCGACGACGATATCCGTGCTGGAGTTGTGACTCGACAACAAGTTAAAATTTTCAACTTAGGACTAAGTTTGAAATTGTAATCTCTATTTTGGAGCGTGCTGGTCAGATTTATAGTTAATCATGTGGTCGCTGCGGTAAGCAGGCATATGGTTTGGAAACTTGAGGAAGTCATCCACAAGTTTCATTTTTAGCTACAGGGCAGATTTCAAGATTTAAAACTGGAAAAAAAATTCATTTGAACTTAAACTGCCAGGTTCCTGATTCAAACTGAGAATCTAGCAGCAAAATGCTTGACTTGGAGATAGCATAACTCTCTATAGAAGTAACCACTGAAGGTATTTCTTACATTTTTGGAAATTTTAGAGAGTCCTCTAAAACTCTTATGTTCAACTCCAGATCAGAATCCCCCTGTAAACTAATGAATAATTCAAATCTCCAAACTCTGCTAAATCTGGACACAGACTGGACAGTTTCTGTATCCTGTCACTATTTTTATCATATCAATTAGTAGAACCGACGAATGACTTTATGTAATACATTTCTGTAATCCTGAGGATATATGCAACAATATTGTAATTTATGATTTTTTTCATATTTTGATATTTTGTATCTGGAAAAATATGGACAAAATCAGCATTTAACAATGGAGGTGCTGTCAAAATTTTTCTAGAAACACTGTCAACTTGGAAAAGTCATATCTCCTCATAAAGAAATGATTTGGAGGCAAATAAATACATTCTGGAAATATTTTTGAGTTTAATACAACTTTGTAGTTGAACTCAAGTCCTGAATGTGCCTTTAACTGGATGAAAATTTCGAATTTCTTCAGACTGGTCAGCATGAACAGAAACTGAGACCGAAGTCCAGTGTTATGTTTCATTTGGCAATTGAATTTGAACTCAGTTTCATAATTCAATAATCACATCCATGATTTGTTTTTAAATAAATTTTGATGAATTGGAGTATTTGACTTATTCAAGTACTTCTTTTATAGATGGCGGATGTGATGCTATTGTTGTCGAACGAATGGGTGTTCTCCACGTGCGCCAACCGTTCGGGCTTCCCGACCATGCTGCGGGAAGTGCTCCAACAGTTTGGCTTCATCGAAATGCCAGGCTATTGGGGTCAAGAGACGGACGATAGGGGCGTCCTGTTGTGCACCTTCCTTGTTGACGTCCCTGCTAGTCCACGTCTTTATGGATGGGCTCTTTTTTCGGTCACCACCCTAAGAGTTCATTTGGAGGACACGTGGGCCGTCGCAGCGGGTGAAGCGCTTATGAAGCTTTGCGAGCTTCATCAAGATACCATGGCTGGGACACAATTTGCTCTTCTCCCGGTTCGTGGTGCGGCTGTTTTTGAGTGGCAACATCGTATGGTTGAGACCTATCAACCGGACGGCGACACGACATCAACAACACTTGGGACTTATGCCGCTGCATCCAGCATGGTGGTTATTACGCAGAGTGCAATCATTCTGCAGCAGGTCAAAGCCTGGAGACAAGCAATTGAATGGGGTGACACTCTTGATTACATCAATGAGAATCTACGTTCGTTTCTAGCTCTGACAAATCACCGGCTGAATCAATGCGAGAATCAGCTGCATCACACTCGCACTAGACTGCGGAAAGCTCGCGCCAAACTGCGACAAACTCACAAGGAACTGCAGCAAGCTCGTGGTGAACTGCAGGCGAATCAATTGGTGGTGCAGAAACATCAAGAGCAGCTGTTGGTAATCACCGAGGCACGAGATGAAGCCGTCGTTGAAGCACGGGGTTGGGAATTTGAGGCAGGCCAACTTCAGGAGGACTTGTTGGAGGCCGAGACACACTTGCCGTAACAAGTCATGTATCCACCGGTTGAGGACATTGAAAGTGAATCTAGGCATCCCTTGCGGGTTTTTGTTGATTTATGACAAACAAATGAGATCCTAACCATATTGTTGAGATGAGTGCAGGTTTTTATGAAAATATGAAGAAAGCGCAAAAAGAAAGGAGAGTGAGGAATCCAGTTGAAAAGAGCTCAAGAAGATGAATAAAATACTCTTTGCGTATGGAGTGTGTTAGAGAAAAACACCCCAAGAGCTCAAGCAAAAGAAAACACTCTCACTGCAGAAGTTTACACAGGTCCGGACTAGTCCGATGTTCCCCGGACTAGTCGATATCCTCTTTGTCCAGGATCGGACAAGTTCACCCAGTGCGGACTTGTCCGCAACGGACTAGTCCGATAATGTCCGGACTAGTCCGATGTTCCTCGGACTAGTCCGATATCCTCTTTGTCCAGGATCGGACAAGTTCACCCAGTGCGGACTTGTCCACAAAGGACTAGTCCGATAATCCTTCTGATCAATATCGGACAAGTCCGGTATTCCACATACTAGTACAAAATCCCCACTGAGCAAAATCGGACAAGTCCCCCCCCCCATTTCAGACTTGTCGTTAGTCCCTCAAAATTCCACGACACCGGACTAGTCCGATCTTATCCGGACTAGTCCGATAACCCCTCTGACTAAAATCGGACAAGTCCTCCAAGTGCGGACTTGACCTCAATTCACTAAGGGATTCACCAAGCTGGACTAGTCCGATATGTGCCGAACAAGTCCGAACATCTCCAATGACAAAAACGGATTAGTCCGCCTGTTGACGGACAAGTCCGATAATTCAGGACACTTAGGGTTTCCCACACGCCGCACACCTGACTAGTCCAGAGTCCACCACAGACTAGTCCAGACATTGTAAACCCTAACGGTAACCTTTGGAAACACTAGTATAAATAGAGGTGCACGACCCCTAATCAAACACTCTCGACCCCCTGCACCATCACACCTTCCAAGAGCCCAGAAAACATTTCTATCCACACAATCTAATGCAAGAAAGATCAAATCCTTGAGGATTAACCATATATCAAAGGAGAGACATGTTCTTCACGACTTGAGCTCTTGGGTTTGATTCTCTCGCACACTCTCGTTGTTTTATTGCAGATCTTTCGAGTGTGTTTGGTGGTGTTTGAATTGTAAATCTTGGGGAGTCCTCAACTTGTGAGAATGCCCCTTGAACACGGTGATTTACCCCTTTGTGATAAGTGGAAGAGAATCGACCTCTGTGGCGATTCGACGAGGGTAGGGTTGGTGAAGACCCAGTCCTTTGTGGGCTCCTCAACGTGGATGTTGATTTCCTCTGTGGAATTGAACCACGGGATAAAAATCATTGTGTCCTTGCTTTTGTTCTTACTATTCATTGTAATCTATGGTTTGCCTAATCTTGTTGAACTTACGTTAAAATTTTGAATCTAAAGTTAACTTGAGCCACATCTAGTTTTTATTGAAGCAATACATTCAGTTTACAACTCAATTTCCGCTGCATAAAGTAACAAGTTCGAAATCATTGATCAAACTTGATCAATTTAGTCCGCACCCTACCAGACTAATCTAATTTCTCTGTGTTTGATCAGGTTGCTAAGTGTTTCATGTTCCAACGAAAAATTCAAAAAGCCTATTCACCCCCCTCTAGGCTACATTCAATTGGCATCAGAGCAAGGTTCTTCACAAGAGACTAATCGTGCGAAGAGAAGATGTTGGACATGAAGGATGTGCACAACTTCAACCAAGAGAAGGTTGAAGATGAAAAGGCTCAGAAATTGGAGAAGCTCCTCGACACCATCCAAGACTTCGAGGATGGTGATGAGGAGACGCTTGAGCTCAAGGCGCTCCTAAGGAAGAAAGCTCTCTCCAAAGGCAAGATAAAGATCGAGGATAAAAAGAAGAAGGGAAGTAGTCACACCGACTACTCCCTATATCCTTTTAATTATGATCGTTTGAATTCCAATAATAACCATTATTTATCAATTACTTTAGGAAAAGCCCCATTCTTTGACGCCAACAATTATTCTATGTGGAGGCAAAATATGAAAATGCATCTAATCTCACATAACCCCAGCTTGTGGCATATAGTGTGTACAGGGATAGATATCCCGGACGACGATGAAGAGCTCACACAAAGCCAAGAGCAAGCGATTCATCATAACACTCAAGCTACAGCATTCATTACATCATCATTAAGTCAAGACGAGTTCACCAAAGTGGATGGACTCGAAATTGCTAAAGAGATATGGGACACATTACAAACTGCACATGAAGGCGATCGTCCTGTGCAAGAGGCCAAGATTGAAATGATCGAAGGCGAATTGGGAAGATTCGCCATAGAAGAAGATGAGTCACCGCAAGACATGTACAATCGGTTGAAGACACTCATAAACAAAGTTCGAGCCTATGGAAGCAAAAATTGGAATGATCACGAGGTGGTGAAGCTAATCCTTAGAGCCTTCATGCCTCGCAATGTGACTCTATGTTCAATGATTAGTGAAGGCCTCGGGTACAAGAAAATGACCCTGGATGAATTGCTTGGAAAGATTATCAACTTTGGGATGATGGAAAAGCAAGCAAAATTTGTCAAAGAGATTGCCGACCTCACCTCGGCAAAGAAGAAAGGAGTCGCGTTGAAGTCCACTTGCAAGCCCATGTCAAAAGAAGCTCGTGAAGCTCAACAAGAAGAGGACAGTGACGATGAAAGCAGCGATATAGATGAAGAGGATATGATCCTCTTTATGAAGAAATTCAAAAAGATGATGAAAAGACAACAAGGTGGTAAATCAAATGAAGGAAGACACAAAGACAAATCAAGACCTAAGTTGAGACGTGCTTGCTATAATTGTGGTGAATACGACCACTTTATAGTCGATTGTCCTTATGAAGAAAACAAGAAGAAGACCAAGGATACAAAGCCTCAACCCAAGAAGATGTTCAAGAAGAAAAGTCAAATTCGACAGGCACACCTAGGAAAGGAGTGGGACTCCAATGATGAGTCCTCATCCGAAGAGGAAGAGGAGATGGCTAGCATAGCCATCAAGAAGACAACCAAGAAATCCACCATCTTACCAACTATTGACACAAGGAAGGACAACGACACATGTCTAATGGCGAAGGAAGGTAAAAGAAAGGTAACAACTAAATCTTACTCCTCGCATTCTTACTCTAGCGATAGTGATGCTTATAGTGATAATAAAGATATGCTTGTTGGCTTAGATAAGAAAACTGCTGCAAAAATGAAATTCTTGATGGATAAACTTATTGATAAAGAGGAGCTTGTTGGTCGCCAAGAAGATATGATCATCCTTCAAAAGGAGGAGTATCTTAAGATCAAAAAGCTCCTTGAACTTGAAAAGGAGCGAAGCAAGTCACTAAAGCTTGAGTTAGCTTCAAGCATGGAAGCTTGCTTGAAGTTAAGCGACTCAAATGTAATCATCAAGGATTAACTTCTAACTTAACCAAAGTTAACAAGATCCTTGAGGTACAAGTTGAGTCACTGAAGCAAAGTTACCCTTCATCCTCTTCACAACACTTAAAATCTGAAACTACTGTTGCTTGTTCATGTGCTAAAATTGACACTAACTTGAAGGATAAGTCGAACTTGACAAAGGACAAGCATCCTTCCCGTAGTGGTATATTTGACAAGGAGAAGGTCAAGTATGCAAGCGGTGCATACTTGGCCACAATACCTAATGTCAAATATGGCATTGGGTATTCTTATGGTGAAAAGCAAATTGCTAGAAGCCACAAGAATAACAAGGAATGCATTGCTTTTGTCAAGGGAAACTCCTCTCAAGCCAGAAAGCCTAATAATGTCGACAAGTCCAAAAATGTTAACACATATGAGAAAAAACTATTGTTTAGAACCTTTGACGCATCATATGTTCTCATGAGAAGTAATTTTGGTAGAGTTTATGCTAAACATGTTGGGCCACACGATGGGAACACCAAGTCTCATGTGTGGGTGCCCAAATCACTTGTGACTAACCTCAAAGGACCCAAGCAAGCTTGGGTACCTAAAACAAAGGCATAATTTGTTTTTGCAGGCCTACTCCCCTGGTGGAGCAAAATGGGTGCTAGATAGTGGATGCACCAATCACATGACCGAAGAAAGAAGGATGTTCCCTGAGTAAGAAGTTAATGAAGATCCAAGCGAAGGCATCTATTTTGGAGACAACAGTCAAGGAAGGGTGCTTGGTACCGGTACAATCGCTATATTATCTCAACACACTCTTTCTCATGTTTTACATGTCGATTCCTTAGATTATAACCTGTTGTCCATATCTCAATTATGTGACAAGGGTTATAATTACTTGTTCACTAATGAGGGTGTGACTGTCTCTAGAAGGTGTGATGACTCGGTTGCATTCAAGGGTGTGTTAAAGGGAAATCTTTATCTTGTTGACTTCAACAAAGATAAAGCAGAACTTGACACATGCTTGATTGCAAAGACCAAGATGGGTTGGTTGTGGCATAGACGACTAGCACATGTTGGTATGAGGAATCTTCAAAAACTCCTTAAGGGCGATCACATCCGAGGTTTGAAGGATGTTTTTTTTTTGAGAAAGACAGGCCTTGTAGTGTGTGCCAAGTCGGGAAGCAAGTAGGAGCACCCCATCCCGCGAAGAACGTCATGACAATGACAAGACCGCTTGAGCTACTTCACATGGATCTATTTGGTCCAATTGCTTACATAAGCATCGGCGGTAACAAATACGGTTTGGTAATTGTTGATGATTTTTTGCACTTCACGTGGGTTTTCTTTTTGAATGATAAGACAGAAACTCAAGGAACCCTCAATAAGTTTCTCAAGTGTGCCCAAAATGAGTTCTCATTGAAGATCAAGAACATACGAAGTGACAATGGCACAGAGTTCAAGAACACTCAAGTTGAGGAGTACCTAGACGAAAAAGGCATAAAACATGAATTTTCAGCACCGTACTCCCCTCAACAAAATGGAGTAGCCTAAAGGAAGAATCGAACCCTCATAGAGATGGCAAGGATAATGCTTGATGAGTACAAGACTTCGGATCAATTTTGGGCTGTAGAAGTAAACACCGCTTGTCACGCCATAAATCGACTATATCTTCATCGTCTACTCAAGAAAACATCATATAAACTACTCACCTTTAACAAGCCTAATATTTCCTATTTTCGAGATTTCGGTTCTAAATGTTATATCTTGAACAAGAAGCCTAGGACTTCAATATTCGCTTTGAAGTCCGGTGAAGGTTTCTTGCTTGGTTATGATTCGAACTCTTACGCCTATCATGTCTTCAACAAGGTCTCCGGACTTATTGAAGTAGCATGTGACGTAGTGTTCAATGAAGCTAACGGCTCTCAAGAAGAGCAAGTTGTTCAATGTGTTCTAGATAGAGAAGAAGCTCCATGTCAAGCGTTGAGAAGAATGGCATTGGGCAATGTTCGACCACAAGTGCCACCTCCAAATGCAAATGAAGAAGATGAACCACAAGTGGAGGTAATGGATCAAGGGGGATCTTCTACAAAAGATCAACCTTATGAAGACCAAAGTGACCAACAAATCAATGAGGGCAACCATCTAGGGGGAGAATAAGATGACCATGAAGATTCAAGACCACAAGTGCCACACCCAAGAGTACACCAATGCATCCAAAGAGATCACCCAATCGACAACATAATCGGTGACATCCAAAAGGGAGTAACAAATAGATATCGCATAGATAATCTTTGTGAGAATTACTCTTTTGTATCCTTTTTGGAACAGTGCAGGATTGAGGATGCACTGAAAGATCCGGATTGGGTGGTGGCGATGCAAGAAGAACTTAACAACTTCAAATGGAACGAGGTGTGGGAACTCTTCGAAAGACCTAAGTTCAACATCGTCGGCACCAAATGGGTCTTTTACAACAAGCAAGACGAACACGGGTGGTGACAAGGAACAAGGCGCGACTTGTGACCAAAGGGTATTCACAAATCAAAGGTTTGGATTGTCGACGAAACCTTTGCTCCCGTAGCTAGGCTTGAATAAATTAGAATATTACTTGCGTATGCTACTCACCATGATTTCAAGCTTTATCAAATGGATGTGAAAAGCGCCTTCCTCAAGGGACCAATCAAGGAAGAGGTGTACATGGAGCAACCCCCCGGATTCAAAGATCAAGAGTTCCCCGACCAGTGTTCAAACTGCGTAAGGCTCTCTATGGCCTCAAACAAGATCCTAGAGCTTGTTATGAGTGCCTTAGAGATTTCTTGAGTGAAAATGGTTTTAAGATTGGCAAAGCTAATTATACGTTGTTTACAAAACATCTTGACAATGATCTATTTATCTGTCAAATTTATGTTGATGATATTATTTTTGGTTCAACTAACAAATCCTTCTATGAAGAATTTAGTAAGATTATGACAGATAGATTCGAGATGTCTATGATGGGAGAACTGAGATATTTCTTTGGATTGTGAGGCAACAAAAGGAAGGGACGTTCATAAGCCAAACCAAGTATACTCAAGACATACTCAAGAAGTTTGGAATTGACAAGGCGAAGCCTATAAAGACTCTCATGGCAACAAATGGACACTTGGATCTCAATGAAGACGAACCAAACGTGGATCAAAAGGAATATCGCTCCATGATTGGATCCCTACTTTATTTATGTGCATCTAGGCCTGATATTATGTTGAGTGTATGTTTGTGTGTAAGATTTCAAGCCAATCCTAAGCAGTGTCATTTGATAGTCGTAAAAAGAATCTTGCGATATTTAGTTCATACACCCAACCTAGGCCTTTGGTATCCTAAAGGTTTCAAGTTCAATCTCATTGGATACTCCAAAGCAGATTATATCGGATGCAAAGTAGATAGAAAGAGTACCTCTGGTACATGCCAATTCCTAGGTAGATCCCTAGTTTCTTGGTCCTCCAAGAAACAAAACTACATTTCCTTATCCACGACCGAAGCGGAGTATGTTGCAGCCGGGAGGTTTTGTGCACAACTTCTTTGGATGTGACAAACTCTAAGGGATTACGGTGATAATATAAACTGTATTCCACTCCTTTGTGATAATGAGAGTGCTATTAAAATTGCCCATAACCCCGTTGAGCACTCTAGGACCAAACACATAGACATCCGACATCACTTTCTGAGAGACCACTCAATGAAAGGAGACATAGCCATTTCCCATGTCAACCCCAAAATACAAATAGCTGATATATTTACCACGCCACTTGATGAAAAACGTTTTTGCATGCTCCAAAATGAACTAGATATCCTTGATGCTCGGAACGTGGCTTGAAAACTTGCACACTTGTATGGCTTCTTCAAAATCCATTGATTGTATAATGAAAATCATCTCTCTCTATTTTCTCCAAAAACTATTTCAATTACTTGATCTTGGTGAATTATGGTCATATCTTTCTTGTTGGATGTTTACTGATCATATTCATCAAGATTATTTGTGTGTTTTGCCCCCTATTTTCTTTGTAAGCACCTTCGAATATATTTGAATGGACTAGATGCTTTTGTTCTTGTGACCACAGACTAGTTTGTGGTTGTCCGGACTAGTCCGCAGAGATCCGGTAGTCCGGACTAGTCCGATTGACCACAGACTAGTTCGATTTTTCAACTCCATAACCCTAGGGCTGCTAAACCCTAATCTCCTTCATCCTCACAACTTCCCTCATACTCTCTATCTTCACTCGAGCGCCCCCAAGGTCATTTGGCTATTTATCCACCAAATCTCTTCAACTCTTCGTGGAAAACGATCTTCATCGCAAGGGGATCGAGGACCACGGACTTGTTCGCACCAACAACGCCTCCAACCTCAAGAATCAAAGGATTTTGGTAAACTTTCTCCAAATCCGTAGAACCTTCGATTTCTTGTGTTGTGGAGCAAATAGCTTAGTTTCACTTGTTAATACATGATTCCTTGTTGTATTACACCTACCATGAGCTATTCTTGCATTGAGAACAACCATTTATTTTCTAGTTAGGGTTTGAACAGTTGAACATCGGACTAGTCCGGTCTG
The DNA here is from genome assembly GCA_036927565.1 of Tuctoria greenei. Taxonomy (NCBI): domain Eukaryota; kingdom Viridiplantae; phylum Streptophyta; class Magnoliopsida; order Poales; family Poaceae; genus Tuctoria; species Tuctoria greenei. The sequence goes on from JAYESD010000003.1 coordinate 169,428,306, forward strand.
TGTACGGACAAGTCTGGTACTCCGGACTAGTCTGCACTTGAGCATCAGACAAGTACGATTTTTAACTGAACTCAACCCTAAATTCCAACTACTCAATGCATTTCCTTGCCATCATTCCTCATCCATGCATTGCATAATCCTCTTGTCAGGACAATGTCGAGCTCCAATGATGAGATCTCCGACTTTGAGGCCAAGTTGGACCAAGAGTCGTTGCTTCGGTCGGGCCAAAGCAAAAAGCGGCAAAATCGTGCCGCTGACCCGTCACCCACTCCATCTCAAGTGCAAATAAAGGTTGTGGCCAAGAAGCCCGCATCAAAAGGAAACGATGCAGTTGGCCCCAGCCTGGCAGCTCCTCGCCAAGCTAAGGGCAAAGAAAAAGGGATATCCACTGGTCCGATTGGCCCTCTCCAAATGAGTGCTCCAAGGCAGGGGACCAGAGACCCCACTGAAGAAAGGTTCAATGGCAAAGGAAGCGATGTTGCTTCAAAGCTCAGGACAGTTGACTGCTACAGCAGATCCATAAAGGCAGCTGATGCAAGGTTCTGGAGCAACTTCCATGCAGACTATTATAGTTCTGTGTATCTTACGATGAAGACTCTGGTGATTCGAAGCCAATGGATCCACTGAACCCACTTTGAGAGGAAGAGCTACCCAGCCTTTGATGAAGTGATACAGGTTGTGGAGAGACATGGCCTCAAAGATCTGTTTGCCTTCAGATACAACTGGAATAATGAAGTTATTTCTCAGTTTTATGCTACCTGTTACTTCGCCAGTGATGAAGAGGAACGGGTGACTTGGATGACTCACGGATCCAAGTACACCATGACTTATGATGAGTTTACAAGATTGCTTCACCTGGAAGACACTGGCAACAATGATCTCATCATCCACAACATTGGCGTCCTGGAGAAGGACAAGATGGAGTTCCTATATGACACCCGCCTAAAGTACAACCCTCCATCAACCAAGAACATGAAGCCCTTCTTCATGGTTGTAAATAGGGTGATGAGGAAGACAATAGCTCAAAAGGATGGAGATGTAGGAAGTGTTCAAGGTTATCTAAGGACACTGATGAAAGTGATAAGCAAGAAAAGGAAGTTCGATGTCTTTGACTACATTTGGAATGATATGGTGAATATCTCCTGCACACCGAACTGTTCATGTGGCTATGCGCCTTATATCATGTTTATGATAGAAAAGGTCACAGGAATTGAGTTTGTGAAGGATGTAGAGCACACTCCTCTAAGACCCCAGAAGCCTTCCCAAGCCACTCTCCCAGCTGCTCCATCCCCTGTATCTAGTGAGGAGGCTCCCAGGAGGGCCCAAGCTGAAGCAAGACCCTCACCAAGTTCAAGAGCTACTACTTCCAAGAAGGGGTCTCCAAGTGGCATCTTGAAGTACTTGGCCACCATCTTTGGCTCCTACAAGAAGGTTGAGGTGAAGGTCCACAAGTTGAACAAGGCAAGGAAAGAGGATATGAGATACATAAAGCAAAATGTCAAAGCCATATGCCAGAAGTTGGAGATCGAGCCTGTTGGATCTCTGATTATCTCTAATGATTCAGCTTCAGACTTCACTAAGCTGCCACCTCTCTCTCCCTCCAAACTCGCCTATTTTGGTGTTGGGGCACTTCGAGTGGATCCTCTTCTCCTCCTCCTCAACCTAAAGATGAAGACGATAAGAGGACCGAAAGCGAGGAATGAGCTTCTAGATCCCTCCTCTCCTTCTTTTTGGTGCCTTGATGCAAAAGGGGGAGAGATTGAGGGGGAGTCACTAGGTTGTAGCCTTAGATGAGAGATGAGAGCTCCAGTTGCATCTTTTGATCTTTGTTATGCTTTTGGTTTGTAAAACTGATCTCTATTATGCTTTTGATTTGTAAAACTGATCTCTATTATGCTTTTGGGTTGTAAAACTGCTATTATGCTCTTATTATGGTTCTAGTCATGGTTATGAAGTGTGTGATTGTGCTTTGATATAATCTATGTCTTTGATCTGAAATTGACATATATGCTTGGTGTGTTATGATTATGTCCATGATCTCATTCTCATCACAAATATTGCTTACACACTTAGTTTTGCAACCGACCATAAAGAGTGCACATATGTCTTCTATTTTCATTGCTTAATTTGTTCCAAGCTCATATGTGCACACTTTATGAAAATCAAGATTTTTAATAATATTTGTGAAATCTCAATTGGTTGTCATCGATCACCAAAAGGGGGAGATTGAAAGTGCATCTACGCATCCCTTGTGGGTTTTGGTTGATTTATGACAAACAAATGAGATCCTAACCATATTGTTGAGATGAGCGCAGGTTTTTATGAAATTATGAAGAAAGCGCAAAAAGAAAGAGAGTGAGGAATCCAGTTGAAAAGAGCTCAAGAAGATGAATAGAATACTCTTTGTGTATGGAGTGTGTTAGAGAAACACACCCCAAGAGCTCAAGCAAAAGAAAACACTCTCACTGCACAAGTTTACACAGGTCTGGACTAGTCCAATGTTCCCCGGACTAGTCCGATATCCTCTCTTTCCAGGATGGGACAAGTTCACTCAGTGTGGACTTGTCTGCAATGGACTAGTCCGATAAAGTCTGGACTAGTCCAATAATCCTTCTGATCAATATCGAACAAGTCCGATATTCCACATACTAGTCTGAAATCCCCACTGACCAACATCGGACAAGTCCCCCCCCCCCCAATTTCAGACTTGTCCTTAGTCCCTCAAAATTCCATGACACTGGACTAGTCCGATCTTATCCGGACTAGTCCAATAACCCCTCGGACTAAAATCGTACAAGTCCTCCAAGTGCGGATTTGTCCTTAATTCACTAAGGGATTCACCACGCCGGACTAGTCCGATATGTGCCGGACTAGTTCGAACATCTCCATAGACAAAAATTGATATGCCCACACCGACCATACCATCAAGTATACCGATTACATCAAGCAAGATGGAACAATCATCAAGTCAAGCTGCACCAGCTCATGTTGTCGATGGACCAATTACTCGTAGCCGAGCTAAACAGCTACAACAAGAGGTGCACGCGCTACTTTGTGAAATTCCATTATTAATGAGAATTATATACTTCATAAATCGTACATGTTTCTATTACTCAGGTTCACCAAGGAGGATGACAAGGACACGCCAAGACTGAACCAGAGAGGAGAACTACGTCGAACCAGTTCGGCCTGGCAGAACTGTCATGAAGAAACAGTCATATCTCTTGATTCATAGAAGCTGTGAAGGTCCATGAGTACTTGTTGGAAAGGTGTTGAAGTCAACTTTCAAATGCCACTAAGTGCCGAGTGCTTTAGAGGTTCCATCTTGGCAGCCGAGTGCTTTTGGTGCAGACTGTTCAGAAGATCAACAGTCAGCCTGATATCCAAGTTTCCGTGAGAAACTGTATCACTCTACAATATTTCGTGAAGCATGCTACACATTGTGTGAAAGGTTATCAAATTATCTTTCCAACGCATCTGGTCCCATGTCTTTTGGATGTCTCTAGGTGGAGTTATGATTAAAACACTGAAGACCACCCAGAAGGCCAGAAGACATGCGGGAAATTGATGACCACTGCATGAATGATCAAGCCAGTTGGCCTTCCACCTTCCCACGTGGATTTTTCAGTTCACACCTATTCTTAGACTAGTTGTTGGTATAAATATCCCTCTTTTGTAAGCCAAGGGCAACTCTTTGATGAATTAAGATTATTCCAGTGAAATTTGCAGCCGAGCTGCTTGAGTGTCTTACTCAACCCTTGTGCTTCCTTGTTCTTCTTGAACTTGTGGGGAGATCTCTCTGAGATCCACTAATTCGTGCTCTGCGGGTTCCAGTACGGCTGCCCCGTCTTGTGTGGATTAGCTCCGGTTGTGGTTCTGCGGTCGTTCGGAGATCGAGTCGAAGTCTTCGCGGTTTCGGTGTCTCTCTCCCCGTCGCTTGGTCGCATCCAACCTTGGTCAGGTATAAAGCTAGTTATCCGCGCTGTTTCTACAGCAAGTTATCTTTTTCTTGAACCTCCTGTCGTGAAGATCGGGCCACCCTTCGCCGAACCAAATTCGGTGCATATCATGTGGTAATCGGAGCTATCGTTGTCACGGTAGGTTCATTTTTTTTATCACCCACCCTCCCACCCTTTTTCAATCCGTTACAGTTTTCACCATCCACATATTCATTCCAGTGTTTATCTTTTACATATATTTGTTTGTCCTATAGTCCAAAGCCTAAAAAAAATATACCTATAGCCCTTTGACGGTACTGTTATCTTGTGTTTGTTTTCTTCCAGTTGCTCGTCACCACCGGTTACCTATATCTTTTGTAATCAGCACCCCTGTTAGTGTTATAAAAAAAAAGAATACAGTAAAAAAAGAGAGCACAAGTGAAAAGATTGTGAAGAATTTTGTGTTACGGTTGGGTGTTGAAATTTTCAGTTTTCAAATCCAAGTTGGTGGTAATCTTGATAGCAGCAAAAAAAAATTATCTTTTGAGCACATCATTTTTTCACTTGATTGGCAGTACCGTAGCCTGCCTTGTTCAGCCACCTATAGCTCCACTAAAAACATAAATCGGGACTTTCGATTTGTACTCCTTACGACCTCTTTACCACCTCCGTTGAAGCTGTCACACCAGCACCATCACAGTTCTTGAGATCAGGCAAGAACTTGGGTAAGTAAGAGGTGAGATCGAGTGTGTCCACATATATATTTTTTTTCTTGCTGCTCCTAACATGGCAGGCTCAGATTCAAGTGTTCATGGTGGACACCATGGTGATAGGGAACCCCCTGTCTCACGGGATGAGATGCGTCGCATGGCTGATTCACTAATGGAGGCCATGGGCAGGCTCCTCGATGAGCGTCTTCCCGCGGCTGGAGGACGTCGAGCATGTCGTGATCAAGAGGACCGTCATCGAGAGGAGTCCGGCGATGAGAATTCTGGTTTCAGCCATGAATTCAATCGCTTCGGACATGGCCCTGACGGATCTGGTGGTGGTCGCCATGCTGATTTTAATAATTACCATGGTGGGCGTCGCGCACATAGGCGCAATGCTGATGGTCGCCGCGTGCATTTTGAAGACGATGAGTTTGAAGATCAAGATCATGAAGAAGGATCTCATGATGATGAAAATCCTTTCGGTCGACGTGGCAGGTTTGTTCGGCGTCATCATCGCCGGTCTGCTGATTTTGAAGAAAGGGAATACCATCGTGGTCGACGTCCTCATGACAACCCAGATAACATCGCTCGTGTCAAATTGAGTATTCCAAAGTTTACTGGAAAGGAGAATCCTGATGAATTTCTTGAATGGGTTGAGCAGTGTGATCAAATATTCCGAGTACATAATCTTTCGGCTCAGCGCCGTGTGAATCTTGCTTCGGTGGAATTCTCTGGATACGCTCTCACTTGGTGGAACCAAGTGCAGGAGAATCAACGTGATTTGGGACGTGGATATATCAATACATGGGAGGAGATGAAGCAAGTGATGAGAAGGCGATTCGTGCCATCTAGCTATCAGTGTGATCTCAGGAACCGGTTGCAAATGTTAAAGCAAGGGAAGAGATCAGTTGATGAGTATTTCAAGGAGATGGAGCTGCTGTTGGTGCGGGCGGGAATAAGAGAAGATGCAGAGTCAACAATGGCAAGATTTCTAGGAGGTCTTAATGAAGAAATTTCTGGTTTTGTGGAGATGTTTCCATATCGTACATTGCAGGATCTTGTTGATCAAGCTATGCGAACAGAGAAAAAGATTCAGCAAGAGTCACGTGGAAAATCTTATGGAAGTTATTCTATTTCTGCCCCATGGCGCAAACAGCAGTCAAGTACTTCCTATGGTGGTGGACGATCTCAAGGGGCTGCAGCCAGGTCTTCTCAATCATTTGTTCCATCGAAGATGGCAGCCTCCACCGCGTCATCACCAACAACTCAGCAGCGACCCGCTGCAAGTTCAGCAGCCCACAGCAATGCCTCGGGAGCTACATCTTCTTCTCGAAGCAGAGAAATTGTATGCCATAAATGCCACGGCCGTGGGCACATTGCTGCCCAATGCCCAAGCAAGAGGACCATGTTGTTGAATGAGAAAGGTGAATGGGAATCCGAGAGTGATCCGGAGGATGCTGGACAGATATGTGATGAAGAAATTGAGGAGGAAGGGAATGAGATCCAGCCTGAGGAAGGAGAACATAATTGCTTTATTTCTCTACGAGTGCTTAGTGTAACAGCAGAAAAGGAAGACAACGGGCAGCGACATAATTTGTTCCATACCCGTGGAATAATCAAAGATAAGGTGTGTCGCATCATCGTTGATAATGGTAGCTGCAACAATATTGCTAGCCAAGAATTGGTGGACAGATTGGGACTGAAACCACGGCGTCATCCTAGTCCATACAAGATGCAGTGGCTTAATGATTGTGGTGCGCTACGTGTCAGCCATACTGTGACTGTACCATTCTCTGTTGGTAAATATAATGATCATGTGGAGTGCGACGTGGTGCCTATGCAAGCCTGCCAGCTTCTGCTCGGTCGACCATGGCTATATGATCGTGATGTCCAGATTTTTGGAAGGACCAACAAGCTGTCTTTTGTGTACAAAGGAGAGCGAATTTCCTTGCTTCCTTTGACACCGGAAGAAATTTTGAAGGATGATATCAGGAAGAAACAGCGCGAGAGCGAGCACCACTTGCGAGTGAGCCACAAAAATAGTAAGGAAGAGTGTCCACAGCCAAATCAAACCCCACAGCTGCAAGGAACCCAGAAACTGGGAAAAGAGGGTTTAGTAATGATGGCTAGGAAGGGGGATATCAAAGAATTGAGTGAACCCAATGCCATGTTCTTTGTACTTATGTACAAGGACACTTTTCTTTCTACTAATGCCTTACCCTCTACCCTGCCGAGTACTCTTTTGAATGTTTTGCAGGAATATGAAGATGTCTTTCCGGACGAAGTACCACCAGGACTGCCACCTAAGAGAGGGATCGAGCATCAAATTGACTTGGTTCCTGGTGCGTCACTTCCGAACAGGGCTGCATACCGCACCAACCCAGAGGAGACAAAAGAAATTCAGCGACAAGTGGAGGAATTGATGAAAAAAGGGTATGTACAGGAAAGTCTTTCCCCTTGTGCTGTCCCTGTTCTTTTAGTGCCTAAGAAAGATGGGTCTTGGAGACTATGTGTGGATTGTCGTGCAATTAACAACATCACAGTAAGATATAGGCATCCCATTCCTCGCTTAGATGACATGCTTGATGAACTTAGTGGTGCTAAATTTTTCACTAAAATTGACTTAAGAAGTGGCTATCATCAGATTCGTATGAAAGAAGGAGATGAGTGGAAAACAGCCTTCAAAACAAAATTTGGATTGTATGAATGGTTAGTGATGCCCTTCGGTTTAACCAATGCACCTAGTACATTTATGCGATTAATGAATCATGTGCTTAGAACTTTCATTGGTAAATTTGTTGTGGTTTATTTTGATGACATCCTAATCTACAGCAAGACACTTGAAGAACATGTTGCACATATCCAGAGCGTACTTGTTGTCCTGCGTAAACAAAAATTGTACGCTAACCTTGAGAAGTGCACCTTCTGCACCGACAAGGTAGTTTTCCTTGGTTTTGTTGTTTCAGGACAAGGCGTGGAGGTGGATGTTGAGAAAGTCAAGGCTATACACGAATGGAGGCCCCCACAGAACGTGAGCCAAGTGAGAAGCTTCCTTGGACTTGTTGGTTTCTACCGGCGCTTCGTGAAAGATTTCAGCACGATCGCTGCTCCAATCAATGAGCTGTCCAAGAAAGACATACCATTCAAATGGGGAGAAACACAACAAAATGCTTTTGAAGAATTAAAGAGGAAGCTCACAACATCCCCAGTCCTTGCACTTCCTGATTTCAACAAGACATTTGAAATTGAATGTGATGCAAGTGGAGTTGGGATTGGAGGCGTGCTGATGCAAGAAAAGAGACCAATTGCATTCTTCAGTGAAAAGCTAAGTGGCCCGACTTTGAATTATTCAGTTTATGATAAAGAATTATATGCTCTCGTTCGGAGTTTGGAAACTTGGCAACACTACCTTTATTCTAAAGAATTTATAATACATTCAGACCATGAATCATTGAAACATATTAAGGGACAACTAAAACTGAATAAACGACATGCTAAGTGGAGTGAATTTATTGAGTCCTTCCCTTATATTGTCAAATATAAGAAAGGTCAAGACAATATTGTAGCTGATGCTTTATCTCGACGTCATGCTTTGCTCACACAACTTGATGCTAAAATTCTTGGATTGGAAAGTATAAAGGAATTATATGCCACTGATTCGTACTTTGCTGAACCATATGCCAAGTGCCGTATTGGAAAAGGATGGGAAAAGTATCATGTGCATGATGGATTTTTATTTCGCACTAACAAACTTTGTATTCCAGATTGCTCTGTTCGACTTTTACTCGTGCAGGAAGCTCATGCAGGTGGACTTATGGGCCATTTTGGAGCCAAGAAGACGGAGCAAGTGCTGGCCGACCATTTCTTTTGGCCAAAAATGCGACGAGATGTAGAGAGACATGTTCTTCGCTGCGAAAACTGTCACAAAGCTAAGTCTCGTCTGAACCCTCATGGTTTATATACTCCCCTTCCTATTCCTAATGCACCTTGGGAGGATATTTCAATGGATTTTGTTCTTGGGTTACCACGAACCAAAGGGGGAAGGGATTCAATTTTTGTTGTGGTTGATCGTTTCAGCAAAATGGCACATTTTATTCCTTGCCACAAGAGCGACGATGCTTCCCGTATTGCTGAATTATTTTTCAGGGAAATCGTGCGACTACATGGAATGCCACGTACCATTGTGTCGGATCGTGACACCAAGTTCTTGAGCTACTTTTGGAAGACATTGTGGGGCAAACTTGGGACAAAACTGTTGTTCTCCACAACATGTCATCCGCAAACGGACGGCCAAACTGAAGTTGTGAATCGAACACTATCAATGTTGCTCCGAGCTGTCCTTAAGAAGAATCTGAAACTATGGGAAGAAAGCTTGCCACACGTTGAGTTTGCATACAATAGGGCAGTACACTCAACCACTAAATTTTGTCCATTTGAAATTGTATATGGATTCACACCCACTGCTCCCATAGATCTTTTGTCTCTACCCATGCAGGAACGTGTGAACTTTGATGCAAGCAAGCGAGCTGAATTTGTCAAGAACATTCATGATAGGGCTCGGGCCAATATTGAAAAGATGACCAAGAAGTATGAGAAGCACGCTAACAAGGGTCGCAGGAAGGTGTTGTTCGAACCAGGGGACTTGGTTTGGGTGCACCTTCGAAAGGATCGTTTTCCAGAGCTGCGCAAGAACAAGTTGCAACCCCGGGCTGACGGACCATTCAAAGTTCTGCGCAAGATCAATGACAACGCTTATGAAATTGATCTGCCAAGTACTTATGGTGTAAGTACCAGTTTCAATGTGTCCGACCTCTCTCCATTCTTTGGATTGGAAGAGTCGAGGACGACTCTTTTTCAAGGGGGGGAGGATGATATGCCCACACCGACCATACCATCAAGTATACCGATTACATCAAGCAAGATGGAACAATCATCAAGTCAAGCTGCACCAGCTCATGTTGTCGATGGACCAATTACTCGTAGCCGAGCTAAACAGCTACAACAAGAGGTGCACGCGCTACTTTGTGAAATTCCATTATTAATGAGAATTATATACTTCCTAAATCGTACATGTTTCTATTACTCAGGTTCACCAAGGAGGATGACAAGGACACGCCAAGACTGAACCAGAGAGGAGAACTACGTCGAACCAGTTCGGCCTGGCAGAACTGTCATGAAGAAACAGTCATATCTCTTGATTCATAGAAGCTGTGAAGGTCCATGAGTACTTGTTGGAAAGGTGTTGAAGTCAACTTTCAAATGCCACTAAGTGCCGAGTGCTTTAGAGGTTCCATCTTGGCAGCCGAGTGCTTTTGGTGCAGACTGTTCAGAAGATCAACAGTCAGCCTGATATCCAAGTTTCCGTGAGAAACTGTATCACTCTACAATATTTCGTGAAGCATGCTACACATTGTGTGAAAGGTTATCAAATTATCTTTCCAACGCATCTGGTCCCATGTCTTTTGGATGTCTCTAGGTGGAGTTATGATTAAAACACTGAAGACCACCCAGAAGGCCAGAAGACATGCGGGAAATTGATGACCACTGCATGAATGATCAAGCCAGTTGGCCTTCCACCTTTCCACGTGGATTTTTCAGTTCACACCTATTCTTAGACTAGTTGTTGGTATAAATATCCCTCTTTTGTAAGCCAAGGGCAACTCTTTGATGAATTAAGATTATTCCAGTGAAATTTGCAGCCGAGCTGCTTGAGTGTCTTACTCAACCCTTGTGCTTCCTTGTTCTTCTTGAACTTGTGGGGAGATCTCTCTGAGATCCACTAATTCGTGCTCTGCGGGTTCCAGTACGGCTGCCCCGTCTTGTGTGGATTAGCTCCGGTTGTGGTTCTGCGGTCGTTCGGAGATCGAGTCGAAGTCTTCGCGGTTTCGGTGTCTCTCTCCCCGTCGCTTGGTCGCATCCAACCTTGGTCAGGTATAAAGCTAGTTATCCGCGCTGTTTCTACAGCAAGTTATCTTTTTCTTGAACCTCCTGTCGTGAAGATCGGGCCACCCTTCGCCGAACCAAATTCGGTGCATATCAAAAATGAACTAGTTCGCCCGTGGCCAGACAAGTCCAATAATTCAAGACACTTAGGGTTTTCCACATGACGCACATCGGACTAGTCCGGAGTCCACCACGGACTAGTCCGGACTTTGTAAACCCTAACGGTAACCTTTGGAAACCTTAGTATAAATAGAGGTGCACGGCCCCTAATCGAACACTCTCGATCCCCTGCGCCGTCACACCTTCCAAGAGCCCAGAAAACGCATTTCTCCACACAATCCAACGCAAGAAAGATCAAATCCTTGAGGATTAACCATAAATCAAAGGAGAGACACGTTCTTCATGACTTGAGCTCTTGGGTTTGATTCTCTCGCACACTCTCGTTGTTTTATTGCAGATCTTTCGAGTGTGTTTGGTGGTATTTGAATTCTAAATCTTGGGGAGCCCTCAACTTGTGAGAAGGCCCCTTGAACATGGTGAGTTACCCCTTCATGATTAGTGGAAGAGAATCGGCCTTCGTGGTGATTCGATGAGGGTAGGGTTGGTGAAGACCTGGTCCTTTGTGGGCTCCTCAACGTGGATGTAGATTTCCTCTATGGAATCGGACCGCAGGATAAAAATCATTGTGTCCTTGCTTTTGTTCTTACTATTCATTGTAATCTAGGGTTTGTCTAATCTTGTTCAACTTACATGAAAACTTTGAATCTAAAGTTAACTTGTGCCACATCTAGTTTTATTGAAGCAATACATTCAATTTACAACTCAATTTCCGCTGCATAATGTAACTGGTTCGAAATCATGGGTAAAACTTGATCAATCTAGTACACACACACACCGGACTAGTCCACACCCTACCGGACTAGTCTGATTTCTCTGTGTTTGATCAGGTTGCTAAGTGTTTCAGGTTCCGACGAAAAATTCAAAAAGCCTATTCACCACCCCCCCCCCTCTAGGCTACATTCAGACATGTCGCTGAACATGGGCGAGCAGGTGCTTTTGTGTTCTGAGAAGGAGGAAGATCTTGAGATACTCGAGTTTGCCGATGAGGATGAATCGGAGTAGGATGGGGCAACACTACTGCCATCATGGGGCAATGTATAGTTAATGGTTGCTCGTGTTTATTTTGTAGCCATGTTTGTATCATATTATAAATAGTAGTGAGTGTGTATGGGATGACAATGAGGGTATGACATCTCATGGAGACCAAGTATAGTTGAGATGCACTTCCGTAGTAGGAGTCCGTCATTTTTGAGTTCACTATTGTAAACTTGGTCATGAGATAATATATCTTGTATAAAATTTGCACTTTATCATATATGTGAAAGTTATGCAATTATCACATTGTCAATGCTCGCACTACTATGGTATGGACCGTATGAAGAAAGCAACCATGTTGCTGATTTTTAAATCATGTGGATGCAGAATGGTGCGTACACGCTCTACACCCGAGATGGGAGGCTCTAGCCGGGGTCGTGAGGATGAATCTTCGACCTGGGAGCAAACCACAACACCGCAGCAGCAGGCTCCTCCACCACCACCACCTGAACCTCCACGGACTATCGCGGAGATTCTGGCCGCAGTGCTCGGCTCGTGCGACGAGCAAACTGAGTTGTTGCAGATGTTGGTGCAGAATTCGCCCCGTCAAGGGGGGTGACAAGACAATGGGCAACGCCAGCCCCAACAGAGATTGTACTCGGACTTCTTGGCAACACATCCACCATTATTCACGGAGGCCGAGGATCTTATGGAGGCGGACAACTTTATCTGCACCCACAAGGCGAAGTTCGGTTTGCTACGATGCACCGAACAGCAGAAGGCGCTGTTCGCAGCGCAACAACTTTAGGGATCCGCCGGTGCTTGGTGGGCGAACTACATCGTGTCACTGTCGGCTGGTCATGCGGTCACGTGGATGAGTTCCGGGAGGCGTTCCGCGCCTACCATATACCTCCCGGCATCATGAAGAGGAAGCTTTAAGAATTTCTGGAGCTGAAGCAAGGCAGGAGGACTGTTCATGAATACTCCCATGCGTTCAATCATTTGGCATTGTACACACCAGATTATGTGGGGATGGAGGACAAGAAGTGAGATACTTTCTTCCGGGGTTTGAACCCTAAGATGAAAGTCCAGCTCGCACAATGCAATTGCGGCACCTTCAACGACATCGTCAATGCCGCGATAGTGCAAGAATACACACAGTGCGAGCTTGTTTCTGATAAGAGGAAATGGAGTGCGCCGTCGAGCAGCAGCAGTGGTGGTCCACAGAAGTACCACGTGGTGTATCGTTCATCATCCGGTCAGCGATGGCAGCCACCGGTACGACCGCAGCAGTTCCGTAGTCATTCTTTCAACGCACCAAGTTTCCTACCGCCATTTCCACAGCAGCAGCAGCAGCAGCAGCAGCAGCAAAGGATGGTCCCGCGTGCGTATCCACCTCCACCACGTGCACCGGGATTATGTATGCAGCTTGGCGGGAACCCGGCACAATACATGTGCTATACGTGTGGCCGTGTCGGGCATTTTGCGAGGGACTGCCCCGAGCAGCGACAGGGCAGCAGACAAACACCATACCAGGGTGCAGCTCAACCCCGCAACCAGCCTAAGAAACCAGCAGCAAAACCTGGCAACATCCACCACCTAGCTATCGAATATGTGCCGGAAGGCGAACCCGTCCTTGCAGGTACGTTTTCTCTACTCCAAAGTCCCGTAGTTATATTATTCGACTCCAGTGCCACCCCTAATTTCATTATCCAATCATATGTCATTAAATATCAATTACCTATCATTCCCACAAAATGTCCATATTTGATTTTTTTTTACGGGTGGGAAAGTAGCAACCGATAGGATGGTCTACCGAGCACCACTTGAGATGAGTGGAAATCTATATTCGACTTCTCTAATTATATTAGAGAGTCAAAAGCTCGATGTTATCTTAGGAATGTTGTGGCTACACCGTCATGGTACTGTTCTTGACATCGTTCCATGTGTGGTCCGTTTAAACTCTCCACTACATGAACTACACACTCTCATTCGAGACCGCCTTATCCAAGAAATTCCAGCCACATACAACATGGAAACCACAAAGATTGAGGACATTCGTGTGGTCCGTGATTATCCGTATGTGTTTCCCGACAACCTTCTGGGTATGCCCATGGATAGGGACATCGTGTTCAAAACTGAACTTATTATGGGAACCACCCCTATTTCTTGAAGGCCGTACAAGATGGCACCTAATGAATTGGAATAATTAAAGGAGCATTTGAAGGACCTGCTAGACAAAGATCTCATACGCCCAAGTTCATCACCTTGGGGCTGCTCTGCATTGTTTGTGATGAAGAAAGACAAGATGTTACGACTATGTGTGGACTATCATCCACTCAACGACGTGACGATCAAGAATAAGGATCCACTACCGTGCATCGATGTTTTACTCGATCAATTAGTGGCTGCCAAGGTCTTCTCAAAGATGGATCTTTGGTCCGGATATCATCAAATAATAATCCGACCAGAGGAGATACCGAAGACATTATTCTCGAAGAGATATGGGATCTATGAATATCTCGTCACGTCGTTCGGACTTACCAACACGTCGGCTCACTTCATGTATTTGATTAATTCATTGTTCATGCCAAAGTTGGACAAGTTTGTCGTGGTCTTCATCGATGACATTCTAGTTTATTCTAAATCGGAGGAAGAACACGCCAAACACTTGCATATCATGCTCCAACGATTGCGAGATCACAAACTGTATGCAAAATTCAGCAAGCGTGCGTTTTGGATCAGCCAGGTGCCATTTCTTGGTCACATTATTTCAGCGGAGGGTATCACTGTTGATCCAAGCAAAACTGTGCATGTGCTTAAATGGAAGTCTTTAAAGTCCGTACACGAAGTTAGCAGCTTCCTCGGGTTAGCGGGATATTATCGGAGGTTCATTCTGAGTTTCTCAAAAATCGCTAAACCGATGACGGAGCTGCTGAAAAAGGGGACCAAATGTATTTGCAGCAAGGCATGTGAGGATGCATTTCAAGCATTAGTGAAGCATCTCACAACAGCCCCAGTGCTAGCTCAGCTGGATACGACCAAATCATTCGATGTTTATTGTGATGCATTTGGCATTGGTCTCGGTTGCGTGTTAATGCAAGAAGGCCGTGTGATCACATATGGCTCACAGCAGCTCCGATCATGAGCAGCATTATCCAACTCATGACCTTGAGCTTGTTGCCGTGGTGCTCGCTTTGAAAATGTGGAGGCATTATTTACTCAAAAATCTAGTGCATCTCTACACCGATCACAAGAGCCTAAAATATATCTTCACTCAGAAGGAGTTGAATATGCAACAGCGAAGATGGTTAGAGCTGATCAAAGATTATGAGATTGAAATTCACTACTGTCCCAGCAAGGCGAATGTGGTTGCCGATGCGCTAAGCCACAAGTCTCACGTCAATAAACTGTCCATCACTCCAATGGGCGAGGACGAACCGAGTTTATACTTGGTTCCAATGGAGCATTATATAATCTTGCTCTCATCCCTACCATACGAGAGGAGATTATGGAAGCTCAAAAGAAAGACATGGGTATGTTGCACATTCGGCGGAGAATGAAGAATGGAGAAATGAAGTGCTTCTGGAGTGATGAGCATGGTGCTCTATGGTTCAACAACCGTATAGTGGTACCATGTGATTTGACACTTCAGAAGAAAATTTTGGATGAATCTCAAGTACTCTATTCATTCGGGCACCAACAAAATGTATCAAGATCTAAAAACCATATTTTGGTGGACACGGATGAAAATAGAAATTGCAAAGTACGTATCCGAGTGTGATACGTGTCGGCGGGTGAAAACCGACCACATGAGGAAAGCCGGACAGCTGCAACCATTGAAAAATCCGGCGTGGAAGTGGGAGGATATTAGTATGGATTTCATCGTCGGTTTGCCTCTCACATTCCACAAGCATGATTCAATTTGGGTGATAGTCGATCGACTAATCAAATCAGCTCATTTTATACCGGTACATACAAAGTATAGTGCGAGTTGTATATTGCAAGAATCATGTGCTTGCACGGAGTCCTCCGGACAATTATTTCAGATCGTGGGGCGCCGTTCGTTGCTCATTTCTGGGAGCAGCTGCATGCGTCACTGGAGACGAAACTAATCTGAAGCTCCGCATATCACCCGCAAACGGATGGTCAAACTCAGCGGGTGAATCAAGTTCCTGAAGATATGTTCCGTGCTTGTGCCATCCACCACAGTAAAAATTGGGATGATCATCTACCATTGGCGGAGTTCTCATATAACAATGACTATCAAGCTAGCATCAAGATGGCGCCGTATGAAGCTTTCTACGGCCGGAAATGCCGCACACCAATCAACTGGTGTGAATCCGGCAAGAGAGTTATATACGAAATTGATCTTGTAAATGAAGCCGAGGAACAAGTGCGAGGGATCCAAACCAATCTCAAGGCTGCTCAATCTTGTCATAAAAGTTATGCGGATAAAAGATGTCGACCTCTCCACTTCAACATCGGATACCACGTTTATCTCCATGTCTCTCTGATGAAAGGAATTCATCACTTTGGGGTGAAGGGAAAGCTTGCTCTGCGTTTCATCGGTCCGTTTGCTATCATTGAAAAATGCAGAACCGTGGCCTATCGCTTGGAGTTACCGGCATCACTTGCTGGTATTCATAATGTATTCCACATTTCTCAGCTGTGGAAGTGCCTAAAATCCTCAACTGAAATCCGCACTGAAGATAGTGAAGCTCTCCAACTGGATCTCACTTATTTTGAGTATCCGATCCGGATTCTCGATGAAAAGACTCGCGCCACTAGGAACCAAACTTTGTACTTATACAAAGTCCTGTGGAGTAACCATACCACTGAGGAAGCAACATTGGAAAGCGAGGACTATCTCCGATCCAATTTTCTACATTTGTTATCATCTCATATCCGGTAATATTTATACCTCCGTCTCTTTCATTTGTAATCTCGGGACAAAATTCTTTTAAGGGGGGTGGATGTAAAATACCTCAAAATTCATAGTACTAAGTTCAGATAGGTGAATTAAAAATTTGAATGGGAAAAATAAATCAAAATGTATACTTAAAAATCAAACCAATTCAAACTTCAATGAAGGGAATTCAAATATTCAAAACATGTTCCTGTTCAAATCATGTCAAAATAAAAATTTGAGTTCACCATTAACTTCCAAAAAATTCCATATAGCATCCCTGTCATATTTCATAAAATTTGGAGCATATTTTCTATTCAATTCGATGTGTACATTGAATTCCATTCTAATTCAAATTTGAATTTTAGATGAAACTTGGCCAAATCAAATATTTGAATTCAGAATCAAATCTTAGATGTTTGGTTGAGCCTATCTAAAAATTTTCATGAATTTCGGACACAAGTTGGTGGGATATTTTATTATATAGAGAGGGATGAGGATGAGAAGAGCAGTGGGACCCACAGTCAGTGACTCAATTGGATTGAACCGCCGCTGGGCTCTGTTTCCCCGCAGTTCAGCACCTTGGGGTGCTCCTGGAGGCAGTGGACGTTGGAGAAGAGCTCGTGCACCAATAAGCGTGTGTTCTGGGTTGTTGTTCACCGATGCAGTGATCAACGCGGACGCCCCGTCTCGATGTCCGGTTTGATTCACCGGAGCGGACGATGGCGGTGGTGGCATGACTCCTGCTGAGGCCACAGCACCTACTGGCTGTTGCATGTTGGAGGGATTGCCTCCAGCAGGTTGCTCAGTGTGGTTACTGTTGGATTATCCGGCAGCAGAATTCACCATCTTGGAACCTCAGGCGCCCCTTCCTGGCTTGCCAAATGTCAGAGTCTTGTTCCGGCAATTCTACTGGTACTACCGTTGGCAGCCCGCGGAGTTTCTTAGTTCGGTTATGGCGCGGGATATTTTGAACAAGATGGTAACTTGACACGAGGATTTACGTGGTTTGGGCCGTCTGAGCGTAATACCCTACTCCACGGGTGTGTTGTTGTTGTATTGAGTGTATGAGCATGTGAGACTGTGAGCCGGAGGGAGCCCTTTGAGCGCGTGTGTCTTCCTCTAGAGCCTCTAGCTCGTCTTCAGTCCCTCAAGCGTGTCTATCCCCTCTATGTATCGCTCGGCCAGTCCTTTTATAGTAAAAGGGTTGGTCGTTTCTATCGTTAGCCTGGCCCTACATGTGGCCCTGGCGGTTACTGATGCCTAATACACAGTTTAATGTACTTAATTCCCCTTAATAGTGTGGTAACGCGCCTTAATGGTGGTGTTACTATTATTAAGGGTCCTCCAATCGTGTGTCATTAAGATAGCATTAATGATACATAATCGGGTCTCGAAGCCTTTAATGTCCCTTGAAGGTCTGAGCCGTTGGAGGTCCACCATTCTGCCTGTTGAGGTTGAAGGTCAGGCGATTGGACGCGTAGCGGCTTTGGAGCTTACCGTCTTGGACGAGTAGATCCATTGCCGTGGTACACGTGTCGGTACTGGAGCTTCCCTCTGTCGGGTGTTAGGTCCATGGGTGCCACATAGGTATCCAGTCCGGAGCATTCCCATGTAGGGATTATAGCTCCGGTTTTATGATACACGTGGCGGCACTGGGACTAACCATATGAGGGAGGCAGGTCCGGTTACGAGCAACACGTGTGGCCTTCGGAGGTCTTCAACTCAGATAGGTGGAGTTACCTTGCGCTCTTTGCAGTTCCAAGGGATATCCGGTACGCAGGGTACCGACAGTATGTATTGCATAATGGATGAAAATGAGAGTGTTACAAACCTACCCCCTTAAAAATGAATATCGCCCTCAAGATTCGATGTAGAAGAGAAGAGATAGGAAAATTCTTTCTTGATCTAATCTTCCACCTCCCAAATTGCTTCCGATTCTGCCTGATGCTTCCATAGTACTTTGCACCACCGAATCACCTTGTTCCTTGTGACCCTCTCCTTGGTTTCCAAAATTTTTGACCGTTTGCTCGCCATAAGTCAAATCTGCCTCTAATTCCAAATCCTCCATTAACACCTGTTCTTCTAGTACCCTTAAGCAGTTCTTAAGATGTGAAACATGAAACACATCATGAACATCAGCAAGATGTGCTGGCATCTCCAACTTATATGTCACTTCTCCACGTTTGTCCAAAATCTTGAATGGGCCAATATAGCGAGGTGCCAACTTGCATCTGACATTAAACCGCTTATGACCTCGCATAAGTGACACTTTGAGGTATACGAAGTCTCCCACCTCAAAGGATAAGTTTCTTCGCCTATTATCCGCATAGCCCTTTTGTCTTGTTTGAGCGGCCCTCAAATTCTCGCGGATTGTCTGAACTTGCCTTTCAACCTCTTGCAACACATCAGGGACAAATACTTTAGTTTCTCCTATCTCATTCCAAAACAAGGGTGCCCTACACTTCCTTCCATATAGTGCTTCATATGGCGACATCTTCAAGCTATCTTGGTAACTGTTATTGTAGGAAAACTCTGCATACGACAAGCTTTAGTCCCAGTTGCGTCCATGCTTCAAATTACAAGCCCTCAACATATCTTCCAATATTTGATTTGTCCTCTCGGTTTGTCCATTGGTTTGCGGGTCATATGCTGAGCTAAAATTCAACCTTGTACCATAGCTTCATGCAGTTTTTGCCAGAAACTTGAGGTAAATTGAGAAGCTCGGTCGGACACTATTTTCTTGGGTACTCCGTGTCGGCACACAATACGCTCCATATACAATTTTGCTAGCTTCGCGGTGGTATATGTGGTCTTGACAGGAATGAAATGAGCTGATTTGGTTAAATGATCCACAATAACCCATATTGAGTCTTACCCGGACT
The DNA here is from genome assembly GCA_036927565.1 of Tuctoria greenei. Taxonomy (NCBI): domain Eukaryota; kingdom Viridiplantae; phylum Streptophyta; class Magnoliopsida; order Poales; family Poaceae; genus Tuctoria; species Tuctoria greenei. The sequence goes on from JAYESD010000003.1 coordinate 169,447,786, forward strand.
GGGTTCGTGGTAACCCAACTATGAAGTCCATACCAATTTCTTCCCACTTCCAACCTGGAATGTTTAATTGCTGCAATAATCCAGCTGACCTTTGATGTTCAGGCTTGACTCATTGACACGCATCACATAATGCAAGTCCTTGAACACATTGCTGATTACGTTGCATTATGTCCGTCGATATTTACTATGACACATTAATTTCAAGGTTGACTCCCTCATAATTTTTCAATTGCACGGTCTTGGGGGCACACTGAATTACTCCATTGTGCTTCTATAGCAAATCCACCCCCCTTAGAACACTGATGTCCTCGTCGGTCAACTCCCAAGCCAGGAACATCCCCTCTTCTCTAATCCTTGTGAATCCAAATCAATGAGGTAGCGAGGAATTCTATCCCCTTATTTTAAGACTAACTTTTGGACATACTATCTTTGTTCTCATCTTTCATATAGCTTCGTTTGAAATGGTGAACCTTCTAGCTGTGTCCATCTTCCATTGAAGTAGAGGTTGAACAAGATAGGAAAGGGAGATAGAACAAATTCCCAACTGTATGCATCAAGGAGTATGAAACTAAGCAACTACCTATACTAGCCTATATGGATGTGGCAAATTCTAAAGCATCCCACAATCCTCTACTAAGCACACAAGCAAGCAATACATAGCAATCAGCATACCAAACAAACCACAACGCTTCCTGAGTGTTCCTATGTGCTCTAAATTGTCCATCCTATCTAGGATGCATCCTACGGTCAACATGCGGCTCTAGTACCAATTTGTGACACCCGGTTCTGAAAATGAACCAAGTGCGATGAATATGTGTGCCTAGGATGTTCATCACACATACACGAGTGCATCACAAACGATATACAGAAAATTACCACAGCACAAGTTAATTAAATATTTTTATTACAATATTCAAATAATCCTCAGATTAATGATCATTCCTAATAATTTCTGCAGCGGAAATAATCTAAACTAAGCAAAGCTAAGCAAATAGGGTAGCGCGTCTCCAAGCAACACCGCAGGCAAGTTGACGGCATCTCATAGCCTAGTACTCTGCATTATCCTCAGGGTACTCCCAAACATCACATGAAACTGTTGGTAAGGGAATTGCAAGGGTGAACACATGTCGTACTCAGCAAGTGTGGGAAAATAATGACATGTAGCTTAAACAAGGAATTATAATAAATAAAAGCTAATTGCTGAAGAGTACATTTAAAACATGTGAAAAGCATGCTAGAATGTCTATGTGAAATAATCTCATCATATCCCAAATAATAACATAATACAAATCCATCATCCATTCACTAGATTCTTACCATCATCATTAACCATGACCATTTGTCACCATCCAATCCACAACCATAACCAAAACCAAACCATCCCAAATCCCAAGTTTCAAGTTTCACTCTAATCATGGAAGTTGTCCAAGTGCTTATAACCGGGAGCACGACTATCATGATAGTTCTTAACACTCTGCATAGGTTGTACCAATATACCCACATGTTCGTGATTTCATCACCTTTCGGTGACTAAGAACCTCTATCATGCCTTATCATACTTCTGTTGGTGTATGGCCAAGAGATCACAAAATAGCTTCTACAAAGAGACTACTAGTATGTACGGACCCACTAAGGTTTAACCAGCAGGCTTGAATCTCCATTCTTCCACCCACGGGCCCCCTCATGTGCCATGCGGTTCCCAGGATGCCCTCCTCGACTCACATTTCCAACACCATGCAATGGTCTATAAAATACCAGCAGCACACCTAATTCTTCAGCTACGCCGCACCCATACTTGGCCTTACGGTGGCACTGTTGTCCTGGCTTATTCTCGCATGAACCGGTCCATAGATCCAAGACAAGCAAACCACCATATCATTCAACCCAATCCACAAACCATGCTTGCTTAGATCTCCCAAGTCCCATGTTACTAATTAACCATATTCATAAATTCTCATCATACATAAGTGCAATAATTCATAGTTAAGCCATTTTGTTATTTTCCCATCCCAATTAATTAGCATGAAGCAAAAAGGTAAAATACTCTTCCTGTATCTCTACAATGTACTCCAAGTGACAAGGATGGTCAAACAAGTCTAGTAAACACCTATAAATGGGTTTCCCATCAACTGACACAAGCATGCAGTTTTGCAAACAAAATGTTTAAAAACAGGATCAAAATGATCAAGGACACTTGCCTTGATCTTGAGACTGATTAGGGTCAAAAGCTTTGAAGTTCTGGTGTTGGAGGTCCTCAACAGCACCCTCTAGAGCAACACCTTCTAATCCGTGCAACAACCATACAAAACAAACAATACAATCAATAAATGAACATATATTACTCAATATGCTATGGCATGCATGACTAATGCAATTATGAGGTGAAACTTGTTAATGAGTTGCTACTAATGTTTACTTACTATACAATAGGTTTTAACAAGTTTAAACAAGTTTAGAATTGATTTGAGTCAATTTGGAATTAATTCAGCAATAACAGATTCAAACACCAGACTAGTCCGCCCTATATAGAATCTGCAGAATTAGGGTTTTCAAACACCAGACTAGTCCGCCCAAACAGAATTAGTCCGCCCTATATTTAGGGTTGAATTCACGTGGAAACTTGGATGTGAGTTTAGAGGTCCAAGGGTAGAGAATTGGGTGTGAAACTTGAATCTTGACGATTAGGGTTTGGTGATGAAGAGTTGATAGACAATTGGCGATGGAGAATATTGATGCTGAGAAGTTGACGAAAATCATGCTTCCTTGATCCTCCTTCTTCTTCTCCTCCTTCTCCTTGCTGCTAGATCTTCTCTTGATGGCGGCAAACGAACTAGGGTGGATGCTTCTCAATTGTGACAAAGGGATGAAAAGTTGGGGTGGTGGAGTGTTTATATAGAGGTGGTGGTGGTAGGTGTCACGACCCTGCGTACCGGGTACCCCATGATACCGCAAGAAGTGCAAGAGAGTTCCACCTGTCAGGGTTGAAGGCTTCCTCAGGCCCCAAGTGTCACGCAGCACTGGACCTGCCTCCCTCATATGGGTAGCTTCGGGATTGCCACGTGTAATGTAAGACCAGAGCTGAACTCCCAACAAAGGGAAGCTCCACAGTTGACACGTGTATAATGACCCCGGACCTAACCCCCCGTAGAGGGAAGCTCTGGTACCACCACGTGTATAACAGCTCCGGACCTATCTCTCCGCAAGGGTAAGCTCCAGAGCTGCACGTTCAAGGAACAGTTAAAGAGACAGGTACAAGACCTGATTACGTGTCATTAATGCTATATTAATGACACACAATCAGTAAGCTGTTAATAGGGGTAACGCTGCCATTAAGGCACGTTATCACACTATTAATCCCACTTAATACTTGTAGACCGTGTATTAGGCCATTAAATACGTCAGGGCCACATGTTGGGTCAGGCAAATATTGTAATGGCCAGTCCTTAGACTATAAAAGGACTATGCCGCACGGTACATGGACATCCAAGCTCATATGCACACTAGCGCTACTGAAATCCCCAATACAACAACGCAGACCCCATGGAGTAGGGTATTACGCTCAGGCGACCTGAACCACGTAAATCATTTGTGTCATCATCGTGTTCTAGATCTCCGTGCGCCCAAACTTACACAAGAACCTCTGAGGGCTACAGTTTAGTAGTACCGGAGGAAGTGTCGTTCATACGCTTCGACATTTGGCACACCAGGTAGGGGCGCCTGAGATCACAAGATGGTGAACTCTGCCGCAGGATCATCCAACGGCAACAACATCGTGCAACCTGTTGGAGAGAATCCTTCCAACATGCAGCAACCAGTGGGTGTCGTTGTCTCAGCAGACGTACCACCACTACCACCATATGCTCCAGCAAACAATGCTGGATAGCAGGATGGAGTACTTGTGTCGGTCACAACATCGACAAACAACAACCCTGAGAATGCGCTAATTGTTGCACGAGCTCTGTTGGAGCGCCCACCAGCACCCGGAGCACCTCAGGGTGCAATGGAGCAGTGGCGCGCTGATGTGCAGCATCTGGTTGTAACCGCAGCCGATCCCATTAGCAACCAAGGTCCTCCCCCTTCGGGGCAAGCACCAGCTCAATGTAGGACCTAGTCTGGAAGACTTGGTCCGCACATGAAACAGCACTGGAGGCGTGCTGTATCTCAACAGGTCACATCGCTGCATTCTAGGGCGCGTCACACCCATACCATGTCGAGACTTTCAACACATGATCTGCGGTCGGAACTCGACCATCGCTACAGATAGCAATACGGTCGTGTCCACATCGAGCGTGCTCGCGAGAGGTGAGAAGCTCGGGACAACCCTGCTCTAGTGGGAGTAGGAGGATGTTGTTCTGTCTTGGCTATGCACCTACGCATGGTCCGCTGGCCACAAAAGTTTTGGCCTCACTTGCCAGAGAAATTCGACAGGACTGTTATCCCCACCGAGTTCCTTCAAATCTACTCCACTGCTATACTTGCAGCGGGGGGCAACGAGGCTGTGATGGCCAACTACTTCCCGGTGGCTCATACTGGGACCGCTAGGTCTTGGTTCATGAGTCTTTCGCCCGACTCCATCAACGGTTGGGCGGAGCTATGTCAAAAGTTTATTGCCAACTTCGGGAGTTCTTACACCCGACCAGGCACTAAACTGGACTTGTTTGTTGTGAAGCAAACAACGGGGGAATCGCTGTGATCCTTTATCCAATGGTTTTCTCAGGTACACAATACCATCCCTTCTATCTCGAATGCTTCTGTTATTGTCACATTCAGACAGGACGTCCAAGACAAGAAAATGCTGGAGAAGCTATCGACTAAAGAAGTCACCAACGTCACAGAGTTGTTCAGCCTGGCTGACAAGTGCGCCCGGTTTGTAGAGGGCTGGGAAATGCACTCAAAGACAAATCCAGAGACTAACAAAAAGCCTTCCAAAGCTAAAGCCACTACCTCCCGTGGTGGCAAAAAGAAGAAGAAGAAGTTCAACGGCAAGAAGAAGTCGTCGGCCGATGCGCCTACTGCGGCAGCTGCTGCAGCTCCGGGGGGTCGGGGGCCACGCCCTGAAAAACGACCTCGTCCTTCGTCAGAAGACGGCAGCAGCTCTAAAATGTGGTGTCTGATCCATAAGACAAACAACCACAGTCTGGAGGACAGCTGAGAGGTCCAAAACCTTGTCGAACGCTACAACAAGCACCGAGAAGAAGCTCCTTTCCGCCAACAGGAAGGAAAACAGAAAGTTGATGAAGCTCCGGCTGAGCCAGAGCTAGGTTTTTAGGATCCCATGAAGGTCCTGAAGGCTGTCAACAACACAGTAGACGAAGATTCCGACATCTCTGACAACGAGCGTCAGAAGACCCTCAACACCATTTAAGGTGGTTCCTGGGACATCACTTCTCGCCGCGTTCTTAAGACAATGCGGCGGGACATGGCCGCTGCAGCTCCTACTACCAGGGCAGAACCACCTTCGGTGCTACGGACTGCCCCCAAAATATGATCGGAGCTGGCCAGTTACCACTGATAGTATATCCTACCATCAACAATGTCCAGCTCTACCATGTTTTGGTGGACGGAGGTGGGGGGCTGAACCTCCTGAGCTATGAATCCTTCGTCGAGCTCTAGTTCTGACCTTTGAACCTTCATCCCTCACGCCCTTTCTCTGGGGTAGGTCTGGGGGCCATTAGCCCTCTCGGATGCATCACCCTCTCGGTGACTTTCAGAACTCAGGAGAAGTACCGGACTGAGAAGTTGGTCTTCGACGTCACGCAGATTAGCTTACCCTTCAACGCCATCTTGGGCAGGCTAGCCTTGCATAGGTTCATGGCTGCAGCTCATTATGGCTACCTGGTGTTGAAGATGCCAACACCCTTTGGCATTCTCTACATCCGCAGAGATCGTACTGCAGGAATCACTGCACTGGAAGAACTCCATGCGCTTGCAACTACGAGGGAGGAGGCATCTGGTAAAGAGCTCACTGCTCAACCCTCGAGCAATCATCATCGAGGCTCGACCTCTGCACCACATGTGCAACCAAGCGGTGACACTGATGTTCCTGTCAAAGTCGTCCAAATCGGTTCTGATGCTGCTCAGACCACCCGTATATCGGGAGGTCTGAACAACAAATAGGAACTCACGCTCATCACTTTCCTCCGGGCGAATGTTGACGTGTTTCCTGGCAACCGTCACAAATGCCTGGGATCCCTAGGGAGGTGATTGAGCATAATCTGAAGAATTATCCTAACGCATGGCCTGTACACCAGAAGCCCCGGAAGCAATCAATTAAGCGACAAAACTTCATCCGACAGGAGATAAAGAAGCTGTTTGAAGCTGATTTCATCCAGCGAGTTTTTCATCCAAAATGGCTGGCAAACCCAGTCATTGTGCCCAAGGTCGGCGGGAAGCTTCGGATGTGTATCGACTACACCACCTTAAATAAGGCATGCCCAAAATATCCATTTCCACTACCTAGAATAGATCAGATAGTGGACTCCACCTCCGGGTGTGAGCTATTGTGTTTCTTAGATGCATATTTTGGATATCATCAGATCCAAATGTCTAAGGAAGATGAAGAGCATACTGCCTTCATAACAGTAGATGGATTATATTGTTATACTGCCATGCCCTTTGGTCTCAAAAATACTGCTTCAACCTTTGTGCGAGCAATGTACAAAACATTTGGACAGCTAATCCGAGACTTAGTGGAGGTGTACGTCGATGACACAGTTGTGAAGATTAATAACAAGGAGTTACTCTGTCGGTACCCTAAAAACCATACACCCCCTGAGGATACAAAGATCTCAAGGGAAGGACATCTACTCAAATTGAAGACCCTCGGGGGCCCACTTGTCAGACGTAACCGGACCCGCTTCTTCAACATGGTTAGCCCCTAGGTTGCCACGTGTACTGTCAGACCAGAGCTATTACCCGCAAGGGTGAAGCTCCGGGCCAAGTACTGAAACGGCACCTCCGGAGGTAACCCCTGACCGAGAGAAGCTCCGGACCTGACACGTGCCAGGCCGCCCTGGAGCTTCCCGCTTCCCACGAGCAAGCTCCGGAGCTGCCACGTGTCCATACGTCGGAGCTGGCCGCTTCAAACCCCCGGGAGACGTTGTAACGGCTCCGGATCTCCAAAGGACAGCCGCAGACTTCAAGACCCGATTAATTATCATTAATTCCACGTTAATGATATTTAATCGGATGATCTTAACACCTGTAACGGCACTGTCGGAGCCGTTACAGGGTTATTAACAACAATTAATCTCGTGTATCAATACCAATAACCGCCAGGGCCACATGTCGGGCCAGGCTGACTTGCAACGGTTTGTCCTTGTACTATAAAAGGACAAACCGACGATACACGAGGGGAGAACTCTTGAACACTCTGAAGCTCACAAGTTAATACAACACACACACACACCCGTGGAGTAGGGTATTACGCTCAGGCGGCCCGAACCACGTAAACTACTGTGTCACTTGTGTCCAATCGCGTTTCACCTACTTGAGTCTCCGCGCGCCCAATCCGAACCTCAAACTCCTTCCACACTTTCGTAGTGTCAGGGGATCTGCCGACTCCAACAGTCGACAGTTGGCGCGCCAGGTAGGGGGGCCTGAGATCTTCAAGAATGGTGAATTCTGCGGCAGGATCATCCAACGGGCAACCTGCTGCTCAGGCTGTCAGAGGCAATCCCTCCAACATGCAGCCACCGGCAGGAGCCTCAGTTCCAGCGGGAGTCACACTCCCACCACCACCATCTTCTCCAGCAAGACATGCCGGACGACATGATGCACCAGAAACCTCGGAAGCAATCTGTAGAGCGACAGAACTTCATCCGACAAGAAGTGAAGAAGTTGCTCGAAGCCGGATTCATCCGAGAAGTCTACCATCCAAAATGGCTGGCAAACCCAGTCGTTGTGCCTAAAGCCGGCGGGAAACTTCGGATGTGCATCGACTACACCACACTGAATAAGGCATGTCCAAAAGATCCATTCCCACTACCTAGAATAGACCAGATAGTGGATTCCACCTCCGGGTGTGAGTTACTGTGTTTTCTAGACGCATATTCAGGATATCATCAAATCCGGATGTCTAGGGAAGATGAAGAACATACTTCATTCATCACAGTGGATGGATTGTATTGTTACACAGCCATGCCTTTTGGTCTCAAGAATGCAACTTCAACTTTTGTATGAGCAATGTACAAAACTTTCGAAGAACTCATCAGAGACATAGTGGAAGTGTACGTTGATGACATCGTGGTCAAATTCAAGAACAAGGAGTCCCTCTTGGACACCTTGCAGGCTGTCTTCGACAAGCTGCGGGCCACCCGCACGAAGCTAAACCCAGACAAATGCGTATTTGGGGTTAGTTCCGGAAAGCTTCTTGGTTTCCTGGTAAGTCACCGGGGCATAGAGGCTAATCCGACGAAGATAAAAGCCATTGAAGACATGCGGCCACCAACCCGCATCAAAGACGTCCAAAAATTAACTGGATGTCTAGCAGCCCTCAGCCGGTTCATTTCAAGACTGGCAGAAAGGGCACTTCCCTTCTTCAAGTTACTAAGGAAGTCCGGACCATTCCAATGGTCTGAAGAAGCAGAGAAGGCATTCCAGGAGCTGAAACAGTTCCTCACCACCCTACCAGTCTTGGTAGCTCCGAACCCTGGTGAGCCTTTATTGCTTTACATTTCAGCAGCTGACGAAGTCGTCAGTATGGTTCTGGTTGCGGAGAGACCGGAACTACCCAATACTCAGGAATCCAGATCCCTTCGGGAGGATCCGGAGGTTCCTGAAAGCGGGTCTGGGTCCCAGCTCCCAGACTTGAACCCACAAGAAGCCACTTCAGAGGACCCGGATCCTTCCGATAGGATCCAGGTCATTCCTGAAGAAGCTCTGGGTTCCTCCACACAGAACCCGGAGGTCCCCGAAGATAGTCTGGACCCCTCCGACAGGGTCCGGATCAATGGAGAGGAAGCTCCGGACCCCTCCGGGAGGGTCCGGACCATTCAACGCCCAGTATACTTCATCAGTGAAGTGTTACATGATGCCAAGACTCGATACCTAGAGGTGCATAAGCTGCTCTACGCAGTTCTTATTGCCTCAAGGAAGCTTCGACACTATTTCCAAGCTCACAAAGTCTCGGTGGTAACCTCATATCCACTTCGAGCGATCTTGCATAATCCCAATTCAACTGGGAATATAGCAAAGTGGGCAGCGGAACTGGCTGAATTCGACCTCGAATTCATTCCAAGACAAGCAATCAAGAGTCAAGCGTTGGCAGATTTCGTGGCAGAATGGACTCCCTCTCCATTAAACCCTGGGGGCCCCAGCGAGCAGAAGACGGAACCACAAGTTCCGGCCTTCACTAAGCCTCACTGGACCCTTTACTTCGATGGCTCCATGCAGAAGCAGGGAGCCGGAGCTGGAATCCTTCTCCTCGCACCAACCGGGGAGAAGGTGAAATACATGGTGCACCTTGACTTCAAGGCAACCAACAACATGGCGGAGTACGAAGCACTCATATATGGATTAAAGGTGGCACTATCATATGGTGTCAAGCAGTTGCTGGTCAAAGGAGATTCACAACTTGTCATCAAACAGGTGAAGGGTGAATGCTCCTGCAATAATCTCCAGCTGGATGCTTATCTCCTTGAAGTCCAGAGGCTTCAGAAGGACTTCGAAGTCTTAGACCTTCACCATGTTCAGCGTGCTCAAAACGCTGAAGCTGACGAACTCTCGACCAAGGCGTCAACCGGAGCTCCGGCTCCAGACGGAACCTTTGTCCGGAGGTTGTCAAAATCCACAGTTCAGCCTGCCGAACTGAACGAAGGGGGCGAGATCAGCATCCCGAAGCTGACGGTCCCGATGGCCCTGTTACCATGGCAGCCATCAAGGGTCGTAGGTGCTGCCGGAAGCTCCGAGCAACCCAGCACGCAAGACTCAAATGCTCAAGTTAGTTCCGATGCATGGATCTCGGAGATCCGGAACTACTTGAAAGACAACATCCTTCCTGACGATGATGTATCCGCTGACCGGGTAGTCAGATTGGCTAAAAGATACACGTTGGTAGAAGGGGATCTCTACCGGCGTGGTGCCAACGGCATCCTAATGCGGTGCATCACAAGGGAAGAAGGCTGCGAGCTCCTCGCAGAAATCCATGGAGGTGAGTGTGGGAACCACGCGTCTTCCCGCACGCTGGTCGGAAAAGCCTTTCGGCACGGCTTCTACTGGCCTACAGCGCTCCAGGATGCTACTGAGCTAGTGAAGAAATGCAAAGCATGCCAATTTCATGCAAAGCAAATTCATACACCTGCTCAGCCCTTACAAATGATACCTCCTACGTGGCCTTTCGCTGTGTGGGGGATGGACATCTTGGGACCCTTCCCAAGAGCCGTCGGAGGTTACAAGTTCCTGTACGTCGCCATCGACAAGTTCACCAAGTGGCCGGAAGCTACTCCTGTTGTGACGATCAACAAACAATCTGCAATCAATTTTCTACAATCTATCGTGAGCAGATTCGGAGTCCCAAATAAGATCATCACTGATAATGGGACTCAGTTCACAAGCTCCGCATTTCAAGGATATTGCGAAGACCTCGGCATACAAGTTTGCTACGCTTCCGTAGCTCATCCTGCCAGCAATGGACAAGCCGAGAGAGCAAACGCAGAGATCCTTAAAGGACTCAAAACGCGCACTTATGAGCGTTTGAAAAAGCACGGAGCTAATTGGATCGAAGAGCTTCCGCCCACTCTATGGGCTAACAGGACTTCTCCAAGTCGGGCAACCGGAGAAACACCCTTCTTCCTGGTGTACGGAGCTGAAGCGATCCTTCCTCCGGAAATCACCTTGGGTTCCCCCCGAGTCCGGACCTTCGACGAAGCCGCGCAGGACCAGCTCCGGCGTGAAGACCTAGACCTCCTCGAGGAGGGAAGGTGCCAAGCAGCTGTTCGGAATGCCCGATACCGCCAAGCTCTACGGCGCTATCATCAGTGGCATGTACACAACCGACAGCTCGAGGAAGGCGATCTGGTGCTACGGAGAATACTATCCAGAGAAGGGCAAAACAAACTCTCCCCCGGCTGGGAAGGACCCTTCCGAGTGATCAAAGTATCCCGTCCCGGAAGCGTTCGCTTGGCTACCGAGGATGGGACACCTCTCCCAAATCCTTGGAACATCGAGCACCTCCGTAAGTTCTACACTTAATTCCACGGAGGTGAGTCTTAAGTAACTTGAAGTGTATGTTATAGAGTCATTGTACAGAGTCGGGTAGTTCCTCCGGGAGAGCAGCCGGACCTTTCCCGAAAGGTTTGGAAAGCTCATGCAACACTTGATACAGTCTCCGGACTAGAAGTGTAGCTAACTACCCTGGGTTAAACGAGAAACCGAACACACTTAGCCTGGTTCCGTACCCTAAGAGTGTACTTGTTTCCCCTGTACCCCGGACCTATAATGAAAGACATCTTCATGTGAAATAGACTCCACGTGCATTCATTTTTGCATAAGGCTCGACATTTTTATTTTTCTCTTTCTTGTCTATAACAGAAACGTGCAATTCTTAAGAAATTCTAGTTAGACCGATTTACGTACGATTCGAGTTGAATTGTCGGATTTTTTAGATTTAAATATCATCTGTGGCCAACTCGCCTGAAAGCTGCCAAGCCATTCTAGGGCCGGAGTGCGCTATCGACTTAGCCTGGTCAAGCACCCTAAGTACGCCACTCTACCTACATCCCGGCAGGCCAAAGTAAGGTGGGTCCATGGACAATTGGATCTAAAAGAAAAGACAATTCATCCAATTATACTAAAAATCGTGTTCAACTTGAAATTCTCTTGAGAACCGTAAGCCGCGACGAAGTTATAGATAAGGAACGAATTTTACTGTTTTTCTTGGCTTAAGTGTGCAGGAAAAATAAACCCAATATTGATGGAGAAAAATCGGAGTTAACCAAGCTCCGACTCCCACCGGCGTTAACTTAAAGATGGTGAGAAGACTCTATCACTAGAGTCTGTTGCCAGCAAGCCAGGCGTGGCAAGGGTCATTGCCGGAGCTACTAAGCTCCGACACCTTGAAGTATTAACTATCGACACTCAACGTGTTGGTAAAGGCTATTGCCGGAGCTACTAAGCTCCGACGATGGACAGTGCCGGAGCTTCTAAGCTCCGACGACTTCAAGGGACCTTCACTATCGAAAACTTCGGACCTAAACTATACGAGTTCGAAGCAAATTTGTCTTCAACAAAACTCAACATCCTTTTGGTACATGTCCACAATCAAATTGTGCACATCTACCAGGGGGCCAAGTGAAGACAAAGATGTTGAAGACAAAAAATGAAATTCACGAAAAATTGGGGATTTCATTTCATCAGAAGACCGGAGATTACATCTGGAGACAAGGGATTACAAAATTGAGGAAGAAGAGAAGATACAAATAAAGGCTAAGAAAGATAGTCCTAGACCCTATGGAAGAACTCAGCGACCTTCTGGGCGACCTCCGACACGCTGGCTCGGGTAGCTTCGCCTTCTCCTTCGATGGGGCCTTCAAGCACCGGGTCCAGAGAGAATCGAGGGTTCCGGCTAGTGTAACACGTCAACACATACTCTGTGACGTTCCTAGCCAGGGATTGCCCCTCGACCTCCAGCTGGTCCGCGATGATGTCGCCCACCTTGGAGAGCTTGCTGCCCGCAGCGCTCAACGCTTGCAACGCAAGGTCCGGCTCCGGCTCCGGATCATCCGGGAGCACGGGGCTGAAACCCATCGGCGCTAGCGCATCATCGGCCTTGCTCAGGAACTCCCAAATTTGCAGGGAGTCCGTCTTCCTCAGGCCCTTCATCTCTTCCAGGGACCTCCGGGCCGCCGCCAGCTCCGAATTCTCGCGGGAAAGACGCTCGACTTCTTTGGCGTTTTGCTGAATCTTCGCAGCAACCCGCTTCTCAAGTCTTCCGAGCTCCTCTTCCCGAAGGTGGATCTTGTTCCGGCGGTCGACCAGGTCTTTCTCCCTAGCCTCTATTTTCTTCTCCCGGGCGACAAGGGCACACTCGTACTCGTAGAGTTCCTGCCCCCGCACCCAGGTCTTCTCCTCCTCCTCGAGGCAGCGCTCTTCCAATTTTTTAGTGCGCTCCTCGATACCCTTGTCCGCCAGAGCTGTCTTCTCGGCGAGCTCTTCTTCACGTCGCAAGACGTCATCCCGTAGCTCCAGGAGTTTTTGCTCCTCATCCTCGAGCCGCTTTTCCCTTCCCTCAAGTGCCTCTCGGCGCTTGATGAGTGCGGTGCTGATGGCCTCGAGTTGATCAAACCGAGCGTTGGCCGCGTCGTTAGCAGCCTTAGCTTGGTCATGATACTCCCGGGATTGGGCGTCGAGGTTGTGAGTCATGCTCTCCCTCTCGTCCAGCATCTCACCCCAGAGCTCCAGGCGGACCTTCTCCCGCCTGATCCATTCCTTGTCCTCAGCAATCCTCGACTGCGCCAGCTTGGTCTCGAATTGGAGTCGATTACGCCACCTCCTAAGGGTTTGGCGCTCCTCTTCAAGAACCTTGCTGTCGTGGAAGAAGGCTAGTTGGACTTGGCGTAGACTGGAGCAAGCGTTGTCGATGGACATCGACAGCGAGATGGGCTCCGGACCTTCTGGGGTCTCCTCCGCTGGTTCCAGCGGGTCTTCATTTACAAAAATTGGGTCCCACTCTATGAGAGCGGAACCCCGAGCTTCCAAGGCACTAGGGCACTCCTCCGGGATGGCCTCAGTCGCTATCGAAGAAGGTCCCGTCACCAAATCTTCATTCGCCCCCTCAGGCTGGGGGCCGGCGACTTCGTTCAAGCACTCTGGCTCCGCCACGGGTACCATCGACGTCGTCGCCTCCACTGGCTCCGGCCGGGACGCTTCTTCTGAGGGAGGCTCAAGCTCCCTCGCCTCTTCGACCACCGGCTCTGCAGCCGGCGCCTCCACAATCACCGGCTCTGCAGCCGGCGCTCCAATAGCTACCGGCTCTGCGACCGGAGCTTCGGAAGTAACCGGCTCAATTGCCGGAACCACTTCAACTTCCGGCTCGCATGCCGGGGCTTCAGCTACCTCCGGCTCAACCGCTGGGGCTTCAGCACTTTCCGGCTCTGAAGCCGGGACCGCTACTTCCTCCGACACAACAGCCGGAGCATCTACTTCTGCAGCACCAGGGCCCGGAGCTTCAACCTCCGGAGCGGGTGCCGCTGGCGCATCTTCAATCCCGTGGTCCGGCGCTACCACGGGAACTTCTGGAGACGAGTCGAGGTCCATGACCACGACAGCCGGCGCCGGAGCTGTCGCAGCCTCCGCCTGGGGCGGCACCGCGGCTGGAGCAGAAGCCTTCGCAGCCTCAGACACTGTGGCTGAGGGCGGAGCTCCACTCCCCTTCTTGGGAGCGCTGCAGATGAAGAATGAAGAAATTGAGCAAACAGATGCTATAATTAAAAGTTAATTGAGGTAAGCAAGAAAAATTACCTTGGGAGGCTCACGCACCAGCTTGCGCGGAACCTCTTTCCCGGACGTTCCGGGCTGGCCACGGTCGGCGTAGGAGCTCCGGGAGGACTCCCAGGACTTGCCGTAGCCGCGGGTGTTTCCCGGGTCGGAGCTCTCCTTGACCGGGAGGAACTCCTAGACCTGGAGGCCCTCACCGCTTCTCGAACCGGAGTCGCCTGTCCGGAGCTGGCACCTCCGGAGGGACCCATCACGGGGACAGCCGCACTCCGGGAGGATCCCACCGCCGGAACAGTAGCGCTCCGAAAAGACCCCACAACGGGGACAGACGCTACAGCGGCGGAGGATCTTCCTTCCTGAGGACGGGGAACTGGCGGGGAAGTAGCAAGCCCGACGGACCTTCCGTCAGCATGTCGCAGCTTCCTCTTCCGGTTCTCCGGCTCTTCCGCCAGCTCCTTGCCCTTGCCGGTGACCTCAGCTCTTGGCTGAGAGCAGGGGTGGAGCCGCCTTCCGACAACCCGGGAATCGCCAACCGGGCGGTCGATCTTCTCTCGACGACGCCAAGGTCGTCAAGCGCGGGCATCTTCCGCCGGAGCTCCCTGCTAAACTCAACTTCCACGTTCAGGGGGAGGAAAGCCAGCGGCGGAGTCAAGTACTCTCCGTCAACATCGATGCCGTGCTGGAATTTCTTGAGGTGAAACTCCAAGGACTTCCCCACCATGCTGGACTTCAACCCGGTCTCGACCCGGTCCTCGTCCATCACGCTGTTGAGGGCCCAGGCGAGCTTCTCCCTCCTCTTCAGCGGTGCCCACCTGTTGGACAGGAAGTTGCAGAACACCGCCTGGGGAGTCAGTCCTCCCTCCACACATTGGCGGATCCTGGACAGGATGGGGTCGAAAGCTGCCGCCAGCTCCGGAACTTCGCTCCACACCGACGTGTCAATGCCGGGCAGACCGTCTGGCAGCTCCAACCGCTCGTGCTCCTCCACCCGGACGACTACCCAATCTTTCTTCCAGTCATCCCACTTCCCGGAAGGGAACGACCGGAGGTACTTGAACGGGCACTTCTTGCGCTTCACAAAGTAGTAGAAGCCAAGGTACTCGTCACTTCGGCCGGTGGTTTGGACGGTGAAGAAGGTGCGGAAGAGCTCGATGCAGGGAGGGATGCCCACCCACATCTCGCAGAAGTGGACAAAGATGGACACAAGGAGGAGGGAGTGAGGGCCAAGGTGGTATAGCTGCAGACCATAGAAGTCCAGCAGCATCAAGAGGAAGGAAGAAAACGGTGGGATCAGCCCCACCATGGCGTACGATGAAAAGTACACCATTTCGCCGGAGTGCTCCTTTTTAAAGGGAAGCTCCCCGCCGGCGCGGACTGAACGGTTGAAGAAGTCCGACGACCACCCCATGAGGGCTCGGACCTTCTTCAGATCGCTCTCCGTCTTCAAACGACTTTCACGCAGACCCAACTCCATCGCAGCACAGCTAGGCGAGAGAAGAGAAGCAAAACACGAGTTGGGAGTTTGAGCGCAAGAACAGATGGAAAGCGTAAAGAACTCCCGACGGTGCGCTTTACTTCTTAAGTAAGCCCTCGCAACGCTTGGATGGAAACTGCAGGGGAGTCAAGGATACTACTCAATAATTCAACCCAGCCGATGACAAGAGGGCCCGGGACCACCCTGACGATCAAGTCGAGGTTCTTACCCAGGCGAACAGTTGTCATCACGAGGCGGGAAACCCAAAGGCGGCGGACTGACAAGGCGCGCGGAACCGATACGGTTTTCGTATCGGGAACCGACGACCTTCAATTGCGAGAGATCCGCACGTCAAAGATCTTATCTGCCGCCTGAGGTGCACCACGCGTCGGCACTTAACCGTAAAGTCCCACCAAAGGCACCTCCAAAGACCCTTGAAGACCCAGTTCAAGAGTCGCAAGTGTGGACCCACCTCCGGCGGAATGACTTCATCCCGTTGGCCTTCCCCGGAGGTAGGTCCAGGGGGCCACTGTCGGTACCCTAAAAACCATACACCCCCTGAGGATACAAAGATCTCAAGGGAAGGACATCTACTCAAATTGAAGACCCTCGGGGGCCCACTTGTCAGACGTAACCGGACCCGCTTCTTCAACATGGTTAGCCCCTAGGTTGCCACGTGTACTGTCAGACCAGAGCTATTACCCGCAAGGGTGAAGCTCCGGGCCAAGTACTGAAACGGCACCTCCGGAGGTAACCCCTGACCGAGAGAAGCTTCGGACCTGACACGTGCCAGGCCGCCCCGGAGCTTCCCGCTTCCCACGAGCAAGCTCCGGAGCTGCCACGTGTCCATACGTCGGAGCTGGCCGCTTCAAACCCCCGGGAGACGTTGTAACGGCTCCGGATCTCCAAAGGACAGCCGCAGACTTCAAGACCCGATTAATTATCATTAATTCCACGTTAATTATATTTAATCGGATGATCTTAACACCTGTAACGGCACTGTCGGAGCCGTTACAGGGTTATTAACAACAATTAATCTCGTGTATCAATACCAATAACCGCCAGGGCCACATGTCGGGCCAGGCTGACTTGCAACGGTTTGTCCTTGTACTATAAAAGGACAAACCGACGATACACGAGGGGAGAACTCTTGAACACTCTGAAGCTCACAAGTTAATACAACACACACACACACCCGTGGAGTAGGGTATTACGCTCAGGCGGCCCGAACCACGTAAACTACTGTGTCACTTGTGTCCAATCGCGTTTCACCTACTTGAGTCTCCGCGCGCCCAAACCGAACCTCAAACTCCTTCCACACTTTCGTAGTGTCAGGGGATCTGCCGACTCCAACAGTCGACATACTCCTTGACAATTTGCAAGCTGTCTTCGACAAGTTGCGCATCATGCGCACCAAGCTGAACTTGGACAAGTGTGTCTTCGGGGTTAGCTCTGGGAAACTCCTTGGTTTCTTGGTGACTCACCGAGGAATTACAGCAAACCCGGCGAAGATCAAGGCTATAGAAGACATGTGGCCTCCAGCCCGCATCAAGTACATCCAGAAGCTAACTGGATGCCTAGTTGCGCTCAGCCGATTCATCTCAAGACTGGCAGAGCGGGCGCTACCCTTCTTCAAACTCTTCAGGAAGTCTGGACCATTTCATTGGTCTGAAGAAGCAGAAAAGGCATTTCAAGAGCTAAAGCAGTTTCTCACCACCCTACCAATCTTGGTAGCTCCGAACCCCGGTGAGCCTTTACTGCTACATTTCTGCAACTACAAAAGTTGTAAGCATGGTCCTAGTCGCAGAAAGACCGGAGCCACATCCAGTTCAGGAGCTTAGACCCCTCCGGGAAGGTCTGGAGCTACCTGAAGGCGAGTCTGGGTCCCTGCCCCTAGACACGAAACCTCAAGGCGGAATGCTAGGAGATCAACCCCTCTCGCCCGAGGGGGTTCACCTGGCTGACCAAGATGATTCGGACCTTTCCAACAAGGTCCGGTTCAAACAAGAAGAAATTATGGACTCCTCAGGGAGGGTCCCGGATGCTCAACAGGAAGGCTCGGACCCCTCCGGGAGGGTCCGAATCGATGGAGAGGAAGCTCTAGGCTCCTCCGGAAGAGTTCGGACAGTCTAGCTCCCAATGTATTTCATCAGTGAAGTACTCCACAATACCAAGACAAGCTACATTGAGTTGCATAAGCTGCTTTACGCAGTCCTTATTGTCTCAAGGAAGCTACGTCACTACTTCCAAGCCCACAAGATATCAGTGGTAACTTCTTATCCACTGCGTGCTATATTGCACAACCCTAATTCAACTAGGAATATTGCAAAGTGGATAGCGGAGTTGGCTGAGTTCGATCTCGAATTCGTTCCACGGCAAGCAATCAAGAGTCAGACTTTGGCTGATTTTGTGGCGGAGTGGACTCCCTCTCCATCAAACCCTAGGGGCCCGAGTGAGAAGAAACCAGAACCTAAGGTCATGGTCTTCTTCGGACCTCACTGGACTCTCTACTTCGACGGCTCTGTGCAGAAGTAGAGGGCTGGAGCTGGAATCCTTCTCCTCGCACCGACCGGGGAGAAGGTTAAATACATGGTTCACCTTGACTTCAAGGCAACCAACAACATCGCGTAATACGAAGCTCTCATCTACAGACTCAAGGTGGCACTATCCTATGGTGTCAAGCAGCTTTTGGTGAAGGGTGACTCACAGCTCATCATAAAACAAGTCAAAGGTGAATGCTGCTGCAACAACCCCCAACTAGCTGCTTATCTCCTTGAAGTCCAGAGGCTTTAGAAAGACTTCGGAGTCCTGGGTCTCCACCATGTTCAGCATCTCCATAATGCTGAAGCCGACGAACTCTCGACGAAGGCTTCCACCGGAACTCCGGTTCCTAATGGAATCTTTGTTCGGATGTTATCAAGACCAACAGCTCAGTCTGCCGAACTAAGCAAAGGGGGCGAGACCAGCACCTCGAAGCTGGCGGTCCCGATGGCCCTATTACCAAGGCATCCACCAAGGGTCGTAGGTGCTGTCAGAAGCTCCGAGCAACCTAGAATGCAAGACTCAGAAGCTCAATTTAGATCCAATGCATGGATCTCGGATATCCGGAGCTACTTGAAAGACAACATCCTTCCTGAAGATGGTGTTTCCGCTGACCGGATCGTCAGATTGGCTAAAAGATACACGCTGGTAGAAGGGGATCTCTACCGGCGTGGTGCCAACGGCGTCCTAATGCAATGCATTGCAAGGGAAGAAGGACGCGAGATCCTCGCGGAAATCCATGGATGCGAGTGTGGGAACCACGCATCTTCTTGCACGTTGGTTGGTAAAGCCTTCCGGCATGACTTTTACTGGCCTACAGCACTTAAGGATGCAGTCGAGCTAGTGAAAAGTGGGAAGCGTGCCCGTTCCACGCAAAACAAATTCACACACTGGCTCAATCACTACAAATGATACCTCCTACATGGCCATTTGTTGTGTGGGGTATGGACATCTTGGGACCACTCCCAAAAGTTGTCGAAGGTTAAAGGTTCCTGTACGTCACCATCGACAAGTTCACCAAGTGGTCGAAAGCTACTCCAGTTGTGACAATCAACAAGCAATCAGCAATCAAGTTCTTGAAGTCCATAAAATGCAGATTTGGAGTTCCGAACAAAGTCGTAACTGACAATGGAACCCAATTTACATGTGTTGCATTCCAAGAATATTGCGAAGACCTCGGCATTCAAGTCAGCTATGCATCAGTAGCTCACCCAGCAAGCAATGGCCAAGCCGAGAGAGCAAATGCAAAAATCCTAAAAGGACTCAAGACACGTACATATGAACGCTTAATAAAGCACGGAGCCAACTGGATTCAAGATCTTCCGTCTACATTGTGGGCGAATAGGACAACACCTAACTGGTCAACTGGGGAGACACCCTTCTTCCTGGTGTACGGAGCTTAAGCAGTTCTTCCTCCAGAGATCACCATGGGGTCGCTCTGGGTCTAGACCTTCAACGAAGTCGCGCAAGATCATCTCCTGCGTGAAGACCTTGACCTCGTCAACGAGGGAAGGTGCCAAGCAGCTGTTCGGAATGCACACTATCGCCAAGCGCTCTGACTATCATCAAAGGCATGTGCGCAACCGATAGCTCAAGGAAGGCGATTTGGTGCTGCAGAAAATACTAACTCGCGAAGGGATGACCAAACTTTCCCCCAGCTGGGAAGGTCCCTTCCGAGTGATCAAAGTATCCCGTCCCGGATGCGTTCACTTGGCAACTAAGGATGGGACTCTGCTTCCTAATCCTTGGAACATCGAGCACCTCCGTAAGTTTTATACTTAGAATCACGGATGTGATTCTTTAATTACACAAAATGTATGTTATAGAGTCAATATACAGAATCGGGTAGGTCCTCCGGGCGAGCATGCGGACCCCTCCAAGAGGGTCCGGGAAGTTCAAGTAACACTTGATACAGTCACAGCACTAAAAGTGTAACTACCTACCCTGGGCTAGTACAAGATGTATAGCACACTTAGCCTGGTCATGTACCCTAAGTGTGTCCTTGTCTCCCCTGTAATCCAGACCTATAATGAAGGACATTGTTGTGTGAAAACAGACTCCACGTGCATTTATTTTTGTACAAGGCTCAGTCTTTTGAATTATTATTTTTATCCTTCTTGTCTATAACGAAGTTGTGCAATTCTTTTTAAGTTTTAGTCCAAGTTATTCTTATGTGTTACAAGTTATATTGATGGTCTCTTGGATCATAACATTGTTGCATAGTCTACTTGCCTAAACGCCAAGCTAACATAGGTCCGGAGTGTGCTATCGACTTAGCCTGGTCCTGCACCCTAAGTACGCCACTCTACCTACACCCCAACAGGCCTCAGTAGGGTGAGTACTAAAAAAGCATACGGATGTAGAAAGATTATATCAATATGCTTGTTATCATATCAAATTTCTTTGGATCTAAAACTAAAATAAGAATGATAAGTCACAAACAATTTATAGACAAGAGGACAAATTTTACTCTTTTTCTTGTCTCCAATGTGCAGGAAAAACAAAAAACTCATAGCGATGGTGGACGACGTTGGAGCTACTAAGCTCCGACAACCTCCAAGGGGGCCCACCGTCGATGTTCTACGTGTTGACAGTGGGTGCCGTCGGACCTACCAAGCTCCGACAACCCCAGGGGGCACGCCGTTGACGTTCTACGCCTTGACATCGGGCGCTACCGGACCTATCAAGCTCCGATAACTCCTAGGGGGCCCGCTGTTGATGTGTTATATGTTGATGGTAGGTGCCATCAGAGCTATCAAGCTCCGCGACCCAGGGGGCCCGCTATTGACGCGACAAAGGGTTTCCGGAAGCATCGGAGTTAATACTTCGTACCTAAAATCTACAAGTTCAAAATGTTCAAGTAATCAACATACTGTCAAAACCCTGTTGGTATATAATCACAATCAAATTGTGCACATATACCAGGGGGCCAACAAGACAAAGCACAGTATGTTGAAGACAAAGTGAAATTCATAGCAGAAAGAGTGGGTTTCATTCATTCAAAGTATTGGATTACAAAATCAAGGATAAAGCAAAAGGCAGAAGGAAAAGGTCCTAGCTACTGGAGGATCTAAGTCCTGCGGAAAAATGAAGCAACTTTCTCAGCAGCCTCTTGGACACTAGCTTTAGCGACATCCTCCTCTTCTGCAATGAGTCCTTCAAAGACCGGATCAAGAGAAAATTGAGGGTCTCGGCTTTTGTAACACGCCAAGACATACTCGGCGACGTTCTTGCCCAGAGATTTTCCCTCTGTCTCCAGCTGATCAGCGATGACATCACCAATTGCGTCGAGTTTGCTGCCAGCAGAGCCAAGCGCCACCAGCGTCTGGTCCAGCTCCTGTGCTGGGTCCTCCAGGCCTACTGTACTGAAGCCAAGAGGCCCAAGGGCTCTGTCTGCACGCCCCAAGAAGTCCCATACTCGAATGGATTCAATCTCCCTCAAGCTCCGCAACTCCTCTAGTGAACTTCGGGCGGCCACAAGCTCCAAACCTTCTCGGGCAAGGCGCTCGACCACTTTGGCATGTTGCTGCATACTCTCAGCAACTTGCTTTTCACGATCGGCTTGCTCTATCTCCCGGAGGTGGATACGGTTCCACCGTTGGCCAGGTCCTTCTCTCTGCCCCTTACTTTCCATTCTCTGGCGGCCACATCAGCTTCTCATTTTGAGAGCTCCTGCCCCAGCTTCCAGTACTTCTCCTTTTCTTCATCACTCCACAGATCTAACTTCTTAGTGTGATCTGCAAAGTTTCGCTCAGCCATAGTCAATTCCTGGATGAGCTCCTCCTCCCTCTTCAAAACATCCTCCTGTTGGTCTAGGAGTTTTTCTTTCCTCGCATCAAGGTCCGCTCGACGCTTCTGGAGAATCTCATTTAAAGTTGTTAGGTTCTCGTGACGCTCAACAGCAGCATCATTCCTTTCCTTGGCACGCTCGAGAATATCTCGAGAGTTAGCGTCGAGGGCCCTTATGGTGGCCTCCTTCTCCTCCAGCAGTTTGCACCAGTATTGTGGGATCGAAGAGCACGTGAAAAGCTACCAGAGGGGGGTCAATGGTAGATTAAAAAAATCTTACACAGCGGAAACAATTAAATCCCAACCCCTTCGGCAGAGAAACAATATGTTAAAGAAATCGTGTGTGAGACTAATCTTAACGTGTTTCACCATGACAAAATTGATAGATATCAGAGAGAATCAAGTCACGAATATGACACAACAAGAGTCACTCAAACCCGTCGAGAGAAACTCAAGTTACAATTGAAAGATCGAACAAAGATCAATCTATCCTACCTGAGAAAAGCAGTTCTGGAATGCTGCAAAGAAACTCATGTAGATCAGAAACCACAAATCCAATGACCGTGAAATTTTGATAGATGATATATAATCAAGTTGTGAAGACAACCCAAAAATAATCACATCAATTGGATCTGTAAAACTCGAGTTATGATAAAACTACCAAAGAAAGATAGTGCTGTGCAGAAAACTCGACGGAAAAAACTTGTATGGAACAAGTCGGACGAACAAGGCACAAAAGTTCCTTTCAACTACGAATTTTATTCAATAGAACACAAGAGGAACAGCCCCAAAGTCGTCTACCACGATCTCTGGCCTCCCTTGCTTATATAACCAGCCCTTAGGCCAACCCAAACTTAACTAGGACTCTAATACTACTCAGTTCACGAATCAAAACTTTCCATAACTGCTCAAGACTCTTCTATACGCAGATAGAAGTAATATTAAGACTTCCAAACACCTTAGGAACGTATCCCACATTCCTAAAATAACCCAAATTCGTAACCCACACGAAGTCCTATCATAACCAACTCAAAACATTCCATATTTGAGTCAAACACGACTCGGCCGCAGCCCGAGTCCATAACCTAGTCAGTTGGACCTTTCCGACCAATTCTTTACGTCCACATCTCTTCATCACTCCTTGGAACCATTCAGCCACGTCCATGCAATTCTTGCACACGTGCAAACATCTTCCAATGACGTCCACGATACCTTCATATGCATTATTCTTGATTCAAACATGTTGCGCAACCTCCCAATCAACTCAACCACAATTCCTCCCGAACTTGGTTGTTGATCCTCATCTTCTCCCTAAGACTAGTTCAATGGATCCCGTCACCAGCCATGTCTTGAACTCAAGCAACACCTGCACATGAATAAACAACCAATCCGTACGAGCCCAAGTCCGCAACTTGACTCAAATTAGTTCCGAACACAACACCTTACGTGAGCACCTCACATAAGCATGTTACAAAGCATAGCAAAAATGATATCATCCATATCAACCAAAATGCATCAAAAACTTAGCAAATGAATACTAAGCAATCTTTCCAACAATGTAAAGCAAGTTCGAGACAATTCACAGTAAAAGTAGGAACATTGCGATCAAGCTCCAAAACTTGCTAAAGCTAACTGGAGCTTGAGTCGGAGCTTACCAAAGCTAGTACAACCTAGCGCCGGAGCTTACCAAAGCTAGTACAACCTAGCGCTGGAGCTTACCAAAGCTAGTACAACCTAGTGCGAGCTAACCAAAGCTAGTATAATCTAGCGCCGGAGCTAACCAAATCTAGTACTATCTAGTGCCGGAGCTAACCAACATAAGTCGGACCTAGGGTTGGACCTTGATGATAAAGGTGTTTTGGTAGTATTCAAAACTTTTATCGCCATAGCCAATGTATTCAGCACACATAGGTCTCACAATCTCTCCCTTGATGAATGCATTGGCAACACCACTTAAGATCCGAACATTGGCTTATTCACATTAAAATTTTTGAAAACAATTTCTCCCCCTTTGTAAAACGGAAATAAAATGAGAAGAAAATAAATTCTCCCCTTGAGAAGAATCGTGCCAAAAATAATTGTGTATATGTGGAATGTGTAATCAATTTCTCCCCCTTGCATACTTATCTTTAAAAATTCACATATTATCTCTCCCCCTTTGACAATGTATTCAGCAAGGTTTATAAGACAAATTTTAATTGTTATGAGCATATTATAATGTATACATATAAAACAAAGCTCATCCAAGTCATACTATCAAGTAACTTACACTATCACATCAATGAGATGCATATAGTAGTGTGAGCCATGCTAGAGATCAAATGTAATTTTCAATTTAAGAAAGTCATGATCTCATAAACTTAACTATTTCAAAACCTAAAAGCATGACACTTGTTGCTGCATTTTATTATTTCAAAGCACAAATTTAGAACATATGATATTTGCAAGAGATTATATGCGCATCTGCCTTATTCTAACCAACCAAGCCAAGCATATGTTATTTGACAATCAGAAGCTTAAGGACATGGTTTTAGTCATACACAACTTCTTCCATGTTCATATCTAAGTGCAATGATAAGCCATCTCAAAAGAAGAAGTGTGATACATGCATATTCTCTTGATCTTTTCTCATTTCTATTTGTTCATAAAAACTCAACATGTGAGTTGATTACTTGATTAATTCTTAATGATTAAAAGCACTTGTGAGCATGCAATAAGTTCAAAACAGCAAGAAAGTTTGACCATGACCAGATTTAGTGTAAGTAATTATTCCAGTTACTAGACATGGCAAAAACTACAAAATGTATAACACGAGTAATGTAGTAAGAACTTTCAGCATGCAAAAAGGAATCAAAAGTCACATATGTATGAAATACTATGCTCATATTATTTTAATTTCAGATTCACACATAGACTTCTCAAGTTTCAAAACTCCCCCTCAATGTAAGCCATGAGGATGCATAACCCCTATTTCACTACGAATAAAACAAAAATGAGTGAAATCCAAAGGTTTTGTAAAAATTTCAGCCAATTGTTGTTCGGTATCTACATGGTGAAGCACAATGTTTCCTTTTTCAACATTATCATGGAGAAACTGATACCTAATGTCAATGTGCTTAGTTCTAGAATGTTGCATGTGATATATCTTTGGGTTCAAAAGAAGCAAGAAAAGAAGAATGAGCATGAGAGTTTGGATCGCAAAACCTTGACCGTGTGACTTGTTCATCCAAGCTTCCAATCATTTGTTGTGGAGGATGACTTTTGAGAACTCAAGGGAAGTGGACACTTCACAAGCTTCTTCTTCTTCATGTTCATCAAAAATCGATGAGCTTGTGACTTGAGGATGATCTGGATTAGCAATGATGGTTGTCGGTGTTGGTTGAGAATCAACATCCGGAGCTGAACCAAAGTCATTAGCTGCTGAATTTTCGGGCAGCAGCTCCACTTCTTTCTCATCTTCAACGAAAATGCTCTCCCCCTGCGGATATGGATCCAGACCTGCAATGTTTGAGCTACTACATGTACTAAATTCATCAAAAGACACTTCACAAGTCTCCACAATTTTGTTAGTGTCAAGTAAAAGCACACGGTAGCCTCTAGTATGAGATGGATAACCAAGAAGCATGCCATCAATGGATCTAGGTTCGAATTTATCAAGATTACCATGTTTCTTAACAAAGCATTTGCAACCAAAGACCCGAAAGTGTGTAACACTAGGCCTATATCCAAACCGGACCTCATATGGTGTTTTACCTAGCTTAGTACGCAAGAAAACACGATTTGAGACATAACAAGCGGTTGCAATCGCATCAGCCCAAAATTTCCTAGGAGTTTGATATTCATCAAGCATAGTCCTAGCCATCTCAACTAATGTTTTGTTCTTTCTTTTTACAACACCTTTTTGTTGAGGTACATATGGTGATGAAAATTGATGATCTATTCCATTTTCAGCACAAAAGTGATCAAAAGATTGTTTTTTAAATTCGGTTCTGTTATCACTTCTAATTGCTTTTAAAGATCATAGGTGATCAATTGATAATCTAAGAAATAAAGTTCTAAAGTGACTAAAAGCTTCATTCTTAGATGCCATAAAGTAAACCCAAGAGTATCTAAAATAATCATCAACAATCACAAGAACATACCATTTACCTCCGAAGTATTGAATACGTGAAGGTCCTACGGTGTCAAGGTGCAAAAGTTAACCCGGTTCAGTTGTCATGATCATTGTGAGAGGAGTATGTGAACCTGCAACTATCTTAGCATGTCTACAAGAAGAGCACACAATTTCTTTGTCCCCCTTAAGCTTAGGCAGCCCACGTATGCGATCAAGGCACTAACACGCGTTAGATGATCAAAGCCTACGTGACCAAGTCTACGATGCCAAAAATATAAGTCCTTTGAATCATTAGCGACTAGACACCTATGCTTAGAGGAAGACATATCAAAATCAGCTTTAAAAACTCTTCCAAACTGTGACATGTTAAAAATAAGCTCACTGTTTGAATTTATAACTTTGCAGCAATTTTTAGTGAAAACAATTTCCAGATTTTCATCTAGCAGTTGTGAAATAGAAAGCAAGTTGTATTTCAAATTCTTAACAAGTGCCACATCCTTCAAAGTGTAGTGATCATTTACTCTAACCGAACCCTTAGCAATTATAGGAGTTGAAGAATTATCAGCAAAAGTAACATTCTCTACACGTGACACGAAAGAGAGGGAGGAGAACCATTCTTTTGTTACCGGTCATGTGGCATGAGCAACCTAAATCCACAATACAAAAGTTCTCCTTCCTCAACTGTGTAACCTACATAGAAGCACAATACGTCGATGACTCAATACTAGGGTTAGTCAAAAGGCATTTAGGAATCCAGTACTAAGTCACACGACGTGCAGCAGGAATAACACGCGAAAGCTGGGATAAAACAGCAGATTTATGAGCCAAAACTTGAGTATTTTTGTACCCAACTACTTTCCTACGAGATGTTACATGTGTAGTACGAAAAACAATAGGTTTGGGAGCAAACTTTGCATGTTCTCGACTCATTACAGCAGATTGCATGTTCCTATCATTCGGTTTATCAAGTGCAGCAAATTTTGCATGAAAGTTATGAGATCTAGAAATCATTCTTTCCTTTTTCTGTTGTTTAGCTAGTTTATAACAAAAATCTATGATATGACCATCTCTACCACAGTAGGTACAATGAAATTTAACTTTGTGTTCATGTCTAGATGAGCAAGCAACATTTTTATTTGAAACCAAATGAGACAACACTCCTGCAGATTTGAAAATCACTTCTTTTTGTTTAGGAACTGTTTGAATCAAACCACATCCTAATGACTTTACAATTTTAGGTGGATGTCCCTTAGCATGAGCATGAGAATAAAAGCCTAAACCAGTTTTATCATTGCAAGACTTGGAAGAATTCAACAGCAAGTTTAGGTTCTTATTCCCATTACAAAACCGATCTAATGTCCTATGCATGTCATCAAGTTTATTGGACAGATCAAGGCAATTTTCACATGAAGTTTTTCCTTTTAATTTGCAATTGGAACAATATTTAACTTCATGAGAATGTAAATCATTGTTCAATATTGAAATTTTATTCATAGCATCTTGTAGTTTCTTATTAAGATCATCACAAGTAGAACAATGCAAATCAATTGTAGAACAGTTAGCATTTTTCAAGTTTTTATTATTAAGTGCAGCAAGCTCTCTGTTATTTTCAATTTCTAACTCAAGTTTATCAAGTGTGGAGGTGTGCGCACTTCTTAATGGGGACAATTGTTCATATATTAAATCACATGAGGGACATGCATCATTACTAGGAATCAAAGTTTTTAAACGGTTGATTTCAGATTCTAGTGATTCAATTTTAGCAGCAATATCCCTAAGCTTTTTGTCCTTTTTCTTAACTATAATAGTGGCACGAGAAATAGCATCACACATTTCTTCGTAAGTAGGACATACCTCTTCATTGTCACTGTTGTGTTCAGCATCCTCCATATTTGATCTTGATTTGCCCGCCATGAAGCACAAGTTTGCCAAATCATCTTCATCTTCGTCACTTCCAATGTCCACATCGCTTGAGCCAAGTTCTTGAAGTGCGGTGATAAAGTTGTTTATCATCTTGCGTCCTATAGTACCCTTCTTTTTCTTGTTGGAGTTTCCAGAGGTGGTCTTGACCTTGTTCTGATTTTCCTCATGAGTAGAAGGACCTGAAAGATTAGGGCATTCTATATGAAAGTGTCCTGTCTTACCACATTCAAAACATCATTGAGGTCCCGAGCTTCCTCTCCTTCTAGTTCTCACATTTTGCAATGCTTTTGAGAATCTAGTAGAGATGAGTGATAACTCCTCTTCTGGAAATTCCTCGATCTGCTCCAGGGTTAGTGAGGACAGCAACTCAAGAGTATTGCAAGATGATGATTGGCTGGAGCTAGGCATTTCACGTTGTGAGACGAATGCAATAGACTTATTTAGATTCTTTTGTGATAAAATGTCAATTTCATGAGTTTTTAGTTTAGAGTAAAGTACATCTAATGTAATTGTACTCATGATAGTAGATTCACGAATAGATGTGACTTTCATCTCCAAAATTGACATATCTAATGCACTTAGTAATTGCCTAGCATTTTCAGCATCTGAAAAATTCACATTGACGATACGCAAGTTACTGAGAATTTTATTAAAGCGAGCAAAGAGGTCATAAATGGACCCATCGGGTTGCATCTCAAATCGCATGTATTCTTTATTGAACATATCATGTCTTACCTCCTTGATCGTGTTGGATCCTGCGTGGTAATCACAAAGTGCTCTCCACACATCGTACGCCGATCGGAGGTGTGCAACACGGTCGAAGTCGCTTTGAGTTAGTCCTTGAATGATCAAGTTGTGGGCTTTGTTGTTGTTGTCAACGTCCCGTGGGTTCAGAGCCGTAACTTGATCGTTTGATGGCACTTCATAAGGCCTGTACACCTTTTCCCATATGGCGAAGCCTTGTGCCTGGATGAAGGCTTCCATACATGCCTTCCAAACCTGAAAATCAATACCACTAAACACACAAGGTTTGGCGGAGTATTTCTCCATGATGATTAGTCAAAAACACGTGCAAATCATAAATATTAGAGCACCGTGGCTCTGATACCAATTGTGGGACAGAAGAGCAAGTGAAAAGATACCAGAGGGGGGTGAATGGTAGATTAAAAAATCTTACGCAGCGTAAACAATTAAATCTCAACCCCTTTGGCAGAGAAACGATCTGTTAAAGAAATCGTGTGTGAGACTAATCTAAACGTGTTTCACCGTGACAAAATTGATAGATATCAGAGAGAATCAAGTCACGAAGCCGACAAAACAAGAATCACTCAAATCCGTCAAGAGAAACTCAAGTTAGGATTGAAAGATCGAACAAAGATCAATCTGTCCTACCCGAGAAAAATAGTTTTGGAACGCTGCAAACAAACTCGTGTAGATCAGAAACCACAAATACAATGACCATGAAATTTTGACAGGTTATATATAATCAAGTTGTGAAGACAACCCAAAAAGAATCACGTCAATTGGATCTGTAAAACTCGACTTATGATAAAACCACCGAAGAAAGGCAGTGCTGTGCAGAAAACTCGACAAGAAAAACTTGTCTGGAACAAGTCGGACGAACAAGGCACAAAAGTTCCTTTCAACTACAAATTTTATTCAATAGAATACAAGAGGAACAGCCCCAAAGTCATCTACCACGAGCTCTGGCCTCCCTTGCTTATATAACCAGCCCTTAGGCCAACTCAAATCTAACTAGGACTCTAATCCTACTCAGTTCACGAATCGAAACTTTAGGAACATATCCCACATTCCTAAAACAACCCAAATTCGTAACCCACACGAAATCCTATCATAACCAACTCAAAACATTCCATATTTGAGTCAAACACGACTCAACTGCAGCCTGAGTCCATAACCTAGTCGGTTGGACCTTTCCGACCAATTCTTTACGTCCACATCTCTTCATCACGCCTTGGAACCATTCAGCCACATCCATGCCCTCATTGCACACGTGCAAACATCTTCCAACGACATCCACGATACCTTCATATGCATTCTTCTTGATTCAAACATGTTGCGCAACCTCCTGATCAACTCAACCACAATTCCTCCTGAACTTGGTTGTTGATCCTCATCTTCTCCCTAAGACTAGTTCAATGGATCCCGTCAACAGTCATGTCTTGAACTCAAGCAACACCTGCACATGAATAAACAACCAATCCGTACGAGCCCAAGTCCGAGACTTGACTCAAATTAGTTTCGAACACAACACCTTATGTGAGCATCTCACATAAGCATGTTGCAAAGCATAGCAAAAACGATATCATCCATATCAACCAAAATGCATCAAAAACATAGCAAATGAATATTCAGAAATCTTTCCAACAATGTAAAGAAAGTTCGAGACAATTTATAGTAAAAGCAGGAATATTGCGATCAAGCTCTGAAACTTGCCAAAGCTAACCGGAGCTTGAGCGAGAGCTTACCAAAGCTAGTACAACCTAGCGCCGGAGCTTACCAAAGCTAGTACAACCTAGCGCCGGAGCTTACCAAAGATAGTACAACCTAGTGCTAGAGCTAACCAAAGCTAGTACAATCTAGCGCTGGAGCTAACCAAAGCTAGTACTATCTAGCGCCGAAGCTAACCAACATAAGTCGGACCTAGGGTTGGACCTTGATGATAAAGGTGTTTTGGTAGTATTCAAAACTTTTATCGCCATAGCCAATGTATTCAGCACACATAGGTCTCACAAGTAATCCATCTGGGTCGTTTCCCTCTTGATCCACTCCTTCTTATCAGCAAGCCTTGTCTATGCAAGCTTGGTCTCAAAGTGGAGCCTGTTGCGCCAACACCTCAAGGTATGGCACTCCTCTTCAAGAACCTTGCTCTCGTGATTGAAGGCGAGCTGAACTTGTCGGAGGCTCGAGCAAGCATTGTTTATGGACAATGACAAGGGAATAGGCTTCGGACCTGCTGGGGTCATCTCTACTGGTCCCAGGGGTTTCTCCATAACAAAAATAGGGTCCCACTCTACAAGAGCGGTTCCCTGAGCTTCTGTGGCACTAGGGCCACCCGCCGGGAGCTCCTCGGCAGTTGCCGAGGAAGATCCCACTGCGGGAACTTCTACCTCCAGAGCAGAAGCCGAAGGTCCTGCTTCTGTGTCTTCAGTTGTTGGCTCCGCCTGAGGAAATCTTGCCACCGCCTCTTCATGGTGTTCCGGCTCTGGCATGGACACCTCCGGAGCAATTACCTCTGGGGCAGTTATTGGAGCTTCATCCGGAGCCCCCACCACCGCCAGCTTAGGCGCTGGTGCATCTGCCACTTACGGCTCAATAGTTGGAGCTTCAAGCATCTCTGGCTCGACAACCAGACCTTCAACAACTTCTGGCTCGAGGGCCGGAGCTTCAACCATCTGCGGCTCAGTGGTCGGAGCTTCGATCATCTCCGGTTCAGCAGCCAGGGCTTCAACAACTTCTGGCTCAAGGGCCGGAGCTTCTGGCACCACCGGCCCCGTAACAACTTCTGATGTAGGGACCGGAGCCTCGGTAACCTCTGGCTTAGAAGCCAGAGCTACTGACACCTTTACTCCCACACTCGAGCCTCAGCCTCTGACGCTAGTGTCAGTGGTGCATCTTCAAAAAATTCTCCCCCATGGTCCGGCACTACCACGGGAGCTTCGTGCGTTTCTTCTGGATCCAAGTCCACGACAGGTAGCGCCGGAGCTGTTGTGTCTTCTGCCACCACTTGAGGAGGAGACTCAATGGTCGAGGCCGGAGCTTCAGCATGCGCAGCCCCAGCCGCCGCTACGGATGTCGAAGCATCAAACTCTTCTCTCGACACCCTGGGAATAAAAGGATGAGAAGATTAAAAACATAATAAAAACAAGATTAGCATTTCAAGCTAAGTCCACGACACTTACCTGGGGAAGCTACCGCCCCAATCGCCGCGGAACCTCTTCTTCTGAGGTCCGGAGTCAGAGACCACCAAGTTTGGTGAGACAACAACTTCAGACCTTTGCTGGGGGGGGGGGCATCCGCAGTAGCTGGAGTCTAGAACATCCCTCGGTCGGGAAGAACCTCCGGACCTGGAGCCCTTCACTGGCACCGGGACCAGAGTCGACTGTCCAGAGCTAGCGCCTCTTGAAGACGCTTGTACCTAAGGAGGTGTCGCCGCCGAAGACCTCCCTCGCTGGGGAGAAGGGGCAGTTATCACCAGAGCAGACCTGACAGAGCTCCCATCAGCATGCCTCAGCTTTCTCTTCCGACTGGAAGATTCGGCTGGCTCCTTGCCCTTGCCCTTGCCAACGTCTTCAATCTTCTGGCTTGGGGTAGGGGCGGACACCTCTTTAGAAGCTTCGGGTATTACAACCCTGGAGACCCAACGCTTCTCCACCTCACCGAGGTCATCTAGCGCTGGCATATTCCTCTGGAGCTCCCTGCTGATCTCTGGAATCATGTTTAGAGGCAGGAAAGTGGTCGGCAGAGCTAAAGCATCATTGGCGATAGACCCGTGCTGAAATTTCTTGACATGGAGCTTCAAATCTTCGTCATCCAAGTTGGATTTCAAATCGGTTTCAATCCGGTCGTCATCCATCACACTGTTGAAAGCCCAGGCGAGCTTCTCCCTCCTCCTCAGCGGAGCCCACCTGTTCACCAAAATTTTCCGAAGACCATCTGGGGGTTCACTCCACCCTCCACACACTTTCGGATACTGGTCAGGATAGGGTTGAATGCATGTGACATCTTCGAGACTACATTCCAGGCATTGGTGTCGACGTTGGGGAGTCCTTGGGGCAGCTCCAACCTGTCATGCTCATCCACTGCAATGATGACCCAATCCTTCTTCCAGTCATTCCATTTGCTAGAGGGGTACAACTTCAATTACTTGTAGGGGCAGTTCTTGCGCTTCACGAAGTAGTAGAAGCCAAGCAGCTCATTCCCATTGTCGGTGGTGTGAACCGTGAAGAAGGTCCAGAACAACTCGACACAGGGAGGCACACCTACCCACATCTTGTAGAAATGGATGAAAGTTGCCACGAGTAGGAGGGGGTGTGGGCCAAGGTGATGCAGTTCGAGGTCGTAGAAGTCCAGCAGCATCAAGATGAAGCTCGAGAAAGGTGGGATTAGTCTCACCATGGCGTATGCAGAGAAGTAC
This sequence comes from Tuctoria greenei, assembly GCA_036927565.1. Classification (NCBI taxonomy): domain Eukaryota; kingdom Viridiplantae; phylum Streptophyta; class Magnoliopsida; order Poales; family Poaceae; genus Tuctoria; species Tuctoria greenei. The sequence continues at coordinate 169,481,218 of JAYESD010000003.1, forward strand.
ACCATCTCCCTGTGGCGCTCCTTCTTGAAGGGGAGCTTGTCAACATGGACTAAGTGGTTGAAGGAGTCTCTGAACCATCCCATGAAGGTTCGGACCTTCATCAGATTGTCCTTGTTGTGGATGTGGCTCTTGGGAAGACCTAACTCCATCACGGCAAAGTGGAGCAAAAGAGGAGAAAGCTAGGCAAAGATTGGGAGGCTCTGAGCGTGAGTTTAATCGAAAGCGTAAAGAGTCCTCGCATCGTGCGGGCTTTCCTTCTTAAGTAATCCTCCACAACGCTTGGATGGAAACTGCAACGAGAGCAAGTGCACACTACAAAGAACCTACCCCGTCAATGACGAATGGGCTCGGGGCCACCCCGATGAAGAGGTCGAGGTTATTCCCCCAGGCTAACTGTTGTCATGATGGTTGGCGAGAAACCCAAAGGCGGAAGCCTGACAAGGCGCACGAAACCGATACGGTTTTCGTATTGGGACCGGCGACCTTCAATTGCGTGAGATCTGCACTCAAAGATCTCATCTGCTGCATTCAAGACAAGCCATGCGGAGATGGTTTACCCCAGACCATCGCCCCAATGGTACATCAGAAGACCTTTGAAGTTGCAACATGGGAATCGAGGATGGCCCCACCTCCGGTAGAATAACTTAACCCAAAAGTTTCTCCCAGAGGTGGGCCCCGGGGGCCACTGTCGGTACCCTGCATACCAGGTACCCCATGATACCGCAAGAAGTGCAAGAGAGTTCCACCTGTCAGGGTTCAAGGCTTCCTCAGGCCCCACATGTCACGCGGCACTGGACCCGCCTCTCTCATATGGGTAGCTCCGGGATTGCCACGTGTAATGTAAGACCAGAGCTGAACTCCCAACAAAGGGAAGCTCCGCAGTTTACACGTGTATAATGACCCCAGACCTAACACCCCATAGAGGGAAGCTCTGGTGCCACCACGTGTATAATAGCTTCGGACCTATCTCTCCACGAGGGGAAGCTCCAGAGCTGCCACGTGTGGATCCTCCAGACCTTACACCAACAGGAATATTGGTGAATCTCCAACAGCACAGACTTTCAAGGGACAGTTAAAGCGACAGTTACAAGACCTGATTACGTGTCATTAATGCTATATTAATGACACACGATCAGTGAGCTGTTAATAGGGGTAATGCTGCCATTAAGGCACGTTATCACACTATTAATCACGCTTAATACTGTAGACCGTGTATTAGGCCATTAAATACGTCAGAGCCACATGTCGGATCAAGTAAATGTTGTACGGCCAGTCCTTAGACTAAAAAGGACAGCGTTGCACGGTACATGGACATCCAAGCTCATACGCACACTAGCGCTACTGAAATCCCCAATACAACAACACACACCCCGTGGAGTAGGGTATTACGCTCAGGCAGCCCGAACCACGTAAATCATCTGTGTCATCATCTTGTTCTAGATCTCCGCACGCCCAAACCGATACAACAACCTCCACGGGCTACAGTTTAGTAGTACCAGGATAAGTGTCGTTCGTACGCTTCGACAGTAGGGTTTGATGGATTTCGAGTTTGAGGTGGTAGAGGCTAGGGTGGGGTTCCACATGGGCTCCATAGGGGTTGTACATGACGTTCTTGGTCCCAATTAAGGCAAATACTCAATAACATACCGTGGAGGAAAAATTGAATCAGAGTCAGGCACACCGGACAAGTCCGCTAGGGGCCGGACTAGTCCGTTGGAAATTCAGAAAGTTGAACGGATAAGTCCAGTATCAAGCCGGACAAGTCCACTCATAGGCAAATAAATGTTCCAGAGAGTTGAACAGACAAGTCTGGTGCTAGGCTGGACAAGTCCGGGTTATGACTTGGGAAAAGATCAGAAACATTCTCGAACTAGTCCGTAGTATTAACAAAAAAGTCCGGAAAGACAAAAGAGAGCAAAACCGGACTACTCTGGGGTCCAAACCGGACAAGTCCGTCCTACCTAGGGAGAACAACTGAGAGTTAGACGGACTAGTCCGGGATACAAATCCGGACAAGTCCGAACAACAACAGATTTTTATTTGCTTGCATAACTATAATTTATTTTAAACTTTTTCCTTTTGTGTTGCTTAATACTAAACGTGTATAAGAATGTATGCAATGCATGATGGATAAAAATGAGGGTGTTACAGCATTGCAATACGTCACACAAAATACTTACAATTTTCTCTGCCATATTAATTTAATTCATTGGGACCCACGCTAATTTCCCCATACTTAATTTTCTAAAAACTAGAAAAACACAAAAAAATCCCACTATTGATTTTAGCACAAAAGGCTCTAAAGTGGACCAGTCCAATGGATGAATATCTAAGTTAAAAAAGGTGCTGCCCAGAACTAGAAACGACCCACTGAGTGAAATGGATTTGAATGCCCATCAACTAAATCCAGAAACTCTTGAAAAAGAAAAAGAGAAAATCAGCCTGAGCTGCCAATTCGCAACTGACTCGGCCCATCAACCTGCTTAGAAAATGAGGACAATTGCGGGAAATGCTAATGGGCAGCCCAACTGGTCCAACTAGCCCGCATGGCCTCTAAGCCAAGTCGCGCAGACTAACACTTGGCAGTCGCACGATTTGAATACAATGGCTTCCAAAAAACGAACATGTTGGTTCAGTTGATCACGATCGTCGATCAAGCGATGAACAACTGGCATTGATCTGATAAAGATATAAAAGTTCAGCCAAAATCGATCAAGAAACCCTAGCTCATGCTCTCCTTCGCCCTCTCTCTCTTCCACCGACAGCCGGTGGGAGCAAGTAGAGCGAGAGTGAGATCCGCTGGGCGGTGGGGTGGTCTCTGATGCCACGACCATCTCACCGGTGTGCGAGCAAGCCGCCTGTTGGGTGGTCATCGTTCGGAAGCCATGGAAGCCCCCCCCCACCCCACTGTCGTGACATTTAGGGTTTTCGCTGGGAACCCAAGGATTCCGGTGAACCCATCCTGCGGTGAGGCCGAGATTCGACGGTGCTATGGCCAGTCTTCTCGCCGATGCACGCGCTCACCATTGGGTGAACACGGCGCCGTCATGCGAACCATCATGATGCCAAAAGTCGGCTAAAAGCCCAGATCTGGTGATCTCCGACGAGGAAGACCCTGGATTTGGCGGCACGTTCCTTCTCCTGCGAGTCGAAGACCACTTCGTCGATCTGATGTGACATACTAAAAGGTGAGTTCAAATCTGAGTGATTTTTTAGTTCAAATCTGAGTTTCTTAGTTCTGACTTCAAATCCGATGTGATTTTTTTAGTTCAAATTTGAGCTTTAGATTCGAATCTGAGTTCTGATTCCTAAGCATTTTAAGCCAATTCGAGTTTTGAATTCAAATTTGATTCTAAGTTTGGTTCTGAGTTGATCCAATTCGGAATTGAATTTGAATTGCACCCTAATTGATTTTGAGTTGATCCCATTTCAATTCAAATTCGAATTGGATTCTGAATTTGAAACAATTTTGAACCAATCGGAAATCAAGGCCCCCTTTGCAGAGCTTCACGGAGCTGATTCTCAAGTAGAATCGGGGAAGTTGTGCCAAAAACTATTTTTCAAAAGAAGTGATTCTGGGCCGATTCTATGAAGTAATTCTCTGAAATGAACTAAGGGGCTGGAAGTTGAAAAAAGTAGCCTCTCCTTATTCTGTGAAGTGATTCTCTATCCTAATTCTAAGAGTTTATTCTATAGAATCATAGAGAATCATTTTCAGCTACAGAATCACTTCACCAGAAAATTAGAAGTGAATCCAGAGAATCAACTTTGTGGAGCTGTGCCAAATGGGACCCAAATTCCAATTTGGTACTGATTTGGGATTAGAAACCCCAATCCCTTGATTTTGGTATGAATTCAAATCCATTGAGTTCTGATTTGGATCATCTCCTTCTAATTTTTGTATAACCTTAATTGAGCGATCAAAATCATGAGCAAACTTAGATGAAACTTAGAAAATCCAAAATCTAATATCTACCCCAGGGGGCCTCTCTAACCGAATCAGTTAGGATGTTGTAACCGACTCCTTAGCCACCCGGCGCTCATATTTCTAACTCTAAGTTGTGGTTGCCTTGAAAATTGCGTTCGAGCATATTATAAGCGAAGATGTGGCGGAGGCTAGGGTTGGTCGACCGTCGCTCAAGGTGAGGGGTCGAGGGAGGAGGTCAGGAGGCGATAACTGAGTTGCTCGGTAAGGATCTGTTGGTGGCAGCAGCAGTCTTGTCAGAGCAACGGCGAGCGAGAGAGAAGAAAAAGAACTGGAGTTTGCTGTGGCCGACCAGCTGATAAGAACAAAGCCCAACAACCCACAATATCAATATCGTGGCCCCATTGATGGGTGAGCGGACGTGATTATAGGCCCAGTCGGTTTGTTCTTTGTTTTTGCGAGAAATATTATTTTCCTCCTTTAATTTGATATAAATATATCTCGTTATTCATTGTATCAAAACTTTTTTTGCCTCCCATAGAGGTTTGAACCGTGACTTTAATCCTACGTGGCTAATAGGTGCCCACGCCACATCGTGTATTCTTCATCTCTCTTTTCTTTTGGACGGGATGAGTAGCATAGTAGGGATGGCAATTGTCGGTACCCTACGTATTCGGTACCCACGATACCACAAGAAGTGCAAGAAAGTTCCACCTGTCAGAGTCGAAGGCCCTTGTAGGTCCCACATGTCACGTTGTACCGGACCCACTCCCCTCACATGGCTGGTTCCCGAGTTAATACGTGTAAAATAAGACCGGAACAAAATTCCCAACCAAAGGAAGCTGCAGCGACTACACGTGTACAACAGCCCCGGACCTAGCCCCTGTTAGAGAGGAGCTTCGGTACCGACACGTATACAGCGACCCCATACCTACCCTCCCACAAGGGAAAGCTCTGGATCTGCCACGTGTGGAGCCTCCGGACCTTCATCGCCAACAGAAATACGAGCAGATCACGTCCGTTACAAACATTCAAGGACGGTTAAAGCAGCAGTTACAAGGTCTGATAATGTATCATTAATGTCATATTAATAACACACGATCAATGCACCGTTAATAGGGGTAACGCTGCCATGAAGGCATGTTACCACACTACTAATTATACTTAATACCCTTTAGACAATGTATTAGGTCATTAAGCACGCTAGGGCCACATGTCGGACCAGGTCAGCTTTGTAACAGTCAGTCTATAGAACTATAAAAGGGCTGCACCGCACAAATATCGAGGACAATCAGATCTGATTCGATCTGATCCAAGCGAACGTACTCACTCAATACAATTACACAAACCTCGTGGAGTAGGGTGTTACGCCCAACCACAAAAGAACCTCCGCGAGCTGCTTCTCAGCGGGTCCGGGGGAAGTGTTGTATCAAACACTTCGACATTTGGCGCGCCAGGTAGGGGGCAGAGCGGCGCAATCCCGAGATCACAAGATGGTGAATTCAGCTGCTGGATCTTCCAATGGCAACCACGTTGGACAACCTACCGGAGACAATCCCTCCAACGTCCAACAACCAGCAGGCGCTATTGTTCCAGCAGGTGTTGTGGCACCACAGCCACCATCATTTCCAGCAAACAATGCTGGTCAACAAGATGGAGCATCTGCGTCGATCACTGCATCGACAAACAACAACCCCGAGCACACGCTCATTGCTGCGCGAGCTCTTCTACAATGTCCACCGCCTCCAGGTGCACCCTAGGTTGCTATGGAGCAGTGGAGGGCTGATGTTGACCATCTGGTCGCAGATGCGGCAGCAGGCATCAGCAATCAAGGTCCTCCCCCTTTGGGGCGAGCACCTTCACAACGACGGACCATGTCCTGCCGACTTGGTCCGCAAGTCTCACAACAGAGGAGATGTGTTGCATCTCAACAGGTGACTTCGTTGCCTTCCGGGGCACGATGCACCCACACAATTACCAGGATTCCGACTCATGATCCGCGGTCGGAAATGGATCGTCGTTACTGGCAACAAGATGGTAGTGTCCACATTGAGCGCGCTCACAAGAGGCGAGAAGCTCGGGACAACCCTGCTCCTCAGCGAGTAGGAGGAGGTTGTTCTGCCCTGGCCATGCACTTACGTATGGTCAGGTAGCCACAGAAGTTTTGGCCCCACTTATCGGATAAATTCGACGGGACTGCCAACCCCACTGAATTTCTTCAAATCTACTCTACTTCTATACTGGCAGTGGGGGTGATGAGTCAGTGATGGCCAATTACTTCACGATGGCCTTAACTGGGACTGCAAGGTCCTGGTTCATGAGTCTTCCACACGACTCAATTAATAGTTGGGTGGAGCTATGCCAGCAATTCACTGCCAACTTCGGGAGCTCCTACACCCGACCCGACACTGAACTGGACATGTTTGTCATAAAGCAAACATCGGGGGAATCGCTATGATCCTTCATCCAGCGGTTCTCTCAGGTACAAAATACCATTCCTTCAATCTCGAGCTCCTCTGTTATTTTTGCATTCAGGTAGGGTGTTCGTGATAAGAAGATGCTAGAAAAGTTGGCCATTAAAGAAGTTACTAGCGTCACGGAACTCTTCAGCCTAGCTGACAAATGTGCTAGAGCTGCGAAGGGCCATGAAATGCATTCCAAGCCAGCTCTGGAAGCTAACCAGAAGTCCTCCAAAACTGAAGCTGCTACCTCCGGTAATGGCAAGAAGAAGAAGAAGAAGCCCAACAGCAAAAAGAAGTTGTCTGCCAGCGCTCCAGCTGCTGCTGCTGCAGCTCCTGGAAGTCGGGGGCCAGCCCCGAGAAGCGACCTCTACCTTCATCAGAGGACGGCAACAGTTCTAAAGCATGGTGTCCAATCCACAAGACAAACTGACACAGCTTGGAAGAGTGTCAGGAGGTCCAGAACCTTGTTGAGCGCTACAACAAGCGCCGGGAAGAAGCTCCCTTCCGTCAAAGGGAAGGAAAACAAAAATTCGACGAAGCTTTGGCTGAAGAAGAGCTAGGTTTCCAGGAGCCCCTTGAAAGTCGTCTACAACACTGTCGACGACTCCGATGTTTCTGACAAAGAACGTCGGAAGACCTTGAACACCATGTATGGTGGTTCTTGGGACATCACCTCTCGCCGCATCCTGAAGACAATGCAGCGGGACATGGCCATGGTAGCTCCCGCTGCTAAGGCAGAACCACATCGGAAGTGGATGGATACACCCATCATTTTTTATACTTCAGACTGCCCCTAAAACATGATCGGGGTTGGTCAACTACCGTTGATGGTGTCACCCACCATTAACAATATCCAAATCCACCATGTCATGGTGGACGGAGGTTCCGAGCTAAACCTCATAAGCTTCAAAGCTTTCGTTAAGCTTCAGCTCCGGCCTTCGAACCTTCGTCCATCCCGACCTTTCTCCGGAGTAGGTCCGGGAACCATTACTCCTCTTGGTTCCATTACACTCCCAGTGGCCGTCAGGACCCGGGAGAACTACAGAACCGAGAAATTGATCTTTGACGTAGCGCAGATTAGTCTGCCCTTCAATGCCATTTTGGGCAGACCAGCTTTATACAAGTTTATGGCTGGTGCCCATTATGGTTAATTGGTGTTGAAGATGCCAACACCCACGGGTGTTCTCCGGATCCGCGGAGGTCGAGTTACTGCAGTGAAGAACTCTATGCGCTTACCACAGCGCAAGAGGAAGCATCCGGTAAGGAGCCAGCTGCGAATCCTCCAAGCATTGGTCATAAAGGCTCTACCTCCGCACCTCGTGTGCAACCAAGCGGCGACGTCGACATTCACGTCAAAGTCATCCAAATTGGTTCCGATGTTGCTCAGACTACCCGTATATCGGGGGGTCTGAACAACAAATAGGAACTCGCGCTCATCACTTTCCTCCGGGCTAATGTCGACGTGTTTGCCTGGCAACCGTCACAAATGCCTAGGATCCCTAGGGGGTGATTGAGCACAATCTGAAGATTTACCCAGACGCACGGCCTGTACACCAGAAGCCCCAGAAACAATCAATCGAGTGACAAAACTTCATCCGACAAGAAATCAAGAAGTTGCTTGAAGTTGGATTCATCCGGGAAGTCTTCCATCCAAAATGGCTGGCAAACCCAGTTGTTGTACCTAAGGCCGGTGGGAAGCGTTGGATGTGTATCGACTACACCACCTTAAATAAGGCATGTCCAAAAGATCCCTTTCCACTACCTAGAATAGATCAGATAGTGGACTCCACCTCCGGGTGTGAACTACTGTGTTTCATAGAAGCATATTCTGGATATCATCAAATCCAAATGTCTAAGGAAGATGGAGAGCATACTGCCTTCATAACAGTAAATGGATTGTATTGTTATACTGCCATGTCATTCGGTCTTAAAAATGCTACTTCAATATTTGTGCGAGCCATGTACAAAACATTTGGAGAGCTAATTAGAGACTTGGTGGAGGTGTATTTTGATGACATCATCGTGAAAATAAAAAACAAGGAGTCACTCCTTGACAACTTACAAGCCGTCTTCGACAAGCTGCGCACTACGTGCACGAAGCTGAACCCGGACAAGTGTGTCTTTGAGGTTAGCTCCGGAAAGCTTCTAGGGTTCTTGGTGACTCATCGAGGAATCTAAGCAAATCCGGCGAAGATCAAGGCTATAGAAGAAATGCGGCCCCTAGCCCGCATTAAAGATGTCCAAAAGTTGACTGGATGTCTAGTTGCACTCAGCCGGTTTATATCAAGACTGGCAGAATGGGTGCTACCCTTCTTCAAACTCGTGAGGAAGTCCGGACCATTTCATTGGTCTGAAGAAGCAGAAAAGGCGTTCCGAGAGCTGAAACAGCTCCTCACCAATCTACCAATATTGGTAGCTCCGAATCCTGGTGAGCCTTTACTACTTTACATTTAGCCAACCACCGAAGTTGTCAGTATGGTCCTGGTCGCAGAAAGACCGGAACCACATTAGTCCAGGAATCCAGACCCCTCCGAAAGGGTCTAGAACCACCTGAAGACATGGCTGGGTCTCAGCTTCCATACATGGAACATCGAAATGAAGTACTACGAGATCAACCTCATTCGTTTGAGGAGGTTTCCAGTGAGATCCGGATTGAACAAGAAAGAATTATGGACCCCTCTGGGAGGGTCCAAGAAGCACAACTTGAAGGTCCGGACCCTAAAGCAGGGTATGGGTCGACGGAGAGGAAGCTCCGGGTCCTTCTGAAAGGGTCCGGACCATCCAGCACCCTGTGTACTTCATCAGTGAAGTACTCCACAACGCCAAGACAAGATACATTGAGGTGCCTAAACTGCTTTACGCAGTTCTTATCTCCTCAAGAAAGCTTCACCACTACTTCCAAGCCCACAAAATATCAGTGGTAACTTTTTTTGCACTACATGCAATTTTGCATAACACTAATTCTACTGGGAATATTGCAAAGTGGGCAGCGGAGCTGGCAGAATTTGATCTAGAATTCGTGTTGAGACAAGCAATTAAAAGTCAAGCCTAGGCTGACTTTGTGGCGGAGTGGACCCCCTCTCCAACAAATCCTGGGGGCCACAGTGAGCAGAAACTAGAGCTTAAAGTTTCGGTATTCACTGAGCCTCACTGGACCCTCTACTTCGTTGGCTCCATGCAGAAGCAAGGGGCCGGAGCAGGAATCCTTCTCCTAGCTCCGACCTGAGAAAAGGTCAAGTACATGGTACACCTTGGTTTCAAGGCAACCAACAATATGGTGGAGTATGAAGCCCTCATCTATAGACTCAAGGTGGCACTATCTTATGGTGTAAAACAGTTGTTGGTGAAGGGAGATTCAAAACTCATCATCAAACAAGTGAAAGGTGAATGCTCCTGCAATAATTCTCAATTAGTTGCTTATCTCCTTGAAGTACAGAAGCTTCAGAAGGACTTTGAAGTCTTGGATACCCATCATATTCAGCGCCTTCATAGCTCCGAAGCTGATGAACTCTCAACGAAAGCCTCAACCGGAGCTCCGGCTCCTGATGGAATCTTCGTCTGGAGGTTGTCAAAACCAACAACTCAGCCTGCCGAACTGAGCGAAGGGGGCAAGACCAGTACCTCAAAGCTGGCGGTCCCGGTGGCCCTGCTACCATGGCATTCACCAAGGGTCGTAGGTGCTGCTGGAAGCTCCGAGCAACCCAGCACGCAAGACTCAGAAGCTCAAGTTAGCTCCAATGGATCTCAGAGATCCGGAGCTACTTGAAAGACAATATCCTTCCTGAAGATAGTGTATTTGCCGACCAGATTGTCAGATTGGCCAAAAGATACACGTTGGTAGAAGGAGATCTCTATCGACGCGGTGCCAATGGCATCCTAATGCGGTGCATTACAAGGGAAGAAGGCCACGATCTCCTCGTGGAAATCCATGGAGGCGAGTGCAGGAACCACGCATCTTCTCGCACGCTTGTCGGTAAAGCCTTCCGGCATGACTTTTACTGGCCTACAGCACTTCACGATGCGGTTGAGCTAGTGAAAAAATGTGAAGCGTGTCAGTTTCACGCCAAACAGATTCACACACCGGCTCAATCACTACAAATGATACCTCCTACATGGTCATTCGTTGTGTGGGGCATGGACATCTTGGGACCTTTCCCAAAAGCTGTCGGAGGTTACAGGTTCCTATATGTCACCATCGACAAGTTCACCAAGTGGCCGGAAGCAACTCCAGTAGTAACAGTCAACAAACAATTAGCAATCAAGTTCTTGAAGTCCATTATATGCAGACTTGGAGTTCCAAACAAAGTCATAACTGACAACAGAACTCAATTTACAAGTTCTGCATTCTAAGAATATTGTGAAGACCTCGGTATTCAACTTAGCTACGCTTCAGTAGATCATCCAGCAAGCAATGGTCAAGCCGAGATAGCAAATGCAGAAATCTTAAAAGGACTCAAGACGCGCACATATGAGCGCTTGAAAAAGCACAGAGCTAACTGGGTTGAAGAGCTTCCGTCCACATTACGGGCGAATAGGACAACACCTAACTGGTCAACTGGGGAGACTCCATTCTTCCTGGTGTACATAGCTGAAGCATTCCTTCCTCCGGAGATCACGTTGGGGTCCCTCTGGGTCCGGACCTTCGAAGAAGCCACGCAGGACCAGCTCCAGCGTGAAGACCTTGACCTCGTCGACGAGGGAAGGGGCCAAGCAGCTGTTTGGAATGCACATTATCGCCAAGCGCTCTGGCGCTATCATCAAAGGCATGTGCATGATCGACAGCTTGAAGAAGGTGCCCTGGTGCTTCGGGAGATACTAAGCCGTGAAGGGATGAACAAACTTTCTCCCAGCTGGGAGGGTCCCTTCCGAGTCATTAAAGTATCCCGACCAGGATGCATTCGCTTGGCAACAAAGGATGGGACCCCGCTCCCAAATCCTTGGAACATCGAGCACCTCCGTAAGTTTTATGCTTAGAATCACGGAGGTGAGTCTGTAATTACACACAATGCATGTTGTAGAGTCGTTATAAAAAGACGAGCAAGTCTCCGGGAGAACATCTGGACCCCTCTGGGAGGGTCCGGGAAGTTCAAGTAACACTTGAAACAGTCACAGCACAAAAAGTGTAACTACTTGCTCTGGGCTAGTACAAGATGTATAACACATTTAGCATGGTACAGCACTCTAAGTGTGTCCTTGTCTCCCCTGTAATTCAGACCTATAATGAAAAGCATTGTTGTGTGAAAGAAGACTCCACGTGCATCTACTTTTTGTACAAGGCTCAATATATCAAATTATTTTTACCCCACTTGTCTATAATGAAGTTGTGCAAATCTTTTTGAGCTTTGTTCCAAGTAATTCACATGCATTACAAGCCTTGTTGATAGTCTTTTTGGATCTTAACATTGCTACATAGTCTACTTGTCTGAACATCAAGCCAACATAGGTCTGGAGTGTGCTATCGACTTAGGCTGGTCCTGCACCCTAAGTACGCCGCTCTTCCTACACCCCGGCAGGCCTCAGTAGGGTGAGTACTAAAAAGGCATGCAGATCTAGAAAGATTATATCAAAATGCTTGTTATCATATTGAGTTTCTTCATATCTAAAGTCCAAAAAAGAACAATAAGTCACAACCAATTTATAGACGAGAGGACGAATTTTACTTTCTCTATTGCCTTTAATGTGCAGGAAAAGCAAAAATTCACAGCAATAGTGCACGATGCCAGAGCTACTAAGCTCCAACATCCTCCAAGATGGGTCTGCCGTCAATGTTTAAAATGTTGACAGTGGATGACGTCGGAGCTACCAAGCTCCAACCATCCCAGGGGGCCTGTCTTCGACGCCTCAGAATGGAAGACTTCGGCCCTAAAATCTACAAGTGCTAAGCATTCAAGTCGTCAATATACTGCCACAACTTATGGTACATGTACACATTTCAATTGTACACATGTACCAGGGGGCCAACAAGATACAGCATAGTATATTGAAGACAAAGTGAAATTCAAGGCAAAAAGGAGGATTTCATTAATCAAAAGTACTGGATTACAAAATTGGGATTACAAGAGACAAAAGGAGAAAAGTCCTAGCTACTGGAGGATCAAGGTCATGTGGAAAAACAAAGTAACCTTCTCAGCAGCTTCTTGGACACTAGCCCTGGCAGCATCCTCTTCCTCCGCGATGATTCCTTCAAAGACCAGATCAAGGGAGAATTGGGGGTCTCAGCTTTTGTAACACGCCAAGACATACTCAGCGACGTTCTTGGCCAAGGATTTACCCTCCGTCTCTAGCTGATCGGCGATGACGTCACCTATCGCGTCGAGTTTGCTGCCAGCAGAGCCAAGTGCCGCTAGCGTCTGGTCTAGCTCCTGAGCTGGGTCCTCTTGGCGTACTTGACTGAAACCAAGAGGCACAAGGGCCCTGTCCGCACGCCCCAGGAAGTCCCATACCATTAAGGACTCAGTCTCCTTTGAGCTCCGCAGCTCTTCCAGTAACCTCTGGGTGGTCGTTAGCTCCGAACTTTCACGGGCAAGGCGCTTGGCCAACTTAGCATGCTGCTGCATGTTCTCAGCAACTTGCTTCTCCCGGTCGGCCAGCTCCGTCTCCCGAAGGTGGATGCGGTTCCGCCTTTCAGCTAGGTCCTTTTCCCTACCTTTGACTCTCTCTCCTCCCTAGCGGCAACTTTAGACTCTATTTTTGAGAGCTCTTGCCCCACCTTCCAGTTCTTCTTCCTCTCTTCCTCCTTCCATAGATCCAGCTTTTTGTTGCGATCTGCCAAATTTTTCTCACCCAAAGTCAACTTATGGGTGACCTCCGCTTCTCTCCTCACCACATCCTTCTGCTGCCCCAGGAGTTTTTCCTCCCTCGCCTCCAGGTCCGCTCGAAGCTTCAGGAGAGTTTCATTCAATTAAGCGAGTTTTTTTGTAAAGCTCGTCAGCAGAGTCACGTATCTTCTTGGCTTGCTCCAGGATTTCCCTAGAGTTAGCATCGAGCGCCCGGATAGCAACCTCCTTCTCTTCCATCAACTTATCCCACTATTCTAACCGGGCCTTCTCCCCCTTGATCCATTCCTTCTGATCAACCATCCTCGTCAGAGCAAGTCTGGTCTCAAAATGGAGTCTGTTACGCCAACGCCTCAAGGTATTGCGCTCCTCCTCCAAGGATTTGCTCTCATGTTTGAAGGCAAGCTGGACCTGCTGGAGGCTTGAGCAGGTGTTGTCTATGGACAACGCCAGAGAGATCGGTTCTGGGCCTGCTGGGACCATTTCTGTAGGCTCAAAAGGGTTTTCCATCACAAAAATTGGGTCCCACTCTACAATAGTGGACCCCTGTACTCCTGCTACGCTAGGGCCGCTCTCCTAGAACCCTTCAGCAGTAGTAGAAGAGCCCACTAGGGGAACGTCCACCTCCGGAGCAGTTGAAGGCGCCGCTTCAGGGTCTTCAGTTGATGGCTCCGAAGTCGGAGGACCTGCTCCCACTTCTTCGGGCTGCTATAGCTCCAGCCCAGGTACCTCCGAGATCACCACCTCTGGAGCAACAACAGAAGCTTCAACTGGAGCCTCGACTACCGCTGGCTCGGGCTCTGGCACGGCGACCACCTTCGGCACAGCCGCCGAACCTCCAACCACCTCCGTGCGGCAGCCGGACCCTCTACCACTTCTGGCTCAGCCGCCGGATCTTCAACTATTTTCGGCACAAGGGTCGGAGCTTGGGTGATTTCCAGGTCAATAGTCGGGGCTTCAACTACTTCTGGCTCAGCAGCCAGAGCTTCGGCAACTTCCGTCTCAAAAGCTAGAACTTCTGGTATCGCCGGTGCTGGAACATCAGCCTCTGCCGACAGGGGTACATCTTAAAATTCTCTCCTGTGGTCCGGCGCTACCACAGGAGCTTCGGGTGAGGACTCCGAGTCCAAGTTCACGACACCTGGCGCTGGATCTGCCAAGACTTCCACCTCCGCTTGACGAGGAGGCTCAACGCTCGAAGCCGGAGCTTCGGCACGTGCAGCCCCAGCCTTTGCAACAAGCGCTGAAGCTCCGCGTCCTTTCTTCGACACCCTAGAAACAAAGGGAAGAGAAGATTAAGAACACATCAAAAACAGGACTAGCATTTTAGGGTGAGCAATCAATGCTTACCTCGGGATGCTACCATCCCAGTCACCTCGGAACCTCTTCTTTTGAGGCTCGGAGCTAGAGCCCACCAAATCTTGTGAGACAACTGCTTCGGACCTCAGTTGAGGAACACTCGCAGCTGCTAGAGTCCTTTCAGCCGAAACTTCTCTTCGCCGGAAAGAACCCCCAGACCTGGAACTTCTAGCCAGCACTAAGGCTGAGGTCACTTGCCCGGAGCTTACTTCTCTTGAAGACGTTTGCACCGGAGTAGGGGTAGCTACAGAATACCTCCCTCTCCGGGGAGAAGCAGCTGTCGTGGAAGGAGCAGGTCTAACAGACCTCCCGTCAGCGTGCTTCAACTTCCTCTTCTGGTTCGAGGTCTCAGCTGGCTCTTTGCCCTTGCCCTTGTTAATGTCTTCAGTCTTTTGGCTCAGGGCAGGGGGCAGGACCATCCTCGGAAGCTCCGGGAATTGCCAATCTGGTGGTCGGACGCCTCTCTACCTCGCCAAGGTCGTCAAGCACCGGCATACTCCTCTGGAGCTCCCTACTGAATTGCGCTTCCATGTTCAAGGGGAGGAAGGCTGCTGGCGGAGCCAAGTCGTCGCCGTTGATGTTAATCCCATGCTGGAATTTCTTCAAATGAAACTCCTAGGATTCATCATCCAAGTTGGATTTTAGACCGGTTTCAATCTGGTCATCATCCATCACGCTGTTGAGGGCCCACGCGAACTTCTCCCTCTTTTTCAGCAGAGCCCACCTGTTGACCAGGAAGTTGCAAAAGACCATCTGGGGGGTCACTCCACCATCCACGCACTCGCGGATCCTGGTCAAGACAGGGTTGAAGGCATCTGACAGCATCGGAACTACACTCCAAGCGTCAGTGTCAACATTGGGGAGACCTTCGGGTAGCTCCAATTTCTCGTGCTCCTCCGTCGTGATGATGATCCAATCCTTTTTCTTGTCGTCCCATTTGCCGGAAGGAAACGACTTCAAGTATTTGTAGGGGCAGTTCTTGCGCTTCACAAAATAGTAGAAGCCAAGGAACTGGACCCCTTGCCGGTGGTGTGGATGGTGAAGAAGGTGCGAAAAGCTCGACGCAGGCGGGAATACCCACCCACATCTCGCATAAGTGGACGAATGTCGCCACAAGAAGAAGAGAATGGGGGGCAAGGTGGTACAACTGCAGACCATAAAAGTCTAGCAGCATCAAGAGGAAAGAAGAGAAAGGTGGAATGAATCCCACCATGGCGTATGCTGTGAAGTACACCATATCGCCATCGCACTCCTTCTTGAACGGGAGCTTGCCGGCGCAGACCAAATGATTGAAGCAGTCACTGGACCACCCCATATAGGTCCGGACCTTCTTCAAATTATCATCGCTCTTGAGGCGGCTCTTGGGGAGACCCAACTCCATCGTGGCAAAACAGTGCAAAGGAAGGGAAGCTAGGCGGAGTTTGGGAGGCTCTAAGCGCAAAGATGATCGAAGGCATAAAGAGTCCTCAAACCATGTGCACTTCCCTTCTTAAGTAAGTCTCCGCGACGCTTGGATGGAAACCGCAATGAGATCGAAAGCACTTTTCAAAAATCTACCCCCTCAATGACGAGTGGGCCTGGGGCCACCCCGACGAAGAGATCGAGCTCCTTACCCAAGGCCAACCGTTGACATGATGGGTTACGGAAAACCCAAAGTCGGGGCTCTGACAGGGCGCGCGAAACCGATACGGTTTTCGTATTGGGAACCGACGACCTTCAATTGCGTGAGATCTGCACTCAAAGATCTCATCTGCCATATTCATAACAAGCCACGCGTCGAAGGTTCACTCCCGGACCGTCACTCTATCGGCGCATAAGAGGACTTTTTGAAAATCAAAGCACGGGAATCGAGAATGGCCCCACCTCTGGCAGAACAACTTAACCCAAAGGGTTTCTCCTAGAGGTGGGCCCGAGGGCCACTGTCGGTACCCTACGTACCGGGTACCCCACGATACCGCAAGAAGTACAATAAAGTTCCACCCGTCAGAGTCGAAGGCCCTTGCAGGTCCCACATGTCACATTGTACCGAACCCACTCCCCTCACATGGCTCGTTCCTGGGTTAAGACATGTAAAATAAGACCAGAACAAAATTGCCAACCAAGGGAAGCTGCGGCGACTACACGTGTACAACAGCCCCAGACCTACCCTTCCGCAAGGGAAAGCTCCGGATCTGCCATGTGTGGAGCCTCCGGCCCTTCATCACCAACAGAAATACGAGCATATCACATCCGTTACAAACATTCAAGGACGGTTAAAGCAGCAGTTACAAGGTCTGATAATGTGTTATTTAATGACACACGATCAGTGCACCGTTAATAGGGGTAACACTGCCATGAAGGCACGTTACCACACAATTAATTATACTTAATACCCTTTAGACAGTGTATTAGGTCATTAAGCACGTCAGGGTCACATGTCGAGCCAGGTCAGCTTTGTAACGGTCAGTCCTTAGAACTATAAAAGGGTTGCACCGCACAAATATCGGGGACAATCGGATATGACTCGACCTGATCCTAGCGAACGTACTCTCTCAATACAATTACACAAACCCCGTGGAGTAGGGTGTTACGCTCAGGCGGCCTGAACCACGTAAATCCCTGAGGTCATCATCTTGATATTGATCTTTGCGTGTCCCAACCACAAAAGAACCTCCGCGGGCTGCTTCTCAGCGGGTCTGGGGGAAGTGTCGTATCAAACACTTCGACAGCAATTGATACCTATTATTTGCGGATACTCGATCTGATGAGTACAGTATATATACGATTTGTACCCACGGGCCGTGGGTATGGGTTTAGGTAACAGACTGGAGTAAAAAATCTCATACCCGTACCCTTACCCGCACCAACATGTGGGTCGAAATATGTATGTATGTATGTATGTATGTATGTATGTATGTATGTATGTATGTATGTATGTATGTATGTATGTATGTATGTATGTATGTATGTATGTATGTATGTATGTATGTATGTATGTATGTATGTATGTATGTATGTATGTATGTATGTATGTATGTATGTATGTATGTATGTATGTATGTATGTATGTATGTATGTATGTATGTGTATATATATATATGTATATATATATATATATATATATATATATATATACTATTAGGATTTCTCTTCCTTGGTTCCCACCTCCCGTTTCCACCCAGCCGCCGCAATCTCCCGTAAGCCGTGACTCCCATCTGGAGAGGCCGAGACCCGACTCCCACTGCTCACCGAGACGCAGACGCCGCCGCCCCCCCCCCCTTCACTTACCTCGCTGCCACACTGCTCGCCCAGCCGACGCCGCCTCGCCTACCGTCCCGCGTGCCATCCCGCACCCCAGCTCCCCAGCCCCGCATCCCCGCTGTCAACTCGCATCCCCGCCGTCTCGTTCTCCCACCCCACCTATCGTCCCGCTCTCTCATTGCAGATCTGTCATCGGCCCATGTCCTCACAGCAGATCCGGTGTCGCGCTCTCACTCCATCGTGCCTCCCTGTGTCCTCAACTCAGATCTGGTGTCCCGCTCTCACCCATCACGTTTCTCCGTTCGTCACCGCCGGCTTGCACCCCCCCCCCTCCGCCGAAGCTATGGACTTTTGTGTTATGTAACTATGTGTTGGACATCTGCTGTTGTGTTCTATTGTTGCAATAGCCAGTAATTTATAAGCAGTGAGCCTGTAATTTATTTGCTATTGTTTGTGTTCTATTCGGTTAACGGATATACTCGCAGGTAAAAATATCCTCACGTAACGGGTATTGATAGCACTTTATACCCGTAGCGGGTAACGGATACGGCTACGGTTTTAAATGAGTGGGTACGGATATCCGAAAGCACTATGCGGAGATATTTTATTCATTGTCATCCCTGGTTACGAGGAAACACTGGAAATAGAAGGATGATGTGACAAGATGATTTTTTCAAGAAAATGTTTCTGAGAATTTTTGAACCAAACCCCACACACATGACACCAGAAAAAGCTTTGAAGAAACAGTAGTTTACTAGGTGTTTGCGATTTATGCAACCATTCTTCCTCCGATTGAAGCGTGGCCATCAAATGAAATGGATATGAACGGTGCATGTAGCTAGTTCCTTTACGATAGGGATGAAAATGGGACGGGAAAATCATGTTCTGATCCAAACCGTATACCGTTTTTTTTCTGATCGCTTTCGATTTATTCGAGATTTATTCGAAATCGGTACGAAAACAGGACAAAGTCAACCGGAATCGGAATCGGAATCGAAACGGTTTAGTAGTTTTCCTGACCGTTTTTCAGTTCCCGTTTTTAATTCGGGATATCCCGTTTTATTTCAATTCGGTATTTGGGTCAAACAAATCCAGCCTGCCGCCGGCCCAGTAGCCCACGGCCACTGACCAGCGTCACCATGCTTCCGTGAGAAAGTCCCGATTCCTGAACCCTAGAGTTGCTTCGCTGTTCGTTCGGTGCCCTGTGCGGCTGTGCCCAAGTCCACGACTCACCGCAGGAGGCGCTGACGGCGCCGCCCGAGCGCCAGCCGCGACGGTGCCCCAGCCGCCGTGCTGCACGCGGTAGCGCCTCGCCTCCGTTGCCGTGGGCCCGCGAGATCCCGCTCCAGCGCCGCCGTCGCCCACGCGAGCTCGCCAAGCAGCGTCCCGCTGCCGTCGCCATGGGCCCGTGAGCTCCCGCTCCAGCGCCGCCCGTCGCCCACGCGAGCTCGCCAAGCAGTGCCGCCTGGATCTGCTCTTTCGTTTCCTCGGTAAGGAACTCGATCCTCTGTTCTTCATCCAAGATAACCGAGTTGGAGATGCAGGTCAGACGGTGGAGGTGTAATCGATGGTGGTGGTGCTTCTGCTTGTGGTTCTTCGACAAGGCACACATCCATCATAACAGCGAAGCAGTCATCCCTGAGCAGCATTCGTTTGTCTGCTAGCTTGCTGACTCGCTGTTGCAGTAATCCTAACAGCGAAGCAGTCATCCGTACTATTTGTGACGCGTTCGTTTGCTTGCTTGCTGTTGCTATTATGTCATGTACAGATTTAGACCGCCACTGATTATGTGATCACACACTGAAGTTGAAAGATCTACGGTTGCTCGATTGCTGTTTGGATGACAACTTTGTTGTTATAGACAATGTATTATAATATAATTGTGACGTGGACTAAATATTAAAATGTAATTGTGATTGCGTATGCAATTGTGATGTGAACTATGCATGATGGATGAGTACAAATGAAAATATGATGTGAACTACTTATAATATATGATTATATTAAGTGAAATAGTTTGTTATCATCATTCTGACATAATTATCGTTTTCCGATCGTTATCGACATATTTTCGTTCCGATTTTTCCGTTTTCGAATAACCGACAATCCCAATACCGTATCCCGATCGTAATTTTTCGTTTTCGTTTTCGTATCGTTTAAAAAATATGAAAACAAAATTAATATTACTATTTTTTCGATCGTTTTCGACCACCATCTGTAATCTCTTCGGTCACTTGGATCTGCAAATTATACTCGGGATTATTACGCTGGACTCGAAAGAGGCTAATATCGATTTTATTCCGTTGAAGTGCGTTTTTTCAGCACGAACGCCACCGAGGCTCAAAGAGAAAAAAACACGAACGCCACCGGCTTCTGACACGATACAACACGTGAGACGGTACAGCAGCCGGCATGTAGCACACCGACACGTAGAAACAGTACAGCAAACACAGAGCACAAGGCCAGTAAGTAGCGACACCAACCGAGCCACGTCACTTGTCGCCGTCGACCTTAGCAGCTGCTGCCGCCGTCTTGCGCTCTTCGTCGACCTTGGCTGCGATCATGGCCGCCTCGTGCTCGGCGGCCTCGAGCAGGAAGCTCCCGCCCTGGTCGTCCACGGCGACCTGGAGTGGCTGCGAGCCGAGCCCGTCGGCGACGGCGAGCATGATGCGGCGCATCTCGTCGCGGAACTCGGCGCGGTCGACGGCGCCGCTGTGGTCAGCGTCGAACTGCTCGAACACGGAGTCGTATAGCGCGGCGACCTCGGCGGGGAGCGGGGCCGGCTGGGAAGACCCGAAGCCGGCGCCGTCGAGGAGGCGGAAGGACTCGAGCGCGCGGCGGAGCTCGGCGCGGGACAGCACGCCGTCGCCGTTGGCGTCGAGGTCCACGAAGCGCGCGTCCACGCTGCGGGCGAAGGCGGCCTCGTCCGCCACGAAGGAGCGCACCGTCGAGCCGTCCAGGACAACCACGCTCATGTTGATCTCTTCTCTTGAGCTCACCTGCAACTGCAAGCCAGGGGAATTTTTTGTGATGCGCTGTTGGGGGCTGGGGGTTGTGGTTTGGGTCGTCGCTGTTGTTGTGGCATGTTTATCTTCTCCGGCACGGCGATTTGATGCCGCCGCGTAAGATATTTTCATTCCAGCGTTGCTGTTACTAAGTGGACAGATTACACGTGGAGGAATCAATCCGATCGCACATAGATTTTGCACGAAAGTGACATAATTGTACTGTAGACAGTAGTTGATAAACATCGAACAATACTGGCGGCCTGTGTGAAGCTAAACAACGGCAAACAGCTGAGCTGAATAAAGATCGAATAATAATGGTCGCCTGTGAGAAACTAAACAACGGCAAGCCGATCAACTCAAAGTTTGAGAATGGTCGTTGGTATTGAGATATTCAAAGTTAGCCTTCCTCTTTTTTAACCTTGATTCTCGATGTTTAAATCCTTAAACCTGTCCGTACCAGGGCCCTAGATTGAGCAAAGAAGACTATCATAATATCATAAGTCCATCAAACTTGTTTGCACAACAGCGTACAACGGAGGTATTAGTAAAAAATGGTTTATTTTTGACAGGATCCACTTATATAAAGGAAAGAGTGCTTAAACTAGTACTTATTGCTTAAGTCGTGTGGATAGATATATTTAAGTATGATTTCCTTTGTAGGGATATTTTGTAAAGGGAAAAGTCCATTTTACTAACTTGAAATATACTCTTAGTCCACATAACCCCCAATATTAATATTTAGTTCATTGGAGAAACCAGATAACATTACACCTTTTTCTTTTCCTAAATCCGGATTTGCACATGTGTACAACGGTTTTGCTTCATTAGATGCCACGTAGGAATTAGGATTGTTGGGAGAAAATTGTAATTTTGCTATCCTCAAGAGCTTCGGCTGAATACTATCCCCAACATGCGACACATCCAAATATTATCATAATAGAGGCACACTTGCTTGTTTAACATTCAAACATGATTTCAGCTCTAATTAACTTTTATAACAACAAAACACTAATACATTGACCAAACTAACCTTGTGTTATTTAAAAATACAAAAAAATCAAAAAATCATAAATAAGTAAAAAAGTATAAAAAAATTAAAAAATAACAAAAAATCATAAAAAATTAGGATTAAGTAAAAATATAAAAACACAATAAAATAAACAAAAAATCATAAAAATCAGAAATAAGTAAAAAATAAATAAACAGATTAAAAATTAACAGACAATCATTAAAAAAAGTAAAAAAATATCAATGGAATAAAATTAACAAAAAATCAGAAATAAATTTTACAAACAATTTCAATAAATGGAAAAAAAATACAATTTTAGAAAAATGTCAAAATATCAACCCTTGTGTTATTTTTAAGAACATTCGCCATATCTTCTCTCTTTGCATTTTCCCATATTTTGACATTTTTCTAAAATTGTACAATTTTTTCCATTTATGAAAATAGTTTGTAAAATTTATTTCTGATTTTTTGTTAATTATATTCCATTCATATTTTTTACTTAGATTTATGATTTTCTGTTAAATTTTAATCTGTTTTATTTATTTTTTACTTATTTATGATTTTTTATTTTAATGTTTTTTTATATTTTTTTACTTAATCCTGATTTTTAATGATTTTTTGTTATTTTTTAATTTGTTTTATACTTTTTTACTTATTTCTGATTTTTAAATGACTTTTTTTATTTTTAAATAACACAAGGGTAGTTTTTTCAATTTATTAGTGTTTTGTTGTTACAAAACTTATTAGAGTTGAAATCATGTTTGAATAGTAAACGAGCAAGTGTGCCTCCATTATAATTGTATTTGGACGTGTCGCATGTTGGGGATATTATTCTGACGAATCTCACTCTTGGAGATAGCAAAATTACAAATTTCTCGATTGCAGGGTGTCAAATATTTCCAAGTAGGTGATTAGAAAACCAATCCAGTGAGGTCGCCGACGTTTTCATCACACTGGTGCCGCCGCCATGGATGTAGGTTGCGTCGCCTGCCGCCCCCTATCCTGCGCCCCTACGGCTCCTCCGTCTGCTCCCCTCCGTTCAGAGCCCTGCTCGTCCGCCCACGTCCTTGCGGCTCTTCCGCCCTCACCCCCTGTTCCTCTGCTAGCGTGTCCTCTTGTGGCCATGCGATTCTCCGCCCGCTCCTCTGGTAGCCCTCTGCCCGCACCCCTGCTACGTTTCCTCTTGTGGCCATGCAAATCCATCCGGCCAGGACCTCTGTTTTTTCACATTTCTGGGAGCAGCTCAACCGACATAGTTATCTGCTTTATCTTGCTGCTCTTTCAATTGTGCTACTGCATATATTCTTTATTTAAGATTATAGATACTAATAAGTACTGTAGGAATCTTGGTTATTCATATAATTTGATCTTGATTAGCTATGGTCACTGCTTATGTTGCACAGGTTAGGAAGACACACATGTACTTTCTTCAGTTGGTCATGCCGGGAGCAAGAGTTGCTAGTTTTAGTTGGTGAAGATGATGCTGCCAGGCCTAGTGGCAGAGGAAGACATGATGAATTGTTCAATTTCTGCTGTGACATGAGATGCTGAACTCAATAGATAATCATTAAATTTGTATAGTTGTTCAGGTTGGAAGCAATTTCAAGAAAGGTATTGGTGTTCAAGTTGTTCATATTTGCATCATCAGGGAAGCGATTTCAGCTTAACGTGCAACCAGAGATTGCATAAGGAGATGATGGTTGTGTAGGTGTAGGTGCAGGTGTTCTATGATGGCCAAAACACTTGTAAGTGGTGTTTGTGTAGGTTTTGTTGCAGGGACAATGTAGTGTGCAAGTACAAATGCAATATATATTGTGTTATACTTTTGGATTATGAATAAAGATGACATTTTCAGTTTCAATCGAAGCAGATATTATTGGTGGAATGAAATCAGATGCATGTACCAATAGATTTGACACGAAAGGAAGATAGCTAACATAAAATTGACACGACAAAGCAATAGCACTGTGTCTTACATAAACAATAGCTAAACTACTAATGTTTGACACAATAGACTAGATGGCAGATGTTCGATACAGAACCAAGCAATATCAATATGTTATTTTCCTTTTCTGAACAGAAATCTTCTTTTTGGCAGATGTTAAATTCACGCTACTCTGAGAAGGCATGTCAGTACCATCAAAAACTTCACTAGTAATTCTGCTGTTGCTTGTTCTTTGATTGGCTGGACATTTTCTGATGTTGTGACCTGTTTCATGGCATCTGCTACACTTATTTTTAGTTCCAGCTCTTGATAGCTTAGTTGCTTTTTTGTCTCACCGGTTCCCTTTTTCTCTCTTTTCTTGGCATTCCTGACATCCTAACATATGCAGGAGGTTCTGGCATAGGGTATCCGTCGGTGGTTTTGATTCGGCAGATCTCCCGATACTACTAAAGTGTTAGAGGAGTTTGAGGTTCGGTGTGGGCGCGCGGAGATTCAAGAAGGTGAAATGTCGAACGACGCAAGAGACACGAAGATTTACGTGGTTCGGGCCGCCTGAGCGTAATACCCTACTCCACGGGATGTGTTGGTGTTGTATTGGTTGTATGAGCTCAACGTGAGTTGAGAGTGTAGGGTGAGCGCGTCTACTTGTATCCTATGTATCGTCGGTCTGGCCTTTTATAGTACAAGGGCATGCCGTTATAAGTTAGCCTGGTCCGACATGTGGCCCTGACTGTTACTAATATTGATACATATTTGATGCGCTTAATTATCCTTAATAACCGAGTTACGGGCTTTGATAGCACCGTTACTAGTAATTAAGGTCGTCCGATCGAGTGTCATTAATATAGTATTAATGACACTTAATCGGGTCTTGAAGTCCTTGATTCCCCTTTGAAGATTCGGAGCCGTTGTGAATTCTTCCGGAGGTTAGAGGCTGAAGGTCCGATGGTTGGACACGTGGCAGCTCTGGAGCATACTGTGGGGAACAGATAGGTCCGGTGCTACCTAACACGTGTCAGTTCTGGATCTTCCCTCGGTCTGGGGTTAGGTCCGGAGGTGCCGCTATGGTACATAGCCCGGAGCTTCCCCCTTGTGGGCGGTAGCTCCGGTTTGATAGTACACGTGGCGACCCTGGGACTAACCAAGTTGGGGAAGCGGGTCCAGTTATGTCTGACATGTGGGCCTCCGAAGGTCTTCAGATCGAGTAGATGATATTCCCTTGAGATCTTTGCAATCCCAAGGGGTATATGGTACCCATGGTACCGACAGTGGCCCCCTGGGCCCACCTCTGGGGAAGATCCCTTGGGTGAAGTCATTCGGCCAGAGGTGGGTCCATCCTTCGACTTTTGAACTGAGTCTTCAAAGGTCTTCAGATGTACCGTTGGCGATAGTTGGGAGTTAAATCCTCGCCGCGTGGCGTATCCCGTGTGCGGCAAATGAGATCTTTGGCGTGCGGATCTCACGCAATTGAAGGTCGCCGGTTCTCGATACGAAAATCATATCGGTTCTGCGCGCCTTGTCGGGCCGCCTTCGGGCTTCCCGCCTCGTGATGACAACCGTTCGCCTGGGTAAGAACCTTGACTTGATCGTCCGGGTGGTCCCGGGCCCTCTTGTCATCGGCGCGGTGGAATTTTTTAGTAGTATCTTCGACTTCCTTGCGGTTTCCATCCAAGCGTTGCGAGGGCTTACTTAAGAAGGAAAGCGCGCACCGTCTGGGGTTCTTTACGTCTCTCATCTGATCTTGCGCTCAAACTCTCAACTTGTGCTCGCTTTTCCTCTCTTGTCTTGCTGTGCCGCGATGGAGTTGGGTCTCCGCGAGAGCCGTTTGAAGACCGAAGGTGACCTGAAGAAGGTCCGGGCCCTCATGGGATGGTCCCCGAACTTCTTCAACCGCCTGGTCCGCGCCGGGGGAGAGCTCCCGTTCGGGAAGGAGCACGCCAGCGAAATGGTGTACTTCTCTTCGTACGCCATGGTGGGGTTGATCCCACCTTTTTACTCCTTTTTCTTGATGCTGCTAGACTTCTATGGTCTGCAGCTGTACCACATTGCCCCCCACTCCGTTCTTCTTGTGTCCGTCTTCGTCCACTTCTGTGAGATGTGGGTGGGCATCCCCCCCTGCATTGAACTCTTATGGACCTTCTTCACCGTCCATACCACCGGTAGGAGCAATGAGTACCTTGGCTTCTACTACTTCGTGAAGCGCAAGAAGTGCCCATTCAAGTACCTCTGGTCGTTTCCCTCTAGGAAGTGGGATGATTGGAAGAAGGACTGGATAGTCATCCAGGTGGAGGAGCACGAGAAGCTGGAGCTGCCCGAAGGCCTCCCCTACAACGACACTACAGTCTGGAGTGAAGCTCCGGTGCTGTCGGATGCCTTCAACCCTGCTCTGACCAGGATCCGTCAGTGCGTGGAGGGAGGATTAACTCCTCAGGCGGTGTTTTGCAACTTCCTGGTCAACAGGTGGGCACCGCTGAAGAGGAGAAGAACTCGCTTGGGCCCTCAACAGTGTGATGGACGATGACCGGGTCGAGACCGGGCTGAAGTCCAACATGGCGGGGACAACCTTGGTTTCAACTCAAGAAGTTCCAGCACATCATCGACGTCGTGGGTGACGACTTGAACCCGCCATCAGCTTTTGTCCCTCTGAACGTGGAAGTAGAGTTTAGCAGGGAGCTCCGACGGAAGATGCCTGTGCTTGACGACCTTGGTGTTGTCGAGAGAAGATCGACCTCTAGGGTGGTGATCCCTGGGGCTTCCGAAGGTGGCTCCGACCCTGCCCCGTAGCCAAGGATCGAAGTCGTCGGCAAGGGCAAGGAGGCGGCAGACGAACCCTTGAGCCGGAAGAGGAAGCTGCAGCATGCCGACAGAAGGTCCGTCAGGCCTGCAACCTCTGCATCAGCTCCTTCTCCCCGGAGTGGGAGGTCTTCTACAACTGCGGCGACTATACCCGCAGCGGCGTCCTCCCGGGGTGCTAGCTCCGGGCACGCGACTCCAGCGCCAGGGCCGGTTGAGGCCTCTAGGTCCGGAGGTCCTTCCCGGTCGAGGGGGGCCTCGACTAAGGAAATGCCCATGGCTGCAACGAGTTCCGGGGGGCCTTCCGGAGCTTCCACGCCTGCGGCGGCTATGGTCAGCCCAGAACGCCCGAGAAAGAGGTTCCACGCAAGCCCTGAGGTAATTTTTAATCTTTACCTCAGACAGTTGTTTTGTCGTAGTAACTGTTTTTTAAGTTTCTCTATCCATCATCTGCAG
Organism: Tuctoria greenei; assembly: GCA_036927565.1. Taxonomy (NCBI): domain Eukaryota; kingdom Viridiplantae; phylum Streptophyta; class Magnoliopsida; order Poales; family Poaceae; genus Tuctoria; species Tuctoria greenei. Next base: position 169,508,191 of record JAYESD010000003.1, read on the forward strand.
CGTTCCCAAGAAGAGGAGTGAGGCTCCACCCTCAGCCACAGTAGCTGGAGCTGTGAGGGCGGAAGCTTTTGCTCCTGTCCCGGTGCCGCCCCAAGTAGTGGCTAAAGCTGCGACAGCTCCGGCGCCAGCTGTCGTGGTCATGGACCTCAACTCATCCCCAGAGACTCCCGTGGTAGCGCTGGACCACGGGAGAGAAGATGCGCCAGCGGCACCTGCCCCGGAGGTTGGAGCTCCGGGTCCTGGTGCAGAGATGATGGAACTTCCGACCGTTGAGCTGGAGGAAGCAGTAACTCCGGCCCCAGAGCCGGAAATTGTCGAAGCCCCGGTGGTTGAGCCGGAGGTAATTGAAGTCCCGACGTACGCGCCGGATGTTGAGGAAGTCCCGGCGGTTGGGCGGGCTACCTCTGAAGCACCGGCCGCAGAGCTGGTCATTGTTGGAGCTCCAGCCGCAGGGCCAGTTGATGTTGAAGACCTTCCGGCTCCCTAGCAAGTTGCCGTTGAAGCTCCGGCCACAGGGTCGGCTGTTGTTGAAGATCTTCCAGCGCCCGAGCCGGTCGTTGCGAAGGCGTCAGCGCTCGAGCCTCCAGTAGAGGAGGTGCCCAGGCCGGAGCCAGAAGCAGCCCCTGCTCCGGGAGTGACAACGCCGGAGGTACCCGCGGCTGGGCCTGAGTGCCCTGATGAAGTCGCTGGCCCCCTGCCCGAGGGGGCGCACGAAGATCTGGCGGCTGGTCCTTCGGAACCACTTCCGGAGGTCGGAACTTCATCAGCGGGACCCTCCTTGATGGCGACTGAGGCCATCTCGGAAGACGGCCCTAGTGCCGTGGAGGCTCAGGGGACCACTCTTGTGGAGTGCGACCCAATTTTAGTAACTGAAAACCCGCTGGAACCAGCGGAGGAGACCCCAGCAGGTCCGGATCCTATCCCGTTGTCATTGTCTATTGACAACGCCTGCTCCAACCTGCGTCAAGTTTAGCTGGCATTCTTCCACGACAGCAAGGCTCTTGAAGAGGAGCGCCAAACCCTTAGGAGGTGGCGTAATCGGCTCTACTTCGAGACCAAGTTGGCGCAGTCGAGGCTGGTAGATGACAAAGAATGGATCAAGCAGGAGAAGGTCCGCCTGGAATACTGGGGCAAATTATTGGATGACAGGGAGAGCTTGACTCGCGCCCTCGACGCTCAATCCCGGGCCATTTATGAGCAGACCAAGGCAGCTAATAGTGCGGCCAAGAAAGGCTGGAAGCCATTAACACTACTCTCATCAAGCGCCGGGAGGCACTTGAGGAGAGGGAGAAGAGGCTCGAAGATGAAGAGAAAAAACTCCTAGAGCTGCGGGATGACGTCCTAAAGAGGGAGGAGGAGCTCACCGAAAAGGTGGATCTAGCTGACTAGGGCCTCGAGGAGTGCGCTAAGAAATTGGAAGAGCGCTGCGCTGAGGAGGAGGAGAAGTCCTTGGTGCAGGGGCAGGAACTCTACGAGCAAGAGTGTGTCATCGCTGCCAGGGTGAAGAAAGTGAGAGGCAGGGAGAAGGACCTGGTTGACCGCCGGAACAAGATCTATCTCCAGGGGGAGGAGCTCAGAAAACTCGAGAAGCAGATTGCTGAAAAGATACAGCAAAATGCCAAAGAGGTTGAGCGCCTCGCTCGCGAGAATTCTGAACTGGCGGCGGCCAAAAGATCCTTGGAAGAACTGAAGGGCTTGAGGGCTGCGAACTCCCTACAGGTTTGGGAGTTCCTGAGCAAAGCCAACGACGTGTTGACACCGATGGGCTTCAGTCCCGTGCGTCCGGATGATCCGGAGCCGAAGCCGGACCTGGCGTTGCAAGCGTTGAGCTCGACGGGTAGCAAACTCTCCAAGGTGGACGACGTCATCGCGGATCAGTTGGAGGTTGAGGGGCAATCCCAGGCGAAGAACGTCGCAGAATATTTGCTCACATGCTACACCAGCCGGGATCCCCAATTCTCTCTGGACCCGGAGCTTGAAGGTCCCGTCAAAGGAGAAGGTGAAGCCACCCGAACCAACGTGTCGGAGGTTGCTCAGAAGGTCGCCCAGTTCTTCCATAGGGTCTAGGACCATCTCTGTAGCTCCCACTTGTATTCTCTCTTTTTATTCCCCAATTTTGTAATCCCTTGTCTCCAGATGAATGAAGTCCAAATTTTTGCGAATTTCATTTTTTGTCTTCAACACTTTTGTCTTCACTTGGCCCCCTGGTAGATGTACACAATTTGATTGTGAACAAGTACCAAGAGGATGTTGTATTTTGTTGAAGACTCATTTGCTTCGAACTTGTAGAATATAGGTCCGAAGTCTTCGATAGTGAAGGCCCCCTGAGATTGTCGGAGCTCAATAGCTCCGACAGTAGTTCCTATCAACGCGTAGAGCATCGATAGTTAGACCTTCGGGGTGTCGGAGCTTAGTAGCTCCGGCAGTGACCTTTGCCAACGCGTAGTTTGTCGGTAGCAGACCCCGTTTGTGGAATCTTCTCACCATCTTTTATCCTGCGTCGACGGCTGCCCCCCCTAGCTTTACCGGAGCTTGGTTGCTCCGGTGATGCTCGTTTTCAATGTTCAAGATCGATTATAAGCCACCTAGGGGGAGTCGGAGCTTCGTCAGCTCCGACTTTTCTCCATCAACGTGGATTCTTTATTTTTCCTGCACACTGAAGCCAAGAAAAATAGTAAAATTCGCTCTTTGCCCATAACTTCATCGTGGCTTACGATTCTCAAGAAAACTTTAGGTCAAACACAGTTCTGAATGCGACCGAACGCATTGCCTTCTCTCTTTCGGATCCAATTGTACTTCGACCGACCTTACTCGCCCTGCCGGGGTGTAGGTAGAGTGGCGTACTTAGGGTGCTTGACCAGGCTAAGTCGATAGCACACTCCGGCCCTAGATTGGCTTGGCGGCGTTGAGGCGAGTGGGCCATGAACAATATTTGAATCCAGAAGAATCGACAATACAGCTCGAATCATATATGAACCAGTCGAACTAAAATTTCTTAAGAATTGCCCGTCTTTGTTATAGACAAGAAAGAGAAAAATAATAAAATGTTGAGCCTGTACAAAGTAAATGCACGTGGAGTCTGTTTCACATGAAGATGTCTTTCATTATAGGTCCGGGGTACAGGGGAAACAAGTACACTCTTAGGGTACGGAACCAGGCTAAGCGTGTTTCATTTCTCGTTTGACCCAGGGTAGCTAGCCACACTTTTAGTCCTGAGACTGTGACAAGTATTGCATGAACTTTGTAGACCTTCCAGGAAAGGTCCGGTTGTTCTCCCGGAGGAACTACCCGACTCTGTACAATGACTCTATAACATACACCTCAAGTTATTACAGACTCACCTCCATGATATTAGGTGTAGAACTTACGAAGGTGCTCAATGTTCCAAGGATTTGGGAGAGGTGTCCCATCCTCGGTTGCCAAGCAAATGCTTCCAGGACGGGATACTTTAATCACTCGGAAGGGTCCTTCCCAGTTGGGGGAGAGTTTGTTTAACCCTTCTCTGGATTATATTCTCCGTAGCACCAGATCGCCTTCCTCAAGCTGTCAGTTGTGTGCATGCCGCTGATGATAGCGCCGAAGGGCTTGGCAGTATTGGGCATTCCAAACAGCTGCTTGGCACCTTCCCTCCTCGAGGAGGTCTAGGTCTTCACGCCGGAGCTGGTCCTGCGTGGCTTCGTCGAAGGTCTGGACCCAGAGTGACCCCAAGGTGATTTCCGGAGGAAGCATTGCTTCACCTCCGTACACCAGGAAGAAGGGTGTCTCTCCAGTTGACCGGTTTGGAGTTGTCCTGTTGGCCCATAGAGTGGGCGGAAGCTCTTCAATCCAGTTGGATCCATGTTTTTTCAAGCGCTCATAGGTGCGCGTTTTGAGTCCTTTCAGGATTTCAGCATTTGCTCTCTCGGCCTGGCCATTGCTTGCCGGGTGAGCTACGGAGGCATAGCAAACTTGAATGCCGAGGTCTTCGCAATATCCTTGAAATGCAGAGCTTGTGAATTGGGTCCTGTTATTAGTAATGATTTTGTTTGGGACTCCAAATCTGCATACGATAGACTGCAAAAAGTTGATAGCAGATTATTTGTTTATTGTCACAACTGGAGTTGCTTCCGGCCACTTGGTGAACTTGTCAATGGCGACATACAGGAACTTGTAACCTCCGACGGCTCTTGGGAAAGGTCCCAAGATGTCCATCCCCCACACGGCGAAGGGCCATGTAGGAGGTATCATTTGTAGAGGTTGAGCCGGTGTGTGAATTTGCTTTGCATGAAATTGGCATGCTTCGCATTTCTTCACCAGCTCAGTTGCATCCTGGAGTGCTGTAGGCCAGTAGAAGCCATGCCGGAAGGCTTTCCCGACCAGCGTGCGGGAAGACGCGTGGTTCCCACACTCGCCTCCATGGATTTCTGCAAGGAGCTCGTAGCCTTCTTCCCTTGTGATGCACCGCATTAGGACGCCGTTGGCACCGCGCCGATAGAGATCCCCTTCTACCAACGTGTATCTTTTAGCCAATCTGACTATCCGGTCAGTGGATACATCATTGTCAGGAAGGATGTTGTCTTTCAAGTAGCTCCGGATCTCCGAGATCCATGCATCGGAGCTAACTTGAGCATTTGAGTCTTGCGTGCTGGGTTGCTCGGAGCTTCCGGCAGCACCTACGACCCTTGATGGCTGCCATGGTAACAGGGCCATCGGGACCGTCAGCTTCGGGATGCTGATCTCGCCCCCTTCACTCAGTTCGGCAGGCTGAGCTGTGGGTTTTGACATCCTCCGGACAAAAGTTCCGTCAGGAGCCGGAGCTCTGGTTGACGCTTTCGTCGAGAGTTCATCGGCTTCAACGTTGAGGGCACGCTGGACATGGTGGAGATCTAGGACTTCGAAGTCTTTCTGAAGCCTCTGGACTTCAAGGAGGTAAGCAGCTAGCTGGAGGTTGTTGCAGGAGCATTCACCCTTCACTTGCTTAATGATGAGTTGTGAATCTCCCTTGACCAGTAGTTGCTTGACACCGTATGACAGTGCCACCCTTAGTCCGTAGATGAGTGCCTCGTATTCCGACATGTTGTTGGTCGCCTTGAAGTCAAGGTGTACCATGTATTTTACCTTCTCTCCGGTTGGTGCGAGGAGAAGGATTCCAGCTCCGGCCCCCTGCTTTTGCATGGAGTCGTCGAAGTAGAGGGTCCAGTGAGGCTCGGTGAAGACCGGAGCCTTGTGTTCCGGCTTCTGCTCACTGGGGCCCCCAGGGTTTGATGGAGAGGGAGTCCATTCCGCCACGAAATCCGCCAATGCTTGACTCTTGATTGCTTGCCTTGAAATGAATTCGAGATCAAATTCAGCCAATTCCGCTGCCCACTTTGCAATATTCCCAGTTGAATTGGGATTATGCAAGATTGCTCGAAGTGGGTAAGAGGTCACCACTGAAATCTTGTGAGCTTGGAAGTAATGGCGAAGCTTCCTAGAGGCAATGAGAACTGCATAGAGCAGCTTATGCACCTCTAGGTACCGAGTCTTGGCGTCATGAAGTACTTTACTGATGAAGTACACTGGGCGCTGGATGGTCCGGACCCTTCCGGAGGGGCCCGGAGCTTCCTCTTCACTGACCCGGATCGTCCCTGAGGGATATGGACCTTCTTCGGGGACCTCCGGGTCCTGGCTGGAGGGACCCGGAGCTTCTTCAGAAATGACCTGGACCCTCCCGGAGGAGTCTGAGTCTTCTGAAGTAACTTTTTGTGAACTCAAGTCTGGGAGCTGGGACCCAGACTCACTTTGAGGAACCTCCGGACCCTCCCGGAGGGGTCTGGATTCCTGAGCATGGGATAGTTCTGGTCTCTCCGCAACCAGGACCATACTGATGACTTCGTCAGTTGCTGAAATGTAAAGCAATAAAGGCTCACCAGGGTTCGGAGCTACCAGAGTTGGTAGGGTGGTGAGGAACTGTTTTAGCTCCTGGAACGCCTTTTCTGCTTCTTCAGACCATTGGAATGGTCCAGACTTCCTCAACAACTTGAAGAAGGGTAGTGCCCATTCTGCCAGTCTTGAAATGAATCGGCTAAGGGCTGCTAGACATCCAGTCAGCTTTTGGACATCCTTGATGCGGGCTGGTGGTCGCATGTCTTCAATGGCTTTGATCTTCGCCGGATTAGCTTCTATGCCCCGGTGACTCACCAGGAAACCAAGAAGTTTTCCGGAGCTAACCCCGAAGACACACTTGTCTAGGTTTAGATTTGTGCGCGTAACCCGCAACTTGTCGAAGACAGCCTGTAAGGTGTCAAGGAGTGACTCCTTGTTCTTGACCTTGACCACGATGTCATCGACGTACACTTCCACTATGTCTCTAATGAGTTCTTCAAAAGTTTTGTACATGGCTCGTACAAAAGTTGAAGCTGCATTCTTGAGACCAAATGGCATGGCTGTATAACAGTACAATCCATCTACTGTGATAAAAGAGGTATGCTCTTCATCTTCCCTAGACATTCTGATTTGATGATATCCAGAATATGCGTCTAGGAAACACAGTAATTCACACCCGGAGGTGGAATCCACTATCTGATCTATTCTAGGTAGTGGGAATGGATCTTTTGGACATTCCTTATTTAGTGTTGTGTAGTCGATACACATCCGAAGCTTCCCGCCGGCCTTGGGCACAACAACTAGGTTTGCCAGCCATTTTGGATGGAAGACTTCTCGGATGAATCCAGCTTCGAGCAACTTCTTCACTTCTTGTCGAATGAAGTTCTGTCGCTCTACAGATTGCTTCCGAGGCTTCTGGTGCACGGGTCGGGCGTCAGGGTAGATCTTCAGATTGTGCTCAATCACTTCCCTGGGGATCCCAGGCATTTGTGACGGTTGCCAGGCAAACACATCGACATTAGCCCGGAGGAAAGTGATGAGCGCGAGTTCCTATTTGTCATTCAGTCCTCCCGATATACGGGTGGTCTGAGCGGCATCGGAACCGATTTGGACGACTTTGACGGGAATGTCAGTGCCGCCGCTTGGTTGCACACGAGGTGCAGAAGTCGAGTCCCGCTAACGAATGCTCGGGGGTTTCGGAGCTTTTCCTGCCTGGAGTCCTCCTCTTGCGCCGTAGTAAGCGCATGAAGTTCTTCTAGAGTAGTTACTCCGGCAGTACGATCTCCACGGATCCGGAGAACTCCTACTCGTGTTGGCATCTTTAACACCAAGTAGCCATAACGAGCAGCTGCTATGAATTTGTACAAAGCAGGCCTACCCAAGATGGCATTTAAGGGTAAGTTGATCTGAGCAACGTCAAAGACCAACTTCTCGGTGCGATACTTCTCCCGAGTCCCGAAGGTAACAGGGAGGGTAATAGCACCGAGTGGGGTAATGGCTCCCGGACCTACTCCGGAGAAAGGTCGGGAGGGGTGAAGATTCGAAGGTTAGAGCTGAAGCTTGGTAAAAGCTTCGAAGCTTATGAGGTTGAGCCCCGAACCTCCGTCTACCATAACATGGTGGAGCTGGATGTTATTGATGGTAGGAGATACCATCAAAGGTAACTGGCCTGCTCCAACCATGCTTCGAGGGCAGCCCGAAGCATCAAAAGTGATGGTTGTGTCCATCCACTTTCGATGAGGCTCCGCCCGGGATGTAGGAGATACATCGGCCATGTCCCGGCGCATTGTCTTGAGGACGCGACGGGAGGTGATGTCCCATGATCCACCAAAAATGGTGTTCATGGTCTTTCGACGCTCGTTGTCAGAGACGTCAGAATCGTCATCGATGGAGGTGTAGACAGCCTTCAGGACCTTTTTGGGATCCTGAAAACCTAACTCCTCTTCAGCCGGAGCTTCGTCAACTTTTTGCTTTCCTTCCCTCTGTTGGAAAGGAGCTTCTTCCCGGCGCTTGTTGTAGCGCTCGACAAGGTTTTGGACCTCCCGGCAGTCTTCCAAACTGTGGCTGTCCATTTTGTGAATTGGACACCACATCTTGGGTTTGCCACCAACTTCAGAAGACAGTTGAGGTCGCTTCTCGGGGCGTGGCCCCCGGCTACCTGGAGCTGCAGCAGCTGCAACATTAGATGCGCCGGTCGACGGCTTCTTCTTGCCGTTGGTATTTTTCTTCTTCTTGCCACTCCCGGAGGTAGTGGCTTCGCCTTTGGAGGATCTTTTGTGATCCTCCGAAGGTGGTTTGGAGTGCATTTCATGGCCCTCCGCAGCTCTGGCACATTTGTTAGCCAAGCTGAAGAGTTCCGTGACACTGGTGATCTCCTTGATCGCCAGTTTCTCCAACATCTTCTTATCCCGTACACCCTGTCTGAATGCCACAATGACAGAAGCGCTAGAGATAGAAGGGATAGTGTTTCGTACCTGAGAGAACCTCTGGATGAATGATCGCAGGGATTCTCTCCCTTTTTGCACGACTGCAAAAAGGTCCAGTTCAGTGCCTGGTCGGGTGTATGAACTCCCGAAGTTGGCGGTGAACTGCCGGCACAACTCCTCCCAACTGTTGATGGAGTTGGGTGGAAGGCTCATAAACCAGGACCGGGCAGTCCCAGTTAAAGGCACTGGAAAATAATTGGCCATTACGACCTCATTTCCTCCAGCTGCTAGGTTAGCAGTGGAGTAAATCTGAAGAAATTCAACGGGATTAACGGTCCCGTCAAACTTCTCTGGCAGGTGAGGCCGGAATTTCTGTGGCCACCTGACCGTACGCAGATGCATGGCCAGGGCCGAACAGCCTCCTCCTACTCCTTCAAGAGCAGGAATGTCCTGAGCTTCTCGTCTTTCACGAGCACGCTCAATATGGACTCGGCCATCTTGTTGACGGTATCGGCGATCAAGCTCCGCCCGAAGGTCATGAGTTGAAAGCCTTGACACCGTGTGAGTGCGCCGTGCCCCGGAGGGCAGTGATGTCGCTTGCTGCGACGCAGCACGTCTCCTGTTGTTGGAAACATGTGGACCAAGTCTGCCAGACAAGGTCTCGTCCTGAAGGAGGAGGACCCTGGTTGCTAATGCGGTCGGCTGCGGCTGCAACCAAGTGTTCCACATCGGCCCTCCACTGCTCCATTGCATCCCGGGATGCGTCCGGAGGTGGTGGGCACTGAAGAAGAGCACGTGCTGCATGGAGTGCATGTTCCGGGTTGTCATGATTTGCCGACGCAGTGATTGATGCCGGTGCACCATCACGTTGCCCAACTTGATTTGCTGGTGGAGGCGGCGGTGGTGATAGCGTGACTCCTGCTGGAACTGAGGTTCCTGCTGGTGGCTGCATATTGGAGGGATTGCCCCCAACAGCTTGAACAGCGGGATGACCGTTGGATGATCCAGCAGCTGAGTTCACCATTCTTGAAATTTCAGGCTGCCCCTACCTGGCGCGCCAACTGTCGGTGGTTTTGATCCAGCAGATCTCCTGACACTACTAAAGTGTTAGAGGAGTTTGAGGTTCTGTGTGGGCGCGCGGAGATTCAAGAAGGTGAAATGTCGAACAACGCAAGAGACACGAAGATTTACGTGGTTCGGGCCGCCTGAGCGTAATACCCTACTCCACGGGATGTGTTGGTGTTGTATTGGTTGTATGAGCTCAACGTGAGTTGAGAGTGTAAGGTGAGCGCGTCTAGTTGTGTCCTATGTATCGTCGGCCTATCCTTTTATAGTACAAGGGCAGGCCGTTACAAGTTAGCCTAGCCCGACATGTGGCCCTGGTGGTTACTAATATTGATACACATTTGATGCGCTTAATTACCCTTAATAACCGAGTTACGGGCTTTGATAGCACCGTTACTGGTAATTAAGGTCGTCCGATCGAGTGTCATTAATATAGTATTAATGACACTTAATCGGGTCTTGAAGTCCTTGATTCCCCTTTGAAGATCCGGAGCCGTTGTGAATTCTTCCGGAGGTTAGAGGCTGAAGGTCTGACGATTGGACAGTGGCAGCTCAGGAGCATACTGTGGGGAACAGATAGGTCCGGTGCTACCTAACACGTGTCAGTTCTGGAGCTTCCCTCAGTCTGGGGTTAGGTCTGAAGGTGCCGCTATGGTACATAGCCCGGAGCTTCCCCCTTGTGGGCGGTAGCTCCGGTTTGATAGTACACGTGGCGACCCTGGGACTAACCAAGTTGGGGAAGCAAGTCCGGTTATGTCTGACATGTGGGCCTCCGAAGGTCTTTAGATCGAGTAGATGATATTCCCTTGAGATCTTTACAATCCCAAGGGGTATATGGTACCCAGGGTACCGACAGTATCAGTAGGTGCCCATTGTTGCATTCCTTCGATTGGCACCATGCAGTGTTCATAAGTCATATTATAGTGCCCAATAGAATATCACTCTGCTATGATGTCTTCATGTGATTTTGAACTAAAAAACAATGCAGTAATAGCATGGGAACAAGGGATTCCAGCCAGCTGCCAGTACCTAAAAACCAAATGAGTACTTATATGTTAACTAGAAAAAAATGCAATAACAACAAGGGGTTGCACAAACTTGTCATACCTGCAAGAACAAGTCATTGTCTCTATATTAACTTTGTACATTTTATCCTTTTCTTTTACTTCAAAGTCATCTTTACCATTCCAAAGTGTAGAGCAATTTGAGCTTCATTTATATACTTGTTTAGCTTCTTCAATATATTTGGACAAATTTGCCCTGTCCAATTACTTGACGTACTTCTATTTTGTTGAATCCTAAAAAAAACTTTGGTCCTAATACCCTCAAGCATGGAGATTATTGGAAGAGCTCTCACATCCACTATCCAATTGTTAAAACTCTAACACATGTTATTGTCAATGCTGTCACAAAAACTTCTTAAATTGAACCCATGCTCTACTCCAGTGCTTTGGGTTTGTGTTCAACATGTCTTTAGCTTCAGCAGGTGTTAACTGTGCTAATTTGGCTCTACAAAAGTTAAAGAATGGACTGATGAGGCTTTTGCACACTTCCAAAAGGGCTTTTGGAATGCCTGATTTCTGTACACATACGGTGCTCAATATTTGGAAATAATTCTTTCACTGCATTTAGAAGTCCCTATAAAAAACAAAGTAAAAGACATTTAGACACAAGAAAATCATTACATTGGAAGGCATAACAAGAACAAGGCAAATCAACCATCACCTTCTTTGATCAGATATGATAACTCAACCTTCTTCACCTATGGCAACTTGAATATCCTTCTGTATAGACCGAAGAACAAACTCCAAGAGTCTTCTGTTTTCTTTTCCACTACTGCTCAAACTATTGGGTAAATTTTGTTGTTTGCATCTCTTCTAACAGCACATATCAACTCACCGTTGGTAGCTCCCTTGAAGAAGCAACCATCTACACCAATGACCTTCCTGCAACCAGCTATGAATCCTCTTTTGCAAGCATCAAAGCACACATAAAATCTTTGAAGCACAGGTACCTCATACTTAGGATCTAAATAAACTACTACTGTGCTCCCAGGGTTGCTTCTGAGGATCTCTGCTTGGTATTCAAATATTTTTTAGTATTCACCTTTGCATGACTCAAAGATCCTTCTCATAACTGTGGCTTTAGCTCTCTTTATCTTAGATATTGTAACATCCGCAGCCATCTGTTGAAGCACCATCTCCTTGATATTTAATAGTTTACATGATGGATTAGCCTTAATTATAGTCTCATAGTTTACATGATGCATTAGCCTTAATTATAGTCTCATACCTGTCAGCAATTCTTGGAGCTGTCACCAATCTATTGTCCTTCCTCTTTAGACAGTTGTGCACATCAACAAGTGTCTTTACCTCGAACCTAGCTGAATCAGATCTGATAGAAGCAAATAACAACCAAGGGCAATTTTTCTATGAACACTTATGTCGGTGGTTTTGATCCGGCAGATCTCCCGACACTACTAAAGTGTTAGAGGAGTTTGAGGTTCGGTGTGGGCGCGCGGAGATTCAAGAAGGTGAAGTGTAAAAGACACAGAAGGCACGAAGATTTACGTGGTTCGGGCCGCCTGAGCGTAATACCCTACTCCACGGGACGTGTTGGTGTTGTATTGGTTGTATGAGCTCAAAGTGAGTTCAGCATGTAGGGTGAGCGTGTCTTTGGAGAGTGTATGGAGCCTCCCCTATGTATCATCGACCTGTCCTTTTATAGTACAAGGGCAGGCCGTTACAAGTTAGCCTGGCCCGACATGTGGCCCCGGCGGTTACTGATATTGATACACATTCAACACATTTAATTGCCCTTAATGACTGAGTTATGGGCTTTGACAGTACCGTTACTAGTAATTAAGGTCGTCCGATTGTGTGTCATTAATATAGTATTAATGACACTTGATCGGGTCTTGAAGTCCTTGATTCCCCTTTGAAGATCCGGAGCCGTTGTGGAGTCTTCCAGAGGTTAGAGGCTGAAGATCCGACGGTTGGACACGTGGCAGCTCTGGAGCATACTGTGGGAAACAGATAGCTCCGGAGCTACCTGACACGTGTCAGTTCTGGAGCTTCCCTCGGTCTGGGGTTAGGTCCGGGGGTGCCTTTTCGGTACATAGTCCGGAGCTTCCCCCTTGTGGGCGGTAGCTCCGGTTTGATAGTACACGTGGCAACCCTAGGACTAACCATGTTGGAGAAGCGGGTCCGGTTATGTCTGACATGTGGGCCTCCGAAGGTCTTCAAATCAAGTAGATGACTTTCCCTAGAGATCTTTGTAATCTCAAGGGGTGTACGGTTCCCAGGGTACCGACAGTGGCCCCCTGGGCCCACCTCTGGGGAAGACCCCTTGGGTGAAGTCATTCCGTCGGAGGTGGGTCCATCCTTGCGAATTTTAAACTGAGTCTTCAAAGGTCTTCGGATGTGCCGTTGGCGATGGTTTGGAGTTAAATCCTCGCCGCGTGGCGTATCACATGTACGGCAGATGAGATCTTTGGCGTGCGGATCTCACACAATTGAAGGTCGCCAGTTCCCGATACGAAAATCATATCGGTTCCGCGTGCCTTGTCAGGCCGCCGCCTTCGTGCTTCCCGCCTCATGATGACAACCGTTCTCCTGGGTAAGAGCCTCGACTTGATCGTCGGAGTGGTCCTGGGCCCTTTTGTCATCGGCAGGGTAGGATTTTTGAGTAGTATTTTTGACTTCCTTGCAGTTTCCATCCAAGCGTTACGAGGGCTTACTTAAGAAGGAAGGCGCGCACCGTCCGGAGTTCTTTACGCCTCTCATCTGATCTTGCGCTCAAACTCCCAACTTGTGCTCGCTTTTCCTCTCTTACCTTGCTATGCCGCGATGGAGTTGGGTCTCCGCGAGAGCCGTTTGAAGACCGACGGTGACCTGAAGAAGGTCCGAGCCCTCATGGGATGGTCCCCGGACTTCTTCAACCGCCTGGTCCGCGCCGGGGAAGAGCTCCCGTTTGAGAATGAGCACACCGACGAAATGCTGTACTTCTCTTCGTACGCCATGGTGGGGTTGATCCCCCCTTTTTCCTCCTTTTTCTTGATGCTGCTAGACTTCTATGGTCTGCAGCTGTACCACCTTGGCCCCCACTCCATTCATCTTGTTTCCATCTTTGTCCACTTCTGTGAGATGTGGGTGGGCATCCCCCCTGCATTGAACTCTTCCGGACCTTCTTCACCGTCCATACCACCGGTAGGAGCAATGAGTACCTTGGCTTCTACTACTTCGTGAAGCGCAAGAAGTGCCCATTCAAGTACCTCTGGTCGTTTCCCTCTCAGAAATGGGATGATTGGAAGAAGGACTGGATAGTCATCCGGGTGGAGGAGCACGAGAGGCTGGAGCTGCCCGAAGGCCTCCCCAACATCGACACTACAGTCTGGAGTGAAGCTCCGGTGCTGGCGGATGCCTTCAACTCTGCTCTGACCAGGATCCGCCAGTGCGTGGAGGGAGGATTAACTCCTCAGGCGGTGTTTTGCAACTTCCAGGTCAACGGGTGGGCACCACCAAAGAAAAGAGAAAAACTCGCTTGGGCCCTCAACAGCGTGATGGACGACGACCGGGTCGAGACAGGGCTGAAGTCCAACATGGCGGGGACAACCTTGGAGTTACATCTCAAGAAGTTCTAGCACGACATTGACGTCGCGGGTGACGACTTGACTCCGCCATCAGCTTTTCTCCCTCTGAACGTGGAAGTAGAGTTCAGCAGGGAGCTCCGGCGGAAGATGCCTGTGCTTGACGACCTTGGTGTCATCGAGAGAAGATCGATCTCCAGGGTGGTGATCCCTGGGGTTTCCGAAGGTGGCTCCGACTCTGCCCCAAAGCCAAGGGTCGAGGTCGTCGGCAAGGGCAAGGAGCTGGCAAACGAACACTTGAGCCGGAAGAGGAAGCTGCAGCATGCCGATGGAAGGTCCGTCAGGCCTGCCACCTCTGCATCAGCTTCTTCTCCCAGGAGGGGGAGGTCTTCTACAACCGCGGCGACTGTACACGCAGCGGTGTCCTCCTGAGGTGCTAGCTCCGGGCATGCGACTCCAGCACCAGGGCAGGTTGAGGCCTCTAGGTCTGGAGGTTCTTCCCGATCGAGGGGGGCCTCAACTAGGGAAACGCCCGTGGCTGCAACGTGTTCTGGGGGGCCTTCCAGAGCTTCCACGCCAGCGGCGGCTATGGTCAGCCCAGAACGCCCGGGAAAAAGGTTCCGCGCAAGCTGGTGCGGAAGCCTCCCAAGGTAATTTTTAATCTTTACCTCGGACAGTTGTTTTGTTGTAGTAACTATTTTTTAAGTTTCTTCATCCATCATCTGCAGCGTTCCCAAGAAGAGGAGTGAGGCTCCACCCTCAGCCACAACAGCTGAAGCTGTGAGGGCGGAAGCTTCTGCTCCTGTCCCAGTGCCGCCCCAAGTGGTGGCTGAAGCTGCGACAGCTCCGACGCCAGCTTTCGTGGTCATGGACCTCGACTCATCCCCAGAGACTCCCGTGGTAGCGCCGGACCGCGGGAGAGAAGATGCGCCAGCGGCACCTGCCTCGGAGGTTGAAGCTCCGGGTCCTGGTGCAGAGATGATGGAAGCTCCGGTCGTTGAGCCGGAGGAAGCAGTAATTCTGGCTCCAGAGCCGGAAATTGTCAAAGCTCCAACGGTTAAGCCAGAGGTAATTGAAGTCCCGGCGTGCGCGCTGAATGTTGAGGAAGTCCCGACGGTTGGGCCAGCTACCTCAGAAGCACCGGCCGCAGAGCTGGTCGTTGTTGGAGCTCCGGCTGCAGCGCCGGTTGATGTTGAAGACCTTCCGGCTCCTGAGCCGGTTGTTGCAGAGGCGTCAGCGCTCGAGCCCCCAGTAGAGGAGGTGCTCAAGCCGAAGCCAGAAGCAGCTCCTGCTCCGGGAGTGACGACGCCGGAGGTACCCGCGGTTGAGCCGGAGTGCTCAGAAGAGGTTGCGGGCCCCCTGCCTGAGGGGGCAAATGAAGACCTCGCGGCGGGGCCTTCGGAACCACTTCCGGAGGTCAGAACTTCATCAGTGGGACCTTCCTCGATGGCGACTGAGGCCATCCTAGAGGACAGCCCTAGTGCCATAGAGGATCAGGGGACCACTCTTGTGGAGTGGGACCCAATTTTTGTAACTGAAAACCCGCTGGAACCAGCGGAGGAGACCCTAGCAGGTCCGGAACCTATCCCGTTGTCGTTATCTATTGACAACGCCTGCTCCAGTCTGCGTCAAGTTCAGCTAGCATTCTTCCACGACAGCAAGGCTCTTGAAGAGGAGCGCCAAACCCTTAGGCGGTGGCGTAACCGGCTCTACTTCGAGACCAAGCTGGCACAGTCGAGGCTAGCAGATGACAAAGAATGGATCAAGCGGGAGAAGGTCCGCCTGGAATACTGGGGCAAATTATTGAATGATAGGGAGAGCATGACTCATGCCCTCGACGCTCAATCCCGGGCCATTTATGAGCAGGCCAAAGCAGCTAATAGTGCGGCTGATGAACGCCAAGAAAGGCTGGAAGCCATTAACACTACTCTCATCAAGCGCCGCGGGGCACTTAAGGAGAGGGAGAAAAGGCTCGAAGATGAAGAGCAGAAACTCCTTGAGCTGCGAGATGATGTTTTGAGGAGGGAGGAGGAGCTCACCAAAAAGGTGGCTCTGGCTGACAAGGGCCTCGAGGAGCGTGCCAAGAAATTGGAAGAGCGCTGCACTGAGGAGGAGGAGAAGGCCTGGGTGCGGGGGCAGGAACTCTACGAGCAAGAGTGTGCCATCGCAGCCAGGGAGAAGAAAGTGAGGGGCAGGGAGAAGGACCTGGTTGACCGCCGGAACAAGATCCACCTCCGAGAGGAGGAGCTCGGAAAACTCGAGAAGCGAGTTGCTGAAAAGATTCAGCAAAACGCCAAATAAGTTGAGCGTCTCGCTCGCGAGAATTCCAAACTGGTGGCGACCAGAAGATCCTTGGAATAATTGAAGGGCTTGAGGACTGCGGACTCCCTACAGATTTGGGAGTTCCTGGGCAAGTCCGACGACGCGCTGACACCGATGGGCTTCAGTCCCGTGCGTCCGGATGATCCAGAGCCGGAGCCGGAGCCGGACCTGGCGTTGCAGGCGTTGAGCTCGGCAGGTAGCAAACTCTCCAATGTGGGCGACGTCATCGCGGACTAATTGGAGGTTGAGGGGCAATCCCTGGCGAAGAACGTCGCAGAGTATGTGCTGACAAGCTACACGAGCCGGAATCCCCAATTTCCTTTGGACCCGATGCTTGAAGGTCCCGTTGAAGGAGAAGGTGAAGCTGCCCGAGCCAACGTGTCGGAGGTTGCCCAGAAGGTCGCCCAGTTCTTCCATAGGGTCTAGGACCATCTCCGTAGCTCCCACTTGTATTCTCTCTTTTTCTTCCTCAATTTTGTAATCCCTTGTCTCCAGATGAATGAAATCCCCAAATTTTTGTGAATTTCACTTTTTGTCTTCAACACTTTTGTCTTCGCTTGGCCCCCTGGTAGATGTACACAATTTGATTGTGAACATGTACCAAGAGGATATTGTGTTTTGTTGAAGACTCATTTGCTTCGAACTTGTAGAGTATAGGTTCGAAGTCTTCAATAGTGAAGGCCCCCTGAGGTTGTCGGAGCTTAGAAGCTCCGGCATTGTTTATCGTCGGAGCTTAGAAGCTCCGGCAATAGTCCCTATCAACGCGTAGAGCATCGATAATTAGTCCTCCGGGGTGTTGGAGCTAGTAGCTCCGGTAGTGACCTTTGCCAAAACGTATTTTGTCGGCAGTAGACTCTGTTTGTGGGGTCTTCTCACCATCTTTTATTTAGCGTCGACGGCTAGCCCCCCTAGCTCCGGTGATGCTCGTTTTCAATGCTTAACATCGATTACAAGCCACTTAGGGGAGTCAGAGCTTTGTTAGCTCCGGCTTTTCTCCATCAACGTAGATTTTTTATTTTTCCTGCACACTGAAGCCAAGAAAAATAGTAAAATTCGTTTCTTGCCTATAACTTCATCGCGGCTTACGATTCTCAAGAAAATTTTAGGTCAAACGTGATTCTAAATACAACCAAATGCGTTGTCTTTTCTTCCAGATCCAATTGTACTTGGGCCTGCCTTACTTCGGCCTACCGGGGTGTAGGTAGAGTGGCGTACTTAGGGTGCTTGACCAGGCTAAGTCGATAGCACACTCTGGCCCTAGGTTGGCTTGGCGGCATTCAGGCGAGTGGGCCATGAACAATATTTGAATCCAAAAGAATTGACAATACAACTCGAATCGTATATGAACCGGTCGAACTAAAATTTCTTAAGAATTGCACGTCTTTGCTATAGGCAAGAAATAGAAAAATAAAAAATGTTGAGCCTGTACAAAATAAATGCATGTGGAGTCTGTTTCACATGAAGATGTCTTTCATTATAGGTCCGGGGTACAGGGGAAACAAGTACACTCTTAGGGTACGGAACCAGGCTAAGCGTGTTTCATTTCTCGTTTAACCCAGGGTAGCTAGCTACACTTTTAGTCCTGAGACTGTGACAAGTGTTGCATGAACTTTGCGGACCTTCCGGGAAAGGTCCGGCTGTTCTCCCGGAGGAACTACCCGACTTTGTACGATGACTCTATAACATACACCTCAAGTTACTACCGACTCACCTCTGTGATGTTAAGTGTAGAACTTACGGAGGTGCTCAATGTTCCAAGGATTTGGGAGAGGTATCCCATCCTCGGTAGCCAAGCGAACGCTTCCGGGACGGGATACTTTAATCACTCGGAAGGGTCCCTCCCAGCTGGGGGAGAGTTTGTTTAACCCTTCTCTGGATTGTATTCTTCGTAGCACCAGATCGTTTTCCTCGAGCTGTCGGTTGTGTACATGCCGCTGATGATAGCGCCGAAGGGCTTGGCGGTATCGGGCATTCCGAACAGCTGCTTGGCACCTTCCCTCCTCAAGGAGGTCTAGGTCTTCATGCTGGAGCTGGTCCTGCGTGGCTTCATCGAAGGTCCGGACCCGGAGTGACCCCATGGTGATTTCCGGAGGAAGGATTGCTTCAGCTCCATACACCAGGAAGAAGGGTGTCTCTCCAGTTGACCGGTTTGGAGTTGTCCTGTTGGCCCATAAAGTGGGCGGAAGCTCTTCAATCTAGTTGGCTCCATGTTTTTTCAAGTGCTCATAGGTGCGCGTTTTGAGTCCTTTAAGGATTTCAGCATTTGCTCTCTCGGCTTGGCCATTGCTTGCTGGGTGAGCTACGGAGGCGTAGCAAACTTGAATGCCGAGGTCTTCGCAATATCCTTGAAATGCAGAGCTTGTGAATTGGATCCCATTATCAGTGATGATTTTGTTTGGGACTCCAAATCTGCATACAATGGACTGCAAGAAGTTGATAGCAGATTGCTTGTTGATTGTCACAACTGGAGTTGCTTCCGGCCACTTGGTGAACTTGTCAATGGCAACGTACAGGAACTTGTAACCTCCGATGGCTCTTGGGAAAGGTCCCAAGATGTCCATCCCCCACACAGTGAATGGCCATGTAGGAGGTATCATTTGTAGGGGCTGAGCCGGTGTGTGAATTTGCTCTGCATGAAATTGACATGCTTCGCATTTCTTCACCAGCTCAGTTGCATCCTGGAGTGCTATAGGCCAGTAGAAGCCATGCCGAAAGGCTTTACCAACCAGCGTGCGGGAATACACGTGGTTCCCACACACGCCTCCATGGATTTCTGCGAGGAGCTCGCAACCTTCTTCCCTTGTGATGCACCGCATTAGGATGCCATTGGCACCGCGCCGGTAGAGATCCCCTTCTACCAACGTGTATCTTTTAGCCAATCTGACTACCCGGTCAGCGGATACATCATCGTCAGGAAGGATGTTGTCTTTCAAGTAGTTCCGGATCTCCGAGATCCATGCATCGGAACTAACTTGAGCATTTGAGTCTTGCATGCTGGGTTGCTCGGAGCTTCCGGCAGCACCTACGACCCTTGATGGCTGCCATGGTAATAGGGCCATCGGGACCGTCAGCTTCGGGATGCTGATCTCACCCCCTTCGCTCAGTTCGGCAGGCTGAGCTGTGGGTTTTGACAACCTCCGGACAAAAGTTCCGTCAGGAGCCGGAGCTCCGGTTGACGCTTTCGTCGAGAATTCGTCGGCTTCAGCGTTATGGGCACGCTGGACATGGTGGAGATCTAGGACTTCAAAGTCCTTCTGAAGCCTCTGGACTTCAAGGAGGTAAGCAACTAGCTGGAGATTGTTGCAGGAGCATTCACCCTTCACTTGCTTAATGATGAGCTATGAATCTCCCTTGACCAGCAATTGCTTGACACCATATGACAGTGCCACCTTTAATCCGTAGATGATTGCTTCGTACTCCGCCATGTTGTTGGTCGCCTTGAAGTCAAGGTGTACCCTGTATTTTACCTTCTCCCGAGTTGGTGCGAGGAGAAGGATTCTAGCTCTGGCCCCCTGCTTTTGCATGGAGCCGTCGAAGTAGAGGGTCTAGTGAGGCTCGGTGAAGACCGGAGTTTTGTGTTCAGGCTTCTGCTCATTGGGGCCCCCAGGGTTTGATGGAGAGGGAGTCCATTCTGCCACGAAATCAGCCAATGCTTGACTCTTGATTGCTTGCCTTGAAATGAATTCGAGATCGAATTCAGCCAATTTCGCTGCCCACTTTGCAATATTCCCAGTTGAGTTAGGATTATGCAAGATCGCTCGAAGTGGGTAAGAAGTCACCACTGAGATTTTGTGAGCTTGGAGGTAATGGCGAAGCTTCCTGGAGGCAATAAGAACTGCATAGAGCAACTTATGCACCTCTAGGTATCGAGTCTTGGCATCATGTAGTACTTCGCTGATGAAGTACACTGGGCGCTGAATGGTCCAGACCCTCCCGGAGGGGCCCAGAGCTTCCTCTTCACTGTCCCGGATCCTCCCAGAGGGATCCGGATTTTCTTCGGGAACCTCCGGGTCCTGGCTGGAGGATCCCGGAGCTTCTTCAGAAGCGACCTGGACCCTCCCGGAGGGGTCTGGGTCTTCTGAAGTGACTTCTTGTGGATTCAAGTCTGGGAGCTGGGACCCAGACTCGCTTTCAGGATCCTCCGGACCCTCCTGAAGGGGTCTGGACTCATGAGTATGGGATGGTTCTAGTCTCTCCGCAACCAGGACCATACTGAAGACTTCGTTAGTGGCTGAAATGTAAAGCAGCAAAGGCTCACCAGGGTTCGGAGATACCAGAATTGGTAGGGTGGTGAGGAACTGTTTTAGCTCCTGGAACGCCTTTTCTGCTTCTTCAGACCATTGGAATGGTCTGGACTTCCTCAATAACTTGAAGAAGGGGAGTGCCCGTTCCGCCAGTCTTGAAATGAACCGACTGAGAGCTGCTAGACATCCAGTTAGCTTTTGGACATCTTTGATGCGGGCTGGTGGCCGCATGTCTTCAATGGCTTTGATATTCACCGGATTATCTTCTATGCCCCGGTGACTTACCAGGAAACCAAGAAGTTTTCCGGAGCTAACCCCGAAGACACACTTGTCTGGGTTTAGCTTTGTGCGGGTGACCCACAACTTGTCGAAGACAGCCTGCAAGGTGTCAAGGAGTGACTCCTTGTTCTTGACCTTGACCACGATGTCATCGACGTACACTTCCACTATGTCTCTAATGAGTTCTTCAAAGGTTTTGTACATAGCTCGTATAAAGGTTGAAGCTGCATTCTTAAGACCAAATGGCATGGTTGTATAACAGTACAATCCATCTACTGTGATGAAAGAGGTATGCTCTTCATCTTCCCTAGACATTCTGATTTGATGATACCCAGAATATGCGTCTAGGAAACACAGTAATTCACACCCGGAGGTGGAATCCACTATCTGATCTATTCTAGGTAGTGGGAATGGATCTTTTGGACATGTCTTATTTAGTGTTGTGTAGTCGATACACATCCGAAGCTTCCCGCCAGCCTTGGGCACAACGACTGAATTTGCCAGCCATTTTGGATGGAAGACTTCTCGGATGAATCCAGCTTCGAGCAACTTCTTCACTTCTTGTCGAATGAAGTTCTGTCGCTCTACGAATTGCTTCCGAGGCTTCTGATGCACAGGCCGGGCGTCAGGGTAGATCTTCAGATTGTGCTCAATCACTTCCCTGGGGATCCCAGGCATTTGTGACGGTTGCCAGGCAAACACGTCGACATTAGCCCGGAGGAAAGCGATGAGCGCGAGTTCCTATTTGTCGTTCAATCCCCCCGATATACGGGTGGTTTGAGCGGCATCGGAACCGATTTGGACGACTTTGACGGGAATGTTGGTGTCGCCGCTTGGCTGCACATGAGGTGCAGAAGTCGAGCCTCGCTGACAAATGCTCGGGGGTTTTGGAGCTTGCTCCTGCCAGGTCGGGAGGGGTGCGATACTTCTCCCTGGTCCCGAAGGTAACGTGGAGGGTAATAGCTCCGAGTGGGGTAACAGCTCCCGGACCTACTCCGGAGAAAGGTCGGGAGGGGTGGAGATCTGAAGGTCAGAGCTGAAGCTTGGTAAAAGCTTCGAAGCTTATGAGGTTGAGCCCCGAACCTCCGTCTACCATGACATGGTGGAGCTGGATGTTATTGATGGTAGGAGATACCATCAAAGGTAACTGGCCTGCTCCAACCATGCTTCGAGGGCAGTCCGAAGCATCAAAAGTGATGGCTGTGTCCATCCACTTCCGATGAGGCTCCGCCCTGGCTGTAGGAGCTACAGCAGCCATGTCCCGATGCATAGTCTTGATGACACGGCGGGAGGTGATGTCCCGTGATCCACCAAAAATGGTGTTCATGGTCTTCCGACGCTCGTTGTCGGAGACGTCGGAATCATCGTCGACGGAGGTGTAGACGGCCTTCAGGACCTTTTTGGGATCCTGAAAACCTAACTCCTCTTCAGCCGGAGCTTCGTCAACTTTTTGTTTTCCTTCCCTCTGTCGAAAAGGAGCTTCTTCCCGGTGCTTGTTGTAGCGCTCGACGAGGTTTTGGACCTCCCGACAGTCTTCCAAACTGTGGTTGTCCGTTTTGTGAATTGGACACCACACTTTGGGTTTGCCACCATCTTCAGAAGACGCTCGAGGTTGCTTCTCGGGGCGTGGCCCCCGGCCACCCGGAGCTACAGCAGCTGCAGCATTGGATGCACCGGCCGACAGCTTCTTCTTGTCGTTGGTCTTTTTCTTCTTCTTGCCACTCCTGGAGGTAGCGGCTTCTCCTTTGGAGGATTTCTTGTGATCCTCCGGAGTTGGTTTGGAGTGCATTTCACGGCCCTCCGCAGCTCTGGTACATTTGTCGGCCAAACTGAAGAGTTCCGTGACACTGGTGATCTCCTTGATCGCTAGTTTCTCCAGCATCTTCTTATCTCGTACCCCCTGTCTAAATGCCACGATGACAGAGGTGCTAGAGATAGAAGGGATAGTGTTTCGTACCTGAGAGAATCTCTGGATGAATGATCGCAGGGATTCTCCCCCTTTTTGCACGACTGCAAAAAGGTCCAGTTCAGTGCCTGGTCGGGTGTATGAACTCCCGAAGTTGGCGGTGAACTGCCGGCACAGCTCCTCCCAACTGTTGATGGAGTTGGGTGGAAGGCTCATAAACCAGGACCTGGCGGTCCCAGTTAAAGCCACTGGGAAATAATTGGCCATTACAGCCTCATTTCCTCCAGCTGCCAAGATAGCAGTGGAGTAAATCTGAAGAAATTCGACAGGATTAACGGTCCCGTCGAACTTCTCCGGCAGGTGAGTCCGGAACTTCTGTGGCCACCTGACCATACGCAGATGCATGGCCAGGGCTGAACAGCCTCCTCCTACTCCTTCAGGAACAGGAACGTCTTGAGCTTCTCGTCTTTCACGAGCACGCTCAATATGGACACGACCGTCTTGTTGGCGGTATCGCCGATCAAGCTCCGCCCGGATGTCATGAGTTGAAAGACTTGATACCATGTGAGTGTGTCGTGCCCCGGAGGGCAATGAAGTCACCTGCTGTGATGCAGCACGTCGCCTGTTGTTGGAAACGTGCGGACCAAGTCTGCCAGACAAGGTCTGTCACTGCGACGGGGCCCGTCCTAAAGGAGGAGGACCCTGGTTGCTGATGCGGTCGGCTGCTGCTGCAACCAAATGTTCCACATCGGCCCTCCACTGCTCCAGTGCATTCCGGGATGCATCCGGAGGTGGTGGGCGTTGGAGAAGAGCACGTGCTGCATGGAGCGCGTGTTCCGGGTTGTCATGATTTGCCGACGCAGTGATGGACGCCGGTGCACCATCGCGTTGTCCAGCTTGATTTACTGGTGGAGGCGGCAGTGGTGGTAGTGTGACTCCTGCTGGCGCTGAGGCTCCTGCTGGTGGCTGCATATTGGAGGGATTGCCCCCAACAGCTTGAATAGCAGGATGACCGTTGGATGATCCAGCAGCTGAGTTCACCATTCTTGAAATCTCGGGCGCCCCTTCCTGGCGCGCCAATTGTCGGTGGTTTTGATTCGGCAGATATCCCGACACTACTAAAGTGTTATAGGAGTTTGAGGTTCGGTGTGGGCGCGCGAAGATTCAAGAAGGTGAAGTGTAAAAGAAACAGAAGACACGAAGATTTACGTGGTTCGGGCCGCCTGAGCGTAATACCCTACTCCACGGGACGTGTTGGTGTTGTATTGGTTGTATGAGCTCAAAGTGAGTTCAGCATGTAGGGTGAGCGTGTCTTTGGAGAGTGTATGGAGCCTCCCCTATGTATCGTTGGTCTGTCCTTTTATAGTACAAGGGCAGACCGTTACAAGTTAGCCTGGCCCGACATGTGGCCCCGGCGGTTACTGATATTGATACACATTCAACACGTTTAATTGACCTTAATGACCGAGTTATGGGCTTTGACAGCACCGTTACTGGTAATTAAGGTTGTCCGATTGTGTGTCATTAATATAGTATTAATGACACTTGATCGGGTCTTGAAGTCCTTGATTCCCTTTTGAAGATCCGGAGCTGTTGTGGAGTCTTCCGGAGGTTAGAGGCTGAAGATCCGACGGTTGGACACGTGGCAGCTCTGGAGCATACTGTGGGAAACAGATAGCTCCGGAGCTACCTGACACGTGTCAGTTCCGGAGCTTCCCTCGGTCTGGGGTTAGGTCCGGGGGTGCCTTTTCGGTACATAGTCCCGAGCTTCCCCCTTGTGGGCAGTAGCTTCGGTTTGATAGTACACGTGGCGACCCTAGGACTAACCATGTTGGAGAAGCGGGTCTGGTTATGTCTGACATGTGGGCCTCCGAAGGTCTTCAAATCAAGTAGATAACTTTTCCTAGAGATCTTTGTAATCTCAAGGGGTGTACGGTTCCCAGGGTACTGACAACTTAGCTTGAATCCTTTCTTTCTCATCTTTTGGGAACAACAAGTGTCTCCTAGTTGCAAGACCATACTTGATTAGTGCTTCCTTGTACTCTTCCCTACCTCGAAAAGTCATACCAACACTAAACATTGGTATTTCAGCTTCATTTTCGTATCTTGCAAACCTACTCTTCTTTCTTAAAGCCTCACTTTCATCATCTTCATCGTAACTAGCTTCTTCACTAGAATCTACCATAGGGGGGTCTGGGGTATCATGATACATATCAACATCATCATTTTCATAAACCTGCGCATTAGATGTTGTCATTACTTCCATCAAAACAGTGTTAGCCGCATCCTTCTTTTGGTGCATTGCATTGTTTCTAAATTGTTTTGCTTCTTCATCATCCTCAGATATGTCCTCATCTCCCACCACAAAATATTCATCTTCGGAATCACTTTCCTGTTCTGTATTTGTTTCATCTTCAAAATTAGCCATCTGCTCTTCAATCATGACACTAGAAGACCCAACACTCTGCCACATGATAATGTCATCCTCTACATGCTAGTATATATTCACATAAGTTTCAGCAACTCTTCCATGAGATATGCATTCTGACATCAACATGCAAGTCCTATTATCATCAATCTTTCGCAATCTGCAAGTCAATTCTTCTCCAAGAAACAACCAATGAAAATAATTTCATCTTCATGTACCAGGGCAACATGATCAGACAAATGTCCTCTTAATTCAGGTACGGACACCTTGTCTCTCTCAACATGTGACATTCTAACATAACCACCAACATAGCGCAAGGAATGCCCATCAAAATCAAACTGACCCCGAAGTGAAATCTAACAGGAAGCACTTCCAACGGATCCATTCTTCTGAAAATGAAACAAAAGATATTTCTTAGACTACACAGAACGAACTTTTAATAAAAAATAGTAAGGAGTTCTTTCGGTCACACATCAGATTACCCATATTTTTCTTGGGACGTTACCAACAGATAAGTACTTCATTAGGACCATTGCATTAAATACAGTTATCTTACTGCTGCAGTCTCACACGATAAACTGACCTTGTGTCCTGGTGTTTGAGACGATGAGCACAACACTGATTGCAGGATCAAACTTCAGTCTTCAGAGCTAGGGTTGTAACATCCCCGAACTCAATCTTCTTGTTACTGAGGCCAGAACTTGTCTCTGTTTCTTCACACATGCACACAGATCACAAACCCAGGCCAATAATTTCGTGCAGTTTGGCAGGGTGACGACAAACCACAAATCACAAACCCAGGCCACCGAATAGTCTCGGGGTCACCACAAACCTGCTGAACCAAAGACAGAGGAGGAGCGACTGGCCACCGTCCCTGCTGCTGCGATCAGGAGTGGTTGTCCATTGGTGCGCGGGGACGCTCGTTTCTAGCGGACCGTCCTGTGCACGAGGCGGAACAACGACGCGAGTCAGAGAACGACGAGGCGGAACAACGACGTGAGTCAGGGAACGATGGCGCGCGACTCCTGTCGCAGCGGCGCGCGACTGTAGGAACCACGGCACGCGACTCCAAGCATGGCGGTGCGCGTTTGGTAAAATGGATCCATGATCGCTGCACGATCTGTTTCCTTGCTGTTAGGAGACCGGCCGGTTTTTACAATCTACGTAGAAATATTTGACACCCTGTAATCCTACGTGACACCTAATGAAGCAAAACTGCTGTACAAAATCCCGATTAGGAAAAGAAAAAGGTGTAATGTAAACTGGTTTAGCAAACCACTCGTGGAGAATGAACTAAATATTAATAAGGGGGTTATATAGACTAAGAGTATATTTCAAAGTAGTAAAATGGACTTTTATGTACTTATTGTTATCTTTCTCCGAGCATTTGTTCTATGCACTAGCCTACGTCTACCGTAGGATGCCAATTCTACCAATGAGATGACATGTAAGTTTACCGTTTCTCACAGCCTATTCAGGGATTTGGACTGCATATTTAGGATTAATAAGGAGCAGAAACAAATTCTTAGAAGAAAATTGCACTGAGAGCCTGGAAGAGTGAACATAATTACTTCATATCAAAGGTAAGATGTACAAGCATTCGCATTTGCAGCTAGATAACAAATTTGACGTCTTTAGTGCATATAAATATTTTACGAACGGATGGTAAGGGCCCTGGCACTCAGGAAAGCCCTAAAAGGCTGTGTCCAGGACAATAAACGAGAGGCAGCCCAAGAGAAGTTGAGCCCATCCGGAGAGCCCGTGTTAAGAGTCCAACCTCATCCTTCCATCCTGGTAACTCTCCATTCCCAGCTCCGCCTTCGATGGCGCCCATGGCCGCCGTCTACACTCACCTTGCCGTTCCCGCCGCCCCTTCCGGCCTATTCTCGCATCGGTAAAAGCACCAACTTTTTGGCTCCCACCTCTCGTCTTCTCCTCTCCAGCCATCCCTGAACCGCCTCTTATCTCCTATCTGATTTTTTGTGTAGGCGGAACGGAGCCAAAGCGTACCTGGGTCTCCGAGGTGAGCTCTGTTTAGCATTCTTCTGCACTCAGATCGAACCACCTAAAGTGCACGTGAGGACTGCTTGGATCGTTTGGTTTTACTCCGTATAGTAGCTCCATAGGTTGGGGCATTTCGTTATTGTTGCAAAAACCAAATTGTTAGAGTAAGATCTAGCTAATACAACTTTTAGGGAAATATCTTTTGTGTCCGTTGTAAATTGTAAGCCCAGGTCCACGCTTCTAGGCTCCAAGGGGATTATTGAAACTACCAGTACATTTCTCACGTCTTAACAACTTATGCTTTGTGGTGCCGTATCTTAATGGTGCAGAGAGCCAGAATGATGGGATTGCATGAACAGCACCCATTCGAGTAGTTACCTGTTCAATCTACCAAGGCTTAAAAAATTAAGAACACGAGAACAATGGTAACAAAATATGTTAGCAGAGCAATAGCTACAGATGTATGGCTTAGAGAATGCACAGCAAAAGAATGCCATTAAAAAAGTGGTTCATATTAGCTTAGTTTGTTATGATCTTGAAGTTTGCTTAGGCCCTTTGCTGCAATTTGTGCTGTTTGGTACAAAATACGAGTATAACCCTGTTTTGAATAATATTTCATATTGTATATGCATTTGTTATTTTGTTATGTTTGTCATGTCCATGTATATTCAAATCTCACATGGATACATCATGGTGTGGCCCTTTAGCATTATTATGAACACAGAAAATTTTAATACTGAATTGGACATACAACAACAACAAAGCCTTTGTCCCTATTAGAGTATGTATTGTGTGTGTCAAGGGTAGTATGGTCATTAGCTAGGAGAGTCCTTGAACCCTAGCTTGTACCTCTATGTATGTAATCTTTTGGCATTATCAGTGTATTGATTGAATCACTCTTACCTGCCTCCAACATGGTATCAGAGCTAGAGGTCTCAAGTTCGGCGTAAGCTCACTCCTATTTCCACATTTGAGGCTCGAAAGAGCCTAACGTGAGGGGAGTGTTGGGGTGTATATGTGAATTCCCTAGCCTTTCCCATGAGCTTAAGCTTTTGGGTGCAACATGTCCGCTGTCGGCGTATAGTAGCTTAACATGATATCAGAGTCAAAGGTCTCGAGTTCGAATCCTGGCGGGTACAAACCCATTCCTATTTCCACATTTGAGGCCCGAGACTCACGTGAGTGGGAGTGTTGGAGTGTAACCGGTCAACGCATATAGTATCAACAGACTAGGTTTAAGTTCCCAGCCAGCCTACCTTCTCTCGTCCCTGCCATGACCACCAGCCCCGCCTCTGATGTATTGATTGGATCCGTCTTACCTGCCTCCAATTGTCCCAAGCACGTTTAATACTTAATTGGACATGCTTTCGATTATTTTTATATGTTTTCCCATTGCTTTTGTTATTGTGTCAAACTGTTATCTAACTCGAATTGTACACATAGGAATGCAATTAGTAACACGTGGCGTTTCTTCACGGCTTGGTGAGGAGTTGCATTGGCAGTCTTCTCTCAGGTGATATATTTTGCAATAACATCAGTGTGCTAAGAGCATGCCTCTTCTTTTTGATGCTATGTTGTGTGTACCAGAAATTTTTCTTTTTTCTTGTGATGATACTATATAGTCGATACCTCTGTAACACTGCATTATATTTTTACAGGAAAAACACAATTGTAGCATCACAGAACGAAAATCCACCTTTAATGCCAGCTATCATGACTCCTGATGGTGCTCTTGATCTGCAAACTGTACTCCTGGGAAATCGTGTAATCTTCATTGGTCAATATATTAACTCCCAAGTAGCACACCGGGTGATATCACAGCTTGTCACACTTGCTGCTGTTGATGAAGAGGGTGATATTTTGGTTAGTTTGCATTAGTATTGTGCAATAGCATGCCTCCATCGCTGTTCAGTACTATCTTTGACCACCACTGGTATCAATCAAACTAATTTTCTGTTTTCTCAGATCTATCTGAACTGCCCTGGTGGAAGTCTGTATTCCATCTTAGCTATTTACGATTGCATGTCCTGGGTAAGTGGCCTAGGTTCCTTGTTTTTATGAACTAATATTGTGAGTGTGTTCCCAGTCATGCATTCCAAGCTTCAAGAATTACAGTTTCCCATCACAGATACATTCTTCTGTTTTAGCATGCTCCTTACCTTGCATGTATACTTCAATGTAGGTTCAATATTAGTATCTTATTATGGGAGCCTAAATTAATGCAGATCTAAGCTTATAAAGAGAGCCTTACATAGTCTGCTTGCAAGATCTGTTTTACTGTCATTCTATATTAGTAATGGCGCATTGGGCTTTCTGACACTGTCATTCTACGTGCAATCTTTTTTGGTAGCATAACACAGTCTTACATTTCTGATCCATTCAGTATATCCGGAGAGTCAAATCTCCCCTAGGACTGATGCTTGAGACTTCATTTCTATTGTCACGAGCAGATTAAACCCAAGGTTGGAACAGTGGGTTTTGGTGTTGTTGCTAGTCAAGCAGCAATCATTCTTGCGGGCGGTGAGAAGGGAATGCGCTATGCAATGCCAAATTCTAGAGTAATGATTCATCAACCTCAAGGTGGATCTGAGGTATGATTGTTAGCTTGGTATTGACTCAAGTAGCCAGATGACTTTATAACTGTGTTTGACTAGTTTAATAATCATTACCTTTTTCGTGCCATCAGATCTTATTTATACTTATTTATAGAGCATACTTAAACTGTACTGAAAAATCAAATGACTTTCAGGGTAATGTGGAGGAGGTGAGGCGACAAGTGGGGGAAACTATTTATGCTCGAGATGTAAGCCCTAAGTAATCACAAATGAGTGCTGCATTTTCTTCTGTATGATGCTCAGAAGAAACCTAACTAGACTAAGCTCTTGACATTCTGCCTGCAGAAAGTTGATAAAATGTTTGCTTCCTTCACTGGGCAACACTTGGATATGGTCCAACAGTGGACAGAGAGGGATCGCTTCATGTCTTCTTCCGAAGTAACTCCCTCTTCAATATATAGCAGAAGAAAGCAAATCAGCAAATTTGTCTTGTTGCAACTATAACTTATGTTGCACCTTCTGCAGGCCATGGATTTTGGACTAGTTGATGTCCTGCTGGAGACAAGATACTAGGAAAGTAACACGGACCTGCATTCTGTTAGCAAAGACTGCACAGTAGTAGTTTGATTTTTGATTCACGCTTCCTACAGAAATGATGTTAGAACATCATTTTGGGCTGCGGTATTGCGGAAAGCAGTATTGCGGAATCAGCTGTATTGATTGTTAGGAAAAAGGAGATAATTTACTGAACAATTTTAGAAAAACACGCGAAAACAACAGCGATCGGCGGACAGACGGGACGAGAAATAACGCATATCGATTTCAAGCCGAACGGACCGTTGTACATCTGGCGGTGAACAACCGTTGCATTGCAGATGTTGGTGACGATGTTGGGTTGCAACGCCTGATCTCCTCGGTAGACGACCTGTAGTGAAGAACGCCAGTAGTCGCACGGAGCGTTTCCCAAAAACCTTATTCGCCTTCTTTCGGTGTAGAATCGCAAGAGCGAGCGGTTTTGGAGACTTGCTCTCCCGATCGTCGGTGCACGCCGGCGCTTGGGATGGAGTAGACTAGAAGGCGGTGCAAGGAACGCGAACGTGGGAAATTATTTGATCGTGGGATGTTCTCTGCGTATCGCGCACGTTCGTATTTATAGTCTCATGAAGGCAGTTCGTGTGCGATTCGGAGGATCTAGATCTGAACTGACTTCGCAGTCAAAGATGCGTTCATCTCCAACGACTTGGACTCTGTCTCGGTAGCCCTGAAAATTTGGAGGCCTAAAAACCCGAAGCCAATTTAATTTTCTGCAAAAATATAAAATTTGAGCTCGGCGCGAGGTTCGAATTCATACGAACACGCGCGCGTGCGTGTGCGGGGCGAGGCGAGCGAGGAGGAGGAGCGCGTGGGCCACCCCTCTCCCTCTCTTCTCTTTCAATCAAGGAGTGGAAGAGCAACCTCCCTTTTATGTATGGGTTGCTCCTCTTCCACTTTCCATGTGGGACTAATTATTTAGTACCACCCTCTCTTGCCCTAATGGGCATTTGAGATTTATTAGGAATTAATTCTGAATATTGGATGGGTCTAGCCCATTTATTCCAACAACCTCCTACCAGATCTCAAAACCATTAGGAGAGAGGTCATTCTCGTTCCTTATTTGATATACTAGTGTTTCGGTTGAGACTGTTAAGTTGAACTTCTATATAGATCTTCAAGTTTCATCAGGTCACAACTTGAGCAATGAATTACGCTTTGAATTGCAAGTTTTGTGTGAACTGACTTCACCCAAAGACCATTACCAATACTTGACTATTAGTAGTCTACTCCGCGGGTGAAGCATATGCGTCGTACTCTCTGGTCTCTTCATGAGCTTTCCAGAGATCACCCAAATCTCACAGGATGCGACGTTAGACAGTCGGAGCTCATATAGGTGTATTTCTTTCAAGATTGCCCTGTAAGATGACATCTTTGCTACACATAGCCATCGGAAACACATTAAAGCAAATCATCAACCTGCCTTACAGTTTGAGAGTACAAGCATGTATCTTCACATAGAGAGGGTATAAAGGAAGTACTCTCCTCGATGATCCACTAGCTTGTTTTCCCATGTCCTAATTTACGAGATCTCTGATCACATAGGCTGGTTTACTACTATGGTGTCACATCAATGGGTCTCAAACCCATCTCTCTCGATGCACTTTCTATCACATTATGTGATAGACCTTTTGTAAAGGGATCTGCCAGGTTTTTGTCTGTTTGTATGTACAAAACAGTAATAACTTTAGAGTTTCTTATTTTCCTGACGGGTTTTAAACGTCTCTTGACATGTCTTGATGATTTTGCATTATTCTTAGAACTGGTTACTTTAGCAATCACCGTCTGATTGTCACAGTTCATAAGGATTGCCGATAATGGTTTCTCAACTACAGGCAAATCCATCAAGAGCTCTCTTAGCCATTCTGCCTCTACAGTTGTTATCTCTAAAGCAGTGAGTTCTGCTTCCATGGTTGACCTCGTCAAAATGGTCTGTTTGCAAGACCTCCATGATATAGCGCCACCAGCTAGAGTAAACACATATCCACATATCAGGACAGGTTGCGCTAGCTAAGTACATGAGTGAATCGATCATCTGAGAATATTTAAATTGATCTCTTGACTATTTCTTGTTCTTTCTAAGTATCACGCTGGGATCATAAGGCGTTGGAGAAATCTTGCTATCCATAAAGCCGAACCGGCTCAAGATTTTCTCAACATAGTGGGATTGACTTAACGTAATTCCACTCTCATCCTTATTCAGTTTAATGTTCAGAATAACATTAGCTTCTCCCAAATCTTTCATATCAAAACACTTTGATAGAAAAGACTTGACTTTAGAAATTATATCAATACTTATACAATTAATGAGTATATCATCCACATACAAGCATAATATAACGCTATCGCCCCCACCATGACGATAGTACACACCGACCAACCTCATTAATGACAAAGCCCGCATATGTCAAAGTACTGTCGAACTTCTCATGCCGTTGCTTAGGTGCTTGTTTCAGGCCATACAAGGATTTCAACAATTTGTAGACCTTTGTCTCTTCACCTTTTACTACGAACCCATCAGGCTGTTCCATATAAATTTCCTCTTCCAACTCTCCATTAAGGAAAGATGTCTCCACATCCATTTGATGGATGATTAGACCATAAGAGGCAGCCAGAGAAAGTAGTACACGAATTGTCGTCATTCTGGCGATAGGTGAATAGGTGTCAAAATAGTATTCATATTTCTTTTGACTATAGCCCTTTGCAACTAGTCTCGCCTTATACTTTTCAATAGTACCGCCAGGTCTGAGCTTCTTCTTGAACACCCACTTGCAGCCTACTGGTTTGCACCCGTATGGCCGTTCAATTAACTCCTAGGTTCCATTAGAAAGAATTGAGTCTATCTCACTATGAACTGCTTCTTTCCAGTCATCTGCATCATGTGATGCATATGCCTCTGCTATGGATCTAGGAGTATCGTCCATAAGGTACACAATGAAATCATCACCGAAGAATTTTGCAATCCGTGATCTCTTACTCGACTGAGTTATTTCATTGTGTTCCTCCTATGGGACATTCTCAAATGGTGTATCAAGAAACTCGCTAGTTGTGGTGGACTAAGGACAAATTTCAGAAGAGATTCTCCTTCATAGGAAAAATATTCTCAAAAAATGTTGCATCACGAGATTCTATAATAGTATCAATATGCATATCAAGTACCTCAGATTTAACTACTAAAAATCTGTATGCGATGCTCCGATGAGCATAGCCTAAAAAGATACAATCCACTGTCTTTTGTCCCACCTTGCGTTTCTTAGTAATTGGAACATTGACCTTTGCCAAACATCCCCAAGTACGCAAGTATGAAAGTGATGGTTTTCTCCCGACCCACTCCTCATAAGGGGTTTTCTCTTTATTCTTGTTTGGAACGCGATTTAGGACATGGCATCAAGTCAATAGAGCCTCCCCCCACCATGCCTTAGATAAACCGGACGTGTCTAACATGACATTCACCAAGTCATACAATGTGCGGTTTTTCCTCTCGGCTACCCCGTTTGATTGGGGTGAATAGGGAGGCGTCCTGTCATGTATAATACCGTGTTTCGCACTAAAATTATCAAATATTTTGGGAAAATACTCACCACCACGATCTGACCTAAGACGTTTGATCTTTCTCTCTAATTGAGTTTCTACTTCAGATTTATAAATTTTAATGTAGTCTAAAGTTTCATCTTTAGTTTGCAACAAGTAAACATAGCAGAATCTAGTATAATCGTCTATTAATATCATAAAATATTTCTTTCTACCTTTTGTCAATACACCATTCATCTCGTATAGATCAGAATGTATAAGTTCTAATGGTGTCAAGTTTCTCTCCTCAGCTGCTTTGTGAGGCTTTCGAGGTTGCTTTGACTGCACACAACTATGACACTTAGAACCTTTGACAATGGTGAATTCCGGAATTAATTTGAGACTTGATAGTCGATTTATTAAACCAAAATTAATATGACATAAACGAGAATGTCAAACACTTGCATCATCATTAATACAGCGACAAATATGGTTTACTGACTTATTATTAAACTCCAAAAGAGAAAAGCGTAATAGGCCTCCGCATTCATAGTCTTTATCAATAAATTGTCCATGCTTGGACACAACTATTTTATTAGACTTTAAAACTACTTTAAACCCATCTCTGCATAGAAGGGTACCGCTAATAAGATTCTTGTTTATAGTAGGGACATACTGCACGTTCTTCAGCTGAACAATCTTTCCCGAAGTGAACTTCAGATCGACCGTGCCAACACCGCGAACAGAAGCATGTGAGCCATTCCCCATTAGGACGGTGGAATCCCAGACGAACTGATAAGAAGTAAACATGGACATGTTAGAACATACATGAATATTAGCACCCGTATCAAACCACTAAGATGATGTTTGAGAAACAGAAAGAACATTAAAAGAATTACCGTACCCATCTGCATTGCTAGACGTCACTATGTTGACATTCTTTTTCCCTCTGCGGTCTGCCCTCTCAGGACAGTCCTTGGAAAAATGTCCGTGCTCCCCACAGGTGTAGCAGCAGCCATGATTGGCTTTGTTTGACTTCTTCTTCTTCTTAAAAGCAGTAGTTTTGTTTGGCTTGAATTGAGACTTGTTCCCTTTGTTCTTGACATTGGGTTTCTGCACCATATTAACATTGGCGCTAGATTGACCCTCGCCTCCTTTCTCAGTAGCGTCCTTAGCCCGAGCCTTCTCCTCAACATCAAGAGATGCTATCAGATTTTCAACTGATATTTTCTGTCTCTTGTGTTTGAGAGCTGTGGTGAAGTTCCTCCACGATGGAGGTAACTTTGCAATAATGCACCCAGCCACAAAATTGTCGGGTAAAGGACACTTAAGGAGATTGAGCTCTCTCGCAAGGCACTGTATTTCATGAGCTTGTTCAACTACGGGACGGTTGTTAACCATCTTGTAGTCATGAAAATTCTCCATGATATACAGTTCACCGCCTGCATCGGCTGCACCATACTTAGCGTTAAGTGCATCTCAAAGCTCCTTCCCATCTGTGACTGTTAGATAAACATCACAGAGTTTATTGTCAAGAACACTTAAGATGCATCCTCTCAGGGCAGAATTGGCTTCTTCGAACTTCGTCTGTTCTTCAACAGACAAAGGACCTTGAGGCCTGCCCTCGGTTACCCAGAAGATCTTAAGAGATTGGAGCCAGAGCGTGGCCTTAACTTGCCACCTCTTGAAGTGCACGCCAGAGAATTTCTCCGGCCTCAGTGCATCGGCCAAAGTCATCATATTCAACAGGAAATTGCCTAATAAGGTTATTGGATTGTTAGAAAAAAGGAGACAATTTACTGAACCATTCCAAAAAAACACGCGAAAACAACACCGATCGGCAAACAAACGGGACAAGAAATAAAGCGTACCAATTTGAAGCCGAACGAACCGCTGTAGATCTAGCGGCGAACAACCGCTGTAGACGTTGGTGACGACGTTGGGCCAAAGCGCCCGATCTCCTCGGTAGACGAACCGTGATTAAGAACGCGAGCAGTCGCGCGGAGCGCTTCCCAAAAACCTTATTCGCCCTCTCCCAGTGCAGAATCACAAGGGCGAGCGGTTCTGGAGACCTGCTCTCCCGATCGTCGGTGCACACCGGCGCTCGGGATGGAGTAGACTAGAAAGTGGTGCAAGGAACGCAAACGTGGCAAATGATCTGATCGTAGGATGTTCTCTGCCATACCGCACACACCCGTATTTATAGAGCCCACGAAGGCGGTTCGTGTGCAATCTAGAGGATCCAGATCCGAACTGACATCGCAGTCAAAGATGCGTCCATCTCCAACGACTTGGACTTTGTCTTGGTAGCCCCAAAAATTCGGAGGCCCAAAGCCCTAAGCCAATTTAATTTTCTGCAAAAATATAAATTTGGGCTCGGCTCGAATTCACACGAACACGCGCGCACGTGTGTGGGGCGGGGCGGGGTGAGGCGAGGCGTGGCGAGGCGAGCGAGGAGGAGGAGGAGGAGCGCGAGTGGACCACCCCTCTCTTCCTCTCTTCTCTCTCACTCAAGGAGTGGAAGAGCAACCCCTTTTGTTGGTACCCTGCGTACCGGATACCCCTTGGGACTGCAAAGATCACAAGGGAACTCTATCTACCAGATTTGAAGACCTCCGAAGGCCCCACATGACAGCCGTAACCGGACCTGCTTGCCCGACATGGTTAGTTCCAGGGCCGCCACATGTATCATAAGACCGGAGCTATTGCCCACACATGGGAAAGCTCTGGTCTAGATACCAGTATGGCACCCCTGAACCTAACCCCAGACAGAGGGAAGCTCCGGTATCGACACGTGTCCAACAGCACCAGACCTACCCGTCCACGACGGTAAGCTCCGGAGCTGCCACGTGTCCGAACCGCCGGACCTTCAACTTCAACAATCAGGCTGGTGGACC
This sequence comes from Tuctoria greenei, assembly GCA_036927565.1. Taxonomy (NCBI): domain Eukaryota; kingdom Viridiplantae; phylum Streptophyta; class Magnoliopsida; order Poales; family Poaceae; genus Tuctoria; species Tuctoria greenei. The sequence continues at coordinate 169,544,850 of JAYESD010000003.1, forward strand.
CCCAACAGCTCGGACCTTCAAGGAGCAATCAAGGACTTCAAGACCTAATTAAGTGTCATTAATACCATATTAATGACACACGATCGGAAGGCCCTTCATACCAGTAACGGTGCTGTCAAGGCCCGTTACCACGCTATTAAGGGTAATTAATCTTATTAATTGTGTATCAAACATTAGTAACTGTCAGGGCCACTTGTCGGGCCAGGCTAATTGTGTAACGACCGGTCCTTGTACTATAAAAGGATTGGTCGACGGTACACAAAAGGATGGCTCTAGATCTCTCTGAGATCTCTGGACTCTCTCTGAGCTCTGGAGACACTTACGCTCTCACATATACGCACTCACTTAATACAACATCAACACACTCCGTGGAGTAGGATATTATGCTCAGGCGGCCCGAACCACGTAAACCTCTGTGTCGATTTGCCACCACCTCTTGAATCTCTGCGCACCCATTACCGAACTACAAACTCCACAAACTACCAACAGTAGTGCTGGGAGATCTGCCAGATTCAACAACTGACAGTTGGCGCGCCAGGTAGGGGGAGGGCCCGAGATTTCAAGAATGGTGAACTCAGCTGCTGGATCGTCCAACGGCAACCTCGCTGCGCAACCTACTGGAGGCAACCCCTCCAACATGCAGCAACCAGCGAGTGCCACAGCTCCAGCAGGAGTCACGCCGCCGCCGCCACTGCCTGCACCAGCAAATCAAGCTGGACAACGGGACAGAGCATATGCGTCGATCATAGCGTCGGTGAATAACAACAACCCCGAACACGGGCTCCATGCAGCGCATGCTCTTCTCCAACGCCCACCACCTCCGGGTGCATCCCAGGGCGCAATGGAGCAATGGAGGGCTGATGTGGAACACTTGGTTGCAGCAGCAGCCGATCGCATCAGCAACCAAGATCCTCCCCCCTCGGGGCAGGCCCCATCGCAGCGTCGGACTTTGTCGGGTAGACTTGGTTCGCACACTTCTCAAAATAGGAGGCGTGTCGCGTCCCAACAAGTGATGTCGCTGCCTTCCAGGACGCGACACACTCATACAGTAACGAGGCTTTCAACTCACGACCTCTGGGCGGAGCTTGATCGCCGTTATCATCAACAAGACGACCGCATCCATATCGAGCGAGGTCGCGAAAGGCGAGAGGCTTGATACAGTCCTGCTCCTGAGGGAGTAGGAGGAGACTGTTCTGCTCTGGCCATGCACCTACGCATGGTCAGGTGGCCACAAAAGTTCCGCCCTCACCTTCCGGAGAAATTTGACAGTATTGTCAATCCCGCTGAGTTTCTCCATATTTACTCCACTGCAATCCTTGCAGCCGGAGGTAACGAGGGCGTAATGGCCAAATACTTCCCCGTGGCTTTAACTGGGACCGCCAGGTCCTGGTTCATGAGCCTCCCGCCCAACTCCATCAATAGTTGGACGAAATTGTGCCAACAGTTCACCGTCAATTTCGGGAGTTCATACACCTGACAAGGCACCGAACTGGACCTTTTTGCTGTAACGCGGAAGGGGGGAGAATCCCTGCGTTCTTTCATCCAGAGGTTCTCCTAGGTACAAAACACTATTCCTTCTATCTCTAGTGCCTATGTTATTGTGGCATTTAGACAGGGCGTACGAGACAAGAAGATGTTGGAGAAGCTGGCGATCAAGGAGATCACCAGCGTCACAGAGCTCTTCAGCTTGGCTGACAAGTGTGCCAAAGCTGCGGAGGGCCGTGAAATGCACTCCAAACCACCTCCGGAGGATAACAAAAAATCCTCCAAGGGCGAGGCCACTACCTCCGGGAGTGGCAAAAAGAAGAAAAAATCCAACGGCAAGAAAAAGTCGTCGGCTGGCACACCTACTGCTGCAACTGCTGCAGCTCCGGGTGGCCGGGGGCCACGCCCCGAGAAACGACCTCGACCTCCATCTGAAGATGGCGGCAACACCAAAATGTGGTGTCCTATCCATAAGTCGAACAACCACAACTTGGAAGACTGCTGAGAGGTCCAGAACCTTGCTGAGCGCTACAACAAGCATCGGGAAGAAGTTCCTTTCCGACAAAGGGAAGGAAAACAGAAAGTCCATGAAGCTCTGGCTGAAGTGGAGTTAGGTTTTTAGGACCCTAAAAAGGTCATGAAGGCTGTATACACCTCCGTCGACGATAATTCCGACGTCTCCGACAATGAGCGTCGGGAAACCATGAACACCATCTTTGGTGGTTCGTGGGACATAACCTCCCGTCGTGTCCTCAAGACCATGCGGCGGGACATGGCTTCGGTAGCTCCCACCGCCAGGGCGGAGCCGCACTGGAAGTGGATAGATACTACCATCACTTTGGACGCGTCGAACTGCCCTCGGAACATGATTGGAGCATGCCAACTCCCATTGATGGTATCTCCGACCATCAACAACATCCAACTCCACTATGTAATGGTGGACGGAGGTTCGGCGTTAAACCTCATAAGCTTCAAAGCTTTCGTCAAGCTTCAGCTCCATCCTTCGGATCTTCGCCCCTCTCGGCCTTTCTCTGGAGTAGGTCCATGGGCCATAACCCCACTTGGTGCCATTACTCTCCCCGTGACCTTCGGGACTCGGGAGAATTATTGCACTGAGAAGTTGGTCTTTGACGTTGCTCAGATCAACTTACCCTTCAACGCCATTCTGGGTAGACCAGCCTTATACAAGTTCATGGCTGCTGCTCATTATGGTTATCTGGTGTTGAAGATGCCGACACCAGCTGGTGTTCTCCAGATCCGCGGAGACCGCACTATCGAAGTGACTGCTTTGGAAGAACTTCATGCGCTTGCTACAGCGCAGGAGGAAGAGTCCACACAAGAACAAGCTCTGAAATCTTCGAGCATTCGTCAACGAGGCTCAACCTCCGCACCTCGCGTGCAACCAAGCGGCGACACCGACATTCCCGTCAAAGTCGTCCAAATCAGTTCTGATGCCGCTCAGACCACCCGTATATCGGGAGGTCTGAATGACAAATAGGAACTCGCGCTCATCACTTTCCTCCAGGCTAATGTTGACGTGTTTGCCTGGCAACCGTCGCAAATGCCTGGGATCCCTAGGGAAGTGATCGAGCATAATCTGAAGATCTATCCTGACGCTCGTCCTGTACATCAGAAGCCTCGGAAGCAATCAGTAGAGCGTCAAAACTTCATACGACAAGAAGTGAAGAAGTTGCTCGAAGCTGGATTCATCCGAGAAGTCTTCCACCCAAAATGGCTGGCAAACCCAATCGTTGTACCCAAGGCCGGCGGGAAGCTTCGGATGTGTATCGACTACACAACGCTGAATAAGGCATGTCCAAAAGGTCCATTCCCACTACCTAGAATAGATCAGATAGTGGATTCCACCTCCGGGTGTGAATTACTGTGTTTCCTAGACGCATATTCTGGGTACCATCAAATCAGAATGTCTAGGGAAGATGGAGAACATACTTCTTTTATCACAGTAGATGGATTGTATTGTTATACTGCCATGCCATTTGGTCTCAAGAATGCAACCTCAACATTTTGTACGAGCTATGTACAAAACCTTTGGAGAGCTCATCGGATACATAGTGGAAGTGTATGTTGATGACATCGTCGTCAAAATCAAGGACAAGGAGTCACTTCTTGACACCTTGCAAGCTGTCTTCGACAAGCTGCGAGTCAGCCGCACAAAGCTGAACCTAGACAAGTGTGTCTTCGGGGTTAGCTCCATAAAGCTTCTTGGATTCTTGGTGAACCACCGAGACATAGAGGCGAATCCGGCAAAGATTAAAGCTATTGGAGATATGCGGCCACCAGCCCGCATCAAGGACGTCCAGAAGCTGACTGGATGTCTGGCTGCCCTCAGCCAGTTCATCTCAAGATTGTCGGAACGGGCACTACCCTTCTTCAAGCTATTGAGGAAGACCGGACCATTCCAATGGTCTGAAGAAGCAGAAAAGGCGTTCCAGGAGCTAAAGCAACTCCTCACCACTCTACCAACCTTGGTAGCTCCGAACCCTGGTGAGCCTTTACTGCTTTATATTTCGGCAACTGACAAAGTTGTCAGCATGGTCCTGGTTGCGGAGAGACCAGAACCCTCACAAGCTCAGGAATCTAGACCCCTCCGGGAGGGTCAGGAGGTTCCTGAAGGCGAGTCTGGGTCCCAGCCCCCAGACTTGGATCTACAAGGAGTTACTCTTGTCAAACAAGAGGATTCAGACCCCTCCGGGAGGGTCCGGGTCACTCCAGAAGAAGCTCTGGGTTCCTCCAGCGAGGACCCGGAAGTCCCCGAAGAAGGTCCGGATCCCTCTGGGAGGGTCCGGGTCGATGAGGAGGAAGCTCCGGGCCCCTCCAGGAGGATCCGGATAGTCCAACGCCCAGTGTACTTCATCAGCGAAGTACTCCATGATGCCAAGACTCGATACCTAGAGGTGCATAAGCTGCTCTATGCAGTTCTTATAGCCTCTAGGAAGCTTCACCATTACTTCCAAGCTCATAAGATCTCAGTGGTGACCTCTTATCCACTGTGTGCGATCTTGCATAATCCCAATTCCACTGGGAACATTGCAAAGTGGGTAGCGGAATTGGCCGAGTTTGACCTAGAATTCGTCCCAAGACAAGCGATCAAGAGTCAAGCATTGGCAGACTTTGTGGCGAAATGGACCCCCTCTCCATCAAACCCAGGGGGCCCTACTGAGCAGAAGGCGGAACTCAAGGCTCCGATCTTCATCGAGCCTCACTGGACTCTCTACTTCGACGGCTCCATGCAAAAGCAGGGGGCCGGAGCTGGAGTTCTTCTCCTCGCTCCAACCGGGGAGAAGGTAAAATACATGGTCCACCTTGACTTCAAGGCGACCAACAACATGGCGGAGTATGAAGCACTCATTTACGGACTAAAGGTGGCACTATCATATGGTGTCAAGCAGCTGTTGGTCAAGGGAGATTTGCAGCTCATCATTAAACAGGTGAAGGGTGAATGCTCCTGCAACAATCCCCAACTAGCTGCTTACCTCCTTATAGTCCAGAGGTTTCAGAAGGACTTCGAAGTCCTGGACCTCCACCATGTCCAGCGTCTCCATAACGCTGAAGCTGACGAACTCTTGACGAAAGCATCAACCGGAGCTCTGGCTCCCGACAGAACCTTCGTTCGGAGGTTGTCAAAACCCACAGCTCAGCCCGCCAAACTGAGCGAAGGGGGCGAGACCGGCATCCCGAAGCTTGCGGTCCCGATGGCCCTGTTACCATGGCAGCCATCAAGGGTCGTAGGTGCTGCTGGAAGCTCCGAGCAACCCAGCACACAAGACTCAAAAGCTCAAGCAAGCTCCGATGCATGGATCTTGGAGATTCGGAGCTACTTGAAAGGCAATATCCTTGCTGACGATGATGTATCCACTGACCAGATAGTCAGATTGGCTAAAAGATACACGTGGATAGAAGGGGATCTCTACCGGCGCGGTGCCAACGGCGTCCTAAGCGGTGCATCACAAGGGAAGAAGGCCGTGAGCTCCTCACGGAAATCCATGGAGGCGAGTGTGAGAACCACGCGTCTTCCCGCACGCTGGTTGGCCAAGCCTTCCGGCATGGCTTCTACTGGCCTACAGCGCTCTAGGATGCAACTGAGCTGGTGAAGAAATGTGAAGCATGCCAGTTTCATGCAAAACAAATTCACACACCGGCTCAGCCTCTACAAATGATACCTCCTACATGGCCTTTCGCTGTGTGGGGGATGGACATCTTGGGACCTTTCCCAAGAGTCGTCGAAGGTTATAAGATACTGTATGTTGCCATTGACAAATTCACCAAATGGCCGGAAGCAGCTCCAGTTGTGACAATAAACAAGCAATCAGCTATCAACTTCTTGCAGTCCATCGTATGCAGATTTGGAGTCCCGAACAAAATCATAATAGATAATGGGACCCAATTCACAAGTTCTGCTTTCCAAGGATACTGCGAAGACCTCGGCATCCAAGTCAGCTACGCTTCCGTAGCTCACCTGGCAAGCAATGGCCAAGCCAAGAGAGCAAATGCAGAAATCCTAAAAGGGCTCAAGACGCGCACTTATGAGCGCCTGAAAAAACATGGAGCAAACTGGATCGAAGAGCTTCCGCCCACTCTATGGGCCAACAGGACAACTCCAAACCGGTCAGCTGGAGAGACACCCTTCTTTCTGGTGTTCTGAGCTGAAGCAGTCCTTCCTCCGGAAATCATCTTGGGGTCACTCCGGGTCCGGACCTTCGACGAAGCCACGCAGGACCAGCTCCGGCATGAAGACCTTGACCTCCTTGAAGAGGGAAGGTGCCAAGCAGCTGTTCGGAATGCCCGATACCGCCAAGCTCTTTGGCGCTATCATCAACGGCATTGTCGGTACCCTGGGTACCGTATACCCCTTGAGATTGCAAAGATCTCAAGGGAATGTCATCTACTTGATTTGAAGACCTTCGGAGGCCCACACGTCAGACATAAACGGACCCGCTTCCCCAACATGGTTAGTCCCAGGGTCGCCACGTGTACCATTGAACCGGAGCTACCGCCCACCAGGGGGAAGCTCCGGGCTATGTACCAAAACGGCACCCCCGGACCTAACCCCAGACCGAGGGAAGCTCCAGAACTGACACGTGTCTGGTGGCACCGGACCTATCTGTTCCCCACAGTATGTTCCGGAGCTGCCACGTGTCCAACCGTCGGATCTTCAGCCTTAAACCTTCGGTAGACTCCACAACGGCTCCAGATCTTCAAAGGGGGATCAAGGAATTCAAGACCCGATTAAGTGTCATTAATACTATATTAATGACACACGATCAGACGACCTTAATTACCAGTAACGGTGCTATCAAAGCCCGTAACTCGGTCATTAAGGATAATTAAGCGCATCAATTGTGTATTAATATTAGTAATCGCCGGGGCCACATGTCGGGTCAGGCCAACTTGTAACGGCCCGTCCTTGTACTATAAAAGGACAGACTGACGATACATAGGACACGCGCTCACTCTACACTCTCTAGACTGATGACCTACTCTGATCTGAACTTTGAGTCATACATCCAATACAACACCAACACATCCCGTGGAGTAGGGTATTACGCTCAGGCGACCCGAACCACGTAAACCTTCGTGTCTCCTGTTCATTTTAAATTTCACCTTCTTGAATCTCCGCGCGCCCACACCGAACTTCAAACTCCGCAAACACTTTAGTAGTGTCGGGAGATCTGCCGGATCAAAACCACCGACAGTTGGTGCGCCAGGTAGGGGCGCCTGAGATTTCAAGAATGGTGAACTCAGCTGCTGGATCATCCAATGGTCATCCTGCTTTTCAAGCTGCTGGGGGCAATCCCTCCAATATGCAGCCACCAGCAAGAACCTCAGTGCCAGCAGGAGTCACACTTCCACCACCGCCGCCTCCACCAGCAAATCAAGCTGGGCAGCGCGATGGTGCACCGGTGTCAATCACTGCGTCGGCAAATCATGACAACCCGGAACACGCGCTCCATGCAGCACGTGCTCTCCTTCAGCGCCCACAACCTCCGGACGCATCCCGGGATGCAATGGAGCAGTGGAGGGCCGATGTGGAACACTTGGTTGCAGGAGCAGCCGACCGCATCAGCAACCAGGGTCCTCCTCCTTCAGGACGGGCCCCGTCGCAGCGACGGACCTTGTCTGGCAGACTTGGTCCGCATGCTTCCAACAACTGGAGACGTGCTGCGTCACAACAAGTGACGTTGTTGCCCTCTGGGGCACGACGTACTCACACAGTATCAAGGCTTTCAACTCATGACCTCCGGGCGGAGCTTGATCGCCGATACCGTTAACAAGACGGCTGAGTCCATATCGAGCGTGCTCGTGAAAGACGAGAAGCTCAGGACATTCCTGCTCCTGAAGGAGTCAGAGGAGGCTGTTCAGCCCTGGCCATGCATCTGCGTATGGTCAGGTGGCCACAGAAATTCCGACCTCACCTGCCAGAGAAGTTTGACGGGACCGTTAATCCTGTCGAATTTCTTCAGATTTACTCCACTGCTATCCTGGCAGCTGGAGGAAATGAGGCCGTAATGGCCAACTATTTTCCAGTGGCTTTAACTGGGACCGCCCGGTCCTGGTTTATGAGCCTTCCACCCAACTCCATCAACAGTTGGGAGGAGTTGTGCCGGCAGTTCACCGCCAACTTCGGGAGTTCATACACCCGACCAGGCACTGAACTGGACCTTTTTGCAGTCGTGCAAAAAGGGGGAGAATCCCTGCGATCATTCATCCAGAGATTCTCTCAGGTACGAAACACTATCCCTTCTATCTCTAGCGCTTCTGTCATTGTGGCATTTAGACAGGGCGTACGGGATAAGAAGATGTTGGAGAAACTGGCGATCAAGGAGATCACTAGTGTCACGGAACTCTTCACCTTGGCTGACAAATGTGCCAGAGCTGCGAAGGGCCGTGAAATGCACTCCAAACCACCTCTGGAGGATCACAAAAAATCCTCCAAAGGGGAAGCCACAACCTCTGGGAGTGGCAAGAAGAATAAAAAGACCAACGGCAAGAAGAAGCTGTCGGCCGGCGCATCTAATGTTGCAGCTGCTGCAGCTCCGGGTGGCCGGGGGCCACGCCCCGAGAAGCAACCTCGACCGTCTTCTGAAGACGGTGGCAAACCCAAGGTGTGGTGCCCAATTCATAAGACGGACAGCCACAATTTGGAAGACTATCGGGAGGTCCAAAACCTTGCCGAGCGCTACAAAAAGCGCTGGGAAGAAGTTCCTTTCCAACAGAGGGAAGGAAAACAAAAATTTGACGAAGCTCCGGCTGAAGAGGAGTTAGGTTTTCAAGATCCCAAAAAGGTCCTGAAGGCCGTCTACACCTCCGTCGACGACGATTCTGACGTCTCTGACAACGAGCGTCGGAAGACCATGAACACCATATTTGGTGGATCATGGGACATCACCTCATGTCGCGTCCTCAAGACAATGCGTCGAGACATGGCAGCTGTAGCTCCCACAGCCAAGGCGGAGCCTCATCGAAAGTGGATGGACACAGCCATCACTTTTGATGCTTCGGACTGCCCTCGAAGCATGGTTGGAGCAGGCCAGTTACCTTTGATGGTATCTCCTACCATCAATAACATTCAGCTCCACCATGTTATGGTAGACGGAGGTTTGGGGCTGAACCTCATAAGCTTCGAAGCTTTTACCAAGCTTCAGCTCCGACCTTCAGACCTTCATCCCTCCCGACCTTTCTCCAGAGTAGGTCCGGGAGCCATTACCCCACTTGGTGCTATTACCCTCCCCGTTACCTTCGGTACCTGGGAGAAGTATCGCACCGAGAAGTTGGTCTTTGACGTTGCTCAGATCAACTTACCCTTCAATGCCATCTTGGGTAGGCCTGCCTTGTACAAATTCATGGCAGCTGCTCATTATGGCTACTGGTGTTAAAGATGCCAACACCAGTAGGCGTTCTCCGGATCCGCGGAGATCACACTGCTGGAGTAACTGCTCTGGAAGAACTTCATGCGCTTACTACGGCGCAAGAGGAGGACTCAAGGCCGGAACAAGCTCCAAAACCCCCGAGCATTCGTCAGCGAGGCTCGACTTCTGCACCTCGTGTGCAGCCAAGCGGCGACACCGACATTCCCGTCAAAGTCGTCCAAATCAGTTCCGATGCCGCTCAGACCACCCGTATATCGGGAGGATTGAATGACAAATAGGAACTCACGCTCATCGCTTTCCTACGGGCTAATGTCGACGTGTTTTCCTGGCAACCGTCACAAATGTCTGGGATCCCCAGGGAAGTGATTGAGCACAATCTGAAGATCTACCCTGAACCCCGGCCCGTGCACCAGAAGCCTCGGAAGCAATCCGTGGAGCGACAAAACTTCATTCGGCAAGAAGTGAAGAAATTGCTCGAAGCCGGATTCATCCGAGAAGTCTTCCATCCGAAATGGCTGGCAAACCCAGTCGTTGTGCCCAAGGCCGGTGGGAAGCTTCAGATGTGTATTGTCTACACAACACTAAATAAGGCATGTCCAAAAGATCCATTCCCACTACTTAGAATAGATCAGATAGTGGATTCCACCTCCGGGTGTGAATTACTGTGTTTCCTAGACTCATATTCTGGGTATCATCAAATCAGAATATCTAGAGAAGATGAAGAGCATACCTCTTTCATCACAGTAGATGGATTGTACTGTTATACAGCCATGCCATTTGGTCTCAAGAATGCAGCTTCAACCTTTGTACGAGCTATGTACAAAACTTTTGAAGAACTCATTAGAGACATAGTGGAAGTGTACATCGATGACATCGTAGTCAAGGTCAAGAACAAGGAGTCACTTCTTGACACCTTGCAGGCTGTCTTCGACAAGCTGCGGGTCACCCGCACGAAGCTAAACCCAGACAAGTGTGTCTTCGGGGTTAGCTCTGGAAAACTTCTTGGTTTCCTGGTAAGTCACCGGGGCATAGAAGCTAATCCGGCGAAGATCAAAGCCATTGAAGACATGCGGCAACCAGCCCGCATCAAGGATGTCCAAAAGCTGATTGGATGTCTAGCAGCCCTTAGCCGGTTCATTTCAAGACTGGCGGAACGGGCACTTCCCTTCTTCAAGTTATTGAGGAAGTCCGGACCATTCCAATGGTTCGAAGAAGCAGAAAAGGCGTTCCAGGAGCTAAAACAGTTCCTCACCACCCTACCAACTCTGGTAGCTCCGAACCCTGGTGAGCCTTTGCTGCTTTACATTTCAGCAACTGACGAAGTCGTCAGTATGGTCCTAGTTGCGGAGAGACCAGAACTATCCCATACTCAGGAATCCAGACCCCTCCGGGAGGGTCCAGAGGTTCCTGAAAGCAAGTCTAGGTCCCAGTTCCCAGACTTGAGTCCACAAGAAGTTACTTTAGAAGACCCAGACCCCTCCGGAAGGGTCCAGGTCGCTTCTGAAAAAGCTCCGGGTCCCTACAACAAAGACCCGGAGGTCCCTGAAGAAGTTCCGGATCCCTCCAGGAGGATCCGGATCAATGAAGAGGAAGCTCCGGGCCCCTCCGGGAGGGTCCGGACCATCCAGCGCCTAGTGTACTTCATCAGTGAAGTACTTTATGACGCCAAGACTCGATACCTATAGGTGCATAAGCTGCTCTATGCAGTTATTATTGCCTCCAGGAAGCTTCGCCATTACTTCCAAGCTCACAAGATTTCAGTGGTGACTTCTTACCCACTTCGAGCAATCTTGCATAATCCCAATTCAACTGGGAATATTGCAAAGTGGGCAGCGGAATTGGCCGAATTCGATCTCAAATTCATTTCAAGGCAAGCAATCAAGAGTCAAGCATTGGCAGATTTTGTGGTGGAATGGACTCCCTCTCCATCAAACCCTGGGGGTCCCAGTGAGCAGAAGCTGGAACACAAGGCTCCGATCTTCACCGAGCCTCACTGGACCCTCTACTTTGACGGCTCCATGCAAAAGCAGGGGGCCGGAGCTGGAATCCTTCTCCTCGCACCAACCGGGGAGAAGGTAAAATACATGGTACACCTTGACTTCAAGGCGACCAACAACATGGTGGAGTACGAAGCACTCATCTACGGACTAAGGGTGGCACGGTCATACGGTGTCAAGCAACCGCTGGTCAAGGGAGATTCACAGCTCATCATTAAGCAAGTGAAGGGTGAATGCTCCTGCAACAATCTCCAGCTAGCTGCTTACCTCCTTGAAGTCCAGAGGCTTCAGAAGGACTTCGAAGTCCTAGACCTCCACCATGTCCAGCGTGCCCACAACGCTGAAGCCGACGAACTCTCGACGAAAGCGTCAACCGGAGCTCCGGCTCCTGACGGAACTTTTGTCCGGAGGTTGTCAAAACCCACAGCTCAACCTGCCGAACTGAGCGAAGGGGGCGAGATCAGCATCCCGAAGCTGACGGTCCCGATGGCCCTGTTACCATGGCAACCATCAAGGGTCGTAGGTGCTGCCGGAAGCTCCGAGCAATCCAGCACGGAAGACTCAAATGATCAAGTTAGCTCCGATGCATGGATCTCGGAGATCCGGAGCTACTTGAAAGACAACATCCTTCCCGACGATGATGTATCCGCTGACCGAATAGTCAGATTGGCTAAAAGATACACGTTGGTAGAAGGGGATCTCTACCGGCGCGGTGCCAACGGCGTCCTAATGCGGTGCATCACAAGGGAAGAAGGTTGCGAGCTCCTCGCAGGAATCCACGGAGGCGAGTGTGGGAACCACGCGTCTTCCCGCACGCTGGTCGGTAAAGCCTTCCGGTATGGCTTCTACTGGCCTACAGCACTCCAGGATGCAACTGAGCTGGTGAATAAATGCAAAGCATGCCAATTTCATGCAAAGCAAATTCACACACCGGCTCAGCCTCTACAAATGATACCTCCTACATGGACCTTCGCTGTGTGGAGGATGGACATCTTGGGACCTTTCCCAAGAGCCGTCGGAGGTTACAAGTTCCTGTACGTCGCCATTGACAAGTTCACCAAGTGGCCAAAAGCAACTCCAGTTGTGATAATAAACAAGCAATCTGCTATCAACTTTTTGCAGTACATCGTATGCAGATTTGGAGTCCCAAACAAAATCATTACTGATAACGGGACCCAATTCACAAGCTCTGCATTTCAAGGATATTGCGAAGACCTTGGCATTCAAGTTTGCTACGCCTCTGTAGCTCACCCGGTAAGCAATGGCCAGGCCGAGAGAGCAAATGCTGAAATCCTGAAAGGACTCAAAATGCGCACCTATGAGCGCTTGAAAAAACATGGAGCCAACTAGATTAAAGAGCTTCTGCCCACTCTATGGGCCAACAGGACAACTCCAAACCGGTCAACTGGAGAGACACCCTTCTTCCTGGTGTACGGAGCTGAAGCAATCCTTCCTCTGGAAATCACCTTGGGGTCACTCCGGGTCCGGACCTTCAACGAAGCCACACAGGACCAGCTCCGGCATGAAGACCTAGACCTCATTGAGGAGGGAAGGTGCCAAGCAGTTGTTCGGAATGCCCGATACCGCCAAGCCCTTCGGCGCTACCATCAGCGGCATGTACACAGCCGACAGCTCGAGGAAGGCGATCTGGTGCTACGGAGAATACAATCCAGAGAAGGATTAAACAAACTCTCCCCCAGCTAGGAGGGACCCTTCCGAGTGATTAAAGTATCCCATCCCAGAAGCATTTGCTTGGCTACCGAGGATGGGACACCTCTCTCAAATCCTTGGAACATTGAGCACCTCCGTAAGTTCTACACTTAATATCACGGAGGTGAGTCTGTAGTAACTTGAGGTGTATGTTATAGAGTCATTGTACAGAGTCGGGTAGTTCCTCCGGGAGAACAGCCGGACCTTTCCCGGAAGGTCCGCAAAGTTCATACAACGCTTGTCACAGTCTCAGGACTAAAAGTGTGGCTAGCTACTCTGGGTCAAATGAGAAATGAAACACGCTTAGCCTGTTTCCGTACCCTAAGAGTGTACTTGTTTCCCCTGTACCCCGGACCTATAATGAAAGACATCTTCATGTGAAACAGACTCCACGTGCATTTACTTTGTACAGGCTCAACATTTTTTATTTTTCTCTTTCTTGTCTATAACAAGGATGTGCAATTCTTAAGAAATTTTAGTTCGACCGGTTCATATACGATTCGAGATGTATTGTCGATTCTTTTGGATTCAAATATTGTTCATGGCCCACTCGCCTGAATGCCACCAAGCCAATCTAGGGCCGGAGTGTGCTATCGACTTAGCCTGGTCAAGCACCCTAACTACGCCACTCTACCTACACCCCAGCAGGACGAAGTAAGGCGGGTCCAAGTACAATTGGATCCGAAAGAAAGAAGGCAACACATTCGGTTGTATTCAGAATTGTGTTTGACCTAAAATTTTCTTGGGAATCATAAGCCGCGACGAAGTTATAGGAAAGGTGCGAATTTTACTATTTTTCTTGGCTTTAGTGTGCAGGAAAAAAAAGAATCCACGTTGATGGAGAAAAGTCGGAGCTGACGAAGCTCCAACTCCCCCTAGTTGGATTGTAATCGATGTTAAACATTGAAAACAAGCATCACCGGAGCAACCAAGCTCCGGTAAAGCTAGGGGGGCCAGCCGTCGATGCAGAATAAAAGATGGTGAGAAGACTCCACAAACGGAGTCTGCTGCCGACAAACTACGCGTTGGCAAAGGTCACTGCCGGAGCTACTAAGCTCCGAAACCCCGGAGGGCTAACTATCGATGCTCTACGCGTTGATAGGAACTATTGTCGGAGCTACCGAGCTCCGACGATAGTCAATGCCGGAGCTTCTGAGCTCCGACAACCTCAGGGGGCCTTCACTATCGAAGACTTTGGACCTACACTTTACAAGTTCGAAGCAAACGAGTCTTCAACAAAACACAATATCCTCTTGGTACATGTTCACAATCAAATTGTGTACATCTACCAGGGGGCCAAGTGAAGACAAAAGTGTTGAAGACAAAAAATGAAATTCATTAACAAAATTTGGATTTCATTCTTCTGGAGACAAGGAATTACAAAATTGGGGAAGAAAAAGAGAGAATACAAGTGGGAGCTACAGGGATGGTCCTAGACCCTATGGAGGAACTGGGCGACCTTCTGAGCAACCTCCGACACGTTGGCTCAGGTGGCTTCACCTTCTCCTTCGACGGGACCTTCAAGCACCGGGTCCAGAGGAAATCTGGGATCCCGGCTGGTGTAGCACGTCAGCACATACTCTGCGACGTTCTTCGCCAGGGACTGCCCCTCAACCTCCAACTGGTCCGCGATGACGTCACCCACCTTGGAGAGTTTGCTACCCGCCAAGATCAACGCCTGCAACGCCAGGTCCGGCCCCGGCTCCGGATCATCCGGACGCACGGGACTGAAGCCCATCGGTGTCACCGCATCGTTGGCTCTGCTCAGGAACTCCCAAACCTGTAAGGAGTCCGCATCCCTCAAGCCCTTCAGTTCTTCCAAGGATCTTTTGGCTGCCGCTAGTTCAGAATTCTCACGAGCAAGGCGCTCAACCTCTTTGGCATTTTGCTGAATCATTTCAGCAACCTGCTTCTCGAGTTTTCTGAGCTCCTCCTCCTGGAGGTAGATCTTGTTCCGGCGGTCAACCAGGTCCTTCTCCTTGCCCCTAACTTTCTTCTCCCTGGCAGCGATTGCACACTCTTGCTGGTAGAGTTCCTGCCCTCGCACCCAGGCCTTCTCCTCCTCCTCAACGCAGCGCTCCTCCAATTTCTTGGCGCGTTCCTCGAGTCCCTTGTCAGCCAGAGCCACCTTTTCAGCGAGCTCCTCCTCCCTCTTCAAGACGTCATCCCGCAGCTCTAGGAGTTTTTGCTCTTCATCCTCGAGCCTCTTCTCCCTCTCCTCAAGTGCCTCCTGGCGCTTGATGAGAGTAGTGTTAATGGCTTCAAGCCTTTCTTGGCGATTATCAGCCGCACTATTAGCTGCCTTGGTCTACTCATAAATGGCCCGGGATTGAGCGTCGAGGGCACGAGTCAAGCTCTCCCTGTCATCCAATAATTTACCCCAGTATTCCAGGCGGACCTTCTCCTGTTTGATCCACTCCTTGTCGTCTGCCAACCTCGATTGCGCCAGCTTGGTCTCAAAGTACAGACGATTACGCCACCGCCCAAGGGTTTGGTGCTCCTCTTCAAGAGCCTTGCTGTCGTGGTAGAACGCCAGCTGAACTTGACGCAGACTGGAGCAAGCGTTGGCAATGGACAACGACAGGGGAATAGGGTTCAGACCTGCTGGGGTCTCCTCCGCTGGTTCCAGTGGATTCTCGCTTACAAAAATTGGGTCCCACTCCACAAGAGTGGTCCCCTGAGCCTCCACGGCACTAGGGCCGTCCTCCGGGATAGCCTCAGTCGCCACCGAGGAGGGTCCCGCAGAAGAAGTTCCGACCTCCGGATGTGGTTCCGAAGGCACTGCCGCCAGGTCTTCATTTGCCCCCTTAGGCAGGGGGCCATCGACTTCATCTGGGCACCCTGGCCCAGTAGTAGGCACCTCCGCTGTCATCACTTCCGGAGAAGGGGCAACTTCAGGCTCCGGCCTGGGCTCCTCCTCCGCTGGTGGCTCGGGTGTTGGCACCTCGACCACCATGGGATCGAGTGCTGATGCCTCCACAACAACCGGCCCTGAGGCCGGAGCTTCAACCTCAACCGGCTCAGGCGCCGGAAGGTCTTCAACCGCAACCGGCTCTGCAGCCGGAGCTTCAGTGTCAACCGGCTCTGAGGCCAGAGCTTCGGAGGTAGCCGGTCCAACCTCTGGGACTTCAATAACCTCCGGCTCAACTGCCGGGGCTTCGACAATTTCCGGCTCTGGGGCCGGAATCACTGCTTCCTCCGTCTCAACAACCGGAGCTTCCAACATCTCAGCATCAAGACCCAGGGCTTCAACCTTTGGGACAGGTACCGCTGGCGCATCTTCTCTCCCGTGGTCCGACGCTACCACGGGAGTCTCGGGAGATGAGTCGAGGTACATGACCATGACAGCTGGCGCCGGAGCTGCCGCAGCTTCAGCCACCACTTGGGTCGGCACCGGGACAGGAGTAGAAGCCTACGTCCTCACAGCTTCAATCGCTGTGGCTGAGGGCGAAGCCTCACTCCTCTTCTTGGGGACGCTGCAGATGATGGATGAAGAAACTTAAAAAACAATTACTGCAACAAAACAACTGTCTGAGGTAAAGATTAAAAATTACCTCGGAAGGCTTCCGCACCAGCTTGCACGGAATCTCTTTCTCGGGCGTTCTGAGCTGACCATAGCCGCCGCCGGCGTGGTAGCTCCTGAAGGCCCCCCGAAACTTGTTGCAGCCGCAAGCATTTCCTTAGCCGAGGCCCCCCTCGACCGGGAAGGAACTCCGGACCCAGAGGCCTCAACTGGCCCTGGTGCTGGAGTCGCATGCCCGAAGCTAGCACCCCGGGAAGACGCTGCTGTAGGTATAGCCGCCGCAGTTGTAGAAGACCTCCCCCTCCGGGGAGAAGGAGCTGCTGCAAAGGATGCAGGCCTGACGGACCTTCCATCGGCATGCTTCAGCTTCCTCTTCCGACTCGAAGGTTCGTCTGCCGGCTCCTTGCCCTTGCCAACGACTTCGGTCCTTGGCTTCGGGGCAGGGACGGAGCTACCTTTAGAAGCCCCAGGGATCACCACCCTGGAGGTCGATCTTCTCTCAACGACACCGAGGTCGTCAAGCACCGGCATCATCCGCCGGAGCTCCCCGCTGAACTCTACTTCCACGTTCAGAGAGAGGAAAGCTGGTGGCGGGGTCAAGTCATCACCCGCAACTTCGATGCCGTGCTGAAACTTCTTGAGGTGAAACTCCAAGGTCGCCCCCTTCATGTTGGACTTCAGTCCGGTCACGACCTGGTCATCGTCCATCACACTGTTGAGGGCCCAAGCGAGTTTTTCTCCCCTCTTCAGCGGTGCCCACCTGTTGACCAGGAAATTGCAAAATACCGCCTGAGGAGTCAATCCTCCCTCCACACACTGGCGGATCCTGGTCAGAGCAGAGTTGAAGGCATCCGACAACACCGGAGCTTCACTCCAGACTGCAGTGTCGATGTTGGGGAGGCCTTTGGGCAGCTCCAGCTTCTCGTGCTCCTCCACCCGGATGACTATCCACTCCTTCTTCCAATCATCCCACCTTCCAGAGGGAAATGATCGGAGGTACTTGAATGGGCACTTCTTGCGCTTCACGAAGTAGTAGAAGCCGAGGTACTCATTACTCCTACCGGTGGTATGGACGGTGAAGAAGGTCCGGAAAAGCTCAATGCAGGGGGGATGCCCACCCACATTTCACAGAAGTGGACAAAGACAGACACTAGAAGAATAGAGTGGGGGCCAATGTGGTACAGCTGCAGACCATAGAAGTCTAGCAGCATCAAGAAAAAGGAGGAAAAAGGTGGGATCAACCCCACCATGGCGTACGAAGAGAAGTACACCATCTCGCCGGCGTGCTCCTTATCGAACGGTAGCTCTCCCCCGGCGCGGACCAGGCGGTTGAAGAAGTCCGGGGACCACCCCATGAGGGCCCGAACCTTCTTCAGGTCACCTTCAGTCTTCAAACGGCTCTCGCGGAGACCCAACTCCATCGTAGCACAGCAAGGCAAGAGAGGAAAAACAAGCACAAGTTGGGAGTTTGAGCGCAAGATCAGATGAGAGGCGTGAAGAACCCCAGACGCTGCGCGCTTTCCTTCTTAAGTAAGCCCTCGCAACGATTGGATGGAAACCGCAGGGAAGTCGAAGATACTACTTAAAATTTTCACCCTGCCGATGACAAGAGGGCCTAGGACCACCCCGACGATCAAGTCGAGGTTCTTACCCAGGTGAACGGGTGTCATCATGGAAGGTTGGAAGCCCGAAGGCGGCGGCCTGACAAGGTGCGCAGAACCGATACGATTTTCGTATCGGGAACCGGCGACCTTCAATTGCGTGAGATCCGCACGCCAAAGATCTCATTTTCCGCACCCGGGATATGCCACGCGGCGAGGACTTAACTCCAAAACTATCGCCAACGGCACATCTGAAGACCTTTGAGGACTCGGCTCAAAAGTCGAAGGATGGACCCACCTCCGGCGGAATGACTTCACCCAAGGGGTCTTCCCCAAAGGTGGGCCCAGGGGGCCACTGTCGGTACCCTGGGTACCGTATACCCCTTGAGATTGCAAAGATCTCAAGGGAATGCCATCTACTTGATTTGAAGACCTTTGGAGGCCCACATGTCAGACATAAACGGACCCGCTTCCCCAACATGGTTAGTCCCAGGGTCGCCACGTGTACCATCGAACCGGAGCTACCGCCCACCAGGGGGAAGCTCCGGGCTATGTACCAAAACGGAACCCCCGGACCTAACCCCAGACCGAGGGAAGCTCCAAAACTGACACGTGTCTGGTGGCACCGGACCTATCTGTTCCCCACAGTATGTTCCGGAGCTACCATGTGTCCAACCGTCGGATCTTCAGCCTTAAACCTCCGTTAGACTCCACAACGGCT
Organism: Tuctoria greenei; assembly: GCA_036927565.1. NCBI lineage: Eukaryota > Viridiplantae > Streptophyta > Magnoliopsida > Poales > Poaceae > Tuctoria > Tuctoria greenei. The sequence continues at coordinate 169,563,776 of JAYESD010000003.1, forward strand.
CCGGATCTTCAAAGGAGAATCAAGGACTTCAAGACCCGATTAAGTGTCATTAATACTATATTAATGACACATGATCGGACGACCTTAATTACCAGTAACGGTGTTGTCAAAGCCCGTAACTCGGTCATTAAGGATAATTAAGCGCATCAATTGTGTATTAATATTAGTAACCGCCGGGGCCACATGTCGGGCCAGGCCAACTTGTAACGGCCTGTCCTTGTACTATAAAAGGACAGGCCGACGATACATAGGACACACGCTCACTCTACACTCTCTAGACTGATCTGACCTGCTCTGATCTGATCTTTGAGTCCATACATCCAATACAACACCAACACATCCCGTGGAGTAGGGTATTACGCTCAGGCGGCCCGAACCACATAAACCTTCGTGTCTCCTGTTCATTTTAAATTTCACCTTCTTGAATCTCCGCGCGCCCACACCAAACTTCAAACTCTGCAAACACTTTAGTAGTGTCGGGAGATCTGCCGGATCAAAACCACCGACAGGCATGTTCACAGCCGACAGCTCGAGGCAGGCGATCTGGTGCTATGAAGAATACAATCCAGAGAAGGGTTAAACAAACTTTTCCCCAGTTGGGAAGGACCCTTCCGAGCGATCAAAGTATCCCGTCCTGGATGCGTTCGCTTGGCAACCGAGGATGGGACACCTCTCCCTAATCCTTGGAACATTGAGCACCTCCGTAAGTTCTACGCTTAATATCACAGAGGTGAGTCTGTGATCACATGTGATGTATGTTATAGAGTCATTGTACAGAGTCGGGTAGCTCCTCCGGGTGGACAGCCGGATCTACCCTGTAAGGTCCGCAATGTCCAAGCAACACTTGTCACAGTCTCAGAACTAAAAGTGAAGCTAGCTACCTTCGGTCAAACGAGAAACAAAACACACTTAGTATGGTTTTGTACCCTAAGAGTGTACTTGTTTCCCCTGTACCCCGGACCTATAATGAAAGACATCATTGTGTGAAAATAGACTCCACGTGCATTTATTTTCTACAGGCTCAACATTTTTTATTTTTCTCTTTCTTGTCTATGACAAAGTTGTGCAGTTCTTAAGAAACTTTAGCTCGACCAGTTAATGTACAATTCGAGTTGCATTGTCTATTCTTCCGGGTCCAAACATTGTTGACGGCTACTCGTCTGAATGCCGCCAAGCCAATCTAGGGCCGGAGTGTGCTATCGACTTAGCCTGGTCATGCACCCTAAGTACGCCACTCTACCTACACCCCGACAGGCTGAAGTAAGGGGAGTCCAGAAACGATCGGACCTGAAGGAAACAAGACGACACTCTTGATTGTATTTAGAATTGTGTTCGACCTAAAACTTTCTCGAGAACGGTAAGACACAATGAAGTTATAGATAGGAAACGGATTTTACTGTTTTTCTTGACTTCAGTGTGCAGGAAAAATAAATATTTCATGATGATGGTGAATGAAGCTGGAGCTGCCAAAGCTCCGACATCCTCTAGGCAGCTTGTGGTCGATGTTCAAACATTGATATCGAGCGTCGCCAGAGCTACTCAACTCCGGTAAAGCTAGGGGGCAAGCCGTTAATGTGAATAAAAGATGGTGGAAAGACTCTATAATGGAGTCTGTTGTCGACACACCATGTGTTGACAGAGGTCACTGCCGGAGCCATCAAGCTCCGACACCCCAGAGGACTAACCGTCGATGCTTTACGCGTTGATGGAGACTACTGCCGGAGCTACTAAGCTCCGATGATGGTCAATGCCGAAGCCACTAAGCTCCGACAACCTTAGGGGGCCTTCACTATCGAATACTTCGGACCTACATTCTATAAAGTTCGAAGCGCGCAAGTCTTCAACAACTGTTACATCCTCTTGGTACATGTTCACAATCAAATTGTGTACATCTACCAGGGGGCCAAGTGCGACAAAGGTGTTGAAGACAAAAAATGAAATTCACAAAAAACTTGGATTTCATTCATTAGGAGACAAGAGATTACAAAATTGGAGAAAAAGAAGAGAGAATATAAGTGGGAGCTACAAAGAGATGGTCCTAGACCCTATGGAAGAACGAGGCGACCTTCCGGGCAGCCTCCGATACGCTGGCTTGGGCAGCTTCTCCCTCTCCTTCGACGGGGCCTTCAAGCACCGGGTCCAAGGGGAATTGAGGGTCCCGGCTTGTGTATCACGTCAGCACGAATTCTGCGACGTCCTTCGCCAGGGATTGTCCCTCGGTCTCCAGCTGGTCTGCGATGAAATCGCCCATCTTGGTGAGCTTGTTGCCTGCCGAACTCAACACTTGCAACGCCAGGTTCAGCTCCGGCTCCGGATCATCCGGACGCACGGGACTGAAACCATTAGCATCATCACGTCGTTGGCTTTGCCCAGGAAGTCCCAAACTTGTTGGGACTCCATGGTCCTCGAGCCTCACATCTCCTCCAAGGATCTTCTGGTCGCCGCAAGCTCCAAATTCTCACGGGCAAGGCGCTCAACCTCTTTGGCATTCTGCTGAATCTTTTTAGCAACTTGCCTTTCGAGTTTTCCGAGCTCTTCCTACCGGAGGTAGATCTTGTTCCGGCGGTCGACCAGGTCCTTCTCCCTGCCCCGCACTTTCTCCTCCCTGGCAGCAACGACATCCTCCGTCCTGTGGAGTTCCTGCCCTCGCTCCCAGGCCTTTTTCTCCTCTCTCTCGCAGCGCTCCTCCAATTTCTTGATGCGCTTCTCGAGACTCTTGTCACCCAGAGTTAGCCTCTGAGTGCGCTATTCCTCCCTCTTCACGACGTCGTCCCACAACTCCAGGAGTTTTTGCTCTTCATCCTCGAGCTTTCTCTCCCGCACCTCAAGAGCCTCCCAGCGCTTGACGAGACTATCGTGGATGGCGTTGAGCCTCTCCTGGCGTTCATCCGCTGCACTATTAGTAGTTTTGGCCTGCTCGTAGATGGCCCGAGACTAGTTGTCAAGGGATCGTGTCATGCTTTCCCTCTCATCCAGCAGCTTACCCCAATATTCCAGGCAGACCTTCTCCCTTTGCACCCACTCCTTGTCGTCAGCCATCTTCGACTGCGCCAGTTTGGTCTCGAAATGGAGCCGGTTGCGCCACCTCCTAAGAGTTTGGCGCTCCTCCTCGAGGGCCTTGCTTTCGTGGTAGAAAGCCAACTGGACCTGACGAAGACTGGAGCAGGCGTTGTCAATAGACAACGACAGGGGGATCGGGTCGGGACCTGTCGGGGTCATCTCCGCTGGTTCCAGCGGGTTCTCTGTGACAAAAATCGGGTCCTACTCTACAAGAGCGGTCCCCTGAGCTTTCATGGCACTAGGGCCGTCCTCCGGGATAGCCTCGACTGCCGCCAAGAAAGGTCCTGCAGTAGAAGTTTCGACCTCCGGAACTGGCTCCGAAGGTCCCGCCGCCAGATCATCAACAACTGACCCCTCAGGCGGCGGGCTGGCAACTTCATCTTGGCACCCTGGCTCAGGTGCGGGCACCTCCGGGACCACTGCTTCCAGGGCGGGCGTAGAATATTCCGTCAGAGCTGAAGCCACGTTTGGATCCGACGTTGGCGCTTCCTCCACCGCTGGTTCCGGTGTTGACACATCGACCATCATGGGCTCGAGTGCCGGCGCCTCTACTGCAACTGGCTCAGGCGCCAGTACTTCTTCCACGACCGGCTCTACCGCCGGAACTTCTGCACCAACCGGCTCTACCGCTAGAACTACCTCGAGAGTCGGCTCAAGCGCCAGAACTTCATCAACACCCGGCTCTATCGCCGGGACTTCATCAACCACCGGCTCGACTGTCGGGGCTTCAACAACATCCGGCTCTAGGGCCGGAATTGCAGCTACCTCCGGCTCTAAGGCCGGAGCGTCCATCATTTCAGCATCCAAGCCCGGAGCTTCAACCTCTGGGGCTGGTGCCGCTGGTACATCTTCATTCCCGTGGTTCAGCGTTACCACGGGAGCTTCTGGGGATGAGTCGAGGTACAAGACCACGACAGCCGGCACCGGAGCTGTCGCAGCCTTAGCCACCTCTTGGGGCGGTGCTGGAATTGGAGCGAGAGCTTCTGCCTGCACAACCTCTGCTGCTGCTGTAGGAACCGGAGCTTCAGCGCCTTTCTTGGGCACTCTGTAAATGAAGGACGAAGACACTCAAAACACAGTTACAACAAAAAACAATCAACTGAGGTAAAAAAAATCAGAATTACCTTTGAAGGCTTCTGCACCAGTTAGCACGGAACCTCTTTTCCGGACGCTCGGAGCCGGACCCTGTCGCCACTGGCGTGGTGGCTCCAGAAGGTTCCCCGGAGCCCGCTGCTGCTGTCGGCGTAACTCGGGCTGAGGCCCCCCTCGACCGGGAAGGACCTACGGACCCAGAGCCTTCAGTTGGCACTGGTACTGGAGCCGCATGGCCGGAGCTAGCGCCTCAGGGAGATGCTGATGCTGGAGTAGTTGCCGCCGATGAAGACCTTCCCCTCCGGGGAGAAGGAGTCGCTGCGGAAGTAGTAGGCCTGACGGACCTCCCGTCGGCATGCTTCAGCTTCCTCTTGCGGCTCGAGGGCTCGACCAACTCTTTGCCCTTGCCCACGACTTCAACTCTCTGTTCCGGGACGGAAGGGGGACCACCCTCGGAAGCTCCGGTGATCGCCAATCCGGTGATCGAACGCTTCTCAACGACACCAAGGTCTTCAAGCATCGGCATTGTCCGCCGGAGCTCTCAGCTGAACTCCGCCTCCATGTTCAAAGGGAGAAAAGCCGCTGGCGGAGTCAAGTCGTCACCTTCGACGTCGATGTCGTGCTGAAACTTCTTGAGGTGAAACTCCAAAGTTGCACCCTCCATGTTGGACTTCAGACCGGTCTCAATCCGGCCGTCGTCCAGCACACTGTTGAGAGCCTAAGCAAGCTTCTCCCTCTTCTTCAGCGGAGCCCACCTGTTGGTCAGAAAGTTGCAAAATACCGCTTGAGGAGTCACCCCTCCTTCCACGCACTGGCGGATCCTGGTCAGAGCAGGGTTGAAGGCGTCCGATAACGCCGGAGCTTCACTCCAAACTGCAGTGTCGACGTTGGGGAGGCCTTCAGGCAACTCCATCTTCTCATGCTCCTCCACCCTGATGACGATCCAATCCTTCTTCCAGTCGTCCCACTTCCCAGAAGGGAACGACCGCAAGTACTTGTACGGGCACTTCTTGCGCTTCACAAAATAATAGAAGCCAAGGTACTCGTCACTCTTGTCGGTGGTCTGGACAGTGAAGAAGGTGCGGAAGAGCTCAACGCAGGGGGGAATGCCCGCCCACATCTCGCAGAAGTGGACAAAGATCGACCCTAGAAGAATGGAGTGGGGGCCAAGGTGGTACAGCTGCAGACCATAGAAGTCTAGCAACATCAAGAAGAAAGAGGAGAAAGATGGGATGAGTCCCACCATGGCGTACGCGGAGAAGTACACCATGTCGCCGGCGTGCTCTTTCACGAAAGGAAGCTTGCCGGCGCGGACCAAGTGGTTGAAGAAGTCAGGGGACCACCCCATGAGGGCCCGGACCTTCTTCAAATCACCTTCAGTCTTCAATCGGCTCTGGCGAAGACCCAACTCCATCGCGGCACAGCGAGGCGAGAGAGGAAAAGCAAGCGAAAGTTTGGAGGATTTGAGCGCAAAGTTCGAATGAAAGGCGTAAAGAACCCCAAACGGTGCGTGCTTTCCTTCTTAAGTAAGCTCCCTCAATGCTTGGATGGAAACCGCAGAGGAGGCGACGATACCATTCAAAAACTTCACCCTGCCAATGACAAGGAGGCCCGAGGCCACCCCGACGATCGAGTCGAGGTCCTTACCCCAGGCGGACGGTTGTCATCATGAAAGGCGGGAAACCCGAAGGCGGCGGCCTGACATGGCGCGCGAAACCGATACGATTTTTGTATCGGGAACCGACGACCTTCAATTGCGTGAGATCCGCACGCTAAGATCTCACCTGCCGCATCCAGGATATGCCATGCGGCGTTAGTTTAACTACGAACTACCGTCAATGTCACATCCGAAGACCTTTGAAGACACGAGTCCAAAACCGAAGAATGGACCCACCTCCGGCAGAATGACTCCATCCAAAAGGTCTCTCCCAGAGGTGGGCCCAGGGGGCCACTGTCGGTACCCTGCGTACCGGATACCCCTTGGGACTGCAAAGATCACAAGGAAACTCCATCTAACAGATTTGAAGACCTCCGAAGGCCCCACATGATAGCCGTAACCAGACTTGCTTCCCCGACATGGTTAGCTCCAGGGCCGCCACGTGTATCATAAGACCGGAGCTATTGCCCACACATGGGAAAGCTCCGGTCTAGATACTAGTATGGCACCCCCGAACCTAACCCTAGACAGAAGGAAGCTCCGGTACCGACACGTGTCCAACAGCACCGGACCTACCCGTCCATGACGGTAAGCTCCAGAGCTGCCACGTGTCCGAACCGCCGTACCTTCAACTTCAACAATCAGGCTGGTGGACCCCCAACAGCTCGGACCTTCAAGAAGCAATCAAGGACTTCAAGACCTGATTAGGTGTCATTAATACCATATTAATGACACACGATCGGAAGGCCCTTAATACCAGTAACGGTGCTGTCAAGGCCCGTTACCACTCTATTAAGGGTAATTAATCTTATTAATTGTGTATCAAATATTAGTAACTGCCAGAGCCACTTGTCGGGCCAGGCTAACTGTGTAACGACCGGTCCTTGTACTATAAAAGGACTAGTCGACGGTACACAAAAGGATGGCTCTGGATCTCTCTGATCTCTCTGGATTCTCTCTGAGCTCTAGAGACACTTACGCTCTCATACATACGCACTCACTTAATACAATATCAATACACTCCGTGGAGTAGGGTATTACGCTCAGGCGGCCCGAATCACGTAAACCTCTGTGTCAATTTACCACCACCTCTTGAATCTCTGCGCGCCTATTACCGAACTACAAACTCCACGGACTACCAACAGTAGTGCCGGGAGATCTGTCGGATTCAACCACCGATACCTTTTATGTAGGGGTTGCTCCTCTTCCACTTCCCATATGGGACTAATCATTTAACACCACTCCCTCTTGCCCTAATGAGCCTTTGAGATTTATTGAGAATTAATTTTGAATATTAGATGGGCCTAACCCATTTATTCCAACATTGATCTGTTTCTTGAGTGGGATTTCGCCGCGCCTGCACATTGCTGTTGTGTCATTCTCCAGCTTGTAGGGCCTGATATAATTGCTTGGTAGCGTTAACGACGAAAAGGGCGTTATTGCAGTCCTAAACGATCCTTGCTGATGGCAAAATTGTTAGTTTATACGCTTTAGATTTAGCACTATTTGCCATTTGTAATTAGACATATATGTGAATTTTGTTTTTTCAAGGAATACGCATGTACCAATGCTTTTCATACCCGTGTTTGGCATCGGGCCTTTGAAAGCTCTGAATGCTATGAGAACTGAATTGATTTCTGCAAAATTTCTTTCAATTCCTGCATTTCAAAGGAGGGAGAGCGGTGGCTAAAGGTGTTCTCCTGTTTTGCGGAGCGACCTCTCCAGGGGGCTGGTTCTCCAGAGGGTCATCCATCTGATGTTTAATCAAATGACCATTTACCTTTCGTTCTGATCTCCAGAGGGTCGTATAACGAAGGACCAATCTATTGAAGTGGATCGTGAAGGTGTTGGATTCGCAACCAACTAATTCCAGTGCCCTTCCACTCACAAGAGCCACTAGTAGTAGTAGCATGGTACCAGAACCGGGCCCCATACGCCGACCTCGACAGCAGTCGGCGATTAAAAGCCAGCTCATGCTCATCACGGGCTCTCACCGATCACCCATCCCGCTAGACTCCACCGACGCCACCATGAAGGACGCTGCCGCCAACTCAGTGACCTCGGTGCCCGCCACCAAGATCGCCATGCCGGCCTCCGCAGCGGGCGCGGAGACGTCGCTGTTCGGGAAGGGCGGCCGGTACAAGGTGTGGGCCTTCGCGGCCATCGCGCTGCTCGCGCTCTGGTCCATGTTCGCCGCCTCCGTCACCCTCCGCTGGTCAGCCTTCGGCGATCTCTCCGTTGCTGGGGACCTGGACGTCCCCCTCGGAGACGACCTCGACTCCCTCGTACGCGCCCTTTTCTTTTCTTTTCTTTTCTTTTCTTTTTTTGCTAAGATTTCTGCTTACTTATAAGTCATTTTGTGTTTGGTCTGTTCTAAATGCGTACCAACAGTTAGGCGTAATTTGGTTGCTTAACTAATTGCGTGTTAGGATGTGCTAGTCCTCAAATTACGGGAAGTAATTGGTAGGATATGGAGTAAACAACTGTAATTGGTAAGATATGGAGTTACAGTGCTTCCAAGTTCAGTTTTTTGTTTCTTTTTCAGTTGAGTCCAGGTTTGGCAAAGGCATTGTACAATTGTTTGACTATGTCCATAACATTTTTACTAATTGTTAAATAGGTGTTTCATTACTGCTACCAGTAGCAAAATGCACAAGATGCATAATTCGATGCTGTATTTTCTGTGTGGATAAACATCTGAACCTTTTCACATACATATAATTTGATCAGGAGATGGAAGAGAGGGAGAAATTAGTAGGCCGAATGTGGGACATGTACACACGGACCAGTGATGAGCTACGGCTTCCTCGGTTCTGGCAGGAGGCGTTTGAGGCTGCATACGAGGAACTTGCTGGTGACGATATGCAGGTCCGTGATGCAGCCATCACAGAGATTGCCCGAATGTCAGCCCACAAACTCGAGCTTGAGCAGCCAGTGAATGAGGATGAGGTACGTCCCCAAAATTCTAGCGCATCTTAATTGCCACCAAATACCTTATGTTTAGTTAGGGTACTGCGAGATGAGGACACATATTTTATTCACAGTTGATTTTTGCTACAAAAATAACATTCAGATATACAGTAGGTTTCAGCTCAAGGACAGAGCTCAAGAGGATATCTCATACTGATGTAAAATAACCTGCAGCACATTGAGAAGGCATGAGTGCATCAACAACCTTACTCTCACTGTGGTAAATTTATGAAAACAGAGGAATTGAAATATGTTTGCAAAATAGATTCATACTGATGCAACTAGATTCATGCCACAAAATTGTAGTATATATGAAATTTACTTGCACATTAGCCTACATCAAGGAACAAAAACGAATTTAAAAACAAAAGCAAGTAGCATGTGAGGAACTGCAGCCCTGCAACAATGAACATCTTGAACGGGACAGACCTCACGAATTCTGAGTAGGTGCAGATGATTTTGGACTTAACGGCGTACTTCTTCTGGAGGCAAACTTTTAGGAAGCCCGCAGCAGGAGATTCGGGCCAGCAGCAGCCGAAGCCGATTTGGAGACAGCAGTGAGAGTGGCCGACGTGAGGGCGACAATAGGAGCAGGAGATTTACCACCGGCGGCAGCTACGTGGATTTGGGAACGGCGCCATGCCACCAGCGGGTAGAGAAGGAAGTTTTCACGGTAGAAAAGAGTTGGCGGCAACCAGTCACGAGTTTCCGGCGTACAACTGCCTCAACCTATTTTGTGCGCTCTGTTGGAGACCACCGATGCTGGGCCTCCACTCCTGGCCCACCTCGTGACCTATATACATAACTGGCTACTGCATTTTGCCAATTTCGGTTGGAGTTAGCCTAAGCAATGACTAATGTAACTGCCGACATCTAAAAGACAAAAATCGACAATAAAAAAACAATACCTTGCAGTACTATGTTGTTGTTTGTGTATTTACGATCAAACTGTTGTGTACTACAATGATTTTCTAATTCGGTCACCTCGTGTAGGTAGAGAAAAATGCAGCGGGCAATAGAAGTGGCATGTCAAAAGTGATGTAGTTTCTTAAATATCATCACCTCGAGAGCCTCAAGATCTGTTGCTGTTCTTGACCATCAGTGGCTGAATCTTGGTTGTTTTGATGTGGTTGATTGGTCATTCACTAGTGTGTGCGCTAGCTAGTTAGGACAAAACATGATGTGCGTTTCTGGCACCACGTAATATTGTGACTCTTTCCCCGTTAATGTATGTCAAGTTCATAAATGGACTTTTTTAAATGATACCTTATATGTTCTTTACTTTTAATAACAAAATCTTTCGGTTGTGTCATATAAACGTTCTTATAAATATTTCTATTAAGAAATGTTTTAAGAAACGTTGTTTTTACATTCATCTAATGTCTGAATCATAATATGCTATGAATGTCATAATGATTTCTTATTGTAGTATATGTTTTCTCTTTGAGTGAAACCTTTTGTCACAAGTTTGATCTTAAACTTGTCAATATTCTCTTTGGAATCACGTTTAATTTTGTACACCCATTTATAACTTACTGTTTTGGTCTCATTAAAAATCTCAACTAAATCTTAGACTTTATTAGCATCTATAGGCCTCATTTAATCGTTCATAGGTTTACATTATTTAGATGATTGAAAACTTTTCATAGCTTCTTCAAATATGGTGGGATCACTCTCCATTTGAATTGTGTCACTCATATAGATCTTATAATCATCTGAAATGGTCATTCATCTTTCTCCTTGAGATCTTTTTAATTGCACATTATCTTTATTTTGAAACTGTTTTTGCTCTTCATTATCAACAATTTCAAAATCATGAACCTCTCTTACTAATTTTGTTATCAATGGAAAACTAACAAGTGTTGAATTTTTAACAACAGGTAACAACAACGGATAATGAAAAATATGGCCTTTGAACCACAGAAGTGGGTACATAAATTCGTTTCGTCTCAATTCAATTTCTCGTCTTACCGTACTCCTCCTGACTATGACATCCTTTAAAAGAATGACATGTCTCATTTTTACAAACTTAGTATGTCGTTTATAATGGTAGAAATGATCATCACTTAATCTTTTTTGTGTAGTCAATAAAATGACAACTTATTTTCTTAGCATCCACCTTACTAATGTTTGTGTTAAATATTTTTGCTTCAACGGAATAGCCTTATATATGCATATAACTTAATAAGAGTTTATGTCATGTTCACATCTCATATGGTGTTTTAGGCACTGACTTAGTAGAAAATTGATTTAGCATGTGAATGACAGTTTTTAATGTCTATTCATAAGCTAATCGGAAAATCTGATTAACTTAACATGAAGTTAACCATATCCATTGACGTATGGTTGCACCGTTCTACTACTCCATTTTGCTAAAGCTCGCACGGTGTAGAATATTGGGTGACTATGTTATTTTCCTGTAGGAACCGTACAAATAGTTTAGGAACTTGATCATATGGAGTATGCCAACCATAATACTCACCAACATTATCAGATGTTACCATTTTTATCTTAATGTTGTGTTGATTTTCAATTTCAGCATTAAATATCTTAAATTTATCTAACGTTTCAGAGCGTTCTTGAATTCGATAAATATAGTCATAGCAAGAATAGTCACCCCTAAAGGTTATGAACAAATCAAAACTATCAACAGATACTACGAAGAATCAACCACAAATGTTCGTGTAAATTAGTTCTAAAATTCTCATACTGCAATTTGACATCTTTCTCAATTTTCTTAAAAAATTTATCTTTAATGTATTCTTTTGAATGTGAAAAATTCAAATGAGAAAGAATCGATAGTGAAATCAATTGTTTAATTTCTCACTCGAAGTATGGCCTAAGCGACAATGCTATGATTTCGAAAATATTTCGGAATCAATTTTTTTGCGCTTACTCTTATAATAGGAAATATGATAATTGCTTATAATATTAATATCATCATGCATAAACAATAAGTATAACATGCCTGTAATACACTTACCTTTGCCAAATTGGTATAAATAATCATCATTGTCTAAGCATGAAACTGAAATAAATTTCTACTTAAAGAGGATCATATAATATATCACTAAGAGTAACTACAAAGCTATTTATTTATTTATACTAATGGATAATCTACAATAGTTTTAACTTCTTCTTCATGATCATCAACAACTTTCATGGTCCTATTGCCTCTTTTTTAAAATTCTCTTTATATTTAACAACTGCAACGAATTACAAACGTGCACAATGGTACTTGAGTCAATCCATCAAGTAGATGTTGTATAATCTAAATACGGAGATTCATCAACAAAGGTTACAAAATTATTCCTATTTTTGCAACATCATTTAAAGAAGCCTACGCATACGCAATCCTTCTGATAGTAGTCTTTGTCTGAACAGATGCGGCGCTGATCTTTCTCCACTTTCTCATCTTTTTATAAAGGTGTTGTTGTGGAGCTTTATTCTTACCTTTATAAAGATTGCTTAAAAGAATAATTCTTCTGAGTCTTACTTTTTCCCTTGACATAATTAATAGCATCATTATCACGACGGGACTTTATTCTATCTTCCTCCTAAACAGATATAGCAATGAGTTTTTCTATGTTTCAGTGTTCACGTTGAGAGTTGTAATTCATGACAAAAGTATCAAATTCTTTGGAAGTGAGACTAAAATGAGATGCACAACGAAGTCATCTTTAATTTCCAAATCTATACGATTAAGTTTGCTGCCATATTTATCATTGCTCTCGCACACCACCACCATAATACTTTTCAGTAACAAACTTCTTGATAAAAGTGTTTGTAGTAGCCTTAGCAGAACTAGTAAACTAATTATCAATTTTCTCAGGGTACTTAGCGGTAGTGTCACATTCAAGAATTGCTCTCTGAATGACTTCAATTATAGTACCCTTAATTATCATCAACCATTTAATGTCTGGTTTGCTGCACTTATAACGAGCTATGTCATAAGTCAATACTCATTACTACAGTCAACAAATGACTTCTGAGTTTCACCAACATCTTGCACTGGAGACACAAGCTCAACAACATATAGAGTAGTGAGAGCCATATCAATCTCGGAGATCGTTAAAGCAATCTCCAACTTCTATTTTCATCTCCCGTAATTATTTTTATAATGTGGATCAATGGAAGCAATGAAATTTAGTGTTGAATTTGCATTGAAGGAACCTTCATAATCAAAACAACAAAATATAAGTGAATGAATAGATAATAATCTTATGAAAATTTTGAGTTTTATCTTTCACTTGGGTTACTTGACTAAAACTCAACATTTAAGAACATTATGAAAACATAGTAATTTATTTCTCGTTTAGGTTACTGTAACACCCAAAATTTTTGGAAAGGAAAAATTTGTAAAATAAATTTTCAAGAGATGCAAAAACAAATTTTCTTTGGAAATAAAATTCATATAAGACAATTGCATCATGTTTATATGATTGTGTGAAATTTTTGAAATTTAAATTCGCTAAAAAATTCAGTTTATAGAATTCAAATCATAAAAGAAAAGAAAAACAAAACAGAAAAGAAGAGGAAAAAAAGGAAAAAGGAAAAAAACTTACCTTGGTCCGCAATTCCTTCCCGGCCCATCTCTCTACGCCGGCCCGCTCCACCTGCGCCGCGCCTCCCCTTCTTTCTCTCTCTGCCACCCCGGCCCCGCGCGTCAGTCGCTCTCCCCCGCGCCCCTCTCTTCTCTCCCCCTCACTGCCAGCCGGCCCCGCCTGTCAGGACCTTCGTCCCCGCCGCATCGCGCGCGCGGTAATGCACGCGCGCGATTACACCGCGCCGCCTACTCATTCCCCCCTTCAATGTCGGTCGTTACCCCCCGAATCAATCACCCCGTCTTGCCCATGATGACCGCCACCCGTTACTCGTCCGATCCCCTATAAAGACTCGGCCAATCCCTCCCCAATCCTCTCACCCGGCGTCGAAACCCTAGCGCCGCCAAGCTCGGTAATGCCGGCCGTGTTCCCGTCATTCCACCCGATTGCTTGCCTCGAAAACTTGCCTCACACCTTCACATTGTTCTCAGGATCACGCCAGACATCTTCGTCGGGGGAAACAGATTTGCGGCGCCGACTTCATCGAGCGCCGAGGAGCTCCGCCGCCGATCGCCGTCGCCGACCACCTTCTGACCCTCCTCCAGCCGTGTGACGACCCTCAGTGAGTTCCCCTAGTCAACCTCTACCTTTTGTGCAAGTTGGTCGTGTCCCTTAGTGTGTGTAGCTAGTTTTCGGCTGCCGCCGGCGAGCTCGCCGCCGCGCACCGCCGTCCAACCCTGGTCGGGGCGACGTGGCTCATTGCCCGTCGTCCATTTGGTTTCTACGGCCGAGATTAGATCGGTTCGTACCCCTTCGGCCTTTAAAATCTGGGCCGTCCATTTTAAATCCCACGACACATGTTTAAATCTTCTTAGCTATTGGTAGATTAACAAAGAAGCCCCTAGACTTTTAAAACTAATTACAGATTGGTTCCAAACTTTACAGTATTAACTCTGAGCTTTCTGGAAATTAGGCAAATGCTGGATAATTAAATAAAAAGTGTTTGAAAGCCCTGAAATTTTATAAAATAGCAAATAAATTATGGAAAATTTTGGAACAACCCCTGGACTTAATAAAAATTGTTTTAGACCCTGGAACAGTTCTATTTTTACAGAAAATCCCCTGGTAGTTCTACAAATTAAATAAAAAGTCCTTAATTTATATAAAATAATTATAAAAACAGATTTAAATATGTTTAATTTATTTTCATTTCTGTATTACTTCTATTAATTCATTTAAATTTCTGAATTAATCATAAAACACTTTTTAAGTATATTTAATTCATAAAAATTGATTTGCACATAGAAATAATTATTAAAAATAGTGTAAAAATTGTAAAATGTACATTTTATGTTATAAATCTATTTTAAGCATATTTTGAAGGAGAAAAATTTCTAGAAAATAATAATAGGTTTCTAATAAATATAAAAATGGTATAAAAATTGTTAAAAATATGTTTTACTCAATATATTTTATTTAACTCTGAATTCTCAATAATTGGTATTATGCCTATAATTTAAATTAACCATAAATGACTTTTGTGTAGGAATTTATGTTTAGTTGATTTTTTGCATTCTATGTGTTCTTATTGTATGTTATTATTTTATGCATCGTCGTAATTTAAAGTCGGGGCCAGAACCGACATTTAGTCTTCAAGAGCAACAATTTCCCGACGACCACCAGGCTCAATTTGGAGGCAAGTTCCTTGACCATCTTGCGCCCTTTTTGTTAAGTTTTAGTTAGATGCATGCTAATTTAAAATATGTATCCTATGCTATGTTTCCCTAGTTTTTCCCAAAAATTCCTTGTCACTTGGTTTGGGTGTTTTACTATTAATTAGTTTACACTTAGCCATGCTTAATTGAAATATGATCTATTTATCTACAAGTTACATCTGATGTTTTATGATTCATGAATTGATGGTAATAATGTAATTTAGTAGATAGGAATCTGATAGGGGGTTTTGTATGGATTGGTGCATGCATGCACAAGACCTTGGTTTGGGGCTTGACACCTATCGGATTCTAAGGACTGGTTTATGGAAGAAGTTGCTAAGCCTTTTAGTATCATCACAGAATTGTATATGGGACAACTTGGTTTAGTAATTTGGTCTCTCCCGATGTAGCATAGGTAATTGAACGGGCGGGGAATTGGTTCAGAATTTTGCCTTGGGATCTGCATGGCTCAAGAGGGGGCTTCTCCTGGCGGAGGGAAAATAGACTCCAGGTGCCGGAGCGGTGAAACCTTAGAGTACCCATTGCAAGTCGGGAGAACCATTAGAAACACCTCATAATGATCTTGTGGCCACACACCTACGGAAGTGTGTAATGTGGTTAGCTACCACGGGCATCAGGGAGGTTTGCCTTGGTCCACCTGGCAACAGAGGATGAAATCATGAAATGTGGATAAATGATACACACTCTGCAAAGTCTTGTCAAACTGTCTAGACAGCCGTGCTCATGGACGAGCGGCTTGGAACGAAATTCATAATTAGCATATGGTTACACAATGGATGGTTTGGGTTTGGTATTACCTGGTTATTTTGGATGTTGGTTGGGAACTTCACCTAGATGTAGGTGCTTAACAACAATTAGATTAAGTTATAATTGCTTTAGTGCTTTAACTATTATTTGCCATCCTTGTTATGAGCCTCATGTCATAACTTCCCAATTTGCGAGTACCGTTGGTACTCAAACTTGTTAGTTGCATATCCCCCCCACCCCCAGCCTACGAAGACGAAGAGGTGGAGAACCAGGACTTCTACAGAGATCCCGATGAGATGTTCTAGGCTGGCGCTCCCCCGTGCAATGCCTGTGCTTGGAGCCCCTTTTTATTTGATTTCCGCTGCTTATGTACTTTTCTTTTAGACCAGGAAGGTCATTTATTTAATAAGGTGATGTACTCAAACATGGCATTATTTATGGTATTTCACTTTCGTCTACACATGTATGAGTTGAACTGATCCTGGCATACATGTGGAAAGCATCTGGTTGTCTTCTTATTACCAGGTGTGACAAAGTGGTATCAGAGCTGTGTTCCCGTAAGACGCAAGCCTAGGTAGAAAAGGACGATTTAAGGACTGTACTATTTTCAAATATTATTAATTGTGAAAATTTCTTTGTATTCTTTACCTCGTACTTGTTTCACTTACTCCTTAATTTGTTTTATTACTGACACTCTCCTGTTTCAAAATTTTAGATGGCCAACGTCAGGAGAACCGCCCGCATGTCCACCGGAGGATACATACCAAACCGTAGGATTGCTGCCCGCCGCACCCCACTCAACGACCCCCGACGTGCAGTGGTGATTCACACTGATGGAAGAGCTGCAGGATGACTTCGACTTTGACTTCAATCTATACTATGTGATGCCAGCTACAGACACGAGAGACTGTCACTCACCTACCACTCAATCGGGATGCAACTCCCCTACAGGCTAGAGTGGTCATGCAAGTTGTTCGTCTACTATGGAGATGAGCTACTCAAGGTGCACCGAGGAGCTATCATCGTCATGCTGAACAAGATGTCAGTTGGGAGGCCATCACTTTCTAGAGTCACTCCTACCGGTACCAGCTGAGGAACTCCGTGCATGCCTACACACCCCAGCGTCCAAGCGGTACTGGCAACTTCGTCACCAGGTTCGTGGAGGGACCCCTGGACCTTCCACAGACTCACCAGTCGGTAGATGATGTGGAGTGCCTCAGTATCTGACTCCACAAGGCTCAGCAAGAGATACAGGATGTTTGTGACCTCGCAGCACACTATAAGAGGTTGGTGAGGAGGTATCGACGGATCACTGACGAGGACCCAGATGGCTATGCCTCTAACACTCTACATGGATCCCAGACTCCCAGATCGCCGTGTCGGTCATGGCGATACTAATTCACTGGACCAGACTTCAGGTGAGGAGCCATCTTCAGAGGAGCCTTCTGTGCCGCAGCAGCCAGCCAACTCTCCTCCACATGGCAACGAGTCCCGTGGAAGCAACTCTGGGTATGATGGAGATGATGATGTAGACCCGGATGAGGACCCTGAGGAGGAGGATCCCGAGGAGCGAGAGTAGACTTCGACCTATCCTTACGACTCAAGATTAAGACATTTACCCATCAGTTGTAATAAGAGCGATGTAGTGACGTATCTATGTAATCTTGAGTTGTATGTTTTGCTTTGAGAACTTGATTATCCATTTTTGAGTTTGCTTAATGAAATGACTTGCATTGCTCATATTCCTTATTGATGCATATAATGGGAAGGTCATATAGAATAGTTTCTCTCTCATCTTCTTATCCTATAACAACACCCCAACCTCAGATGACAGGAAGAGGAAGAGGATGTGGACATGGTGCGCCACCCAATCAAAACAATGAAGTTCCGTTACCTCAATGGAATGGAAGAGGTGCCCGTGGAGCACCAGCTGCCAACCAAATGCAACAGATGATGGCAATGCAACTACAGATGACGCAAAATTTGACACAAATTGTGAACAACATGCAACAGGCTCAACAAGCACCGCCACCCCCTCCACCACCACCACCCCCACCTCCGAGATCTTGCTTAAGAGATTTCATGAACACTCAACCTCCACACTTTTCCAACGCTGTGGAGCCTATGGATGCTGACGACTGGATCAAGACAATTGAAAATAAATTGAGGATTGTTCAATGTGAAGGAAGAGAAAGGGTACTATTGGCATTACACCAACTCCATGGACCTGCAGGTGATTAGATGCTTTCACTGCAGCCCATGACAGTCCAGACAACATCACATGGGAGGAGTTTAGAGAAAACTTCCGCAATCATCACGTACCTGAAGGGGAGATTCAAGCCAAGCGTCTGGAGTTCCTAGCACTGAAGCAAGGGAACATGAACATATGGGGGTATTTGAACAAGTTTACACAACCTTCTCGGTACGCCCCTGGAGATGTTGATACTGATGCTAAGAAGCAATTCTGTTTCAAGGAGGGACTGGACAAAGAGATACAGTTGATGATGTCTTCCAACGACTATGCTAGCTTTCAACATCTGGTGGACAAAGATTTTATGGTGGAAAGAAAGAAGAAAGAATGTGAGGTAGAAGACCGCAAACGGAAGATGATGATGGGACAATCTTCAAGCAACAATCGTCCTCGCTTCAACCCACAGCAGTCGGGGCACATGAGTCATCCCATGGGTAATAGTCAAGGTCAACGATACACCAACAACACTTCATTCAGACCTCAAGCGCAGTATGCTCGACCTCAGTACCAGCAGATACAACCACAACGACCTCATATGTATCAACAATGCCTTATGTCTTCAAATCCTTGACCAATTGGGCAACCGCTGCAGAATCAACAAAGAAACAAGGCTCAATACACCAGTGCTCGGGGAGCTTGCTACATATGTGGTGACAAGGGACACTACTCCAACAAATACCCGAAGAAGCCATCGTAGCAGAACCAATCCAGAGGTCAGGTCAATCATGTTGTTTTGGAAGAAGCCCAAGACGCATCAGATGTGGTGATCGGTACGTTCTCTGCTGATTCCCACCCTTCTACAGTATTGTTTGACTCTGGTGCAACACATTCATTCATAGTAAAAGAATTCATAAGAAGACATGGAATGACTGTTACATTAATGACTCAAGTATTAGTAGTCAACTCTCCTGGAGGAGAGATGCTGACATGGCAAGTGTGCCCTAATGTAAGCATAAGCATTAGGGGGGTAGCATTCTTAGCAAATCTTATAGTGCTGGAGTCACAAGGAATAGACATTGTTCTGGGAATGGATTGGTTAACTAAGTACAAAGGAGTGATGCACTGTGCCATCAGAACAGTATGCTTAACTCATATAGATGGCACAAACGTGGAGTTTCGTCCTGATCAAGCACCAGTTCAGAAAATATGGCTCAATCAAGTTGAGGGAGTACAAAAGATTAAAGTTGTCTGTGACTTTCTGGATGTGTTCCTAAGGAACTACCGGGTATGCCCCCTGATAGAGAAATTGAATATCATTGAATTAGTGCCTGGAACAGCTCCAATTTACAAGCGACCATACAGGATGGATGCTAAACAGTTGGCAGAGTTGAAGGATCATATCAATGAATTGTTAGAAAAAGGATACATTCGTCCTAGTTCCTCACCCTCGAGAGCTCCAATGATATTTGTGCCCAAGAAGGATGGCACACAGAGGTTGTGCGTGGATTATCGTGCTCTCAATGCAGTAACTATCAAGAATAAGTATCCTCTACCAAGGATTGAGAATTTTTTTGACCAGTTGAGAGGTGCTTGTGTGTTCTCGAAGATTGATCTGCGTTCGGGGTATCACCAATTGAAGATACGACCCTCGAACATACCCAAGATGACATTTGTTTCAAGATACGGAATATATGAGTATACAGTCATGTCATTCAGTTTGACTAAGGCCCCTGCTTATTTCATGTACCTTATGAATAAGGTGTTTATGGAATATCTGGATAAGTTTGTCGTGGTGTTTATTGACGACATCTTGATATTCTCCAAAAGTGAAGAGGAACATGAGGAACACCTAAGATTGGCCTTACAGAAGCTTCGTGAACATCAGTTGTATGCAAAGCTAAGTAAATGCGAGTTCTGGATGAAGGAAGTGTCATTTCTTAGACATGTTATATCACGAGGAGGAATAGCAGTAGATCCTAGTAAAGTAAAAAATGTTCTGAGTTGGAAGACAATAGAAAATGTTGGGAAAATTAGGAGTTTTTTGG
Source organism: Tuctoria greenei (assembly GCA_036927565.1). Classification (NCBI taxonomy): domain Eukaryota; kingdom Viridiplantae; phylum Streptophyta; class Magnoliopsida; order Poales; family Poaceae; genus Tuctoria; species Tuctoria greenei. The sequence continues at coordinate 169,583,818 of JAYESD010000003.1, forward strand.
GAATGGCTGACTATTATCGCCGGTTCACCGAAGGATTCTCAAAAATATCTCGTCTGTTAACCAAGTTACTCGAGAAGGGAGTTGTATACAAGTGGACACCAGAATGTGAAGCTAGTTTCACGGAACTAAAGAAAAGGTTGACCACTGTACCTGTGTTGGTTATGCCAGATATGCAAAAAGAATTTGTAGTTTATTGTGATGCATCTGGACAAGGGCTAGGATGTGTATTGATGCAAGATGGACATGTAGTGGCTTATGCTTCACGTCAACTCAGAAAGTATGAAAGAAATTACCCTACTCATGATTTGGAGTTAGCGGCCGTGGTTCATGCGTTGAAGCTATGGATACATTATCTGATAGGAAAAAGAACTGAAATTTATACGGACCACAAAAGTTTGAAATATATTTTTACTCAACCAGATCTAAACCTCAGACAACGCAGATGGTTGGAGCTCATCAATGATTTTGATGTTGGAATGAATTACCATCCTGGAAAAGCTGATGTGGTCGCAGATGCTTTAAGTAGATCAGCTCAATGCAACAGCTTGACACTACAGGGTCAACAACCGCAGTTATGTAAGAATTCGCGAAGCCAAACCTCAATATTATGACTAATACTGAGGTAGTGTCCATGGAATTAGATTCTACTTTGGAGAAGGATATTCGAGAAGGGCAAAAGAATGATAAGTGGATCCAAAAGATTAAGCGACTAATGAAAGAAGGAAAAGCACCAACCTTTAAAGAAAATGAACAGGGAACCTTATGGCTAGGAAAGAAAATATGTGTGCCTGATATCAAGGAGATTTGGGAGTTAATACTGAGAGAAGCCCATGATTCGTCGTATTCTATCCATCCGGGAAGTACAAAGATTGTATCAAGATCTTAAGGATCGGTATTGGTGGCATGGAATGAAACACAATGTAGTAGAATATGTAGCTCTGTGCAACACATGTCAAAAGGTCAAAGCAGAACATCAAAGATCAGCAGGGTTACTTCAACCAATTAAAATTCCTGAATGGAAATGGGAAGAAATAAGTATGGACTTTATTGTGGGATTGCCAAGAACTCAGTCAGGATACGACTCTATATGGGTCATAGTGGACCGCTTGACTAAAGTGGCTCACTTTATTCCAGTAAAAGAAAGCTACTCTGGTTCAAGATTGGCAGAACTATATATGGCAAGAATTGTGTGCCTGCATGGAGTTCCTAAGAAGATAATTTCAGATAGAGGTACTCAGTTCACTTCCAGTTTTTGGCAGAAGTTGCATGAGTCTATGGATACCCGACTGAATTCCAGCTCAGCATATCATCCGTAGACTGACGGTTAAACAGAGCGCACTAATCAAATTCTTGAAGACATGTTGAGAGCATGTGCTTTGAAAAACAGTAGGAGTTGGGATAAGAACCTACCATATGCCGAGTTTTCCTATAACAATAGTTATCAAGCCAGTTTGAAGATGTCTCCGTTTGAAGCTTTGTATGGACAGAAGTGCAGAACACCGTTGTTTTGGAATCAAACTAGGGAAAGCCAAGTATTCGGGCCTGAAGTGTTAAGAGAAGCTGAGAGACAAGTGCAAGAAATCCGAAGGAATTTGAAGACAGCTCAATCAAGACAAAAGAGTTATGCAGATACTCGACATCATGATCTGCCATTTGAGATTAGTGATTTTGTGTATCTTAAGGTGTCACCCATGAGAGGATTGAGGCGATTCAAGGTGAAGGGAAAGTTATCACCCCGATATATTGGTCCTTTCAAGGTATTGGAGAAAAGAGGAGAAGTAGCCTATCGACTTGAACTACCATCTCACTTATCATATGTACATGACGGATTCCACGTGTCACAATTGAAGAAATGGTTAAGAGTGCCTGAAGAACAGTTGACAATGGAAGCAGTAGACGTACAAGAGGACCTGACCTATGCAGAACACCCTGTTAAGATTCTCGAGACATCAGAATGAGTTACGAGGAATAAAGTTACTCGCATGTGTAAAGTCCAATGGAAACATCACTCGGAAGAAGAGGCGACATGGGAAAGAGAAGAAGACCTCAAGGCAGAGTTTCCCAGTCTATTCTCTTAGGACGTTCAAATCTCGAGGGCGAGATTTCTTTTTAGGGGGGTAGAATTGTAACACCCAAAATTTTTGGAAACGAAGAATTTGTAAAATAAATTTTCAAGAGATGCAAAAACATATTTTCTTTGGAAATAAAATTCATATAAGATAATTGCATCATGTTTATATGATTGTGTGAAATTTTTGAAATTTAAATTCGCTAGAAAATTCAGTTTATAGAATTAAAATCATAAAAGAAAAGAAAAACAAAACAAAAAGAAAAATAAAAAAAGGAAAAAGGAAAAAAACTTACCTTGGGCCGCAATTCCTTCCCGGCCCATCTCTCTGCGCCGGCCCGCTCCACCCGCGCCACGCCTCCTCTTCTTTCTCTCTCCCTGGCACCCTGGCCCCACCCGTCAGCCACTCTCCCCCGCGCCCCTCTCTTCTCTCCCCCTCGCTGCCAGCCGGCCCCGCCTGTCAGGACGTTCGTCCCCGCAGCATCGCGTGCGCGGTAACGCACGCGCGCGATTACACCGCGCCGCCCACTCATGCCCCCCCCTCCTTCAATGTTGGCCGTTACCCCCAAATCAATCACCCCGTCGTGCCCATGATGATCGCCACCCGTTACTCGTCCGATCCCCTATAAAAACCCGACCAATCCCTCCCCAATTCCCTCACCCGACGTCGAAACCCTAGCGCTGCCAAGCTCGGTAATGTCGGCCGTGTTCCCGTCATTCCACCCGATTGCTTGCCTCGAAAACTAGCCTCACACCTTCACCTTGTTCTCAGGATCACGCCAGACAACTTCATCGGGGGAAACAGGCTCTGCGTCGCCGACTTCGTCAGGCGCCGAGGAGCTCCGCTGCCGATCGCCGTCGCCGACCACATTCCGACCCTCCCCCGGCTGTGCGACAACCCTCAGTGAGTTCCCCTAGTCCCCCTATACCTTTTGCGCAAGTTGGTCGTGTCCCTTAGTGTGTGTAGCGCGTTTTCGGCCGCCGCCGGCGAGCTCGCCACCGCGCGCGCTCGGCGCTGCCGTGCACCGCCGCCCAACCCTGGTTGGGGCGACGTGGCTCATTGCCCGTCGTCCATTTGGTTTCTACGGCCGAGATTAGATCGGGTCGTACCCCTTCGGCCTTTCAAATCTGGGTCGTCCATTTTAAATCCCACGACCCACGTTTAAATCTCCTTAGCCGTTGGTAGATTAACAAAGAAGCCCATGGACTTTTATCACTAATTACAGATTGGTCCAAAACTTTATATAATTAACCCTGAGCTTTCTGAAAATTAGGAAAATGCTGGATAATTAAATAAAAAGTGTTTTAAAGCCCCTAGAATATTATAAAATAGCAAATAAATTTTGGAAAATTGTGGAATAACCCCAGGACTTAAAAAAATTGTTTTTAGTCTCTGGAACAATTCTGTTTCTACACAAAATCCCCTGATATTTCTAGAAATTAAATAAAAGTCCTTAATTTATATAAAATAATTATAAAAACAGATTTAAATATGTTTAATTTATTTTCATTTTTGTATTATTTCTATTAATTCATTTAAATTTATGAATTAATCATAAAATACTTTTAAGTATATTTAATTCATAAAAATTGATTTGCACATAGAAATAATTATTAAAAATAGTGTAAAAATTGTAAAATGTACATTTTATGTTATAAATCTATTTTAAGCATATTTTGAAGGAGAAAAATTTCTAGAAAATAATAATAGGTTTCTAATAAATATAAAAATGGTATAAAAATTGTTAAAAATATGTTTTACTCAATATATTTTATTTAACTCTGAATTCTCAATAATTGGTATTATGCCTATAATTTAAATTAACCATAAATGACTTTTGTGTAGGAATTTATGTTTATTTGAATTTTTTGCATTCTATGTGTTCTTATTGTATGTTATTATTTTATGCATCGTCGTAATTTAAAGTCGGGGCCAGAACCGACATTTAGTCTTCAAGAGCAACAATTTCCCGACGACCACCAGGCTCAATTTGGAGGCAAGTTCCTTGACCATCTTGCGCCCTTTTTGTTAAGTTTTAGTTAGATGCATGCTAATTTAAAATATGTATCCTATGCTATGTTTCCCTAGTTTTTCCCAAAAATTCCTTGTCACTTGGTTTGGGTGTTTTACTATTAATTAGTTTACACTTAGCCATGCTTAATTGAAATATGATCTATTTATCTACAAGTTACATCTGATGTTTTATGATTCATGAATTGATGGTAATAATGTAATTTAGTAGATAGGAATCTGATAGGGGGTTTTGTATGGATTGGTGCATGCATGCACAAGACCTTGGTTTGGGGCTTGACACCTATCGGATTCTAAGGACTGGTTTATGGAAGAAGTTGCTAAGCCTTTTAGTATCATCACAGAATTGTATATGGGACAACTTGGTTTAGTAATTTGGTCTCTCCCGATGTAGCATAGGTAATTGAACGGGCGGGGAATTGGTTCAGAATTTTGCCTTGGGATCTGCATGGCTCAAGAGGGGGCTTCTCCTGGCGGAGGGAAAATAGACTCCAGGTGCCGGAGCGGTGAAACCTTAGAGTACCCATTGCAAGTCGGGAGAACCATTAGAAACACCTCATAATGATCTTGTGGCCACACACCTACGGAAGTGTGTAATGTGTTTAGCTACCACGGGCATCAGGGAGGTTTGCCTTGGTCCACCTGGCAACAGAGGATGAAATCATGAAATGTGGATAAATGATACACACTCTGCAAAGTCTTGTCAAACTGTCTAGACAGCCGTGCTCATGGACGAGCGGCTTGGAACGAAATTCATAATTAGCATATGGTTACACAATGGATGGTTTGGGTTTGGTATTACCTGGTTATTTTGGATGTTGGTTGGGAACTTCACCTAGATGTAGGTGCTTAACAACAATTAGATTAAGTTATAATTGCTTTAGTGCTTTAACTATTATTTGCCATCCTTGTTATGAGCCTCATGTCATAACTTCCCAATTTGCGAGTACCGTTGGTACTCAAACTTGTTAGTTGCATATCCCCCCCACCCCCAGCCTACGAAGACGAAGAGGTGGAGAACCAGGACTTCTACAGAGATCCCGATGAGATGTTCTAGGCTGGCGCTCCCCCGTGCAATGCCTGTGCTTGGAGCCCCTTTTTATTTGATTTCCGCTGCTTATGTACTTTTCTTTTAGACCAGGAAGGTCATTTATTTAATAAGGTGATGTACTCGAACATGGCATTATTTATGGTATTTCACTTTCGTCTACACATGTATGAGTCGAACTGATCCTAGCATACATGTGGAAAGCATCTGGTTGTCTTCTTATTACCAGGTGTGACAAAGTGGTATCAGAGCCATGTTGCCCGTAGGACGCAAGCCTAGGTAGAAAAGGACGATTTAAGGACTGTACTATTTTCAAATATTATTAATTGTGAAAATTTCTTTGTATTCTTTACCTCATACTTGTTTCACTTACTCCATAATTTGTTTTATTACTGACACTCTCCTGTTTCAAAATTTTAGATGGCCAACGTCAGGAGAGCCGCACACATGTCCACTAGAGGATACGTACCAAACCATAGGATTGCTGCCTGCCGCACCCCACTCAACGACCCCCGACGTGCAGTGGTGATTCACACTGACGGAAGAGCTGCAGGATGACTTCGACTTTGACTTCAAGCTATACTACGTGATGCCGACTATAGGCACGAGAGATTGTCACTCACCTACCACTCAATCGGGATGCAGCGCCCCTACAGGCTAGAGTGGTCATGCAAGATGTTCGTTGACCAAATTATTATAAGCTTAATTTCTTCAATCGATGAATAACATTATTAATATCTTTTGCTTTGGTTTGTCTACCAATAACGATATTAAAAAATTACTTACAAATATGACAATTTTATTTTTTGCTTTGGTTACAGAATGAAATTCCATGAAACATAAAATTTCAAATGACATATCAATTTATTTTTTGCTTTGATTACACGACCAAATTGCTATGACATTTTACACTTATCAGCGGAAGCTTAAAAAATGGGCATAAAAAATTTCTTAATTACTTAAATATTCTACAACATAATTAAATTAATTGACTGGAAATTAACTTAATTTCAGAAAAATATCCGTAATGCATAAAACATGCCAGCAAAAAATACTTAATTATTCTCAGCAAAACTATTTTAATTAGTGAGACCCACATGAATCTAATTGCCTATAATCAATTTTCTGAATAAATCAGAAAAATTGCTAATTTGGCCCACTGCTGGAAAAATTGACCCAAAGCCCTTTCTTATTTCTAATTAAATGGAGAAATTCATAACAGGTGCATGGCCCATTAACTAACTTAGCCCAGACAAAAATAAATATTCCAAAAAAAGTGGAAAAAACTTAACAAGCGCGCGGTCCAACACGACCCGCAGTTCGCTCTCGGCGCACGTGATGTGCGACATGGGATCAAGATCAACGGCGGTCAACAGATTTGAGTATAAATACAACCAAAACTCTAGGGCATTTTCTCCTCTCCAAGGCGCACACGGTGGAGCCGCCGCGGGCAACTTCGACACCGTCACGCGATGCTCTATGTCAATCCCGAGTGATTTATTCCGGTTTGGGTAAATAGGACCCTACGTCTAGTGCGAGTCAACCATGAATTTTGTTAGCTCAAAAGACGTAGAGAACAGATTACAAGCGAACATTGCTCGATAGATCTCTAGGAAATGTAATGCATAAGCAAAATGCGTATGTAAGTGTGTAAGTAAACACATATGTAAATGCGCAAGGAAATGCTCGTGTAAATCTAGTACAACGTGAATTTGCTCCTCTCGAAGGTGCCCATGGAGCTCCTTTAGTCCTTCTATAGAGGTTCAAGGCGGACATATCTATCTGACTTCCTCATAGTAGAGTTGAGTTGTACAATGTTCATATGTCAGGTCGCCCTGTCTGCTCGAGGTGCGGAAGCTTCATCATCTTAACTTCATCCTTATCGTAAGGCCTGCATCGCACGTGCGGTGTACTCATTCCTCCATGTCAGATGAGACAGATGTCAGGTTTATCCTGCAAAGGGTCACATGGATGTTATCCCTTCTGCAGAAGTTATGGCGCCCACCAACAATCTTAAATTCCACTAATTGTTCGGCTCTCCCGGGATTGAGCTTGGGAACAATCGTTTGCTTGATCTCGAAGGTCGGGACTCAGACAGGCTAGATACCCCGACCTTGTTAGGCTGGGGCATTGGCGGCGGGGCCGTCCTTGTGCTAGAGGGTAGATACGGTTCGCCGCCATATAGTGGTCATGTACCGTCGTCGTATCCGTATCTTCGGTACCCCGGGTATAAAACCCCGTCAGGATGCAAATACTAAATATTTCCATCTTATGGCTAATTGAAAGCATATAAAAATAAGATGTATCAAATTGAAGGGAATACGATAATAGGGGGAGATGGAGATCTCACAGAGTACATAACCAAATTCTACAAAAAAACTCTCTGGACATCCAGTGGAGAACTCCTTCCATATGAAAAGATATTCCTCAAGTATCGGCGGAATAAAATGCTTTTCTAACTGAATCGTTTACCAAAGAAGAGGTTAGAAAGACAAATTCTCAAATAGAACATAATAAGGCACCAGGTTCTGATGGTTTTCATGCGGAATTCTATTAGTAATGTTTGGATATTGTAAAGGAAGGTTTAATGGGTTTGTTCCATGATTTTTGTGCTGGCAATAGGAATACTTTCAGGTTAAATTTTGGTACGATTACACTACTACCAAAGTGTGTGGCTGCTACCAAAATTCAACAATACATATCCATCTGATTACTAATTGTGAGCTTTAAATCTTTACAAAGTGACTACAAACAGAATATTAACAACTGCACACAAGGTTATCAGTCCCACCCAGACTGTGTTTTTACCAGGAAGACTATCATGGAGGGAGTAGTCATTCTACATGAAACTATTCATGAACTACATAAGAGAAACAGAATGGGGGTAATCACAAAGATTGATTTTGGAAAAACGTATGACAAACTTAACTGAATTTTATGAGACAGGTGTTGCTTATAAAAAGGTTTTTCATCCAAATGGTGTGATTGGATTGATGCCTGTATTAAGGGTGGCCATGTGGCAATCAGAGTGAACGATCACATGAGTGAAAACTTCCAAACCAAGAAGGGATTATGCCAAGAAGATCCGTTATCTCCCATCCTCTTTAACATTGTGGCTGATATGCTAGCCATAATAATAAATAGAGCTAAAGAGAATGGAATGATAACAGGTGTTGTCCCTCACTTGGTGGACAATGGTCTATCAATTCTTTAATATGCAGATGATACAATTATTTTTATGGATCATAACATAGATCATATTACTACGTATTTAAAGTTGTTATTATGTGCTTTTGAACAGCTATCTGGACTAAAAATAAATGTCCATAAAAGTGAAATTTTTTGCTTTCACTACAGGAATCCCAATGATTTGCGACGGCCAGAGCCGTCGCAAATAAGCTATTTGCGACAGTTTCCTTTATTTGCGACGATTTTCGGCCATCGCTCGAATTTTATCGCAATTTAACTAATTTGCAACGTCCACTATCGCAATTTAACTGATTTGCGACGATAGCCCGTAGACGTCGCAAATAAGGGCCCGGGCCCGACGGATGCGCTGGGCCTGATAAATTTCGACGGTTGTCACAGGATGTCGCAATTAAGCTATTATTTTCGATGACTCTTCTGGCCATCGCAAATAATAGAGCTCTTATTTGCGATGATACTGTATAAAAGCCATCAAAAATAATGTTTTTATTTTTTAAAAAAAACAAAAAATGCTGCTCAGCTCGATGGCCAGATATACAAAAGCAGCAGCAAATAAACAACAGATGTAACAGCAGCAAAATAATCATCACATACACACAATATCATCACATCGTTACAAACTGCTCGCATCACAACACAAAATCGAAAAACAAACAAGAGGGGCTATCCGCTAGCCCCTCTACTACCTCCCGAGCCGCGAACGTCCTCGCCGCACGTAAATCCAGGCGTCGGTATCGACGGCGACGGAGTTTGAGTCTCTGTCACTGATCCTTGCAATACATAGAAGTTGTTCGCAGTATTGATTAGTTTGAAACTTTTTTTTGACTATGATTAAACAAGCTAGAATTGATCATATTGAGCTTACTTTAGCTAATCTGAATTATATTTGGCTATGTTTGATTAATTAAGACTAAGTAAGACTAAAATCGCTAAGTTGAGTTAGATTTGTCTATGTTTCATGAATTAAGACTAAGTAAGAATGTTTTTGGTTACGTGAAAATCAGAAGAAGTGTGCACTGGCGGCAGTGGCTGCATCTGTGGCAGTGGCGATAGCAGTAGAGGTAGCTCGAGCTGCACCCCATGGCCTCTCTGACCTTAAAGTAGTGTCTGTCATTACAAAGGCTATAGGTTATTACATATTATTAACAATGCATGAATTTAAATTACTATAACTTACCTCTATCGCCCGACTTTGCACCTCATCGTCTCTCGCATTTGCGCCATGCAAGCTTGCTGGTAGGAGATGGTGGTCTTCATCGCCACCCTCTGCGCCTCCATCTCCGCCCTCTGCGCCTGCTGCTACTCGCAGCTCTCCTAGACCTGACGGGCGAGAGTCTCCACCTGCAATACACGGCGACTCGGGCTTGCCAACGAAGCCTCCGTGAAGCTACCTCTTGAAGGTTGCACCGCCCTCGAGTCGATAACTCCATCGAATATGGCGAGCCTACAAAAAAAGAATCAGTAATATGGAATTGGTATTGTAATATCTTTAATTGAAAACGATAAAACGAATTACCAACTCACCTTCCGTGGAATCGAAATACGGCTTGAGGATCGGTTGGTTCATTTTCCCAATCAAAACCTAGACCATGTATCCTCAGAGCATCCTTCCCGTACCTAGCCTGAAAAACAAGAAAACCGTGTGAGTTCAACAATCCATATAGTTATAATTAATTTAAATGATTTGTAAACTTACCATCCGCTTGGCTTAGGCCTGACTGCACCCCTCAGGCTGAGAATGGTCCATGCGACCTCTCTTCTAGACCTAAGCAGGGCTCGGTGACATTCCTGTCTCGCGCTCCTGTCAATACCTATTAGTACAAACAGTATATTATGAATATATAAACATAAGTTAGACACACTTACCATGCATTTAGCTAAACGCAAGTGGTTATCGTGGCCTTGGTTGTGCTTCCCGTCGACCCCTCTGCACTCACAAGCCCTATTGGACTTAGCGATGAACACATTGCTAGCACAGTACCTACAAAGGGTCTGATATGCATCGGACCAACCCTACAACCAGCTCATGTGGCCCTACACGCATTAGTAGGTCATTAAAATTCCATTAACAAAATTATCAGAAATAATATTTACTACTGCCAACATACCTGCGCGTACTCCTCCTCCGTCAGGTGCTTTTCGCTCTCCTGCCTGCAGTGTCACACGTCGTGGTGGTTTACCTTCAAGTACTTGTTAATCACTTGAGTATGAACCTTCGACAAAGCTTGCCGAACTGTCTTCCCACCATTGAAGTGAAACACTCTCTTCGCATGCTCAAGCATGCGAGGGTTGTCCGGGTCCTCTAAAATATACCTTGCTATATTAAAGAATATATTCGAGAGATGTTCATTAGTAATTTAAAAGATTTTAAGAGTTGAAACTTAGAAATTATATTTAACATATTTACCATAAAATCATCCCATACGACCTCCTGAATGTTGGGGTGCTCCTGGTGAGGGGCGCGAGCGTAGTCCTCCCACAAAGTAGCGGGCACCCTGTCGATGACCCCAGGATAGTGCATACCCACTAAGGACCCGAGGACATTGTTCACTGGTCTGTGGTGTCTGTCGTCGGTGAAAGACGTGTTATGATAAGCGTTGTAAGATTTTTATTGATTCATTACTTAAGTAACTAAAAGAACCAGAATTGAACACTACAATTTTATTACCTATCTCCAACCATCCGAATCACGATGTTCAAAAGTGAGTCCTCCTCGTTCGCTGCCTCTGCTCGGGCACCACGTCTGGTGATCCAGAAGGCTCGTCACCAGTCGAGCCAGAGTGCTGAGCAGCTGAGGACTCGCCCGCTAAGGGCTTGCTGGATGAGGGCTGGCTAGCTTAAGGGTGGCCATGCTTAACTGGCTTCCTAGCCTCTGAGTCAGACGATGAGTTGTACTGCAACATTTAAATGATTCATAAGTAAGTAGAATTAGAAAATTGATTTTAAGAATTTGTCAAAGACTAGTGAAATTTACCTTTGTGCGTTGTTGTGACGACCTAGAGATGGTCAGAACGTGATCCATCTGTAGGATCATATAGCACGTGACAAGCTACTAGAGAGGGGTGAATGGTAGATTTAAAACTTTTTCAGTGGAAGCAACAAAAACTCCTCGGTAGAAAATCAATGTGTTAAGAAATCGTGTGTGTGACTAATCTAAACATGATCAATCGTGACAAAACCAGTATAGATTGTGGAGAATCAAGTCACGAAGAAACGACAACAAGAATTATGAAAAACCGTTGAGAAAAACTCATGTTACAATCAAAAGATTGGATGAAGGTCAATCTGTTCTACCCGAGAAAAACCAGATCTGCAACACTACAATGAAACTCGTGTAGATCCAAAACCACAAAACCACTGACCGTGAAATTTTCACAGATAATAGATAATCAAGTTGTGAAGACAATCCAAAAATAATCACATCAATTGGATCTGTAAAACTCGAGTTATGATAAAACCACCGAAGCAAGGTAGTGGTATGAAGAAACTCGATGAGAAAAACTTGTCTGAAACAAGTCGGACGAACAAGGGTACAAAAGTTCCTTTGAACTACGAATTTTATTGATCAAACCACAAGAGGAATAGCCCCAAAGTCGTGCACCACGATTATGGCTTCTCTTGCTTATATAACCAGCCATGAGGCCAACCCAAAACAAACTAGGACTCAAATCCTACTCAGATTTAGCCAAAACTTTCCATAAGTGCTCAAGACTCTTCTATATGCAGATAGAAGTAATCTTAAGACTTCCAAACACCTTAGAACGTATCCTACATTCCTAAAAAAACCAAACTTCGTGACCCACACGAAATCCTATCATAACCAACTCAAATCTTTCCATATTGTAGTCAAACCCGACTTAGCCGCAGTGTCAGTACATAACCTAGTCGGTTGGACCTTTCTGACCAATTATTTACGTCCACTTCTCTTCATCACGCCTCAGAACCATGTAACCACGTCTATGCACTCCTTGCACTCATGAAAACACCTTCCAATGACGTTCACGATACCTTCGTATGCATTGTTCTTGATTCAATCATGTTGAACGACCTCCCGATCAACTCAACCACAATTCCTCCCGAACTTGGTTGTTGAACCTCATCTTCTCCCTAAGACTAGTTAGATGGATCCTATCACCAGCCATGTCTTGAACTCAAGCAACACCTGCACACCAGTAAACAACCGATACTTCTGAGCACAAGTCCTCGACTTGACTCACGTTAGTTCTGAAACCAGAACACCTTACGTGAGCACCTCGCATAAGCATATTACAAACCATAGCAAAATGATATCAGCCATAACCACCAACACACACCAAAAACTTAGAAATATACCAAAAATCAAGTTCGAAACATTGCAAGTTAAAAGCAGAACCACTGTGATCAAGCTCTGAACCTTGCCAAAACTAACCGAACCTTGAACCAGAGCTTACTAAAGCTAGCAGGACATAGCGCTAGAGCTTACAAAAGCTAGTCATACCTAGCGCCGGAGCTTACCAAAGCTAGTCGGACCTAGCGAAAGAAGTCGGACCTTACGTCGGACCTTGCTGGAGCTACCCAAAACAAGCCAGACCTATCGTCAGACCTTGCAGGAGCTCGGACCTTGATGAAATGAGTGTTTTGGCAAAATTCAACACTTTTATCGTCATAGCCAATGTATTTAGCACACATATGTCTCACAATCTCCTCCTTGATGAATGCATTGGCAACACCACTTAAAATCCGAACATTGGCTTATGAATTGAAAACAATCAAATGAGAAAGAAAGAAATTTCAAAACAAATATTTCTCCCCCTATACTTCTTTCTCTCCCTTTGTAAATCAGAAATAAAATGAGAAGAAAAACACCCCCCCCGATTAGAATCGTGCCAAAACACTTGTGAATGTGTGCAATGTGTGATCAATTTCTCCCCCTTTGACAATGTATTCAGCAAGGTTCAAGAGAGAAATTTCAATTGTTATGAGCATATTGTAACACATACATATAAAACAAAGCTCATCCAATTCATACTATCAAGTAACTTACACTATCACATCAATGGAATACATAAAGTAGTGTAAGCCATGCTAGAGATCAAGCGTAATTTTCAATTTAAGCAAGTCATGATCTCACAAACTTAATTATTTCAAAACCTGAAAGCATGACACTTATTGCTGCAATTTTCATTTTTCAATATTATTTAAAGCACAAATTATGATCATATAACATTTGCAAGATATTATATGCCGCATCTGCCTTATTCTAACCAACCAAGCCAATCTTTTTTCATTTGACAAACAGAAGCTTAAAGACATGATTTTAGTCATACACAACTTCTTCCAAGTTCATATCTAAGTGCAATGATAAGCCATCTCAAAATAAGAAGTGTGATGCATGCATATTCTCTTGATCTTTTCTTATTTTTATTTGATCATAAAAGCCCAACATGTGAATAGTTGATTGATTAATTTTTCATTATTAAAAGCACTTGTGAGCATGCAACAACTTCAAAACAGCAAGAAAGTTCGATCATGACCAGATTTAGTGTAAGTAATTATTCCAATTACTAGTCATAGCAAAAACTACAAAATATATAACATGAGTAATGTAGTAAGAACTTTCAGCATGTAAAAGGAATCACAAAGTCATATATGTATGAAATACTATGCTCATATTATTTTAAATTCAGATTCACACATAGACTTCCCAAGTTTGAAAGCCCCGCCTCAATTTAAGCCATGAGGATGCATAACACCTATTTTGTTACAAATGAAACAAAAACGAGTGAAATCCAAAGGTTTTGTAAAAATGTCAACCAATTGTTGTTCGGTATCTACATGGTGAAGCAAAATGTTTCCTTTTTCAACATTATCACAGAGAAAGTGATACCTAATGTCAATGTGCTTTGTTCTCGAATGTTGCACGGGGTTTTTAGCAATGCAAATGGCACTATTATTATCACAAAATAGTGGAACACTATCTAGATCAACCCCATAGTCCTTAAGTGTTTGAACAATCCAAAGAATTTATGAGCAAGCGCTAGTAGCAGCTACATATTCAGATTCGGCTGTGGATTGTGCAACTGAACTTTGTTTTCTAGAGGACCAAGCAACAAGTGAATTACCAAGAAAATGACAAGCACCCGAAGTACTTTTCCTATCAATTCTACAACCCCCAAAATCAACATGTGAAAAAGCTTTCAAAGTAACAGTTGAGGAATAAGGAAGCAAAATGCCAAATTCTTGAGTTCCATGTAAGTATCTGAGAATCCTTTTGATGGCTTGACGATGCGAAGCATGTGGGGAAGCTTGAAATCATGCACAAAGACATATGCTGAATTGTATATCCGGTCTTGATGCTGTGAGGTACAAAAATGATTCCAATCATGCTTCTAAATTCTTTTTGATCCACGGGTTCACCATCTTCATTGAATTCAAGTGTCATTGCTGTACCCATTGGTGTCCGAAGAGGCTTGCTTTTGTCAATGTTGAAGCGCTTAAGAAGGTCTCTTGTATACTTCGTTCGATGCACAAAGGTATCTTCCTTGGTTTGCTTTATTTGCAGTCCCAAAAAGTATGTGAGTTCTCCTATCATACTCATCTCAAATTTTGAACTCATCATAGGTGAAAACTTGGACACAAGATCATGAGAAGCACAACCAAAGATAATATCATCCACATACACTTGAACGAATAATGAGTCATTCCCATGCTTAAGCACAAAAAGAGTTTTGTCAACCTTGCCTATGGTAAACCCCCTTTTAAGTAAGAATGTTTTTAACCTATCATACCATGCTCTAGGGGCTTGTTTGAGACCGTACAAGGCTTTGAACAGTTTGTAAACATGATTAGGAAAATCTGGATTTTCAAAACCTGATGGTTGCTTGACATAAATCTCCTCATCTATGTAGCCATTACGAAAAGCACTTTTAACATCCATTTGATATAACTTGAAACCTTTAGATGCAGCAAAATCTAACAAAATTTTTATGGCTTCTAATCTAGCAACAGTAGCAAAAGTTTCATCAAAATCTAGACCTTCAACTTGTGTGAAACCTTGAGCAACCAACCTAGCTTTATTCCTAATCACAACCCCATCCTCACTTTGTTTATTTTTAAACACCTATTTAGTTCAAATTAAAGTGTGACCTTGAGTTGGAGGTACAAGTTCCCAAACATTATTTCTTTCAAAATTTTCTAACTCTTCTTGCATGGCAATAATCTAAGATTCATTAGTGAGTGCGTGTCATATATCTTTGGGTTCAAAAGAAGCAACAAAAGCACAATGCACATAAGAGTTTTGATCGCAACATCTGGACTGTGTGTCTCGTTCGTGCAAGCTTCCAATAATTTGATGTGGAGGATGACTTTTGAGAACCCAGAGGTGAGTGGTCACTTCACACGCTTATTCTTCTTCAATTTCATCACAAATCGATGAGCTTGTCACTTGAGGATGATCTGGACCAGCAATGGTGGTCGTCGGTGCTGGTTGTGAATCAAAATCAGGAGCTGGAACAATGTCATTAGCTGCTGAATTTTCGGGCAGCAGTACCTCTTCTTCCTCATCTTTAATGAAAATACTCTCCTCCTGCAAATATGGATCCGGACCTGCAATATTTGAGCTAGTACGTGAGCTAGCTTCATCAAAAGAAACCTCACAAGTCTCCACAATTTTGTTAGTGTCAAGTAAAAGCACACGGTAGCCTCAAGTATGAGATGGATAACCAAGAAACATGCCATCAACAGATCTAGGTTCAAATTTATCAAGATTACCATGTTTCTTAACAAAGCATTTGCAACCAAAAACACTAAAGTGTGTGACACTAGGCCTATGTCCAAAACGAAGCTCATATAGTGTTTTTCCTAGCCTAGCACGCAAGAAAACACGATTTGAAACATAACAAGCGGCTGCAATTGCATCTGTCCAAAACTTTCTAGGAGTTTGATATTCATCAATTATAGTTCTAGCCATCTCAACTAAGATTTCGTTCTTTCTCTCTACAACACCATTTTGTTGAGGTACATATGGTGAAGAAAGATGATGATCTATTCCATTTTCATTACAAAAGTGATCAAAAGATTGATTTTTAAATTCAGTTTCGTTATCACTTCTAATTGCTTTTAAAGATCCTGATCAATTGATAATCTAAGAAATAAAGTTCCAAAGTGACTAAAAGCTTCATTCTTAGATGCCATAAAGTAAACCCAAGAGTATCTAGGATAATCATCAACAATCACAAGAACATATCATTTACCTCTGAAGGATTGAACACGCGAAGGTCCTACGATGTCAAGGTGCAAAGTTGACCCGGTTCAGTTGTCATGGTTATTGTGAGAGGAGCATGTGAACCTGCAACTATCTTAGCATGTCTACAAGAAGAGCATACAGTTTCTTTGTCCCCTTTAAGCTTAGGCATCCCACGTATGCGATCAAGAGCACTAATACGCATGAGATGATCAAAGCCTACGTGTCCAAGTCTACGATGCCAAAAATATAAGTCCTTTGAAGCATTAGAAACTAGATAACTATGCTTAGAGGATGACATATCAAAATCAGCTTTAAAAACTCTTCCAAACTGAGACATGTTAAAAATAAGATCATTATTTGAACCTACAACTTTGCAGCAATTTTTATTAAAAATAATTTCCAGATTTTCATCTAGCAATTGTGAAACATAAAACAAGTTGTATTTCAAATTTTTGACAAGTGTCACATCCTTCAAAGTGTAGTGATCATTTACCTAACCGAACCCTTAGCAATTATACGAGTTGAAGAATTATCGGCAAAAGTAACATTCTCTACACGTGACACAAAAGAGAGGGAGGATAACCATTTCTTGTTACCGGTCATGTGGCGTGAGCAACCTGAATCCACAATCCAAATGTTCTCCTTCCTCAAGCGTGTAACCTATATAGAAGCACAATACGTCGATGACTCAATATTGTGGTTAGTCAAAAGGCACTTAGGAATCCAGTACTGAGTCACACGACGTCCAGTAGGAATAACACGCGAAAGCTGAGATAAAACTACAGGTTTATGAGCCAAATCTTGAGGATTTTTGTACCCAACTACGGACCTACGAGGTGTTACATGTGTAGCACGAAAAACAGTAGGTTTGGGAGCAAACTTTGCATGTTTTTGACTCATTACAGCAGGTTGCATGTTCCTATCATTCGGTTTAGCATGTGCAACAAATTTTGCATGAAAGTTATGAGGTCTAGCAATCATTCTTTCATTTTTCTATTGTTTAGCTAGTCTATAACAAAAATCTATGGCATGACCATCTCTATCACAGTAGGTACAATGAAATTTAACTTTGTGTTCATGTCTAGATGAGCAAGCAACATTTTTATTTGAAACCGAATGAGACAACACTCCTGCAGATTTGAAAATCACTTCTTTTTGTTTAGGAACTGTTTGAATTAAACCACTTCCTAATGACTTTACAATTTTAGGTGGATGTGCCTTAGCATGAGCATGAGAATCAAAACCTAAACCAATTTTATCATTGTAAGACTTGGAAGAATTCAGCAGCAAGTTTAGGTTCTTATTCCCATTACAAAACCGATCTAATATCCTATGCATGTTATCAAGTTTATTTGACAGATCAAGGCAATTTTCACATGAAGTTTTTCCTTTTAATTTGCAATTGGAACAATATTTAACTTCGTGAGAACGTAAAGCATTGTTCAATATAGAAATTTCATTCATAGCATCATGTAGTTTCTTAGCAAGATCGTCACAAGTAGAACAATACAAATCAATTGTAGAACAACAAGCATCTTTAAAGTTTTATCATTAAGTGCATCAAGCTTTTTGTTCTTTTCAATTTCAAGTTCAAGTTTATCAAGTGTGGAGGTGTGTGCACTTCTTAGAGAGGACAAATGTTCATATATTAAATAACACGAGGAACAAGAATTATCACTAGGAATCAAAGATTTCAAACGATTAATTTCAGGTTCTAGTGACTCAATTTTAACAGCATTGTCCCTAAGATTTTTGTCCTTTTTCTTAACTGTAACAGTGGCATGAGAAATAGCATCAGACATTTCTTCGCAAGTAGGACATACCTCTTCATGGTCGCTGTTGTGTTCTGCCTCCTCCAAACTTGATCTTGACTTGCCCACCATGAAACACCAATTTGCCAAATCATCTTCATCTTCGTCACTTCCGATGTCCACATCGCTCGAGCCAAGTTCTTGAAGTGCGGAGATGAAACTATTCACCAATTGGCGTCCTGTAAAACCCTTCTTGTTCTTGTTGTTGTTTGAAGAGGAGTGCTTCATCCTTGTTTGCTTTTCATCACGGGAAGTAGTACCTGAAAGGTTAGGGCAATCCATGTGAAAATGTTCGGTCTTACCACATTCGAATCATCGTTGAGGTCCGACACTTCCTCTCCTTCTAGTTCTCACATTTTGCAATGCTTTTGAGAACTGAGTAGAGATGAGTGCAAGTTCTTCCTCTAGAAACTCTTTAATATGTTCAAGGGTTAGAGAGGACAACAAAGCAAGTGTTCCACAAGATGAAGATTGGCTCGAGCTAGGCATGGCACGTTGAGAAACAAATGCAAGAGACTTGTTGGGGTTCTTATGTGAGATTATGTCAATTTCATGAGTTTTCAATTTAGAATATAGAATATCTAAACTAAGTGTACTCATGACAGTAGATTCATGAATATATGTGACTTTCATCTCCCAAATTGAGATGTCTAATGCACTGAGTAATTGCCTAGCATTCTCAGCATCTGAAAAATTAACATTGACGCTACGCAAGTTGCTGATAATTTTATTATAGCGAGCAAAGAGATCATCGATGGACTCACCTGGTTGCATCTCAAAGCTCATGTACTCCTTTTTGAACATGTCTTGGCTTACCTCCTTGATCATGTTGGATCCTTCATGGTAGTCACATAGTGCTTTCCACACATCATATGCAGATCGAAGGTGAGCAACACTGTCAAAGTCGCTTTGAGTTAATCCTTGTATGATCAAGTTGTGAGCCTTGTTGTTGTCATCGACATCTCTCATGTTTGTAGCCATGACTTGATCGTTTGACGGCAAATCGTAAGGCTTTTACACCTTTTCCCATATTACGAAGCCCTGTGCCTGGATGAAGGTTTCCATACGTGCCTTCCAAACCTGAAAATCAATACCACTAAAGACAAGAGGTTTTGCGGACTATTTATCCATGATTATTAGTCAAAAACACATACAAATCACAAAGATTAGAACACTGTGGCTCTGATACCAATTGTAGGGTCGAAGAGCATGTTACAAGCTACTAGAGGGGGGTGAATGGTAGATTTAAAACCTTTTCAGTGGAAGCAACGAAAACTCCTTCATACAAAATCAATCTGTTAATAAATCATGTGTGCGACTAATCTAAACGTTATCAATCGTGACAAAACCAGTATAAATTGTGGAGAATCAAGTCACGAAGACACGACAACAAGAATTACGATAAACCATCAAGAAAAACTCAAGTTACGATCGAAAGATTGAACGAAGGTCAATCTGTTCTAACCGAGAAAAACCTAATCTGCAACACTGCAATGAAACTCGTGTAAATCCAAAACGACAAATCCAATGACCGTAAAATTTTCACAGATGATAGATAATCAAATTGTGAAGACAACCCAAAAAGAATCATGTCAATTGGATCTGTAAAACTCAAGTTATGATAAAACCACCGAAGCAAGTTATTAATGTGCAGAAACTCGATGAGAAAAACTTGTCTGAAACAAGTCGGACGAACAAGGCACAAAAGTTCCTTTGAACTACGAATTTTATTGATCAAACCACAAGAGGAACAGCCCCAAAGTCATGCACCATGAGCTCTGGTGTCCCTTGCTTATATAATTAGCCATGAGGCCAACCCAAACCAAACTAGGACTCAAATCCTACTCAGATTCAACCGAAACATTCCATAACTACTCAAGACTCTTCTATACGCAGATAGAAGCAATCTTAAGGCTTCCAAACACCTTATGAACGTATTCCACATTCCTAAAACAACCCAACTTCGTGACCCACACGAAACCCTATCATAACCAACTCAAATCTTTCCATATTTGAGTCAAACCCGACTCAGCCGCAGCCTGAGTCCATAACCTAGTTGGTTGGACCTTTCTGACCAATTCTTTACGTCCACTTCTCTTCATCACGTCTTGGAACCATGTATACACGTCCATGCACTCCTTGCACATGTGAAAAAACCTTCCAACGACGTCCACGATAGCTTCATATGCATTGTTCTTGATTCAATCATGTTGCGCAATCTCCCGATCAACTCAACCACAATTCCTCCCGAACTTGGTTGTTGAACCTCATCTTCTTCCTAAGACTAGTTCGAAGGATCCCGTCACCAGCCATGTCTTGAACTCAAGTAACACCTGCACATGAATAAACAACTGATACTTCCGAGTACAAGTCCTTGACTTGACTCACATTAGTTTTGAAACCACAACACCTTACTTGAGCACCTCACATAAGCATGTTGCAAACCATAGCAAAATGATATCAGCCATAACCACCAACACACACCAAAAACATAGTAAAATAATACTAAGCAAGCTTTCCATAATCCAAAAAGCAAGTTCGAAACATTGCAAGTTAAAAGCAGAACCACTGTGATCAAGATCCAAACCTTGCCAAAACTAATCGGACCTTAAACCGGAGCTTACCATAGCTAGCAGGACCTAGTGCTTGAGCTTACCAAAGCTAGTCGTACCTAGCACCGGAGCTTACTAAAGCTAGTCGGACCTAGCGAAAGAAGTCAGACCTTACGTCGAAGCTTGCTGGAGCTACTCAAAACAAGCCGGACCTATCGTTGGACCTTGGAGGAGCTTGGACCTAGAGTTGAACCTTGATGAAACGGGTGTTTTGGCAAAAGTCAACACTTTTATCGTCATAGACAATGTATTCAGCACATATAGGTCTCACACCATCAGTTGAGAGTGTCCGCTCGCAGTCGACGAGGCACTAGGAAAAGCATCCTCAGCACTAGCGAGGAACCACCTCGTCCCCGCCACCTTCTTACCCTTCTTTGATAACATCCTGTTTTTATATATACAAAATTCATGTTACGAAATATGAAAATAAGATATACAAAATTCATGTTATAAAATATGCAAATAAGATATACCAAATTCATGTTAGTATCATGAAGAAAACGGTACTTGTAATCACTTCCAAAATTCATCAACATCATTATCATGTTCCCTACTCCTTAAACCAGCCCAACGATCTTCCATCATGGCCTGTTCCCATTTTTGTTTTCGTATATTATATGTCTCTGCATCTTCAACGTCTCCAACTAATTGATTGAGTTCTACACCAGGCTCGACAATAAAAGTGTCTGATAACTCTTCTTCTTGGTAAACTTCTTCAACCTCTTCACTATCATGGTAACCACCATCTCCAGGAGTATATAACCGCTCACGAGGATTCACTTTATTTACCACCCACCAAGCACTGAGATTTGTGCATGGATAAGGTAGATAATACACTTGCTCCATTTGGATGCAATAAAAATGTATCGTAACCTCGTAGTCGGTCCTTGTGTTTGACTTCCACCATTCAAAATAAGTTTTGTCGAGTTCCATGATTGCTATCAAACCAATCACAGTCAAAGAAGACAACTCGAAGTGTCTTACTTCGGTAAAAGTAAATTCAAGAAATTTGTTAATGATCTCATAATAATTGGTTTCATGCCCTTGAGAGTCAGTTGCACTCCGGAATTCGATGTTGCCGCTAGAGGATGAAGAGCTTCAAAATGAATTGTACAAAATCGGAAGTCATTTACATCATATCAATCATAGCTTCTAACTTTTACCAATCCATAAGATAGCCGCCGCAAATCTTGATGGACGTCGTGAGTCATGCACTTTCCAGAATGATCATAAGTTATAAGAATACTTCTTTAATAATCATAAGCTATAATATAAAGAAGATGAGAGAGTATTACATAATCTCAAAACCAGGATAGGAAATTGGGTCCTCCATTTAATCCATCTCGTCGCATCCCTTCTACTTTTTTGGTCGTAGGTTGATGCCTATGTTGCCAATGTTGCCTGTGAAACTCGTTGAACGTGAAAAAACACTTTTTAGAATACATGTGTAGAAAAATATGTTGATTAGCATAAATATAGTACAAATACTTACTCAAAATATTTGTCCATGCCATCTGTATTTGCGTACATGTAGAGTAAAGTAGTTTTCCTATCAAGTTTGGGTAGGTCGTAGGTCGTGTAGCTACCAATGGTAGTGCCTCTCGTTTGAAAAATGGAGAGGTCGCTACAAGGGGGTGCTTCATCAACATTGTATCGCATTGCCGAAGTATTGATATTTTGTTCTTCTGCAAAGTAGACAGTTAAAAAGTATCCTACTTTCTTAAGAGTAAATGCTTCAGCGATGCACCCTTCCACCCTTGCCTTGTTGTGAACCATTGGTTTCATATATCGTAGCGCTCTTTTAATGTGATACATCCACCTGTATTGCATAGGACCACCAACTTTACCTTCAAATAGAAGATGGATAAGCAGATGTTGCATTGGATTGAAGAAACCTGGCGAGAAAAAAATTTCATCTTACATAACAGTACCGGTATCTCATTCTCTAACTTATCCATCATCCCTATCTTGATTTCTTTAACAGTCTTTCCACACCGCATCATCTAGATAGCCCCAAAAAATAACAGGTAGTAGTCTTTCTATGATTATGTGATAATCATAACTCTTCAACTTAGTGAGGTTTCCAGTGTTCACATTCACGGCTCGTTTTAGTCTAGCTGCGTAACCATCTGAGAATTTCAAAGTTTTCAACCATTTCATGACTTCTTTCTTTTCTTTAGATCGAAGACAGAAAGAAGCACATGGATTACCACCACTTTCAGAGATTTCAAGTGTTGGACATTTATAAATCTGGCAAATCTTGTCTAGCTTTTATATTGTCTTTTGTTCTGTCAGTCATATCCATGCATATGCTTATGATACTTTTGCCTAGGTTATGCTATTGATGCATGATATCAATGTTGTGCATTAGAATCAATGACTTCACTACGGTAGGTCCCAAAGTCCACATATGTGAGTCTAATTGTGTACCTCTCCGTAACCTACAAAATATCCAGGAGGACCTTCATCTGGCACCAGTTTGTCCAACATATAAGAAAATTTTGACCCGTTAAGATGTTTCGATGGTCCTTTAGTGACAACGGTGTCAATTCTAAAGACATGTCTTTGTTGCCTAAATATGTGATTTGAATGCAGCCAACGTCTGTGACAATCGAAGTAAGATATCTTGTCTCTATGAGTTAGTTAAAAGCAATCCGTGTCCGAAGCATATATTGGACACATCAGACGACCGTGAGTGGTTCATATGGAAAACGTGTCCTATGCCATCAAATCATGGATGGACCACAAATAAGCAACTCGAAGGTTGAATTTCTGCTTCTTATAACTGTCATATGCTTTGACTCCTGTCTACAACATTTTCAATTCTTCGATCAGCGGTTTCAGCATCATGTTGAGACGTGACCCAGGATGATCCGGCCGAGGCACAATGAGGCTAAGGAACATGAACTTGTACTTCATACAAAAAGACGGCGGCAGGTTGTACGGAATGACAAAGATGAGTCAAAAGGAGTATGACATGACATTTGTACTGAACGGTGTGAATCCATCTGTCGCTAACCCGATGCGAACATTTCTCGCATCACGAGCAAAATCTGGATCGAAATGGTCCAGCGCCTACTATGCATCACAGTCGGACGGGTGCGTCAAGAAATCTTTGTTCTCACGTACACCTTCTTTGTGCCATCTCATGTGTATTCGGTTCTTTTTGAAAGAAACAACCGCTTCAACCGAGGAGTCATGAGCAAGTAACGAAGTTGCTTATGTGCGACATCTGTGACACCCGATTTCAAAAATGAACCGAGCATGACACATATGTGTGTCCAGGATGTTTAATACACATACACGAGTGCATCACAAATGATATTCAGATAAAACCATGTTTCGAATAATAAATAGTACATTATTACAGTATCCAAATAGTCTCGAATACAAGCTCTAATAATATTGCAGCAGAATAACTAAGCACTAGTATACTCCATCTTCATAGGCAATTTGACGGTAACACGCACGCCTAGTACTCCTCATAGTCCCCTGGATACTCCAAATTATCGCATGTTACTGAATTAATGGGGGAATAGCATGGGTGAGTACATGTCGTACTCGGCAAGTGTGGGAAAGTATGACATGTATCTAAAAGAAGGATGATAATAAATGGCCAATTGCATAAAAGTACATTTAAAACAGTGTAAATGTGATATTATCATAATTAAGTGAGGTCAAATCCCATCATAACCCAAATACTAGCAATACTATATCCAATACCATCAATCTAACGTACTTAACCATAATCATCCATATTTATCCATAACCATCAATATCCATCTCTCTAACACTCTCATTTTTATCTATCATGCATTGCATACCTTATTATACATGTTTAACATCAAGCAACACAAGAAGGAACAAGTTTAAATGAATTTGAAGCAAAAAAGCAATTAAAAACCTATAGAAGTGCGGACTTGTCCAGTTTGGACCCCGGACTAGTCCGTTTGGCTTCTATTCTTTTCCAGACGTGTCCATTTGTGGTGCAGACTAGTCCGAAAAATGTTTCTGATGTTGTCTGGACTTGTTCGTTACAGTGTACGGACTAGTTCGATCTTCGTTACTGGAAACTTTCGGAGTTGTTCGGTAATTCCTCATTTTGGTCCGATTTTTGAAAAATTGGACAACCTCCGGACTTGTCCGGCGCCATACCGGACGTGTCCGCTTGGCTTTCTGGAACCGTTCAGACTTGTCCGGATCTCCACAGGACTTGGTCGTTCAACTTTTTGTCCCATATCGGACTTGTCCGGCCGTGTAGCATACTAGTTCGATGTGTCTGACTCCGATTATATTTCTTTCTTCCCGACAGGTTATGGGGTAATTACCTTAATTGGGCTCAAGAACGTTGTGTCCAACCCCTGTGGAGTCCATGTGGGACCCCACACAGGCCTCCATCACCATAAACTCGAATTCCACCCAAAACCCTCCACCCTATATAAACAACCCAACACCCACCCTTTCATCTCTTTGCCACAATTGAAGAGAACTCCTAACCCTAGTTTGTGAGAGCCACCATCAAGAAGAGAGGAGCTCGCAACCAGGGGAAGGAGGAGTAAGATAGTAGGATCAAGCAAGATCGATCTTCGTCAATTCATCGACACCATCGTCATTTCTCTATCAATTCTTCATCTTCGGTGGATCTACACGTCAAGTTCTTGAGTTCCATTGAATCCTCAACCATTGAACCCTAGGATTCATGGTAGATATCTTAGATTCAACTTTTCTACGTAAAATATGATTCCATATAAACTTTAACTATGCTCTAATTAAAAATTTGCCAAAACCCTAGCCATAGCGGACTTGTTCGGTCCTGAGCGAACATGTCCGACCATTGTGCGGACTAGTCTGGTCTTCCTATTCTAAAAATTCTTGAAACTTCTTAAATATCCTCCAAAATGACTTGAAGCTTGTTCTAGCATGTAAAACTTATTTGTGACTAATTAGTAAGCAATGATAACAATTTGGTAACATGCATTATCCCATAATTGCATCAATCATGCATGTCATGACATATTGAGTAATATATGAGTATTTATTGATGGAAATATTTGTTTTGTATGTTTGTTGCGCGGAATAGAAGGTGTTGCTCTAGAGGGTGCTTTCAAGGACCTCCAGCACCAGAACTTTGAAGCTTTTTATCCTAACCAACCCCAGGAGCAAGGCAAGTGTCCTTGAACACTTTGATCCTGTTTTTAAATCTTTTGTTTACAAAACTGCATGCTTGTGTCAAATTAATGGGAAACCCATGATAGGTGTTTACTAGTCTTGTTTGACCATCCTTATCGCTTGGAATACATTGTAGAGAGTCAGAAATGATATTTTTACCTTTTTTGCTTGGTTCTAATTAATTGGGATGGGAAAACAACCAAATGGCTTAACCATGAATTAATGAAATTATGGATGATGTGAATTGATGAACATGGTTAATTGGTAATATGGGACTTGGGAGATCTAAGCAAGCATGATTTGTGGATTGGTTGGATGATATGGTGGTTTGCTTGCCTTGGATCTAAGGACCGGTTCATGCGAGAATAAGCCAGGACAACAGTGCCACCACAAGGACAAGTATGGGTGCGAATTAGCCAATTAATTAGGTGTATTGCCAGCATTGTTCAGATCATTTGGAGGAGCGGTGAATGGGTGTAAGTTGGATTTGCAATAGTGGCGGGACTGCCCTGGGATCTGAACTGCACAAGAGGGGCCCTTGGTTGGATGCGCTCAGTTGGAGGCATCACCACTAGTGAAACCTCAGTGGGTCTGCATATGCCGGTAGTCTCTTTGTAAAGTCTATTTTGTGATCTCATGGACATACACCTAAGGAAGTGTAATTGGCATAAGGGACGTTTATTTAGTCGTTGATGGGTGACGAAATCACAAACTTGTTGCTAAAGTGGTACAAGCTCTGCAGGGTGTTAAAAACTATGATGATAGCCATGCCCCCCGTTATGAGCACCTGGATGACCTACATGATTAGAGAAAACTTGGAAATTGGGATGGTTTGGCTATAGATATGGAATGGATGGTGATAAATGGACATGGTTAAGGATGATGGTAAAATTATGGTATATGGATGGATAATGAATGATGGATATGAGATATTATGTTTATTTGGGATATGATGAGATCTATTCACATAGACATCTTAGTATGTTTTTTCATATGGTTTAAATGTACTTTTCAGCAAATAGCCATTATTTATTATCAATTCTTTGTTTAAGCTACATGTCATTATTTTCCCACACTTGCTACGTACGACATGTGCTCACTCTTGCAATTCCCCCCACCAACAGTTTCAGGTGATGTTTGGAAGTACCCTGAGGATAATGCGGAGTACTAGGTTGTGTGTTGCCGTCGACTTGCCTGTGTATTGCTTGGAGCCGCACTATATCCCTTATGCTTAGTTTGCTCAGTTTAGATTAATTATGCTACATTAGTTTCATATTTATTAATAATGATCATTAGAGTTTGTAATTAGAGGTCTAAATGAATGTTGTAATAAAAGTACTTATTTAATAATTTGTGATGTGGTAATTTTTTGTATATCGTTTGTGATACACTCGTGTATGTGTGATCAACGTCCTGGGCACACATATGCGTCGCACTTGGTTCATTTTCAGAACCGGGTGTCACAATCTCACAACTGTTCAACCGAACCATTGTCACCAAGCCCATATCCCAATTCCAATTCCCGTCCAATTCCAACCATTATTTCATATTCAGGCCCATAACTCTAATCATGTGAGGGTCCAGGTTGCTCATAACCAGAAGCACAACTATCATGATAGTTTTACACTCTGCAGAGGTTGTACCACTTTACCCACAAGTTCGTGATTTTATCACCTTTCAATGATTAAGGAATCTCAATTATGTCGTCTCACACTTCTATTGGTGTGTGTCCAACAGTTTACAAAATAGCCTTTACAAAGTGATTACCAGCATGTACGGACCCACTAAGAATTCACCGAAGGTGATGTCTCACAACTGAGCACATCCATCCAAGGGCCCCCTCTTGTGCTGTCGGATCCCAGGGCAGTCCTGCCACTAATGCAAACCCAACGAATCCCATTCTCCGAGCCTTCCAAATGATCCAAACAATACTGGAAATACACTAATTAGTCAGCTAAGTAGCACCCATACTTGGCCTTGTGGTGGCACTATAAATCCTGGGTGGTCGCTCTACGAGCCGGTCCTTAGATCTAAAGCAAGAAAAACCACTAAAATGTTGCAACCCATTCCACATAACCGGCTTGCTTAGATCCCTAGGTTCCATGTTGCTAAAGTGTTATTATCATCAATTCACATAACTCATATGTTCAATAGTTCATAATTAAGTCATTTAGTTAATCCCAATCACAATTAAGTTAAGTGAAGCAAAACTGGAAAATACCCTTCCCGACTCTTTACATTATCTCCCGAGCGACAAGGATGGGTATACAAGTCTAGTAGACACCTGTTCGTGAGTTTCCCATAAAATTGACACAAGCATGCAATTTTGCAAACAAAACATTTGAAAATAGGATCAAAATGATCAAGGACACTTACCTTATATTCCGCACTTCGATGGTCAATCAAATCAAAGTCTTGCACATGAATATCGTCGGGTATTCGCTTCTCGATCGCAACCTCTTGCGTGAACGTCTACACGTAATCAAGCACATATACATACCAACAACAATACAATCAATAATATGCACATATATTAATCAATATGCCATGACATGTTTGCATGGGGTAATTATGTCGTAATGTATGCTATTAATTCACTACTATTGCTTACTAATTAGGTGCAACTAGTTCTTATATGCTTATGTGAGTTTTGAGTCAATTATTGTGGTTCTTGTAACAATTAGAGGTTGCTGAAATTTTAAATACTGGACTAGTCCGAAATGGGCCAGACAAGTCCATTCAGACACAAAGAGTTGATCGGACAAGTCCGCACAGATCCGAACTAGTCCGCACTACAACGGACTAGTGCGCGCGGGATCGGACTAGTCCATGACGGTACAGTGAGGCACGATAAATTAGGTTGGGACGTGATTTATTCAAATGGTAGATAAATTCTTATCATAAAACCTGAATCATAAACCTACTGGTTGCGTGGCTAGTCTCGACGGTGGTGGAACGGCGACGCGACACGTGTCTCCGGCTTCTAGACTCCGTTGATGAAGAGGGTGATGGCGTGATGTAGATGAAGAAAACAATAATAAGACATAGATGAAGAAGATGATGGCGACATGGTAATCTTCTGCGAAGAACGACGACGTCCCGATGATCTCCCGCAAAAACGATGGTCCTTCCTTTTTTCCTTTCCTTCTTCTCTCTCCTTCTCTGTTGGCTGCAATGTTATCCTAAACAACCGTTTAGGGTTGTTTAAACGTGTTTAAACTCTAAACAGAGCTTTACTGTGTAGTTTAGGCCCTAAACAAAAATTAAACCGTTGACCCGTTTAAACTAGTCAACGACCGTTTAAACGAGCGGAATAGGATAAACGAAACGGGTTTAAACACGTTTTCAACCGTTTAAGCGAAGGAGCAAGCACGCAAGGCTCCATAAAACATACCCTCCTGCCTATTACGCTCCATCCCCAATGCCGCCATCGCTGCTCCATGCCTCCGCCGCCTCTGCCATTCCCCATGTGTCGGCCGCCGCCACCCCTGTTTCTTCCCTGCTTTGCTCCTCCCCTGCTTCCCTGCTGGGGTACTGCCACCCCTGCTGCACTGCCCGTGTACCACTCGTAATTCATATTTTTATGCAAATTTGTATTAAATCTGCCGTTTAGTTGAGGTACAAGCAAGATCTTGTTCAAAAGTTAACTGGAATGAACTCTCTTCAAGTACTACAGTACAAACTATTTAATCCGTTTAAACGCTGTTTAGACAATCTAAACGGTAAACACACCTCCACTGACTGTCTACCGTTTACTATTTAGGATAACGCTGGTTAGCCGTAAGGGCTTGTTGCTCTTTTTTCCTGCCGTGGCCAGAAATCACGTAGAGTTTATTTCTTCTCTATCATGGAAGGCTTACGGGAAGCTCCGGTGCCCTTTTATAGGGATGCGGCCGTACGGGACTTGAGTCCCGATACGACCTGGTGCCCGGCCTGGTCTTGGCCTATGCGGCCAGACTGGGTTGACTCTTTTTTTCTTTGTTTTGCTTTCCGGTGGGTTCTTTTTTTTCTTTATTAGGGTGTGCGGCCATACATGGTCACAATTGACTTTTGTTATTCTTTTCTTTTTCTTATTTCTTTGTGGTGCGGTCAAGGCTCCTGGTGCACGGGTTTTGTTTCCTTTTTTATTTCCATATTATTTGTCTATTATTTATTTATTATTCATTTTTCTTTTCTTTATTAATTATTATTTATTATTTCTTTCATTCTTTTTGTTATTTATTATTCTTTGTTTGTTATTTTTCTTTTGCGTGCGGCAACGCTCTTTGTGCAACAAGTGATCTGATCAGCGGTTGACTTATGTTATTATTTATATATAGTGAAGTGTTAAATAAATCAAATCCTAGAGTATCGGACAAGCCTGTATGGGAACGGACTAGTCCGTGATGGTGCAGAGGGCTAATCGGACAAGTTCAGTTTGGCGCCTGTCGGTACCTGCGTACCGAGTACCCCAATGATAGCACAAGAAGTGCAGGAGAGTTCCACCTGTCAAAGTGGAAGACCTCCACAGGCCCCACGTGTCACCCGACACTGGACCCGCCTCCTTCATATGGGCAGGTACTGCACTACCACATGTAATATAAGAC
This sequence comes from Tuctoria greenei, assembly GCA_036927565.1. Taxonomy (NCBI): domain Eukaryota; kingdom Viridiplantae; phylum Streptophyta; class Magnoliopsida; order Poales; family Poaceae; genus Tuctoria; species Tuctoria greenei. Next base: position 169,614,575 of record JAYESD010000003.1, read on the forward strand.
CGGAGCTAAACTCCCTACATTGGAAAGTTCCGTGCTTGACACGTGTACAGTGACCCGGACCTAACCCCCGGGACGCTCCAGTGCTACCATGTGTGTAGCGGCTCCGGACCTACCTCCCCGCGAGAGAACGCTCTGGATCTGCCACGTGTTGAACTTTTAGACCTGCGACACCAGCAGGAATACCAATGGATCTCCAACAACACGAACATTCAAGGGACTGTGATTGCTACAGTTACAAGGCATGTAATATTAATTATGCACGATTAGAAGACCCTTAATACGGATAACGCCACCATTAAGGCATGTTATCACGCTATTAGGGTACTTAAATACACTTAATTGTGTGTTTAGGCAATAATAATCGCGAGGGCCACATGTCGGGCCAGGCAGTTCATGTAACAGTCATCCCTTGGTCTATAAAAGGGATGTGCTGCACGATACAAAAAAAACTAAGCTCATATGCACGCAAGCACGAGTGAATCCTCAATACAATAACACACACCCCGTGGAGTAGGGTATTATGCTGAGGCAGCCCGAACCACGTAAACCATTCGTGTCATCAACTTGTCTAAGATCTCCGCGCGCTCAAACCGATACAAGAACCTCTGCGGGCTACAATTTAGTAGTACCGGGGGAAGTGTCGTTCGTGCGCTTTGACATTTGGCGCGCCAGGTAGGGGGTGCCTGAGATCACAAGACGGTGAACTCCACCGCAGGATCATCCAACGGCAACAACGCTGTACAACCTGTTGGAGGGAATCAACCCTCCAACATGCAATAACCAGCGGGCGCCGTTGTCCCGCCGGGCGTCGCACCACCACCACCATCCTCTGTTCCGGCAAACAATGTTGGATAGCAGGATGGAGTACTCGCGTCGATCACAAAATCAACAAACAACAATCCTGAGCACACGCTTGTTGCTATGCGTACTCTGCTCCAACGTCCACCACCTCCAGGAGCACCCTAGGATGCGATGGAGCAGTGGAGGACTGATGTTGAACATCTGGTTGCAGCTGCAGCCGATGGCATCAGCAACCAAGACCCTGCTCCTTCGGGGAAGGCACCGTCACAACTTCAGATCTTGTTAGGAAGACTCGGTCCGCAAGCTTCATAGCACAAGAGATGTGTTGTGTCTCAACAGGTGACTTCACTGCTTTCCAAAGCACGTCGCACCTACACTGCGTCGAGGCTCTCGACGCATGACCCGCGGTCGGATCTCGACCGCCATTACCGGCAGCAAGACGACCGCGTCCACATCGAGCGTGCTCGCGGAAGGTGAGAAGCTCGGGACAACCCTGCTCCTTTGGGAGTAGGAGGAGGCTGTTCTACTCTAGCAACACATCTACGCATGGTCTGCTAGCCCCAAAAGTTTCAGCCTCATCTGCTGGAGAAATTCGACAAAACTGTCAACCCCGCCGAATTCCTCCAAATATACTCTACCGCTATCCTTGTAGCACGGGGCAATGAGGCCATGATGGCTAATTGTTGCCCTGTGGCTTTGACTGGGACAACCAAGTCCTGGTTCATGGGCCTCCCGCCTGACTCCATCAATAGTTGGGCGGAGCTATGCCAACAGTTCATCGCCAATTTTGGGAGCTCCTACACCCGACCCGGCACTGAACTGACCTTTTTGCTGTTGAAAGTGCATCTAGGAATACCTTGTGGGTTTTGGATGATTTATGACAAACAAGTGAGGTCCTAACCAGTTTGTTGAGATGAGCACAGGTTCTAATGAGAAAATGAGCAAAGTGCCAAAAAGAAAGGAGAATGATGAGTAATGCGGAAAAGAGCTCAAGAAACAAGTGTAGTAGATCATTGTGTATGGAGTGTGTTAAGGAAACACACCCCAGGAGCTCAAGCACAATTATTCTCACACATTGCAAAAATTCATACAGGACCGAACTAGTCCGACTGACCCCAGACTAGTCCGATATCTTTCTGCTCAAGATCGGACAAGTCCTCACAATGCGGACTTGTCCTCACAGTCCAGTTTTTCACTGACCGGACTAGTCCGATATCACCACAGAATAGTCTGATATCTCTCTGACTAGAATCGGACTAGTCCTCCCCAGTCCGGACTAGTCCCCAAACACTTCACAAGTTGCACAAAATCGGACAAGTCCGATAACACAACGGACTAGTCTGATATCTTTCTGATGTCAATCGGACAAGTATGATATTAGCACGGACTAGTTCGAAAACCCTCTGACCTAAATTGGACAAGTCCTCCAAGTGCGGACTTGTTCCCCAAATTCACTTAGGGTTTCACTTATCTGGACAAGTCTGAGATCCATCGGAGTAGTTCGAAGATTTCTAGAATCCAAATCGGACAAGTCCCCTCTCAGCCGAACAAGTCCGATATTTCAGGACACCTAGGGTTTGCTACACGCAGCACACCGGACTAGTCCGATGTCTACCACGGACTAGTCTGATCGTTCTAAACCCTAACACTAACTTTTGTGAACCCCATATAAATAGGTGTACATGGACCATCTTTCAATAACTCTCGACCCCCTGCGCCGTCACACCACCCAAGAGCCTAGAAAACACCTCTCTCCACGAAATCAAACGCAAGAAAGATCAATCCCTTGAGGATACACTTTGGATCATTGGAGAGACACGGTTCATCACTCATTGAGCTCTTGGTTTGATTCCCTAACACACTCCTGTGTTTTTCATTGTGATCTTAAGAGTGTGTTCTTGGTAGTGTTCATATTGTAATATTGGGGAGCCCTCAAAGTGTGAGAAGGCCCCTTGAATTTGGTTATTTGCCCTTTGTGATTAGTGAAGAGGATTGGCCTCCGTGGCGATCTGACGAGGGTAGGGTTGGAGAAGACCTGGTCCTTTTGTGGACTCCTCAACGTGGATGTAGGTTGCCTCTGTGGGAACCGAACCACGAGATAAAGTGCTTGTGGTCTTTCTTTGCGCCCATTGTTCTTACACTTCATATATATCTAGGGTTTCAACGAATCTTACTCACTTTACGTTGAAACATTGAATATAAGATTAACTTGTGGTACATCCTAGTTTATAGTTTTGTAACACTCCAATTACAAGTATATTTCCGCTGCATACATCCTAGGATCAAGATAATCGATCAAATTTGATCAACCTAGTCGGTAGACACCAGACTAGTCCGCACTCTACCGGACTAGTTCGATATCTCGAGATTTGATCTGGTTGTTAAGTGTTGCAGGTTCCGATAGAAACTCAAAAGGACATATTTACCCCCTCTAGGCCACATTCAATTGGTATCAGAGCAAGGTTCTTCAAAAGAAGACTAATCACTCGAAGAGATCATGTCGGACATGAAGGACGTACACAAGAGCGTCAACCAAGAGAAGGTTGAAGAAGAAAAGAACCTAAAATTGGAGAGGCTCCTCGAGGTCATTCAAGACTTCGAGGATGACGATGAGGAGACACTGGAACTAAAGGTGCTCCTAAGGAAGAAAACCCTCTCCAAGGGAAAAGTGAAGACCAAAGATGAGAAGAAGAAGAAGGGGAGTAGTCACACCGACTACTCCCGATATCCTTTTAATTATGATCGCCTAAACTCTAACAACAATCATTATCTATCTATTCCACTTGGGAAAGCCCCACACTTTGATGGCAATGACTACTCAATGTGGAGGAAAAACATGAAAATGCATTTGATTTCTCTCAATACAAGTTTGTGGCACATAGTATGCGCAGGATTAGATATCCCGGATGATGATGACGAGATCATGCCTGGCCAAGAGCAAGCAATCCATCAAAATGCCCAAGCTGCTGCAGTCATCACCTCATCACTTAGTCGGGACGAGTTTACAAAGGTGGATGGACTCGAGATCACAAAGGAGATATGGGATACATTGCAAACCGTGCATGAAGGCGATCGTCATGTGCGAGAAGCGAAGATCGAGATGATTGAAGGCGAGTTGGGAAGATTCGCCATCGAAGAAGACGAGTCACCACAAGACATGTACAACCGACTAAAGACGCTCATCAACATGGTGCGAGCATACAGAAGCAAGAAGTGGAACGACCACGAGGTGGTGAATCTCATTCTTAGAGCTTTCATGCCTCGCAATGTCACCTTGTGCTCGATGATACGAGAAAGCCCGGGTACAAGAAGATGACTCTGGATGAGCTACTTGGGAAAATCATCAACTTTGAGATGATGGAAAAGCAGACCAAGCATGTTAAGGAGATTGCCGATCTCACCTCGGCAAAGAAGAAAGGGGTCGCTTTGAAGTCCACCCTCAAGCCCTTATCTAAAGAAGCTCGAGAAGCTCAATTAGAATAAGACAGTGACGATGAGGGCAGCGACTTGGATGAAGATGACATGATACTATTCATGAATAAATTCAAAAGAATGATGAAGAATAGACAAGGGGCTAAATCAAGTGAAGGGAAGTACAAGGAAAAATCAAGACCGAAGTTGAGGCGGGCATGCTATAACTATGGTGAGTATAGCCACTTTATAGTTGATTGCCCATATGAAGAGAACAAAAAGAAGACCAAGGAAACGAAGCCTCAACCCAAAAAATTCTTCAAGAAGAAGAAGCAAGCCGAACAAGCGCATCTAGGGAAAAAGTGGGACTCAAATGATGAGTCCTCATCCGAAGAAGAAGAAGAGATGGCTAGCATAGCCATTGAGAAGACATCCAAGAAGTCCACTCTCTTCCCTACCCTCGGTGCATGGAAAGGGAGCGACACTTGCCTCATGGCAAAGGAAGGTAAAGGCAAGGTAACAACAAAACCCTCTTCCGTACATTCCTATTCTAGTGATAGTAAAATTGCTAGTGATAATGAAGATATGCTCATCGGCTTACACAGGAAAACAACTGCAAAAATGAAATTTTTACTTGATCAACTTGTTGAGAAGGAGAAGTTGATACATCGTCAAGAAGACATGATTATATCCCAAAAGGAGAAATATGTTGAACTTGACAAGCTTCTAGAAGTTGAAAAGGAGCGAAGCAAGTCACTAGAGCTTGAGTTAGCTTCAAGCAAGGAAGCTTGCTTGGAGTTAAGCGACTCAAATGCTACAATCAAGGACAAACTTGCTAACCTAATCAAGGTTAACAAGATCCTTGAAGTACAAGTTGAGTAACTCAAGCAAGGTGACCCTTCATCCTCCTCAAGCTCACCTTCTCAACCCCTTAAAACTGAAGTTGCTTCTACTTGTGCACGTGGTAAAGTTGACACCAGCTTGAAAGACAATTCAACCTCTACCAAGGACAAGCATCCTTCACAAAATGGCATATTGACAAGGAGAAGATCAAATATGCACGCAGTGCATACTTGGTAACAAGATCTCCAAATGTCAGATATGGCATCGGTTACTCTTATGGTGAAAAGCAACATGCTAGAAGTCATAAGAATAACAAGGAGAGCATTTCCTTGGTAAAGGGAAGACCCTCTCAAACTGGAAAGTCCAAAGTTAAGACACATGATCACCGGACTAGTCTGGTTGGGACACAGACAATTTCGGTCCTGAGGACGAATCCGCTCTCCCGGACTAGTCCTGTATATAAACAACAACAGTTGCTTTTTAGAACCTTTGATGCATCTTAGGTTTTAATGAGAAGTAATTATGGTAAGATTTATGCTCATTATGTTGGGCCACACCATGGGAACACCAAGTCTCATGTGTGGGTGCCTAAATCCCTTGTGACTAACCTAAAAGGACCCAAGCAAGCTTGGGTACCTAAAACCAAGGCATGATCTATTTTTGTAGGCCTATTCCTCCGGTGGATCTAAATGGGTGCTAGACATTGGCTGCACCAACCATATGACCGGAGAAAGAAGGATGTTCGTTGAGTATGAAGAGAATGAGGATCCAAGCGGGGGCATCTATTTTGGAGACAACAGTCAAGGAAAAGTGCTCGGTACCGGTAAAATTGCCATATCATCTCAACATACTCTTTCTCATGTGCTACATGTTGATTCCTTAGACTATAACCTGATGTCCATATCTCAATTATGTGAAAAAGGTTATAATTGCTTGTTCACTAATGAGGGTGTGATTGTCTCTAGGAGGAGTGATGATTCCATTGCATTCAAGGGTATGTTAGAGGGAATGCTTTACCTTGTTGACTTCAACAAGGATAAAGCTGAACTTGACACATGCTTGATTGCAAAGACCAACATGAGTTGGTTGTGGCATAGACGGCTAGCACATGTTGGTATGAGGAATCTTCAAAAACTCCTCAAGGGAAATCACATCCGAGGTTTGAAGGATGTTGTTTTTGAGAAAGACAGGCCTTGTAGCGCGTGTCAAGCCGGGAAGCAAGTTGGAGCACCCCATCCCGCTAAGAACGTCATGACTACAACAAGACCACTCGAGCTACTCCACATGGACTTATTCGGTCCAATTGCTTACATAAGCATCGGCGGTAATAAATATGGTTTAGTGATTGTCGATGATTTTTCTCGCTTCACTTGGGTTTTCTTTTTACATGATAAGTCAGAAACACAAGGAACACTCAAGAAGTTTTTCAAGCGTGCTCAAAATGAGTTTTCACCGACGATTAAGAACATTCGAAGCGACAACGGCACAAAGTTCAAGAACACACAAGTTGAGGAGTACCTAGATGAAGAAGGCATAAAACATGAATTTTCAGCACCTTACTCCCCTCAACAAAACGGAGTTGCCAAAAGGAAAAATCGAACCCTCATAGCGATGGCAAGAATAATGCTCGATGAGTACAAGACCTCAGATCAATTTTGGGCGGAAGCGATTAACACCGCTTGCCACGCCATAAATCGACTACTCAAGAAGACATTCTATGATCTACTCACCGGTAACAAGCCTAATATTTCATATTTTCGAGTCTGTGGTTCCAAATGCTATATTTTGAACAAGAAGCCTAGGACTTCAAAATTAGCTTCAAGTCCGATGAAGGTTTCTTGCTTGGTTATGATTCAAACTCTTACGCCTATCGTGTCTTCAACAAGACCTCCATACTTGCTGAAGTGGCACGTGACGTAGTGTTTGATGAAACTAATGGCTCCCAAAAGGAGCAAGTTGATCCATGTGTGCTAGATGGAGAAGAAGCTCCCTGCCAAGGACTAAGAAGAATGGCGTTAGGCGAAGTTCGACTACAAGAGCCACCTCTACATATGCATGAGGAAAATGAACCACAAGAGGAGGCCAATGATCAAGGGGGAGCTTCCATACAAGATCAACCTCAAGAAGACGAAAATGATCAACAAGTCAATGAGGGCAACCATTTAGGGGGAGAAGAAGATGATCATGAAGATTCAAGACAGCAAGTGCCACACCCAAGAGTACACCAATGCGTCCAAAGGGATCACCCAATCGACAACATCATCGGTGACATCCAAAAGGGAGTAACTACTAGATCTCACATAGCTAATTTTTGTGAGCATTATTCTTTTGTATCCTTTTTGGAACCGCGCAGGGTTGAGGATGCATTGAAGGATCCGGATTGGGTAGTGGCCATGCAAGAAGAACTCAACAATTTCAAATGGAAAGAGGTGTGGGAACTAGTCGAAAGGCCCAAATTCAATGTTGTCGGCACCAAATGGGTCTTCCGCAACAAACATGGCACAACAATACGAACACGGGGTGGTGACAAGGAACAAGGCACGACTTGTGGCTAAAGGGTATTCAAAAGTCGAAGGTTTGGATTTCGATGAAACCTTTGCTCCAGTAGCTAGACTTGAGTCTATTAGAATATTACTTGCATATGCTACTCACCATGATTTCAAGCTCTATCAAATGGATGTGAAAAGAGCCTTTATCAACAGACCAATCAAGGAGGAGGTGTATGTGGAGAAACCCCCTGGGTTTGAAGATGAAGAGTTCCCGGACCACGTCTTTAAATTGCGTAAGGCTCTCTACGGCCTCAAACAAGCTCCTAGAGCTTGGTATGAGTGTCTTAGAGATTTCTTAATTGAAAATGGTTTTAAGATCGGTAAAGTAGATTATACATTGTTTACAAAGAACCTTGACAATGATCTCTTTATTTGTCAAATTTATGTTGATGATATAATCTTTGGTTCAACTAACAAATCTTTTTGTAAGGAATTTAGTAAAATTATGACAGATAGGTTTGAGATGTCTATGATGGGAGAGCTAAAGTACTTCTTGGGATTCCAAGTGAGGCAACAAAAGGAAGGGACGTTCATAAGCCAAACTAAGTACACTCAAGACATACTCAAGAAGTTTGGAATGGACAAGGCGAAGCCTATAAAGACTCCTGTGGCAACGAATGGCCACTTGGATCTCAATGAAGATGGACCAAACATTGATCAAAAGGTATATCGCTCCATGATTGGATCTCTACTCTAATTATGTGCATCTAGACCAGATATTATGTTAAGTGTATGCTTGTGTGCAAGGTTTCAAGCCAACCCAAAAGAGTGTCATTTGACAGCCGTCAAGAGAATCTTGCGGTATTTAGTTCATACACCCAACCTAAGCCTTTGGTACCCCAAAGGTTCCAAATTCAATCTCATCGGTTACTCCAATGCAGATTATGCTGGGTACAAAGTAGATAGAAAAGGTACCTCCGATACATGTCAATTTCTAGGTAGATCACTTGTTTCTTGGTCCTCCAAGAAATAAAACTCCATTGCCTTATCCACGGCCGAAGCGGAGTATGTTGTAGCTGGGAGTTGTTGTGCACAACTTATTTAGATGCGACAAACTCTAAGAGACTACGGTTACAATATGAACTGTATTCCACTCATTTGTGATAATAAGAGTGCTATTAAAATTGCCCATAATCCCGTTGAGCACTCTAGGACCAAACACATAGACATCTGACATCACTTTTTGAGAGACCATTCAATGAAGGGAGATATAGCCATCTCACATGTCAATACCGAAAGGCAACTAGCCGATATATTCACCAAGCCACTTGATGAAAAACGCTTTTGCGAGCTCCGAAATGAACTAAATATCCTTGATGCTCGGAATGTGGCTTGAAATCTTGTATACCTGAATGCTATATTCAAAATTCATTGATTGTGTTGTGAAAATCATCTCTCTCTTTTTCCGAAAAACAATGTTAATTACTAGATCTTGGTGAATTATGATCATTGCTTGATTGTCGTATGCTTACTGATCATATTCATCAAGATTATTTGATTTGCTTCGCCTCTCTGTTTTCTTAATATGTACCTTTGAATATATACGAATGGACTAAGCATTTCTTCCCTGGTGACCACGGACTAGTCCGTGGTTGCCCGTACTAGTCCGCCCACGTAGACTAGTCCACAGTGTGACGGTTAGGCCGGACTAGTCCGGCAGACCACAGACTAGTCTGATATAGTCTCTGGAAAAGTTTGGACTAGTCCAATCATTCTCGGACTTGTCCTATATTTCGTGACCATAACCCTAGCCGTCGCCAAACCCTAATCTTCCTCACCCCACACTTGCCTCAAGCTTTCTCTCTCCACGCTCAAGCTCCCCAAGGCGATTCTTCGTTTCCTCCATCAAAATTCCTCAAGTTTTAGTGGAAATCAACCTCCAATACTCAGGGATTGAAGACCATGGACTTGTCCGCCCCTTCAACCCCTACATCGCCAAAAATCAAGCAATTTCGGTAAAATCTCATCCCGAACCGTAGAAATTGCTATTTTCTTCGTTTGTGGTCAACTAGCTTGGTTCCTTTGACCATATACATGCTTCCTTGATGTATTACATTGATGCTAAGCTAGTTGTGCATTAGGAATCACTATTTGTCTCATAGTTAGGGTTTTAGAGGTTGAACACCGGACAAGTCTAGTCCATGCACGGACAAGTCCGGTCAACCGGACTAGTCCATGCCTGTACACCAGACTAGTCCGATTTTTCTGAAGTCAACCCTAATTTCTCAATTCCTCAATGCAATTCCTTGTCATCTATTCTCATCAATTCCTTATGAAATCTATTCTCAGGACAATGTCGATCACCAACAATGAAATCTCTGATTTCGAGGCCGAGATGGACCACAAAGTCGTGCTTCGGTCCTCGACGGGCCTAAGCAAGAAGCGCCAAGAGCGTGCATCCGAGCCGGCTCCTATCCCTCCCCAGGCTCGAAGGAAGGTGCTCGCGAAGAAGCCTGCCTCCAAGGCTTCTGCTGGAGGTGGCCCTTGCCAAGCAAAGGGCAAGGGAAAAGGGATTGCAACGGGCCCGATTGGCCCCCTAAAGTTGTCAGCTTCAAGGGAAGGGGCCTGGGATCACGCGGAGGAAAGATTCAATGGCAAGGGCAGCGACACGGCTGTAAAGTTCAAGAATGTGAATTGCTACAGCCGTCCCAAGCAAGTTGCTGATGGGAGGTTTTGGAGTAATTTTCATGCAGATTTCTACAAGACCGTCTATCTCCCAATGAAGACGCCCGTGGTGCGCAACCAATGGATAGATTGGGCGCATTTTGAGAAGAAGTCCTGCTCACCTTTTGTGGAGGTGGTCGAGGCAATTGCAAGACATGGCTTGAAGGACCTCTTCGCCTTCAGAAACAATTGGAATGATGAGGTGATTGCCCAGGTTTATGCTACTTGCCACTTTGCGAGTGACGAGGAAGAAAGCGTGACTTGGATGACTCATGGATCCAAGCACACCATCACTTATGAAGAGTTTGCAAGATTGCTACATCTTGACACCTCCACAATGACAATGTGATCATCCACAACATTGGTGTTATTGAGAAGGACAGGATGAAGTTTCTTTATGAACCCAACTCAAAGTTCAATCCTCCTTCCACGAAGAACATGAAGCCTTTCTTTGTGGTGCTGAACAGGGTCCTAAGGAAGACCATTGCCCCCAAGGATGGGGATGTAGAAAGTGTGCAGGGATACCTCAGGACCTTGATGAAGGTCATTTGCAAAGACAGGAAGTTTGATGTCTTTGACTATATTTGGAACGACATGGTGAACATCTCCTGAACACCGAAAAGGTCCTGTGGCTATGCACCTTACCTCATGTTTATGATTGAGAAGGTCACACGAATAGAGTTCGTCAAGGATGTGGAGCATCTCCCCTTGAGGCCCCAGAAGTCTCAACAAGCAAGTGTTCATGCTGCTACCTCTCCAGCTTCCAGCCCTGAGGCTCCAGTGAAAGCCAGTGGAGATGCTAGGGCTGCTCTCGCCTCTAGGGCCCCTCCTCAAAAGGGGTCCCCAAGTGGCATCTTGAAGTATCTGTCAACCATCTTTGCCTCTTGCAAAAAGGCCGAAGTAAAAGCCCACAAGCTGAACAAAAGGAGAAAGGCCGACATGAGATATGTCAAAGAGAATGTGAAGCAAATTTGCCAGAAGCTAGAGATCGAGCCCATTGGATCTCCAATCATTTCTGATGATTCTGATTCTGACTTCACCGAGCTCGGGCCCTTGACTCCCTCCGAGCTTGCCTATTTTGGCATTGGGGACTCGAGTGGTTCCGTTCCTCCTCCTCCTCCTCCTCATCAGCCCAAGAATGAAGATGAAGACGATGAGAGGACCGACAACGAGGCTTGAAGACCTTAGATCCCTCCTCTCCTTCTTTTTGGTGTCTTGATGCCAAAGGGGTAGATATTGAGGGGGAGTCTTATGATTTAGCTGTAGGATGCGAGGAGAGCTCTCTTTTTGTGTCTTTTGTCTATTTGTGGGTTGTAAGACTTATAATATGCTCTTTTAGTACTATTGGTCCTGTGATCCAATGTTTTGAACTGTATGTGAAGATATTGATGAGATCTGTGATTTTGCTCTAAGAATGGCATATATGCTTGTTGTTAACATGTTGATGTCAATTATGTCATTTCATCATTATTATTGTTTCTATACACTTAGTTCTGCATCCCACCATATACAGTGCACATATGGATCATGTTTTCATTGCTTAATGCGTTTTAAACTCATATGTGCACACTTTATGAAAATCTCAACTTTTTGTCATATTTTGTGAAATCTCAATTGGTTGTCATCAATCACCAAAAAGGGGGAGATTGAAAGTGCATCTAGGAATCCCTTGTGGGTTTTGGATGATTTATGAAAAACTAATGAGATCCTAACCACTTTGTTGAGATGAGCACAGGTTCTAATTAGAAAATGAGCAAAGTGCCAAAAGAAAGAAGAATGAGGAGAAATGTGCAAAAGAGCTCAAGAAACAAGTGTAGTAGATCATTGTTTATGGAGTGTGTTAAAGAAACACACCCCAGGAGCTCAAGCACAATTATTCTCACACATTGCACAAATTCATACAGGACCGAACTAGTCTGACTGACCCCGGACTAGTCCGATATCTTTCTGCACAAGATCGGACAAGTCCTCACAATGCGGACTTGTCCTCATAGTCCAGTTTTTCACTAATCGGACTAGTTCGATATCACCACGGACTAGTCCGATATCTCTCTAACTAGAATTGGACTAGTCCTCCCCAGTGTGGGCTAGTCCCCAAACACTTCACAAGTTGCACAAATCGGACAAGTCTGATAACACAACGGACTAGTCCGATATCTTTCTGATGTCAATCGGAAAAGTCCGATATTAGCACGCTAGTCCAAAAACCCTCTGACCTAAATCGGACAAGTCCTCCAAGTGCGGAATTGTTCCCCAAATTCAATTAGGGTTTCACTTATCCGGACAAGTCCGAGATCCATCAGACTAGTCCGAAGATTTCCAGAACCCAAATTGGACAAGTCCGCTCTCAGCCGGACAAGTCTAATATTTCAGGACACCTAGGGTTTACTACACGCAGCACACCGGACTAGTCCTGTGTCCACCATGGACTAGTCCGATATTTCTAAACCCTAACGGTAACTTTTGGGAACCCCATATAAATAGGTGTACACGGCCCATCTTTCAATAACTCTCGACCCCCTACGCCATCACACCACCCAAGAGCCTAGAAAACACCTCTATCCATGAAATCAAACGCAGGAAAGATCAATCCCTTGAGGATACACTTTGGATCATTGGAGAGACACGGTTCATCACTCATTGAGCTCTTGGTTTGATTCCCTAACACACTCCTGTGGTTTTCATTGTGATCTTAAGAGTGTGTTCTTGGTGGTGTTCATATTGTAATCTTGGGGAGCTTTCAAAGTGTGAGAAGGCCCCTTGAATTTGGTTATTTGACCTTTGTGATTACTGAAGAGAATTGGCCTCCGTGGCGATCTGACGAGGGTAGGGTTGGAGAAGACCCGGTCCTTTTGTGGACTCCTCAACGTGGATGTAGGTTGCCTCTGTGGGAACCAAACCACGGGATAAAGTGCTTTTGTTCTTTCTTTGCGCCCATTGTTCTTACACTTCATATATATCTAGGGTTTCAACCAATCTTACTCACTTTATATTGAAACATTGAATATAAGATTAACTTGTGGTACATCCTAGTTTATAGTTTTGTAACCCTCCAATTACAAGTATATTTCCGTTGCATACATCCTAGGATCAAGATAATCGATCAAATTTGATCAACCTAGTCGGTACACACCGGACTAGTCCACACTCTACCGGACTAGTTCGATATCTCGAGATTTGATCTGGTTGTTAAGTGTTGCAGGTTCCGATAGAAAATAAAAAGGGCCTATTCACCCCCCTCTAGGCCACATTCAGCTGTTCAGCAAAAATCAGGAGAGTCGTTACAATCCTTTATTTAACGATTCTCTCAGGTATGCAATAACATCCCCTCTATCTCGAACTCTTATGTTATTGTTGCATTCAGACAGGGCTTTTGGGACAAGAAGATGCTGGAGAAACTAGCGACAAAAAAGTCAATAGTGTCACAAAACTATTCAGCCTGGCTGACAAATGTGCCAAAGTTGTGGAGGGTCGTGAGATGCACTCCAAACCAGCTCCGGAGGCCAATAAGAAGTCCTCCAAGGCTGAAGTCACTACCTCCGGTAGTGGAAACAACAAGAAGAAGACCAACAGCAAGAAAAAGCCGTTGGCTGGCGCACCTGCTGCTGCGGATGCTACAGCTCTGGGTGGCCGGGGGCCATGCTCCGAAAAACGACCTCGACCTTCGTCTGAAGATGGCAACAACTCCAAAATGTAGTGTTTGATCCACAAGATGGACAAACACAGTCTGGAGGAGTGTCAGGAGGTCCAGAATCTTGTCGAGCGCTACAACAAGCGCAAAAAAGAGCTCCTTTCCTCTAATGGGAAGGAAAACAGAAAGTCGAGGAAGCTCCAGCTGAGGCGGAGCAAGGCTTTCAGGATCCTAAGAAGGTCCTGAGGGTTGTGTACAACACAGTACACGATGATTCCGGTGTCTCTAACAACGAGCGTCGGAAGACCCTGAACACCATTTATGAACACCATTTATGGTGGTTCCTGGGACATCACTTCTCACCGCATTCTCAAGACAATGCGGCGGGACATGGCTGCCGCAGCTCCAACTGCCAGGGCGGAACCTCATCGGAAATGGATGGACACTCCCATCACTTTTGATGCTACTGACTGCCCCCAGAACATGATCAGAGCTAGCCAATTGCCACCGATGGTATCTCCTACCATCAACAATGCCCAACTCTACCATGTTTTGGTGGAGGGAGGTGGGGGCTGAACCTCCTAAGCTATGAAGCCTTCGTCAAGCTCCAGCTCTGACCTTCGGACCTTCATCCCTCGCGCCCTTTCTCTGGGGTAGATCCGGGGGCCATTAGCCCTCTCGGATCCATCACACTCTCGACCTTCGAAACTCGGGAGAAATACAGGACCGAGAAGCTGGTCTTTGACGTCGCACAGATTAGCTTACCCCTTAACGCCATCTTAGGCAGGCCTGCCTTGTATAGGTTCATGGTTGCGGCTCACTAAGGCTACCTGGTGTTGAAGATGCCAACACCCTCCGGCGTTCTCCGCATCCGTGGAGACTGCACTGCGGGAATCACCGCGCTGGAAGAACTTCATGCGCTTACAACAGCGCAAGAGGAGGCATCCGGCAAAGAGCAAGTTGCTCAACCTCCAAGCACTCGTCAGCGAGGCTCAACCTGTGCACCACGAGTGCAGCAAAGTGGCGACAACGACATACCCGTCAAAGTCACCCTAATTGGTTCTGATGCTGCTCAGACCACCCGTATATCGGGAGGTCTGAACAACAAATAGGAACTCACGCTCATCACTTTCCTTCAGGCGAATGTTGACGTGTTTTCCTGGCAACTGTCACAAATGCCTGAGATCCCTAGGGAGGTGATTGAGCATAATCTAAAGATTTACCCGACGCACGACCTGTACACCAAAAGCCCCGGAAGCAATCAGTCGAGCAGCAAAACTTCATCCGATAGGAGATCAAAAAGCTACTCGAAGTTGGTTTCATCCGGGAGGTTCATCACCCAAAATGACTGGCAAAACCAGTCATTGTACCCAAGGCCGGCGGGAAGCTTCAGATGTGTATTGACTACACCATCTTAAATAAGGCATGTCCAAAATATCCATTTCCACTACCTAGAATAGATCAGATAGTGGACTCCACCTTCGGGTATGAGCTATTGTGTTTCCTAGATGCATACTCCGGATATCATCAAATTTAAATGTCTAGGGAAGATGAAGAGCATACTGCCTTCATTACAGTAGATGGGTTGTATTGTTATACTGCCATGCCCTTTGGTCTCAAAAATGTTGCTTCAACCTTTGTGCGAGATATGCACAAAACCTTTGGAGAACTCATTAGGGACTTGGTAGAGGTGTTCGTCAAAGACATCGTTGTGAAGATCAAGAACAAGGAGTCACTCCTTGACAACTTGCAAGCCATCTTCGACAAGTTGTGCATCACGCGCACCAAGATGAACCCAGACAAGTGCGTCTTCGAGGTTAGCTCCAGGAAGCTCCTTGGTTTCCTGGTGACCCACCGAGGAATTGAGGCAAACTCGACGAAGATCAAGGCAACAGAAGATATGCGGCCTCCAGCGCGCATCAAGGATGTCCATAAGCTAACTGGATGTCTAGCCGCTCAGTCGGTTCATCTCGAGACTAGTAGAGCGAGCACTTCCCTTCTTCAAGGTATTGAGGAAGACCAGACCATTCCATTGGTCCGAAGAAGCAGAAAAGGTGTTCCAAGAGCTCAAGCAGCTCCCCACCACCCTACCAATCTTGGTAGCTCCGAACCCTTGTGAGCCTCTACTGCTTTATATTTCTGCAACTGCAGAAGTTGTAGGCATAGTTCTGGTTGCGGAAAGACCAGAACCACCTCCAGTTTAGGACCCCAGACCCCCCCCCCCCCCCCCCGGGAGAGTCCGGAGCTACCTGAAGGCGAGTCTGGGTCTCAGCCCCCAGGCACGGATCCTCAAGGTGGAGTGCTGGAAGATCAACCTCTCTCATCTGATGGAGTTCTCACAGCTGTTCATGAAGATCTGGACCCCTCAGGGAGGGTCCGGGTTGAACAAGAAGAAGTTTGGGGCCCCTCCGAGAGGATCCGGGAAGCTCAACAAGAAGGTCGGACCCCTCCGGGAGGGTCTGGGTCGATAGAGAGGAAGCTTCGGGCCCCTCTGAGAGGGTCCGGACCATCCAACGCCTAGTGTACTTCACCATTGAAGTACTCCATGATGCCAAGACCAGATACATTAAGGTGCATAAGATGCTTTATGCAGTTCTTATCCTCAAGGAAGCTTCGTCATTATTTCCAAGCCCACAAGATATTAGTGGTAACTTCTTATCCACTGCGTGCTATATTGCATAACCCTAATTCTACTGGGAACATCGTAAAGTGGGCAGCGGAGCTGGTAGAATTCGATCTTGAATTCCTGCCATGACAAGCTATCAAGAGTCAAGAATTGGCTGATTTTGTGGCGGAGTGGACTCCTTCTCCATCAATCCTGGGGGCCCCAACGAGCAGAAGCCGTAACTCAAGGTCCCGGTCTTCACCTAGCCTCACTGGACCCTCTACTTCGATGGCTCCGTGCAGAAGCAGGGGGCCGGAGGTAGAATCCTCCTCCTCGCTCCGATTGAGGAGAAGGTCAAATACATGGTTCACCTTAATTTCAAGGCGACCAACAACATGGCGGAGTATGAAGCTCTCATCTACAGGCTCAAGGTGGCACTATCCTATGGTGTCAAGCAGCTGTTGGTGAAGGGTGAT
This sequence comes from Tuctoria greenei, assembly GCA_036927565.1. Taxonomy (NCBI): domain Eukaryota; kingdom Viridiplantae; phylum Streptophyta; class Magnoliopsida; order Poales; family Poaceae; genus Tuctoria; species Tuctoria greenei. The sequence goes on from JAYESD010000003.1 coordinate 169,631,555, forward strand.
TTGCAGCTCATCATAAAACAAGTCAAATGTGAATGCAGCTGCAACAACCCCTAACTAGCCGCTTATCTCCTTGAAGTCCAGAAGCTCCACAAATATTTCGAAGTCTTAGATCTCCACTGTGTTCAGCGTCTCCACAACATTGAAGCTGACGAACTTTCTACAAAGGCCTCAACCGGAGCTCCAGCTCTAGACGAAATATTCGTTCAGAGGTTGTCAAAACCAATAGCTCAGTTTGCCCAACTGAGCAAAGGGGGCGAGACCAGCACCTCGAAGCTGGCGATCCCGGTGGCCCTGTTACCATGGTCTCCACCAAGAGTCATAGGTGCTGCAGGAAGCTCCGAGCAACCTGGCACGCAGACTCAGAAGCTCATGCTAGCTCCAATGCATGGATCTCGGAGATCCAGAGCTACTTGAAAGACAACATCCTTCCTGAAGACGGTGTATCCGCTGACCGGATTGTCATATTGCTAAAAGATCCACGTTGGTAGAAGGGGATCTCTACCGGGGCGGTGCCAATAGCGTCCTAATGCCGTGCATTGCAAGGGATGAAGGTCGTGAGCTCCTCGTGGAGATCCATGGAGGCAAATATGGGAACCACGTGTCTTCCCGCATGCTGGTCGGCAATGCCTTTCGGCACGGCTTCTACTAGCCTACAACACTCCAGGACGTAATGGAGTTGGTGAAAAAGTGTGAAGCGTGCCAGTTCCACGCAAAACAAATTCATACACTGGCTCAGTCGCTGCAAATGATTCCTCCTACATGGCCATTTGCTGTGTGGGGCATGGACATTTTGGGACCTTTCCCAAAAGCCGTCGAAGGTTACAGGTTCCTGTATGTCGCCATTGACATGTTCACCAAATGGCCAGAAGCAACTCCAATTGTGACAATAAACAAGCAATCAGCTATCAAGTTCTTGAAGTCAGTCATATGCAGATTTGGAGTTCCAAACAAAGTCATAACTGACAATGGAACTCAATTCACGAGTGCTGCATTCCATGAATATTGCGAAGACCTCGACATTCAAGTCAGCTACGCATCAGTAGCTCATCCGGCAAGTAATGGCCAAGCCAAGAGAGCAAACACAGAAATATTTAAAGGACTCAAAACGCCCACTTATGAGCACTTGAAAAAGCATGGAGCCACTGGATTGAGGAGCTTACGTCCGCACTATGGGCAAGCAGGACTACACCTAACTGGTCAACTGGGGAGACACCCTTCTTCTTGGTGTACAGAGCTGAAGCAATACTTCCTCCGGAGATCACCATGGGGTCACTTCGGGTCCGGACCTTTGACGAAGCCACATAGGACCAGCTCTGGCGTGAAGACCTTGACCTCGTCGACGAGGGAAGGTGCCAAGCAGTAGTTTGGAATGCATGTTATTGCCAGGCGCTCTGGCGCTATCATCAAAGGTATGTGCGTAACCGACAGCTTGATGAAGGTGATCTGGTGCTGCGGAGAATACTAACTCGTGAAGGGAGTAACAAACTTTCCCCCAGCTGGGAAGGTCCTTTTCGAGTGATCAAAGTATCTCGTCCCAGATGTGTTCGCTTGACAACTGAGGGTGGGACCCCGCTTCCTAATCCTTGGTACATCGAGCATCTCTGTAAGTTCTACACTTGGTGTCACGGAGATGAGTTTGTAATTATATGCAATGTAAATTATAGAGTCTATAAACAGAGTCGGGTAGGACCTCCGGGATAACATCTGGACCCCTCCGGGAGGGTTCGAGAAGTTCAAGAAACACTTGACACGGTTGAAGCACTAAAAGTGTAGCTACCTGCCCTGGATTAGTACAAGATGTGTAACACACTTAGCCTGGTTCCGTATTCTAAGTGTGTCCTTGTCTCCTCTGTAATCCAGACCTATAATGAAAGACATTGTTGTGTAACAGCAGACTCCACGTGCATTAATTTTGTACAGGCTCATTCTCTTTTATGTATCCTTCTCCTTCTTGTCTATAACAAGTTGTGCAATTCTTTTTGAGTTTTAGTCCAAGATATTTGTATGTTGTACAAGTTATACTGGTGGACCTTTCAGATCTTAGCATTGCTGCATGGTCTACTCGCCTGAACGCCAAGCCAACACCGGTCCGAAGTGTGCTATCGACTTAGCCTGGTCTGACACCCTAAGTACGTCACTCTACCTACATTCCGGCTGGCCTCAGTAGGGCGGGTCCTAAAATCATTTGGATCTACAAAAGATTATACCAATTTTCCTGTCATCATATCGACTTTCTTCGGATCTAAAATTCAAATGAGAACAGTAAGTCGCAAAATAGTTATAGATGAGAGGATGAATTTTACGTTTTTTTTTTCTTGTCTTTGATGCACAAGAAAAATGAAAACTCATGACGATGATGGATGATGCCGGAGCTATTAAGCTCCGACAACCTCCAAGGGGGCCCGCCATCGACGTTTCGGACGTTGAACATGGGCGCCGCTAGAGCTAACAAGCTTCGGCAACTCCCATGGGGGCCGACCATTGACGTGAAGTATAATTCAAGTAAAGATGGCATAACCACCCGAGAGGATCGCCATCAACGTTTTCTATGATTAATGGTGGGTGTCGTCGGACCTATCAAGCTCCGACAACCCCAGGGGGCCCGCCGTCGATGTTCTACGTGTTGAAAGTGGGTGCCGTCGGACCTATCAAGCTCCGACAATCCCAGGGGGCCAACCATCGATGTTCTACGCGTTGACAGTGGGTGTCGTGTAACACCCTAAATTTTCGCATCATGCATTGCATACATGTTCATGCATTAAATATTAATAGAGTAAAAGAGAGATAATAAAAATATAAAAGATAAAACATACATATACAAATATGTGTAGCAAAAGAAGAAAAATAAAATAATAGTTATAGCCTAAAACTTGTAATAGGGAATAAGTATAAAAATAATAATAATATATATAAATATATATAAATAATATATATAACAATATATAAAAAATAGATAAAATATTAATATTAATAATATATGTTATAAAAATAATAAATAATAAATAATAAATATATAATATAAATAATAATATATAATATATATATATATAATAAATTATATAATAAAAGAAAAAAAGAAAAAAAACAAAAAAAGGGGGAACCGTTGGCCAGGCGGCCGAAGCCGGCCCAGCCAGCTGACGCCGCAGCGCGCAGCTCCCGCCTGGGCCCCGCGCCAAGGCCGCGACCCCGCCCCGGCGCGCCTCGGCTCCCGCCCCCGATCCCCACTCCCGCCAGCGCCCGGCCTCCCGCCCGACCCCGGCCTCCCGCCTCCCGCCCGGTCCCGCGACCCCCGCGTCCGACCCGGCTCCCGCGTACGTGCCTCGCCCCGCCTCCCAACCGAGCCAGATTCCACGGTAACCGCCTGCGCCTATAAAAGGCCCCGTGACCTCGAGTTTACCGATCCAGCAACCCTAGCCGCCGGTACCGAAGGCAAAGGAAAAAAAGAGTCCAGAGAGATGCGCCCAGGGAAGAAAAAAAGAGAAAAAGAAGGGGAAGAAGAGGAAGAAAAAGAGGAGGGCGCCACCGTTCACCGGAGATCGACGTCGACATCGCGCCGCCGTCGTCGTGCCGCCGGAGAACTCATCTACTTCGTCTACGCATTGTCCCCATCCCGCGATCATCGAAGCCATCGCATCTACGGTAGGCCATGTTCCCGATGTGAATTTTAGCGATCATATTGAATCTAATAGGCGTAAATTGATTTTAGTTGCACCATAATTTTATTTTCAGCAGCATTAATCCACCCTAAAACCCCCGTAAACTCATATGAACAAGTATGAACTAGTTGCATCTAATTATTAAACAACTGTAGTAAATTAATTATTGAATTGTGCATGCATGCATGTCATTGCATGTTGATTATTTTGCGTGCATCATGTTGAATTGTATATGTTTTCTTGTATGTATGATCACGCGTAGAGGAACGTGCTCAAGAGGCCGCATACGAGGATTTCCAAAATCAAGATTTTGAAGCGCTTGAGCAACCCCATCCGCCGGAGCAAGGCAAGTGTCCTTGAAGCATATTGATCCTGTTTTATCAAATGTTTTGGTTGCGAACTTGCATGCTTGTGTCAAATTGATGGGAACCCTATGGTAGGAAGTTTACTAGTTTTGTTTGACCACCCTTGTCACCTGGAATTTATGGTAGAGAGTCGGGAAGGGTTTTTACCTTTTTGCTTCGCTTAATTAATTGGGATGGCAAACAACACTACACAATTAATTATGCATCAATGATATTATGGTTAATGTGAACTGGTCAATACGATGGGTGATCTAAGCAAGCATGGTTTTGTGAATGGGTTGGACGTTATGGTGGTTTGCTTGCTTTAGATCTAAGGACCGGTTCATGCGAGAATATGCCAGGTCAACTGTGCCACCACAAGGCCAAGTATGGGTGCGGCGTAGCTGAATAATTAGGAGCGCTGCTAGTATCGTATGGACCATTGGATGGCGCGGGGAATGGGAGTCGAGGAGGATTGCCCTGGGATCCGCATGGCACACGAGGGGGCCCGTGGGTGGGAGAATGGAGATTCAAGCCTGCCGGTGAAACCTTAGTGGGCCCGTACATACTAGTAGTCCCTTTTGAAAGGCTATTTTGTGATCTCTTGGCCACACACCTACGGAAGTGTGAGATGGCATAATGGAGGTTTCTTAGTCATCAAAGGGTGATGAAATCACAAACATGTGGGTAAAGTGGTACAAACTCTGCAGAGTGTTTGAAAACTATCATGATAGCCGTGCTCCCGGTTATGAGCGCCTGGATGACCTACATGATTAGAGTTGGAATTGGGATTTGGTACGGTTATGGTTGGTTTATGGTTATGGTTTGGTAATGGTTATGGTTTATGGATTATGGTCATGGATATGAAATTGAGTTATGGTAATTGGACATGGATAATGGTGATGTTGGCAATAATTGGATATGGTTTATATTTTGTTAATATGATGGTTATGATGGGATTATTTCACATAGACACAGTATAATGCTTTTCAAATGTTTTACTGTACTTTTCAGCACTTAGCCATTATTACATTCGTCATTTGAATAAGCCACATATCATACTTTCCACACTTGCTGAGTACGACATGTACTCACCCTTGCAATCCCCCCCAACAGCTACTGGAGACAATTGGGAGTACCCTGAGGATCACGTGGAGTACTAGGTTGCGTACCGCCGTCAATTGCCTCTGGATTGGAGTCGTGCTGTTTATTTTATTTTCCGCTGCATTATTTAGGGGGTTATCATTCGTGAACTATTGGATTATTGTAATAAAGTACTTATTTAATAGTTAAGACATGGTTAAATTCTGTATATCGTTTGTGATGCAACCGTATATGTGTGATGAACTTCCTGGGCACACATATGCGTTACGCTTGGTTCATATTCGGAACCGGGTGTCACAAATTGGTATCAGAGCCGCGTTGACCGTAGGACGCAAGCCTAGGTAGAATGGACACTCTAGAGCACTTAGGAACACTCTTCTAATCTGCTATTTTTGAAAAATTTTGCTGCTGTTTTGTTCCCTTATTTTCAGCCGCAAAAAGTATTGATCGCTGCTGCGTTTTTGATAAAAAAATTTCAGAAGTGAGCAATATTAAGTGCTGCTGTTTTGCTGCTTAAATTTTCGCGAAAAAGGTGTGTTTTGCTGCTGTTATGTGTGGGTAAAATTATTGTGTTGGTTGCTGCATTTTTCTCTCTATTTTTCATTCTTTTGGAACCACTGCACCGCTCTTTTTCCGCCATTTTAGCTGCTGAAATTTTCAGATTTGTATTTCATTATTTTTTTCCTCCAATGTATCCTTGTTTTCTGTAGATGGCCCGCACCAAGACAACCCCTCGTAAGTCGACCGGTGGACTTGTGCCCCCGCGTAGGTTGGCCAGTCGCTCTCCGGCCATCGACCCCCGTCACCCTGTGGTGATTCGTTCTGATGGCAGGGCCGCAGGACAACTGCGACACCGTCTCCGTGCCCTACTCCGTGAGGCTGGCTACCGTCACCACAACCTCTCGCTCTCCTACCACACCACTGGAGTGCAGCGCCCCGGCAGGAAGGAGTGGAGCTGCAAGATCTATATCTACTATGGTGATGAGTTGGTGAAGACCCACAACAGTCCTGCTTGGAGGAGCTCCCGCCGATCTGTGGAGCAGGATGCTAGCTGGGAAGCAGCCACCTTTTGGAGTCACGCCCGCTGTTTCCGTCTGGAGGACACGGTGCACGCCTTCATTCCGCAGCGTCCCAGTGGCACTGCACGCTTCGTCTCCAGGCACGTGGAGGGACCACTGGACCTCCCGCAGTCTCGTCAGACTGTTGACGACGTAGCCCAGCTCAGTGCCCGACTTCAGAGGGCGCAGCAGGAGATTCAGGATGGACGTGACCTCGCCCAGCGCCACGAGGCGATAATCAAGAGGTATCGTCGGATCACTGACGAGGACCCGGACGACTACGCGTCCGACACCCCGACGTGGACCCCAGACTCTCCAAACCGTCGCAATGGTCAGCGTGAGTCGTCTTCTGAGGAGTCCTCTGACGAGGAGCCTTCCAGTGTGGCATCTACCGCACCATCGCCGCCTGCTGCCTCACCACCACAGGACCCCGAGGACCCCAAGGACCCCGACGACGACGAGGACCCGGATGAGTTCCCGCTTGACGACGAGTAGTCCCCGACCTATGCCACGACTCAAGGATAGGCACACCCCCATTAGTTAAATAAGAGCGACGTAGTCATACTTGTGTGACCTTGAGTTGTGTTACTTCCTTTAGGATTTTTTGTCAATTTTGTTTGGTGCTTGTTTGAGTGCTTGTGTGCTTAGTAGAGAGTTGTGGAATGCTTCGGCACTTGTCCACATCCTCATAATATAGGTCTATATTAATAAAGGATTATTTAGTGTCACATACCTTGATGCACATAGTTGGGACGTTTCTTTCCAAATTCTAAATCCTTCTGTCCCCACCCTTCTTTCGCCAACAGATGGTGAGAACTCGTAACCAGAGGGATGCCAACGAGGAGGAGGAGCACAATGAAGTACCTCAGAACAACCAGGGACATGCTCATGGAGCTATCAATATTGAACAACTGTTAGCTATGCAGAACCAGCTCATGCAGACCATGATACAGACAATGGGACAGCTGCAAGCTGGCAATAACACCAACAATCAGCCTCATATACCGCCTCCACCGCCACCCCCGCCACATCACAACTGTTTGGGAGAGTTCATGAGGACCAGACCGCCTACCTTTGCACAAGCTGCAGACCCAATGGAAACTGATGATTGGCTGAAGTCCGTTGAAAAGAAACTTGCTATTGTCCAGTGCACTGATAGGGAGAAGGTTCTCTTTGCATCACATCAACTAGTTGGAGCAGCCGCTGACTGGTGGGAAGCTCTTTGCAACGCTCATGATAATCAGGAGGCAATCACTTGGGCTGAGTTTAAACAGAGTTTCCGTTCCCACTATGTACCTGAAGGAGTTATGATACTGAGAAGACAAGATTTTGAAAATCTCAGGCAAGGAAGGATGAGCGTGAGTGAGTATCTCAACAAATTCACTCAATTATCAAGATATGCTCCAGAAGACATCAAAACTGATAGTAGGAAGCAGTATTTGTTTATGAGGGGTCTCAACAATGAAATTCAAGTCCAGTTGCTCAATACTGATTATCCAAACTTCCAAAAGCTGGTTGACAAGGCTATTGTGGTTGAGAACAAGATTCGTGAGATGGAGCAGGACAACAAGAGGAAGATGCCACATCATGGACCGCAGCAAGGAAGCAATGTTTGCCCCCGCTATGCACCACCTACTGCACCACAATACAACCCATCTGCTCCTGCATACCGCGCTACTTATCCGCCCCGCCCAAATCAGCCACCGCAGCAACGCCCCGCCATGCAAGCGCCTCGCTATCCTGTGCCACCTGCGCCGCGTCCTAACATGGCGGCAAATGCTCAAAACCAGTTGCGCCCAAACTTCCCTAATGCTATGGGTGGTAAGACATGCTATGTGTGTGGAGAACCCGGACACTTTGCAAGTCAATGCCCCAAGAGACACTATGGACCTATGAACAATGCACCAAGGCCAAATTACCCGCGACCAAATGGAGGAGCACCACAAGGCAACCGTGGACAGCAGAATTTTGCTCGTGGCAATGTGAATCATGTCTCTACTGAGGAAGCCCAACAAGCTGATGACGTCGTGATTGGTATGTTTCTCGCCAACTCCAACCCCGCGACTGTTTTATTTGATTCGGGAGCATCTCATTCATTCATCTCGTCAAAGTATGTTGCCAAATACAATTTGCCTATATCTCATATGAAGCAAACTATGCTAGTAAGTTCTCCTGGCGGAGAGATGAGGACAAATATAGTATGTCCGAAAGTAAGCATCAAAATAAGGGGGGTAGACTTTCTCGCAAACCTCATAGTCTTGGACTCCCAAGGAATAGACATAATACTTGGAATGGACTGGCTGAGCAAGCATAACGGAGTTATTCAATGTGTCGAGAGGATTGTGCAGTTGACGAGTGAACATGGTACACGCATCGAAGTTGAGGCAGCCCAACCTGCAAGAGAGAAAGCGATGCTGAATCACGTGGAAGAAGTGACATTGGAAAGCATTCCGATCATTCGCGAGTACCCGGATGTGTTTCCAGAGGAGTTGCCAGGTATGCCACCTGATCGTGACATAGAATTCGCCATTGAGTTGATACCCGGAACTGCACCTATAGCTAAGAGGCCGTATAGGATGCCTCCTAAGGAGTTAGCAGAGCTCAAGAAGCAAATTCAAGAGCAGCTAGATAAGGGTTTTATACGCCCAAGTTCATCCCCGTGGGGAGCCCCAGTGCTCTTCGTAGATAAGAAGGATGGAACCCAGAGGATGTGTGTGGACTATAGGTCTCTCAATGAAGTGACAATTAAGAACAAGTACTCACTGTCGCGTATAGAGGATTTGTTCGACCAAATGAAGGGTGCCTGTATTTTCTCCAAGATCAACTTGCGGTCAAGATACTTCCAAATGAAGATTAGACCATCGGATATACCCAAGACAACATTTCGGACACGATATGGATCTTATGAGTACACCGTCATGTCATTTGGATTGACGAACGCGCCTGCGTACTTTATGTATCTCATGAATAAGGTCTTCATGGAATATCTGGATAAGTTCGTTGTAGTGTTCATCGATGATATTATGATCTACTCGAGGAGTGAGAAGGAACACGAGGAACACTTGAGGCTTACACTGCAGAAATTGAGGGAGCATCAATTGTATGCCAGGTTCAGTAAATGTCAATTTTGGTTACGGGAAGTTTCTTTCTTAGGCCATATTATTTCCGGAGGAGGAGTATCAGTTGACCCAGGGAAGGTGAGAGATGTGCTTAAGTGGGAACCACCACAGAATGTCAAGGAGATTCGGAGTTTCCTTGGAATGGCTGGATATTACCGCCGATTCATAAAGGATTTCTCCAAAATAGCCAAGCCTATGACCGAATTACTCATGAAAGAGAAGGCATTCCGATGGACTCAAGCTTGTCAGGATAGCTTTGAGGAGTTAAAGAAAAGGTTGACAACCGCCCCGGTGTTAGTATTGCCGGACGTGAGCAAGAGTTTTGATATATATTGTGATGCATCAAGACAAGGATTAGGATGTGTGCTCATGCAAGAAGGCCATGTGGTAGCTTATGCATCGAGGCAACTAAAGAAACATGAGTTGAATTATCCTACACACGACCTTGAACTCGCAGCCGTGGTACACGCCTTGAAGATATGGAGACACTATGTTTTTGGTCACCGATGTGAGATTTATACGGATCACAAGAGTCTTATGTACATATTTACGCAAACGGATCTGAATCTGAGGCAACGCCGATGGTTGGAGCTCATCAAGGATTATGACGTGGGAATCAACTATCACCCAGGGAAGGCCAATGTAGTGGCCGATGCTTTGAGCCGAAAAGGAGTAAGTCATCAACTCACAGTTCGAGAGCTGCCATCCGAGTTATGCAAGGAGTTTGAACGGTTGAACCTTGGATTCATAAATGAGATGGGAACGATGGAAGTCAACCCAACATTAGAGCAAGAAATACGGGAAGGACAGAGAAAGGACAAGGAAATACAGGAAATCAAGGAAAGGACCCAAGAAGGAAAGGAATTCAGATTTGATGAGGACGAACAGGGTACCTTATGGCTTGGAAAGAGGATTGTGGTACCTAATGTTAGGCATATTTGGGAAACAATATTGAAGGAGGCACATGACTCGCCTTACTCAATTCATCCTGGCTGTACGAAAATGTACAAGGACTTAAAGACGTGTTATTGGTGGGCCAGCATGAAAAAGGACATAGCCGAATATGTTGCACTTTGTGATGTGTGCCAACGAGTTAAAGCTGAACATCAAAGGTCAGCCGGATTGTTACAACCATTGAAGATCCCAGAGTGGAAGTGGGAAGAGATTGGTATGGACTTTATAGTTGGATTACCGCGAACTCAGTCTGGCTATGATTCGATATGGGTTATTGTGGATCGGTTGACAAAATCAGCTCACTTCATCCCTGTCAAGACCACATACACCACCGCGAAGCTAGCAGAATTGTATATGGAGCATATTGTGTGTCGACACGGAGTACCGAAGAAGATAGTCTCGAATAGAGGTTCTCAGTTTACCTCCAGATTTTGGCAGAAATTGCATGAAGCAATGGGAACAAGGTTGAACTTCAGTTCGACGTATCACCCTCAAACAGATGGACAAACCAAGAGGACCAACCAAATTTTGGAAGACATGTTGAGAGCATGTGCTTTAAAGCATGGGAAAAGTTGGGATAAAAGTTTGCTGTATGCTGAATTCTCATACAACAATAGTTACCAAGCAAGTTTGAAAATGTCACCGTATGAAGCACTATACGGAAGGAAGTGTAGGACTCCCTTGTTTTGGAATGAAACCAGAGAGAATCAAGTGTTTGGTCCCGATGTGTTACAAGATGCTGAAAGGCAAGTCCAAATAATACGGGAAAACTTAAAGGCTGCCCAGTCTCGACAGAAAGGTTATGCTGATAATAGGCGAAGGAGTTTGACTTTTGAAGTTGGAGATTTTGTATACCTCAAAGTGTCACCTATCAGAGGTCAGCGACGGTTTAACGTCAAAGGAAAACTGGCACCACGGTACATCGGACCGTTCAAGATTTTGGACAAACAAGGAGAAGTGGCATATCGACTTGAGCTGCCGACGTATCTCTCTGATGTACACGACGTATTTCACGTCTCTCAACTCAAGAAGTGTCTCAGGGTACCGGAAGAACAAGTGCCGATGGACAAGTTAGAACTTCTAGAGGATTTGTCCTATGTCGAGCAACCTATCAAAATTTTGGACATAAAGGAAAGGGTCACGAGAAATAAGAGGATCCGTTGGTGCAAAGTGCAATGGAAACACCATACGGAAGCCGAAGCTACATGGGAACGTGAAGAAGACTTGAAGGTAGAATTCCCTCATCTTTTCTCCATGCTATCGAATCTCGAGGGCGAGATTCACTTTAAGGGGTGTAGGTTTGTAACACCCTAAATTTTCGCATCATGCATTGCATACATGTTCATGCATTAAATATTAATAGAGTAAAAGAGAGATAATAAAAATATAAAAGATAAAACATACATATACAAATATGTGTAGCAAAAGAAGAAAAATAAAATAATAGTTATAGCCTAAAACTTGTAATAGGGAATAAGTATAAAAATAATAATAATATATATAAATATATATATAAATAATATATATAACAATATATAAAAAATAGATAAAATATTAATATTAATAATATATGTTATAATAAATAATAAATAATAAATAATAAATATATAATATAAATAATAATATATAAAAAAATATATAATAAATTATATAATAAAAGAAAAAAAGAAAAAAACAAAAAAAAAGGGGAACCGCTGGCCAGGCGGCCGAAGCCGGCCCAGCCAGCTGACGCCGCAGCGCGCAGCTCCCGCCTGGGCCCCGCGCCAAGGCCGCGACCCCGCCCCGGCACGCCTTGGCTCCCGCCCCCGATCCCCACTCCCGCCAGCGCCCGGCCTCCCGCCCGACCCCGGCCTCCCGCCTCCCGCCCGGTCCCGTGACCCCCGCGTCCGACCCGGCTCCCGCGTACGTGCCTCGCCCCGCCTCCCAACCGAGCCGGATTCCACGGTAACCGCCCGCGCCTATAAAAGGCCCCGTGACCTCGAGTTTACCGATCCAGCAACCCTAGCCGCCGGTACCGAAGGCAAAGGAAAAAAGAGTCCACAGAGCTGCGCCCAGGGAAGAAAAAAAGAGAAAAAGAAGGGGAAGAAGAGGAAGAAAAAGAGGAGGGCGCCACCGTTCGCCGGAGATCGACGTCGACATCGCGCCGCCGTCGTCGTGCCGCCGAAGAACGCATCTACTTCTTCTACGCATTGTCCCCATCCCGCGATCATCGAAGCCATCGCATCTACGGTAGGCCATGTTCCCGATGCGAATTTTAGCGATCATATTGAATCTAATAGGCGTAAATTGATTTTAGTTGCACCATAATTTTATTTTCAGCAGCATTAATCCACCCTAAAACCCCCATAAACTCATATGAACAAGTATGAACTAGTTGCATCTAATTATTAAACAACTGTAGTAAATTAATTATTGAATTGTGCATGCATGCATGTCATTGCATGTTGATTATTTTGCGTGCATCATGTTGAATTGTATATGTTTTCTTGTATGTATGATCACGCAAAGAGGAACGTGCTCAAGAGGCCGCATACGAGGATTTCCAAAATCAAGATTTTGAAGCGCTTGAGCAACCCCATCCGCCGGAGCAAGGCAAGTGTCCTTGAAGCATATTGATCCTGTTTTATCAAATGTTTTGGTTGCGAACTTGCATGCTTGTGTCAAATTGATGGGAATCCTATGGTAGGAAGTTTACTAGTTTTGTTTGACCACCCTTGTCACCTGGAATTTATGGTAGAGAGTCGGGAAGGGTTTTTACCTTTTTGCTTCGCTTAATTAATTGGGATGGCAAACAACACTACACAATTAATTATGCATCAATGATATTATGGTTAATGTGAACTGGTCAATACGATGGGTGATCTAAGCAAGCATGGTTTTGTGAATGGGTTGGACGTTATGGTGGTTTGCTTGCTTTAGATCTAAGGACCGGTTCATGCGAGAATATGCCAGGTCAACAGTGCCACCACAAGGCCAAGTATGGGTGCGGCGTAGCTGAATAATTAGGAGCGCTGCTAGTATCGTATGGACCATTGGATGGCGCGGGGAATGGGAGTCGAGGAGGACTGCCCTGGGATCCGCATGGCACACGAGGGGGCCCGTGGGTGGGAGAATGGAGATTCAAGCCTGCCGGTGAAACCTTAGTGGGCCCGTACATACTAGTAGTCCCTTTTGAAAGGCTATTTTGTGATCTCTTGGCCACACACCTACGGAAGTGTGAGATGGCATAATGGAGGTTTCTTAGTCATCGAAGGGTGATGAAATCACAAACATGTGGGTAAAGTGGTACAAACTCTGCAGAGTGTTTGAAAACTATCATGATAGCCGTGCTCCCGGTTATGAGCGCCTGGATGACCTACATGATTAGAGTTGGAATTGGGATTTGGTACGGTTATGGTTGGTTTATGGTTATGGTTTGGTAATGGTTATGGTTTATGGATTATGGTCATGGATATGAAATTGAGTTATGGTAATTGGACATGGATAATGGTGATGTTGGCAATAATTGGATATGGTTTATATTTTGTTAATATGATGGTTATGATGGGATTGTTTCACATAGACACAGTATAATGCTTTTCAAATGTTTTACTGTACTTTTCAGAACTTAGCCATTATTACATTCGTCATTTGAATAAGCCACATGTCATACTTTCCACACTTGCTGAGTACGACATGTACTCACCCTTGCAATCCCCCCAACAGCTACTGGAGACAATTGGGAGTATCCTGAGGATCACGTGGAGTACTAGGTTGCGTACCGCCGTCAATTGCCTGTGGATTGGAGTCGTGCTGTTAATTTTATTTTCCGCTGCATTATTTAGAGGGTTATCATTCGTGAACTATTGGATTATTGTAATAAAGTACTTATTTAATAGTTAAGATGTGGTTAAATTCTGTATATCATTTGTGATGCAACCGTATATGTGTGATGAACTTCCTGGGCACACATATGCGTTACGCTTGGTTTATATTCGGAACCGGGTGTCACATGTCGTCAGACCTATCAATCTCTAACAACCCCAGGGGGCCCGCCGTCGGTGCAACAAAAGCTCCCTGGAGAAGTCGGAAATAAACTTCAGACCTAAAAGCTACAATATCGAAGTTTCCAAGTCATCAACACATTTTCAAATCCTTTTGGTACATGTTCGCAATCAAATTGTGGACATATACCAGGGGGCAAACAAGATAAAGACAATGTATTGAAGACAAGGACAACAAAATAGAATACTTTACAGAAATAGTGGGTTTCATTCATTCAAAGTACTAGACTACAAAATCAGGATTATAGCAGAAGGCAAAAGGCAAAAGGTCCTAGCTACTGGAGGATCTAAGTCCTGTGGAAAAATGAGGCAACCTTCTCAGTAGCTTCCTGGACGCTAGCCTTGGCAGCATCCTCCTCTTCGGCGATGACATCACCCATCGCGTCGAGTTTGCTACCAGCAGAGTTAAGTGCCACCAGCGTCTGGTCCATCTCTAGTGCTGGGTTCTCCGAACGTACTGGACTGAAGCCGAGAGGCACCAAAGCTCTGTCAGCACGCCCCAAAAAATACATTACCTACAGAGATTCAGTTGCCCTCGAGCTCCGCAACTCCTCCAGTGACCTCCTGGAGGCCGCTAGTTCCAAACTTCCCGAGCGAGGCGCTCAACCACTTTGGCATGTTGCTGCATACTCTTAGCAACTTGGTTTTAGCGATCGTCTAGCTCTGTCTCCCAGAGGTGGATGCAATTCCGCCGTTCGGCCAGGTCCTTCTTCCTGCCTCTTACTTTCCCTTCTCTCGCGGCAACGTTAGCTTCTCCTTTTGAGAGCTCCTGCCCCAGTTTCCAGTACTTCTCCTCTTCTTCCTTGCTCTGCAGATCAAGCTTCTTACTGCGATCTGCCAAATTTTGCTTCGCCAGATTAGCTTCTGGGCGAGCTCTTCCTCCCTTTTCAAAACATCCTCCTGCTGTTCCAGGAGTTTCTCTTCCCTCACATCAAGGTCCGCTCGGCGCTTTAGGAGAATCTCGTTTAATTCATTGAGGTTGTCTTGACGTTCGTCAACAGCATCATTCCTTTCTTTGGCTTGTTCAAGAATCTCCCGAGAATTAGCTTCGAGGGCCCTGATGGGGGCCTCCTTCTCCTCCAGCAACTTGCCCCAATATTTTAATTGGGCCTTTTCCTTCTTGACCCACTCCTTTTGGTCTGCAAGCCTCGTCCGCGCTAGCTTGGTCTCGAAGTGAAGCATGTTGCGCCAACGCCTCAAGGTGTGGCACTCTTCTTCAAGGACCTTATTATCATGGTCGAAGGTGAGTTGGACCTGTCAGAGGCTCGAGCAAGCATTGTCAATAGACAACGCCAAAGGAATAGGCTCCAGACCTGCCGGGGTCACCTCCGCCGGTTCTAGAGGGTCTTCAAGAACAAAAATAGGGTCCCACGCCACAAGCGTGGTTCCCTAAGCTTCTATGTCACTGGGGCTGCCCTCTGGGAGCTCCTCGGCAGCTACTGAGGAAGATTCCACTAGGGAACTCCTACCTCCGGGGCAGACGCCGAAGGTCCCATCGTAGAGTCTTCAATTGCTGGCTCCGCGGGTGGATTGCCTGCAGCCGCTTCTTCATGGTGTTCCAGCTCGGGCATGGATACCTCCGGAACAATTACCTCTGGGGCGGTCACTGAAGCTTCACCTGAAGCCATTTCCACCACCGACTCAGGCACCGGTACATCAGCCACCTCCGGCTCAGCTGCCGGAGCTTCAACCATCTCCGGCTCGGCTGTCGGAGCTTCAACAACTTCCAGCTCAAGGGCCGGAACTTCAAGCATCACAGACTCGGTTGTCGGGGCATCAATGACTTCTGGCTCAAGGGCCGGAGGTTCTGGCACCACCGGTTCACCTGCCAGCTCAGCAACACTCTATTGCATAGTGATCGGAGTCTCAGTTACCTCCGGTTCCGCTGCCAGAGCTTCCACCATATCCATGTCCTGAGCTGAAGCTTCAGTCGTTGGTGCTGCTACTACTGGAGCATCTTCATGTATGTCTCTCCCGTGGTCCGAAGATACCACGGGAGTCTCTGGCGTTGACTCGGTGTCCAGATCCACGACAGCTGGCGCCGGAGCTATCGTGACCTCAGCCACCACTTGAGGAGGCGCGGGGGTCAGAGCTGAAGCTTCCTCCGCATCTTTTCGGCCGCTGCAACAGAGGCCAAAGCATCAGCCCCTGTCTTTGATTCCCTGTAGACGAAAGATTGGAGGATTCAAAATATGACAAAAATAAGAATAGAAAATCAAGGTGAAAAATCAAAGCTTACCTTGGAAAGCTACAACTCCAATTGGCGTGAAACTTCTTCAACGGGCGCTCGGAGCCGGAGCCTACCGTGGTTGACACAGCGGAAGCTTCGGAAAGTTGTCCAGAGCCTATCGCCGTCGTAGGCATTGCTCCAGCCGAGGCCTTCCTTGGCTGAGAAGGACTACCGGACCTGGAGCTCATAGCTGGCACCGCGACCGGAGTCGACTGTCTGGAGCTAGTGCTCTTTGAGGACGTCTGCATCGGAGGAGGTGTCGCCGCCGAAGATCTTCCTCGTCGGGGAGAAGGGGCGGTTGTAGACGGAACTGACCTGAGGGAGCTCCCGTCAGCATGCCTCAGCTTCCTCTTCCGGGTGGAAGATTCGGCTGGCTCTTTTCCCTTGCCCTTACCGACGTCATCAACCCTCTCGCTCGGAGTAGGGGTGACCACCCCCTCAGAAGCTCCGGGTATTACAACCCTGGAGGTCCTGTGCTTCTCCACCTCACCGAGGTCATCCAGCGCCGACATCTTCCTCCTAAGCTCCCTCCTAAACTCTAGAATCATGTTCAGAGGCAGGAAAGCAGCTGACGGAGTCAAGGCATCATCGACAATGGACCCGTGCTGAAATTTCTTAAGATGGAGCTTCGAAGCTTCGTCATCCAAATTGGATTTCAAACCGATTTCAATCCGAACATCATCCACCAGACTATTGAAGGCCCATGCAAGCTTCTCCCTTCTCCTCAGCAGAGCCCACCTGCTCACCAAGAAATTTCCGAAGATCACCTGGGGGGTCATCCCACCCTCCACACTTTCTTGGATTCTGGCCAGGACAGGCTTGAACGCATCCGACAGCTTCGGGACTATGTTCCAGGCATCGGTGTTGACGTTGGGGAGTCCCTGGGGCAGCTCCAACCTATCGTGCTCCTCCACTGTAATGACGACCCAATCCTTCTTCCAGTCATCCCATTTGCCGGAGGGGAACGACTTCAAGTACTTGAAGGGGAAGTTCTTGCGCTTCATGAAGTAGTAGAAGCCAAGCAGCTCTGTCCCTTTACCAGTGCTATGGGCCGTGAAGAAGGTCCAGAACAGCTCGATGCAGGGAGGCACACCCACCCACATCTCGCAGAAGTGGACGAAAGTTGCCACCAGCAGGAGGGAGTGGGGGCCGAGATGATGCAGTTGGAGGCCGTCGAAGTCCAGCAGCATCAAGATGGAATTAGAAAAAGGTGGGATTAGTCCCACCATGCCGTACGCTGAGAAGTACACCATCTCACCACAGCGCTCCTTATTGAAGGGGAGCTTGCCGACCCGAATCATGTGGTTGAAGGAGTCGCTGGACCATCCCATGAAGGTTCGTACCATCATCAGATTATCCTTGCTCTGGATGCGGCTTTTGGGAAGACCCAACTCCATCGTGACAAAGTGGAGCGAAAGAAGAGAAAGCTAGGCAAAGGTTGGGAGGCTCTGAGCGCGAGTTTGATCGAAAGCGTAAAGAGTCCTCAAACCGTGCAAACTTTCCTTCTTAAGTAAGCCTCCACGACGCTTGTATGGAAACCGCAACGAGAACAAGTCCACATTACAAATAATCTACCCCGTCAATGATGAATGGGCTAGGGGTCACTTCGATGAAGAAGTCAAGGTTATTACCCCAGGCGAACCGTTGTCATTATGGGTGGCGGGAAGCCCGAGGGTGGCTGCCTGACAAGGCGCTCAGAACCGATACAGTTTTCGTATTAGGAACCGGTGACCTACAATTGCGTGAGATCTGCACTCTAAGATCTCATCTGCTGCATTCAAAACAAGCCATGTGGCGAGGGTTCAACCCCGGATCATCGATCCAATGGTACATCAGAAGACCTTTGAAGTTGCAGTGTGGGAATCGAGGATGGCCCCACCTCCGGTAGAATAACTTAACATAAAGGGTTTCTCCCAGAGGTGGGCCCGGGGGCCACTGTTGGTACCTTACGTACCGAGTACCCCATGATACCGCAAGAAGTGCAAGGGAGTTCTACCTGTCAAAGTTGAAGACCCTTGTAGGCCCCATGTGTCACGCGGCACTGGACCCGCCTCCTTCATATGGGTAGCTCCAGCACTACCACGTGCAATATGAGATCGGAGCTAAACTCCCTACATAGGGGAGCTCCATGCTTGACACGTGTACAATGACCCCTGACCTAACCCCCAGTAGAGGGAAGCTCTAGTGCCACCATGCGTGTAGCGGCTCCGAACCTACCTCCCCGCGAGAGGAAGCTCCGGATCTGCCACGTGTTGAACTTCTGGACCTGCGACACTAGTAGGAATACCAACGGATCTCCAACATCACGATCATTCAAGGGGCAGTGATTGCTACAGTTACAAGGCCTGATTATGTGCCATTAATACAATATTAATGGTGCACAATCAGAAGACCCTTAATACTGATAACGCCACCATTAGGGCATGTTATCACGCTATTAGGGTACTTAAAGACACTTAATTGTGTGTATAGGCAATAATAACCGTCAGGGCCATATGTCGGGCCAGGCAGTTCATGTAATAGCCATCCCTTGGTCTATAAAAGGGATGTGCTGCACGATACAAAAAAACTAAGCTCATACGCACGCAAGCACAAGTGAATTCTCAATACAATCACACACACCCCGTGGAGTAGGGTATTATGCTGAGGCGGCCCGAATCACGTAAACCATCTGTGTCATCAGCTTGTCTAAGATCTCTGCACGCCCAAATCGATACAAGAACATCCACGGGCTACAATTTAGTTGTAGCGGGGGAAGTGTCATTCGTACGCTTTGACAGCGCCGAACAGGTCCGTCCAACGAACAGAAAGTTCAACAGACAAATCCGGTGTTACGCCGGACAAGTTCGAAATTTGTACACTAAGGGACTTCACACTAGTCTATTGTTATGACGGACAAGTCTGTGGTGAGAGGGAAATTTGATTAAGTCTGTGCAGTCTGTGCATACCGTACTAGTTCGGGATTGGTCCGGATAAGTCCGTTGTTGTCCAATGAGGGTATTCAGACTAGTCGTTATTTTCAGACTAATCTATTGCCTTGCTAAATTTTACTTACACCTTTATTTCTAATTCTTTTATGTTTGTTCATTTTTATGCTACTTAATTCATTTTGCCTGAATTCATATTATTGAACTCTTATATATATGTATATATATCTTTAGTTTCATCTATTTCATTTATCTCATATTCGATATGGCAAATAAATTACTTTTAGTGTATTTATTTCGATAATTAATTTTCAATACTTGAGGATGAATGCAAAATACAAGATGGGATGCATACATTTTATATTTTTCTTTACAAAAATAATTTCTACTTATTATTAACTCCAAGTTCCCAATTAACATTTTAATCTGCCAAAACTCAAAAATCAGGGTGTCACAATTCTAGCCCCATTAAAATGAATCTCGTCCTCAAGATCCAGATGGGTTGAAGAAGATATTTGGAAATAAAATTCTAAATTCCCTTTTATATTTGAGTTAGCCAAGTTTGAAAATTTTGGGATGTTACGATATCTATCATCACATTATTGCCTCATCATTAACAACTTCGACATACCTCAGTTTATCAAATTTCAAGCACCTGTTCTCGTTAGCGTGCTCTTTTCAGAATAGCATGTAGTTGTCTAGGAACACATCAATTTTCTCATAGTCCATATCGAGACCAGATATCAACTTCTCGACTGATAGATATCTTTAAATACTTTGTGAGGTTGTAGAAGGATATCACAGATCAGTTTAATGAGATCATTGTAGCAGTTGACTTAGACTTAATTGCCATAAATCTTGTTATAAAAGCAAGGATGGTCACATCCGTGTGTTCATGCAACGGCTGTTTAGATGCCTTGAGTCGCTCAAAGAATTTGTCTGCCTCCATTGTAAGAGGATCTTCCGATTCCATAGCTTCTAGCATCTCATTTATCCTATCAACCCCTGTGATATCATCATCCTCATCCACTTCTTCTACGACTTGATTTAGTTTCACCGTGGAAGGTCCACACCTCATAATATGGCGTGAAACTGTTTCAACACAATTGCATTGAATGTTCCATTCAGTTCAAAAACTTGGTGTTCCGGCATTTCGTACATGGGCCTTATCATCCGTTGACAACAAAAATGCTCGATCCAAAAATTGATGTAACTTGGGAACCACTCATCCAAGTGACCACCAGTTTCGCTCTTTGAGCCAGTATACATCCATCTGTGGTCTTGATTAATGTTTCACTTATCTGTAGTATAAAGCTAGAGAGAAATTGTCGTTCTTTTATACATTGTTTAATGTCATGATCCTACATCTATTGAAAAGTATAGGTCCTAAACCCACACAATACTGATTGAGGGGGCGTGCTTATGACAACACGCGCGGTCTAGATCCGAACGAAATTTCGGCAATATAACTCCGCTCTTTTCTAACTGCATTCCTGAAAATGGTGCAGTAGAGAACAATAAGATTATACCGTCAAAATCTTGTCCAGATCCAGACCCGCATCTCGTCACAAGCCACGCCCCTCGGTCACTCCCAGGCTATCCAAAAAATGACAATTCTGAACCGACACGCATGTGAGACGGGCCGGTTCGAAACAGGTAACACAATTGTACAAGTTACATTAATTTTTCATTTTTGAGTCATTTAAAAGACAAAGGAAAGAAGGAGAGAGAGAAGGAGGAAAGAATGAGAGAGAAAGGGAACTGGGTCCTTCGGGGTCCGCCATCCACACATGCGGGTGCTTGTCGTTCGCACTGTTGTAGTTCGCCTTCGTGCCCGTTTAGATTCATACTTCAACTTCCAACAAAATGGGTCATGACAGTCCCTAAATGGTCCGTGTCAGGCCAGGTCGGGATGAAGCCCGTTTAGTTATATATATTAATCATGCACTCAATCAATCAAAAAATTAATTAAATAATAAACAGTTGCAATATTACTTAATTACTCAATTAAATATCAAATTAAACATGTGAACATAAACTAATTACCATACACTAATTAACATAATCAGTTTAACAAAAAAGTATATAACTAAACTAAACTAACCAGTTAACATAAATCTAATTAGCATAAGAATTTAAACTAATCAACTAAATTAATCATATTTCAAATCAAATAAACAAATATAAGTAAAACCTAAATTCAAACCTAAATTCAATCAACTAATTCAAATGTAATTTCAAATCATATTGGTCCATTCAAACCAACTAAATTAATCTGAATTCAAACCTAATTAAGCTCCAATTCATCAATTCATATCCAATCGATAAAATCATCGCAATTCATATCAAATCACTTCAATCATATGCAATCGATAAAATCATCGCAAGTGTAAACATAATCCGAGTGGAGAGGTGCGTCCGGTGGGGGAGGTGTCAGTGCGGTGAAGAGGGCGGTGCGATGTTGGTTCAGTCGACAGCGTCAGTGGAGGCCGGCGGCGGCGGGGGAAGCTGGCGGCCTCGGGGGCGGCTGGCGTTGTAGCGCGGCGGTGTTGGGAACCTCGTGGCTGGGCGATACGCATCGGGATGGCACGCCGTCGAGGAAGGCCGCTGACGGGGGCTGCTGGCACCATCGGGTGGCGCAGCGTTGGGAGCAAGAGGGAGCATGGTAGCGGGAGAGGCAGCGGGAGCAAGGAGGCAGCAGCATCGGGAGTGGGTGACAGACAGAGAGTCGGGCCGCGTGTACCAGGATATATCCCATTAGTTTGCGACGACATTCCAAATAGCGACGGCACTAGGGTTCGCTATCGCTTACATAATTTGCGATAGTGTTTGGTCGGGCCGTGACAATTTAATCTTCTATTTGCGACGGCTGTTAGATGTGCGATGGCTTTTGGGCCAACCATCACAAATATTGCTTTTTTTCGATAGCTTCATCAGTTGCGATGGTCCAGCGCGGGCCATCGCAAGTTATCTAATTTGCGACGACTGGCCGTCACAAATTATTCTATCCATTGCAAGTGATCGTGTTTCCTGTGGTATTTTGTCAAGCTCTATGACACCCGGTTCTAAAAACGAACCAAGTGCAATGTATGTGTGCCCAGGATGTTGCTTTACACATACACAAATGCATCACAAACGGAAATCAGAATTTAACCACGTCACGAATAGTTAATATACCTTGATTCTATTGTAGCGGAAATAAACTAGCGTAGGCGACTCCAACTCCACATGTAGTCGACGGCGGTACGCATGCCTAGTGCTCCACATTATCATCATGATACTCCAAAACATTTCCTGAAACTGTTAGTGGGGGAATTGCAAGGGTGAGTACATATCGTACTCAGCAAGTGTGGGAAAATATGACATTTAGCTGATTCAAATGACGAACATAATAATGGCTAAGTGCTGAAAAGTACATTAAAACATTTGAAAGCATTATACTATGTCTATGTGCAACAATCCCATCATAACCATCATATTAACATAATATAAACCATATCCAATTATTGCCAACATCATCATTATCCATGTCCAGTTACCATAACTTAAATTCATATCCATAACCATAAGCCATAAACCATCCTTAACCATTACCAACCCATAACCATAATCCAACCATCCCAATACCAAAATCCTCTAATCATGTAGGTCATCCAGGTGCTCTTAACCAGGAGCACAACTATCATGATAGTTTTACACTCTGCAGAGGTTGTACCACTTTACCCACATGTTCAAGATTTCATCACCTTTCAGTGACTAAGAACCTCTATTATGCCGTCTCACTCTTGCGTAGGTGTGTGGCGAAGAGATAACAAAATAGTCTTTCAAAAGGGACTACTAGTATGCACAGACCCACTAAGGTTTCACCGGCAGGCTTGAATCTCCATTCTCCCACCCACGGGCCCCCCTCGTGTGCCATGCGGATCCCAAGGTAGCCCTCCTCAACTCCCATTCCCGGTGCCATCCAATGGTCCATACAATACTAGCAGCACTCCTAATTATTCAGCTACGCCACACCCATACTTGGCCTTGTGGTGGCACTGTTGTCCAGGCATATTCTCGCATGAATCAGTCCTTAGATCTAAGGCAAGCAAACCACCATATCATCCAACCCATCAACAAAACCATGCTTGCTTAGATCACCCAAGTTCCATATTACCAATTAACCATGTTCATCAATACTCATCATCCATAACTTCATTAATTCACAATTAAGCCATTTGGTTATTTTCCTAATCCTAATTAATTAGAGTGAAGCAAAAAGGTAAAAAGCCCTTCCCAACTCTCTACAATGTAACCCAAGCGACAAGGGTGGTCATTCAAGTATAGTAAACACCTATCATGGGTTTCCCATCAATTTGACACAAGCATGCAGTTTTGCAAACAAAACATTTAAAAACAGGATCAATATGGTCAAGGAAACTTGCCTTAATATTCCGCAAATCGATGGCTCAATCAACTCAAAGTCTTGCACACGAAGATCCACGCATACTCGCTTCTCAATCGCAACCACTTGAGCATATCAGTCTACTCGCAATCAACCACATACACAAGCAAACATACATAATAAATGCATTGCAACCACTAGTCAATATGCAAAATATGGATACATGGAGAAAATATGTTCGTATTAATGTTATATAAATTTCTATGGCTTTTTAATAATTTTCGATAATGATTTCCTATTTATTTGAGCAAGTCTGGAATTAATAACAATTAATTCAGATGCAAAATAATTATTTCAGAATATTAAATGTGATGAAAATATTATTAATAACTTACTAGAATTTATTCCAAATTTTTAGAAATTTTTCTGGATTTAATTTGACACTTATGAATTAACTAGGTTTTAATCCTATTTATTAAATCTGAAAACAGATTAAATAATGCTGAAAATATAATATTTAGTAAATCTAGAATAACTTATTAGGTGTTGCATGATTTATTCTAACTTGTGAGTTTCAAGTGATTTAAGATGATCTGACGATGATTAATGACCGATCAAATAAAATACGTCCTACACGTGATAAAATTCAAGTATTAAAACCAACATAGTTGTTTAGATCTAGACTGTAATACCTACCGTGTGCGCATCTAGTCCGGATGGTCATCGAACGGCGGCCACGTGGCGTGTCCCCAGGATCTAGGGTTTTGTGGATGAAGAGGATGATGACATGACGTAGACGAAGAGGACGACGGCGACGATCTCCGACGGACCACGACACCCTCCTCTTTTTCTTCCTCTTCTTCCCCTCTTTTTTCTTCTTTTTCTTCCCCTGGCGGCGGCAGCCTCTGGTCCTTATTTTCTCTTCTACCAGCAGCTAGGGTTCCTCTTGCGGTGTTAGAAATCCTCGAGAAAAAAATACGGAGACATCGGTGGTTTTTATAGGCGCGAGCTCGCTCCATAGACCGGCTCTGTTGTGGTGCGGGGCAAGCGTGGGCGGGGTAGCGTGGGGCGCAGGCGCGCGTTGACCGGTGAGTGCGCGGGCGTGGTGCGGGGCTCGCCCTGGCGCGCGGGAGGGTGTCGGGGTGGGTCGCGCGGGGCCGGGCGTCGGGGTGGGGTCGCGCTGGTGCGCGGAAGCGGCGCGCTGGGCGGGCGAGCGGGGCTGGCGCGCTGGGTCGCGGGAGCGGGAGATGGGCCGGCTCGGCCGCCTGGACAGCGGAGCTGTCCCTTTTTTCTTTACTTTTTTTTCATATTATTTATATTTCTTCTTTTTTGTTTCTTTATTTGTTTATTATTTATTTATTTTATTATTTTTTATATTTATTTTTTTGTATATTGTTAATTATTATTTGTTTCTCTCTGTATATATATATATATATATTATCTTTTATTTTCCTATTATTTTTTGTTATTTTATTTTTATTTATTTAGTTATTTTTAAATTTATATATTTTCTTTCTTTATATTTGTTATTATTATATTATTCTTAACAACTATTGTTTGTTTCTTTCATAATAAATTTTCTTTCCTTTATTTCTTTCATTCCATATTTATTATGCCTATTTAATTACTTTTAATGTATTTGTTTTGGCAATAAATTTAATACCTAGGGATGAATGCAAATGCAACATGAGAAGCAATAATTTTTTTTCCTAGTGTTTAAATTCTACTTCCTATTCAAATTTTTATTTGCCAAAACCCGAAAATCGGGGTGTTACAATTCTACCCCTCTTAACATGATGCTCGCCCTCGAGATTCGGATGGCTGAAGAAGAGATTTTGAAATAAAACTGCAATTCTTATTTAAATTTGAATTCAAATTTTGAAAATTAAGGACGTTACAAGCTTGACCACATGGACAACAATGTTCACAATTATTCGGGTGTCAACTTGGGACTTACCCGTATAAATACTTGGGCATTCCTATGCATTATAGGAGAACTTAGCAATAGGGACTGGAATGTGATGGAAGAGAAAATTGAAAAAAAACTAAGTAGCTGGAAGGGTAAACAATTGTCAATCCGAGGTTGACTTGTTTTGACAAATTCAGTTTTAAACAACATTGTTATGTTTATGCTCTCCTTCTTTGATACATTCAAATGGAACATCCATCAAAATGGGTCCTCCGAATTAAATTCAATGTATAGGGTGTTAGAGATGTAGGGATATATTTGTATTTTCCCTTTTGCATAAGGGCTTTTCTGTATAATTGTTATCCCTGTACATCTATTTATAGAGGCCTCTAGCCTCCTCAATAATACACAAGCGCTATTCATAACATGGTATACAAAGCCAGAAACTAGGGTTAGTTTTTTTTCTACCCTACCCACCCCGTCGGCTCATCTTGCATATTTTGCTATCTTCGCTATCGACTCTTCCCATCAATCTAGCCATCCAGAGTCTCTGATCTGCCGGCTCTTTCTTGCCGCATCGGATCCAACGTACGACTTGTTGTGGAGGCGTTCTGCTTCCTCGGCTTCAAGCACATTCGGTGTCGACGACCTCCTGATCCGCGCGCTCGTCGTCTCTGTTTCGGCCTGGCGCTCGACCCACGGTGCCCATCGACCACGCGTCCGTCGTCTCTTCAGCAGCGCTCGAAGGAACCCACACGTGTGTGGTCTGGAGATCGGATCGACGCCGGCTTGAGCGGGGTGCCGCATCAGACGACTTGGCCGCCAACCGCTCGGGTGTTTGACCAAGCCGCCAACGCATCTGACGCTTGGCCTCTGGCTTCCCTGTTCCGGCCGCAGCCCACTCGGTTGTTTGATCGGGCCAAGGAACAAGGCGGCTAGGGTTAAGCCGGACAGCAAAAAAAAAGAATAAAAAAGAAATAAAAAATATTTGCAGCTTGCGCCGCTTCTCTTTTGCACTCTCGTCGTCGCCCGCCGCTGCTTACTTTGCGCTCTAGCCGTCGCCTGTCATCTTGTTATGATGATTTCTTCGTCGGACGGGGTTCCGGTTGTGTGGTTTCCGGTGCTTTTCAATGGCACCAATTATCGCGACTGGGTTCTCCGCATGCGCCTACACATGCGTGGTCTACGACTATGGGAGTATCTCACGGGTGATCTTCAATGCCCGCCTTGCCCTGCGGTTCCTTCTGAGCCTGTTATTTTAGATAAGGCTACTGATGATGATAAGATAAAGCTGGAGGAGGGTTATCAGACTCATCTGTCTATGTATCAGACTCACTACAGCTTATACAGGACTTGGTTGGATGATGATGCTCGAGCTGTTGCTATTCTTGCTTCTAGTATTAATGATTGTATTGTTGCAGACATAGTTGAGTTTGAGCATGCACATCAGATGTGGGATTTTCTGCATTCTCGTTACGATCCCACTGGACAGTCTACCTACCTTGCTGCTATTCATTAGGAGCAACTGTTACGGTAGGGGGATGCCACAGTGGAGGAGTTCTTCGGTCAGATGTTTGCTATCTGGCGTCAGCTTGATGCTCTTGGTCCTCGATTGTCTAAATATACTTGTGAGTCCTGTCAGAGTCAGAAGTCTGCACTTGATCTTCAACGCACTTATGACTTTCTGACATGTCTTCGTGACGAGTTTGAGCCTCTTCATGCTCAGCTGCTTGCTCATCATCCCTGTGTCTCTCTTATGGACGCTCTGACGAGTGCTCGTAATGAAGAGACTCGTCTTCAAGCTGCTGGTTTGTTACGGTCTTCTTCAGTTTTAGCTACACACTCTTTGACACCGAGTCACACTACTCCCTCACCGACAGTACCGTCTTCAGCTGTTCCATCTTCTACTGCAAGGGGACGTGGTGCTCCTTACTATGACTACTATGGTAAAGATAATCATGTAGAAGCATATTGTTTCAAGAAGAGGAAGGCTCAGGCTCGCTGTACTTCACAGACTACTGGTGGTGCTAGTACTGGAGGATCTCAGGGGAGTTCTGCTACTGCAGATACACAAATACTCATGCTTCTTCGTCGCCTCGCCTCCTCCACACCATCAGGAGCTGTTGGTTCTGTGACTCAGCTTTCTACACCTTCGAGTACTGCTGCTACTTCTTCGTCTACCATTGATGGACCACCTCCCACTTCTGCTTCTGGTACTTGTCCATGAATTCTTGATTTTGATGCTTCATTTCATATGACTCCTTATCATACCAGTTTGACTTCTTTGAGTCCCTCATATCGTTCTTCCATTATTCATACTGCCGATGGTTCTCCTCTTTCCGTTGTTGGACAGGGCACTCTTTTATCTGACTCCTTTGTTGTTCCTGATGTTTCCGTCATTCCTGGACTAACAATGCAGCTCATCTCTGCTGGTCAGCTTACTGATAATGATTGTCGAGTGATTCTTGATCATGATCTTTGTTATGTCCAGGATCGTCGCACGGGTCGCCTAGTTGGTACTGGCCCTTGTCGTCGTGATTCTCAGCGTCTTTGGGAGCTTGACTGGTGAAAGTGCATCTAGGAATCCCTTGTGGGTTTTGGTTGATTTATGACAAGCAAATGAGATCCTAACCACATTGTTGAGATGAGCACAGGTTTTAATGAGAGAATGAACAAAGTGCTAAAAAGAAAGGAGACTGAGAAGCAATGCGGAAAAGAGCTCAAGGACCAAGTGTAGTAGATCATTGTGTATGGAGTGTGTTAACGAAACACATCCCAAGAGCTCAAGCGCAAATAATCTCACACACTACACAAAACCATACAGGACCAGACTAGTCCGACTGAACCCAGACTAGTCCGATATCTTTCTACACCAGATCGGACAAGTCCTCATAATGCGGACTTGTCCTCACAGTCCAGTTTTTCACTGACCAGACTAGTCCGATATCACCACGGATTAGTCCGATATCTCCCTGACTAGAATCGGACTAGTCCTCCCCAGTGCGGACTAGTTCCCCAAACACTTCACCAGTTGCACAAAATCGAACAAGTCTGATACCACAACGGACTAGTCCGATATCTTTCTGATGTCAATCAGACAAGTCTGATATTACCACGAACTAGTCCGAAATCCCTCTAACCTAAATCGTACAAGTCCTCCAAGTGCGGACTTGTTCCCCAAATTCACTTAGGGTTTCACCTATCCGGACAAGTCTGATATTCATTGGACTAGTCTGAAGATTTCCAGAACCAAATCGTACCAGTCCGCTCTCACTTCGGACATGTCCGATATTTCAGGACACCTAGGGTTTCCTACATGCAGGTCCGGTGTCCACCACGGACTAGTCTGATCTTTCTAAACCCTAACGGTAACTTTTGGGAAACCCATATATATAGGTGTGCACGACCCATCTTTCACCTCACTCGACACCCTGCACTGTCACACCCCCAAGAGCCTAGAAAACTCATCTCTCCATGCAATCCAACGCAAGAAAGCATAATCCTTTGAGGATACACTTTGGATCCAAGGAGAGACACCGTTCTTCACTCATTGAGCTCTTGGTTTGATTCCTTAACACACTCTTGTGGTTTTCGTTGTGATCTTAAGAGTGTGTTCTTGGTGGTGTTCATCTTGTAATCTTGGGGATCCCTCAACGTGTGAGAAGGCCCCTTGAATTTGGTTATTTGCCCTTTGTGATTAGTGAAGAGGATTGGCCTTCGTGGCGATCCGAAGAGGGTAGGGTTGGAGAAGACCCGGTCCTTTTGTGGACTCCTCAACGTGGACGTAGGTTGCCTCTGTTGGAACCGAACCACGGGATAAAGTGCTTGTGTTCTTACTTTGCGTATATTGTTCTTACTCTTTCATATCAATCTAGGGTTTCAATCAATCTTGTTCACTTTACGTTGAAACATTGAATATAAGATTAACTTGTGCTACATCCTAGTTCATAGTAGTGTGACACTTCAATTACAAGTATATTTCCGCTGCATACATCCTAGGATCAAGATAATCAATCAAATTTGATCAATCTAGTCGGCACGCACCAGACTAGTCTGCACTATACTGGACTAGTCTGATATCTCGGGATTTGATCAATTTGTTAAGTGTTGCAGGATCCGACTAAAAATCAAAAAGGCCTATTCACCCCCCCTTCTAGGCCACATTCAATTGGTATCACAGCGAGACTCTTTAAAAGGAGACTAATCGCTCGAAGAGAACATGTCTGACATGAAGGACGTACACAAGAGCATCAACCAAGAGAAGGTTGAATAAGATAAGAACCAAAAATTAGCGAGGCTACTCGAGGCTATTCAAGACTTCGAGGATGACAATGAGGAGACGCTGGAACTCAAGGCGCTCGTAAAAAGAAAACCCTCGAAAAAGTGAAGATCGAAGATGAGAAGAAGAAGAAGGGGAGTAGTCACACCGACTACTCCCGATATCCTTTCAACTACGATCGTCTTAATTCTAGTAATAACCACTACCAATCTATTCCACTTGGAAAAGCCCCACACTTTGATGGCAATGACTATTCAATGTGGAGGCAAAACATGAAAATGCACTTGATTTCTCTCAATCCAAGTTTGTGGCATATTGTATGTATAGGAATAGATATCTCGGACGACGATGAAGAGCTTACACCAAGCCAAGAGAAAGCAATCCATCGGAATGCTCAAGCTGCAGCAGTCATTACCTCTTCGCTCAGTCGGGACGAGTTCACCAAAGTGGATGGACTCGAGATTGCAAAGGAAATCTGGGACACTTTGCAAACTGCACATGAAGGCGATCGACATGTGCAAGAGGCGAAGATCAAAATTTTCGAAGGCAAATTGGGAAGATTCGCCATCGAAGAAGATGAGTTGCCGCAAGACATGTACAACCGCTTAAAGACACTCATCAACAAGGTTCGAGCATACGGAAGCAAGAAGTGGAACGATCACGAGGTGGTGAAGCTCATTCTTAGAGCTTTCATGCCTCACAATGTTACCTTATGCTAGATGATTAGTGAAAGCCCCGAATACAAGAAAATGACCCCGGCTGAGCTACTTGGGAAGATCATCAATTTTGAGATGATGGAAAAGAAAGAGAAGCATGTCAAAGAAATTGCCGACCTCACCTCGACAAAGAAGAAAGGGGTCGCTTTGAAGTCCACTCTCAAGCCCTTGTCTAAAGAAGCTCGAGAAGCTCAAGTAGAAGAAGACAGTGATCATGAGAGCAGCGACTTGGATGAAGATGGCATGATACTATTCATGAAGAAATTCAAAAGAATGATGAAGAAAAGACAAGGGACTAAATAAAGTGAAGGGAAGTACAAGGAAACATCAAGACCGAAGTTGAGGCGGGCATGCTATAACTATGGTGAGTATGACCACTTTATAGTTGATTGCCCATATGAAGAGAACAAGAAGAAGACCATGGAAATGAAGCCTCAACCCAAGAAATTCTTCAAAAAGAAGAAGCAAGCTGAACAAGCGCATCTAGGGAAAGAGTGGGACTCAAATGATGAGTCCTCATCCGAAGAAGAGATGGCTAGCATAGCCATCAAGAAGACATCCAAGAAGTTCACTCTCTTCCCTACTCTCGGTGCATGGAAGGGGAACGGCACTTGCCTCATGGCAAAGGAAGGTAAACGAAAGGTAACAAACAAATTCTCTTCCTTGCATTCCTATTCTAGTGATAGTGAAATTGCTAGTGATAATGAAGATATGCTCATTGGCATAGATAAGAAAACAACTGCGAAAATGAAATTTCTACTTAATCAGCTTGTTGAGAAGGAGAAGTTGATAAACCGTCAAGAAGACATGATTATCTCCCAAAAGGAGGAATATCTTGAACTTGACAAGCTTCTAGAACTTGAAAAGGAGTGAAGCAAGTCACTAGAGCTTGAGTTAGCTTCAAGCAAGGAAGCTTGCTTGGAGTTAAGCGACTCAAATGCTACAATCAAGGACGAACTTGCTAACCTAATCAAGGTTAACAAGATCCTTGAGGTACAAGTTGAGTCACTCAAGCAAAGTGACCCTTCTTCCTCTTCAAGCTCGCCTTCTCAACCCCTTAAAACTGAAGCTATCATTACTTGTTCATGTGCTAAAACTGACACTAGCTTGAAAGACAAGTCAACCTCTACCAAGGACAAGCATCCTTCACAAAATGGCATATTGACAAGGAGAAGATCAAATATGCACGTAGTGCATACTTCGTCACAAGACCTACCAATCGCAAATATGGCATTAATTATTCTTATTTTGAAAAGCAACATGCTAGAAACCATGAAAATAACGAGGAAAGCATTGCGTTTGTAAAGGAAAAACCCTATCAAGCTGGATAGTCCAAAGCCAAAACATATGATCACTAGACTAGTCCGGTCCAGACACGGACAAGTCCGGTCCTCCGAACAAGTCCGATCTTCCGAACTAGTCATGTATATAAACAACATCAGTTGCTATTTAGAACCTTTGATGCATCTTATGTTCTAATGAGAAATAATTTTGGTAAAGTTTATGCTCATTATGTTGGGCCACGCCATGGGAACACCAAATCTCATGTGTGGGTGCCCAAATCCCTTGTGACTAACCTAAAAGGACCCAAGCAACCTTGGGTACCTAAAAACAAGACATGATTTGTTTTTGTAGGCCTATTCCTCCGGTGGATCTAAATGGGTGCTAGACAGTGGTTGCACCAACCATATGACCGGAGAAAGAAGGATGTTCGTTGAGTATGAAGAAAATGATGATCCAAGCGAGGGCATCTATTTTGGAGATAATAGTCAAGGAAAGGTGCTTAGTACCGGTAAAATTGCCATATCATCTCAACAAACTCTTTCTCATGTGTTACATGTTGATTCCTTAGATTATAACCTGTTGTCCAAATCTCAATTATGTGATAAAGGTTACAATTGCTTGTTCACTAATGAGAGTGTGACCGTCTCTAGGAGTGATGGTTCCATTGCATTCAAGGGTATGTTAAAGGGAAAGATTTACCTTGTTGACTTCAACAAAGATAAAGCCGAACTTGACACATGCTTGATTGCAAAGACCAACATGGGTTGGCTATGGCATAGACGGCTAGCGCATGTTGGTATGAGGAATCTCCAAAAACTCCTCAAAGGCGATCACATCCGAGGTTTGAAGCATGTTGTTTTTGAGAAAGACAGGCCTTGTAGCGCGTGCCAAGTCGGGAAGCAAGTTGGAGCACCTCACCCCGCGAAGAACGTCATGACTACAACAAGACCGCTCGAGTTACTTCACATGGACCTATTCGGTCCAATTGCTTACATAATCATAGACGATAACAAATATGGCTTAGTACTTGTTGATGATTTTTCTCGTTTCACTTGGGTTTTCTTTTTACATGATAAGGCAGAAACTCAAGGAACCTTGAAAAGGTTTTTCAAGCGTGCTCAAAATGAGTTTTCATTGACGATCAAGAATATTCGAAGCGACAACGGCACGGAGTTCAAGAACACACAAGTTAAGGAGTACCAAGACAAAGAAGGCATAAAGCATGAGTTTTCAGCACCTTACTCCCCTCAACAAAATGGAGTTGCCGAAAAGAAGAACCGAACCCTCATAGAGATGGCGAGAACAATGCTCGATGAATACAAGACCTCCAATCGGTTTTGGACGGAAGCGGTTAACACTGCTTGCCACGCCATAAACCGACTCTACCTTCATTGACTACTCAAGAAGACATCATATGAGCTACTCACCGGTAACAAGCCTAATATTTTATATTTTTAAGTTTTCGGTTCTAAATGCTATATTTTAAACAAGAAGCCTAGGACTTCAAAGTTCGCTTCGAAGTCCAATGAAGGCTTCTTGCTTGGTTATGATTCGAACTCTTACGCCTATCGTGTCTTCAACAAGACCTCCGGACTTGTTGAAGTAGCACGTGACATAGTTTTCGATGAAATTAACGGCTCCCAAAAGGAGCAAGTTGATCCATGTGTACTAGATAGAGAAGAAGCTCCTTGTCAAGCATTGATAAGAATGGCATTGGGTGGAGTTCGACCACAAGAACCACCTCTACATATGCATAAGGAATATGAACCACAAGAGGAGGCCAATGATCAAGGGGGAGCTTCCATACAAGATCAATCTCAAGAAGACGAAAATGATCAACAAGTCAATGAGGGCAACCATCTAGGGGAGAAGAAGATGACCATGAAGATTCAAGGCAGCAAGTGCCACACCCAAGAGTACACCAATGCGTCCAAAGGGATCACCCAGTCGATAACATCATCGGTGACATACAAAAGGGAGTAACTACTAGATCTCGCATAGCTAATTTTTGTGAGCATTATTCGTTTGTATCCTTTTTGGAACCACGCAGGGTTGAGGATGCATTGAAGGATTCGGATTGGGTAGTGGCCATTCAAGAAGAACTCAACAACTTCAAACAGAACGAGGTGTGGGAACGAGTCGAAAGACCCAAGTTCAACGTCGCCGGCACCAAATGGGTCTTCCGCAACAAACAAGACGAACACGGGGTGGTGACAAGGAACAAAGCACGACTTGTGGCCAAAGGGTATTCACAAGTTGAAGGTTTGGATTTCGATGAAACCTTTGCCCCCGTGGCTAGACTTGAGTCTATTAGAATATTACTTGCATATGCTACTCACCATGATTTCAAGCTCTATCAAATGGATGTGAAAAGCGCCTTCCTCAACGGACCAATCATGGAGGAGGTGTAAGTGGAGCAACCCCCCGGATTTGAAGATGAAGAGTTCCCTGACCACGTCTTTAAATTGCGTAAGGCTCTCTACGGCCTCAAACAATCTCCTAGAGCTTGGTATTTGTGTCTTAGAGATTTCTTAATTGAAAATGGTTTTAAGATCGGTAAAGTAGATTATACATTGTTTACAAAGAACTTTAACAATGATCTCTTTATTTGTCAAATTTATATTGATGATATCATCTTTGGTTCAACTAACAAATCTTTTTGTGAGGAATTTAGTAAGATTATGACAGATAGGTTTGAGATGTCTATGATGCGAGAGCTAAAGTACTTCTTGGGATTCCAAGTGAGGCAACAAAAGGAAGGGACGTTCATAAGCCAAACCAAGTACACTCAAGGCATACTCAAGAAGTTTGGAATGGACAAGGCGAAGCCTATAAAGACTCCCATGAAAACGAATGGCCACTTGGATCTCAATGAAGATGGACCAAACATCGATCAAAAGATATATTGCTCCATGGTTGGATCTCTACTCTACTTATGTGCATCTAGGCCATATATTATGTTGAGTGTATGTTTGTGTGCAAGGTTTCAAGCCAACCCAAAAGAGTGTCATTTGACAGCCGTAAAGAGAATCTTGCGGTATTTAGTTCATACACCCAACCTAGGCCTTTGGTATCCCAAAGGTTCCAAATTCAATCTCATTGGTTACTCCGATGCAGATTATGCCTGATGCAAAGTAGATAGAAAAAGTACCTCTGGTACATGCCAATTCCTAGGTAGATCCCTAGTTTCTTGGTCCTCCAAGAAATAAAACTCCATTGCCTTATTCACGGCCGAAGCGGAGTATGTTGCAGCCGGGAGTTGTTGTGCACCACTCCTTTGGATGCGACAAACTCTAAGGGATTACGATAACAATATGAGTCGTATTCCACTACTTTGTGATAATGAGAGTGCCATTAAAATTGCCCATAATCCCGTTGAGCACTCTAGGACCAAACACATAGACATCCGACATCACTTTTTGAGTGACCATTCAATGAAGGGAGATATAGCCATTTCACATGTCAACACTGAAAAAAACCTAGCCGACGTATTCACCAAGC
Organism: Tuctoria greenei; assembly: GCA_036927565.1. Lineage (NCBI taxonomy): Eukaryota > Viridiplantae > Streptophyta > Magnoliopsida > Poales > Poaceae > Tuctoria > Tuctoria greenei. Next base: position 169,667,066 of record JAYESD010000003.1, read on the forward strand.
CACTTGATGAAAAATGCTTTTGCGAGCTCCGAAATGAACTAAACATCCTTGATGCTTGGAATGTGGATTGAAATCTTGTGTACCTGAATGCTATCTACAAAATTCATTGATTGTGTTGTGAAAATCATCTCTCTCAATTTTTTCCGAAAAACTATGTCAATTACTAGAGCTTGGTGAATTATGGTCATTGCTTAATTGTTGTATGCTTACTGATCTTATTCATCAAGATTATATGATTTGCTTTGCCTCCCTATTTTCTTAATAAGTACCTTCGAATATATACGAATGGGCTAAGCATTTCTTCCCTGGTGACCACGGACTAGTCTGTGGTTGCCCGGACTAGTCTGCTCATGCAGACTAGTCCGAAGATTGACTGTAGGTCCGGACTAGTCCGACCGACCACGGACTAGTCCGATATAGGCTCTGGAAAAGTTCAAACTAGTCCGATCATTTTCAGACAAGTATGATTTTTTGTGTCCATAACACTAGCCGCTACCAAACACAAATCTTCCTCACCCCCACACTTGCCTCAAGCTTTCTCTCTCCATGCTCAAGCTCCCCAAGGCGATTTCCATCAGAACTTCTCAGATTTTGGTGGAAAACAAACTACATTGCTCAAGGATTGAAGACCACAGACTAGTCTGCACCTTCAACCCCTTCATTCTCAAGAATCAAGCAATTTCAGACAATGTCGAGCACCAACGACGAAATCTCTGATTTCGAGACCGAGATGGACCACGAAGCCGTGCTTCGGTCCTCGATGGGCCAAAGCAAGAAGCGCCAAGAGCGCCCATCCGAGCCGGCTCCTTCTCCTCCCCAGGCTCGACGGAAGGTGCTCGCAAAGAAGCCTGCCTCCAAGGCTTTATCTTGAGGTGGCCCTAGCTCAGCAAGTGCTCGCCAAGCAAAGGGCGAAGGCAAAGGGATTGCAACGGCCCCAATTGGCCCTCTAAAGATGTCAGCTCCAAGGAAAGGGGACAGGGATCCCGCTGAGGAGAGATTCAATGGCAAGGGCAGCGTCACAGCTGCGAAGTTCAGGAATGTAGGTTGTTACAGCCGACCCAAGCAGGCTGCTAATGGGAGATTCTGGAGTAATTTTCATGCAGATTTTTACAAGACTATCTATCTCCCAATGAAGACACCAGTTGTGCGCAGCCAATGGATAGATTGGGCGCACTTCGAGAAGAAGGGTTTCTCACCTTTTGTGGAGGTGGTTGAGGCAATTGAAAGGCATGGCTTGAAGGATCTCTTTGCCTTCAGAAACAACTGGAATGACGAAGTCATTGCCCAATTTTATGCTACATGCCACTTTGCTAGTGATGAGGAAGAGCGGGTGACTTGGATGACTCATGGATCCAAGTACACCATCACCTATGAAGAATTTGCAAGGTTGCTAGATCTTGACAGCTCCAGCAATGACAACCTGATCATTCACAATATTGGCGTCATTGAGAAGGATAAGATGAAGTTTCTTTATGACCCAAGCTTGAAGTTCAATCCTCCCTCCACCAAGAACATGAAGCCTTTCTTCGTGGTGCTGAACAGGGTCCTTAAGAAGACCATTGCCCCCAAGGATGGGGATGCTAGAAGTGTTCAGGGATATCTCAGGACCTTGATGAAGGTCATTAGCAAAGACAATAAGTTTGATGTCTTTGACGACATTTGGAACGATATGGTCAATATCTCCTGCATGCCGAACAGATCGTGTGTCTATGCCCCCTATCTCATGTTTATGATTGAGAAGGTCACAGGCATCGAGTTCGTCAAGGATGTGGAGCACACCCCATTGAGGCCCTAGAAGCCTCAACAAGCAAGTGTTCAAGCTGCTCCTTCTCCTGCTTCTAGTGCAAAGGCTCCAGTGAGAGCTAGTGGAGGTGCTAGGGCTGTTCCTGCCACTAGGGCCCCTCCTCAAAAGGGGTCACCAAGTGGCATATTAAAGTACTTGTCAGCTATCTTTTCCTCTTGCAAGAAGGCGGAAGTGAACACCCATAAGATGAACAAGAGGAGAAAGGCCGATATGCGGTATGTCAAGGAGAATGTGAAGCACATTTGTCAAAAGCTGGAGATCGAGCCCATTGGGTCTCCAGTCATTTCTGATGACTCCGATTCTGATTTCACCGAGCTCGGGCCCTTTACTCCCTCCGAGCTTGCCTATTTTGGCATTGGGGACTCGAGTGGTACCATTCCTCCTCCTCCTCCTCATCAGCCCGATAATGAAGATGAAGACGATGAGAGGACCGACAGCGAGGCTTGAAGACCTTAGGTCCCTCCTCTCCTTCTTTTTGGTGTCTTGATGCCAAAGGAGAAGAGATGGAGGGGGAGTCTTAGGAGTCTTAGGTTTTAGCTGTAGGCTGCAAGGAGAGATATCTTTTGTCTCTTTGTGGGTTGTAAGACTTATATCGTGCTGTTTTGGTGCTTTTGATCTTGTGATGCAATGTTATGAACTTCTTATGAAGATATTGATGAAATTTGTGGTTTTGCTCTAAAAATGACATATATGCTTGTTGTTGATGTATTGATGTCAATTATGTCATTCTCATCATGATCATCGTTTATACATACTTAGTTTTGCATCCCACCATAAAGAGTGCACATATGACTTATGTTTTCATTGCTTAATGTGTTTCAAACTCATATGTGCACACTTTATGAAAATCTCAACTTTTTATCATATTTTGTGAAATCTCAATTGGTTGTCATCAATCACCAAAAAGGGGGATATTGAAAGTGCATCTGGGAATCCCTCGTGGGTTTTGGTTGATTTATGACAAGCAAATGAGATCCTAACCACATTGTTGAGATGAGCACAGGTTCTAATGAGAGAATAAACAAAGTGCCAAAAAGAAAGGAGAATGAGAAGCAATGCGGAAAAGAGCTCAAGAACCAAGTGTAGTAGATCATTGTGTATGGAGTGTGTTAAGGAAACACACCCCAAGAGCTCAAGCACAAATAATCTCACACACTGCACAAAACTATACAGGACCGGACTAGTCCGACTGAACCCGGGACTAGTCCGATATCTTTCTGCACCAGATCGAACAAGTCATCACAATGTGGAATTGTCCTTACAGTCTAGTTTTTCACTGACTGGACTAGTCCGATATCACCACGGACTAGTCCGATATCTCTCTGACTAGAATCGGACTAGTCCTCCCCAGTGCAGACTAGTCCCCCAAACACTTCACAAGTTGCACAAAATCGGACAAGTCCGATACCACAATGGACTGGTCCGATATCTTTCTGATGTCAATCGGACAAGTCCGATATTAGCACGGAGTAGTCTAAAATCCCTCTGACCTAAATCGGACAAGTCCTCCAAGTGCAGACTTGTTCCCCAAATTCACTTAGGGTTTCACCTATCCAAACAAGTCCAATATTCATCGGACTAGTCTGAAGATTTCCAGAACCAAATCGAGCTAGTCCGCTCTCACTTCGGACACGCCCGATATTTCGGGACACCTAGGGTTTCCTACACGTAGCACACCGGACTAGTCTGGTGTCTACCACAGACTAGTCCGATCTTTCTAAACCCTAATGGTAACTTTTGGAAACCCCATATAAATAGGTGTGCACGGCCCATCTTTCACCTCACTCGACACCCTCCGCCGTCACACCCCCCAATAGCCTAGAAAACTCATCTCTCCACGCAATGCAATGCAAGAAAGCATAATCCTTTTAGGATACACTTTGTATGCAAGGAGAGACACCGTTCTTCACTCATTGAGCTCTTGGTTTGATTCCCTAACACACTCCTGTGGTTTTCATTGTGATCTTAAGAGTGTGTTCTTGGTGGTGTTCATATTGCAATCTTGGGGAGCCCTCAACGTGTGAGAAGACCCCTTGAATTTGGTTATTTGCCCTTTGTGATTAGTGAAGAGGATTGGCCTCCGTCTCCGTGGCGATCCGACGAGGGTAGGGTTGGAGAAGACCCGGTCCTTTTGTGTACTCCTAAACGTGGATGTGGGTTTGAATCCCACATCCAGCAAAATTTTTTAAGGTTGTGCAGATACAATTTCTCTTTGGGCCAGGCTGCCAGCCACATCAGGTAATGGGCCAAAAAAAAATGTTTCGGATATTATTCGGATTTAGATTCGGATATATCCGACGAAATATGGATATCCGACTATTCGGACGGATATTAACCCATACCGTTACCGATCCGATATCCAAATTCAAATATCCAATATACGGTTCATATCCGATTAAGATCTGATAAAAACAGATATGGATCGGATATTTTTGGATCCGGTACCCGGACGGATCATAAAATATTCGATCCGTTTTCATCCCTACCTCCGTGGCGATCCGATGAGGGTAGGGTTGGAGAAGACCTGGTCCTTTTGTGGACTCCTCAACGTGGACGTAGGTTGCCTCTATAGGAACTGAACCACGGGATAAAGTGCTTATGTTCTTACTTTGCGTATATTGTTCTTAATATTTCATATCAATCTAGGGTTTCAATCAATCTTGTTACTTTACGTTAAAACATTGAATATAAGATTAACATGTGCTACATCCTAGTTCATAATAGTGTGACACTTACATTACAAGTATATTTCCGCTGCATACATCCTAGGATCGAGATAATCGATCAAACTTGATCAGTCTAGTCGGCACGCACCAGACTAGTCTGCACTACACCGGACTAGTCCGATATTTCGGGATTTGATCAATTTGTAAAGTGGTGTACGATCCGGCTAAAAATCAAAAAGGCCTATTCACCCCCCCTCTAGGCCACATTCAACTGGCTTGTCTTCCTTCTGCTGCACTTGCCAGTTCACACGGCTCCAGTCTTGCTGCTTCGTCCACGTTGACATCTGCTCAGTGGCATCATCGTTTGGGTCATATTTGTAGCTCTCGTCTGTCCATCCTAGTTCGTCGTGGTATCTTAGGATCAGTCTCTAGTTCTGAGTCTTTAGCTCATTGTCAGGGTAGTCGATTAGGAAAGCATATTCAACTTCTTTATTATTCGCGTGAGTCAGTTTCTGAGCGTCCTTTTGATCTTGTTCATTCGGATGTATGGGCACCTGCAACTTTTGTTTCAAAAGGCGGACATAAATATTATATCATTTTTATAGATGATTTTTCTCGCCACACTTGGATTTACTTTATGAAACATCGTAGTGATGTGTTATCTATCTATAAGTCCTTCTCGACTATGATCCACACTCAGTTTGACACGCCTATTCGTATGTTTCGAGCTTATTCCGCTGGTGAGTACCTTTCTGATGCTCTTAGTCAGTTTCTTTTTGGGCAAGGTACTCTTTCTCAGTTTTCTTGTCCTGGTGCTCATGCTCAGAATGGCGTTGCTGAGCGTAAGCATCGTCATCTTCTTAAGACGGCTCGTGCTCTCATGATTGCTTCCTATGTTCTGCCTCATTTTTGGACTGAGACGGTCTCTACTGCCACTTACTTGATTAACAGTCAGCCTGTATCTGCACTTAGAGGGGGGGTTCCTTTTGAGCATCTTATGGATAAGACTCCTGACTACACCAGCCTTCATCTTTTTGGTTGTGTGTGCTACATGCTGCTCGCACCTCGTGAGCGCACTAAGCTAACTGCTCAGTCGGTCGAGTGTGTCTTCCTTGGGTATAGTTCGGAGCATAAGGGATATCGTTGTTGGGATCCTGTTAGTCGACGGATCAGGATTTCACGAGATGTTGTTTTTGATGAGACACGTCCTTTCTATCCTCGTCCTTCCTCTGATACTTCTTCTGTGGTCGATCCCCTTTCGTTTTTGTTCCTTCGAGATGCTCCAGTTACTAGTGTACCACCTTCACACTCGGTGTCGCATTCCATGGTTCCTTCTTCTTCGGAGCCTGCTTCTTTGGTTCCTGATTATACTTTGAAGGCTCCTGTGACACAGGTCTATACTCGACAAGTTGTCTCTCCTTTAGAAGTACCAGCTCCTTCTCATGAGCCGTCTACTCTGGTGGGTCACCTTCTGATCCATCTTCTCCAGCACAGTCTGCCTCTTCTGGGATGTCCCCTTCTCTTGAAGAATCATCTTCTTCTGATGATTCTTCTCCTAAGCAGCATTTTGTACGTGGTCACCATCCTCGACAGCCTTCTAATTGGTATTCTCCTTCTAGCTTTGCTGTTGCTGCTGCTGTTTCTGAGCCGGCTATGTATCGTGATGCTGTTCCTCATCAGCATGCGATGGTCGAGGAGATTGCTGCTCTCGAGCGCACCGGCACATGGGAACTTGTGCCCTATCCCCCACGTGTTCGTCCGATCACGTGTAAGTGGGTCTATAAGGTTAAGACTCGCTCTGATGGTTCACTTGAGCGGTATAAGGCTCGATTAGTCGCTTGTGGCTTCCAGCAAGGAACATGGTCGTGACTATGATGAGACTTTTGCTCCTGTCACTCACATGACCACTGTTCGCACTCTGCTTGCTGTGGCCTCTGTTCGTGACTGGTCCATCTCTCAGCTTGATGTGAAAAATGCCTTTCTTAATGGTGAGTTGCGTGAAGAGGTTTATATGCAGTCACCACCTGGGTATTCTGTTCCTGACGGTATGGTTTGTCGCCTTCGATATTTTCTTTATGGCCTTAAGCAGGCTCCTTGAGCTTGGTTTCAGCGTTTTGCGTATGTGGTCACTGCTGCTGGTTTCTCTGCAAGTGCTCATGATCCCGCGCTTTTTGTACACACTTTGTCTCGTGGCCGCACTCTTCTTCTTCTCTATGTTGATGACATGATCATCATTGGAGACGATTCTAAGTACATAGCCTTTGTAAAGGCCCGTCTCGGTGAGCAGTTTCTTATGTCCGATCTTGGTCCCCTTCGCTACTTTCTTGGGATTGAGGTTTCCTCCTCTTCCGAGGGAATTTTTCTGTCTCAGGAGAAGTGCATTTAGGATCTTCTTGATCGAGCTTCTCTTACTGATCACCGGACTATTGAGACTCCCATGGAACTTAATGTCCATTTTTGAGCCACTAATGGTGAGCCCCTTGATGATCATACTCGTTATCGTCATATTGTAGGGAGTCTCGTGTACCTTGGTGTCATTCGTCGTGATATCTCATACTCTGTTCACAACTCAAAGCATATTCTGATGCTACTTGGACTAGTGATCTCTCTGATCGTCGATCTCTTTTTGCCTATTTTGTTTTTCTTGGTGGTTCTCTCATTCCTTGGAAGACTAAGAAACAGGTAGCAGTTTCTCGTTCAAGTGCAAAGGCTGAGTTGCGTGCTATAGCTCTTGTGAGTGTAGGGGTTACTAGGCTGCGGTGGTTGCTTGAGGACTTTGGTGTTTCTGTTGGTATGCCGACTCCTCTTTTGTCTGACAGTATAGGTGCGATCAGTATTGCTCGTGATCCAGTAAAGCATGAGCTTACCAAGCATATTGGTGTTGATGCCTCTTATACACGAGCACAGGTACAGGATGGTGTTGTTGATCTCTATTATGTGCCTTCAGAGCTTCAGCTGGCGGATTTCTTCACGAAGGCACATACCCGAGCTCAGCATAGTTTTTATCTCTCCAAACTCAGTGTTCGTGATGCACTTCGGGTTTGAGGGGGGTGTTAGGGATGTAGGGATATATTTGTATTTTCCCTTTTGCATAAGGGCTTTTCTGCATAACTGTTATCCCTGTACATCTATTTATAGAGGCCTCTAGCCTCCTCAATAATACACAAGCATTATTCATAACATAGGGCATTGATTTTCAGTGGTAATGTGAGGATGAATAGGAAGCTTTGGGGATCAAAGCTATCACTCAAAATTAAAAATTTTGTGTGGTATCTAAACCGTGAAGTAATATTAACAAAGGATACATTGATAAGATGCAATTGGATGGGAGACAAAAAAATATGTATTCTGTATGCAGGATGAATGTATTCAACATCTCTTTTTGTATTATCATTATGCTAGATTTTTATGGAGGGTGGTTAATGTTACTTTCAATGTTAACACCCATCTTTATGTACCTCACATGTTTAATGGTTGGCTACTTTCTTTTCATGGCAGTTACAAGAAGATGATTCTGGTGGTCACAACGGACTTGTGTTGGGCAATATGGCTGACCAGAAATAACATCATTTTTTATAATTGTTTTATGAAAACTTATATGCAGATACTTTTCAATGCAACATACTGATATCGTACATGAGCGCCACTACAAACGTTTGAAGAGAAAACCGATATGATGCGGGCAGCCAACGGTGCTTTGAAAGCAACTGTTATGTGGATCTTGGCCCATTTTGGATGGAGCTTTAGTTATAGCTCACTTCTTAATATTGTATTGATTCATTTCTTTTTCACTAGTTCTACCTGAACATGTTTATTTCTGGTCCTGTAACCAGGTTGTAATAATTTTTCCATAATCTTATGTCGAGCGGAAGGTCGGGAACACCCATTATCTAAAAGAAAATTGGTCTATGAGTTTCGTAATTCTAGCCCTCCCCTCCCCCCCCCCCCCCACTCTTTTAACGAAGGAAACAGAATGACTCTGTGTTTTTAATATATTTTGTATGAGCCAAAAGGTAATGAAGACCAACTTCCTATTCTACTATGTCCTAATGTACTCCTTCCTTTCTCAAAAGATTATCACCTTTAATACATTTTTTTTTAAATTAAAGGTGACAATCTTTTGAGGAATGAGAAATTACTTGATTTTGTAATATAATGTTGTCGACTTTTACTATTGAATAGAGTCAATCACCATCAGTTATTGTAAGCAATTTATTATTTGTACTTAACTGCTTATTGATGTATGGCTGTACATGATGGAGAAATGGAATAACACAGCATAGAAATTTATTACAATATTTTCATTTTCTGCCAAGTTTAGCCTGCTGGCAGATCATCTGTAGGAAGCAAAAGTAGTTTTGGAGTTATTAATGTTTAGTGAAGAATGGCCAGGACAGTTTGATCTTGCTACTGTATTTCAAATATCCAATAAATACTGTGAATAAACTTTATGTAGGCTCCTTGAGGTTATGACATAAATGCTCATTCAGATTTATTGATTGGTTTGTACATCTCACAACTTATTCGACCATCCATATTACACAAAATTTTGTTATGCTTGATGTTGTAAGATATTGTAGTTTATTTACTTTGCCAACTGATTAAAGACAGTCTCGCCTAATCACTAATGAATAAGTTTAATATCACTGCTTTGTGATGAATGTGAAATTATTAGATTGAGCGGTATAGCTATGACAATATCTGCCTTGCATGATTTTGTGCACTTGCACTATTGTTTTTGTTGATTTAATCGGAACGAAATTGGTAAGGATCTCCGGGCTGTAAAAAATTTTCATATGTAAATTCAACAAACTTTGTCTATTGTTCCGGGCACTAAGTGGATTCTAATATTCAGCAACTGGCATCCGCTCCTGTCTTATAGCAAACAATTGGAGTTTTCTGTGCTTTGAATGGTACTAGAAGAGTCTACTTTTTTGCATTTTTATGCTGTAGCATGTCAAAAGAAACAAGAAGATGGTGTACCTGTAGCATCAAACTGTTTTTTGTAGCTAATGTTTTTAAACCAAGTCATTAATCTTCAGAAAATCTGCCGCTGACTTACCGGCGCTGAACAAAAAATCAACAAAGCTAGAACACAAGGCACACATTTACGGTCAATGGTAATGCATAGAAACCTGTCTGTCTCCAATCATCCAATGGTCTCACTTGATCCTTTTTTTTTAATGTTTAGTCTGAACATCTTAAATTGCACACCTAAAACAGAGTTTAATGTTACATCTTTTACATATTGTTGAACTGCCTTGCTCCTAGTTGGGCTCGTCTTTTGGGTTTCGAAGATGGGCTTTTGTTTATGTGTGATAGAGATTACATGTCATCTGTACTGGATGTTAGTACACACATTGATTGCCTCAACCAACAAGTCGATGATAGGCCAGAGGAGTCGCACATCCTGGGTCCTTTGTTTGCACCTGAAACCAGGGTGTGCTCCTTTATGGGGACGTTAGTGAAAATTTTAAATATCTTACAATAGAGAAGATTGTTTGCTACGAGGCTCTCAAGTATATGCAACAATAATCTTTTGTTGCCCCATATCCTGTAAATCTGTTATGCTTTCTTACATCAAGAAAATCTGTTATGCTTTCTAGACATTATTAGAAAGGCATTGTACTTGTGTTGATTTAGTGATGCAAGTCTATTATAAGTAAGTTATATAGCACTTTAATTTTTAGCATAATTGACCATTTATCTCTCTGGACGTGTCTGCACTACCTATTTTGGCATTTTTTCTTTTAAAAATGTATATTTATTCTTTATTCATCCTAGTCAATCACATCTATCTATATTTTACCTAAATGATAAAAAAGACAGATCTAGTGCTGGAAGCTCCCACACGAGGTGGAATATGAGCAAGAATTATACGAGGTAAGTCTTACACCTGCAATGTGCATTGTAGAGAGATGACTTCGAACACAGTACTTCTTAGCACCAGTGTGATGACTTCACTGATGCTCCAGATCTATCCTTTCTGTTTTATCTGTTTTATCTAAATGATGTGTAAAAAAATTCGAATTGATAGTCAAATGGAAGTAGTTTTTCTGTGGACTGAATGCCTGTTGGTTTACTAAGAAACATATCCATAAATGATGTATGTGCCATGTCATAGATAATGCTGGCTTTGTGATTCCAAGCTTGAGTGTTGAAGAATCTGATCTCGGTGAATTGGGAAGCTTCGTGGACTTCTTATCCTCAACCACCTCCAAAGTTATCTTTCTAATCATGCTATTGTCTGAGACCGTTTGCAAAAGCAAAACACCAACATGCTGGCATTCCTTTGTGCTATGAATAGGGGTCAAGTAGGAAACCTCTGTAAAGTGGCATGACCGAATGTGGTTCATTTGTTTTATGTCACAATTTACTGTTGCTTGGTTTTAAGAAACATACTTGTGTTAGAGATGTAGGGGTATATTTGTATTTTTCCTTTTGCATAAGACTCTTTTTCTGCATATTTGTTATCTCTATAAATCTATTTATAGAAACATCTGACCTCTTTAATAATACAAGCTCATTATTTATAAGAGCCATCAAACTAGGATTTTTTTCCCTCCAGCCGTCTCGGTCAGCCACCTCTCCACGGTTGCCAGATCTGGACACTTAGGGCGTCTCTCTCCTTGATGCGTCCCGTGTCCTTTGATCTTGGCGTTTGTGCCGCAAACGGTTGCGCCGCCCGGCTCGTCCTTGCAGTGCCGCTCGGCGGTTGTGCCACCTTGTTTCTGGCGGCACGGTCCCGATCATATCCTGCCAGCGCAGATCTAGCCAGGCGCTCGTCCGATCCTCTCTGTTAAGGGATCGTCCAGTGCTGAGATCCTTTCCGTGGAGTCAACGGATGAGCATGTCCTCTGGTGGAAGCTTCTGGTGAAATTCGTGGACCTCCTATGGAATCTCGATCTGACAACTTCCAGTTCGAGTGACCCTCACGTGTTCTCTTCCTGAGGTGAGAAAAAAAAAAAAGAAAAAATTGCAGCGTCGCTTCTACTTTGTACTCTCGTCGTCGCCCGCCGCTGCTCATTTTGCGCTCTAGCCGTCGCCTGTCACCCCGTCACGATGACTTCTTTGTCGGGCGGAGTTCTGGTTGTGCGGTGTCCGCTGCTTTTCAATAGCACCTGTCGGTGGTTTTGATCCGGCAGATCTCCCGACACTACAAAGTGTTAGAGGACTTTGAGGTTCGGTGTGGGCGCGCGGAGATTCAAGAAGGTGAAGTGTAAATGACACAGTAGACACGAAGATTTACGTGGTTCGGGCCGCCTGAGCGTAATACCCTACTCCACGGGATGTGTTGGTGTTGTATTGGTTGTATGAGCTCAAAGTGAGTTCAGGGTGTAGAGTCAGCGTGTCTCGTCTATGTGTTCCCCGTGTGTCCTATGTATCGCCGGCCTGTCCTTTTATAGTACAAGGACAAGCCGTTACAAGTTAGCCTGGCCCGACATGTGGCCCTGGCGGTTACTGATATTGATACACATTCAACACGTTTAATTGCCCTTAATGACCGAGTTGTGGGCTTTGACAGCATCGTTACTGGTAATTAAGGTCGTCCGATCGTGTGTCATTAATATGGTATTAATAACCCTTAATCGGGTCTTGAAGTCATTGATTCCCCTTTGAAGATCCGGACCGTTGTGGAGTCTTCCGGAGGTTAGAGGCTGAAGATTTGACGGTTGGACACGTGGCAGCTCCGGAGCATGCTGTGGGAAACAGATAGGTCCGGAGCTACCTGACACGTGTCAGTTCCGGAGCTTCCCTCGGTCTGGGGTTAGGTCCGGGGGTGCCATTTCGGTACATAGCCCGGAGCTTCCCCCTTGTGGGCGGTAGCTCCGGTTTGATAGTACACGTGGCGACCCTGGGACTAACTATGTTGGAGAAGCGGGTCCGGTCGTGTCTGACATGTGGGCCTTCGAAGGTCTTCAAATCAAGTAGATGACTTTCCCTTGAGATCTTTGCAATCCCAAGGAGTATATGGTACCCAGGGTACCGACAGTGGCCTCCTGGGCCCACCTCTGGGGAAGACCCCTTGGGTGAAGTCATTCCGTCGGAGGTGGGTCCATCCTTCAACTTTTGAACTGAGTCTTCAAAGGTCTTCGGATGTGCCGTTGGTGATGGTTTGGAGTTAAATCTTCGCCGCATGGCATATCCCGTGTGCGACAGATGAGATCTTTGGCGTGCGGATCTCACGCAATTGAAGGTCGCCGGTTCCCGATACGGAAATCCTATCGGTTCCGCGCGCCTTGTCAGGTCGCCGCCTTTGGGCTTCCCGCCTCATGATGACAACCGTTCGCCTGGGTAAGAACCTCGACTTGATCGTCCGGGTGGTCCCGGGCCCTCTTGTCATCGGCAGGGTAGGATTTTTGAGTAGTATCTTCGACTTCCTTGCGGTTTCCATCCAAGCGTTGCGAGGGCTTACTTAAGAAGGAAATCGTGCATCGTCTGGGGTTCTTTACGCCTCTCATCTGATCTTGCGCTCAAACTCCCAACTTGTGCTTGCTCTTCCTCTCCTGCCTTGCTGTGCTGCGATGGAGTTGGGTCTCCGCGAGAGCCATTTGAAGACCGACGGTGACCTGAAGAAGGTCCGGGCCCTCATGGGATGGTCCTCGGACTTCTTCAACCGTCTGGTCCGTGCCGGGAGAGAGCTCCCGTTTGAGAAGGAGCACGCCGGAAAAATGGTGTACTTCTCTTCGTACGCCATGGTGGGGTTGATCCCACCTTTTTCCTCCTTTTTCTTGATGCTGCTAGACTTTTATGGTCTGCAGCTGTACCACCTTGGCCCCCACTCCATTCTTCTTGTGTCTGTCTTCGTCCACTTCTGTGAGATGTGGGTGGGCATCCCCCGCTGCATTGAACTCTTTCGGACCTTCTTCACCGTCCATACCACCGGTAGGAGCAATGAGTACCTTGGCTTCTACTACTTCGTGAAGCGCAAGAAGTGCCCATTCAAGTACCTCCGGTCGTTTCCCTCTGGGAAGTGGGATGATTGGAAGAAGGACTGGATAGTCATCCGGGTGGAGGACCACGAGAAGCTGGAGCTGCCCGAAGGCCTCCCCAACATTGACACTACAGTCTGGAGTGAAGCTCCGGTGCTGGCGAACGCCTTCAACCCTGCTCTGACCAGGATCTGCCAGTGCGTGGAGGGAGGATTAACCCCTCAGGCGGTGTTTTGCAACTTCCTGGTCAACAGGTGGGCACCGCTGAAGAGGAGAGAAAAACTCGCTTGGGCCCTCAACAGTGTGATGGACGATGACCGGGTCGAGACCGGGCTGAAGTCCAACATGGCGGGGGCAACCTTGGAGTTTCATCTCAAGAAGTTCCAGCACGGCATCGACGTCGCGGGTGACGACTTGACTCCGCCATCAGCTTTTCTCCCTCTGAACGTGGAAGTAGAGTTTAGCAGGGAGCTCCGGCGGAAGATGCCTGTGCTTGACGACCTTGGTGTCGTCGAGAGAAGATCGACCTCCAGGGTGGTGATCCCTGGGGCTTCTGAAGGTGGCTCCGACCCTGCCCCGAAGCCAAGGGTCGAGGTCGTCGGCAAGGGCAAGGAGCCGGCGAACGAACCCTTGAGCCGGAAGAGGAAGCTGCAGCATGCCGACGGAAGGTCCGTCAGGCCTGCCACCTCTGCATCAGCTCCTTCTCCCCGAAGGGGGAGGTCTTCTACAACCGCGGCGATTGTACCCGCAGCGGCGTCCTCCCAGGGTGCTAGCTCCGGGCATGCGACTCCAGCACCAGGGCCGGTTGAGGCCTCTAGGTCCGGAGGTTCTTCCCGATCGAGGGGGGCCTCGACTAGGGAAATGATCGTGGCTGCAACGAGTTCTGGGGGGCCTTACGGAGCTTCCACGCCGGCGGCGGCTATGGTCAGCCCAGAACGCCCGGGAAAAAGGTTCCGCGCAAGCTGGTGCAGAAGCCTCCCAAGGTAATTTTTAATATTTACCCCAGACAGTTGTTTTGTTGTAGTAACAGTTTTTTAAGTTTCTTCATCCATCATCTGTAGCATTCCCAAGAAGAGGGGTGAGGCTCCACCCTCAGCCACAGCAGCTGAAGTTGTGAGGGCGGAAGTTTCTGCTCCTGTTCCGGTGCCGCCCCAAGTGGTGGCTCAAGCTGCGACAGCTCCGGCGCCAGCTGTCGTGGTCATGGACCTCGACTCATCCCCAGAGACTCCCGTGGTAGCGCCGGACTGCGGGAGAGAAGATGCACCAGCGGCACCTGCCCTGGAGGTTGAAACTCCGGGTCCTGGTGCAGAGATGATGGAAGCTTCGGCCGTTGAGCCGGAGGAAGCAGTAATTCCGGCCCCAGAGCCGAAAATTGTTGAAGCTCCGGCGGTTGAGCCGAAGGTAATTGAAGTCCCGGCGTGCGTGCCGAAAGTTAAGGAAGTCCTGGCGGTTGGGCTAGGTACCTCTGAAGCACCGGCCGCAGAGCTGGTCGTTGCTGGAGCTCCGGCCGCAGGGCCGGTTGATGTTGAAGACCTTCCGGCTCCCGAGCCGGTTGTTGCAGAGGCGTCGGCGCTCGAGCCCCTAGTAGAGGAGGTGCCCAGGCCGGAGCCAGAAGCAACCCCTGCTTTGGGAATGACGACGCCGGAGGTTCCCGCGGCTGAGCCGGAGTGCCCAGAAGAGGTTGCTGGCCCCCTGCCTGAGGGGGCAAATGAAGACCTGGCGGCGGGGCCTTCGGAACCACTTCTGGAGGTCGGAACTTCATCAGCGGGACCTTCCTCGATGGCGACTGAGGCCATCCCGGAGGACATCCCTAGTGCCATAGAGGCTCATGGCACCACTCTTGTGGAGTGGGACCCAATTTTTGTAACTGAAAACCCGCTGGAACCAGCGGAGGAGACCCCACCAGGTCCGGAACCTATCCTATTGTCATTGTCTATTGACAACGCCTGCTCCAGTTTGCGTCAAGTTCAGCTGGCATTCTTCCACGACAGCAAGGCTCTTGAAGAGGAGCGCCAAACCCTTAGGCGGTGGCGTAATCGGCTCTACTTTGAGACCAAGCTGGCACAGGCGAGGCTAGCAGATGACAAAGAGTGGATTAAGCGGGAGAAGGTCCGCCTGAAATACTGGGGTAAATTATTGGATGACAGGGAGAGCATGACTCGCGCCCTCGACGCTCAATCCCGGGCCATTTATGAGCAGACCAAAGCAGCTAATAGTGCGGCTAATGAACGCCAAGAAAGGCTGGAAGCCATTAACACTACTCTCATCAAGCGCCGGGAGGCACTTGAGGAGAGGGAGAAGAGGCTCGAAGATGAAGAGCGGAAACTTCTTGAGCTGCGGGATGACGTTCTGAAGAGGGAGGAGGAGCTCACCGAAAAGGTGGCTCTGGCTGACAAGGGCCTCGAGGAGCGTGCCAAGAAATTGGAAGAGCGTTGCGCTGAGGAGGAGGAGAAGGCCTGGGTGCGGGGGCAGGAACTCTACGAGCAAGAGTGTGCCATCGCAGCCAGGGAGAAGAAAGTGAGGGGCAAGGAGAAGGACCTGGTTGACCGCCGGAACAAGATCTACCTTCGGGAGGAGGAGCTCGGAAAACTCGAGAAGCAGGTTGCTGAAAAGATTCAGCAAAATGCCAAAGAGGTCGAGCGCCTCGCTCGCGAGAATTCTGAACTGGCAGCGGCCAGAAGATCCTTGGAAGAATTGAAGGGCTTGAGGACTACAGACTCCCTACAGGTTTGGGAGTTCCTGGGCAAGGCCAACGACGCGCTGACACCGATGGGCTTCAGTCCCGTGTGTCCGGATGATCCGGAGCCGGAGCCGGACCTGGCGTTGCAGGTGTTGAGCTCGGCAGGTAGCAAACTCTCCAAGGTGGGCGACGTCATCGTGGACCAATTGGAGGTTGAGGGGCAATCCCTAGCGAAGAACGTCGCAGAGTATGTGCTGACGTGCTACACCAGCCGGAATCCCCAATTCCCTCTGGACCTGGTGCTTGAAGGTCCTGTCGAAGGAGAAGGTGAAGCCGCCCGAGCCAACGTGTCGGAGGTTGCTCAGAAGGTCGCCCAGTTCTTCCATAGGGTCTAGGACCATCTCCGTAGCTCCCACTTGTATTCTCTTTTTTTTTCTTCCTCAATTTTGTAATCCCTTGTCTCCAGATGAATGAAATCCCCAAATTTTTGTGAATTTCACTTTTTGTCTTCAACAATTTTGTCTTCACTTGGCCCCCTGGTAGATGTACACAATTTGATTGTGAACATGTACCAAGAGTATATTGTGTTTTGTTGAAGACTCATTTGCTTCGAACTTGTAGAGTGTAGGTCCGAAGTCTTCGATAGTGAAGGCCCCCTGAGGTTGCTGGAGCTTAGAAGCTCCAGCATTGTCTATCGTCGGAGCTTAGTAGCTCCGGCAATAGTCCCTATCAACGCGTAGAGCATCGATAGTTAGTCCTCCAGGGTGTCAGAGCTTAGTAGTTCCGGCAGTGACCTTTACCAACGTGTAGTTTGTTGGTTGCAGACTACGCTTGCGGGGTCTTCTCACCATCATTTATTTTGTGTCGACGGCTGGCCCCCCTAGCTTTACCGGAGCTTGGTTGCTTCGGTGATGCTCGTTTTCAATGCTTAACATCGATTACAAGCCATCTAGGGGAGTCGGAGCTTTGTTAGCTTCGGCTTTTCTCCATCAACGTGGATTTTTTATTTTTCCTGCACACTGAAGCCAAGAAAAATAGTAAAATTTGTTTCTTGTCTATATCTTCATCGCAGCTTACGATTCTCAAGAAAATTTTAGGTCAAACACGATTCTAAATACAACCGAATGTGTTGTCTTTTCTTACAGATCCAATTGTACTTGGACCCGCCTTACTTCGGCCTGCCGGGGTGTAGGTAGAGTGGCGTACTTAGGGTGCTTGACCAGGCTAAGTCGATAGCACACTCCGGCCCTAGATTGGCTTGGCGGCATTCAGGCGAGTGGGCCATGAACAATATTTGAATCCAAAAGAATCGACAATACAACTCGAATCATATATGAACCAGTCGAACTAAAATTTCTTAAGAATTGCACGTCTTTGTTATAGACAAGAAAGAGAAAAATAAAAAATGTTGAGCCTGTACAAAATAAATGCACGTGGAGTCTGTTTCACATGAAGATGTCTTTCATTATAGGTTCGGGGTACAGGGGAAACGAGTACACTCTTAGGGTACGGAACAAGGCTAAGCGTGTTTAATTTCTCGTTTGACCCAGGGTAGCTAGCCACACTTTTAGTCCTGAGACTGCGACAAGTGTTGCATGAATTTTGCGGACCTTCCGGGAAAGGTCTGGCTCATCTCCCGGAGGAACTACCCGACTCTGTACAATGACTCTATAACATACACCTCAAGTTACTACAGACTCACCTCCGTGATATTAAGTGTAGAACTTACGGAGGTGCTCATTGTTCCAAGGATTTGGGAGAGGTCTCCCATCCTCGGTAGCTAAGCAAACGCTTCCGGGACGGGATACTTTAATCACTCGGAAGGATCCCTCCCAGCTGGGGGAGAGCTTGTTTAACCCTTCTCCGGATTGTATTCTCCGTAGCACCAGATCGCCTTCTTCGAGCTGTCGGTTGTGTACATGCCGCTGATGATAGCGCCGAAGGGCTTGGCGGTATCGGGCATTCCGAACAGCTGCTTGGCACCTTCCCTCCTCAAGGGGGTCTAGGTCTTCACGCCGGAGCTGGTCCTGCGTGGCTTCGTCGAAGGTCCAGACCCGGAGTGACCCCAAGGTGATTTCCGGAGGAAGGATTGCTTCAGCTCCATACACTAGGAAGAAGGGTGTCTCTCCAGTTGACCGGTTTGGAGTTGTCCTGTTGGCCCATAAAGTGGGTGGAAGCTCTTCAATCCAGTTGGCTCCATGTTTTTTCAAGTGCTCATAGGTGCGCATTTTGAGTCCTTTAAGGATTTCAACATTTGCTCTCTCGGCTTGGTCATTGCTTGCTGGGTGTACGGAGGCGTAGCAAACTTGAATGCCGAGGTCTTCGCAATATCCTTGAAATGCAGAGCTTGTGAATTGGGTCCCATTATCAGTGATGATTTTGTTTGGGACTCCAAATCTGCATACAATGGACTGCAAAAAGTTGATAGCAGATTGCTTGTTGATTGTCACAACTGGAGTTGCTTCCGGCCACTTGGTGAACTTGTCAATGGCAACGTACAGGAACTTGTAACCTCCGATGGCTCTTGGGAATGGTCCCAAGATGTCCATACCCCATACAGCGAAGGGCCATGTAGGAGGTATCATTTGTAGGGGCTGAGCCGGTGTGTGAATTTGCTTTGCATGAAATTGACATGCTTCGCATTTCTTCACCGCCTCAGTTGCATCCTGGAGTGTTGTAGGCCAGTAGAAGCCATGCCGAAAGGCTTTACCAACCAGCGTGCGGGAAGACGCGTGGTTCCCACACTCGCCTCCATGGATTTCTGCGAGGAGCTCGCAGCCTTCTTCCCTTGTGATGCATCGCATTAGGATGCCATTGGCACCGCGCCGGTAGAGATCCCCTTCTACCAACGTGTATCATCGTCAGGAAGGATGTTGTCTTTCAAGTAGTTTTGGATCTCCGAGATCCATGCGTTGGAACTAACTTGAGCATTTGAGTCTTGCGTGCTGGGTTGCTCGGAGCTTCCAGCAGCACCTACGACCCTTGATGGCTGCCACGGAAATAGGGCCATCGGGACCGTCAGCTTCGAGATGCTGATCCCGCCCCCTTCGCTCTGTTCGGTAGGCTGAGCTGTGGGTTTTGACAACCTCCAGACAAAAGTTCCGTCAGAGCCGGAGCTCCGGTTGACGCTTTCGTCGAGAGTTCGTCGGCTTCAGCGTTGTGGGCACGCTGGACATGATGGAGATCTAGGACTTCGAAGTCCTTCTGAAGCCTCTGGACTTCAAGGAGGTAAGCAGCTAGCTGGAGATTGTTGCAGGAGCATTCACCCTTCACTTGCTTAATGATGAGATGTGAATCTCCCTTGACCAGCAGTTGCTTGACACCGTATGACAGTGCCACCCTTAGTCCGTAAATGAGTGCTTCATATTCCGCCATGTTGTTGGTCGCCTTGAAGTCAAGGTGTACCATGTATTTTACCTTCTCTCTGGTTGGTGCGAGAAGAAGGATTCCAGCTCCGGCCCCCTGCTTTTGCATGGAGCCATCGAAGTAGAGGGTCCAATGAGGCTCGATGAAGACTGGAGCTTTGTATTCCGGCTTCTGCTCACTGGGGCCCCCAGGGTTTGATGGAGAGGGAGTCCATTCCGCCATAAAATCTGCCAATGCTTGACTCTTGATTGCTTGCCTTGAAATGAATTCGAGATCGAATTCGGCCAATTCCGCTACCCACTTTGCAATATTCCCAGTTGAGTTGGGATTATGCAAGATTGCTCGAAGTGGGTAAGAAGTCACCACTGAGATCTTGTGAGCTTGGAAATAATGGCGAAGCTTCCTGGAGGCAATAAAAACTGCATAGAGCAGCTTATGCACCTCTAGGTATCGAGTCTTGGCGTTATGAAGTACTTCACTAATGAAGTACGCTGGGCGCTGGATGGTCTGGACCCTCTGGAGGGGCCCGGAGCTTCCTCTTCATTGATCCGGATCCTCCCGGAGGGGTCTAGATTTTCTTCGAGGACTTTCGGGTCCTTGCTGGAGGAACCCGGAGCTTCTTCAGAAGCGACCTGGACCCTCCCGGAGGGGTCTAGGTCTTCTGAAGTAACTTCTTGTGGATTCAAGTCTGGGAGCTGGGACCCAGACTCGCTTTCAGGAACCTCCAGACCCTCCTGAAGGGGTCTGGACTCCTGAGTATGGGATGGTTCTGGTCTCTCCGCAACTAGGACCATACTGACGACTTCGTCAGTGACTGAAATGTAAAGCAGCAAAGGCTCACCAGGGTTCGGAGCTACCAGAATTCGTAGGGTGCTGAGGAGCTGTTTTAGCTCCTGGAACGCCTTTCCTGCTTCTTCAGACCATTAGAATGGTCCGAACTTCCTCAATAACTTGAAGAAGGGGAGTGCCCATTCCGCTAGTCTTGAAATGAACCGTCTGAGGGCTGCTAGACATCCAGTTAGCTTTTGGACATCTTTGATGCGGGCTGGTGGACGCATGTCTTCAATGGCTTTGATCTTCGCCGGATTAGCTTCTATGCCCCGGTGACTTACCAGGAAACCAAGAAGTTTTCCGGAGCTAACCCTGAAGACACACTTGTCTAGATTTAGCTTTGTGCGGGTGACCCGCAGCTTGTCGAAGACAGCCTGCAAGGTGTCAAGGAGTGACTCCTTGTTCTTGACCTTGACCACGATGTCGTCGACGTACACTTCCACTATTTCTCTAATGAGTTCTTCAAAGGTTTTGTACATAGATCGTACAAAGGTTGAAGCTGCATTCAAATGGCATGGTTGTATAACAGTACAATCCATCTACTGTGATGAAAGAGGTATGTTTTTCATCTTCCCTAGACATTCTGATTTGATGATACCCAGAATATGCATCTAGGAAACACAGTAATTCACACCCGGAGGTGGAATCCACTATCTGATCTATTCTAGGTAATGGGAATGGATCTTTTGGACATGCCTTATTTAGTGTTGTGTAGTCGATACACATCCGAAGCTTCCCGCCGGCCTTGGGCACAACGATTGGGTTTGCCAGCCATTTTGGATGGAAGACTTCTCGGATGAATCCAGCTTCGAGCAACTTCTTCACTTCTTGTCGAATCAAGTTCTGTCGCTCTACGGATTGCTTCCGAGGCTTGTGATGCACAGGCCGGGCATCGAGATAGATCTTCAGATTGTGCTCAATCACTTCTCTGGGGATCCCAGGCATGACTTTGACGGGAATGTCGGTGTCGCCGCTTGGCTGCACACTTGGTGCAGAAGTCGAGCCTCGCTGACGAATGCTCGGGGGTTTTGGAGCTTGCTCCTGCCTGGAGTCCTCCTCTTGCGCCGTAGTAAGCGCATGGAGTTCTTCCAGAGCAGTTACTCCGGCAGTACAATCTCCGCGGATCCAGAGAACGCCTACTGGTGTTGGCATCTTTAACACCAGGTAACCATAATGAGCAGCTGCCATGAATTTGTACAAGGCAGGCCTACCCAAGATGGCATTGAAGGGTAAATTGATCTGAGCAACATCAAAGACCAACTTCTCGGTGCGATGCTTCTCCCGGGTCCCGAAGGTAATGGGGAGGGTAATAGCTCCGAGTGGGGTAATGGCTCCCGGACCTACTCCGGAGAAAGGTCGGGAGGGGTGGAGATCCGAAGGTCGGAGCTGAAGCTTGGTAAAAGCTTCGAAGCTTATGAGGTTGAGCCCCGAACCTCCGTCTACCATGACATGGTGGAGCTGAATGTTATTGATGGTAGGATATACCATCAAAGGTAGCTGACCTGCTCCAACCATGCTTCGAGGGCAGTCCGAAGCATCAAAAGTGATGGTTGTGTCCATCCACTTCCGATGAGGCTCCGCCCTGGCTGTAGGAGCTACAGCAGCCATGTCCCAACGCATAGTCTTGATGACGCGGCAGGAGGTGATGTCCCATGATCCACCAAAAATGGTGTTCATGGTCATCTGACGCTCGTTGTTAGAGACGTCGGAATCGTCGTCGACGGAGGTGTAGATGGCTTTCAGGACCTTTTTGGGATCCTGAAAACCTAACTCCTCTTCAGCCGGAGCTTCGTCAACTTTTTGTTTTCCTTCCCTCTGTTGGAAAGGAGCTTCTTCCCGGCGCTTGTTGTAGCGCTCGACAAGGTTTTGGACCTCCCGGCAGTCTTCCAAACTATGGCTGTCCGTTTTGTGAATTGGACACCACACCTTGGGTTTGCCACCGTCTTCAGAAGACGGTCAAGGTCGCTTCTCGGGGCGTGGCCCCCGGCCACCCGGAGCTGCAGCAGCTGCAGCATTGGATGCACCGGCCGACGGCTTCTTCTTGCCATTGGTCTTTTTCTTATTCTTGCCACTCCCGGAGGTAGTGGCTTCGCCTTTGGAGGATTTCTTGTGATCCTCCGGAGTTGGTTTGGAGTGCATTTCACGGCCCTCCGCAGCTCTGGCACATTTGTCGGCCAAACTGAAGAGTTCTGGGACACAGGTGATCTCCTTGATCGCCAGTTTCTCCAACATCTTCTTATCCCGTACACCCTGTCTGAATGCCACAATGACAGAAGCGCTAAAGATAGAAGGGATAGTGTTTCGTACCTGAGAGAACCTCTAGATGAATGATCGCAGGGATTCTCCCCCTTTTTGCACGACTGCAAGAAGGTCCAGTTCAATGCCTGGTCGGGTGTATGAACTCCCGAAGTTTGCGGTGAACTGCCGACACAGCTCCTCCCAACTGCTGATAGAGTTGGGTGGAAGGCTCATAAACCAGGACCTGGCGGTCCCAGTTAAAGCCACTGGAAAATAATTGGCCATTACGGCCTCATTTCCTCCAGCTGCCAAGATAGCAGTGGAGTAAATCTGAAGAAATTTGACAGGATTAATGGTCCCGTCGAACTTCTTCGGCAGGTGAGGCCGGAACTTCTGTTGGCACCTGACCATACGCAGATGCATGGCCAGGGCTGAACAGCCTCCTCCTACTCCTTCTGGAGCAGGAATGTCTTGAGCTTCTCATCTTTCACGAGCACGCTCAATATGGACTCGGCCGTCTTGTTGGCGATATTGGCGATCAAGCTCCGCCCTTAGGTCACGAGTTGAAGCCTTGATACTGTGTGAGTGTGTCGTGCCCCGGAGGGCAACGACGTCACCTGCTGTGATGCAGCACGTATCCTGTTGTTGGAAACGTGCGGACCAAGTCTGCCAGACAAGGTCCGTCGCTGCGATGGGGCCCGTCCTGAAGGAGGAGGACCCTGGTTGCTGATGCGGTCGGCTGCTGCTGCAACCAAATGTTCCACATCGGCCCTCCACTGCTCCAGTGCATCCCGGGATGCGTCCGGAGGTGGTGGGTGCTGAAGAAGAGCACGTGCTGCATGAAGCGTGTGTTCCGGGTTGTCAAGATTCACCGACGCAGTGATTGACTCTGGTGCACCATCTCGTTGTCCAGCTTGATTTGCTGGTGGAGGCGGCGGTGGTGGAAGTGTGACTCCTGCTGGAACTGTGGTTCCTACTGGTGGCTGCATATTGGAGGGATTACCCCCAACAGCTTGAACAGCGGGATGACCATTGGATGATCCAGCGGCTGAGTTCACCATTCTTGAAATCTCAGGCGCCCCCCTACCTGGCGTGCCGACTGTCGGTGGTTTTGATCCGGCAGATCTCCCGACACTACTAAAGTGTTAGAGGAGTTTGAGGTTCGGTGTGGGCGCGCGGAGATTCAAGAAGGTGAAGTGTAAATGACACAGTAGACACGAAGATTTGCGTGGTTCGGGCCGCCTGAGCGTAATACCCTACTCCACGGGATGTGTTGGTGTTGTATTGGTTGTATGAGCTCAAAGTGAGTTCAGGGTGTAGAGTCAGCGTGTCTCGTCTATGTGTTCCCCGTGTGTCCTATGTATCGCTGGCCTGTCCTTTTATAGTACAAGGATATGCCGTTACAAGTTAGCCTGGCCCGACATGTGGCCCTGGCGGTTACTGATATTGATACACATTCAACACGTTTAATTTCCCTTAATGACCGAGTTGTGGGCTTTGACAGCACCGTTACTGGTAATTAAGGTCGTCCGATCGTGTGTCATTAATATGGTATTAATGACACTTAATCGGGTCTTGAAGTCCTTGATTCCCCTTTGAAGATCCGGACCGTTGTGGAGTCTTCCGGAGGTTAGAGGCTGAAGATCTGACGGTTAGACACGTGGCAGCTCCGGAGCATACTGTGGGAAACAGATAGGTCCGGAGCTACCTGACATGTGTCAGTTCCGGAGCTTCCCTCGGTCTGGGGTTAGGTCCGGGGGTGCCATTTCGGTACATAGCCCGGAGCTTCCCCCTTGTGGGCGATAGCTCCGGTTTGATAGTGCACATGGCGACCCTGGGACTAACCATGTTGAAGAAGCGGGTCCGGTCATGTCTGACATGTGGGACTCCGAAGGTCTTCAAATCAAGTAGATGACTTTCCCTTGAGATCTTTGCAATCCCAAGGAGTATATGGTACCCAGGGTACCGACAGCACCAATTACCATGACTGGTTCCCCACATGTGCTTGCACATGTGTGGTCTACGACTCTGAGAGTATCTTACGGGTGATCTCCAATGCCCTCCTTACTCTGCGGTTTCTTCTGAGCCTGTTATTTTAGATAAGACTACTGATGATGATAAGAAGAAGTTGCAGGAGGATTATCAGAGTCGTCTGTCTGCATATCAGACTCAATATAGCTTATACAAGACTTGGTTGGATGATGATGCTTGAGCTGCTGCTATTCTTGCTTCTCGTATGGAGGATTGTATTGCTGCGGATATAGTTGAGCATGCACATAAGATGTGAGATTTTCTATGTTCTCGTTACGAGCCTACTACACAGTCTACTTACCTTGTTGATATTCGTCAGAAGTATCTGTTACGGTAGGGGATGCCACGGTGGAGGAGTTCTTCGGTCAGATGTATGCTATCTGGCGTCAGCTTAATGCTCTTGGTCCTCGATTGTCTATATATACTTGTTAGTCCTGTCAGAGTCAGAAGGATGCACTTGAGATTCGTCGCACATATGACTTCTTGACTCGGCTTCGTGATGAGTTTGAGCCTCTTCGTGCTCAGCTGCTTGCTCGTCACCCTTGTGTCACTCTTATGAACGCTCTGTCTAGTGTTCGTAATGAGGATACTCGTCTTCGTGCTACTGGTCTGCTACAATCTTCTTCAGTGTTGGCTGCTCGTTCCTTGGTTCCTCGTCATACTGCTACTTCACCGACAGTACCTTCTTCAGTTGCTCCTCCCTCTGCATCTGGGGGTCATGGTGGTCTTCACTGTGACTATTGTGGTAAAGATGGACATGAGGAGACACGTTGTTTCGAGAGAAGGAAGGCTCATGCTCGCCGTTTTTCACAAGGTGTTGGTGGTGCTGGTATTGGAGGCTCTCAGAGGGGTTATGCTACTACGGATGCCCAATTGCTCGAGCGTCTTCGTCGCCTCGTTGCCTCTATACCATCAGGAGATGCTGGTTCTGTGACTCAGTTGTCTGCATCTTCAGGTTCTGCTACTACTTCTAAGTCTTCTACTGAGGGACCACCTACCACTTCTGCTCCAGGTACCCGTTCATGGATTCTTGATTCTGGTGCCTCGTTCTATATGACTCCTTATCATACCATTTTGTCTCCTTTAAGTTCATCCTCTCGTTCTCTTATTGTTCATACTGCTGATTGTTCCCCTCTTTCTGTTGTTGGACAGGACACTCTTTTATTTGACTCTTTTCATGTTCCCGGTGTCTCTTATGTTCCTGGTCTGATCATGCACCTTATATTTGTTGGTCAGCTAATTGATCATGACTGTCGAGTAATTCTTGATCCTGATCTTTGTTATGTTCAGGATCGTCGCATAGGTCACCTAGTTGGCATTGGGTCCCGTCGTTGTGACTCACAGCGTCTTTAGGAGCTTGACTGGCTTTGACTTCCTTCCGCTGCGCCTGCTAGTCTTGATGGATCTGTGTTAGCTGCTTTGTGCACCTCGTCGTTTGCTCAGTGGCACCCTCGTCTGGGTCATCTGTGTGGCTCTTGTCTATTAGTCCTAGTCTATAGTGGTCTTTTAGGATCAGTTTCAGGTTCTCAGTCTTTAGCTCAGTGTCAGGATTGTCGACTAGGAAAACAGATTCAGCTTCCCTATCCTTTTAGTGAGTTAGTGTCTACGCGTCCATTTGATCTTGTTCATTCAGATGTATGGGGTCCAACTCCTTTTGTTTCCAAAGGAGGACACCGTTATTTACATCATTTTTATAGATGGTTTTCTCGCCACACATGGATTTACTTTATGAAACATTGTAGTGAGGCCTTGTCTATCTATAAAACTTTTTCAGCCATGATTCGCACTCATTTTGACACGTCTATTCGTGTTTTTCGTGCTGATTCTGCTGGCGAGTACCTTTCTGATGCTCTTCGTCAGGTTCTTTCTGAGCAAGGTATTGTTGCTCAGTTTTCTTGTCCTAATACTGATGCACATAATAGTGTGGCCAAACTCAAGCATCGACATCTCCTTGAGACTGCTCGTACTCTTCTGCTTGCTTCCTCTATTCTCCCTCACTTTTGGACCGACACTATTTCTACTACCAATTACCTGATTAACATTCAACCTTTGTCTGCTCTTCAGGGTGACATTCCTTTTTGGCGTCTTACTGGCAAGAATCCTGACTATACCAGCCTTCGTCTTTTTGGTTGTTTGTGTTGTGTGTTGCTCGCACCTCGGGAGCGCACTAAGCTCACTATTCAGTCGGTCGAGTGTGTTTTACTTGGATATAATGCTGAGTATAAGGGGTATCATTGTTGGGATCCTGTTGATCGACGGATGAGGATCTCACGAGATGTTGTCTTTGATGAGATGCTTCCATTCTATCCTCGTCCTTCTTCAAATACGCCTCCTATATCTTTGATCAATCCGATTTTGTTTCTATTCCTTCTAGATACCCCCGTTGCTAGTGTACCACCTTCACACTCAGTGTCGCGTCCCACAATGTCTTTTTATGAGCCTTGTTCTATGGTCCCTGACTATACTATGAAGCCTCCTGTGACACAGATCTAGTGCGGGGGCTGAGTTGCGTGCTATGGCTCTTATGAGTGCAGAGGTTACTTGGTTGCGGTGGTTGCTTGAGGACTTTGATATTTCTGTTGGTATGCTGACTCATCTTTTGTCTGACAGTACAGGTGCTATCAGTATTGCTAATGATCCGGTCAAGCATGAGCTTACCAAACATATTGGTGTTGATGCTTCTTATACACGAGCACAGGTACATGATGGTGTTGTTGATCTTCAGTATGTGCCTTCAGAGCTTCAGCTAGCGGATTTCTTTACGAAGGCACATACCCGAGCTCAGCATAGTTTTTATCTCTCCAAACTCAGTATTTGTGATGCACCTTGAGTTTGAGGGGGGTGTTAGAGATGTAGGGGTATATTTGTATTTCCCCTTTATATAAGGGTCGTTCTGCATATTTATTATCCCTGTACATCTATTTAAAGAGGCATCTGGCCTCCTCAATAATACAAGCTCATTATTGATAACAACTTGTAGCATCGAGATTACTGCATTTCATAAGTTTGCTGTGGTGTAGCATTGTCCAGCAACAAAGCATTAAATCTGGATGTCAATTGATAGATTTTGTTTGTTCGTGTGTTTATGTTCGCTTCCCTCACATTGATGCTTCCTTCAAGCAGCCTGCCAAGGATACAGAGAACATCTATCTTGAACCACACTTTGCACTGTGCACCACCATCTCGAGCAAAGAAGCTAGAGGATTTTTCTGCTATAACTGAGTATCGTGACAAGAACAAAGTGAAAGAAGCTGATCAAAAGGCATTTGAAACTGGTCGGAACAACAAAGGAGGCAACACTGGAGACTTTCATCACTACAATGCTGCGAACCATGTGAAGGGCCCCTACAAAAGATCCACCTGAACTTCTCCTGGTTATGGCATATTTTCAGTGATAAATATTTCCTATCACCAGCTTGACTCAGTGGAAGTTTAGTGTCTTTACTGTTGGCATAAGCTTGTTAGAGTCGGAGTCTGTAGTTAGAATTTTCTGAAGATTAGGAAGAGTCTGGTCAGAGTAGGAAGTAGAGTCATAAACTAGTTGAGATCACACAGTGTTGGACTCAAGTTCAGAGTCGTGTTTGGTGTTGATTCTCGTCTTGTAAGGTCTATATAAAGAGATTGCAATAAGAAGAGTTTATATGTCAAAGTTCTGAAATTTATTCTTCCATCTAGTCTTCCGTTCTTCAGTCAGTCTGAAGAAACTTTGCGTCTCGCGTTCGTTTGAATTGGTTTCGCGCCAACAAGTGGTATCAGGAGCCAGTCGGACCTAAAGTATTCACCGAGATACTCAGATGAAGATGGCAGGAGAAGATGATACGAATAAGCCGACAGGAACAGAAACAAAGTTGCTGATGCCCAAAGTAAGCTCTATCCCGATTCAATATCCTATGCTTACTGAGACTAATTACTTGGTCTAGGCAACCAAGATGAAGTTCATTCTTCGCAACCTCCGTGTGTGGAAAGCCATCACGAGCAACAGAAGTGTCGACGAGGAGATTGACGAAGAAGCCATGGCAGCCCTCGCGTAGTCAGTATTAGACTCCATGGTGATGACATTAGCTGAATATCCCACTGCAAGAGAGGCATGAGAGGCTATCAGAGAAATGCCTGTTGGGGAAGATAAGGTGAAAAGAGCTTGAGCACAAGTGCTCAAACGTGAGCTACACAAGCTGGAGATGACAAACTACTCAGAGACCATTGCTGAGTATGCAATGAAGATCACCAATCTCACAAGTGAGATCAAGTCCCTGGGTGGCTCTGTAACTGACAGAGAAATTATTGAGAAGCTTTTTTCATCAGTGACAGAGAAGTACACCGACATCATAGGCACCATTGAACAATTCAGCAATATTACAAAAATGTCAGTCATTGAAGCAATTTTGGAGATTAAGAACCCATGAAGAAAATCAGAAAGGAAAAAAAGGAGGTCGAAGAGCGTGGTGAGAAAATCATGTACTCTCATGCTGAACTTGAAGCAAGGCTGGCCAAAGAAAGAAAGAAGTATGAGGGATTAGGAGGGAAGAAAAATTCAGGGAAAACCCCAAAGGCAAGCCGAAACAATACTGATCGCTTCACTTATGAAAGAGGGCCAGCTGGTTTTGATTTGTCGAAAGTGAAATGCTTTAACTGCAACAAGAAAGGTAACTTTGCTGAAAACTGCAAAAAACCTAATAGGAGGATTAAGGGCAAAGCTAACCTGACAAAAAAGATTGAAGAAGAGGATTCACATCTACTCTTGGCAAAGATGAGTACTCAAGTGCAAGAGACTCATAAAGCTAAAGCTGAAAGTTTGTTGGTTGAAAAATCAGGGAAACAAAAAACTGCAAAGAACAGCCACCTGTCATGGTACTTGGATACTGGGGCTAGTAACCATATGACAGGGTGTCAAGAGGAGTTTACTAAACTTGACACTAGTATTAAAAGGTCAGTAAAGTTTGGGGATGAGTTCACAGTGAGAATATGTGGAAAAGGCTTCATTGTGTTTGAGAACCAAAGTAGAGAACATAGGGTGCTCACTGAAGCATATTACATCCCTGAATTAAAAAGCAACATCATTAGCCTTGGGCAGCTTGATGAGCATGGATGTAAGCTGACAGTAGAAGATGGAGAAATGACTCTGTGGGACAGGGAGGAAAGATTCTAGCCAAAGTCAAAAGATCACCAAACAGACTCTCCCTACTGAATCTGAAGAAAGTGAAACCAGAATGTTGGCAGGCAAGATCTTTAGAAGATTCTTGGCTATGGCATGCGAGGTATGGCCATGTTAACTTTCTAGCTTTGAAAAAACTTGCTCACTAAGGGTTAGTAACACGGATGCCAAAAGTAAAACACGTAGAAAAACTTGTGATGGTTGCCTCATAAACAAACAACACAGGAAACCCTTTCCCTCTGCGTCTGTCTATCGTGTAGAAAAGCCTTTGCTGCTCATTCATGGTGATTTGTGTGGGCAAATATCACCAGAAACCAACTCAGGGAAATTTTTTTTTTGCTGGTTGATGACTTTTCAAGGTACATGTGGATATCTTTGATAACTATCAAAATGAGACTTTTATGGCATTCAAAAGACTGAAGATTTCAGTTCAAATAGAGCTCAGTCTGAAAGTATGCTCTTTCAGGACTGACAGAGAAGGAGAATTCACTTCTTTGGAGTTCAATGAGTTTGCAAAGAACATGACATCAAAAGGTACCTCACAGCACCCTACACACCATAACAAAATGGTGTAGTAGAAAGGAGGAATCAAATTGTCATTGAAATGGCTAGGAGTCTTTTGAAAGACAAGAATATGCCAAACACTTTTTGGCGGGAAGCAGTGACCATAGCAGTCTATCTGCTGAATAGATCTTCAACAAAAGTGTTCAGAAGAAGACACCCTATGAATCATTATATAAAAGAAAACCGGATGTTGATGAATGGTGTTCTTAGGCTATGAGACAGAGGCTCACTCAGAAGCATATAAGATGTATGATCCTGTTGAGAGGAAAGTACATGTCTCTAGAGATGTCATTTTTGAAGAAGATAAGGCTTGGCCCTGGGAGTATGCTGAAACAGAGGGAAAATTAGCAATAGAGACCTTCATAGTAGAATATTCAGAACCTGAAGACAACCTACAGAGTTATGATCAAAATGATTTTGAAGATAACAGTTAGAATATGTTAGAAGAAGAGATGATAAATATTCCACAAACTCCACCACAAAGCCCTGTTGAGGGTCAAAACACACCAGGACAATACATCTCTAAAGATTTCTCCCTTGATCAACCCTTGAGGTTCAAAAATTTTTCCTCAATTTACAAAGATTCAGTCCAAGTGAACATTGAGTACTCAGACCTTTGATGCTTAGGGATTGAAGAACCAGCAAACCACCTTGAAGCAGAGAAGTCACCTAGCTGGAAAAAGGTTATGGAGGAAGAACTTTCATCTATTCAGTCCAACAAGACTTGGACCCTGACAAGTCTGCCCCCTGATCACAAAGCTATTGGCCTAAAATGGGTTTTTAAGCTCAAAAAGGACAGCCAAGGGAATGTGGTCAAGCATAAGGCCAGGTTGGTGGCCAAAGGACACGTGGAAAAGCCTGGAATAGATTTTGGATATGTCATACCCCTGTTGCTTGTTTATAGATAGTAAGAATGCTGATTGCCTTAGCTGCACAAAAAGGATGGAGAATTCATCACATGGATGTCAAATCAACATTTTTAAATGGAGACCTTGTTGAGGAGGTATATGTCTCGCAAGCACCAGGTTTTGAAGTAAAAGGGAAAGAGCACATGGTGATGAAACTGCATAAAGCTTTTTATGGACTTCGTCA
Source organism: Tuctoria greenei (assembly GCA_036927565.1). NCBI lineage: Eukaryota > Viridiplantae > Streptophyta > Magnoliopsida > Poales > Poaceae > Tuctoria > Tuctoria greenei. The sequence continues at coordinate 169,698,423 of JAYESD010000003.1, forward strand.
AGCCCCTCGGTCTTGGAACTCTAAACTGGACAAGACTCTGACATAACTGAATTTTGTTAGATCATCCTTGGAACATGCAGTATACACAAGGATTAATAGGGAAAAAGTTTTGATAGTTGGAGTTTATGTTGATGACCTAATCATCATAGGTGAAAGCTCTAAGGAAATTTCAGACTTCAAAACGTAAACGAAAAGGAAGTTTAGTATGAGTGACATGGGTCTTCTAAGATATTACTTGGGCATAGAGGTATCTCAGAAAGAAAACTCTATAACTGTAAGTCAAAGTGGATATGCAATTAAGATGCTGGAAAAGTTTGGCATAAAAGACTTTAATCCAACATTGATCCCAGTGGACCCTCGAGTAAAACTAAAAAAGGGCAGCAAATCTCCTACTGTTAATAACACTTAATTCAGGAGTATGGTAGGAAGTTTGAGGTAGTTGACCCATACAAGACCTGATTTAGATTATTTAGTTGGCTATGTGAGTAGATTCATGGAGTCTCCAACATTTGGGCATCTTGCAGTGGTTAAACAAATACTCAGATATGTGAAGGGAACCATTAACTATGGGCTTGAATACATCTCAAGCAGTGAAGGACCAAGAATACATGGATACTCTGACAGTGACTTTGCTGGTGATCTAGATGATTGCAAGAGCACCTGAGGTATGATTTTCCTTCTTGGTACGAGTCCAGAAGCTGGAATTCACAAAAGCATAAGATAGTTGCACTATCCTCATGTGAGGCAGGGTACATCTCTGCAAGTTTTGCATCCTGTCAAGGTTTGTGGTTGAGCAGATTGTTGACTGATTTAACCAAAAGAAAAGAAGAAGTTGTGGTAATTCGAGTCAACAATAAATCTGCAATATCCCCGTGCAAGAATCCAGTGTTGCATGATAGAATGAAACACAAAGCGACACGTTTCCACTTCATCAGAGAATGTGTAAAAGCCAAGAAAGTTGATATTCAGTATGTCTGAACTAATGATCAGTTAGAAGATATACTGACCAAATCTCTGAGCAAACCAAAGTTCAAGAACTAAGAGAGAAGATAGGAGTTTTGAAGCTTCAGGAAAGGAAACATGAACAGACTTAGGAGGGAATATGTTGGCATAAGCCTGTTAGAGTCCGAGTCTTTAGTTGGGATTTTCTGAAGATTAGGAAGAGTCTGGTCAGAGTAGGAAGCGGAGTCATAAACTAGTTGAGATCACACAGTGTTGGACTCAAGTTCAGAGTCGTGGTGGGTGTTAATTCACATCCTGTAAGGTATATATATAGAGATTGCAATAAGAAGAGTTTATGCGTTAAAGTTCTGAAATTTATTCTTCCATCGAGTCCTCCGTTCTTCAGTCAGTCTGAAGAAACTCGGCGTCTCGCGTTTGTTTGAATTGGTTTCACGCCAACAGTTACTGGGTGTTTGGATTCTTTGTGATTGTTGGTCCAATTATCATCCAGCTGCAGTAATTTCCGACCTGCTGATATTATTTCCATTATGGTACTCTCGAACAATGTATTTGCTTCCTCTGTGTGAAAAATTTGTATTCGTAAATCATAATTCCTGGTCTCGTTTCATTGTTCAGGGTATGTTCTGGGTAACGTGGTGACAATTGATAACATGCCTTAACTATAGCATTACTGCGCAGATTTGTGTCCATTGCCTTCCACAATGCCATATTGGTTTATGTGCGTCTTGGCATCTGGTCCTGATGCAAGCCCTGAGCTGCTATTATTTTATATTGATAGGTCTTTTCGTTACCTGGATGTTTGTTGGCTCGAGCACTTACGGATGAAAGCGGGACGGGCTACGGCGGCCTGCCCCGCTGCCGCTTACGCCACAAGAATGACGCGGGCTAGCACACGCTCCCGCCTCGCTCCCGCGATTCTTTTGCGGCGGTTTGCGGCGCCCGCAAGGCCGCTCCATCAGCCACATTTCATTATTAAATGCAACTTTCATTATTTTCAAGTCGGGTGCAAGCCCACAACTCTCAAGTTTACTCGTCTCCGCAAAACGCCACCGAGTCCGTGATTATTGCCTGCTTGCCTGCTTGGGGATTCAAAAATGTACACTGACCACTATTTCAGCCGCAACTCGCAAGTTTCTCTCGGCCATTCATAAATCAATATATACTACTAGTCCATTTTAGAAATCGTAAGAAATCTAATATAATATATATTGACCCCAAAATATAAAATAAATTTTATTAGATTAGTGGTGAAGAGATCTACACAATAAGATTGGCTGCATGTCTTGAATAATTGTATTACTTGTACAAATTTTTGAGATGGACTAGTACATAATTTCTAAAAATAACTAACTGATGCCAGCTGGATTAACCAGCACAACATGGTTCAACTTGTCTTGATGTCCATTGGCATACTTGACTGCAGTTGGAGCAAAGTAGCCCTGCAAATTTTACATTTTGGTATAACAATAATAATAGAGATAAATATATTAACATACTCATGATGAAAAGAACCTGAAAACTGATAGAGAGTTTTCCATGAGAATCAACATTGACAAGCGATTCTATTAGATACACGCCTAGTCTACAACTGCTTCCGCAACTTATGCATCTGCATGCTTGTAATCGTGCTCTGTAATCATGCCTATATTCTAGGATCTGTAACCATACACAATCTGTATCCTGCCTATAAAGGGCCACTGAATCAACACGATCGGCAGGTCCTTTTGCCGTACATTCACATGGTAATCAGAGTCAGGTAACCTCCTGCGCTTTGCTGCCCTCCCTCTCCACCCTATTCCAATGGCAGATTCATTCTCCTCTACTTCCAGTGTCATGTCGTCGGCATCCAACTCTTCGGCCACCTCCGGATCTCAACCTCACACCACCAACGCCACCAGTTCTCTCGCCGTTGCTGTCCAGTCCGTCAATATTACTAGCCTAGTCTCCGTACGACTGGACATGTTTTCCACGGCGTATCGCCGGTGGAAAGGTCTGTTTCTGGTGGTCCTCAGGCGCTTCAACTTGCGTCACCATGTCGACGGAACTGCACCTCGCCATGACGATCCAGTATGGATCCAGGAAGATCTCACCGTCCTCATGTGGCTTCATGCCACCCTCGCCGACGATCTACTCAATTTTGTCATGGAGGACGAGGTCACTGCCTTCGGCGTCTGGACCAAAATCGCCGATTTCTTCCTCAGCAACAAATCAAGCCACCCAGTTCAATTGGAGCAGGAACTGCATGGTCTTGTCCAAGGTGACATGTCGGCAACCGTCTACTGCCACAAGCTCAAGACCCTAGCTGACTCTCTCGCCGACCATGATCAACCGGTCTCCAATCGCGCCCTAGTGCACCAACTCATCCGCGGTCTCAACCCGAAGTTTCATGTTCTCTGTGAACTGCTGCCGGCGATGCCCAAGTTTCCCACATTCCTCGAAGCACCGGATCAACTGATCGTGGCAGAAAATACACTCAACTCCTCTGCCACGCCATCTCAGGAAACTGCCCTCCATTCTGCTGAAGCGCCAGTCGACAACAACAATGCCTCTGTGCTGCAGACTCCACGTTCTGACAATGAACGTGCCTCTTTCAATCAGTCAATGCGTGGACGTGGCCGCGGTCCTTCCCGTGGTCGAGGTCGTGGGCGCGGTCGCAGAGGTCGTGGTGGTCCTGCACAGCAGCAGAACATGCAGTACAATCCATGGCTCGCACCGTGGTTCTTCCCAGCACAGCCTTGGCGAGCGCCATGGACTGGTGCCACTGGCCCTGGTGTTCTGGGCTCTCGTCCTCCAAACGGTCAGGCCTATTACACTCATTGCACCACCAACAACTCAGTTTGCACCGGCTGCTCCACCGGCATATGACACCACCGGTCTTCTTCAGGCTCTCCGAGCCGTGTCTCAGCAGTCCAGTTCTGCGCAACCCGAATGGTATATGGACAGTGGTGCTAGTGGACACATGTCTGCAGACTCAGGTAACATTTCCAATTATTCTCCATCAATACATAATTCCTCTAACATAATTGTTGGCAATGGATCTACCCTTCCCATTAAAGGAACCGGCACTGTTACACTGTCCACATTACAAGCCAACTTCCTGTTATGCCGAGTCCTGCACATACCTACACTCATTAAGAATTTAATCTCTGTTAGACAATTCACTAATGACAATTGTTTTTCCATCAAATTTGACCCTTTTGGCTTTTCTATAAAGGATCTACTCAGCAAAACCAAAATCATGAGGTGCAATAGCAAGGGCGAACTCTACCCATTTCTTCAACAACAAAGCTCCACCTTAGCCATGGCGCTCACTGCCTCCACAAGTATTCTCTGGCATCGAAGGCTAGGACACCCTGGTCCCAAGAGCTTAGGGAACATTTTATCTGAATTCTCCTCTTCAGTTCCAAATAAGCAGGACCACATATGTGATGCCTGCCAAAAGGGGCGACATACTCGACTGCCATTTTCTCATTCTTCATCATTCAGTTATTTTCCATTTCAGTTAGTGCACTGTGATCTCTGGACTTCTCCCATTGAGAGTATCACTGGATTCAAATATTATATTGTACTCCTTGATGATTTTGGTCGTTATATTTGAACTGTCCCACTTCGACAAAAGTCTGATGCATATGATGCCATTGTTCAGTTCTACTCTCTCATTCTTAATCAATTTCATATCAGTATTCAGTCCTTCCAATACGACAACGGTAAATAATTTGACAATAGTATTCTACGCTCATTTTTCAATACCCATGGCATTACTTACCGTTTTTCTTGCCCTTATACCTCACCACAAAATGGCAAGGCCGAGCGCTCTCTTCAACTATAAACAATGTCATCAGATGTCTTCTCTTTCAGGTATCTCTTCCTCCCTCATTCTGGGTAGAGGCTTTACATACAGCAACTTACATCATCAATCGTCGCCCCTCACAACCTTTGTGTCTCTACACGCTGTATCATGTCCTCTTTGGACAAGCACCTGGATACTCTCATATGCGAGTCTTTGTTATCCGAACACGCATGCGACTGCTGCTCATAAGCTTGCCCCTAGATCAACTGCTTGTCTGTTTCTAGGATACCCTGCTGAACACAAGGGTTATAGGTGCATGGACCTGCGCACAAAGAAGATTATCATCTCAAGGCATGTGATCTTTGATGAAAATAGTTTTCCATATGCCTCCTTATCACAATCTACTGCAGCATCTTCACCTTCTGTTCATCCTCAAAGCAACACACAATCTATATTTGTTCCAGGACCGCCTACTATATCACAACCTGAACCAATAACCCATCCTGTGCACACTCCCTCACCCACCGTTCCAGCACAATCACATACCAATCAGTACATTCCCTCACCTATCCCTGCACCACCTCCCTTACCACAACCTCAACAACACCACATGACCACTAGAGCCAAGCACGGTATCTTTAAACCAAAGAACATTCTCAACCTCAACACTACAGAATCCTTTTCACCTATCCCCTCCTCCTACAAAACTGCACTTAAAGATCCCAACTGGCTCTCGGCCATGAAAGAGGAATATAATGCATTGGTGTTGAATAATGCATGGACTCTTGTTCCTAAGCCTGCAGGTGTCAACATTGTCACAGGGAAATGGATTTTTAAACACAAATTAAACCCAGATGGCAGTGTTGCACGGCACAAAGCCAGGTGGGTTGTCAGGGGTTTCAGTCAGGAACATGGAACTGATTTTCAGGAGACCTTCAGCCCTGTTATTAAACCAGCTACTGTGAGGACTGTTATGGGCATTGCTACCTCTGCTTCCTGGCCAATCCATCAATTGGATGTTAAAAATGCATTCTTGCATGGTGAACTAACTGAAACTGTCTTCTGTGTTCAGCCTTCAGGTTTTCTCGACAGTGAGCATCCAGATTATGTGTGCAGACTAAATAAATCACTATATGGGCTCAAGCGGACACCCAGAACTTGGTTTCTCAGATTCAAGAAATTTCTGACTTCAACAGGGTTTGTTGCCTCCAAAGCTGACACCTCTCTTTTTGTTCTTCATGACATTAAGAACACTGCATACATTCTGTTATATGTCGACAATATAATTCTGACAGCAAACTCAGAAAACTTACTACACAAGGTGATTTCTAGTCTCTACACAGAGTTTTCCATGTCTGATCTGGGACCTCTTAACCATTTCCTTGGGATCCGAGTACAACATACTGCGAAGGGATTATTTCTTGATCAAGAACAGTATGCTATTGATAATCTGGAACGTGCCCAAATGACAAACTGCAACCCTGTCACAACCCCCATCGATGTCAAGTCCAAACTTTCAGCTTCAGAAGGTTCTCTGTTGTCCCAACCATCTGATTATCGGAGTCTAGCGGGTGCGCTACAATATCTTACATTGACACGTCCCGATATAACTCATGCAGTGCAACAAGCTTGCATATGATGAGGACATCACAACAGCGGAGACGCACATTGAACTGCAAGGACCAATCACAAGAGCACGAGCACAGTTATTAAATCAATAGGTGAATTCGTTCCTAACTTCTTTTGCATGTGAGTTTGAGAATAGATTGCTATATGATGATTTAATTGTTATTAGGAATAATGAAGAAGATCAACAAGTGAAGGAAATAGGCCTTGGGAGTGTGGAGAACCAGCTGGGAGGTCTACAAGTTGATGGAAATAGTTTACAACTCGGACTCGGGTACAACTAGGAGTCCAGAAGCGGTACGCACTAAAACGGACGCCCAGGACGCATACGAACTCCGTTTTGGACGTTCTACATATGCACGGAAAGGGGAGAGGATAAACTTTCCAATGGCATTGGTCCCATGTCAAAATTATTTCAGAGTCGACGAGAATCATCAAAACAAAATCGAGTACAGAATCTGTTAGGGTGCTGCGCCACCGTATTGGGCCATTGGGACTTGTATCAAGTCTAAGTCCATTATTTTCGTGTGTTAGGGTTAGGTCACGACCCCAACACTCCCTTGAACGTCCTCCCACCTATATATACTCCATAGTAGCCGCCATGGACAATTGAGTTTTGCTTAGATCAATAATATCGCCGTTCTACGGTTTGTGAGACCCCAACTTCGCGATTTCAGATCGTTTGTACCTTGTTCTTGCTTGTGTTCTCGGTTGCACTTGTAGGGATTAGCCTTCTTGGCGAGGTCAATCGTGTGAAGCACGGTTGATAACCAACGGAGCAGTGGTGTAGTGATTGCAGGGGTTTTTCGTGTTCTACTCGAGAGCATCGGATCATCAACGTCGAGATCTCCATCAATCGACTTATCCATTACCTTTCGGAAGATCGGGACTCACCTTTTTTCCTATCATCCTATTTATGCATGCACTCAGAGAGCCTCACTTGCAACTACTGAAAAGGATTTTACGATATGTTAAAGGCACTCTCAATCATGGACTTCACATTCCAAAGTCACATTCCACAAAAATGATAGCATATACAGATGCTGATTGGGCGGGGTGTCTTGACACTCGTCGGTCAACGTCAGGCTTCTGTATCTTTCATGGTGACAACCTAATATCTTGGTCTTCCAAGCGACAGTCTACGGTTTCCCGCTCAAGTGCAGAGGCAGAGTATCGAGGGGTTGCTAATGTTGTATCTGAATTGTCTTGGCTTCGTCAGTTATTGGCTGAACTACACCGTCCACTGCAGAAATCATCAGTTGTGTTCTGCGGTAATGTGAGTGCGATTTATCTATCCACTAATCCTCTTCAACACCAAAGGACGAAGCACATTGAGATTGACTTGCATTTCGTCAGAGATAAAGTTCAACTGGGAGAAATTAGAGTGCTGCACGTGCCTTCGGCTCATCAGTTTGCCGATATATTTACGAAGGGGCTGCCTTCCACTCTGTTTCAAGCCTTCAGAAGCAGTCTGAACGTCCAAGAACGCACCGACTGAGGGGGGTATTAGATACACGCCTAGTCTACAACTGCTTCCGCAACTTATGCATCTGCATGCTTGTAATCGTGCTCTGTAATCATGCCTATGTTCTAGGATCTGTAACCATACACGATCTGTATCCTGCCTATAAAGGGCCACTGAATCAACACAATCGGCAAGTCCTTTTGCCGTACATTCACAGATTCCAGCCACCCTAAAATTCATTAAAGCAAGTACGTGCTTTGAATACCTTAACAATGCTAACTTAAATATTGACATCGTTTTGTTTGCTCTGACATTTGCCACTTTTCAGGACTCATGAAACTGAGGGTAAAATATGTATTGTATCTTTTCAGTCTGCTGATTTGTTTAGTCATGAAACAAAACTGGAAGCATATAAGAAGACAAAACCCTACATGAGATGGAAGGCCATGAATTAAAAGTACTTTAGGATTTGAAGAGATACTGAACTCCACACAGAACCACCTGCATCACAGTGAACACACGAAGGAGAGCTACCTTCTGTAGTATATCAACATACTTCACCAGAAAGTAGAGCCATGGCATATAAGAAAAAGATTGAATTCTGCAAACACATTTGTACCTGCAAACCATTTATATGGATCAATTCACCTGAAAACAGTATCTGAAATCCTGATCCTATGGTGAGGCTAAAGAAGGGATCTTTTGCCTTCTCTTTGTTCAAATCATCAGAAGAATTCCCAATGCTCACCTACATAGATCAAATTACTAACTCAGGTGCAGAACATCCCGGATCTCATGTAAGGAATTATATCATTCAACATGACAGAAACGCAGGAGAAGAATAAGAAATTCAATATTACATTTGTGAAGAAGAAGAAAAAATAAGAAAATGAGGGACCCATCCTTTTTTACTTGATCTGTCAATCAGCAATTGCCAAATAATAGATCAGATGAACTAGGTCAATGGGTGCTTGATCCAGAACCGAGAGAAGAAGAACAACTGCAAATGAGGAAAAAGCTCACACGCTTCGCCTCTTAGATGCTCTCGTTTGGATGCTCAATGGACGCCCTTCTGAACTCTGACGAACGAGCTACGGTTACGACGCTGAGAGCTCGGCCCTGGCGGCGCTGGGTTGCGCGTCGTGATGCACCCAGATGGTGCGCCTGTAATTGCCGAAGTGAGATCCAAATGATACAAGGGCCAAGAAGAGAGAGGGAGAGGCCGCGGGGGTCGGGGCAGTGAGGCTTGCACCTGGTCGACCTCGAAGGCGGCAGCTCCCGGTGGTGAATCTCAATGGCGGCAGTCCTCAGGGCAAGCAGTTCGTCGTGAGTTCGACTCGAGCGGCTTCGATATGATTTTGCGGGTCGCGGCTTCGTGCGGCGCCCTGCGGGCAGTCGCGGTCGCTCTAGTGGCGCCGCTTCGCTTTTGCGGGCTGAATCAAAATACTTTTGCGGGATGCGGCGCGGGCTGGCCCAGCGGGTTAGCGACGCGGCCCGCTCGGAGCACTTATGGTTATCGCTCGGAATAAGTGCGAGCTCGGCAGTGTTAGGCTGTTTACCTCTAAATTTCATTTTTAAAGTAATATTTTTAGCCTTTTACAGTCAGCTTCAAAAGATTTTCATCTTTACTATTTCGTTCTTCGCGCTCATTCACCTCTATATGAACTAGAATCTATTTTATATTATATTATACAACTACCTCTTCTTTTCCATTTTCCTCTATCTCATTTTCTTCCTATTATTTTGTTCATTTTCATCTCTTCATTTACCTTTTTCCCTTTTTGTTTATTTCCCATTCTTTTATATATTTTCTTTTTTTTTAATTTCTCTTATTTTTTTAGTATCTGATCCCGTTAGTTCCTGAAAACTCCCGGCATCGTCTCCCTTTCCCAGCCCCATGCTCACCCATTCCTAGCGCCGCCGCGCCTCCCCACCTCCTCTCCTTTCCTAGTGCCTTGCTGTCCCCCACGCCTCACCAATTGTCATCATATTGTCTCTCAAACTTTCCTCTCGCCGAAGCTCCCCGCGCCCAGATCCACCTCCTCCCTGCCTGCGACCTCACCACCTTTGACCTCGCCGGCACGTGAGGACCTTCTCCACGCCTCCTCGCTCTTTTCGCGCTAGACCCGTCCCTGCGCCGAGCGCTGCCCTCCCGCACCTAGATCAACTGGTCTAGTTCGCTCTGCCCTCATCATCGCACCTCCCTGTTCTGCCGCACTTCCCCGCGCGGCTCACCGATATTGATATTTCCTACGCACTACTAACAATTCATCCCTAGCAGGGATGCCAGAAATGCTTGTTGATAGGTTTTATATTAAGAAAAAAATTATATTACTACCCTGAAGTATATTATTAGTTCACGTAACCCCTCGTACTATTTTTTGGTTCACTTTGGTTTTGCTGATGTGTACAATGATTTTTGATGAATGTGCGCACGTAGGATTCCACCTGTGCTGTCCACACATTTGTCTCGTTTAACATCTTCGTTGTCGCAGGGCCGATGCCATAGATGTCGGGCGCGCTAGCTCCTTCACGTGCGCTCCTCCGCCCGCGCTTCTCCGTCACCGGCCCTCCGTCGGCGTCCGTCGGACCTCTCTGTTCGCGCTTCTTCGCCGGCGGCCCTCCCTCAGCGCCCGTCCGACCGCTCCGCTCTCACTTCTGCACACGCGGCCCTTCGCCCGTGCTGCTCCTGCCGCCCCTCTGCTGCCGCACCTCCGCCCTTCACCATCAATTAATCATTGTCCAGTCATGCTCAAGAAATTTGATAGCGTAAGTGATTCAGACGAACTCACATAGTGATGAAGAGGTAAGATGCAGAGGAGCATCTTCAAAATCCAGAAAATAAAGATTTGGCTGCCTATGTTCTTTTTACATACGAAGCAAGTCACGATCGTTCCGCCTCTGATTCTCGTGTGTCACGATCTTTACGCGCGCCACCGCCGCTCAGGAACACCTGCATGCAGCAACACACGGGGAACCTAAAATAATCTATTAACTCAGAGACACTAGGTAATCAATCCATAGATGTTATACGAGTAGCCATCATCGCCGCCGCCTGAGGCACAACGTGTGAGGCACCTTGCGCCGCTGCCGCCGGAAGGTATTTTGTGTCAGATCTGAAATATTGATCTGTTGTGATGATTTATTTGTTTACATGAAAATATGTGACAGGTGGAATCTTACGTAGCGCGAATTCAACAAAACCATTGTACACATCAGCAATACCGGATTAGAGATACTTAAAAAGGTGTAATGTGAACTGGTTTTGTTAATCTCAGAGGAAAAGTGAACCAAAAAATAGTAGGGGTTATTTGAACTAATGGTGTACTTCATGGTAGTAATATGGACTTTTTCCTTTATATTATACATGTAAATCCGCAAGCGCACAGAAACTATCGTTGTAGCATTTTCCCTCTTAGAGTATTTCTATGGGGTGTCATTTATATTCTCCCAATGGAAGGCTAGATAGAAGTAAAATAATCATCAAGTGGAAATGCTAGGTTGGTCTAGGCAAGGCTCTAGCAAGGATGAATAAAGGGTAATTGAGGTAGTGTGACACAAACAAGAGCATTCCATCCTAAGGAGATAAATATGATAAAGAGGGACTAGGCTGAGAACTAGGTAGAGACTCCTACAATGCTTCTAATGTACATATACATAGCTTATGTTAGTTACTAATGATCATATCAATTATGAAGTCTCATGCTAAGTGGATTAACACATCGAACACGGATTTACCCTAGCAATAATAGGACGACTCCTGCAAAGAGCATGTGGCATAGACGAACGTGGAGGATTACAAAGGACAGATAGGCCTGTCACCACCTACTGCCTACCTCTTCAATCCGTGGGCATACGATACATTCAACGTTACTCTCTATCCTAGCACCATGCTAGCATATTAAGTAATTACCTTAAGAGCCTAGGCACAAGCCATCCTAAGGCAATGAACTAAATCATCCTTGAATCAATGTTAATTCATAGCATAAGTGATTCATGTTAACATAATCATATCATAGCTAATTAGACTATAGTGGAGGTTTATAGTGTTTATGATGATGTATTGAGAATGGTATAGCATAATCATAAATACTACTCCTACCCCATACATAGAATCCACAATCAAACAAGAACCGCTTCATCCAAGTATATGAACAATGAAAGACTAAAGATAACATCTTTATTAAGAATAAAGTCACAAATACAAATAGGAATATGGGAGACATAGCTTTCCCAATTGGAAATTGGGAAGAGACTCCTTCTACTCCTCTCCAACTTGGACTATGGACTAGAGACTCTCCTCTCTACATCCTATACTCCTCTAAACCTACAGAGAGTAGTGGATACAATGGATCAATACTCAAGTGGTGTGTGTTGAAGTGAGGGGTGAGGGATCCTATTTATAGCTTGGAGAAGGGTCGGTTCCAGCCACCAAAAGAGAGTACATTCAATTGGCCCTACCCTTGGAATGTAATCTAACCATTGTGTCATCATGGCAATAACTGGAGCAACTTTTATCTTTTTAATCATAGCAAATAAAATTTTCAACTCATCATCACATATTATCCTTACATCTCCTCTAGGGAACATAGTCATAGCCACCCATCTATGTATAAAGCGTAAAGAAGGGTTGTGCAAGTGGCTATTCCTAGGTGCACTACATCTGACCTCACCAGTTAAATCTTGCCAAAAACATTGTTTGTTAAACTTAGGCAAAGTGTCCAAATCTAGCAAACAAAGTTTATGGAAGCCTAGAATTTCACTTAATTCCTTCAATAGGATATTGTATTTTTTTTGAAATAATCTAAAAGTAATACCATCAAATTCTATTTTGAGTGTGCAAAGGAATTGTATGGAGAGAAGGTGTGATCCTTTCTCCTCTATGAGAGCAAAGTTTTCCCATCCTAATGCACACCAAATGGAAAAGAATTCAGAATCCATACCTATTTTGGAGATCAAATCCGGATCATAAGCTTTCGTATGAGAAAACTCACGATCTTTGAGGAGCTTACGTGCTTGATCTTCAACTTCACTTTGGGTGTCAAGGTTGTCATTGTGAAGAAGTTGGTGTGGGTTGCTCCTCTCGTCCAAGGGAGTGTCATCTCCTACACTCCTCCTCCGTGAACTTGGTGTAGCAACGGAAGAGGGGTGTGCACTTGAGTCTCCACCATGACTTGAGCTTGCAGCCTCCTTCCTCTTTCCAAACAACCTCTTCATTCTTTTCATGGCCATAAAATGTAAGAACACAACAAGGCAAAAACTCGAAAGAGATGATGTTAGTTAAAGCAGAACCCCGGCGAATTTTCCCTTGAAGAACTTGAGAGCAAATTGCAAATGCAAACAAAAGCGAATCTTTTGAGTTGGGAATTGATCAAGAGTGCTTCAATGAAGAGCAAGAAAAAATGTGAGCAAGAGTGACTTTGGGGAGGTATGAAATGAGGTGAAGTGTGAGGAGAAGAGCTCCTCACGATCACCATTTATAGTGTGCAATCCCCAACAATCACTAGGGAACCAAATGTAGCCGTTGGATGAGAGAGAGCCAAATTGGCTCTTTCCCCTAGTCGGCCAAACAGGGGGTTGGCCGACCTGACAGGTGAGCCCCCCTATTCTCCCTTTGGCACGTGGCTCCCCAACGGCTATGAAATTAGCACGTTGGTGAAATACCGCTTTTACAGTTCAGAAAAATTGTTTTCCAAATAAAAACTCCTTTTTTCAAAACCCAACAATTTTCTTTTTGTGAAAAATAAAGAAATAAAAATGATAGTTGAGAATATAATATTCTCAACTTACTAAGAAAATCAAATATGCAGTGGAGAAAATCAAATAAAGAGAAAAGAAAAACAAAGAAAAGGATAACTACCAATTTAACCTATTAGCTAGGTCTCACCACCGTCCGATGAGATGGACATTCCTCTTTCTTTTTTTCTTGACATCCGGACCCGGAGGGATCGGTTCGGACGGATTGTCTTGCTTCTTCCGCCATACCTTCTTTGGCAGCTTGGTGGATTGGGCCTTTGGGGAGACCCGAATTTCTCTGTCTTCTTGGGGTGTCGGCATGGACGATGAGACGGGTTTTCCACATATATCAAGTTTCGCATGAATGCAATGAGCGGGTACACATTTGGGGGTGTGATTTCGACCTCTTGAATGTGTTTAATATTCGGCCCATACTTGGCACGGATCATGGAGCATTGCTCCATCTTTTGGCGAAAGTTAAACTTCTCCTCCTTGCCATTGATATGGAAGTGGATTTCTCCATCTCCCACATCTATGCGAGCCTTCGCGGTGCTTAGAAATGGTCGCCCAAGAATGAGCGGTGTATCTTTCTCAACCTCCATGTCGAGCACCACAAAATCCATGGGTATGAAGCAATTCCAAATTTTCACCGGAACATCTTCAGTGATACCCGCCAGATAACGGACTAAAGAATCAGCCAGTTGGAGCTGCATTGGTGTTGGAGTATGTTCCATGAAGTTCAGCTGGTCGAAAACCACCTTGGGCATCACACCCACACTTGCTTCAAGGTCACAAAGGGCCTTGTCAAAGTGGTGTGCCCCAATTGAGCATGAGATTGTAGGACATTTGAGATCCTTTAGCCAGTTACCTGCTTGTAGAGAAATCATGTTGACATTTTCCACAGGAGGTTCAGGCTATCCTGGCATCTTGCCATTCTCCATTAGAGGAACAACAACTGCCAGTTGAGCTAACTGAGTTTCCAACATCTTGTTGAAACTCATTTGATTCTTGAAGGACGAGGGTAGTCCTTCAATCTTGGCATTTATGCTCTCTAGGGTCTTGTCATTGGTCAACAACTTCTTGGATATAGCCTCATTGATCTTCAGCTGGCCAATGGCAAGTTCTCTCAAGTTGGGTTGATTTCCGTTGTTGCCATTGTTGTTGTACCCTCCTTGAAAGAATGGGCATGGTTGGCCCCACCCTTGACCTCCTGGACGATAGCCATTGTTGTTTCTATTGTTGGCTACGTATAAGGCATCCTCACGGGTTTCTGGGCAGTCTTTGCCCAAATGGCCCGTGTTGCCACAGGCTTCACAAGTGATGTGAGAGTCTAAGGCATAGGCATTGCCACATACCTCACCATTGCCTTGTCCATCAATCTTCTTCATAAGGAGGTCCAATTTGGCAGCGATCATGTTCACCTCCTTCAAGGTGTGCATGCCTCGCTGGTGGGTATGGAGACGCTCGTCGCTCCAACCCATGTTTGACACCATCTTCTCAATCAAATCTTTAGGTTTGGGCACCGTCAATGAGAAGAAGGCACCTTCAGCAGCAGCATCAACATGGTCATGGGCGGAAGGGATCAGCCCATTGCAGAAGTTTTGGATAATGAGTCAGTCATCCATCCCATGGTGGGGACAGGCTAGGATGTACTGCTGAAGCCTTTCCCAAGCCCTGAGAATTGATTCCTTGGCATCTTGCTGGAAGCCAAAAATTCTTCCACGTAGGGCATTAGTCTTGCTCAACGGGAAAAACTTGGTGAGGAATGTCGTAGAACACTTCTTCCAAGTATCTACATCACTTTGGTCCGCATAGAACCACTGTTTCGCTCTCCCAAGAAGAGAGAATGGAAACAGCCTAAGACGGACAGCATCGAGAGATACATCCTTCATCTTAAAAGTGCTGCAAATCTCAAGGAACAGTTGCAGGTGAGCACTTGCATCCTCGTTAGCCTTCCCACAAAATGGATTGATTTACACCATAGTGACAAGGACAGTCTTGATTTCAATGTTCGCGTCTCCGTGTTAACAGTGGGCCCAACAGGCACATTGTTAGCAGAGGGAGCTGAAAACTCACGAAGGGTCTTCTGGGCCATTAGCGTTTTGGTTGTTGGTGCAGTTGTGCTGGCTTGCTTTCACCAAAGTTTTCCAGCAAGCAGAAACCAGACATGCACTACCCTGTTTTCACATAAAATCCGAAAACAAAGAAGGGTCATCCTACTAAATCTACCAGGACCCTATCCTATTCACTCAATCATGTAATACTTCGGCTGCCTTCCCCGACAACGGCACTAGAAATGCTTGTTGATATTTCCTACGCACTACTAACAATTCAACCCTAGCAGGGGTGCCAAAAATGCTTGTTGGTAAGTTTTATATTATACATGTAAATCCGCAAGCGCATGGAAACTATCAATGTAGCATTTCCCCTCTAAGAGTATTCCCTAATGGTGTAATTTATATTCTCTCAAAGGAAGGCTACGTGGAAGTAAAACAATCATCAAGTGGAAAAACTAGGTTGATCTAGACAAGGCTCTAGCAAGGATGGATAAAGGGTAATTGACGTAGTATGACACACACAAGAGCATTCTATCCTAAGGGGATAAATATGATAAAGAGGGACTAGGCTAAGAACTAGGTACATACTCCTACAATGCTTCTAATGTACATATACATAGCCTAGGTTTGTTACAAATGATCATGTCAATTATGAATTCTCATTCTAAGTGGATTAACACATCGGGCACGGGTTTACCCCTAGCAATACTAGGATGACTCCCGCCAAGAGCCTGTGGTTAGGAGTGGGCAATAAAACCAAAAATCGAACTCTGAAACCAAAATAACTGGAACCGAAATCGATTAAACCGGAGAAAATTTCGGTTGCCAGTTTGCGAAAACCATTTTTTTATTTGGTGTTCGGTTTATTTTTTCGGTTAACCGAACTAACCAAACTAGCTCACTATAATAATGCACTAGCTCAACTTCGACCAAGCATCCGAGGCCCAGCAGCTTAAGCTCAGTAGCAGCCCTAAATTTCTCCTCTTTCTTCCTCTAGAGCGCAACCGCCACAACCCTAAATTTATGCTCTTTCTTCCTCAACAGTGTGGCCGCCGCAGCCACGCCCGTCGCCCACACTCGCCAGCACCACACCGGCTGCCAGCGCTTGCCACCACTAGGCTAGCCGCCGCCTGATGAGCTGCGCTTTTCCGCTGCCACTACCCTGCAAGTCGCACTTCGCCTCCTCCGTCCAGCGAGTAGCGCTTGCCGTCACCGCCCCTGCTTCGTCCCCGACGGATGCTTTGACTTTGCCCATGAAGGCCCCGTCTCCCCCTACCACGTTCGACCATTCCCGACGACCACCACACCATTGGCCGCTCACCCCCTGCCCCCGATGGTTAGATCCGGTGTTGAAATCTAGTTTTTATTCGGTTACCCAACCGAATCGAAATTCCAAGTTAACTGATTCATCGGTTTTTGATTTTATATGTCATATTTCGATTTCCATTTTTCAAAAACCGAATCTAAAAAAACCAAAAAAACAAACCCAATTTTGTCGGTTAACCGAATGCCCACCCCTACTTGTGGCATAGCCGAACGTGGAGGATTACAAAGGACTGATAGAGATGTCACCACCTACTGCCTACCTCTTCAATCCGTGGGCATATGAGACATTCAACGCTACTCTCTATCCTAGCACCATGCTAGCATATTAAGTAATTACCTTAAGAGCCTAGGCACAAGCCATCCTAAGGCAATGAACTAAATCATCCTTGAACCAATGTTAATTCATAGCATAAGTGATTCATGTTAACATAATCATATCATAGCTAATTAGATTATAGTGGAGGTTTATAGTGTTTATGATGATGTATTGAGAATGGTATAGCATAATCATAAATACTACTCCTACCACATACATGGAATCTACAATCAAACAAGAAACACTTCATCCAAGTATATGAACAATGGAAGACTAAAGATAACATCTTTATTAAGAATAAAGTGACAAATACAAATAGGAATATGGGAGACATACCTTTCCCAATTTGAAATTGGGAAGAGACTCCTTCTACTCCTCTTCTACTTGGACTATGGACTAGAGACTCTCCTCTCACTACAGCAATCGTGATAATAGACGGCGGCCAAGAACCGTCATCTATAAGGCCTGTGTCCTCGTCTTTAAATTATAGATGACGGTATAAGCTTATTGACGATGGTAACGAGGCGTCTACAATTATTTGTTGTCTATAACCTTATAGACGATGATTATCGTCGTCAATTAACTAATTGATGACGGCCAACTTTAGCTGTCGTCAATAAGTTAGCTCCACCACTTGTCAGCATAGAAACCTTATTGACAACGGGACCTTGGTCACCGTCGTCTATAACGACACTTATAGACGACGGTCGTTGGGGTACCGTCGTCTATAAGGAACCCAAAAGATGACGGTTTCTCTGGGGCCGTCGTTTATAAGAGTTCCTCATAGACGACGGCCTTAGAGAAACCGTCGTCTATTATTTTTTTTTTAAAAAACAGAAATTATATATTATACATGTTTCACAGAAACACAAAGATATTATACATCAACATCAGACTGTCACAGAAACACTATCAGACTGTGAACTAGCAGTTGCCTCCAACATTACAGAAACACTATCAGACTGTCACAGAAACATCACAGAAACACTATCAGACTGTCACAGAAACAGGTTTGCCATGTTCGAAATAGAAGACTGCCTCCAACATTATGGTTTTTTTTCCAACCTCCCGCTGCCTTGCCTTGCCCCTGCTTCAAAGCAACAACACAAAGTTAATAATCAGCAACAGGTAAACTAGCAGTTAATAATCAGCATAAGCAATTATATGGCCAACTGAACTTGAACTAGCAGCTAATAATCAGCATAATTTGTTTTAGATGGCCAGATATTACCAAACTGAAATATAAAATTCTTTGCTTAATTTATGAAGTCGCTTTCACAGTTCTGTAGCATTCATGAATGTCCTATGGCTGTAATTCTTTGGCCTGGATTTGCCTTGCACTTGTTTGAACTTCCTATATTTGGCCATTGGTGATTCCAGCACTTGATTAGTATGCCATCAAGATTCACAATAGTCTCTTTAAATTTGTGATATTTCTAACCAACAAAATTGATGAACACTGAAAATAACTTTTTATTCAGTAGAAATGCTTAGTGTTTGGACATTGGGAAATTTTGCTCTAGTGACATCTCATCTAAGTAACGCTGTCTTATGTTGACAGGATGAGCTGCGCCATGCTGTGCTGCTGGTGTTTGCAAACAAACAGGATCTTCCTACGCCTGGTCAGAAGCTGGCTCGCAGGGAGAAGTACTAGGATGGCGACGCGGCGCTGGGGCATGTGAAAGCATCTAGGCCCCCACGAGGTACGGTTTCGGTGATTAATGACAACCGTTAGATATTACTAATGAGTTTGTGGATGCGAGGTCTCACGTATAACACATCAAACGTAATGAACTATCTATTCATATCATCTACTGCTCATTGGATACAAATGGAGACCCCTCAACGAACTATTCTAAGGGACTAATTGATTTTCATGAAGACTAAAAGAAGAACTCATACATCAACGCAATTCCATCAAAATTGACAACACAAGGAACTCAATATTCATCAGAAGAACATTCCCAACAAATGTCAAAGAGGTCACTCAAGCAAATTCCAAAAGATCAACCTAAAACAACTCGAAGCAAACAAGATCAATACACCGGATCATCCGATGTTTTGTGAAGTGACTACATCGGTCGAGTTGTGTCAACAGAAGAAGAAGACCTCAAAACTGAAGTACACACCGGATCATCCGATGTGTAGGAAGTGGTACATCGGTCCAATTCAACAGAAGCAATTATTTCTGGGCCAATCCTCAAAATCAACTCACCGGATCATCCGATGCACACAGAAGTACACATCGGTCGATTACTCCAATAAGCATCAAGATTGAGAAAATTCTGGAGGAAGAGCCACCGGATCATCCGATGAGAAGACAGGATCAATATCGGCCTAACAACAGTCATATCTGACACAATGACGTCAGCTAAAGCAACTTGACCGATGATAACTAAAGAGGAGACATCGGATCATGCGGTGTGCACAGTAAAGTTCTGTCAGCCTACTTTTCCAACGGCTATCTCGGGGAGGCTGGCTATAAATACCCCCTAATCCTGTCATTTTGTCAAGTCTTGAGTGCCAGATACTATCAACACATCCACAAGCATTCAAGACCAAGAGCGATCACTTCCACACCATTTCGGTCATCTATACACCAAGGTTTAGGCTAGAACTAGCTAGAGAGAGAGCTTGTGTGCCACCATTCTGGGTGAGTGGACTCTCTAGGATAGTGTGAGAGCCTCAAGGGAGTGCCCTTGGTGTTTGTAATCGTGAGGAGACTTCCGAAGCTTGCCAAGGTGTTTGTGGAAGCCCAGAAGGTCGAAGTTGTACAAGGCTTGAGCTCCACCTTGCCAAGGAGGCGAACGGAGAGGAATAGTGAAGATCCCTCGTCTCGGTGACTTGGGTGTGGCAAAACCCTTTGGTGGGTGCCACAACGTGGATGTAGGAAGATCTTGACGATCTTGCCGAACCACGGGATAAATCCTTGTCTCCTCGGGAGTTTGCATCCTTCTCCTTCCCTTACTTTTATGCATTTTATATTCCGCGAAGTTTCTATCTACTAGAATGCATAGATAGTTGCGTAGGGAATTGGGCTTTAGAAATTAAGTTTCATTGCTTAGAGTTTTTCGAAAAAAGTCCAATTCACCCCCCCTCTTGGGCATTCGGTCCTTACAATGGGTATCAGAGCAAGGTTGCTCATAGGATCATTCTAGCTTCACCGCTAGAGAGCTAAAATGGCCAAGGTTGGGGGTTCGGTTCCTATCTTCGAGGGCAAGAATTTTGCCTATTGGAATGCACGCATGCGCGCTTACCTTGAGGCTATTGCACCCGAAGTATGGGAAGCGACCCACGCGGGGTTTGGAGAACACAATTATGTTGGTGATCAAATTAAGTGGGATGCTAAAGCTAGGAATGCTATCTATGAATGCATTAGTCAAGATGTGTTTTCTAGAATTGCTAGCAAGGAAAAGGCTTGTGAAATTTGGGCTTTCTTAATAAAGATTCATGAGGGTTCTTCAAGGGTCAAAGAACTTAAATATCACATGCTTAAAGCAAAATATGATGAATTTAAGATGCTACCTCATGAAAATGTTAATGAGATGTTCTCTCGCTTAAATGTGCTTATTGAAGAAATAAATGCTCTTGACATTGCTTCTCTTGGCAAGGGACTCATCAACAGTAAGATCCTCATGCTCCTTCCCAAGACAAAGTACAACATCATCAACTCCATGCTCCAAAAAAAGAGTCACTTGACCACATTGAAGTTTCAGAGCTCATTGGAGAAATACACGCTCATGAGATGAGTGTACTTGGGATGATGGAGCAATCATCTTCAAAGACAATTGCCCTAAAGGCCTCCACCAAGAAAACAAGCCACAAGAAGAAGAAGGTGGTTGAGCCTAGCTCAATGAAGAAGAGCAAGCATCAAGCGAAGATGAAGATTATGAGCTTGCATTGATGATGAGGAAGTTCTCACGCTTGAACTCCAAAATCACTAAGAAGGGGTACACATTTGATCCCAAGAAGGGAGCATTCCTACCAAGGAGAGATGATCACAAGACATGCTACAATTGTGGTGATCAAGGCCACATCTCCTATGATTGTCCAAGACCGGACAAACGAAGAGAGAACCACAAGAGCAAGCATCGCAAGCTTGAAGGAAGTGATGATGATGAAGAAGAAGCCAAACCAAAGCCAAGATCCTTTGGGAAGAAGAAACATGACAAGGGCAAGAAGGCAAGGCTATTCCCAATGAAGAGAAATGGCCTACAAAAGGTGTTCATGTGTGAGGCAAATGAATGGGTCACCGACGAAGAAACAAGTGATGAAGAGAGTGAAGAGGAAGAAGAAAGCTTGGCTGGCCTCGCTATCGCCAACAATGATGATGCACCTCTTCATCCACCGCCCATGTGCCTCATGGCGAAAGGTAACACCAAGGTATGTGATGACTCTAGCAATGATGAGCTTTCCCCCGATGATTTAACTTCTTTGATAAATGAATATCATGCTATCATTAAGAGGGAAAAGAGTAAGGTTAAAGTGCTTGAAGAAACTCGTGCTAGACTTGAGAGTGCTAACCTTGATTTGCTTGACAAGTATGAAAGCATACTCAAAGAGCATGAGATGCTCAAATCCCATGTCAAGCAAATTGAGGAAGAAAAGGCTAAAATCAATATAGATAATCATGAACTTGACTTAGCACACCAAACACTCTTGGAAGAGCACAACAAGTTAATACAAGAACATCAAACACTTAACCTTGCTCATGACATGCTTGATCAAGAGTTGAAAAATATGAAGAAGCAAACTCTTAATGATAAGATATCCATTACTTCTCATGCCATTAATTCTTTGCACAAGTCTTTGCCTTTGAAAGCTAATGCTAGGGAGAAGGACTTGTTGGAAGAAATTGAGAGTCTCCGCACTAGTGTGGCTAGACTTTCAAAAGTGGAGGTCAAACACAAGGAAATCCTCTTCCAACAAGCAAAGGCCTTCAACAAAAGAGGACTTGAATCCTTCCCGGTGCCCAACAAAGGAAAGGTGCCCTCACCGGAGCTAAGAACAAGCTTCATCAAAGAAGTTGGTTCTTACTGCCAACATTGTGAGGTCACCGGTCACCACACAAGGGAGTGTCCTCTTCCTAACCGACCCTCTCCCAAGCTTCCTACAAATTACAAATCTACTTTCAATGATCGCTATTATCTCTTAAGTAAAGTAGATGGCAAGGTGAAGGCTAGGTTCATTGGCAAGGACATGAAGGACATGAAGGGGAAGCTCCCTAAGCAACTTTGGGTCCTAAAGACACTTGTATCACACATACAAGGACCTAAGTTGGCTTGGGTGCCTAAAGTTAAAAATTGAATTCATGTGTGTAGGTGAACTACAAAGCCGGAGGAAAGCATTGGGTACTCGATAGCGGGTGCACCCAACATATGACCGGCAATGATGGTATGTTCACCACCATAGAAAACCCCGACAATCATGAACAAGTCACCTTTGGTGATAACTCTAAGGGAAAGGTAATTGGGTTAGGTAAAATTGCTATTTCAAATGATTTTTCCATTTCTAATGTTTTGTACGTTAAGTCACTTAGTTTTAATTTACTTTCTATTGCACAACTATGTGATCTTGGACTAACGTGCACATTTAGCAAAAATGATGTTGTTGTGAGTAGTGAAACTAGCCAAGACATAGTCTTCAAAGGATTTCGGCATGGACATCTCTACCTAGTGGACTTCGCCAACAAGAATGCTAGCTTGACCACTTGTCTTTTCACTAAGACAAGCTTGGGTTGGCTATGGCACCGACGCATAGGGCACATGGGGATGAGCAAACTCAAGAAGTCATTCAAGCTTGGGATGGTGACCGGCGTGAAGGATGTCACATTTGAGAAGAACAAGCTTTGTAGCGCTTGTCAAGCCGGGAAGCAAGTTGCTTCACACCATCCAATGAAGACAATGGTGTCAACCTCCAAGCCACTTGAACTACTCCACATGGACCTCTTTGGACCGTCCACATATCAAAGCCTTGGCGGTAACCTCTATTGTCTCGTTATTGTTGATGACTATTCTCGCTATGCTCGGACTTTATTTCTAGGTGACAAGAGTGAAACTCCGGAAGTGTTCAAGACCTTCGCCAACCGCGCTCAAAGGGAATTTCAACTTCCCATCATCAAGGTCCAGAATGACAATGGCACCGAATTCAAGAACTACAACATTAGGGAGTGGTGTGACCGCGAAGGCGTGAAACATGAGTTTTCGGCCACATACACTCCTCAACAAAACGGTGTCATTTAAAGGAAGAACAAGACACTCATCACTCTTGCAAGAGCAATGCTTGATGACTACGGCACGTCGGAGAAGTTTTGGGCCGAAGCGATCAACACGGCGTGCCATGCCGCAAATAGGGTCTACCTACATCGCCTACTTCAAAAGACCCCGTACGATCTTCTCATTGAGAGAAAGCCCAACATCTCCTACTTTCGAGTCTTTGGATGCAAGTGCTACATCTACCGCAAGAAAAGGCTCGGTAAGTTTGAAAGAAGATGTGATGTTGGCATATTTCTTGGTTATGCATCAAACTCAAAAGCATATCGAGTATTCAACCAAACCTCCGGTTTAGTTGAGGAAAGTTGTGATGTTGAGTTTGATGAATCTAATGGCTCCCAAGAGGAGAGTTTTGGTCATGATGAAATAGATGATGAGCCTCTACGAGAAGCCATGAAGAACATGACCACTGGAGACATCAAGCCCGAAGTTGAGGAGAGCCATGATCAAGGGGGAGCCTCAAGTTCCAACAACAACACCTCTATGGTGCCTCAAGTTTACGAAGAAGAGAAGGATGATCCATTGCCAACTCAAGACTCACAAGCACAACAACATCAAGAGGAAGAAGAAGTCCATGATCAAGTCCAACCACAAGAGGAGCAACACGCATCACCTTCGCCAAGTGCTTCACAACCACTTATGAGGCATGGACACATCTTCAAGGCGCATCCAATGGAACAAATCATTGGAAGTCCGTCAAGGGGTGTAAGTACACGTTCTCGCCACTTTGCTTCTTTTTGTGAGCACTACTCGTTTGTTTCGTGTGTAGAACCCACTCACATTGAGGAAGCACTCCAAGACCCAAATTGGGTGATGGCCATGCAAGAAGAACTCAACAACTTCATCCGTAATGAAGTTTGGGTGTTGGAGGATCGACCCAAGGACAAGAACGTCATCGGAACAAAGTGGGTGTACCGCAACAAACAAGACGAGAATGGCGTTGTGGTCCGCAACAAGGCAAGACTTGTGACCAAAGGGTTCTCGCAAGTTGAAGGACTAGATTTTGGGGAGACATTTGCCCCGGTCGCCCGGCTAGAAGCCATCCGTATACTTTTTGCCTTTGCATCACATCATAGCATTAGACTTTATCAAATGGATGTGAAAAGTGCCTTTCTTAATGGTTACATTAACGAGCTTGTTTATGTTGAACAACCTCCCGGGTTTGAAGATCCGAGGAATCCTAATCATGTGTATAGGTTGCACAAGGCACTCTACGGGCTGAAGCAAGCACCTAGGGCGTGGTACGAACGACTACGGGACTTCCTCATCATGCAAGGATTCAAGATCGGGAGGGTGGACACCACACTCTTCACCAAGGACATCAACGGAGATTTGTTCATTTGTCAAATTTATGTTGATGATATTATTTTTGGTTCAACTAACGAAGCTCTTAGCCATGAGTTTGGCAAAATGATGTCTAGGGAATTCGAGATTTCAATGATTGGAGATCTCAACTTCTTCCTTGGATTTCAAATCAAGCAACTTCAAGAGGGGACCTTCGTCTATCAAGAGAAGTACACCAAGGACCTCTTGAAGAAATTTTAGATGGGAGATTGTAGCTCAAGAAGCACTCCAATGGCAACCAATTGTCATCTCGACGCGGATAAGGACGGTAAACCTATTGATCAATCCAACTACCGTTCTATGATTGGTTCATTGCTTTACCTTACTGCATCTAGGCCCGATATCATGTTTAGTGTATGCTTGTGTGCTCGCTTTCATGCGGCACCTAAAGAATCGCATAGGAAGGCGGTCTTTAGGATACTTAGGTATCTTAAGCATACCCCTAGTGTGGGCTTGTGGTACCCTAAAGGTGCAAAATTCCATCTTGTGGGATACTCGGATTCGGACTTTGCCGGATGCCGCGTGGATCGCAAGAGTACCTCCGGTGGGTGCCACTTGCTTGGGCATTCCCTAGTATCTTGGTCAAGCAAGAAGCAAAATTCCTTCACTTTGTCCACGACGGAAGCGGAGTATATTGCAGCCGGTGCATGTTGTGCTCAAATTCTTTATATGAAACAAACACTTTTGGACTTTGGTATTAAACTTGGTTGTGTGCCTCTCCTTTGTGACAATGAAAGTGCAGTTAAGATAGCTAAAAACCCCGTTCAACACTCCCGCACTAAGCACATTGATATTCGCCATCATTTCTTAAGGGACCATGAAGCTAAGGGAGACATATCCTTGAGAGGTGTTAGGTCCGAAGAACAATTGGCGGATATCTTCACTAAACCACTTGATGAGAAAACTTTTTATAGGCTAAGAAGTGAATTAAATGTGCTAGATGCAACGAACGTCATGTAAGAATGCACTTCATATAGGTCTTGCCTAACTCTCAAAGGATAGGGGTGAGCAATGGTTAGCTTGGGATGGAGGTTCTTTTGGGTTTCCCAAGGTTTGGAGAGTGGTTCTCCCTTAAGAAGCCTTTGAAAGGTTCAAACTTGGCAAGATAGATTTATTTTATGCCTTGCATGATGCCTGCCATATAGACTTACAATTTCTTGCATTATAAAATGTTTGGCATTGCATACGGTAGATTGTCACAAAGGGGAACCCACCTCATGAGAAAGAGACTTGTCTGAAATGCAACATCTCAACTCATATAAAGTGGAAAGAACAAATTGTTAGGTGCGTTAATGCCTAGAGGAACATGCTCTAAAGAGATAGAAGTCTTCATACTTTACCTCACAAAGCATGGGCCTTACATTTTATTTGGATAATTTCCTCCTATTTTTTCTCGATGTTCCATTTACTTTAAGGCCTAGCCAAGTTATTGGCATATTAGTATCTTTGAGGGGTAAGGGGTTGCCCAAAAAGTCCTAAGACATGTGTTTCTAATGGCTTGTTTGTTTGGTCAAAGGACATATATGGGATGTTATTGTTCTGTAGTCATCGGATTATCCGATGCCTAGGTCAGTCTCTCATCGGATCAATTGGTGTTCAATCTTCAAGGGCCAATTCAGTCAGAATCTCTAATCGACCGACGAGTTCATCCTGAAAAACATCGGTCCATCCGATGTGTACAATTCTGGAACTGTGGTCAATTCCATCGATGCTACCTCCTCCATCGTCAGACCATCCGGTGTCAACATTCCTCTTTTGAATACCCTTACTGTGCCATTCGACCGATGATTAAAACCCTCAACGTTGGTCCATCCGGTGACAACAGTACCTTTTTGAATATCCTTACTGTGGCATTCGACCGATGCTTCTCATATTCATCATCGGTCCATCCGGTGTTAAAAATACGGCTAGGGTTTGGGACCCACTATTTAAATCGATAGTTCGTGTACCTTTTCTCTCTCCCCGATCGCGTTTGCCTCCGCCGCCGCCCGTCGCCGCCCGCCGCCTCTGGTCGCCGCGCCGTCCACGTGCCGCCGCCTCCAAGCGCCACCACCTCCAAGTGCCGCCGCCTCTGGTCGCCGCGCCGTCCACGCGCCGCCGCCTCCAAGTGCCGCCGCCTCCAAGCGCCGCCGCCTCCACCACTCGCCGCCGCCGCTTCTTCAATCACCGCCGCAGCCGCCTCTCCACCGAAGCACCACCATCGCTCTCCCTCACCTCCGTCGAGCACATTGCCATCACGGTGCATCCATCGCCGCTAGGGTTTCCCAAACCCATCAATCTCCGCATCACCTTCGTCGACTCCGTTCAATCGAGCGATAGTAATGGCTCGCGACAAGAAGAACAAGGGGAAGGCTATCGTGGAGCCGGCCGCGAAGAAGCAAAAATTGTCGAAGGAGGAGAAGAAGGCTTTTATGGCCGCTCGCGCCGCCGAGGAGCGTGAGCGTGGCCGAGGGGGATCCCTATGGATTCGTGAGGCTCGTCCAAGGCAGCCTCCAGTAATTGACGACTCCGAGGCCGAAGAAGAGCCGGAAGAGCCTCTCGTCCGCCGTTGCTCAGCTCGGACCCGTGGG
The DNA here is from genome assembly GCA_036927565.1 of Tuctoria greenei. Lineage (NCBI taxonomy): Eukaryota > Viridiplantae > Streptophyta > Magnoliopsida > Poales > Poaceae > Tuctoria > Tuctoria greenei. Next base: position 169,725,888 of record JAYESD010000003.1, read on the forward strand.
GGTCACACCGCGGCAACACCACATCCGAGACCGACAGCTGCCGACCGTCGTGAGGACAGGGAGGCCCAGCGAGATATCTACGAGATGGACACCACTGTCCATGTCGCTGAAGGAGTCCGGTTGACCGACTACCGGAAGATGAAGGCCAAGCAGCTTCGCAGACTCAGGTGGAGTGTGCTTCTTGAGGAGTGGTACCCGCAGCCCCGGGAGGCCCTAGTGGACAGTCGTTTCTGGACTGTGATGCAGGCGTCTCTCTACGAGACTTACAGACGCCGAGGCCACAAGTTGTTCCAGCACAACTACCTGGACTGGGTTCAGCTCGCTCTGGCTGCCGAGACAGAGATTCGACCTTATTTTGAGAGGTATAGAGGTCTGGTGCAGCTAGTGTCCTATGAGAGGAGTGCCTACATGGAGGATTGGGTCCGCGTGTTCTACGCCACCCTCTACATCTCTGAGGGCAGAAGATCGTTTGATTTCATGTTCATGGGACAGCACTATCACCTGACGAGGCAGATGCTGGCACAGCTGCTGGGAGTGGACTTGCACGACACCTACGTGCATGAGAGGGTCTACGGTCAGGCAGATCCACCGAGGAGGCCGCTCACTGGAGGAGTGGCACCACCGCTGGAGGAGATTCGTTCCCTGTTCGGTCCCACTTTCTCTCCTGACCAGCCGAGAGTACCGGCCTTGTTGACTCCAGCTGCGCGCACAGTGCACCTCGCCTTGCGCCGCACGCTCCTGCCGAGGTCTGGCTACTTGGAGGGGTTCACCAGCTTGCAGCAGACTCTCCTGTTCTACATCATGAATGGGATGGAGTTCGACATAGTGGACGTCCTCATATGCGAGATGGAGGATGTGATCACAAATGGAGTGGGCATGATGAGGCAGCTCGTATATGGACACTGGATCAGCTACCTGCTCACCATGATGGTTCCTGAGGGGTCCGCCGTGCATGACCGCCTCACTGACGAGGGCGTCACACGGTTTGGTCACTACCGTGCCCCGGCTCCTGGAGACCGCCGCCTTGGCCATCCAGTCGAGCGTCAGGTTAGGGCTCGTCCTTCTGAGGAGGACTGGTCGGACATGGAGAAGGAGGATGAGAGGCTAGCCGAGGCAGAGGCACATGGTGAGGACCTGCAGCACATATGGTCCAAGAGCAACACCGACGATAGTGTCGAGGAGTACTTTCCACCTCCTCCCTCACCCAGGCAGCACGACGCGGAGGCTGGAGGCTCTACAGTGCCACCACCTACTCCACCTCCCGTCACTGAGGCACAGGTCACTCAGCTGTCAGAGCTGACTTCGCTCCTCCAGTAGATGGTTGAGCAGCAGCGTCTGGACAGACTGACAGCTGAGCAGGCCCGAGCGGAGCAGGCTGCCCGCCTCCTTGAGCTCCAGCAGCAGCAGCAGCAGGAGATGCAGCGTCAAATCGCCCGTGAGAGGCGTGAGGACACCGACCGGCTGACTGGACTCATCGACCAGATGCACCAGCGCACCCTCGACCAGCAGCAGCAGATGCAGCAGGCGATGATGGGCATTCTGGGGTTGATCACCAACCTCTACACCCAGACCGGGATTGCCCTCCCGTCGCAGCTGCTAGGAGTCACTCCACCACCACCAGTCCTGACTCCAGCTGCCGCTCCGGTGCCGTCTATGCCGATTCCCTCCTTGAGCATGTCTCCACTTCTGGCTCCTGGTGCTCCTATTCACTCCCCGCTGCCGGCTACGACCCTGTTTCAGCAGACGCCAGCCTCCGTCGTCAGTGCTCCAGTTCCGGCTGCTCCAGCTCCATCGGCGCCCCCAGCACCGTCAGCGGATCCCCCAGCTTCCTCCGCTCCAGCCGCAGCGACCGCCGACTCCAGCTCCGACGACAACACCCCCGACGGTGACCGCTTCACCATCGCCCCGAGCGCTCCGGAGTCTTAGGCACTCGACCTTCCTTTTTGGTGTCTTGATGCCTAAGGGGGAGAAGATTTAGAGTCAGGGGGAGGTTAGCTCAGTCATAGGGGGAGTCTTAGTTGCAGGGGGAGTTCTATCTTTTTGGACTTATTGTTATATTTACTATCATTTGCTACTATTGTGTATCCATGTGTGCTACTTACTTTATGGCTCTTATGATTTATTGATCTTTGTTTGAGCCTTCGAGCTTCTTGTGTTGAATTTTGTACTTGTTACATTCTTTTATGAGCATTGCGTTCTTAATTTCATTACCTCTATGCTCTACTTGTTGTGTTGTCATTAATCACCAAAAAGGGGGAGATTGAAAGCATCTAGGCCCCCACGAGGTACGGTTTCGGTGATTAATGACAACCGTTAGATATTACTAATGAGTTTGTGGATGCGAGGTCTCACATATAACACATCAAACGTAATGAACTATCTATTCATATCATCTACTGCTCATTGGATACAAATGGAGACCCCTCAACGAACTATTCTAAGGGGTTAATCGATTTTCATGAAGACTAAAAGAAGAACTCATAAGTCAACGCAATTCCATCAAAATTGACAACACAAGGAACTCAATATTCATCAGAAGAACATTCCCAACAAATGTCCAAGTGGTCACTCAAGCAAATTCCAAAAGATCAACCTAAAACAACTCGAAGCAAACAAGAACAATACACCGGATCATCCGATGTTTTGTGAAGTGACTACATCGGTCGAGTTGTGTCAACAGAAGAAGAAGACCTCAAAACTGAAGTACACATCGGATCATCCGATGTGTAGGAAGTGGTACATCGGTCAAATTCAACAGAAGCAATTATTTCTGGGCCAATCCTCAAAATCAACTCACCGGATCATCCGATGCACACAGAAGCACACATCGGTCGATTACTCCAGTAAGCATCAAGATTGAGAAAATTCTGGAGGAAGAGCCACCGGATCATCTGATGAGAAGACAGGATCAACATCGGTCTAACAACGGTCATATCTGACACAATGACGTCAGCTAAAGCAACTTGACCGATGATAACTAAAGGGGAGACATCAGATCATCCTGTGTGCACAGTAAAGTTCTGTCAGCCTACTTTTCCAACGGCTATCTCGAGGAGGCTGGCTATAAATACCCCCTAATCCTGTCATTTCATCAAGTCTTGTGCGCCAGACACTATCAACACATCCACAAGCATTCAAGACCAAGAGCGATCACTTCCACACCATTTCGATCATCTATACACCAAGGTTTAGGCTAGAACTAGCTAGAGAGAGAGCTTGTGTGCCACCATTCTGGGTGAGTGGACTCTCTAGGATAGTGTGAGAGCCTCAAGGGAGTGCCCTTGGTGTTTGTAATCGTGAGGAGACTTCCGGAGCTTGCCAAGGTGTTTGTGGAAGCCCGGAAGGTCGAAGTTGTACAAGGCTTGAGCTCCACCTTGCCAAGGAGGCGAACGGAGAGGAATAGTGAAGATCCCTCGTCTCGGTGACTTGGGTGTGGCAAAACCCTTTGGTGGGTGCGACAACGTGGATGTAGGAAGATCTTGACGATCTTGCCGAACCACGGGATAAATCCTTGTCTCCTCGGGAGTTTGCATCCTTCTCCTTCCCTTACTTTTATGCATTTTATATTCCGCGAAGTTTCTATCCACTAGAATGCATAGATAGTTGCGTAGGGAATTGGGCTTTAGAAATTAAGTTTCATTGCTTAGAATTTTTCGAAGAAAGCCCAATTCACCCCCCTCTTGGGCATTCGGTCCTTACAGCAGGGTATGGCCTTCACAAGATTTTCGGCATGCGACTTGACTTCACGGTTCTCGGAGGGCAAAGCAGCAGGCGTGGTATAGGGGGCTGTCAGTGGTTGAATCCGGCAGATCTCCCGACACTACTGTTGGTAGTCCGTGGAGTTGGTAGTTCAGTAATAGGCGCGCAGAGATTCAAGAGGTGGTGGCAAATTGACACAGAGGTTTACGTGGTTCGGGCCGCCTGAGCGTAATACCCTACTCCACGGAGTGTGTTGATGTTGTATTATGTGAGTGCGTATGTGTGAGAGCATAAGTGTCTCCAGAGCTCAGAGAGAGTCCAAGGAGCTCAGAGAGATCCAGAGCCATCCTTTTGTGTACCGTCGACTAGTCCTTTTATAGTACAAGGACCGGTCATTACACAGTTAGCCTGGCCCGGCAAGTGGCCCTGGCGGTTACTAATGTTTGATACACAATTAATGAGATTAATTACCTTTAATAGCGTGGTAATGGGACTTGAAAGCGCCGTTACTAGTATTAAGGGCCTTCAGATCGTGTGTCATTAATATGGTATTAATGACACTTAATCAGGTCTTGAAGTCCTTGATTGCTCCTTGAAGGTCCGAGCTGTTGGGGGTCCAGCAGCCTGATTGTTGAAGTTGAAGGTCAGGCGGTTCGAACACGTGGCAGCTCTTGAGCTTACCATCGTGGACGGGTAGGTCCGGTGCTGTTGGACACGTGTTGGTACCAGAGCTTCCCTCTGTCTGGGGTTAGGTTCGGGGGTGCCATACTGGTATCTAGGCCGGAGCTTTCCCATGTGTGGGCGATAGCTCCGGTCTTATGATACACGTGGCGGCTCTGGAACTAACCATGTCGGGGAGGCAGGTCCGGTTACGGCTGTCATGTGGGGCCTTCGGAGGTCTTCAAATCTGGTAGATGGTGTTTCCTTGTGATCTTTGCAGTCCCAAGGGGTATCCGATACACAGGGTACCGACAGTGTCCCCTTGGGCCCACCTCTGGGAGAGACCTTTTGGATGGAGTCATTCTGCTGGAGGTGGGTCCATTCTTCGGTTTTGGAGCCGTGTCTTCAAGGGTCTTTGGATGTGCCGTTGGCGGTAGTTCGTAGTTAAACTAATGCCGCGTGGCATATCCTGGATGCGGCAGGTGATATCTTAGCATGTAGATCTCACGCAATTGAAGGTTGCCGGTTCCCGATACGAAAATCATATCGGTTCCACACGCCATGTCAAGCTGTCGCCTTCGGGTTTCCCGCCTTTCATGATGGCAACCGTTCGCCTGGGGTAAGGACCTCGACTTGATCATCGGGGTGGCCCCGGGCCTCCTTGTCATTGGCAGGGTGAAGTTTTTGAATGCTATTGTCGGCTCCTCTACGGTTTCCATCCAAATGTTGCAGGGGCTTACTTAACAAGGAAAGCACGCACCGTTTGGGGTTCTTTATGCCTTTCATTCAAACTTTGCGCTCAAATCCTCCAAACTTTCGCTTGCTTTTCCTCTCTCGCCTCGCTGTGCCACGATGGAGTTGGGTCTTCGCCAGAGCCGACTGAAGACCGAAGGTGATTTGAAGAAGGTCCGGACCCTCATGGGGTGGTCCCCTGACTTCTTCAACCACCTGGTCCACTCCTGCAAGCTTCCTTTCGTGAACGAGCACACCGGCGACATGGTGTACTTCTCCGCGTATGCCATGGTGGGACTGATCCCACCTTTCTCCTCTTTCTTCTTGATGCTGCTAGACTTCTATGGTCTACAGCTGTACCACTGTAGGATCGAAGAGCACGTGGAAAGCTACCAGAGGGGGGGTGAATGATAGATTCAAAAATCTTACGCAGCGGAAACAATTAAACCCCAAACCCTTTCAGTAGAAAAATGATCTGTTAAAGAAATCGTGTGTGAGACTAATCTAAACGTGTTTCACCGTGACAAAAGTGATAGATATCAGAGAAAGTCAAGTCACGAAGACAACACAAAAAGAATCACTCAAATCCGTCGAGAAAAACTCAAGTTATGATCGAAAGATCAAACAATGGTCAATCTGCCCTACCCGAGAAAAAAATAGTTCTGGAACGCTGCAAAGAAACTCGTGTAGATTATAGACCACAAATCCAATGACCGTGAAATTTTGACATATGATAGAAAATCAAGTTGTGAAGATAACACAAAAAAAATCACATCAATTGGATCTGTAAAACTCGAGTTATGATAAAACAACCGACAAAAGGTAATGCTGTCCAGAAACTCGACGAGTAAAACTTGTCTGGAACAAGTTGGACGAACAAGGCACAAAAGTTCCTTCAAACTACGAATTTTATTCAATAGAACACAAGAGGAACAGCCCCAAAGTCGTGCACCATGAGCTCTGGGCTCCCTTGCTTATATAACCATCCCTTAGGCCAACCCAATATCAACCAGGACTCCAATCCTACTCAGATCACGAATCGTAACTTTCCATAACTGCTCAAGATTCTTCTATACGCAAATAGAAGCAATCTTAAGACTTCCAAACACCTTAGGAACGTATCCCACATTCCTAAACAACTCAAATTCGTGACCCACACGAAATACTATCATAACCAACTCAAATCTTTCCATATTTGAGTCAAACCCGACTCAGCCGCAGCCTGAGTCCATAACCTAGTCGGTTGGACCTTTCCGACCAATTCTTTACGTCCACATCTCTTCATCACGTCTCAGAACCATGTAGCCACATCCATGCACTCCTTGCACAGTGCAAACATCTTCCAACGATGTCCATGATACCTTCATATGCATTGTTCTTGATTCAATCATGCTGCGCAACCTCCTGATCAGCTCAACCACAATTCCTCCTGAATTGGGTTGTTGGAACCTCATCTCCTCCCTGAGACTAGTCCAATGGATCCTATCACCAGCCATGTCTTGAACTCAAGCAACACCTGCACTTGAATAAACAACCAATCCATACGAGCCCAAGTCCTCGACTTGACTCAAGTTAGTTCCGAACACAACACCCTACATGAGAACCTCACATAAGCATGTTGCAAAACCACAGTAACACGATATCATCCATATCAACCAAAACGCACCAAAAACTTAGCAAATAGCAATCTTTCCAACAATGTAAAGCAAGTACGAAATATTGCAAATGAAAAGCAGAAGCACTACGGTCAAGTTCTGGACCTTGCCAGAGCAACCCCGACCTTGAGCCGGAGCTAACAAAAGCTAGTAGAACCTAGCGCCGGAGCTTACCAAACTAGTACAACCAAGCTCCTGCCGGAGCTTACAAAACTAGCAGGACCTAGCGCCGGAGCTTACCAAAAACTAGTCAACCCAAAACCGGAGCTAGACAAAGTACGTCGGAGCTTAGAAAAAGCATGCCGGAGCTATCAAATATATGCCGGAGCTATCAAAGACATGCCAGAGCTAACAAAGACATGCTGGAGCTAAAGATAAAACTCACCGGAGCTAACCAAAGCTAGTCGGACCTAGCATCGAACATAACCGGAGCTACCCAAACCAAGCCGGACCTACCGTCAGACCTTGCTGTAGCTCAGAGCTAGAGTCGAACCTTGATAAAAAGGTGTTTTGGTGATATTCAAAACTTTTATCATCAAAGCCAAGTGTATTCACTACAAGCCAATGTAGTCAGCACACATAGGTCTTACAATCTCCCCCTTAATGAATGCATTGGCAACACCATTTAAAATCCGAACATTGGCTTATTCACATAAAAGTTTTGAAGGCAATTTCTCCCCCTTTGTAAATCAAAAGTAAAATGAGAAGAAAAATTATCCCATATTATCTCTCCCCCTTTATTATCTCTCCTTATGCACATATTCTCCTTATGCACATATTCTCTTTATGCTTATCTCTCCCCCTTTGACAATGTATTCAGCAAGTCATGAACATATAAACAAATTATCTCTCCCTCTTTAGTTGTTATTAGCATATTATAACATATATAAACAAAGCTCATCCAAGTCATACTATCAAGTACCTTACATTATCACATCAATGAAATACATAAAGTAGTGTAAGCCATGCTAGAGATCAAATGTAATTTTCAATTTTAGCAGGTCATGATCTCACAAACTTAACTATTTCAAAACCTGAAAGCATGACACTTGTTGCTGCATTTTATTATTTTTCAAAGCACAGATTTAGATCATATGATATTTGCAAGAGATTATATGCGCATCTGCCTTATTCTAACGAACCAAGCCAAGCCTATGTCATTTGACAATCAGAAGCTTAAGGATATGGTTTTAGTCATACACAACTTCTTCCAAGTTCATATCTAAGTGCAATGACAAGCCATCTCAAAAGAAGAAGTGCGATGCATGCATATTCTCTTGATCTATTCTTAATTTATATTTGTTCATAAAAACTCAACATGTGATTTGATTACTTGATTAATTCTTTATGATTAAAAGTATTTGTGAGCATGCAACAAGTTCAAAACAGCAAGAAAGTTCGACCATGACCAGATTTAGTGTAAGTAATTATTCCAATTACTAGACATGGCAAAAACTACAAAATGTATAACACGAGTAATGTTGTAAGAACTTTCAACATGTAAAAGGAATCACAAAGTCATATATGTATGAAATACTATGCTCATATTATTTTAATTTCTGATTCACACATAGACTTCCCAAGTTTCAAAAACTCCCCCTCAATTTAAGCCTTGGGGATGCATAACCCCTATTTCACTACGAATGTAACAAAAACGAGTGAAATCCAAAGGTTTTGTAAAGATGTCAGCCAATTGTTGTTCGGTATCTACATGGTGAAGCACAATGTTTCCTTTTTCAACGTTATCTCGGAGAATGTGATACCTAATATTAATGTTCTTAGTTCTAGAATGTTGCACGGGGTTTTTGGCAATGCAAATAGCACTAGTGTTATCACAAAACAGTGGAACACTATCTAGATCAACCCCATAGTCCTTAAGTGTTTGAACAATCCAAAGAATTTGTGAGCAAGCACTAGCAGCAGCTACATATTCAGATTCGGCTGTGGATTGTGCAACTGAATTTTGTTTTCTAGAGGACCAAGCAACAATAGAATTACCAAGAAAATGACAAGCACCGGAAGTACTTTTCCTATCAATCCTACAACCCCCAAAATCAGAATCCGAAAAAGCTTTCAAAGTAACGGTTGAGGAAGAAGGAAGAAAAATGCCAAATTCTTGAGTTCCATGTAAGTACCTGAGAATCCTTTTGACGGCTTGACGATGTGAAGCACGTGGGGAAGCTTGAAACTGTGCACACAGACATACGCTGAATTATATGTCCGGTCTTGATGCCGTGAGGTACAAAAGTGATCCGATCATACTTCTGTATTCTTTTTGATTCACAGATTCACCATCTTCATCAAGTTCAAGTGTTGTTGCTGTTCCCATTGGTGTCCGAAGAGGCTTGCTTTTTTCCATGTTGAAGCGCCTTAGGAGGTCTTTGGTATGCTTCGTTTGATGCACAAAGGTACCCTCCTTGGTTTGCTTGATTTGCAGCCCCAAAAAGTAAGTGAGTTCACCCATCATACTCATTTCAAATTCGGAACTCATCATTGCTGAAAACTTGGACACAAGATCATGAGAAGCACAACCAAAGATAATATCATCCACATACACGTGAACGAATAATGAGTCATTGCCATGCTTAAGCACAAAAAGAGTTTTATCAACCTTGCCCATGGTAAACCCCTTTTCAAGTAAGAATGTTTTTAACCTATCATACCATGCTCTAGGGGCTTGTTTGAGACCGTATAAGGCTTTGGACAGTTTGTAAACATGATTAGGAAAATCTGGATTTTCAAAACCTGGTGGTTGTTTGACATAAACCTCCTCATCTATGTAGCCATTAAGAAAAACACTTTTAACATACATTTGAAATAGCTTAAAACCTTTAGATGCTGCAAAAGCTAACAAAATTCTAATGGCTTCTAATCTGGCGACAGGAGCAAAAGTTTCATCAAAATCTAGACCTTCAACTTGAGTGAAACCTTGAGCAACCAACCTAGCCTTATTCCTAACCACAACCCCATCCTCACTTTGTTTATTTTTATATACCCATTTAGTTCCAATTAAAGTGTGACCTTGAGGTGGAGGTACAAGTTTCCAAATATTATTTCTTTCAAAATTTTCTAACTCTTCTTGCATCGCAATAATCCAAAATTCATTAGTGAGTGCGTGTGATATATCTTTGGGTTCAAAAGAAGCAACAAAAGCAGAATGAGCATGAGAGTTTGGATCGCAAAACCTGGACCATGTGACTCGTTCGTGCAAGCTTCCAATCATCTGTTGTGGGGGATGATCTTTGTAAAAACGTAGGGGAAAAGATGTCTCACAAGCTTCTTCTTCATTAGGTTCATCGTAGATTGATAAGCTTGTGACTTGTGGATGATCAGGACCAGCATAGGTGATAGCCGGAGCTTGTTCAATGTCCGGAGCTGGACACGTGTCAACTTCGGAACTACCAGGCAGTATCACTGGCTCTTCTTCATCTTCGAAAATACCCTCCCCCTGAGGATACGGATCTGGTCCTGCAACACCGGAGCTAGTACCTGGGCTAGCTTCATCAAAAGACACTTCACAAGTCTCCACAATTTTGTTAGTCTCAAGTAAAAGCACATGGTAGCCTCTAGTATGAGATGGATAACCAAGAAACATGCCATCAATGGATCTAGGTTCAAATTTATCAAGATTACCATGTTTCTTAACAAAGCATTTGCAAACAAAGACCCGAAAGTGTGTAACACTAGGCCTATGTCCAAACCGGAGCTCATATGGTGTTTTACCTCGCTTAGCACGCACGAAAACACGATTTGAGACATAACAAGCGGTTGCTAACGCATCAGCCCAAAATTTCCTAGGAGTTTGATATTCATCAAGCATAGTCCTAGCCATCTCAACTAAGGTTCTTTTCTTTCTTTCTACAACACCGTTTTGTTGATGTACATATGGTGAAGAGAATTGATGATCTATTCTATTTTCAACACAAAAGTGATCAAAAGATTGATTTTTAAATTTAGTTCCATTATCACTTCTAATTGCTTTTAATGATCTTGGGTGATCAATTGATAATCTAAGAAATAAAGTTCTAAAGTGACTAAAAACTTCATTCTTAGACGCCATAAAGTAAACCCAAGAGTATCTAGAATAATCATCAACGATAACAAGAACATACCATTTACCTCACAAGGATTGAACACGTGAAGGTCCTACGGTGTCAAGATGCAAAAGTTGACATGGTTCAGTTGTCATGATCATTGTGAGAGGAGTATGTGAACCTGCAACCATCTTAGCATGTCTACAAGAAGAGCACACAGTTTCTTTGTCCCCTTTAAGCTTAGGCAGCCCACGTATGCGATCAAGAGCACTAACACGCGTTAGGTGATCAAAGCCTACGTGACCAAGTCTACGATGCCAAAAATATAAGTCCTTTGAATCATTAGCAACTAGACACCTATGCTTAGAGGAAGACATATCAAAATCTGCTTTAAAAACTCTTCCAAACCGAGACATGTTAAAAATAAGCTCACTATTTGAACCTACAACTTTGCAGCAGTTTTTATTGAAAATAATTTCTAGATTTTCATCTAGCAATTGTGCAACAGAAAGCAAGTTGTATTTCAAATTTTTGACAAGTGCCACATCCTTCAAAGTGTAGTGATCATTTACTCTAACCGAACCCTTAGCAATTATAGGAGTTGAAGAATTGTCGGCAAAAGTAACATTTTCTACACGTGACACAAAAGAGAGGGAGGAGAACCAATCTTTGTTACCGGTCATGTGGCGTGAGCAACCTGAATCCACAATCCAAATGTTCTCCTTCCTCAAACGTGTAACCTACATAGAAGCACAATACGTCGATGACTCAATACTGAGGTTAGTCAAAAGGCATTTAGGTATCCAGTACTGAGTCACACGATGTGCAGCAGGAAAAACACGTGAAAGCTGAGATAAAACAGCAGGTTTATGAGTCAAAGATTGAGGTTTTCTGTTCTTAACAATTGATTTAGAAGTTGTTACTTGTTTAGAGTGAAAACCAGTAGCTCCGGAGGTAAAAGCAGAAGGTCCGGAGGCAAAAACTAAAGCTTTGGAGGGAACAACAGAAGATCCGGGAGCTCTCGGAGCTATCAGAACTACCGGAGCTGCCTTTGTAGATTTCTTGCCAAAAGTTCCAGAAGCTACCTTTTCAAATTTCTGACTCATTGAAGCAGGTTGTGTTTTTCTAATTGCATGAAAGTTATAAGATCTAGCAATCATCCTTTCCTTTTTCTGTTGTTTAGCTAGTCTATAACAAAAATTTATGACATGACCATCTCTACCATAGTAGGTACAATGAAATTTAACTTTGTGTTCATGTCTAGATGAGCAATCAACATTTTTATTTGATACCGAATGAGACAACACTCCTGCAGATTTGAAAACCACTTCTTTTTGTTTAGGAACTGTTTGAACCAAACCACTTCCTAATGACTTTACAATTTTAGGTGGATGTGCCTTAGCATGAGCATGAGAATCAAAACCTAAACCAGTTTTATAATTGCAAGACTTGGAAGAATTCAGCAGTAAGTTTAGGTTCTTATTCCCATTACAAAACCGATCTAATGTCCGATGCATGTCATCAAGTTTTTTGGACAGATCAAGACAATTTTCACATGAAGTTTTTCCTTTTAGTTTGCAATTGGAACAAAATTTAACTTTATGAGAACGTAAAGCATTGTTCAATATAGAAATTTCATTCATAGCATCTTGCAGTTTTTTATCAAGATCATCACAACTAGAACAATGCAAATCAATTGTAGAACAAGAAGCATCTTTTAAGTTTCCAATATTAAGTGCAGCAAGCTTTTTGTTCTTTTCAATTTCAAGTTCAAGTTTATCAAGTGTGGAGGTGTGCGCACTTCTTAATGAGGACAATTGTTCATATATTAAATCACATGAGGAACATGCATCATCACTAGGAATCAAAGTTTTTAAACGGTTGATTTCAGATTCTAGTGATTCAATTTTAGCAGCACTATCCCTAAGCTTTTTGTCCTTTTTCTTAACAATAATAGTGGCACGAGAAATAGCATCACACATTTCTTCGCAAGTAGGACATACCTCTTCATTGTCGCTGTTGTGTTGTGCCTCCTCCATACTTGATCTTGACTTGCCCGCCATAAAGCACAAGTTTGCCAAATCATCTTCATCTTCATCACTTCCAATGTCCACGTCACTTGAACTGAACTCTTGAAGCGCGGTGATGAAACTGTTGATCATCTTGCGTCCTATGGTACCTTTCTTCTTCTTGTTGGAATTTCCAGAGGAGGTCCGGACCTTGCTTGGTTTTTCTTCCCGGGTGGTCGGACCTGAAAGGTTAGGGCATTCTGTACGAAAGTGTCCTGTTTTACCACATTCAAAACAGCGTTGAGGTCTGGAGCTTCCTCTCCTTCTAGTTCTCACATTTTGAAATGCTTTTGAGAATCTAGTAGAGATGAGTGCCAACTCCTCTTCTGGAAATTCTTCGATCTGCTCCAGGGTTAGTGAGGAAAACAAAGCAAGAGTATTGCAAGATGATGATTGGCCGGAGCTAGACATATCACATTGTGAAACAAATGCAATAGACTTATTTGGGTTCTTACGTGCTAGGATGTCAATTTCATGAGTTTTTAGTTTAGAATAGAGTACATCTAATGTAAGAGAACTCATGACAGTAGATTCACGAATAGATGTGACTTTCATCTCCCAAATTGACATATCTAATGCACTTAGCAATTGCCTAGCATTTTCAGCATCTGAAAAATTAACATTGACACTACGCAAGTTGCTGAGAATCTTATTAAAGCGAGCAAAAAGGTCATCAATAGACTCCCCGGGTTGCATCTCTAAGCGCATGTATTATTTCTTGAACATGTCTTGCCTTACCTCTTTGATCGTGTTGGATCCTTCGTGGTAGTCACAAAGTGCTTTCCGCACATCGTATGCAGATCGGAGTTGTGCAACACGGTCGAAGTCGCTTTGTGTTAATCCTTGTATGATCAAGTTCCGAGCCTTGTTGTTGTTGTCGACATCTCTCAGATTTGTAGCTGTAACTTGATCGTTTGATGGCACTTCGTAAGGCTTGTATACCTTCTCCCATATTGCAAAGACTTGTGCCTGGATGAAAGCCTCCATGCGTGCCTTCCAAACCTGAAAATCAATACCAGCAAACACACAAGGTTTGGCGGAGTACTTCTCCATGATGATTAGTCAGAAACACGTGCAAATCTTAAAGATTAGAGAACCGTGGCTCTGATACCAATTTTAGGATCGAAGAGCACATGAAAAGCTACCAGAGGGGTGTGAATGGTAGATTCAAAAATCTTACACAGCGGAAACAATTAAACCCCAAACCCTTTCGGCAGAAAAACGATCTGTTAAAGAAATCGTGTGTGAGACTAATATAAACGTGTTTCACCGTGACAAAAGTGATATATATAATAGAAAATCAAGTCACGAAGACAACACAAAAAGAATCACTCAAATCCGTCGAGAAAAATTCAAGTTATGATCGAAAGATCAAACAATGGTCAATCTGCCCTACCCGAGAAAAAAACAGTTCTGGAACGCTGCAAAGAAACTCGTGTAGATCATAGACCACAAATCCAATAACCGTGAAATTTTGACATATGATATACAATCAAGTTGTAAAGGTAACCCAAAAAGAATCACGTCAATTGGATCTGTAAAACTCGAGTTATGATAAAACCACCGACAAAAGGTAGTGCTGTCCAAAAACTCGACGAGTAAAACTTGTCTGGAACAAGTCGGACGAACAAGGCACAAAAGTTCCTTCAAACTACGAATTTTATTCAATAGAACACAAGAGAACAGCCCCAAAGTCGTGCACCATGAGCTCTGGGCTCCCTTGCTTATATAACCATCCCTTAGGCCAACCCAATATCAACTAGGACTCCAATCCTACTCAGATCACGAATCGTAACTTTCCATAACTGCTCAAGATTCTTCTATACGCAGATAGAAGCAATCTTAAGACTTCCAAACACCTTAGGAACGTATCCCACATTCCTAAACAACTCAAATTCGTGACCCACACGAAATCCTATCATAACCAACTCAAATCTTTCCATATTTGAGTCAAACCCGACTCAGCCGCAGCCTGAGTCCATAACCTAGTCGGTTGGACCTTTCCGACCAATTCTTTACATCCACATCTCTTCATCACGTCTCGGAACCATGTAGCCACGTCCATGCACTCCTTGCACAGTGCAAACATCTTCCAACGACGTCCATGATACCTTCATATGCATTGTTCTTGATTCAATCATGCTGCGCAACCTCCTGATCAGCTCAACCACAATTCCTCCTGAATTTGGTTGTTGGAACCTCATCTCCTCCTTGAGACTAGTCCAATGGATCCCGTCACCAGCCATGTCTTGAACTCAAGCAACACCTGCACATGAATAAACAACCAATCCATACGAGCCCAAGTCCTCGACTTGACTCAAGTTAGTTCCGAACACAACACCCTACATGAGAACCTCACATAAGCATGTTGCAAAACCACAGTAACACGATATCATCCATATCAACCAAAACGCACCAAAAACATAGCAAATGAATACTAAGCAATCTTTCCAACAATGTAAAGCAAGTACGAAACATTGCAAATGAAAAGCAGAAGCACTACGGTCAAGTTCCGGATCTTGCCAGAGCAACCCCGACCTTGAGCCGGAGCTAACAAAAGCTAGTAGAACCTAGCGCTGGAGCTTACCAAACTAGTACAACCAAGCTCCTGCCGGAGCTTACAAAACTAGCATGACCTAGCGCCGGAGCTTACCTAAAACTAGTCAACCCAAAATCGGAGCTAGACAAAGTACGTCGGAGCTTAGCAAAAGCATGCCGGAGCTATCAAATATATGCTGGAGCTATCAAAGACATGCCGAAGCTAACAAATACATGCCGGAGCTAAAGATAAAGCTCACCGGAGCTAACCAAAGCTAGTCGGACCTAGCATCAAACGTAACCGGAGCTACCCAAACCAAGCCGGACCTACCGTCAGACCTTGCTGTAGCTCAGAGCTAGAGATGGACCTTGATAAAAAGGTGTTTTGGTGATATTCAAAACTTTTATCATCGAAGCCAAGTGTATTCACTACAAGCCAATGTAGTCAGCACACATAAGTCTTACAATCTCCCCCTTGATGAATGCATTGGCAACACCATTTAAAATCCGAACATTGGCTTATTCACATAAAAGTTTTGAAGGCAATTTCTCCCCCATTTTAAATCAAAAGTAAAATGAGAAGAAAAATTATCCCATATTATCTCTCCCCCTTTATTATCCCTCCTTATGCACATATTCTCCTTATGCACATATTCTCTTTATGCTTATCTCTCCCCCTTTGACAATGTATTCAGCAAGTCATGAACATATAAACAAATTATCTCTCCCTCTTTAGTTGTTATTAGCATATTATAACATATGTAAACAAAGCTCATCCAAGTCATACTATCAAGTACCTTACATTATCACATCAATGAAATACATAAAGTAGTGTAAGCCATGCTAGAGATCAAATGTAATTTTCAATTTTAGCAGGTCATGATCTCACAAACTTAACTATTTCAAAACCTGAAAGCATGACACTTGTTGCTGCATTTTATTATTTTTCAAAGCAAAGATTCAGATCATATGATATTTGCAAGAGATTATATGCGTATATGCCTTATTCTAACCAACCAAGCCAAGCCTATGTCATTTGACAATTAGAAGCTTAAGGACATGGTTTTAGTCATACACAACTTCTTCCAAGTTCATATCTAAGTGCAATGACAAGCCATCTCAAAAGAAGAAGTGCGATGCATGCATATTCTCTTGATCTTTTCTCAATTTATATTTGTTCATAAAAACTCAACATGTGACTTGATTACTTGATTAATTCTTTATGATTAAAAGTATTTGTGAGCATGCAACAAGTTCAAAACAGCAAGAAAGTTCGACCATGACCAGATTTAGTGTAAGTAATTATTCCAATTACTAGACATGGCAAAAACTACAAAATGTATAACACGAGTAATGTAGTAAGAACTTTCAACATGTAAAAGGAATCAAAAAGTCATATATGTATGAAATACTATGCTCATATTATTTTAATTTCAGATTCACACATAGACTTCCCAAGTTTCAAAAACCCCCCCTCAATTTAAGCCTTGGGGATGCATAACCCCTATTTCACTACGAATGTAACAAAAATGAGTGAAATCCAAAGGTTTTGTAAAAATGTCAGCCAATTGTTGTTCGGTATCTACATGGTGAAGCACAATGTTTCCTTTTTCAACGTAATCTCGGAGAATGTGATACCTAATATTAATGTGCTTAGTTCTAGAATGTTGCACGGGTTTTTGGCAATGCAAATAGCACTAGTGTTATCACAAAACATTGGAACACTATCTAGATCAACCCCATAGTCCTTAAGTGTTTGAACAATCCAAAGAATTTGTGAGCAAGCACTAGCAGAAGCTACATATTCAGATTCGGCTATGGATTGTGCAACTGAATTTTGTTTTCTAGAGGACCAAGCAACAAGAGAATTACCAAGAAAATGACAAGCACCGGAAGTACTTTTCCTATCAATCCTACAACCCCCAAAATCAGAATCCGAAAAAGCTTTCAAAGTAACGGTTGATGAAGAAGGAAGAAAAATGCCAAATTCTTGAGTTCCATGTAAGTACCTGAGAATCCTTTTGACGGCTTGACGATGTGAAGCACGTGGGGAAGCTTGAAACCGTGCACAAAGACATATGCTGAATTGTATGTCCGGTCTTGATGCCGTGAGGTACAAAAGTGATCCGATCATACTTCTGTATTCTTTTTGATTCACAGATTCACCATCTTCATCAAGTTCAAGTGTTGTTGCTGTTCCCATTGGTGTCCGAAGAGGCTTGCTTTTTTCCATGTTGAAGCGCCTTAGGAGGTCTTTGGTATGCTTCGTTTGATGCACAAAGGTACCCTCCTTGGTTTGCTTGATTTGCAGCCCCAAAAAGTAAGTGAGTTCACCCATCATACTCATTTCAAATTCGGAACTCATCATTGCTGAAAACTTGGACACAAGATCATGAGAAGCACAACCAAAGATAATATCATCCACATACACTTGAACGAATAATGAGTCATTGCCATGCTAAAGCACAAAAAGAGTTTTATCAACCTTGCCCATGGTAAACCCCTTTTCAAGTAAGAATGTTTTTAACCTATCATACCATGCTCTAGGGGCTTGTTTGAGACCGTATAAGGCTTTGGACAGTTTGTAAACATGATTAGGAAAATCTGGATTTTCAAAACCTGGTGGTTGTTTGACATAAACCTCCTCATCTATGTAGCCATTAAGAAAAACACTTTTAACATACATTTGAAATAGCTTAAAACCTTTAGATGCTGCAAAAGCTAACAAAATTCTAATGGCTTCTAATCTGGCGACAGGAGCAAAAGTTTCATCAAAATCTAGACCTTCAACTTGAGTGAAACCTTGAGCAACCAACCTAGCCTTATTCCTAACCACAACCCCATCCTCACTTTGTTTATTTTTATATACCCATTTAGTTCCAATTAAAGTGTGACCTTGAGGTGGAGGTACAAGTTTCCAAACATTATTTCTTTCAAAATTTTCTAACTCTTCTTGCATCGCAATAATCCAAAATTCATTAGTGAGTGCGTGTGATATATCTTTGGGTTCAAAAGAAGCAACAAAAGCAGAATGAGCATGAGAGTTTGGATCGCAAAACCTGGACCATGTGACTCGTTCGTGCAAGCTTCCAATCATCTGTTGTGGGGGATGATCTTTGTAAAAACATAGGGGAAAAGATGTCTCACAAGCTTCTTCTTCATTAGGTTCATCGTAGATTGATGAGCTTGTGACTTGTGGATGATCAGGACCAGCATAGGTGATAGCCGGAGCTTGTTCAATGTTCGGAGCTGGACACGTGTCAGCTTCAGAACTACCAGGCAGTATCACCGGCTCTTCTTCATCTTCAAAAATACCCTCTCCCTAAGGATATGGATCTGGTCCTGCAACACCGGAGCTAGTACCTGGGCTAGCTTCATCAAAAGACACTTCACAAGTCTCCACAATTTTATTAGTGTCAAGTAAAAGCACACGGTAGCCTCTAGTATGAGATGGATAACCAAGAAACATGCCATCAATGGATCTAGGTTCAAATTTATCAAGATTACCATGTTTCTTAACAAAGCATTTGCAACCAAAGACCCGAAAGTGTGTAACACTAGGCCTATGTCCAAACCGGAGCTCATATGGTGTTCTACCTCGCTTAGCATGCAAGAAAACACGATTTGAGACATAACAAGCGGTTGCAAACACGATTCTCCCTCTGAACATGGAGACGGAGTTCAGCAGGGAGCTCCGGCGAACGATGCTGGTGCTTGACGACCTTGGTGCCGTTGAGAGGCGTTCGATCACCGGGTTGGCGATCCCCGGAGCTTCCGAGGGTGGTCCCCCTTCCGTCCCAGAACAGAGAGTTGAAGTCGTGGTCAAGGGCAAAGAGTTGGCCGAGCCCTCAAGCCGCAAGAGGAAGCTGAAGCATGCTAACGGGAGGTCCGTCAGGCCTGCTCCTTCCGCAGCGACTCCTTCTCCCCGGAGGGGAAGGTCTTCATCGGCGGCAACTACTCCAGCATCAGCATCTCCCCGGGGCACTAGCTCCGGCCATGCGGCTCCAGTACCAGGGCGAGCTGAAGGCTCTGGGTCCGGAGGCCCTTCTCGATCGAGGGGGCCTCAGCCCGAGTGAAGTTGACAGCAGCAACGGGCTCCGGGGAATCTTCCAGAGCCACCACGCCAGTGGCGGCATGGTCCAGCTCCGAGCGTCCGGAAAAGAGGTTCCGTGCTAACTCGTGCAGAAGCCTTCCTAGGTAATTTTGATTTTTTATCTCAGTTGATTGTTTTTTGTTGTAACTGAGTTTTGAGTGTCTTTGTCCTTCATTCACAGAGTGCCCAAGAAAGGGGCTAAAGCTCCGGTTCCTGCAGCAGCAGCTGAGGCTGTGCAAGCAGAAGCTCCGGCTCCAATTCTAGCGCTGTCCCAAGAGGTGGCTGAGGCTGCGGCAGCTCCGGCGCTGGCTGTCATGGTCTTGGACCTCGACTCATCCCCAGAAGCTCCCGTGGTAGCGCCGGACCATGGGACTGAAGATGTACCAGTGGCACCATGCCTGGAGGTTGAAGCTCCGGGCTTGGATGCTGAAATGATGGACGCTCCAGCCTTAGAGCCGGATGTAGCTGCAATTCTAGCCCTAGAGCCGGATGTTGTTGAAGCCCCGACAGTCGAGACAGTGGTTGATGAAGTCCCAGCGATAGAGCCGGGTGTTGATGAAGTTCTGGCGCTTGAGCCGACTGTCGAGTTAGTTCCGGCCATAGAGCCGGTTGCTGCAGAAGTTCCGGTGGTAGAGCCAGTCGTGGAAGAAGTACTGGCGCCTGAGCCAGTTGCTGTAGAGGCGTCGGCGCTCGAGCCCATGATGGTCGATGCGTCAGCACCGGAACCGGTCGTGGAGGAAGCGCCAACGTCGGAGCCAAACGTGGCTTCAGCTCTGGTGGAATCTTCTACGCCCGCCCTGGAAGCAGTGGTACCGGAGGTGCCCGCACCTGAGCCAGGGTGCCAGGATGAAGCTGCCGGCCCCCCGCCTGAGGGGTCAGTTGTTGATGATCTGGCGGCGGGACCTTCGGAGTCAGTTCCAGAGGTCAAAACTTCTACTGCAAGACCTTTCCTGGTGGCGGCCGTGGCTAACCCGGAGGACGGCCCTAGTGCCATGGAAGCTCAGGGGACCGCTCTTATAGAGTGGGACCCAATTTCTGTCACAGAGAACCCGCTGGAACCAGCAGAGATGACCCCAACAGGTCCTGACCCGATCCCCCTGTTGTTGTCTATTGACAACACCTGCTCCAGTCTTCATCAGGTCCAGTTGGCTTTCTACCACGACAGCAAGACCCTCGAGGAGCGCCAAACTCTTAGGAGGTGGTGCAACTGGCTCCATTTTGAGACCAAGCTAGCGAGGTCGAGGCTGGCTAACGACAAGGAGTGGGTGCAGAGGGATAAGGTTCGCCTAGAATACTGGGGTAAGCTGCTGGATGAGAGGGAAAGCATGATGTGATCTCTTGACAACTAGTCACGGGCCATCTACGAGCTGGCCAAAGCTGCTAATAGTGCAGCGAATGATCACTAGGAGAGGCTCAACGCCATCCACGATAGTCTCATCAAGCGTCTGGAGGCTCTTGAGGTGCGGGAGAGAAAGCTCGAGGATGAAGAGCAAAAACTCCTGGAGCTGCAGGACGATGTCGTGAAGAGGGAGGAAGAGCTCACTCAGAGGCTAACTCTGGGTGACAAGAGTCTCAAGGAGCGCACCAAGAAATTGGAGGAGCACTGCGAGAGAGAGGATAAAAAGGACTGGGAGCGAGGGCAGGAACTTCACAGGAGGGAGGATGCTGTTGCTGCCAGGGAGAAGAAAGTGTTGGGCAGGGAGAAGGACCTGGTCGACCGCCGGATCAAGATCTACCTCCGGGAGGAAGATCTCGGAAAACTCGAAAGGCAAGTTGCTGAAAAGATTCAGCAGAATGCCAAAGAGGTTGAGCGCCTTGCCCTTGAGAATTCGGAGCTTGCGGCGACTAGAAGATCCTTGGAGGAGATGCGAGGCTCGAGGACCGTGGAGTCCCAACAAGTTTGGGACTTACTGGGCAAAGCCAACGACGCGCTGATGCCAATGGGTTTCAGTCCCGTGCGTCCGGATGATTTGGAGCCGGAGCTGGACCTGGCGTTGCAAGCGTTGAGTTCGACAGGCAACAAGCTCACCAAGATGGGCGATGTCATCGCGGACCAGCTGGAGACCAGGGGACAATCCCTGGCAAAGGACGTCGCTGAATTCATGCTGACTTGCTACATAAGCCAGGACCCTCAATTCCCCTTGGACCCAGTGTTTGAAGGCCCCGCCGAAGGAGAGGGAGAAGTTGCCCAAGCCAGCGTATTGGAGGTTGCCCGGAAGGTCGCCTCGTTCTTCAATAGGGTCTAGGACCATCTCTTTGTAGCTCCCACTTGTATCCTCTCTTCTTTTTCTCTAATTTTGTAATCTCTTGTCTCCTGATGAATGAAATCCAAGTTTTTTGTGAATTTCATTTTTTGTCTTCAACACCTTTGTCGCACTTGGCCCCCTGGTAGATGTACACAATTTGATTGTGAACATGTACTAAGAGGATGTAACAGTTGTTGAAGACTTGTGCGCTTCAAACTTTATAGAATGTAGGTCCGAAGTATTCGATAGTGAAGGCCCCCTGAGGTTGTCGGAGCTTAGTGGCTCCGACATTGACCATCATCAGAGCTTAGTAGCTCCGGCAGTAGTCTCCATCAACGCGTAAAGCATCAAAGGTTAGTCCTCTGGGGAGTCGGAGCT
Source organism: Tuctoria greenei (assembly GCA_036927565.1). Taxonomy (NCBI): domain Eukaryota; kingdom Viridiplantae; phylum Streptophyta; class Magnoliopsida; order Poales; family Poaceae; genus Tuctoria; species Tuctoria greenei. Next base: position 169,747,992 of record JAYESD010000003.1, read on the forward strand.
TGATGGCTCTGACCGTGACCTCTGTCAACACATGGTGTGTCGACAACAGACTCCATTATAGAGTCTTTCCACCATCTTTTCTTCACGTTCACGGCTTGGCCATAGCTTTACCGAAGTTGAGTAGCTCCGGTGATGCTCGATATCAATGTTTGAACATCAACCTCAAGCCGCCTAGAGGATGTTGGAGCTTTGGCAGCTCCGGCTTCATTCACCATCATCATGAAATATTTATTTTTCCTTCACACTGGAGTCAAGAAAAACAGTAAAATCCGTTTCCTATCTATAACTTCATTGCGGCTTACTATTCTCGAGAAAGTTTTAGGTCGAACACAATTCTAAATACAATCAAGAGCGCTGTCTTGTTTCCTTCAAGTCCGATCGTTTCTGGACTCGCCTTACTTCGGCCTGCCGGGGTGTAGGTAGAGTGGCGTACTTAGGGTGCATGACCAGGCTAAGTCGATAGCACACTCCAGCCCTAGATTGGCTTGGCGACATTCAGACGAGTAGACCGTCAACAATGTTTGGACCGGGAAGAATAGACAATGCAACTCAAATTGTACATGAACTGGTCGAGCTAAAGTTTCTTAAGAACTGCACAACTTTGTTATAGACAAGAAAGAGAAAAATGAAAAATGTTGAGCCTGTATAAAATAAATGCACGTGGAGTCTGTTTTCACACAATGATGTCTTTCATTATAGGTCCGGGGTACAGGGGAAACAAGTACACTGTTAGGGTACAAAACCAAACTAAGTGTGTTTCATTTCTCGTTTGACCCAAGGTAGCTAGCTTCACTTTTAGTTCAGAGACTGTGACAAGTGTTGCTTGGACATTGCGGACCTTACGGATAGCCGGAGCTACCCGACTCTGTACAATGACTCTATAACATACATCACATGTGATTATAGACTCACCTCCGTGATATTAAGCGTAGAACTTACGGAGGTGCTCAATGCTGCAAGGATTAGGGAGAGGTGTCCCATCCTCGGTTGCCAAGCAAACACATCCATGATGGGATACTTTGATCACTCGGAAGGGTCCTTCCCAGTTGGCCAACTATTGATGGAGTTGGGCGGGACGCTCAAGAACCAGGACCTGGCGGTCCCAGCTAAAGCCACGGGGAAGTAGTTGGCCATTACGACCTCGTTACCTCCGGCTGCAAGGATTGCAGTGGAGTAAATCTGGAGAAACTCAGCGGGATTGACAGCCCCGTCAAATTTCTCCGGAAGGTGAGGCTGGAACTTTTGTGGCCACCTGACCATGCGTAGGTGCATGGCCAGAGCAGAACAGCCTCCTCCTACTCCCTCAAGAGCAGGACTGTCTCGAGCCTCTCGCCTTTCGCGAGCTCGCTCGATATGGACGCGGCCGTCTTGTTGACGATAACGGCGATCAAGCTCCGCCCGGAGGTCATGAGTTGAAAGCCTCGTTACTGTATGAGTGCGTCGCGCCCCGGAAGGCAGCGACATCACTTGTTGGGACGCAACACGCCTCCTATTTTGAGAAGCGTGCAGACCAAGTCTGCCCGACAAAGTCCGATGCTGCAATGGGGCCTGCCCCGAGGGGGGAGGACCTTGGTTGCTGATGCGATCGGCTGCTGCTGCAACCAAGTGTTCCACATCAGCCCTCCATTGCTTCATTGCGCCCTGGGATGCACCCGGAGGTGGTGGGCGTTGGAGAACAGCATGCGCTGCATGGAGCGCGTGTTCGGGGTTGTTGTTATTCGCCGATGCTGTGACCGACGCAGATGCTCCGTCCCGCTATCCAGCTTGATTTGCTGGTGCAGGCGGTGGCGGTGGTGGCATGACTCCTGCTGGAGCTGTGGCACCCGCTGGTTGCTGCATGTTGGAGGGGTTGCCTCCAGTAGGTTGCACAGCGGGGTTGCCGTTGGACGATCCAGCAGCTGAGTTCACCATTCTTGAAATTTTTAGCGCCCCCTACCTGGCGCGCCAACTGTCGGTGGTTGAATCCGGCAGATCTCCCGGCACTACTGTTGGTAGTCCGTGGAGTTTGTAGTTCGGTAATGGGCGCGTAGAGATTCAAGATGTGGTGGCAATTTGACACAGAGGTTTACGTGGTTCGGGCTACCTGAGCGTAATACCCTACTCCACGGAGTGTGTTGATGTTGTATTAAGTGAGTGCGTATGTGTGAGAGTGTAAGTGTCTCCAGAGCTCAGAGAGAGTCCAGAGAGCTCAGAGAGAACCGACAAGTGGCCCTGGCAGTTACTAATGTTTGATACACAATTAATTAGATTAATTACCCTTAATAGCATGGTAACGGGCCTTGAAATCACCATTACTAGTATTAAGGGCCTTCCGATCGTGGGTCATTGATATGTTATTAATGATACTTAATCAGGTCTTGAAGTCCTTGATTGCTCCTTGAAGGTCCGAGCTGTTGGGGGTCCACCAACCTGATTGTTGAAGTTGAAGGTCCGACGGTTCGGACACTTGGCAGCTCCAGAGCTTACCGTTGTGGACGGTTAGGTCCGGTGCTGTTGGACACGTGTTGGTACCGGAGCTTCCCTCTGTCTGGGGTTAGGTTCAGGGGTGCCATACTGGTATCTAGACCGAAGCTTTCCCATGTGTGGGCGATAGCTCCGGTCTTATGATACACATGGAAGCCCTGGAACTAACCATGTCGGGGAAGCAGGTCCGATTACGGCTGTTATGTGGGGTCTTCGGAGGTCTTCAAATCTGGTAGATAGAGTTTCCTTATGATCTTTGCAGTCCCAAGGGGTATCCGGTACACAGGGTACCGACAGGGACTGGTGCTTGCTCGACGGCGGTAAGAAAATGATAAGAATTAACATGCAAGTAGATTTCAAATCGGCTGACCTGACTATCACACGCTATCCCGTCCGCTGCCGCCGGAGTTCAGAAAGTCATCCTCCGGCAGTCGTCCAAGCACTGGAATTTTGGGCGACGGAGTTTGAGCCTCCGTCTCCGATCCCTGTGATATGCAAGTGTGGTTAGACAAGTTATAAGTATAAAAATGCATATTTTACTATATTTGAACAAGTTTAACTAGTTTCAGTTATTTTGAATAATTTTGTACCTGTGCTCCTGTCGTCAGCACTAGTGGCAGCTCCGTCGATGGCGACGCCCACTGCGGAATCACAGCCGGTATCCTGCGCTCATAGCCTGTGAATACAAATAAAATCATTATAACTGTCATTTCTATATTACAAATGTTAAGTACAACATTCAGAACTTACCTGGACGGCAGCTTGCCAATGTAGCATGTACGAGTTTTGATACTCGTCCCTAGCCCTAAGCGCCGCTGCCTGCATCTCATCCCTAGACCTGAGCGCCGCTGCCTGCATCTCGTCCCTAGCCCTGAGCGCTTCTTGCGTCCTCTGGAGCTCCTCCCGAAGACTCTGGAGCTCCAGATCTCGGCCTGTACGGCTGCTGCTGGACCAGCCCTGCTGGGATGAAGAGGCTCTCGAGGAAGCCCACGCTTGCCTCGAGTCGACCACTCCATCGAAGATGGCCAACCTACACAACGAAGTAAGATTATTAAATTTTTGTAACTCAAAGTTTGTGACAGTAAAATAAAATTAACAAAACTCACCGTCCGTGAGGTTTCCTGCCACAGATTGCATACGTCGGCTTCAGGGACAATTGGCGCGCTCTGCCAATTGTACTCTTCACCTTGAAGCCTCCGTGCCTCCTGCCCGTACTTTGCCTGGAAACACAGTAAAATAACATTATTGAAACTATTAAAGAGAATTCAATTAAGTTAACAAAATAACTCACCAACGTCTGAGTCGCCGTCTGAGAAGACAGCTGCTCAGGCTGCGATGGGTCACTTCTGAAGTGACCCCTCTTCCACACCTCAATAGGTGATGGCTCCTGACCCCTCTCGTGCTCCTATCGATACATGTTAGCACAATGAAAGATTATAAAATTACTTAAATAGAATTCAAGTCACACTTACCATCCATTTAACGAGACGTATGTAGCCGTCCCCACCCATACGGTGTTTTCCGTCCGTCCCTCTACTCTCTCGACGGGTTTTAAACATGCCCTGGAAGTTTTGGCTCCCCAAACGAGCACACAAGCCACGGTACGCATCCGTACGGCTGTCAAGACACGCTACACCGACCTGCACACATTTTATTATTAAATGAAAGCATTGATCACAATCATATAATGAAGTAAAGTAAAATAAACACTTTACCTCTGCATACTGTGCCTCTGTCAAGTACTTGTCGGCCCCTTCCCTGTACTTCCCCGGCTGACCCTCCTTCGGATGCAACTTGAAATACGCCTTTGTAGCTTGAATGCGAGCCATCGATAGTGACTGTGTCACGAGCTTCCTGGCGCAGTTATGGAAGACGAGACGAGCTTGATCCGTCTGCTCGGCCTCGTTCTCCAAATGGTACCGTGCCTGGAAGAATAAATATACAAGTAAATGTATTTAATTTATAATAAATATGTATTACACAAAAATTTGTTCATACTTACCATAAAGTCGTGCCACACAGCCTCCTAGTGGTTGCCGTAAGCAAGGTTCTGGGCCGTAGTGTAATGGTCCCAAGACGTGGCAGGGTGTTCGTTCACTACACCGGGGTAGTGCAAACGGACTAGACTGCCCAAGACACCATTCACCTGCTTGTGGTGTCCTGCCCTGTGAACGAACAATCCTCTGAAGTTCTGATACATGATTCTCAATTAGTATATATATATAAGCCTTTAAATATCTGAATTGTTAAAGATTTACCTAGCTCTCACCAATAGGACAAATAACGATCCGATCATTTGGGTTTGCAGGAGCGGGAGGAGGAGCCACGTATGAAATTTGTCGGAACCTGCAACACTTAACAACCAAATCAAAACTTGAGATATCGGACTAGTCCGGTCAAGTGCGGACTAGTCCGGTGGGTACTGACTAGGTTAATTAAGTTTGATCGATTAATTTTATTCTACGATGTATGCAGCGGAAATATACAGTTAATAGAAGTGTTGCAAGATTATGGACTAGGATATATCACAATTCAATCTTATACCTAATGATTCAACATAAAGTGAGCAATATTGATTGAAACCCTAGATTGTTGTGATGAATAAGAATGATGAACACAAAGCAAGACACAAGCAATTTATCCCGTGGTTCGACTCCCACATAGGCAACCTACATCCACGTTGAAGAGTCCACAAAAGGACCGGGTCTTCTCCAACCCTACCCTCGTCGAATTGCCACGAAGGCCAATCCTCTTCTCTTACCACAAAGGGTAAATAACCAAATTCAAGGGGCCTTCTCACATGTTCAGGGCTCCCCTAGATTACAATGACAACTCCAGCAAGAACACACTCAAAAGATTACAATAAAATTGCAGGAGTGTGTTAGGGAATCAAACCAAGATCTCAAGAGTGATGAATCGTGTCTCCCCAATGTTCCAAAGTGTATCCTCAAAGGATTGATCTTTTTGGCTTTTGATTTCGTGGAGAGATGTGTTTTTGAGGCTCTTGGGAGGTGTGACAGCGCAGGGAGTCGAGAGTTATCAAAGATGGGCCGTGCACCTCTATTTATATGGGGTTTCTAAAAGTGACCGTTAGGGTTTATAAAGATCGGACTAGTCCGTGGTGGACACCAGACTAGTCCAGTGTGCTGTTTGTAGCAAACCCTAAGTGTCTTGAAATATCAGACTAGTCCAGCTAGGAGCGGACTTGTCCGATTTCACTTCTGGAAATCTTCGGACTAGTCCGATAGACATCAGACTTGTCCGGACAGTGAAACCCTAAGTGGTTTTGAGGACAAGTCCGCACTTGGAGGACTTGTCCGATTTAGGTCAGAAAGTTTTTCTGACTAGTCCGTGCTAATATCAGACTTGTCCGATTGACATCAGAAAGATATCGGACTAGTTCGGTGTGTGATCGGACTTGTCCAATTTTGTGTGACTTGTGAAGTGTTTTGAGGACTAGTCCGCACAGGTGAGGACTAGTCCGATTCTAGTCAGAGAGATATCGGACTAGTCCGTGGTGATATCGGACTTGTCCGATCTTGTGCAGAGAGAGATATCGGACTAGTCCGGTGTCAGTCGGACTAGTCGGTCCTGTATAAATTTGTGCAATGTGTGTGTTTATTTGTGTTTGAGATCTTGGGGTGTGTTTCCTTAACACACTCTACACACAATGATCTACTACACTTGTTCCTTGAGCTCTTCTCCACATTGCTCCTCATTCTCCCTTCTTTTTGGCACTTTGCTTATTTTCCCATTAACACTTGTGCTCATATCAACAAAGAGGTTAGGATCCCATTTGCTTGTCATGAATAATCCAAAACCCACAAGGGATTCCTAGATGCACTTTCAATCTCCCCCTTTTTGGTGATTGATGACAACCAATTGAGATTTCACAAAAAATGACAAGAAGTTGAGCTTTTCATAAAGCATGCACATATGAGTTTAAAATACATCAAGCAATGAAAACATGATTAATATGTGCATTCTTTATGGTGGGATGCATAACTAAGTGCATTGAAACAATAATCATGAAGAGAATGACATAATTGACATTAACATACCAATAACAAGCATATATGTCATTCTAGGAGCAAAATCACAGATTTCATAGATTAATTCACAAGTAGATCAAGGCATTGCATCACAAAACCATTAAGTAACAAAATAGCATGTTAAACGATTTACAACCCACAAAATAGACAAAAAGCACAAAGGAAGCTCTCTCCTCGCATCCTACAGCTAAGACCTTAGACCTAAGACTCCCCCTCAATCTCTCCCCCTTTGGCATCAAAACACCAAAAAGAAGAAGAGGAGGGACCTAAAGTCTTCACGCCTCGCTGTCAGTCCTCTCATCGTCTTCATCTTCATCTTTGGGCCGATGAGGAGGAGGAGGCGGAGGAGGTGCGGAGCCGCTCGAGCCCCCAATGCCAAAGTAGGCAAGCTCGGAGGGGGTGAAGGGCCCGAGCTCGGTGATGTCAGGGTCGGAGTCCTCAGAAATCACTGGACATCCAAAGGGGTCGATCTCCAACTTTTGACTTAGCTGCTTGATATTTGCCTTCACATATCTCATATCAACTTTTCTCTTTTGGTTGAGCTTGTGACTTCTGATCTCAGTCTTGCGGCAAGATTCGAAGATGGCCACAAGATACTTCAGGATGCCACTTGCAGCCCCTTTTTAAGGAGCTGCCCTAGTGGCAGGGGCATCCCCGGTATTTCCACTTGCTCTCGCCGGAGCCTCCGCAACAAAATCAGGGGAGGGATCAGCTTGAGTACTTGGCTTTTGGGGCATCTGGGGCCTCAAAGGAAGATGCTCCACATCTTTGACAAACTCAATCTCGGTGACTTTCTCAATCACGAACATAAGATATGGAGCATAGCCAGACGACCTGTTGGGTGTGCAAGAGATGTTGACCATATCATTCCAGATGTAGTCAGCCACATCAAACTTGTGGTCCTTGCTTATGACCCTCATCAGGGTCCAGAGGTACCCCTGCACACTCCCAGCATCCCCATCCTTGGGGGCAATTGTCTTCCTCAAAACTCTGTTCAACATCACAAAGAATGGCTTCATGTTCTTCGTGGAGGAAGGGTTGAACTTTGAGTTGGGCTCATAGAGGAACTTCATCCTGTCCTTTTTGATGACACCTAGGTTGTGGATGATTAAGCAGTCATTGCTTGAGGTGTCAAGGTGCAGTAGGCTTGCAAAATCTTCATAAGTAATACTGTACTTGGATCCGTGAGTCATCCAAGTAACACTCTTTCATCATCACTGTAGAAAAGGCAAGTCACAAAGAACTGCGCTATGAATTCATCATTCCAGTTGTTCCTGAAGGCAAAGAGATCCTTCAGGCCATGCCTCTCGATTGCTTCCACCACTTCAACAAATGTTGAGCAGCTCTTCTTCTCAAAATGAGCTCAATCAATCCACTGGCTGCGCACTACAAGCGTCTTCATCTGGAGATATACAGACACTACCAGGATTCCGGTTTATTGCGACGAAAAAAATCGTTGCAATAGGTCGAAATTCGTCGCGATAGGTTGTTGTCGCAACGAAATAGAACGTCGCGATAGTTTTTCCGACTCGTGGCGATAACAGTCGTGGCAATAGGTTATTGCGACGACTTGACATCCGTGGCAAATAGTATGGTATTGCGACAACTCCACGTTTGTTGCAAATAGTATGGTATTGCAACGATTTAACCTATTGCGACGATTTAATGTATTGCGACGAAAATATCGGTGTTGCAACGATGTCACATTCGTGGCAAAAAGTATGGTATTGCAACGACTCCACGTTCATGGCAAATAGTATGGTATTGCAACGGCTTAACGTATTGTGACGATTTAACGTATTGCAATGAAAATAACGGTGTTGCAACGATGCCACGTTCGTGGCAAAAAGTATGGTATTGCGACGACTCCTTGTTCGTTGCAAATAGTATGGTATTGCAATGGTTTAACCTATAGCGAAGATTTAACGTATTGCGACGAAAATATCGGTGTTGCAACGATGTCACATTCGTGGCAAAAAGTATGGTATTGCAACGACTCCACGTTTGTGGCAAATAGTATGGTATTGCAACGGTTTAACGTATTGTGACGATTTAACGTATTGCAATGAAAATAACGGTGTTGCAACGATGCCACGTTCGTGGCAAAAAGTATGGTATTGCAACGACTCCACGTTCATGGCAAATAGTATGGTATTGCAACGGTTTAACGTATTGCGACGATTTAACCTATTGCAATGAAAATAACGGTGTTGAAAAAATGCCACGTTCGTGGCAAAAAGTATGGTATTGCAACGACTCCACGTTCGTGGCAAATAGTATGGTATTGCAACGGTTTAACGTATTGCGACGATTTAACGTATTGCAACGAAAATAACGGTGTTGCAACGATGCCACATTCGTGGAAAAAAGTATGGTATTGCAACGACTCCACGTTCGTGGCAAATAGTATGGTATTGCAACAGTTTAATGTATTGCGACGATTTAACGTATTGCAACAAATAGTATGTTATTTGAAACGGTTTCACATCTGTGGCGATAAGTACGGTATCGTGACGATTTCATACTCGTGGCGAATAGTACGGTATCGCGACGATTTCATACTCGTGGCGAATAGTATGGTATCGTGACATTTTCACATTCGCGGCGAATAGTACGGTGTTGCTACGATTTCACATCCGTAGCGAATAGTACGGTATGGCAACGTTTTTACATTCGTGGAAAATAGTATGGTGTTGAAACGATTTCACATCCGTGGCGAATAGTGCGGTATCGCAACGATTTCACACTCGTGGCGAATAATATGGTATCGCGACGTTTTCACATCCTTGGCGAAAAGTACGGTATCGCTACGATTTCACACTCGTGGCTTATAATATAGTATCACGACGTTTTCACATTCGTGGCGAATACTAGGATGTTGCAATGATTTCACTTTCTTGGCGAATAGTACGGTATCGCGACGATTTCACACTCGTGGCGAATAATATGGTATCGCGACGATTTCACAGCCGTGGCTAGTAATACAGTATTGCAATGATTTCACGTTCATGGCAAATAATATTGTATTGCAATGATTTTTGATGTGTGTCAATAGGTTTGTAATGCAACATATTCAAATCTGTTGCAACAGGGTCATAACCCGATGTTCTCTGGGTGGTGGCAATAGCACTCTAGTGCAACGCTTTTTTGGTCGTAGCCAAATGTTTGTAGTGCAACGTTTTATAATTTGTGGCAATAGCTAGCTTCCTATTGCAATAGTTTATTTTTGTCGCAATAATCTGTTAATGCCACATTTTATAATTAGCGGCACTAGAATCCTAATGCACCAGGTTTAAAAATTAGTGGCAACAGAATCAATTTATTCGCACATGATACGTCTGTCGACTTAACAACAAACATCCAGCAATTGATGCAACACTCAAGGACCCTTGCGTTGTTGCGAGATGATGTTATTTACAGTTTTTCAGTTTGCAAAATTGCACCCATTAAAATAGCACCGCGACGAGTTGTAGTACTAGGAATAGTTTCTTGAACATCCAGCTTCGGCTTGGTGTGAGCAGGAGCCTTTTGTGGAGTTGCTGCTAGCCGTTGTTGATTTTGCAAGCTCTCCATCATTCTGCGCATGTCCGCTAGCTCCTTTTCTTGCCGTGCAGAATTGGTTGCCATCTGATCATGTAAAGCCTGGACTTCCTGGTTTAGCTGTTCATTTGCCTGGACGTAGCCATCCACCATGGAGGTCATATTATCATTTCTTCCTTCCAACTCTTGCACCTGAGAGCTGAGGTCTTCATTCTATTTTGTAAGGATCGAACTTGCTGGACGAGCTGGTCAGACATCTGGATACGCAGTCTTTTAGAAACATTTGGTTTAGCCATATAACCACGCCCCCGAAACTGTGACCCTCCAGAACTGGTTGCGGCTATATAAGTAAGATGGAAGATGTTGTTTCTTTCCTCATCTGGGATTGGGACTCCCAGCTCAACTTCCTTGACGTTGATTTGGGCACGTGCCTGGGTCTATATACAAAAATAAAAGTCACATGTACATTGCAAATATTTATTTAAATAGGGACTGTTTGAAGTGTTTCTCACATGTACAGCTTATGCCTGCTCATTTGCCCATTGACCGTTCTTCACATGGCTTGCCTCCCACAGTTCTATGTCATCGGGTTCTTTTCCGGTCTTTGGGTCCGCTACATCAAATATAAGTAAAATTTGATTGAATGATTGCAGTGCAAAGTAAAAGCATGATTTAGTTTTCATACCTTCTCGTAACTAAGTTGGGCGTAGGATTTCGAGCCAAGCAAGTGTTTTGTCTTTTGAGTACTTCGATTTTGTGAATTGGTTCTTCTTATTGACTACAATTTTAAGAATTAATTTCACGAATGGGTGTTATCAAATAGTTTTTGTAGGATACGAAGGTATTAGAAAGCTAGCTGACCTTGAATCGCTCGGACCCAAAATAGTCCATAGGCGCCAACCAATCGGAATCTGCTACGTCAACAGGCTTGTTTTGTATACGTTCCTCATCGGTCGAATACTTCTTATAGGTGGCATGCAATGTTGATCGCCACCCCTTGTAGCGCTCACTAGCAATCTTCAATATTTTTCTTCTGGTATCATCTGTGTCCTTCAAGTCCCAGGCATTATGTACATTGTATATCACACTGTTATAAACGTACAAGATGGAGGTCGCTAGAAAAAAATACTTATGTGGGGTGTCACAACACTAACCAGAATGTCTCTCACTATATCGCTCTTCGAAGTATCGCCAACCTCTGCCCACTTCCTTACACCAGCGAGGGGTGCATTTTTTTGTTGTAATAACCACATCATCGACAAAGTGACGCTGATTAGGACCAACCGCAACACCCAACCTATCGGACCACTGAATTTGTAGCTTCCGATTCTGATCATTCGTTCTATTTGCAGATGCTAGATAGCGCAATTTAGCAACCTTAAGTCCTTTAGCCACCCCTCTTCCAAACTTCTTTCCTTCTGTTAGTGTCATTTAAATGGTAAACGTTAAAAGCAAATTAGCAACTGACCAGGCCTAGTATCATGTACAAATAGTGTGAAAGAAGAAGAAGTCTGATGTTTTACCATCTTCAGGACGAGTGTGACAAATACGAGCGTGGGAACACCGTGTCGCAACAGCATTTTGCTCCATATTGGGCGATGCATTGACTTGTTGACTTCTTTGTTGCTGTTCATACCCTACAATCAGGCATCAGGCAGTAGTCAGTGGCGCTACAACACCCGTAGTACTGCAGGGGATTTTTAGTCCAGCTGCAAAGCATGCAGACAGTAGCACGCGATGCTAGAGAAAGAGAGGGTTCGCCGGGTGCTCATCCTCTGCAGTACTGTCAGTTCGGTCTGACCGACACCAGCAGGAGCGCGTCTCGAGGCGAATTGGTGGTAGGGCGAGTCATGGACATCAGCAGTATTAGCAGGTAGAGGATACAAGACAGATGAGGCAGGCAGCTTGCGACATTTAACAAAGCTAGGATTCGGTCTGGTAGTGCAGTGACCACATTTAAGTCAGAGGATCGACGTCCAGATCACACCGGTGATCTCACATGACTTACATTTTTACTGCAAGCGATGCAGTAAAGATCCAACAGTGTGATTCCGTTGGACCTTTACTGCATCGCGTGCAGTAAAAACATATAAGTCAGGTGATCTGCGTCCATTGATATCACCCCGGAGCAAGTCTCGAGGCTAGGAGGACAGTGTGGTGGATCTAGGAATTAAATTTAGGTGGATTGCATACTGATATTTTGCTCTGCATGTTAGCATCTCGCCCTAAAGTGCTACTAGAACGGATACATGAATATAATCTTGTGTTAATTACCAGACATCGGCAACGCATTTGGCAGTGTAAAAAACGGAATTGAGATCATATAAGCAGCAATGAACCCTCATGTACATGCATCTCTAAACTATATGATACTAACAGTTCTTAGTGGACAGGGGTTAATGATATTGGACTATTTTTCCAGGGTATGCCATGTCATATGCGGCATAGCATGTAGGAGTAGGTACGCCGTAATGGCCATGGGTTTGCGGGCGGCAGGGTCATCATGACACGCGAAGGATGGGACGTGGCGATGGTCGAGGGAGACGCGTTTCTGAGGACACTGAAGTGAGCACCAGCAGGGCGTGGTCGCCGGTGCCGGAGTGGCGGCGGCGAGAGAGCCCAGCGTGTGCGTGTAGGCATCAATAAATCATGCCATCACATATACTCACAAGCAGGGCGTGGGCGCCGGCCGGTGCCGGAGTGACCGGCGGTGACAGGCGTTTGTGGGCGGCGAGGTCATCATGGCACACGAAGGATGGGACGTGACGATGTTGGAGGGAGACACGTCGGGGAGGACACTGAAGTGAGCAACAATAGGGTGTGGTCGCCGGTGCCGGAGTGGCCGGCGGCGAGAGAGCCCATCGTGTGTGTGTAGGCATCAATAAATCACGCCATCACATATGCTGATTAACTGTTAACTGGGACTAGGAAATTACAATCACAATGTTAAAATATTTTGTAGAGCCTGGTACATATTTATACTCGTAGTACCAGCATGGGATGACGAATCTCGGGGTTCCTGAGCATCAGGTGCTGCAATATTCTCTATATACGATGCAAAGGAATTAACGTGTTATAAATATGTGTATTTTGATAGTAAACACATTTATAGTTATACCAGGTGCTTGTTGCCCGTCACGATTACTTGTAGACGACATGATGGTTTGGTGTCCTGTTCCTAAAGTAAAGAGTATATATAGTAAGTAACAGTGATAATGTCAGATTACATGAGGATGTGTATTTTAGATCGGGCGGTGTGGTTGCTATGAACTGAAAATGTTTGTTTTGAACGGAGGAATTAGAAATGAAGGAGTAGGAAAAAAAACCATACAATCCGAGAAAGAAAAACAAGAAAAATGTTTATAAACCATGGGAACTGAAAATCTTAGGAATACAAGTTTGGAACACAGGAATGAGAGTACAACATTGGGAGTGGTTGATAAGATAACCCTGACGTCATTTACTTCTAAATCAAGAAATTACATAGTACATGCGGTTTTTAATAGTTATCTTTCCGGACATGGAAATGTACTAGAAATACACTACCATAAACTGTCAGAGCGACATTTATTTCGGGGCACAGGTGTAGTGTATTTTATATATGGAAACAAGTAGAATGCAATCAGATGCTAAGGTAAAATAAAAAGATGAATCGACTGTAGGATGCAGATCTAACGATTGAGGATAGTTGATTGCACGATTGCACCATTAGTCAGATTTTATACTAGACATTCATGAAACATAAGAGCATATAAGGAGTTGGGACGACAACTAGGAATGAACTGGCTGCAGCTGTTGGGATGACAACTAAAGCGATAAGGAGGGAGTAGCTCTATAAAAAGACGGCATGGATCGTGTAGAACTTACGTAGCACAAAACTGGAGTCCGGGATGTCACAAGGCGGGGTCAGCGACGAAGAGGTTCGGTAGAGCCCGTCAAACTTGGCCGCTCGACGTTGTACCCACAGTCACCACCATCACTCACACGGGAATTTCTTAGGAATGCAAGTTTGGAAAACAACACTAAGAGGAGAACATGTGTGCCGGGAACGGAAGCCACTGTGCGATTAGAGGGAGACGCACATTTATATTCGTCGTGACTAGCTACCAATGGGCGGGACTGGAATTTTGGGCGCACGGAGTGAAGTTTCAATTGTGAAAATCTCAATTGTGCGCGCCAAGAAGAACGAAAAAATTTTCGAAGGACCGCTACCTGCCGTTCATCTTTGTTTTCATGGAGATGTAAAAGCAGTCATGTGGTAGTGGGACATTCCAAAAAAAATACGAACGAAAATATGAATCGCCAATGTATCATTGTGCTAATGCAAATGACATGCAAATACAGAACAACCAAGTCCACGAAAGGAGGACGGCAAATCCATGGTCTAGTAAAAGGTAAACAATCAGCATTTTATATATAACATTCGTCGTAATGAAATGATAACATATACGAAGTATATACTACTACTACAAAAAAACATTTTCCCCTGTGATGTCTAATCTTCAGACCGTCGATCCAAAGCCGCCTGTGATACGAGTATCACAGGTACATACGATATATATATCAACAATGTCATCGGATATTAGTTACAATGGATAAAGTACTTTTCATGCACCTGTTGCATTAGGCGATGGACTAGTTAGCAATTTAGATGATGTAATTTCCTAATAAAGTTAATTATGCATCATGTCTTTTGTTAGTTCTATTACTTGTATGGATAATGTTTACTGGATTTCATTCATTCAGCCACAAGAAATATAGACGGTCCCAAGTTACAAACATATAGGAGATGTTTTCGATAAAAGAAGTTTTTCAATACTGCATATATAGAACACATTGTTCATGAACATAAAGACATATTTCATTAACAAACAAGTAATAGGAAAACACGTAGTAGACAACAAGAACAAGATAAACTACACCTAATACTACTCTACTCAGAGATCACGAAATAGATAAACTACTCTTAATACTACTCTACTGGGAGAAAACCACATCCTCCTCCTCCGCCGCTCCGCCTCCTCCGCCTCCGCCAGCGGTGTTGCCTCCTCCTCCTCCTCCTCCTCCTCCTCCGCAGCTGCCGCCGCTGCTGCCGCCTCCGCCTCTGCCGCCGCTGCCGCCTCCTCCTGCTCTCCTCCGCCGCTGTCGCCGCCTCCATAGCCGCGTCCACCTCCGCCTCAAGAGACACCTCCTGCTCCGCCTCCTCCGTTGCCGCCGCTGTCTAAGCCACCTCATTCTACTCAACCTCCATCACAGTCTGAAGCTTCCCGGTGACGCGGTGCTTAATCTTCAAGAGGCCCTCTACCCCAACAACCTCCGCGATCGTCTCGTGGAGGGCGTCGAGACGACCGGCCACAGTCATCAACCTGTAGCAGTAGTGGCCCGCAGTGTCCATGCTCGTGTGGAGGGGAAGGGTCCCAAGACCCAGCCGGCGACACGAGCGATCTGTGTCAGAAAAGACCTTCCGCGCCACTGCGTTGAGCGCTAGTGCGCTATGAGCGGTGGTGGACTAGGCGTCGGTGGCCACCTTAAGGTGCCGATCGAGTTCGTCGATGCGGTCGGTGAGGAGTCTGAGAGTCTGCTCAATTCAACTGGGATGATGAAGTGCAGGCGCCGTGGGCGGAGATGCGGGTGCCACCATCTGTTCCACCGGCATTGCCGGCAGTGATGGAAATGGAGAATGAGGTTCGAAGGACGTCGATGGCCTAGAGCGCTTTGCCACGGGGCTACCCATTTGTGTGGCGCCGGAGGTGCAGAGAAAGAGTGAGAGGTGGTCGACGGTGGCGGGGGGAGAAGTTTAGAGGCTAGGATCTAAGGAGTGGTGCGGCGGAGAAGCAAGAGGACGGTGAGCCTTTATAGCGGGTCGTCGTCTAAGTGGGCGTGTCGAGATGATCGGACGCTAGAGGAAATCGCGCTTAATTATGAACCGGTCAGTGTCCCCGGTTTCCTCGAAACCGCAGTTTGCATCCTCTCGGTCCCAACGGCTCGACGCGTCCCATTAGGAGTAAATTTACACGCGGGGAAAAAAGATTTTTTGTTATATAAAAAAAATCCGTCCGTACACGCCTAAGTCAACTTCGTGACCGCCCGTCGTGCCAGCGGATGCCTTGCAGCGAACATGGGCCTAGTCCTACACGCATTGCTTTCATTCGGATTTTTAACTGCAACTGTGCGCCATGCCTTTTAACGTCGGTGTACCGACCTCAACTTTCCGTGGTGGGACTAATCCTTCGCACCTGTTCCATATGTTCTTTTCTTCTCTGTCTGTTATCTAATACTATTTCTGTTCTATGTTCAACATGCATGTGCGACCTCGATCCATGATCATGTTTCATGATGTTATATGTGTGTTTTCTCTTTTTGTTGAAAGATCGTCATGTACTGTTTGAGGTATATATATATATGCATGCATGTTAGTGTTGTTAAACATGACCGATGTGTTTTAATTATAGCTATGTCTAACATGCACGGACCGCAAACATGATCAACCAATTACACTACGTAAGAAAACCAAATAGGAGACAAAGATGGGCGACAGATTGGATGTCCATCGATCACAAAGTGATACGAGACGCGCTTAAAGTCATTGTTTCTATCCTTTAGCTTTGCAATTACAAATTGAGATGAGCTTCAAACCCTAAGATCTTTTGTTTTTGTCCAATTTGCTCGGTTCACTTGTGACATATTAACACATCACTAAACTTAGAGTACATTCACTTGATATAAATCCAGAAATTCTAACACACTAGTATTCATTGACACGAATGAACACATATATATTACAAAACACAAGAAATATGTACAAGAACAGAATTGAAGCTAAACATGTACAAGAACTCCTAAAACTACAAAAGAAATATGTACAAGAACTCCTAAAACTACTCTGCCGGCCTCGCCTCCTCTGCCCTCTCCCCCAACTTCTCAAACCACGACAAGCGGTCCTCCTCCTCCTCGTCGTCGTCATCGTCGTCGTCATGGTGGTGGTGGTCGCCGTCGTCGTCGCCATCGTCATCGTCATCTTCATCATCATCGTCGTCGTTGTCATCATCGTCGTCGTCGTCATCATCGCCGTCGTCGTCGCCGTCCTCCTCTTCCTCCTCCTCCTCCTCCTCCTCCTCCTCCTCCTTCGGCGACGACACAGCTGGAGAGTAGGTCGGCTGCTCCGGCTGTGCCGATTGCTTCGGCTGCACCGGTGGCTCTGGCTGCACCGGCGGTGGAACCCCACCGCGACGGAAGTTCCTCTCCGTCGCCGCCACCAGGGCACTATGGCCCTCGGCGCCGAGCTCCTGGCCCATCGTCCCGGACAAGATGTCCAGGCGATCGGCCACACCCATGAGGGCGTAGAGGTAGCGGCCGGTGGTATCTATTCCCGGAAACTCGGGAAGGGTACCAAGACTTAAGGCGTCCAAGGCCCGAGACGTACTGTTGTACGCCTCTCGCGCCATAATGAGGCGCTGGTCATCGTTCACCCTCTCGGGGGAGCTACAACATATTCGCTTGCAGGGTGGCTGCCTCGGCGGGCTAGGAGGCGGAAGGTTGGCCATGGCTGTGGTGGTTCGTCGGCGCCGGGCTAGGAGGTGGAACGATGGAAGAAGAAGAAAGGAGTGCAAAAGTTCTGTGCTTGTACATAACCGACGACGCGCCTTATATATGGTCTGTGCAGAGTAGACAAGGGAGCGGTTTGTTTCCCGCGTATTGAACTCTTTGCAGACCTCGTGCGGCGCCATGTGGAAGACGATCTTCAGAGATCCTTCCGTCTCTCTTGTATCCATGTGGAATGTCGTGCACGCGTCCCTGCACCACGACTTCTTAACTTCTCCACAGACCTTGTGCGGCGCGTCAGTTACTTGGCGCACTGGAAAGGCCAGCGGCGAGTTCTCCGGCGAGCCCCGCCACGGAGGCGCCGCGCGCGTGCCCTCTGCGCGAGGAGGAAGAAAGGATCTGTGATGTTGGTTTTCTTGTTTCGTGATGTTGTTTTTCTTGTTTTGTAGTACTATTGTTTTATGTTAATGAACTCAATGTCATTGTTCCTCTGTTCCATCTGTTATTTTTTTTTCTGTCTGATATTTAATGAACTATCGGTTCTGTATATTTGTATTCTCTGTTAATGAACGACCGTCGCGTACGTGTGTTTTTTTGTTGTCAAAGATGGATTCGATAGGATCATCCATGTTTTTGTATACTGGATCTCAATTCATGCTAGTTGATGTTTCATTGGATGTACGACGATCAAAAAGTTTTTGTTTCGTAGGTTGGATTGGACCATCCATGTTGATATTTCATATGATAATATTTATTTATATATTAATTCTTTATTTTACTAATATATATTAATAATATACAAATAATAAATATGATGATCGTTTTTTCAACAAAAAGAGAAAACACTTGTATAACACCATCAATTTAACATGATCGTGGATCGAGGTCTTGCACATGCATGTTACACATAGAACACAAATACGGAGTACGTAGTTCATTAGACAACGGACAGAGAAGAAAATAACATATGGAATAGATGAACAATATTGAGTTCAGTAACATAGAATATTACAAAACAAGAGAAATTTCATCATGAAACAAGAAAATCAACATCACAAATCCTCATCAACAAGTGATCAATCATGCATGAAACATGATGGAGACCTCGCTGGCTCTCTTTCAAAAGCATGCATGTATGTCCGGCCATCATACATGATCACGACAAAGCATTAATGCTCGGATAGTCAGACGTGTGGCATACACGTGTTAATTTTCTCTTATGCCGATGGGACATGTCGAGCCGTTGGGACCGTGCAGCATATATATCCACCTGTGATAATTGTCTTATCAGAGGCGGGTCTTGCAGCATAACTAACCGCCTGTGATAATGGTGTTATCACAGACGGATGTTTACCTACATCAAGCCGCCTGTGAAGACCTTTTACCGTAGCCGGTTTCTACCATAACAGTAACCGCCTGAGATAATTAGGTTGTCACAGTTGGTTCTTTACTTGTATCTAGTCGTCTGTGATAATTGTTTTTCACAGACATGCCTAGCCGTTGGTTAATAACCGCATGTGATAAGGTATAACCTATGCAGTACTACTGCTGTTATTTCTAATTTCCAGGTCAATTCAATATAATCACAGAACAAAGGTCAATAATATCATCACAGAACAAAAGTCAACAATATTATCATCACATAAGTCAATTTTACTAAAACAATATACATATGTACAAGTTACAGATACAATCCATCTCAAAGTTTACAAGTTTTAACTAAAAATTGTTTCTATTGGCATAGTCGCAAAGTTCTGGCACATCAGCTGTTGCACCATCCTCATCAAAGAACTCCCCTCTTTTGTGCAAAATTTTGTGACGAATGAATTGACATAGTTCAGCAGCAATCCTGTCGGCTCCTCCACTAGGACTACCTCTACAAACCGGCCATTCTTCATTCAGATTCTTCGTGTGCTGCAATATAACACATAACAAGGTTTAGAATGTATTGGTTTGAACAATCTCAAAGTATAGATCAAAGTGAGAGTATACATGAATTTATTTGGTATTTTTGGAGCAATTGTACTATGAGCAATTGAATTTTGAAGTTGGAATCAAAATATGAAAATAATGTTTCTGGTAATATTGAACAGTAGAGAATATAAGTATTAAACTATGCTAGTTACAATGAAAATGAAACACAAAAGTAAGAAAATAAGGTATCGACATTAAGGATAACTTACATCCTCACGATTCACTCTATATACGCTGGTGGTCCGAAGATGCTCGCATACATAATACCCGTATAAGACACTCCCAGCAGGCTGCTTTGGACAAGCATAATACGTTTTAATGTCCAATGCGTTCGTATTGGAAGGTCTCTCATCGCCGAGCCATTCCGCGTAAAACCGCCAAGCGCTGTAATACAAGAAATGTCATATAAAACTTGTCAACACATTTTAAATGTGCGTAAATTAAAATTATTGAATAAACGTACAATTTCAAAATGGAAAGGAAATCTTTGTAACGATCTGGTGAGAAATCGGCCGAGTCCAAGACTGTTGCCATTCCCTGCGTTGGCTTGATGAAGATCATTATGTAGTGATTACTGCAAACATACAAACACACGTGTTAACAATTACCAATAATTGCTATTTCAATGTCATGTGTCGAACTTACTCGAAGTGGTACGGAGCCTTTACGAGGTCCTTGCCGTCTCTGACAAAGTTAAACATCGCATGTCCTATGTAAGCTGCAACTTCTGTCCTTTTATCCTTCTTAAGTTTTGCGATTGCTTTTTCAAAATCTTTTTTTTTTCATGTGTTTGAACTTTGCTGAGTCTCGATCCGCCTGGACATCGAATAGCACCTTTGCAATCCAAGTAGGGTCAAGGATACCTGTCTTGCGCTCCAACTTTTCATTATCCATGTATTGCATCCTATTGAAGAAGTCCAAAATTGTTATAATCTCATGAAATGCATATGCGTGTAGTAAGAAAAGCAAATACAAAATATTAGAGCACTTACAAGCACCAGACGAGCAGCAGTGGATTTCGAGCATGCCCCGATGGAAAAGGGCATGCAACTCTTCAAATAAAATGACTCGTCTATCCACTCCAGTGCTCCAGAATGCTTCTTTTGGAATATGAAATGTGACGCAATTAAGACCATATTTTGTGCTGGCAAGGATGTACCACTCATGCATTCTTCTGAGCTGGACGCTTGTTTGCTAAGTTCTACGGATGTCATGAACGGCTTTCCATTCTCAAATTCAGGAGGAACATCCTCAAGGTTGTATATTGGAACTCCTGGTTTAACTAAAGCCATCCGCCGATTATACATGACACCGTCTTCTTCCCACTCCTCGATATCTCTTAATGATGGCTCATGAGAAGAAGGAGATGCACTCGATTTTATAATATTTTCCTTCATAGTTTCCAAATATTTTGACACTTTTGATGAAGGTTTCTTATTTTCGTATGAGGTAACTTTCATAGGCACTGATGATCGAGGAGTAGTCGTCGGAAGTTGGACACTGGCTTGTTGTTGAACCTGTTGTTCAACTGATTGCTCTTTACTCCCAGCAGTTGGCTCTAGTACTACTTCAAGTTGTTGCTCAACTGGTTGGTCTTTACTAGCAACAGCTTGCTCTGGTACTGCTTGAAGCTGTTGTCCAACTTGTTGCTCTTGGATATCATCCTTGCTGAGACATAGGGGGAGTGGATCTTCCTGGACTGGGAGTGGATCTTCATGCACTTTCGCCTTAGAAGATGGGGTTGCAGTATTTGGAGATGCGACGGGGCTAGAAATTGGCTCATCGTCCAACACGATATCGCGTCGGTGCCAAAGGATTAATTGGTTGACAGCCTGCCCCAGAGTCGCGATCCCCTCAGGTGTGACGTGGTCTATTTCATAATCTTCATAATCATTATGAATGATCTGAAGAACTTGCACCACAGCATAATACAACGGAAGTGGATTCCTGTTGAAGTCACGATCAGACTTTGCCATAACAGTGGCAACTTGTTTGGTTTTGTTCCCTGCTCTGCCTATCAGGATAAGAAGATGACAAGATTTGTCGTTAGCAATATCATCGATAGGGAACTTATGGGTTGACCCTGAGCCTGGCACGGAACCAAAGCTGCTAGGGTAGGCAGTTGGAGATACTAATTGCTCCTTTTGCACCGGAACCATCACTGTACTCGGTGTCACTAATTGTCCCGATTGTCTAAGTTGTTCCATTATTTCTTGCATATTTTCTTTGACCTTTTGAGCAATCGTTTCATCAAGTGTTTTCTTAAACTTCTCACGTCTTCTATATGTGTCTTTACATTTAGGGAAACCATCTAGCCAAGACATTTGAGAAAAGACCGCTCGAACCCGTCCGCTGTGTTCAGGGTTCCCAAAGATAGCGGTAAGTTGGTCATTCTCCCTCTTTGGCTGGAAGAGATCCTTCTGTTGCTTTTCAATTACTTCTTTCATTTTACCCTCTACTTCATTCAGAGAGTCGGGCTCTTCAAGTTTTCCCTCGCTGGTCAAACCTGACCGAGCAAAGACCCAACATTGAGTTCGCTCATCGCACCCTTCTAATGGGTGAGGATTGCCCTTACTGGTAATTTCGTCTAATATCTTATTCCATTTCTGGACTTTGGGGGCATATCCGGCAGACCCCAAGCGATGATGGTATTTGTTCTTTTTTGCAAGCTCTGACCTAGTTGCACTTATAGCTTTAGCATCAGGTGTGCTCTTTTGATGAACAAACTCTTGCCACTGAGCTTGTGTGATTTTTTCCATCTTCCTCGGGCTAGGGACCTTATCGGCCTTAACATAAGCATTCATTTCACTCTTCCAGCATCGAAACTTCTTGCCGCAAGAGACCAATGTTGCTTTCTTTATAGCTTCTTCTGTGCCTTTCGGGAACTTGAATTGTTTCTTTATCCTTTCCCACAACTCTTTCTTGGTCTGCTCAGGTAATTTCCTCCATATCTCGGTTGTGATCGGCACAACCTCCCTGACAAGAAAACCGCATGCATTACGATACTTGGTAACTGAATCCAGTGGTTCTTGGGGAAGCCCACCTGGACCGACCCTTGTTATGTACATGATGCGGTCCAATGGACCCTTATTGGGACCTCGTTGCCCTCGTTTCCGCTTGAATGAAGTTGAGGATTCATCCATTGGAGAACCTTCTGCGGTTTTAGGAGCCGATGTCACCTATTGTCTTCACGATTAATCTAGGTAGAAAAAAATTATAAGACTTCGTATACTTGACAACCAACATTAAGTTGAACTGCTGAAGTTAAGGTTTGTGATCCATACCTCGTCGGCAGGATCATATTCCGGGTCTAGATCCACTGAAGTCTTTTTAATTTTTATATTCAGAAAAGGATCCGATGGACTGTGATAGGACCCTGAACTGCTGGAGTCAGTAAACTCCATATTGTCTTCTTTATTGTTACTACCAGGACAAGTCTTCTTAGGGCTTTCCATGCTAAAACTAATAAGACAAACAATCTAATAAATGGCATATTAACTCTACATGAAGTGTTGCATGAACAAAAAGAAGCATTCTAGGATTTGATAAGGCATTCTAGGGTTTAAGGCGACTGACCAAAAGGTTCCTATACATTGCGAGGGTGACAAGCATGTTAAAGTTGCTCACTAGCAATGGCAGTTTTATCTTCTTATTCTAAATAGGCTAGCTTCGTTCAGAGTGGCAACCACGTTCTTGAGGTTTACTAGGCGGCGCCTAGCTCCGGACCTATAACTGATCAAGCAAGGGACAAAAAGCAAATCCTCCAGCCTTTTTCTAGTATCAAGAATTGCAAAGTCTGGCACATGGATTTGGTGGTGAGGTGAGGCGAGGCGAGGTAGCTACAGGCGAGAAGAGACACTCTTTTTTAGCGATGAGGGCGTACCTGGAAGTGACGAGGGCAAAGCTCGGTGGCGACAGCGAAGCTCGGCGGCGTACCTGGGAGTGACGAGGGCGAACTCTTGGTGGCAGATGAAATTTTGGCAGCCTAACAGCGTCCAAGTGTTTCGCGCGGGTTAGGTTTTTCCTACGTTGCCGAGGGGTATATATAAACTCCAATTTTCTTAGACGGATTTTCAGTACCGACCGCCAGAGAAGACGATTATTTCAGGCGGGTTTTACTGACCAACCGCCTGAGAAGATATTTACTACATTGATATTTTTTTGACTCAATGTGTGTTCATAATTTGATGAATGCCTACATAAAGACCCCTCACCAACCGTCTATGAAGACGCGTCGATGACCGTGCGTGACCTTTCTTTTCCCCGAGGCGCGACCTTTCAATGCGCGGTAAACCAACTGCTCCATCTTCCACTCCGCGCGGCCTTAAAGACGTGCTATCACCCGTTAGTTCTCCACAAGCGCGTCGCTCACTTTGAATCATCTTCTTTTCTTCGTCTTCCTCCGCTCCAACGACCCAACACCACTATGGCCGTCCTTCCGCCGCCAAGCCCTCCGAGGGAGCCACCTTGCAAGAAACCATGTTGCAGCTCCCCCGAGAGGATCAACACCCAGCAGCGCCTCCTCATGGCGTGAGAGGCGTACAACAATACGTCTCGCGCCATGCATGCCTTGGGGCTGGGTACCCTTCCATAGTATCCTAGAATGGGTACCATCGGCCACTACCTCTACGCCCTAACTGGGGTGGCTAATCGTCTCGACATTCTGTTCGCGACGATGGCCCAGGTTCTTGGCCCCGAGGGCCGCAGAACGCTGGTGGAGGCGACAACTAGCAACCTCGGTGTTGCACCACCGGTGCAGCCGGTGCAGCCGGTGCAACCAGTCCTGTCTCCTATTGCAGAGTCGCTGCCAGAGGACGAGGAGGAGGAGGAGGAGGAGGAAGAGGAGTAGGAGTAGGATTTAATTAGTTTTCCTTTGTTGTTTTTAGTTGCTTCTGTTTTGTAAATATTGTTAATGAATGAAATCTATCTTTGTTCATCTATGTGATTGCATATTACTTGTGTATCTTGTGTGTTCTTGTGTAAATATTGTGTATCTTGTGTGTTCTTTTGTGAGATGTGTGATTCAATATTGTTTATGAATGAGTATCTTGTGTGTTCTTCAACTGTGTGAATGAATGAATGTGTAGTGTGTTCATCGTGTTCCTCAGACTCAGGTATCATAAGGTAATTATCTTAGGCGGTTGGTAATTCAAACTCGTCTGAGAAGAAGATTATCTCAGGCGGTTGGTAAGTAATACCCGACTGAGATAAACATCTTCTCAGGCGGTTATTAAGTACCAACCGCCTGTGATGATATTTACTTCTTCTTAATTAATATTCTTGATTAAATGTGGGTCCTTTGAAAAGGCAAAGTTCCACTTTCTTGTAATATTATTGATAAGTAAAGGTTACCATTAAATTTCACTTCATAAATCTTTTGAAATTGGTCAGAACATAAAAAAACATACAACAAATGCTATTTTTCATTTTTCTATCTTGATGAATATAATGCCTTTTTCATTTATTTTTTCAGTGGACATTTTTACTCATCATACCAACCTCTATGAATTTTTTTAGATTTTTTAAATTTTTTTGAATCAATGTTTGTTCATAATTTGATGAATGCCTCATATGTATATGAGCATTTAGTTAGAATGATGGATAATTTGAAGTTTGACATGTTGGAATGCTTTTAAAAAAATTAACAAAATTTATACATTTATAAATGATACAAATATGTTCATACAAACAAAGTTGAGTGACGGATCTTTTTTTATGAGATACATAAATGTGAATAATATATGAGTAGAAATTAATTTGATATTTACCAAAACATTACAATGTCAGCTATACAAGTTTTAAAATATTTTGTTCAGGTGGTAGATTTAATTTTATGGAAATGTAGAAGAAAGAATCATTGAATTTGGACACAATTTGCAGAATCTAAACATGTTTGAGTATTTATATTGGAATCTAAATAAAAAAGAAGCAAGGGACAAAGAAACTGAAGAACAGTATCGGGCATTATCTCAGGCGGTTGGTAAGTAATACCCGACTGAGATAAACATCTTCTCAGGCGGTTATTAAGTACCAACCACCTGTGAAGATATTTACTTCTTCTTGATTAATATTCTTGATTAAATGTGGGTCCTTTAACAAGGCAAAATTCCACTTTCTTGTAATATTATTGATAAGTAAAGGTTACCATTAAATTTCACTTCATAAATCTTTTGAAATTGGTCAGAATAAAAAAACATACAACAAATGCTATTTTTATTTTTTTTATCTTGATGAATATAATGCCTTTTTCATTTATTTTTTCAGTGGACATTTTTACTCATCATACCAACCTCTATGAATTTTTTCAGATTTTTTTAAATTTTTTTGAATCAATGTTTGTTCATAATTTGATGAATGCCTCATAAGTATATCAGCATTTAGTTAGAATGATGGATAATTTGAAATTTGACATGTTGGAATGCTTTTAAAAAAATTAACAAAATTCAGACATGTATAAATGATACAAATATGTTCATACAAACAAATTTGAGTGACGGATCTTTTTTTTATGAGATACACAAATGTGAATAATATGTGAGTAGAAATTAATTTGATATTTACCAAAACATTACAATGTCAGTTATACAAGTTTTAAAATATTTTGTTCAGGTGGTAGATGTTAATTTTATACAAATGTAGAAGAAAGAATCATTGAATTTGGACACAATTTGCAGAATCTAAACATGTTTGAGTATTTATATTGGAATCTAAATAAAAAAATAAGCAAGGGATAAGGAAACTGAAGAACAGTATCGGGCATTATCTCAGGCGGTTGGTAAGTAATATCCAACTGAGATAAACATCTTCTCAGGCGGTTATTAAGTACCAACCGCCTGTGAAGATATTTACTTCTTCTTGATTAATATTCTTTATTAAATATCTTATCAGGCGGTTGGTAAGTAAAACCCGCCTGAAATAAAGTTAAAAACCGCCTATGAAAAACCGACTCTTGGAGACGGGGACCCCTCACCACAAGCCCGCTATTAGGTGACGACCCGCTATAAAGGCTCACCGTTCTCTTGCTTCTCGGCTGCACCGCTCCTTAGATCCTAGCCTCCATACTTTTCCCCTCGCCACCGTCGACCACCTCTCGCTCTTTCTCTGCACCTCCGTTGCCACACAAATGGGTAGCCCTGCGCCGAAGCGCTCTAGGCCATCGACATCCTCCGAACCTCCTTCTCCGTTTCCATCGCCGCCGGCAATGCCAATGGAACTGATGGCGGCACCCGCATCTCCTCAGCCTGACTGGTTACAGGAGACTGTCCGCCTCTTTACCGCCTGCATCGACGAATTAACGCGCCCAATTAAAGATGTTGAAGACGACATGTCCTCCGCCGTCGAACATGCAAGAGCGCTGGACACAATGTCGCGAGATGTATTTAACAATACATCTCTCATCTGTTGCCATCTGGGTCTTGGGAGGCTTCCCCAGCTCCCCAGCATGGACTCCGTCGGCTACTACTTGTTTGGGTTAAGCTTTGTGGCCGCTCGTCTCGACGCCCTCCACGGGATGATCGCGGAGGTTGCTGGGGTACAGGGCCACTGGAAGATTCTGCACAGCATCACCTGTAAGCTCGGTGTGGATACGGAAGAGGAGTTGCCGCCACCGTCGGAGGCGGAGGTGGAGCCGCTGGAGGATGCGTCGGCCGCGGCGCGCGCGGCGGCCGAGGTGGACGACGCCTCCGAGTAGAATAGGATTAGGAGTAGTTTTGTTCTTGTTTCTATGTGTTTTTCGTCCATGTTTTCTTTACTCTTGTTTGTAATATATGTGTTGGTAGTATGTTAATGTAATATGTCTTTTATGTTCATGAACAATGTGTCTGATGTATTATCGAAAAATTCTCCTTTTATCGAAAAACATCTCCTTTAACGACGCCAAGTTTTAACCTTTAACCCACTTCATGCGTGAATCGAAAAACATCTCCAGTCGTGATGTTGTGTTTCTCTTGTTTTTTTTGATATTTTTTCTTTTCACGTTTTGTCATGTTGTTTACCTGCAAAAATCTGAACAGTCGCGAGACTCGCGATGTTATTATTGCACAGACTGCAACAGGCCGGAAGTTACCCCTATACGCGGTGTCATCATTACAATGTCCATAGGACCCACATGTCAGCCCCTGCTACTGCACCTGCAGTACTGCAGGGGATGTGCGGCGGTTCCATGTTGTTTCACTTTATAATATAGGAGTACTCCGGAGACTCCCAAGAAACCGCAACCTCCAAATACTAGTAGTACACGATTTGTTTCTCTCAGGCAGATTTGTTTCTTCGCCGCTCATCGCTCATTAATGGCAAACTTCTCCATCGACCCTCGTCAGTTTTGTCCGCGGCTGATGATCCCAGAAAATGGTGGTCCTCTGAGAAGGACCAGAAGCGTGTGCCACATATCTGGCGAAATTGCGAAGAAAAATGAGGAATATGCAGTTGCGGTCACAAATGAGGTACTAACTCCTGCCCAACGTAATGAATTTATGGACCAGATAGCAGTGTACATCCAAGATCAGTTAAGAATGCACGTAGTTACTTACGGTGCACATCCCCATGGGATTGTCATGTACTACAAGTTAAGAAATAAACTGGAGAGAGATGCTTGGGTCCTAGCAAGTCCCCACGTGGTCGGGAATTGGGAGTTCAGATTTGAAAAACATGATGAGGCAAGTCATAATATGCGTCGTGCTCAGTTTACTAGAAGGTGTTGGATTTTGCTACTTGGTTATCCTCTGGATCTAAAGGAGCGAAGGTTTATTGAACAAACCTGCTCCAGTTTTGGCCAGTTGCTTCATTGGGATGAAAATGATCCAAACCCGACTAGGGTCATTCTGCTGGTGATGGTGGATAATCCACTTGACATCCCTTGAAGCCTTGTTCTCAGGAGAGGCAATGAAGTCGGCGGCGAAGGACATTCATGGACTGTACCATTTTACGTCCTAGGTCTTGATTTTGTGGACCATCTTCCGGGTGATGAGGAGGACCCTCCGCCTTTCAATGGCAACCCCCACCCTTACCACAGACCAGTCTTGCCTGGTCCTTATCC
The DNA here is from genome assembly GCA_036927565.1 of Tuctoria greenei. Classification (NCBI taxonomy): domain Eukaryota; kingdom Viridiplantae; phylum Streptophyta; class Magnoliopsida; order Poales; family Poaceae; genus Tuctoria; species Tuctoria greenei. Next base: position 169,776,597 of record JAYESD010000003.1, read on the forward strand.
TGATGATCAAGGTCCTCCGCCTGCTGCCCCAGATGACTTGGGGCAGAATGATCCTGGCGACCAGAATAATGAAGCGTCGGATATGTTGTCCACGGCGCAGGTAGCATATAATATCCTAATCTTTCTCCTCATATATAGTGTGTTAACTATTTTTTCGGCCCCAAATGATCTAGAAAAATTACTCCAGATTTGATGATGCCATAAACTAATCGCTGCTGAAAACAATGACGGTGGTCCAAGCAAGGTTGTCGTGATGCAGGATGCATGGAGGTAGACCCAAGCAAGGTGGTGGTGCAGGACGATGCATGGAGCTAGCTGACGGACTGAAGGTGCTACTTGAAGAGATGTGGTGCGGACTAGATGTGCCGATTAGTTTATTTTGTGTTTTTTGATTACATAAGAGCTAGTACTGTCAAATTATTTAGTTTGTTGCTTGGAATGGTACGTTGAACACTATTGTTTGGTTCCGTCGATGTTTATATCTAGTATTTAATCCTTGTTTATATCACTGTGTTGCTGGTTGAAGAGATTTTATGCGTATGCTTTATTTTAATCCTTGTTTATATCACTGTGTTTATATCTAGTAGTACTTAATTACGAACCTGTATAGAAGTAGCAATTTATACAACTTTATTATTAGTGAAGCCAAAATTTATAGAACCTAGATTTTTAAAGCACATGTGTCACTTCCGGAGGAATCCATTCCTTTAAACTGCCCCGTGAGTTTCCTTTGATGCAAACGGGGCTAAACAAAAGACGAGCGCGCATAGGGGAAACACAACAAGTGCAACATTCATCAGAGATGAGCATACATATATAGGAGAATCACATCAACATGCCTTATACAAGTCTATTTTATATACAGTACTCCCTTTGTTCACTTTTCATTGGCGTTGGGAGAACTAGGGGTAGCGCATCCAAAAGGGAATGGAGGGAATATAACCTATAGAGTACAACACGTTATGGCAGAACATGTCATACTCACGCTCAATCCTACAGTTCTCAGTACAGAAGACGGTCCACTCGTACCACCCTCACCGGCCGCAGCGGGCAGGCCCCTGGTTCCCCCTGTTGGGCAGCAGCAAACGTAATCGGCCATGTCGGGCAGCGCCACCGGCGGCGGTCCCGGTGGAGGCCTACACAGTAACCTCCAGCTCACAAAAATGTCGAGCCTCTGCATGCCTTGATTCTGACACCAGCAGCACTCCGTGTTGGTCCTCTTCATTGCGACGGACCCGGCCGCGTTGTCGCCGACGTGGGCCTCGCCTTTGACCTGCCGGATATACTCGAGGGCGTCGCGGTCCCCGCGGTCGACGCCGTAGAGAAGCATGGCGAGGATGTAGGCCGCCACCTTGTGGTCGTTCGCGGCCGCCCGGGCAAGAGACTGGGTGCCCTGCTGCGCCTGCGCGCGGCCGTAGTTGAAGACGAGGTCGAACCCGGTGACGTCGCACGCATGAGGGTTGCCCACGTTGGCCAGGCGCTCCACAAGGGCGTCGTAGCTCCCGTTCCCGTGCTGTTGGAACCACTCCGAGCTGCTCTCCCGCTCCGGCGCCATGCGCCTGCCCACGGCGGGATCACGGCACGCCGCGTGCATGGCCTTGCAGGTGGCGTGCAGACTAGAGAGGTCGTCCATGGGCTGGGTGGAGGTTGCGGCGACCCATCCCGCGATCAGTACCACAATATCGTGCGGCAAGGGGAACTCCATGGGCTTCGAAGGGAACCAATGAGGATGCGCGCGACGGAGAAGAAGAGTACGCGCGGAGAAGAGGATAGTGTGTGTGGCGGAGTAGATGATGGTGTGTCGTCTTACTACTCTTTATTAGTACGCGCGGAGAAGACGATGAGACGCCCGGTGATTTTTAGTATGCGCGGAGAAGAGGGATGGTGGTGTGTGGGCAGTTATTTCCAGCCAATTTTTTTGTCCCAGCACAACTTACTTTCACTGTATGGTCATGTCAGCTGTGTTCTCTACACATTTTCAGCTACTGTCCTTTGTTGTCGTAGCAACTTGCTGGCATTGAATGGAAAGTGGGAGGATATGTATTGATGAAGGGTGTTAGGGTAATTTTATGTGTTGACTAATGTGCGGTTTGAATCCTAAAAATAGAGTTCACTTGGGACGGAGGGAGTATAAGATAGTCACCTGCGCCATCGTCTTTTCCGCACAACCGTTCCAACATCCTCTCTTCTCTCCACAAAACCTAGCCACAGCTAGTATACAGCAAATGCTTTCGAGCTCGAGGAACCCTCCGCCACCGAGCCCGCCGAGGGACCCGGCTGCTGGTAAGCGGCTGCGGCTGGACACCCCCCCCCATGCCGCCATGCGTGAAGGATACCCTCCTGTTCAACATGGCCCGATATGTATTTATAGATACATCTCACTCCATGGAACGCCTTGGGCTCGGTACCCTTCCACAAAGTACTGGAATGGACACCACGGGCCACTACGTCTTCGGCCTCTCGCACGTGGCCTCTTGTCTCGACTCCCTCTGGGAGACGATGGCAGCCGAGCTCGGCGTCACGGGTCATTGCAACCTCATCGTGGCGGCGGCCTTGAGACTGGGTCACATTCCGCTGCCAGAGCCCGAGGCGCTAGGGGAGGGTCAGGAGCCCGAGGACCCACCCGAGGAGGAGAAGGTGGAGGCTGAGTAGAGTAGTATTTAGGTGTTTTCTTTTCATGTTTTTAGTTGTAGTTTTTCGTTTCATGTTTTTAGCTGTAGTTTTTCATTTCATGGTTTTAGTTGTAGTTTATCTTTTCTTGTGTTTGTAATATACTCCCTCCATCCAAAGCGACAAGTATTTTGGGACGGAGATACTCCCTCCATCGAAAGGGACAGGTATTTTGGGACGGAGGGAGTAATGTTTTTAAGTTAAATGTACTTGGTGTTCTTGTTCATGGACGTACTATCTGTGCAAAATTAGTTCAAATTTTCCGATCGCCAAACCCTCCTTGTCCCCAAACCGGTGGAGTTGCCAGGAGATCGCCCGCAATAGGGCCTGCAAAGCGGTCTATAAAGTAGTAGTAACAGGAAAATGCAACAGGCCGGTAGCTAGGACTGGAAAGAAAAAAGTGAAGACAATACGAGGAAGAAAATGTTTGAAAAAAGGAAGGACAACCGAAATGTTAAATAGGAAATCTTTTCACGGAAATTAATCCAGTCGTAATCCTCTCAAACATAGGCTCCCTTTGAAGGATAGGATTTGTAAAGGATTTTTAGTTTCCATAGGAAACCTAACACATGAGCTAGGACACTTTGGTAGCCATACTAAAAGAGTTGATTATCTGCCTCATCCACTTCCCCACGCCGCCAGTAGAATCTTTTCGGCCGCGGGAAGGTGTCCCCCAAAGAGTTTGAGGACACTTAGGAGTGTCCGTCAGAAGAGTCGCCTGATGGCAAGGAGGCCGGGGAGTTGGGGTGGACCGGCGGCGTATAGTCGAGGTAGTGATCCAAGTGGATGATGAGCTCCGTCGTGAGACCGCCAGGCCAGACCACTGCGGCATGGTTGAAAGGTTCCGCCGGCGGCCCGCCATCACTCCCAGTCCGGCCATCACTTCCTGCAAAGAAGGTGGCCATTTTGGCCCGAGGCAGGAGTCTTGGGTCTTTCATCCACCCAACGACCGTGCACAGGTCAGCACGCTCCCGGTGGTAAGTGGAAGCATCGAAGTGATCAAAGAGGAAGACATCACCCAAAACCTGTTTGATGCCCTCCGCAGACCAGACATGCAGAGGGAGGTTCTCGATGACAACCTGCACGTGGAAGAACCACCTGACGATCGGCACACCGACGCCAAAGATCCATTGTCGGAAGTAGTGGTTATCATCCGGCATGGAGATGATTGCCGTCTCGATGGCGAGCTCCCGATAGTCATCACGGGTGAACCGCACCAGGAACTCACCATGCCCAAATGTGGACACGGTGAAAGCCCAATGCGGGATTTCAAGTTGGTGATGGATGGCCAGGGTGATCTCCATGGGCCTCGCCTCACTGCGACCTCCTCTGGGTCCCAGAACAGCTGCTTGGCGGCACAAACGGATAAACTCCATCGTCATGAGGCGGTTGTTGACCACCGTGCATTGCCCCTCACGCGGGCGCAAGGACGGTGAGCCTGCAGGTACCTGCTCGCGTCTATAATGGTTGCGAGGCATGGCGCTGCGACAACAGAGGAAAAGGACTTCTCAGGCAACACATAGAGCATGGATGGGAATCAGTCGGGAACTTGAGCCTGGAAGCAAGGGGGGGGGGGGGTTTAAGAAGGCGAGGATGAAGAGGCCAAACATCGGAAGCAACATCCCTTGAGGATCTCACGAAAATCCGGTGATAGGACCGGACCTTTCGAGGCCTTCGGCTCTATGCAAGCATCATGAATGCGTGAAGGCCCAACTTGAATATAAAGTGAATCAGCGCAATTTCAGCCCACAAATAACAAGCGGCCCGGCTTTTTCGTCCTGCCTGCCCGCGGAGGGAAATTTTTGTCACGCGGAATGAAGAAGGAAAATAAGAAACGCAAATAATATTTTATTACGGTACCCTTCGACCCGCAACGCCGGCCCCCTCTCCGCAACACGCTTGTAGGAGCATCCGCCAGCTACCATGATTGTAGGAGCATCCGCCGACCGCCACGCTTGTAGGAGCATCCGCGGGCCGCCACGCTTGGAGGAGCATTCGCAGGCCGCCACGCTTGGAGGAGCATCCGCCGGCTGCCACGCTTGGAGGAGCATCTGCCAGCCGCTACGCTTGGAGGAGCATCCGCCGGCCGCCAAGCTTGGAGGAGCATCCACCAGCCGCCACGCTTGTAGGAGCATCCGCCGGTCGCCGCTCTTGTAGGAGCATCCGCCGGCCGCCAAGTTTGGAGGACCAACTGCCGGCCGCCACGCTTGGAGGAGCATCCGCCGGCCACCACGCTTGTAGGAGAATCCGCCGGCCGCAGCGCGTGGAGTAACAACAGCTAGGTACAATTGCTCACATAATGTGTTCTTATACATCTATCCTCTTATGGATAGGCTGATGGCTGATTGAATTGTAGGAAGCGATGTCAGAAGATAAGACATGGATGGGAAAAGACAGGCATAAGAGGGAGTGGCAGGATGGAATGAAGTCATTTTTAAATTTTGCATTTCAGGGCACTCGTGAAGGAGGAACTATGCCTTGTCCTTGCACGAGATGTCGTAATATTTGCCACAAGACACGCAAGGGAGTTCATTTACACCTGCTCAGCAATGGGGTGTTATTGGATTATACTTGTTGGATACACCATGGAGAAATATGAGTTCAGGAAAATATTGCTGAGGAATCAGAAAATAATGAGGAGATAATTTCTGATGATGGTGCTATGCAAAATATGTTTTCCAGTCTACTTAGAGGCACTGATCATGGTGGTACTTCAGCAGATGTTGATGATCAAGAAAATGCTATAAACCAGCAGGAGCCAACTGGGGATGCAAACAAATTCTATGACTTATTAACTGATGCCAAAAAGGAGTTGTATCCAGGTTGTCAGGTTCTACCAGATAAAGTGTTTAACTGGTATGAGCAATGTAGCTTGTGAGATGTTACTTGAACTATTCTCATTTGCGCTTCCAAAGGGCCACTGCATTCCTATACACTTGATAAACTTCAGAAGGTTGTTCGTGACCTCGGGCTGGACTACCAAAAGATCGATGCATGTGTCAATGACTGTGTGTTATTCTGGAAGGACTATTCTCTGCTGAATAGTTACCCAAAATGTGGTGAATTAAGATGGAAAAATAGTACTACTGGGGATGCAAGAGAGGCTTTACCTTGTGGAAAATCCAAGAAGCTTGTAGCACGCAAGATTCTACGTTACTTCCATCTTATTCCTCGTCTACAAAGGTTTTATATGGGAGAATCAATGGCATCAAACATGCGCTGGCACAAAGAAGGTCGTGGTGATGATGGAATATTACGCCATCCCGCCGATTCGAAAGCATGGAAGCATTTTGATAGCATTCACCCAAATTTGTCATCTGATCCTTGCAACATAAGACTTGGGCTAGCATCTGATGGTTTCAATCCTTTTGGAGTAATGAATGTTTCTTACAGTACATGGCATGTGAGTCTAATCCCTTATAATCTACCACCTTGGTTGTGCATAAAGCAGTCTTATTGGGTGATGTCAATGATAATTTCTGGGCCAAAGTTACCTGGAAACAACATTGTTGTGTATCTGCAGCCTTTGATTGATGAGCTACTAAAATTATGGTCTGATGGTGTTGAAACATATGACAGTTTAAAGAAAGAGACATTTGTCATGCGAGCTTCTTTATTGTGGACAGTAAATGATTTTCCAGCATATGCAATGCTATGTGGATGGAGCACAAAAGGGAAGCTAGCATTTCCATACTGCCATATAAACACTGAGGCCTTCTGGTTGAAATATGGACGAAAGCATTGTTACATGGGTCATCGTCGTTTCCTACCTCAGGATCACAGATGGCGTCGAAACAAAGGTTCTTTCAACAACAAGGCAGAGAATAGAGAGGCTCCAACATCACTCCTTGGTGACGAAGTACTCCAACAATACGAGTGTTTTGATCAAGTGAGTTTTGGACCGACGAATAATAAGAGAAAGCACACCGAGGAAAATAGATGGAATAATTGGAAGAAGAAAAGTATATTTTTCGACCTCCCTTATTGGAAGACATTGCTAATAAGGCATAACTTGGATGTCATGCACATTGAGAAAAACATTTGTGATAGCATATTGGGGACATTGATTGCTATGGATGGTAAAACAAAAGATAGTCTACAAGCTCGTCTTGATATGAAGGATATGGGTATACGGCCAGATCAACATCCGAAGTTCATAAAGAGCAAGTACACATTCCCACCAGCATTATATACTTTGGGCAAAGATGAGAAGACCACCTTGTGCAAGTTTTTGGGGAATGTGAAGGTGTCCGATGGTTATGCCTCAAACATCAAGAGATGTGTGGACATAAAAGCATGTAAGGTATCGGGTCTAAAAACTTATGACTGCCATATTATATTTCAGAAGCTCCTTCCTATTGCAATACATAACATATTGCCTGAAAAGGTTGCTGCACCTTTTATTGAGTTTAGCACATTCTTTTCCGGAATTCATTCTAAAGAATTGGCGGAACCAGATTTGGACAAGATGAGCAAACAAATTCCTGAAGCAATTTGTAAGCTTCAGATGTTGTTTCCTCCCGCTTTCTTTGATATCATGGTACATCTTCCAACCCATCTTGCCGAAGAAGCACGGTTGGGTGGACCTATTTCTTACAGATGGATGTATCCAATTGAGAGGTACCTTGGTACATTGAAGAAGTATGTACGTAACAAAGCTCACCCAGAGGGTTCTATAGCTGAGGGATATATTGCCAAAGAGTGTATGACTTTTTGTAGTCAGTTTTTGGATAACATCAGCACCAAGCATAATAGGTCAGAACGTCATGAAGCTGCAGCTACAAATGAACCTTCTGTTGATAATTCTAACATATTTACAGAAGTTGATAATTCTAAAAAAGGGTATAAATGGGACCAACTTACTATGGTGGAACTACATAACATCAGGCATTATCTTATTACTAACGTTGAAGAGGTCGCTCCATGGATCAAGTAATAACGTATAACTCAGATGTTGTATACTATATATATGGCTTATTGTAGATGGCTAATTTAATTTTGTACCCTTTTCAGTGAGCATATTGAAGAAATGAAAAAGATTCATTCTCATGATGTTGATAAACGCCATAGAGATGAGTTTGTTGATTGGTTTCAGAAATGAGTAAGTACATGCAAGTTTGCACTTTGATGAAATATTGAACAAATATGTGTTCTGAAATTGGTTTGTCGTCGATAACCCCTGTTATACTAATGTGTACATATTACGACATTACACAAAGAAGGCAAAGCAACCGATTATCTGTATGCATTATCTAGAGGACCTGATCGTTGGGCACATTTTTTAGTCGGTTATTCATCAATGGCTTCTTCTTTCAAACTCCAGATGTGGAAAATGATTTACAGACCCAAAACAGTGGTATTGTTGTTCGGGGCACTGATCATGATTGGTTTGGAGTAATCAAGAAAATCATTGCTGTTGATTTTGAAAAAAAATCAAGAGGTTTTGTTATTTTAGTGTGAATGGTTTGATCGGCCTTTTGGAAGCAGTCAGAACCAAAGCAGAGGCTACAAAAAGGATCAATACGGAATGATAGATGTTGACACTACTATGTTTCGATTCCAGTATGAGCCTTACATTCTAGCAACCCAAGCAGAACAAGTTTTTTATGTTCCAAGTGTGGAGCATCCTAAATGGGCTACAGTTGTTAAAGCGAAGCCACAGAACCTTTTTGCCATGCCCCCTGGAGACAGTAAAAATAATGTGACTGAGACGATGGAGGCTGAGACATTTCATGATGATCTGCTTACTGATGATATCAATAATGAGGATACGACCGCATGGGCTAGGAATGACATTGACGGAGCCAGCGGTGATGCTTCCACTCTTATAATGACAACGTCAGGTGATCGGTTTGAGGTAGATGGAGTTGCATCAGAAAATGACGACGACGACGACGACGACGATACATATACCAATGATGGTCATGTAGCTCCATTGTGGGGGGGACGACAGCGAAGATGATGATTTTTAGTATAATTAAGTACGTGACATGTAGCTCCATAATGAATTCATTCGTCCGAACCCAACATTTATTTTTCAGTTATTTATATTTGCTACCCGAAAAGTACCCCATACCCGATATTTCGGTCTTTTCAGTTCCGGTCTTGGTTTTATCGGTTTTGGTTTTTCGGTCTCGGTTTATTTGCCCACCCTTAATTTACGTAGTAGTAGCATATATATGGGATATACATATTTCTCCTGCATGTTTTTTTTGCAAAACTATTTAGTGATATATCCTATGTGCATATTACATATGTAAAACTAATGTAAAGTATAAAACTTTTTCAAAGGGAAGTCTTAGGTTTCGTCAAATCTATCTTTAAGATTTATGCAAATTTGATCTATTTTAACTATACAAGAATTGTACTTTTAGATTTACCATGAAAATATTTCCATAATATACAATCTAGTACTACATGTTATTAAAGTTAATAAATTCTATATAAATCATTTGTCAAAGGTAATTAGTTCGACCAAAACAGAAATAGAGTTGAGTTGGGGCGGAGGAAGTATTATACGTTGATGTTTGCCGCATAAGGTTTCGTCCTTCGTTCAAGCCGTAGCCATTTGTACAGGCGGCTGATGCAACCGGGCGCGCCGAGCTTACGTGCGCGCCAGTCAACGAGGCGCCTTAGACGCGCGCAACGCATGCGTTGAAATCACCTGTGGTACTGCAGGTGCAGTAACAGTCACGGACATGTGGGTTCGGCTATCCGTGGGGCCCACATGTCAGTGACTGTTACTACAGCTGTAGTACTGCAGAGGTTATGCATCCCGCATGTGCATCTTTGAATTCAATTGGAACCGCTCCGCGTCCCATCACCGCTTTGCCGTGAACCACTGCGGATGGTCTTAAAGGCAGGCCCGGCTCTGGGCCTAGGCGGGCGGAAATAAATTTTCTACGGCCCTGCCGCACAACGTCGCTGCCGCGCCCCCGCCGTCGCGCCCCCGGCTTCGCCGCTGGCCCGCCGCCCCTGCGCCCCCACCGCCGGCCTGCCCCTGACTCAAGAACAGATCGAGGGGAAGGCTCATCGCCCATAGCGGTCGTGTAGCATCCGTCCCCTCGATCCATTGGCGATGAGCCTTCTCCTCATCCGTTCTCGAGTTCGCGGCGGCTACGGCGCCGCTTCTACCCTGCTTCTGGACTGAGGACGCACATGATCCACAACATACTTTTAAATTTGCTTGCTGCTAGCCGTTGTTGATGCGTTAATACCTGATGTTTTACATCGTTGAGTATGTTGCAGATCATCAGCGTTGTTAGCCCAATACTGAGTCGTCAGGAGGCAAAAAGTAATTAACATCATTGATCAGCACTGCACCGAGGAGAACGCGAAAATTGCAGTTGGCCGCCTCAAGTCGGTTTTACGATTTTATTCACGTTCCATTTGACTTCAAGTACCACGCCTATGCATTGAAATATATGATTATACTAATCAAGCTCCGGTCTTTTACTGATTGATACTTAACCTCGTTTGTTGCATTTGCCAAGGTCCGAGGCCAACAAGGGCTACTGCTTTGTCAACGTCATATCGCCAGATGCGGCGTTCTGGTTGTGGACAAAGCACCTGCATGGTTTCCGTTGGAAGGTGAATGACTCGTGGAAGATGTGCGAGGTCAACTACGCCAACATCCAGGTACGTCGCCATCCGTTGCCACCATTTTCCATTGCGCCGCCGCTGCATGGTGTTCACCTGCCGCTGCTCGTCATTCTTTCGCAGGGTCGGGATGCGTTGGTGGCCTATTTCTCCATGTCATGCTTCGACTGCGAAACCGAGGAATTCCTGCCAGTGTGGTTCAGCTCGCCGTGGAAGGTGAACGACTCGCGAAAGATGTACGAGGTCGACTACGCCAACATCCAGGTACGTCACCGTCCGCTGCCACCGTTTTCCATTGCACCGCCGCTGCAACGTGTTCACCTGCCGCTGCTCGTTATCCTTTCGCAGGGTCGGGATGCGTTAGTGGATGCGGCCAGATGGTTGCTCTTGCAGGTGTATGGTAATTACGTGAGTGTTTGGTTGGGTCATGTGGTTAGTCCACGATGCACCCTAAACCCGGTGTTGAGGCCGTGTATTTGTCATTTGTGCGTACACTCTAGTGACATGTGACAAAGTGCTCAGTCATCAATTGCGTTTGGTTTGATGTTGAAGTTCGATTGGAGATAGATCATCCATTTCTTTATGTCTTGGATCATCCAAATTAACGTTTGGTTGGATGGACTGGACGATCCAATTTTTTGTTGGTAGGTTGGATGAAACTTGATTGAGATTATTGAATCATCAAAGTTGATAATTTCATAATATTATTCGTGCGCATGATGATCGATCGTGCACGCCGAGCGTCGAGTTATTTGGATCGCTGAGCAAAGTTTGGACGTGGAGTTCGTGTATGCCCGTGCGCCCTGCAAGATTCGGCGTGCTTGCGTACGTGGCAATCATCAGGGCAGGGTGGTACAGTCGCAGGAACCGTGCAGTGCGCCCTTGGCTGTAAGATTTGGAGCGCGAACGTACGTGGCAACCATCTGGGGATGCAACTTCGGTGCTCCCGTTTGTGCTTCCATGCGTACTCCTCACTTATGTGTCATCATATAATTGGTTGAAGTTAAATTAGACATTATGTTAGGTAAATGAAAGGGCCAATAAAATCATGACACTTAAGTAGGAGCACGCATGGAAGCACTGAATGGGAGTATACAAGCTGTGTCCTTGGATGCAACTTCATGTAGCTCCATCCTATTGCAACGATTGTGGTCCCGTGGTGATAGATCCTAACGCCACGAACTAGTGAATCGTGGCAAGACATCCTAATGCAATGATTGTGTTTCGTTGCATTAGTATCCTGACGCCACGAAAAAGTGAATCGTGGCCACACATCCTAATTGCTACGATTAGGGTCCGTGGCCATTGATACTAACGCCATGAACCATAGTATCGTGGCAACACATCCTAATGCAATGATTCTGTTTTGTTGCATTACGGTCCAAATGCAACTGTTTGCTGATTCGTGGCAGCAGATCCTAATGCAACGACTGTGTTCCGTGGCAATAAAGCTATAACGCCACGAACCAGTAATTCGTGGTAACAGATCCTAATGCAACAATTGTGTTCCGTGGCAATAAAGCTGTAACGCCACGAATCAGAGTATCATGGCAACACATCCTAATGCAACGATTCTGTTTCGTTGCATTACGGTCCAATGCAACTATTTGCTGATTCATGGCAACAGATCCTAATGCAACGACTATGTTCCATGGCAATAAAGCTGTAACACCATGAACCAATAATTCATGGCAACAGATCCTAATGCAACGATTGTGTTCCATGGCAATAAAGCTATAATGACACGAACCAGTAATTTGTGGAAACAGATCCTAATGCAACGATTGTGGTCCGTGGCGATAGATCCTGTAACGCCACGAACCAGTAATTCATGGCAATAGATCCTAGTGCAACGATTGTGGTCCGTTGCATTAGCATCCTGATGCCACGAACTAATGATTCGTGGCAACAGATCCTAATGCAACGATTGTGTTTCGTTGCATTAGCATCCTGATGCCACGAAAAAGTGAATCGTGGCCACACATCCTAATTGCTACGATTGGGTTTCGTGGCCATTGATACTAACGCCACGAACCAGAGTATCGTGGCAACACATCCTAATGCAACGATTCTGTTTCGTTGCATTACGGTCCAAATGCAACTATTTGCTGATTCATGGCAACAGATCCTAATGCAACGACTGTGTTCTGTGGCAATAAAGCTGTAACGCCACGAACCAGTAATTCGTGGCAACAGATCCTAATGCAACGATTGTGTTCTGTGGCAATAAAGTTGTAACGCCACAAACCAATAATTCGTGGCAACAGATCCTAATGCAACGATTGTGGTCCGTGGCGATAGATCCTGTAACGCCACGAACCAGTAATTCGTGGCAACAGATCCTAATGTAACGATTGTGGCTGTGGCGATAGATCCTGTAACGCCACAAACCAGTAATTCATGGCAACAGATCCTAATTCAACGACTGTGTTCCATGGCATTAGCATCCTGACACTATGAACTAGTGATTCGTGGCAACAGATCCTAATGCAATGATTGTGGTCCATTGCATTAGCATCCTGACGCCACGAACTAATGATTCGTGGCAACAGATCCTAATGCAATGATTGTGTTCCGTGGCGATAGATCCTAGTGCCACGAACTAGTGAATCGTGGAAAAAAGCCAAGCTTACTGCAATGATTTAGTATTTGTTGCAGTACAATCGTTGCAACAGGTCGGAATCCTTGTAGTGAGACTTGTAGAAGTCTGCATGGAAGTTACTCCAAAATCTTCCATCCACAACTTGCTTCAGGCGGCCATACCAATCAACATTTCTGAATTTTCCAGCCGAGTCGCTGCCCTTCCCATTGAACCTGTCCTCAGTGGGATCTCTGGCTCCTTCCCTTGGAGCAGACAGCTTTAAGGGGCCAATTGGGCCCGTCGTGATTCCTTTGCCCTTCCCCTTCGCTTGGTGAGCACTCGCTGAGCTAGGGCCACCACCAGGGGTAGCCCTAGAAGCAGGTACCTTGCGTCGAGCCACCATCTTTTGAGACCGAGGAGGAGAGGGGGCTGGCTCTGAAGGTCGCTTCCTGCTTTGGTCGGTCGAAGACCGAAGCGGGGCTTCTTGGGCCATCTCGGCTTCGATGTCCAATGCTTCGTCGTGAGAGCTCAACATGTCCTGAGAATGAATTGTACAGGGTATGGATAAGAATTGATGACAAGGAATTGAATGGATTACAAGAGAATTTGCATTGAGGAATTAAAAGTTAGGGTTGAGTTCAGAAAAATCGGACTTGTCCGGTGTACAGGCACGGACTAGTCCGGGTGACCAAAATTGTCCGTGCATGGACCGGACTAGTTCGGTATTCATCCTCAAAAACCTAACTTATGAGACAAATGGACCATCTCAATGCAAAACTAGCCTAACAACAATGTAATACATCAAGAACACTAGTATTAGTTGAAAGAAGCTAGGCTATTCGATCAACAATGAAGAAAATAGGGATTTCTAGGGTTTGGGGGGAAATTACTGAAAAAAACGCTTGAATCTCGAAGAGTATGGTCTTGAAGGCCGAACAAGTCCGCGAACATCAATCTTCGAGCAAGGAAGCTTAATTTCCGCCCAAATGCGAAGCTTTTTGGTGGAGAAAGCGAGAAATCGCCTTGGGAGCTCGAGCGCGAAGAGAGAGAGCTTGAGGCAAGTTGTGAGGGTGAGGGTATTAGGGTTTGACGGCAGCTATGGTTATGGACACGAAAAATTGGACAAGTCCAGAGGAGACCGGACTAGTCCAAACTTTTCCAGAGGCTATATCGGACTAGTCTGGCCTAACCGGCGCTCTACAGACTAGTCTGCATGGGCGGATTAGTCCGCGTAACTATGGATTAGTCCGCGGTCACCAGCCAAGAACTTCTTAGCCCATTCATATATATTTGAAGGTACATATTTAGAAAATAGGGAGGTAAATCAAATCAACTAATCTTGATGAATATGATCAGTAAGCATACAACAATCAAGCAATGACCATAATTCACCAAGATCTAGTAATTGACATAGTTTTTCGGAGAAAATTGAGAGAGATGATTTTCACATTCCAATCAACATATTTTGAAGAAATCATATAGGTATGCAAATTTCAAGCCACATTCCGAGCATCAAGGATGTTTAGTTCATTTTGAAGCTCGCAAAAGCGTTTTTCATCAAGTGGCTTGGTGAATATGTCGGCCAATTGTTTTTCGTTGTTGACATGGGAAATGGCTATATCTCCTTTCATGGAATGGTCTCTCAAGAAGTGATGCCGGATGTATATGTGTTTGGTTCTAGAGCGCTCAACTGGATTGTGGGCAATTTTAATGGCACTCTCATTGTCACAAAGGAGTGGAATATGGTTCATATTGTAACCGTAATCCCATGGAGTTTGTCGCATCCAAAGGAGTTGCGCACAACAACTCCCGGCTGCAACATACTCCGCTTCGGCTGTGGATAAGGCAATGGAGTTTTGTTTCTTGGAGGACCAAGAAACTAAGGATCTACCTAGGAATTGGCATGTACCAGAGGTACTTTTTCTATCTACTTTGCATCCAGCATAATCTGCATCAAAGTAACCAATGAGATTGAATTTGGAGCCTTTTGGATACCAAAGACCAAGGTTGGGTGTATGAACTAAATATCTCAAGATCCTTTTTACGGCTGTCAAGTGAAACTCCTTAGAATTGGCTTGAAATCTTGCACACAAACATACACTCAACATAATGTTTGGCCTAGATTCACATAAATAGAGTAGAGATCCAATCATGGAGCAATATACCTTTTGGTTGATGCTAGGTCCATCTTCGTTGAGATCCAAGTGGCCATTCGTTTCCATGGGAGTCTTTATGGGTTTCGCCTTGTCCATTCCAAACTTCTTGAGTATGTCTTGAGTGTACTTCGTTTGGCTTATGAACGTCCCTTCCTTTTGTTGCCTTACTTGGAAGCCCAGGAAGTACTTTAGCTCTCCCATCATAGACATCTCAAACTTATATGTCATAATTTTACTAAACTCCTCACAAAGAGATTTGTTAGTTGAACAAAAGATTATATCATCAACATAAATTTGACAAACAAATTGATCATTGTCAAAATTCTTTGTAAACAGTGTATAATCTACTTTGCCAATTTTAAAACCATTCTCAATTAAGAAATCTCTAAGACACGTATACAAGCTCTAGGAGCTTGTTCGAGGCCGTAGAGAGCCTTACACAATTTAAATACGTAGTCGGGGAACTCTTCGTCTTCAAACCCGAGGGGTTGCTCCACATACACCCCCTCCTTGATTGGTCTGTTGAGGAAGGCGCTTTTCACATCCATTTGATAGAGCTTGAAATCATGGTGAGTAGCATATGCAAGTAATATTCTAATGGACTCAAGTCTAGCTACGGGAGCAAAGGTCTCATCGAAATCCAAACCTTCGACTTGTGAATACCCTTTGGCCACAAGTTGTGCCTTGTTCCTTGTCACCACCCCGTGTTCGTCTTGTTTGTTGCGGAAGACCCATTTGGTGCCGACGACGTTGGATTTGGGTCTTTCGACTAGTTCCCACACCCCGTTTCTCTTGAAATTGTTGAGTTCTTCTTGCATGGCCACTACCCAATCCAGATCCTTCAATGCATCCTCAACCCTGCGTGGTTCCAAAAAGGACACAAACGAGTAATGCTCACAGAAATTAGCTATGCGATATCTAGTAGTTACTCCCTTTTGGATGTCGACGATGATGTTGTCGATTGGGTGATCCCTTTGGATGCATTGGTGTACTCTTGGGTGTGGTACTTGCTGTCTTGAATCTTCATGATCATCTTCTTCTCCCCCTAAATGATTGCCTTCGTCGACTTGTTGATCATCTTCACTTTCTTGAGGTTGATCTTGTATGGAAGCTCCCCCTTGATCATTGGTCTTCTCTTGAGGTTCGTTTTCCTCATGGATATGTAGAGGTGACTCTTGTGGTCGAACTTCGCCTAACGCCATTCTTCTCAATGCTTGGCAAGGAGCTTCTTCTTTATCTAGCACACATGGATCAACTTGCTCCTTTTGGGAGCCATTAGTTTCATCGAACACTACGTCACGTGCTACTTCAACAAGTACGGAGGTCTTGTTGAAAACACGATAGGCGTAAGTGTTTGAATCATAACCAAGCAAGAAACCTTCATAGGACTTTGAAGTGAACTTTGAAGTCCTAGGCTTCTTGTTTAAAATATAGCATGGGGAACCGAAAACTCAAAAATATGAAATATTAGGCTTGTTACCCGTAAGTATCTCATAGGATGTCTTCTTGAGTAGTTGATGAAGATAAAGTCGATTTATGGCATGGCAAGTGGTGTTAATCGCTTCCGCCCAAAATCGATTCGAGGTATTGTACTCATCGAGCATTGTTCTCGCCATCTCTATGAGAGTTCGGTTCTTCCTTTCGGCAACTCCGTTTTGTTGAGGGGAGTACGAAGCTGAAAACTCATGCTTTATGCCTTCTTCATCTAGGTACTCCTCCACTTGTGTGTTCTTGAACTCCGTGTCGTTGTCGCTTCGAATGTTCTTGATTGTCAATGAGAATTCATTTTGAGCTCGCTTGAAGAACTTCTTGAGTATTTCTTGTGTTTATGACTTGTCATGCAAAAAGAAAACCCAAGTGAAGCGAGAAAAATCATCAACAACTACTAAACCATATTTGTTATCGCCGATGCTTATGTAGGCAATTGAACCAAATAAGTCCATGTGAAGTAGCTCGAGCGGTCTTGTTGTAGTCATGACATTCTTGGCGAGGTGAGGTGCTCCAACTTGCTTCCCGGCTTGGCACGCACTACAAGGCCTGTCTTTCTCAAAATAACATCCTTCAAACCTCGGATGTGATTGCCCTTGAGGAGTTTTTGAAGGTTCCTCATACCAACATGCGCTAGCCGTCTATGCCATAGCCAACCCATGTTGGTCTTTGCAATCAAGCATGTGTCAAGTTTAGCTTTATCCTTGTTGAAGTCAACAAGATAAAGTTTTCCCTTTAACATACCCTTGAATGCAATAGAACCATCACTCCTCCTAGAGACGGTCACACCCTCGTTAGTGAACAAGCAATTATAACCTTTGTCACATAATTGAGATATGGACAGCATGTTATAATCTAAGGAATCAACATGTAATACATGAGAAAGAGTGTGTTGTGGTGATATGGCAATTTTACTGGTACCGAGCACCTTTCCTTGACTATTGTCTCCGAAGTAGATGCCCTCGCTTGGATCCTCATTTGCTTCATATTCAACGAACATCCTTCTTTCTCCGGTCATATGGTTGGTGCAGCCACTGTCTAGCACCCATTTGGATCCACCGGAGGAATAGGCGTGCAAAAACAAATTATTCCTTGGTTTTATGTATCAAAGCTTGTTTGGGTCCTCTTAGGTTACTCACAAGAGATTTGGGCACCCACACATGAGATTTTGTGTTCTCATGGCGTGGCCCAACATAATGAGCATAAACCTTTCCATAATTACTTCTCATTAAGACATAAGATGCATCGAATGTTCTGAATAGTAACTTTTGTTGTTTATACACAGGACTAGTCTGGGAGGCCGGACTTGTCTGGAGTACCAGACTTGTCCGGACCCTCACCGGACTAGTCCGGTGTTCATGTGTGTTCAATGTTTTAATCTTGGACTTTCCAGTTTGACAGGGTCTTCCCTTTATAAAGGAAATGCTTTCCTTGTTATTCTTATGGTTTGTAGCATGTTGCTTTTCACCATAAGAATAACCAATGCCATATTTGACATTTGGAGGTCTTGTGACCAAGTATGCATTACGTGCATACTTGATCTTCTCCTTGTCAAATATGCCATTTTGTGCAGGATGCTTGTCCTTGATAGAGGGTGAGTTGTCTTTCAAACTGTTGTCAATTTTGTCACATGTACAAGTGGAAGCAACTTCAGTTTTAATGGGTTTATAAGGTGAACTTGAAGAGTATGAAGGGTCACCTTGCTTGAGTAACTCAACTTGCACTTTAAGGATCTTGTTAACCTTGATTTGGTTAGCAAGTTCTTCCTTAATTGCAGCATTTGAGTCGTTTAACTCCAAGCAAGCTTCCTTGCTTGAAGCTAACTCAACCTCTAGTGACTTGCTTCGCTTCTTTTCAAGCTCTAGAAGTTTGTCAAGTTCGACATATTCCTCCTTTTGGGAGACAATCATGTCTTCTTGACGGTGTATTAACCTCTCCATCTCAACAAGTTGATCAAGTAAAAATTTCATTTTAGTAGTTGTTTTCTTATCTAACCCAATAAGCATATCTTCATTATCACTAGCAAGGTCACTATTACTAGAATAGGAATGCATGGAGGAGGGTTTTGTTGTTACCTTGCGTTTACCTTCCTTTGCCATAAGACAAGTGATGTTCCCCTTCCATGCGCCGAGTGTGGGAAAAAGAGTAGACTTCTTGGATGTCTTCTCGATGGCTATGCTAGCCATCTCTTCTTCTGATGATTATGAGGACTCATCATTTGAGTCCCACACTTTCCCTATGTGCGCTTGTTCGGCTTGTTTCTTCTTCTTGAAGAACTTCTTTGGTTGAGGCTTTGCTTCTTTGGTTTTCTTCTTGTTCTCTTCATATGAGCAATCAACTATAAAGTGGCTATACTCACCACAATTATAGCATGCCCGCCTCAACTTTGGCTTTGTTCTTTCGTTGTATTTTCCTTCACTTGATTTGGCGCCTTGTCTTTTCTTCATCATTTTCTTGAATTTCTTCATGAATAGTATCATGTCATCTTCATCCAAATCACTGCTCTCATCGTCACCGTCTTCCTCTAATTGAGCTTCTCATGATTCTTTAGATAAGGGCTTGAGGGTGGACTTCAAGGCAACCCCTTTCTTCTTTGCCGAGGTAAGGTCCGCAATTTCCTTGACATGCTTCCCTTGCTTCTCCATCGTCTCCAAATTGATGATTTTCCCTAGTAGATCATCTAGAGTCATTCTCTTGTATCCGAGGCTTTCTCTAATCATGGAGCATAAGGTGACGTTGTGAGGCATGAAAGCTCTAAGGATGAGCTTCACCACCTCGTGGTCGTTCCACTTCTTGCTTCCGTAAGATCGAATCTTGTTGACGTGCATCTTAAGTCTGTTGTACATATCTTGAGGTGACTCATCTTCTTCGATTGCGGATCTTCCCAATTTGCCCTCGATCATTTCGATCTTCGCTTCACGCACATGACGATCACCTTCATGTGAAGTTTGTAATGTGTCCCAGATCTCCTTTGCAATCTCGAGTTCATCCACTTTAGTGAACTCGTCCCGACTGAGCGAAGAGGTAATAACTGTCGCGGCTTGAGCATTTCGATGAATTGCCTGCTCTTGGCTTGGTGTGAGCTCTTTGTCGTCGTCCGTGATATCTATCCCTGTGCACACAATATGCAACACACTTGGATTGAGAGAAATTAGATGCATTTTCATATTATGCATCCACATTGAGTAATCACTTCCATCGAAGTGTGGGGCTTTTCCTAGAGGGATAGATAAATAATGATTATTGTTGAAATTAAGACGATCATAGTTGAAAGGATATCGGGAGTAGTCGGTGTGACTACTCCCCTTCTTCTTCTTTTCATCTTCGACTTTCACTTTCCCTTTGGAAAGAGTCTTCTTTCTTAGGAGCGCCTTTAGTTCAAGCGTCTCCTCATCGTCATCCTCGAAGTCTTGAATGGCTTCGAGGAGCTTTTCAACTTTCTGATTCTTATCATCATCAACCTTCTCTTGGTTGTTGCTCTTGTGTACGTCCTTCATGTCTGACATGATCTCTTCGAGCGATTAGTCTCTTTCTTGAAGAACCTCACTCTAATATCAATTGAATGTGGCCTAGAGGGGGGGTGAATAGGCCTTTATGAAATTTGTCGGAACCTGCAACACTTAACAACCAGATGAAAACTTGAGATATCGGACTAGTCCGGTCAAGTGCAGACTAGTCCGGTGGGTACCAACTAGGTTAATTAAGTTTGATCGAATAATTTGATTCTACGATGTATGCAGCGGAAATATACAGTTAATAGAAGTGTTTCAAGATTATGGACTAGGATATATCACAATTCAATCTTATACCTAATGATTCAATGTAAAGTGAGCAATATTGATTGAAACCCTAGATTGTTGTGTTGAATAAGAATGATGAACACAAAGCAAGGCACAAGCAATTTATCCCATGGTTCAGCTCCCACAGAGGCAACCTACATCCACGTTGAGGAGTCCACAAAAGGACCGGGTCTTCTCCAACGCTACCCTCGTCAGATTGCCACGAAGGCCAATCCTCTTCTCTTATCACAAAGGGTAAATAACCAAATTCAAGGGGCCTTCTCAAACGTTGAGGGCTCCCCTAGATTACAATGACAACTCCACCAAGAACACACTCAAAAGATTATAATAAAAATCACAGGAGTGTGTTAGGGAATCAAACCAAGAGCTCAAGAGTGATGAATCGTGTCTCCCCAATGTTCCAAAGTGTATTCTCAAGGGATTGATCAATTTGGCTTTTGATTTCGTGAAGAGATGTGTTTTTGATGCTCTTGGGAGGTGTGACAGCGCAGGGAGTCAAGAGTTATTAAAGATGGGCCGTGCACCTCTATTTATATGGGTTTTCTAAAAGTGACTGTTAGAGTTTAGAAAGATCGTACTAGTCTGTGGTGGACACCGGACTAGTCCGGTGTGCTGTGTGTAGCAAACCCTAAGTGTCTTGAAATATCGGACTAGTCCGGCTAGGAGCGGACTTGTCCGATTTTGCTTCTGGAAATCATTGGACTAGTTCGATAGACATCGGACTTGTCCGGACAGTGAAACCCTAAGTGGTTATGATGACAAGTCCGCACTAGGAGGACTTGTCCGATTTAGGTCATAGAGTTTTTCGGACTAGTCCGTGCTAATATCGGATTTGTCCGATTGACATCATAAAGATATCGAACTAGTCCGGTGTGTGATCGGACTTGTCCGATTTCGTGTGACTTGTGAAGTGTTTTGAGGACTAGTCCGCACAGGGGAGGACTAGTCCAATTCTAGTCAGAGAGATATCGGACTAGTCCGTGGTGATTTCGGACTTGTCCGATCTTGTGTAGAGAGAGATATCGGACTAGTCCGGTGTCAGTCAGACTAGTCCGGTCCTGTATAAATTTGTGCAATGTGTGTGTTTATTTGTGTTTGGATGTTATGGTGGTTTGCTTGCTTTAGATCTAAGGACCGGTTCATGCGAGAATAAGCCAGGACTACAGTGCCACCACGAGGCCAAGTATGGGTGCGGTGTAGCTGATTAATTAGGGCTTTGCTAGTGCTGTTTGGACCATTGTGGATGCTCGGGGAAGTGGTAGTCGGATTGGGTTTGTTGATGATTGGTGGGACTACCCTGGGATCCGAATGGCTCAAGAGCGGGCCCTTGGTTGAAGATGTGCTCAGTTGGAGACATCGCCACCGGTGAAACCTCAGTGGGGTCTAAATAAGCTAGTAATCCCTTTGTAAAGGTTATTTTGTGATCTCTTGGCCACACACCAATGGAAGTGTGAGACGGCATAATAGAGGTTCTAGTCATCGAAAGGTGATGAAATCACAAACACGTGGGTAAAGTGGTACAAACTCTGCAGAGTCTATTAAAACTATCATGATAGCCGTGCTCCCGGTTATGAGCACCTGGACAACTTCCATGATTAGAGGGAACCTGGTATTGGGATGGTTATGGTTTGGTAATGGTTATGGTTGGTTATGGATTAAATTTCTGGTATTGAATATGGTTATTGGCAAATGGTGAAACCTGGAATTATTGATGAGGATAGTGAATTATGGACTGGTATTATGATATTACTTATGATTATGATGGGTTTATTTCACATACATGTAATATATTGCTTTTCAAATGATTTAATGTACTTTTCAGCACTTAGCCATTATTATTGTCGTCATTTGAATCAACCACATGTCATACTTTCCACACTTGTTGAGTACGACATGTACTCACTCTTGCCACCCCCCCCCCCCTCCAACAGTTGCAGGTCAGGATTGGGAGTTTAATGGTGATAATGCGGAGTTCTAGGCCGTGTCTACCGTCAGCTTTGCCTGTGGTGTTATTGGAGCTGCGTTATCCCTTATGCTTAGTTTGCTTAGTCGCTTAATTAGTTTATTTTCACTGCATTAGTTGAACCTTGTCATTAATCTTCATTAGAGCTTGTATTCGAGAATATTTTGAATTGCGTAATAAAAGTACTTATTTAATATTTTGAGTTGTGGTAATTGTCTGTATATTTTTTGTGAATGCACTCGTGTATGTGTGTTGAACATCCTGGGCACACATATGTGTTAGCTTGGTTCATTTTTTCGGAACCGGGCGTCATAGATTGGTATCAGAGCCACAGGTTGACCGTAGGATGCAACCTAGATAGAATGGACACTTTAGAGCACATAGGAGTACTCAGGAATCGATGTATTTTGGTTGGTGTGTTGTTTGCTATATATTGTTTGCTTGTGTGCTTAATAGAGGATTTTGGGATGCTTTAGCATTGCCATGTCCACGTAGGCTAGTTAGTTGCCTAGTTTCATATCCCTTGATGCATATAGTTGGGGAAGTTTTCTAATTCTTACCTATTGCTTTTCTCCAGATGGTGAGGACTCGCAACCAGAGGGATGGTAATGATCAGGAGGAGAACAATGGAGTACCTCAGAACAACATTGAACAAGGATCTACGCAGGGAGCTATCAACATTGAGCAACTTTTGGCTATGCAAAACCAGCTCATGCAGACCATGATACAAACTATGGGACAGCTGCAGGCTGGCAATAACAACAATCAGCCCCACATGCCTCTACCGCCACCCCCACCTCCTCATAATCGGTTGGGAGAGTTTATGAGGACTAGGCCACCGACCTTTGCTCATGCCGCTAACCCTATGGATGCGGATGATTGGCTCAAGTCCGTGGAGAAGAAACTTGCTATTGTCCAATGCAGTGACCGGGGGAAGGTCTTGTTTGCTTCTCATCAACTAGTTGGAGTAGCTGCGGATTGGTGGGATTCACTATGCAATGCTCTTGAGAACCAAGAGAGAATTACCTGGGCGGAATTCAAAGAGAGTTTCCGTTCCCATTATGTGCCAGAAGGTGTTATGATTTTGAAGAGGCAAGAATTTGAGAATTTAAGGCAAGGAAGATCAAGCGTGAGTGAATATCTCAACAAGTTCACTCAACTCTCAAGGTATGCGCCTGAGGATGTGAGTCGGGACAGCCGGAAGCAATACTTGTTCATGAGGGGCTTGAACAACGAAATCCAAGTGCAACTACTCAACTGTGATTATGCCAATTTTCAGAAGCTTGTGGACAAAGCAATTGTGGTTGAGAACAAGATTTGTGAGATGGAACAGGATAACAAGAGGAAGGCACCATATCAAGGACAGCAACAAGGGAGTAATGTGCGCCCTCGCCTTGCACCACCTAATGCGCCATATTACAGCTCTTCTATTCCTGCTCAACGCCATGGATTTGCACTGTGCCCAACTCAGTTTGTGCAGCAGTGCCCTGTCATGCAAGCACTTAGGCCTCCAATGCCTTATGCACCTCGTGCTAATTTTCCTGGTGCAGATGATCAAAACCAAGCTCGTCCCAATAATTCTGGTGGAGTTAAGAAGTGTTATACTTGTGGAGAAGCTGGACACTTTGCGCATCAATGTCCTAAGTCAGGCCTTGGTCAAGGAAGCAATGCACCGAGACAAAACCCAAGACCCAATGGTGGACAACCACAAGGGAACCGTGGACAGCAGAATTTTGCTCATGGCAACGTGAACCGTGTCTCTATAGAGGATGCTCAACAAGCGGATGACGTGGTCATTGGTATGTTTCTCGCCAACTCCAACCCCGCGACTATGTTGTTCGATTCTGGAGCATCGCATTTGTCGGTACCCTGGGTACCATATACCCCTTGGGATTGCAAAGATCTCAAGGGAATATCATCTACTCGATCTGAAGACCTTCAGAGGCCCACATGTCAGACATAACCGGACCTGCTTCCCGAACTTGGTTAGTCCAGGGTCGCCACGTGTACTATCAAACCGGAGCTACCGCCCACAAGGGGGAAGCTCCGGGCTATGTACCATAGCGGCACCTCTGGACCTAACCCCAGATCGAGGGAAGCTCCAGAACTGACACGTGTTAAGTAGCACCGAACCTACCTGTTCCCCACAGTATGCTCCAGAGCTGCCACATGTCCAACTGTCGAACTTTCAACCTCTAACCTCCGGAAGACTCCACAACGGCTCCGGATCTTCAAAGGGAATCAAGGACTTCAAGACCCGATTAAGTGTCATTAATACTATATTAATGACACACGATTGGATGACCTTAATTACCAGTAACGGTGCTATCAAAGCCCGTAATTCGGTTATTAAGGGTAATTAAGCGCATCAAATGTGTAACCACCGGGGCCACATGTTGGGCCAGGCTGACTTGTAACGGTCTGCCCTTGTACTATAAAAGGACAGGCCAACGATACATAGAGGACACACAGAGACTACGCGCTCGCGCTACACTCTCAACTCACGTTGAGCTCATACAACCAATACAACACCAACACACCCCGTGGAGTAGGGTATTACGCTCAGGCGGCCCGAACCACGTAAATCTTCATGTCCCTCGTGTCATTTACACTTCACCTTCTTGAATCTCCGCGTGCCCACACCGAACCTCAAACTCCTCTAACACTTCAGTAGTGTCGGGAGATCTGCTAGATCAAAACCACCGACAGTTGGCGCGCCAGGTAGGGGCGCCTGAGACTCCAAGAATGGTGAACTCAGCTGCTGGATCATCCAACGGTCATCCCGCTGTTCAAGCTGTTGGGGGCAATCCCTCCAATATGCAGCCACCAGCAGGAGCCCCAGTTCCAGCAGGAGTCAGGCTACCACTACCGCCGCCTCCACCAGCAAATCAAGCTGGGCAGCGCGATGGTGCACCAGCGTCAATCACTGCATCGGCAAATCATGACAACCCGGAACACGCGCTCCATGCAGCACGTGCTCTTCTTCAGCGCCCACCACCTCCGAACGCATCCCGAGATGCAATGGAGCAGTGGAGGGCTGATGTGGAACACTTGGTTGCAGCCGCAGCCGACCGCATCAACAACCAGGGTCCTCCTCCTTCAGGACGGGCCCTGTCACAGCGACGGACTTTGTGTGGCAGATTTGGTCCGCACGTTTCCAACAACAGGAGACATGCTGCGTTGCATCAAGTGATGTTGTTGCCCTCCGGGGCATGGCGCACTCACACGGTGTCAAGGCTTTCAACTCATGACCTCCGGGCGGAGCTTGATCGCCGATACCGTCAACAAGACGGCCGAGTCCATATTGAGCGTGCTCATGAAAGACGAGAAGCTCAGGACATTCCTGCTCCTCAAGGAGTAGGAGGAGGCTGTTCGGCCCTGGCCATGCATCTGCGTATGGTCAGGTGGCCACAGAAATTCTAGCCTCACCTGCCGGAGAAGTTTGACGGGACCGTTAATCCCGTTGAATTTCTTCAGATTTACTCCACTCCTATCCTAGCAGCTGGAGGAAATGAGGCTGTAATGGCCAATTATTTTCCAGTGGCATTAACTGGGACCGCCCGATCCTGGTTTATGAGCCTTCCACCCAACTCCATCAACAGTTGGGAGGAGTTGTGCCGGCAGTTCACCGCCAACTTCGGGAGTTCATACACCCGACCAGGCACTGAACTGGACCTTTTTGCAGTCGTGCAAAAAGGGGGAGAATCCCTGCGATCGTTCATCCAGAGGTTCTCTCAAGTACGAAACACTATCCCTTCTATCTCTAGTGCTTCTGTCATTGTGGCATTCAGACAGGGTGTATGGGATAAGAAGATGTTGGAGAAACTGGCGATCAAGGAGATCACCAGTGTCACGGAACTCTTCAGCTTGGCTGACAAATGTGTCAGAGCTGCAGAGGGACGTGAAATGCACTCCAAACCACCTCAGAAGGATCACAAAAAATCCTCTAAAGGCGAAGCCACTACCTCCGGGAGTGGCAAGAAGAAGAAAAAGACCAATGGCAAGAAGAAGCCGTCAGCCAGCGCATCTAATGCTGCAGCTGCTGCAGCTCCGGGTGGTTAGGGGCCACGCCCCGAGAAGCGACCTCGACTGTCTTCTGAAGACGATGGCAAACCCAAGGTGTGGTGTCCAATTCACAAAACGGACAGTCGCAGTTTGGAAGACTGCCGGGAGGTCCAAAACCTTGCCGAGCGCTACAACAAGTGCCGGGAAGAAGCTTCTTTCCGACAGAGGGAAGGAAAGAAAAAAGTTGACGAAGCTCTGGCTGAAGAGGAGTTAGGTTTTTAGGATCCCAAAGAGGTCCTGAAGGCCGTCTACACCTCCGTCGACGACGATTTTGATGTCTCTGACAACGAGCGTCGGAAGACCATGAAAACCATTTTTGGTGGATCATGGTACATCACCTCCCACCGCATCCTCAAGAAAATGCGTCGGGACATGGCTGCTGTAGCTCCTACAGCCAGGGCGGAGCCTCATCGGAAGAGGATGGACACAGCCATCACTTTTGATGCTTCGGACTGCCCTCGAAGCATGGTTGGAGCAGGCCAGTTACCTTTGATGGTATCTCCTACCATTAATAACATCCAGCTTCACCATGTTATGGTAGACGGAGGTTCGGGGCTCAAGCTCATAAGCTTCGAAGCTTTTACCAAGCTTCAGCTCCGACCTTCGGATCTTCACCCTTCCCGACCTTTCTCCGGAGTAGGTCCAGGAGCCATTACCCCACTCGGTGCTATTACCCTCCCCGTTACTTTCGGGACCCGGGAGAAGTATCGCACCGAGAAGTTGGTCTTTGATGTTGCTCAGATCAACTTACCCTTCAACGCCATCTTGGGCAGGCCTTCTTTGTACAAATTCATGGAAACTGCTCATTATGGCTACTTGGTGTTAAAGATGCCAACACCAGTAGGCGTTCTTCGGATCCGTGGAAATCGTACTGCTGGAGTAACTGCTCTGGAAGAACTTCATGCGCTTACTAAGGCGCAAGAGGAGGACTCCAGGCAGGAACAAGCTCCAAAACCCCCGAGCATTCGACAGCGAGGCTCGACTTCTGCACCTCGTGTGCAGCCAAGCGGCGACACCGACATTCCCGTCAAAGTCGTCCAAATTGGTTCCGATGCTGCTCAGACCACCCGTATATCTGGAGGGCTGAATGACAAATAGGAACTCGCGCTCATCGCTTTCCTCCGGGCTAATGTCGACGTGTTTTCCTGGCAACCGTCACAAATGCCTGGGATCCCCAGGGAAGTGATTGAGCACAATCTGAAGATCTACCCTAACGCCCGGCCTGTACACCAGAAGCCTCGGAAGCAATCCGTGGAGCGACAAAACTTCATTCGACAAGAAGTGAAGAAGTTGCTCGAAGCTGGATTCATCCGAGAAGTCTTCCATCCAAAATGGCTGGCAAACCGAGTCGTAGTACCCAAGGCCAGCGGGAAGCTTCGGATGTGTATCGACTACACAACACTAAATAAGGCATGCCCAAAAGATCCATTCCCACTACCTATAATAGATCAGATAGTGGATTCCACCTCCGGGTGTGAATTACTGTGTTTCCTAGATGCATATTCTGGGTATCATCAAATCAGAATGTCTAGGGAAGATGAAGAGCATACCTCTTTTATCACAGTAGATGGATTGTACTGTTATACAGCCATGCCATTTGGTCTCAAGAATGCAGCTTCAACCTTTGTACGAGCTATGTACAAAACTTTTGAAGAACTCATTAGAGACATAGTGGAAGTGTACGTCGATGACATCGTGGTCAAGGTCAAGAACAAGGAGTCCCTCCTTGACACCTTACAGGCTGTCTTCGACAAGTTGCGGGTCACACGCACAAAGCTAAACCCAGACAAGTGTGTCTTTGGGGTTAGCTCCGGAAAACTTCTTGGTTTCCTGGTAAGTCACCGGGGCATAGAAGCTAATCCGGCGAAGATCAAAGCCATTGAAGACATGTGGCCACCAGCCCGCATCAAGGATGTCCAAAAGCTGACTGGATGTCTAGTAGCCCTTAGCCGGTTCATTTCAAGACTGGTGGAACGGGCACTACCCTACTTCAAGTTATTGAGGAAGTCCTGACCATTCCAATGGTCTGAAGAAGCAGAAAAGGTGTTCCAGGAGCTAAAACAGTTCCTCACCACCCTACCAACTCTGGTAGCTCCGAACCCTGGTGAGCCTTTGCTACTTTACATTTTAGCAACTAACGAAGTCATCAGTATGGTCTTGGTTGCAGAGAGACCAGAACTATCCCATGCTCAGGAATACAGACCCCTCCGGGAGGGTCCGGAGGTTCCTGAAAGTGAGTCTAAGTCCCAGCTCCCAGACTTGAGTTCACAAAAAGTTACTTCAGAAGACTCAGACCCCTCCGGGAGGGTCCAGGTCGTTTCTGAAGAAGCTCCGGATCCCTCTAGCCAGGACCCGGAGGTCCCCAAAGAAGGTCCGGATCCTTCAGGGAGGATCCGGGTCGCTGAAGAGGAAGCTCCGGGCCCCTCCGGGAGGGTTCGGACCATCCAGCGCCTAGTGTACTTCATTAGTGAAGTACTGCATGATGCCAAGACTCGATACTTAGAGGTGCATAAGCTGCTCTATGCAGTTCTCATTGCCTCCAGGAAGCTTCGCCATTACTTCCAAGCTCAAAAGATTTCAGTGGTGACCTCTTACCCACTTCGAGCAATTTTGCATAATCCCAATTCAACTGGGAATATTGCAAAGTGGGCAGCGGAATTGGCTGAATTCGACCTTGAATTCATTTCAAGGCAAGAAATCAAGAGTCAAGCATTGGCGGATTTCGTGGCGGAGTGGACTCCCTCTCCATCAAACCCTGGGGGCCCCAGTGAGCAGAAGCCGGAACACAAGGCTCCGGTCTTCACCGAGCCTCACTGGACCCTCTACTTCGACGGCTCCATGCAAAAGCAGGGGGCCGGAGCTGGAATCCTTCTCCTCGCACCAACCGGAGAGAAGGTAAAATACATGGTACACCTTGACTTCAAGGCGACCAACAACATGGTGGAATACGAAGCACTCATCTACGGACTAAGGGTGGCACTGTCATACGGTGTCAAGCAACTGCTGGTCAAGGGAGATTCACAGCTCATCATTAAGCAAGTGAAGGGTGAATGCTCCCGCAACAATCTCCAGCTAGCTGCTTACCTCCTTGAAGTCCAGAGGCTTCAGAAGGACTTCAAAGTCCTAGATCTCCACCATGTCCAGCGTGCCCTCAATGCTGAAGCCGATGAACTCTCGGCGAAAGCGTCAACCGGAGCTCCGGCTCCTGACGGAACTTTTGTCCGGAGGTTGTCAAAACCCACAGCTCAGCCTGCCGAACTGAGCGAAGGGGGCGAGATCAGCATCCCGAAGTTGACGGTCCCGATGGCCCTGTTACCATGGCAGCCATCAAGGGTCGTAGGTGTGCTCGGAAGCTCCAAGCAACCCAGCACGCAAGACTCAAATGCTCAAGTTAGCTCCGATGCATGGATCTCAAAGATCCGGAGCTACTTGAAAGACAACATCCTTCCTGATGATGATGTATCCGCTGACCAGATAGTCAGATTGGCTAAAAGATACACGCTAGTAGAAGGGGTTCTCTACCAGCACGGTGCCAACGGCGTCCTAATGCGGTGCATCACAAGGGAAGAAGGCTGCGAGCTCCTCGCAGAAATCCATGTAGGCGAGTTTGGGAACCACGTGTCTTCCCGCACGCTGGTCGGTAAAGCCTTCTGACATGGCTTCTACTGGCCAACAGCACTCCAGGATGCAACTGAGCTGGTGAAGAAATGCGAGGCATGCCAATTTCATGCGAAGCAAATTCACACACCGGCTCAGCCTCTACAAATGATACATCCTACATGGCCCTTCGCCGTGTGGGGGATGGACATCTTGGGACCTTTCCCAAGAGCCGTCGGAGGTTACAAGTTCCTGTATGTCGCCATTGACGAGTTCATCAAGTGGCCGGAAGCAACTCCAGTTGTGACAATAAACAAGCAATCTGCTATCAATTTTTTGCAGTCCATCGTATGCAGATTTGGAGTCCCAAACAAAATCATTACTGATAATGGGACCCAATTCACAAGCTCTGCATTTCAAGGATATTGCGAAGACCTCGGCATTCAAGTTTGCTACGCCTCCGTAGCTCACCCGGCAAGCAATGGCTAGGCCGAGAGAGCAAATGCTGAAATCCAGAAAGGACTCAAAACGTGTACCTATGAGCGCTTGAAAAAACATGGAGCCAACTGGATTGAAGAGCTTCCGCCCACTCTACGGGCCAACAGGACATCTCCAAACCGGTCAACTGGAGAGACACCCTTCTTCCTGGTGTACGGAGCTGAAGCAATCCTTCCGCTGGAAATCACCTTGGGGTCTCTCCAGGTCCGGATCTTCGACGAAGCCATGCAGGACCAGCTCCGGCGTGAAGACCTAGACCTCCTCGAGGAGGGAAGGTGCCAAGCAGCTGTTCGGAATGCCGGATACCGCCAAGCCCTTCGGCGCTATCATCAGCGGCATGTACACAATCGACAGCTCGAGGAAGGCGATCTGGTGCTACAGAGAATACAATCCAGAGAAGGGTTAAACAAACTCTCCCCCAACTGGGAAGGACCCTTCCGAGTGATTAAAGTATCCCGTCCCGGAAGCGTTCGCTTGGCAACCGAGGATGGGACACCTCTTCCAAATCATTGGAACATTGAGCACCTCCGTAAGTTCTACACCTAATATCACGGAGGTGAGTCTGTAGTAACTTGAGGTGTATGTTATAGAGTCATTGTACAGAGTCGGGTAGTTCCTCCGGGAGAACAGAAGGACCTTTCCCGGAAGGTCCGCAAAGTTCATGCAACGCTTGTCACAGTCTCAGGACTAAAAGTGTGGCTAGCTACCCTGGGTCAAACAAGAAATGAAACACGCTTAGTCTGGTTCCGTACCCTAAGAGTGTACTTGTTTCCCCTCTACCCCGGACCTATAATGAAAGACATCTTCATGTGAAACAGACTCCACGTGCATTTACTTTGTACAGGCTCAACATTTTTTATTTTTCTCTTTCTTGTCTATAACAAAGACGGGCAATTCTTAAGAAATTTTAGTTCGACTGGTTCATATATGATTCGAGCTGTATTATCGATTCTTCTGGATTCAAATATTGTTCATGGCCCACTCGCTTGAATGCCGCCAAGCCAATCTAGGGCCAGAGTGTGCTATCGACTTAGCCTGGTCAAGCACCCTAAGTATGCCACTCTACCTACACCCGGCAGGCCGAAGTAAGGCGGGTCCAAGTACAATTGGATCCGGAAGAAAGAAGGCAATGCGTTCAGTCGCATTCAGAACCGTGTTTGACTTAAAATTTTCTTGAGAATCGTAAGCCATGACGAAGTTATAGGCAAGGAGCGAATTTTACTATTTTTTTTGGCTTCAGTGTGCAGGAAAAATAAAGAATCCACGTTGATGGAGAAAAGTCAGAGCTGACGAAGCTCCGACTCCCCCTAGGTGGCTTATAATCGATGATGAACATTGAAAACGAGCATCACCAGAGCAACCAAGCTCCGGTACAGCTAGGGGGGCCAGCCGTTGACGCAGAATAAAAGATGGTGAGAAGATTCCACAAACAGAGTCTGATGCCGACAAACTACGCGTTGGCAAAGGTCACTGCCGGAGCTAGTAAGCTCCGACACCCCGGAGGTCTAACTATCGATGCTCTACGCATTGATAGGAACTACTTCCGGAGCTACTGAGCTACGACAAGCTCAGGGGGCCTTCACTATCAAAGACTTCGGACCTACATTCTACAAGTTTGAAGCAAACGAGTCTTCAACAAAACACAATATCCTCTTGGTACATGTTCACAATCAAATTGTGTACATCTACCAGGGGGCCAAGTGAAGACAAAAGTGTTGAAGACAAAAAATGAAATTCGCAAAAATTTGGATTTCATTCATCTGGAGACAAGGGATTACAAAATTGGGGAAGAAAAAGAGAGAATACAAGTGGGAGCTACAGAGATTGTCCTAGACCCTATGGATGAACTGGGCGACCTTCTGAGCAACCTCCTACACGTTGGTTCGGGTGGCTTCACCTTCTCCTTCGACGGGACCTTCAAGCATCGGGTCCAGAGGGAATTGGGGATGTCGGCTGGTGTAGCACGTCAGCACATACTCTGCGATGTTCTTCGCCAGGGATTGCCCCTCAACTTCCAATTGGTCCGCGATGACGTCGCCCACCTTGGAGAGTTTGCTAGCCGCCAAGCTCAACGCCTGCAACGCCAGGTCCGGCTCCGGCTCCGGATCATCCGGACGCACGGGATTGAAGCCCATCGGTGTCAGCGCGTCGTTGGCCTTGCCCAGGAACTCCCAAACCTATAGGGACTCCGCAGCTCTCAAGCCCTTCAGTTCTTCCAAGGATCTTTTGGCTGCCGCCAGTTCAGAATTCTCGCGAGCGAGGCGCTCAACCTTATTGGCATTTTGCTGAATCTTTTCAGCAACATGCTTCTCAAGTTTTCCGAGCTCCTCCTCCCAGAGGTAGATCTTGTTCCGGAGGTCAACCAGGTCCTTCTCTTTGCCCCTCACTTTCTTCTCCCTGGGAGCGATGGCACACTCTTGCTCGTAGAGTTCCTGCCCCCGCACCCAGGCCTTCTCCTCCTCATCAGCGCAGCGCTCTTCCAATTTCTTGGCGCGCTCCTTGAGGCCCTTGTTAGCCAAAGCCACCTTTTCGGTGAGCTCCTCCTCCCTCTTCAGGACGTCATCCCGCAGCTCTAGGAGTTTTTGCTCTTCATCTTCGAGCCTCTTCTCCCTCTCCTCAAGTGCCTCCCGACGCTTGATGAGAGTAGTGTTAATGGCTTCCACCCTTTCTCGGTGTTCATCAGCCGCACTATTAGCTGTTTTGGTCTGCTTATAAATGGCCCGGGATTGAGCGTCGAGGGCGCGAGTCAAGCTCTCCCTGTCATCCAACAATTTGCCCCAGTATTCTAGGCGGACCTTCTCCTGCTTGATCCATTATTTGTCATCTGTCAGCCTCGACTGCGCCAGTTTGGTCTCGAAGTAGAGCCGGTTACGCCACCACCTAAGGGTTTGGCGCTCCTCTTCAAGATCCTTGCTGTCATGGAAGAACACCAGCTGAACTTGATGCAGGCTAGAGCAAGCGTTGTCAATACACAACGTTAGGGGAATGGGTTCCGGACCTGCTGGGGTCTCCTCCGCTGGTTCCAACAGGTTCTCGCTTACAAAAATTGGGTCCCACTCCACAAGAGTGGTCCCCTGAGCCTCCACAGCACTTGGGCCGTCCTCCGGGATAGCCTCAGTTGCCATTAAGGAGGGTCCCGCGGAAGAAGTTCTGACCTCCAGAAGTGGTTCCGAAGGCCCCGCCCCCCAGGTCTTCATTTGCCCCCTCGGGCAGGGGGCGAGCGACTTCATAAGGGCACTCCGACCCAGCCACGGGTACCTCTGGTGTCGTCACTCCCGGAGCAGGGGCTGCTTCTGGCTCCAGCCTAGGCACCTCCTCTACTGAGGGCTCGAGCGCTGACGCCTCCGCAACGATCGGCTCAGGCACCGGAAGATCTTCAACAACAGCCGGCCCTGCGGCCGAAGCTTCAACGGCAACCGGCTCGGGAGCCGGAAGGTCTTCAACATCAACCGGCCCTACGGACGAAGCTCCAACAACGACTGGCTCTGTGGCCGGTGCTTTATAGGTAGCCGGCCCAACCGCCGGGACTTCCTCAACATCCGACGCGCACAACGGGACTTCAATTACCTCCAGCTCAACCACCGGGGCTTTGACAATTTCTGGCTCCGGGGCTGGAATTACTGCTTCCTCGGGCTCAACGGCCGGAGCTTCAATCATCTCTGCACCAGGACCCGGACCATCAACCTCCAGGGCAGGTGCCGCTAGCGCATCTTCTCTCCCGCGGTCCGGCGCTACCATGGGAGTTTCTGGGGATGAGTCGAGGTCCATGACCACGACAGCTGGTGCCGGAGCTGTCGCAGCTTCAGCCACCACTTGGGGCGGTGCCGGGACAGGAGCAGAAGCTTCCGCCCTCACAGCTCTAGCTACTGTGGCTGAGGGTGGAGCCTCACTCCTCTTCTTTGGAACGCAGCAGATGATGGATGAAGAAACTTAAAAAACAATTACTACAACAAAACAACTGTCTGAGGTAAAGATTAAAAATTACCTTGGGAGGCTTCCGCACCAGCTTGCGCGGAACCTCTTTCCCGGGCGTTCTGGGCTGACCATAGCCGCTGCCGGAGTGGAAGCTCCGGAAGGCCCCCCGGAACTCGTTGCATCCAAGGGCTTTTCCTTAGTCTAGGCTCCCCTCGACCGGGAAGGACCTCCGGACCTAAAGGCCTCAACCGGCCCTGGTGCTGGAGTTGCATGCCCGGAGCTAGCACCACGGGAGGACGCCGCTGCGGGTACAGTCGCCGTAGTTGTAGAAGACCTCCCCCTCCAGGGAGAAGGAGCTGATACAGACGTTTGCAGGCCTGACGGACCTTCCATCGGCATGCTGCAGCTTCCTCTTCCGGCTCAAAGGTTCGTCTGCTGGCTCCTTGCCCTTGCCGACGACTTCGATCCTTGGCTTCAGGGCAGGGTCAGAGCCACCTTCGGAAGCCCCAGGGATCACCACCCTGGAGGTCGCTCTTCTCTCGACGACACCAAGGTCGTTAAGAACAGGCATCTTCCGCCGGAGCTCCCTGCTGAACTCTACTTCCACGTTCAAAGGGAGAAAAGCTGATGGAGGGGTCAAGTCGTCACCCGCGACGTCGATGTCGTGCTGGAACTTCTTGAGATGAAACTCCAAGGTTGCCCCCGCCATGTTGGAGTTCAGCCCGGTCTCGACCCGGTCGTCGTCCATCACACTGTTGAGGGCCCAAGCGAGTTTTTCTCTCCTCTTCAGCGGTTCCCACCTGTTGACCAGGAAGTTGCAAAACACCGCCTGAGGAGTTAATCCTCCCTCCACGCACTGGCGGATCCTGGTCAGAGCAGAGTTGAAGGCATCCGACAGCACCGGAGCTTCACTCCAGACTACAGTGTCGATGTTGGGGAGGCCTTCGGGCAGCTCCAGCTTCTCATGCTCCTCCACCCGGATGACTATCAAGTCCTTCTTCCA
The DNA here is from genome assembly GCA_036927565.1 of Tuctoria greenei. Classification (NCBI taxonomy): domain Eukaryota; kingdom Viridiplantae; phylum Streptophyta; class Magnoliopsida; order Poales; family Poaceae; genus Tuctoria; species Tuctoria greenei. The sequence goes on from JAYESD010000003.1 coordinate 169,811,932, forward strand.
ATCATCCCACTTTCCAGAGGGAAATGACCGAAGGTACTTGAATGGGCACTTCTTGCGCTTCACGAAGTAGTAGAAGCCAAGGTACTCATTGCTCCTACCGGTGGTATGGACGGTGAAGAAGGTCCGGAAGAGTTCAATGCAGGGGGGATGCCCACCCACATCTCATAGAATTGGATGAAGACGGACACAAGAAGAATGGAGTGGAGGCCAAGGTGGTACAGCTGCAGGCCATAGAAGTCTAGCAGCATCAAGAAAAAGGAGGAAAAAGGTGGGATCAACCCCACCATGGTGTACGAAGAGAAGTACACCATTTCGCCGGCGTGCTCCTTCTCGAACGGGAGCTCTCCCCCGGCGCGGACCAGGCGGTTGAAGAAGTCCGGGGACCATCCCATGAGGGCCCGGACCTTCTTCAGGTCACCTTCGGTCTCTCGCAGAGACCCAACTCCATCGCGGCACAGCAAGGCAAGAGAGGAAAAGCGAGCACAAGTTGGGAGTTTGAGCGCAAGATTAGATGAGAGGCGTAAAGAACCCCAAACGATGCGCGTTTTCGTTCTTAAGTAAGCTCTCGCAACGCTTGGATGGAAACCGCAAGGAAGTCGAAGGTACTACTCAAAAATTCCGCCCAGCCGATGACAAGAGGGCCCGGGACCACCCGGACGATCAAGTCGAGGTTCTTACCCAAGCGAATGGTTGTCATCATGAGGCGGGAAGCCCAAAGGCGGCGGCCTGACAAGGCACAGAGAACCGATACAATTTTCGTATCGGGAACCAGCGACCTTGAATTGCGTGAGATCCGCAAGCCAAAGATCTCATTTGCCGCACACGGGATATTCCACGCGGCGAGGATTTAACTCCAAACCATCGCCAACGGCACATCCGAAGACCTTTGAAGACTCAGTTCAAAAGTCGAAGGATGGACCCACCTCTGGCAGAATGACTTCACCCAAGGAGTCTTCCCTAGAGGTGAGCCCAGGGGGCCACTTTCGGTACCCTGGGTACCATATACCCTTTGGGATTGCAAAGATCTCAAGGGAATATCATCTACTCGATCTGAAGACCTTCGGAGGCCCACATGTCAGACATAACCGGACCCGCTTCCCCAACTTGGTTAGCCCCAGGGTCGCCACGTGTACTATCAAACCGAAGCTACCGCCCACAAGGGGGAAGCTCCGGGCTATGTACCATAGCGGCACCTCCGGACCTAACCCCAGACCGAGGGAAGCTCCGGAATTGACACGTGTTAAGTAGCACCGGACCTACTTGTTCCCCACAGTATGCTCCGGAGCTGCCACGTGTCCAACCGTCAGACCTTCAACCTCTAACCTCCGAAAGACTCCACAACGGCTCCGGATCTTCAAAGGGAATCAAGGACTTCAAGACCCGATTAAGTGTCATTAATACTATAATAATGACACACGATCGGACGACCTTAATTACCAGTAACGGTGCTATCAAAGCCCGCAATTCGGTTATTAAGGGTAATTAAGCGCATCAAATGTGTAACCGCCGGGGCCACATGTCGGGCCAGGCTGACTTGTAACGGTCTGCCCTTGTACTATAAAAGGACAGGCCGACGATACATAGAGGACACACAAAGACTACGTGCTCGCGCTACACTCTCAACTCACGTTGAGCTCATACAACCAATACAACACCAACACACCCCGTGGAGTAGGGTATTACGCTCAGGCGGCCCGAACCACGTAAACCTTCGTGTCCCTCGTGTCATTTACACTTCACCTTCTTGAATCTCCGCGCGCCCACACTGAACCTCAAACTCCTCTAACACATTAGTAGTGTCGGGAGATCTGCCGGATCAAAACCACCGACAACATTCATTCATTGCATCGAAATATGTTGCCAAGTATGGTTTGCCTATCTCTCATATGAAGTTTACTCTATTGGTTAAGTCTCCTGGAGGAGAGATGGGGACAAATATAGTATATCCAAAAGTAAGCCTTAGAATAAGGGGGGTAGACTTCTCCGCCAACCTCATTGTTTTGGATTCTCAAGGATTGGACATTATACTTGGTACAGACTGGTTGAGGAAGCACAATGGAGTTATTGAGTGTGCCACGAAGACGGTGATGTTGACCAATGAAGAAGGGATCGCCGTAGAAGTTGAAGCATCTCAAACCGCACCAAAGCAGTTGGAGCTGAATCATATGGACAGCGCCGCAATTGAGGAGATTCCGGTGGTGTGTGAATTTTTTGATGTTTTTCCGGACGAGTTGCCAGGTATGCCACATGATCGAGACATTGAGTTTATTATTGATATAATACCTGGAACTGCACCTATAGCTAAGAGGTTGTATAGGATGTCTCCTTTGGAATTAGCGGAGCTCAAGAAACAAATTCAAGAGCAACTAGAGAAAGGTTTTATTCGCCCTCGTTCTCCACCTTGGGGAGCGCCTGTGCTGTTTGTGGACAAGAAGGATGGATCCCAAAGGATGTGTGTGGATTACCGAGCTCTCAATGAGGTAACAATCAAGAACAAGTACACCTTGCCGTGCATAGAAGACTTGTTTGATCAGATGAAGGGTGCTTGTGTCTTCTCTATGATTGATTTGAGGTCGGGATATTTTCAAATGAAGATTAGACCATCGGACATATCCAAGAAAGCCTTTAGGACACGGTATGGATCTTATGAGTACACCGTGATGTCTTTTGGATTGACAAATGCGCCTGCCTACTTTATGTACCTCATGAATAAGGTCTTCATGGAGTACTTGGATAGATTCGTTATGGTGTTTATTGATGACATTATGATCTACTCTAAGGATGAGAAGGAACATGAGGAACACTTGAGGCTCACGTTGCAGAAATTGAGGGAGCATCAATTGTATGCCAAGTTCAACAAGTGTCAGTTTTGGATGAGAGAGGTGTTGTTTTTGGGTCATATAATCTCAGGAGGAGGAGTTTTGTTTGACCCTGGAAAAGTGAGAGAGGTGTTGAAGTGGGAACCACCGCAAAATGCAAAGGAAATAAGGAGTTTTCTTGGGATGGCTGGATATTACCGTAGGTTCATTAAGGACTTTTCCAAGATAGCCAAGCCTATGATAGATTTTCTAATGAAGGGAAAGGTGTTCCGATGGACTAAAGCTTGTCAAAACAGTTTTGAGGAGTTAAAGAAGAGGTTGACAACAGCCCAAGTTTTGGTACTGCCGGATGTGAGCAAGAGGTTTGATATTTATTGCGATGCATCGAGACAAGGACTTCTATGTGTATTGATGCAAGAAGGTCAAGTGGTCGCCTATGCATCAAGACAATTGAAGAAACATGAGCAGAATTACCGCACGCACAATTTGGAACTCGCGGCCGTGGTACACGCATTGAAGATTTGGAGGCACTATATTCTTGGACATAGGTGTGAAATTTATACGGATCATAAGAGTTTGAAGTATATTTTCACACAAACGGATCTAAACTTGAGGCAACGAGATGGTTGGAGCTCATCAAAGATTATGATTTGGGGATCAACTGACATCCGGGAAAAGCCAATGTAGTGGCCGATGCCTTGAGTAGAAAAGGAGTAAGTCATCAACTCACAGTTCGAGAGTTACCATCCGAGTTATGTAAGGAGTTTGAAAGGTTGAACCTCGGATTTGTAAATGAGTTGGAGATGATGGATTTAAACCCAACCCTAGAGCAAGAAATCCGAGAAGCACATGCCGTGGATGAAGAGATCAAGGAAATCAAGGACAGGACCGAAGAAGGGAGAGAATTCAGATTTGATGAAGATGAACATGGTACCTTATGGCTTGGAAAGAGAATCGTTGTGCCTAATGTGAAGCATATTCGGGAGACAATACTAAAGGAGGCACATGACTCGCCGTACTCAATTCACCCCGGTTGTACGAAGATGTACAAAGACTTGAAGGCTTGCTATTGGTGGGATAGCATGAAAAAGGACATAGCTGAATATGTAGCATTGTGTGATGTGTGTCAATGAGTCAGGCAGAACATCAAAGGCCAGCTGGATTATTGCAACCATTGAAGATCCTGGAATGGAAGTGGGAAGAAATTGGAATGGACTTCATAGTTGGGTTACCACGTACTCAGTCCGGGTATGACTCAATTTGGGTAATTGTGGATCGCTTAACCAAGTCAGCTCATTTTGTCCCTGTGAAGACCAAATATACAACTGCACGATTGGCCTAAATATACATGGAGCATATTGCGTGTCGACATGGAGTCCCTAAGAAGATAGTCTCGGATAGAGGTTCTCAATTTACCTCCATATTTTGGCAAAAGTTGCATGAAGCTTTGGGAATGAGGTTGAATTTTGGTTCAGCATATCATCCTCAAACGTATGGACAACCTAAGAGGACCAACCAAATTTTGGAGGACACGCTAAGAGCTTGTGCTTTGAAGCATGGGAAAAGTTGGGACAAAAGCTTGCCATACGCGGAATTTTCATACAACAATAGCTACCAAGCAAGTTTGAAGATGTCACCATATGAAGCGCTTTATGGGAGGAAGTTTAGGACACCTTTGTTCTGGAATAAAGCAGAAGAAACTCAAGTATTTGGTCCGGATGTGTTGCAAGAAGCCGAAAAGCAAGTTCAAATAATTTGTGAGAACTTGAGGGCTGCCCAATCAAGACAAAAAGGCTATGCGGACAATAGAAGAAGGAAATTAGCCTTTGAAACAGGAGATTTTGTTTACCTCAAGGTGTCACCAATGAGAGGTCATAAGAGGTTTAACATAAGAGTCAAACTAGCTCCTCGTTATATTGGACCGTTCAAGATTTTGGACAAAAGAGGTGAAGTAGCGTATAAGTTGGAGATGCCAGCTCATCTTTCGGACGTCCATGATGTCTTTCATGTTTCCCAGCTCAAGAAGTGCTTGAGAGTACCAGAAGAACAAGTGCCAATGGAAGAATTGGAACTAGAGGAAGATTTGACTTATGCCGAGCAACCGGTTAAGATCTTGGAAACCAAGGAGAGAGTCACAAAGAACAAGGTGATTCGATGGTGTAAAGTTCAATGGAAGCAACACACAGAAAAAGAAGCGATGTGGGAATTGGAGGATAATCTCAAGAAGGAATTTCCCTATCTCTTCTCTTCCGCGTCGAATCTTGAGGGCGAGATTCATTTTAAGGGGGGTAGGTTCATGCATCATGCCTTGCATACACTCATATACATGTTTAACATTAACCCACATAAAGAGGAACGAGTTTAAAGTTGATTTGGAACATTTAAAATTGATTTGGAACAAAACCGCACTTAAAATGCAGGAAAGTGCGGACTAGTCCAATTTTACTGAGGACTAGTCCAATTTCTCTCTGACTAAAAACGGACTTCTCCGTTTTTGCTGCAGACTAGTCCGATTTGCCTCTGGAAACCTTCGGACTTGTCTGATTTTGTGCGGACTAGTCCGATATTCCAAGAATCCTTGAAAAAATTGCAAGTCCTTGGACTTTTTTGGACTAGTCCGGTGTTCCAGCGGACTTGTCCGATTTCCACTCTGTTTAAAGTCGTACTTGTCCGATTTTTGGCCAGACTTGTCCGATTTTCTCTCTGGACAACTTCGGACTAGTCCAGTCCTTTTTGGACTTGTCCGATATTTCGTGGCTTCGAGTTGATCTTTTGTTTTATGACTTGTTTCTTGGATTTCACGTTAAGTGGGCCTAGGGACGTCGTGCCTAACTCTTTTAGAGCCAATGAGGGACTCTAAACCGGCCTCTACTCATCCCAAACTCGAAATCCATCTAACCCTAGCCTCCACCTCTATATAAACAACCCCACCCCTTGTCTTGACATCTATTAGCCACTTTTCCACCCCACCCAAACCCTAGTTCGTGGAGAGCCACCATCAAGGGAGGAGGAGAAGATCCCAAGCAAGAAGAAGAAGAGGAAGAAACGAAAGAGGATCAAGATCTCCACCAAGTTTTTGTTCTTCATCACCAATTCATCTCCAAGTTCATCACCAACCCTAGGTCCTCAAGATCCAAGTGTTACCTCCAAGTTTCTTGATTCATTGGAGTCCTAAACACCTGGTATACCTTCTATTCTCTTTTCCTTACGTGAATTCAACCCCTAATCTCCAAATTTACGTCGATCTAGAAAACCCTAATCTGCTGATCTCGCAAAGTGCGGACTTGTCCGGTCTCTAGCGGACTAGTCCGGTCTTCCTAGTTAAATTGTGTCGAATTGACTCGAAAGTTTGATCTAATCACATACAAACCTGTATAAACTTGTTAAACGCTATTAGAACTAGTTAGTGATCATTAAAAGCAATCAATTAACAAGTTCTACCTTGCATTTGCATTAATCATGCATGTCATGTCATATTGAGTAATATTTGTGCACTTTTTGATTGTGTTTCTTGTCTTGTATGTTTATTGTGTGGATTAGACGGATTTACGCTAGAGAGTGTCGCGGAGGATCTACAGCACCAAGAGTTTGAAGGCTTTGACCCTAATCAACCGCAAGAGCAAGGCAAGTGTCCTTGAAGCATATTGATCCTGTTTTAAAATAAATGTTTTGTTTGCAAACTGCATGCTTGTGTCAATTTGATGGGAATCCTATAGTAGGTAGTTTACTAGCGTTGTTTGACCACTCTTGTCGCCTGGAATTTATGGTAGAGAGTCGGGAAGGGCTTTTACCTTTTTGCTTTGCTTAATCAATTGGGATGGGAAAACAACTCTACACATTTAATTATGCATTTATGATATTATGAGGAACATGAACTGGTTAAAATGATGGGTGATCTAAGCAAGCCTGGTATGTGGATGGGTTGGATGTTATGGTGGTTTGCTTGCTTTAGATCTAAGGACGGTTCATGCGAGAATAAGCCAGGACTACGGTGCCACCATGAGGCCAAGTATGGGTGCGGCGTAGCTGATTAATTATGGCTTTGCTAGTGCTGTTTGGACCATTTTGGATGCTTGGGGAAGGGGTAGTCGGCTTGGTTTTGTTGATGATTGGTGGGACTACCCTGGGATCCGAATGGCTCAAGAGGGGGGCCCTTGGTTGAAGATGTGCTCAGTTGGAGACATCGCCACCGATGAAACCTCAGTGGAGTCTAAATAGGATAGTAATCTCTTTGTAAAGGCTATTTTGTGATCTCTTGGCCACACACCGATGGATGTGTGAGACGGCATAATAGAGGTTCTAGTCATCGAAAGGTGATGAAATCACAAACACGTGGGTAAAGTGGTACAAACTCTGTAGAGTCTATTAAAACTATCATGATAGTCGTGCTCCCTTCTATAAGCACTTGGACAACTTCCATGATTAGAGGGAACCTGGTATTGGGATGGTTATGGTTTGGTAATGGTTATGGTTGGTTATGGATTAAATTTCTGGTATTGAATATGGTTATTGGCAAATGGTGAAATCTGGAATTATTGATGAGGATGGTGAAATATGGACTGGTATTATGATATTACTTATGATTATGATGGGTTTATTTCACATACATGTAATATATTGCTTTTCAAATGTTTTAATGTACTTTTCAGCACTTAGCCATTATTATTGTCATCATTTGAATGAACCACATGTCATACTTTCCACACTTGTTGAGTACGACATGTACTCACTCTTGCAACCCCCCCCCCAACAGTTGCAGGTCAGGATTGGGAGTTTAATAGTGATAATGCGGAGTTCTAGGCCGTGTCTACGTCAGCTTTGCCTGTGGTGTTATTGGAGCTGCGGTATCCCTTATGCTTAGTTTGCTTAGTCGCTTAATTAGTTTATTTACGCTGCATTAGTTGAACCTTGTCATTAATCTTCATTAGAGCTTGTATTCGAGAATATTTTGAATTGCGTAATAAAATTACTTATTTAATAATTTGAGCTGTGGTAATTGTCTGTATATTTTTTGTGAATGCACTCATGTATGTGTGTTGAACATCCTGGGCACACATATGCGTTAGCTTGGTTCATTTTTTCGGAACCAGGCATTACAAAATAAATCTTCTTTACCTGGCCACGTGACGACTGCGGTAGATGGCTCACCAACTGAGCCCGTCTACCTCCTCTAAGCTGACTATCCTGGAAGACCTCGTCTCCTCTTGTGGCTCTCGGTGACAGAAAGCTCTGTGCCTCTGTCCCTCGTCGTCTGCTGCTGCTCGACGACATCCTATTTAATAAAAAATTGCTAATGAATGTAATGGAAAATATAGAAGAAGAAAGAAGAGATGAAGGAAACGTTACTTGTACTCAATTTCAAAATTCATCAGCATCACGCTCATGTACTCTACTCCGTAAACCGGACCATCAATCTTCTGTCGTGGTAGTTGCCCATTTTCATTTTCGTTTTTGCATCTTAGGAGTTTCTACATCTTCTGCATCTCCAACTAAGTCATCGGGTCCTAAACCAGGCTCAACGACAAAAGAGTTTGGCAAATCTTGTTCTTGGTAAACAACATCAACCTCATCATCAAGGTATCCATCATTGTCTGGTGTATATAATCGCTCATGAGGATTCACCTTGTGTACAACCCACCAAGCCTTAAGCTTTTCGCATGGATAATGTAGATAATACACTTGCTCGACTTGGTGTGCAAGGACGAAGGTGTCGCAGCCTTGTAGCCGGTCCTTGTGTTTTAGTTCTACCATGCCAAATTGATTTTGTTGAGTTCCATGGTTATGATCAAACCAATCGCAGTCAAAGAAGATTACTTTAAGGACCTTATTCTCTGCAAAACTAAATTCAAGGATATTTTTAATGATCCCATAATAATTAGTTTCACGTCCTTCGGCGTCGACTACCCTCGTCACAACTCTGGTGTTACATGTTGCCCTGAAAGGACGTTGAGTTTCAAATTGAGTTGAACGAAATCAGAACCCATTGACGTCGTATCGATCGTAACTTTTAATTTTAATGGATCTGTAGGACAGTTGTCACAATCTTCATGGATGTCGTCTTGTTTTTTGCACTGTTCAACATACAAAGTTAGAAGACTATTTTATGCTATACATGTAATTACTAAGAGAAACAAAACATGAACACGTTACTTGTGCATGAAACCAGGATAGGAAGTTAGGCCCTCCTTGTACTCCATAATATTGCATCGATTGTATTTGTCGAAGCGTAGGTTGCTGCTTCGATTTCCAATTTTGTTGATCGAACTCACTAAATAAGGAAAAAACAGAATAATTAGCATAGATGTATAACACAACAAGCTAATTATTATAGATGTTGAACAAACACTGAAAATATTCTCCCACCCCTTCTATATTAGCGTACATGTATAGGAAAGCAACCGTCTTGTCATCTGTTTCAATATCGTAGCTCGTACCGCTACCAACAGTAGTGCCTCTCGTTTGAAAAATGGAGAGGTTGCTACAAGGGGGTGCTTCATCCATATTGTACCGCAACGTGGAAGCATTAACGTTGTTTTCTTTTGCAAAATATACACTTGAAAAGTATCCTATCTCTTGAATGGCGTATGCTTCGGTGATGCATCCTTCAACCCTTGCCCGGTTGTGAACCATTGGTTTAAGACACCTGAGTGCTCTTTCAGCATGATACATCTACCTATATTGCACAGGGCCGCCCACTTTAGCTTCATATGGAAGATGAATTAGGAGATGTTGCATTGGATTGAAGAACCCCAGAGGGAAAACTTTTTCCATCTTACATAAAAGCATTGGTATCTCCCTTTCCAACTTCTCCATCATCTCCCTTGTGATTTCTTTAGCACAAAGCTGTTTATAAAAGTAGCTAAGCTCGGCTAACACCTTCCACACCGCATCATCAATGTAGCCTCGAAACATAACTGGCAGTAGTCTTTCCATGATTATGTGATAATCATGACTCTTCAACCCTGTGCGATTTCCAGTCTTAACATTTACGGCTCGTCTCAGGCTAGCAGCATAACCGTATGAGAATTTCAAACTTTTCAACCACTCAAAGACTTCTTTCTTTTCTTTTGGTCGAAGACAGAAAGAAGCACACGGTTTGCCACCATCTTCAGAGAGCTCAAGAGTTGGACGATTACAAACCTCTGCCAAATCCATACGAGCCTTTATATTGTCTTTTGTTCTGCCAGTCACATCGAATCATGTGCTTATGATGTATTCACCCATGTTATGTTCCTGATGCATGACATCAATGGTATGCATTAAGATTAAGGACATAACATACGGTAGCTCCCATAGTGCACATATATGAGTCTTATTGTGGTCCTCTCCGTAACCAACAAAATATCCAGGACGATCTTCATCTGGCACTAAGTTGTTCAACTGTTCAACAATCTCCGACCCGTTTAGACGTTATGACGGGTGATGCATTGCTATAGGTTACGTTCCTCATTTTCATTGTTAAGTCATTTACAAGAGGAAAGAATGAGAGAAAGAGGAGGAAAGTTGGTCTTAGATGACAATTCCACGTCCAGATCCACCGTCTGCGCAATCGCGGGTGATTGACGTCCTCACCATCGCCGTTCGCTTCCGTGTCGTCTCGACGCATACATTACGACTACAACTGTCTATACGGCACGAACGTATTTATTGCGTGTCGTGTTGTGTCGGGTCGGGCCAGCCCAAAACCCGTATATTTACATATTAATAAACAAACTAACTAATAAACAATTACACGTTCAGTAAAACTAAAAAGAGCAGAAATGTTATGCCTAATGACATCAAAAACAAAACTGCAGAACATAGTTAAAAGTAAGTGGTGTTTAGTCACTAAAAATAGCAAATTATTTTTAGGATGATGATCCAGATGATTTTCAGTTTACAATATCATGCAGGCTTAGCAATTCCAAAATAAACTACTTCCATGATTAACTAAGACCATTATTAACATGCATGCTTAGCAATTCCAAAATTAACTACCAGCAGCTTATTAGCTGGTGAAGGTATTTAGTCACACAATCGTATCCTAACTTGTAAATTATATTAAGTCTACTAATTTGATGCTTCTGGCATTCTTAACCTATAGATGGACTTCTGACAATAAAGAACTTCGCAGCTTTACATAATAGTTACATTGAATCATCTTGCCTGTCTTTTGGCAAAACATGCTTATGGTTGTTTTTCAGAAGATGTATTGGAAGAGTATATCCTTTACTACATGTATGAGTAAATGCAATGATACCATGTTATAAAACGACACAAAGCTAAGGGCACTATACTGTCCAGCCTTGCAGACAAAAAAAAGTTTGGTAGTACACAGAAACATGATGGTTCACAGTTAACTTCATATCTTATTTAACACGTCAACTTCTGTAGCTAACAGGAACAGAGAATACATGTAATAATCACAGAATAATATTTCAGAAAGCTAAAACAAGTGCCATCTAAGGGCAGAGATGGGCGTACCATCACTTCCCAACTGAAGGTGAAAAATAATACTCCTCATATGTTTTCTCGAAATTGCAAAGACTGTCACTTTCAGTTTTGATGAGACTACTTCCATCGAAAGAGAAACACCTCGTTGCATGATGAGAATACTACAGGGACATTCCACAGAGGTTTCTATAGTTGTTCATTTACAAGGCTAAACATAGACAACATCAATCGATGAAACTAGCACATAATCATCCATGGAAACAGCAAAGAGGTCCGACGGTGGAGGGCGGCGGGGGGGGGGGGGGGGGGGGGTGCGGTGTCCCATGGTGGAGGGCGGTGGGGGGGGGGGGGGGGCGGCAGTGTCCCACGGTGGAGGGCGGCGGGGATGGAGCTGCCGATAGGGGGCGACGGGGAGTGGGTGGCGGGGACGGGGCTGCCGATAGGGCGGACGGGGAGGGGGGTGGCGGCGCACGGTGGGGAGGAGGCGGCTGCGAGGGGGTGGCGCGTGGTGGGAAGAGGCAGCGCGCGGTGGGGAGAAGGCGGCTGGGAGGGGCAGCGTACCTCGGCGGTGGCGGTGAACCTCGGCGGCGGCGGCGGCGCGGCGAGAGTGAACACCAGAGCGGCGGCCGCCTCGAGCGCGAACGATGGAGGAAGCTAAATGTGGACTTAGACGCGGGCGGGCTGGAAATAGTCCCTAATAGACGAAGGTAAAATTCAACCGTCGTATATTACACCCTATAGACAACGGCTCGTGGTCACCGTCGTCTATAACGACTTAGAGCGGGCCCGGTTCAGCCCGTTATTGACGACGGACATTATAAGATGACGGTCCACCGTCGTATTTAAGTAATTTACGACGGTTCTAGGTCAACCATCGTCAATTACGGGCTTATCGACGACGGCTAGAAAGCACCGTCATCTATTAATTTAAAGATGACAGTCCCATCATCTATTAACTTGGCCGTCGTCTATTGTCGTGATTCCTATAGTGTCTCTACAGCCTATACTCCTCTAAACCTATGGAGAGTAGTGGATACAGTGGATGAATACTCGAGTGGTGTGTGTTGAAGAGAGGGGTGAGGGGTCCTATTTATAGCTTGGAGAATGGTTGGTTCCCATCACCAAAAGTGCGTGAATCAGTCACCCATGACCTGTTCAAGCCGGGAGGAGCCAACACGTGGTGTTTGATCGCGTTTGGCACCAGGAACTTGTCAGCCGACTAGAGGGGCCGGCCGACCTGGTCCTAGCTCCAAACGACCTGTTCTTCCTCCATGTGACTATCAGGTGGGTCCCATTCCATGATATGGGTGCTACACCGTTGGATGGCCTCGGATACTTCTTTTTGTGGGCCATTTGATCCATGTGGTGTCATGTGGCATCGCCTGATTGGCTGGAATGATATTTTATAGGATCCATCCCCCTTGTTTCACTTCAATTCTGCATAGAATCTCTGCATGTAGTACTTTCTCCAATGACAAGAGGAAATAGGTTAAATAGAAAGGTTATGTGTGCAAGAAATAATATTTCCTTCACATAATTGATTTATATTGATGGGTGAAATTAGTATATAACAGCCGTCAACAACCGCCTCCGCGCTTTGTTGTTGTCATCCTCCCTCCTTGTGATGCCCGCCTGCCGGCCATCCTCGACTATGCCATCCTTGCTGCCTGCTCGCGATCGAGAACGCCGGGCCTGATGCGTTCGCCTCCGCCACCGCGCTGGCGGAGCTCGCCGTGGTCCTCTCCATCAACTCCATTCATTGTTGACTCATCCTCAGACACTTCCGATGCACGAAGCCAACAAACTTCCCCTCTCTCTCTCTCTCTCCTCTATCGTGGCTCTACAGGAGACCTTCACCTTTGAAGGCATCCTGTAGCTCACTTTTGGTTTAGAGGCTGCTTAGCAGCTCCAGGTGCGAGACATTCATCGCCTGAGCTGCTTTATTTGTAGTGTGGTGGATCTGGGCAACGGGATTAACAAGTGCTGGCGTCTGTAAATGTTGGCAATCTTAAGCAGTTCAGAGGTCAGTGTCTTGACCTTCATGGTGCAGTGACTAGGAGGTGAGCGGAGCAAGAGGTTCCTAGAGGTTGTCGTGTGCCTGGTGAGCCGAGTTTGTGCGGTGGGAGAGGCCGCTAGCTCGGCATGGTCGGTGTGATGCGATGGTGGCATTAGCGCGTGCGGCGCAGAGGAACATGGCACATCATAAGGCGGTTGGTGTTGGCCACTTTGTAGCAGATAGATGGAAGTGTTTGAGTGATGGGTTCAGGTAAAAGCCTAGTCCAATGGTGGTTGGACTAATAACAGCAACGTCTGTTGGCGCCATGATCTTCTTGGAGTTGTTCTCATTGTTCTCCATCACTCTTGCTGGTTCACTTCGGGAAAACCTAGGTGCAAGTCTACCGGATGAGCAATGATGACATATCTATGTCATGTTCCTTGTTGGAAGCTTTGTTATTGAAGGTCCTTTGCAATCCATCCTGGCCTATTGATGTCATGTTCCTCGTTGGAAGCATCATTATTAAAGGTCCTTTGCAATCCATCCTTGCCTAATGACGAGGCAATGGTTCTTCACTTTCTCCTTCTTCTTCTTCGATTGTGTCAATTTTTATTGGTCATTTTATATACCCTCTCAACCATTTTATTATATTTTTAATATATACTTACTGCAGGGCTTCCCTCTGAGTCCTACCCATCGCAATGGGGGACTGAAAGTGCATCTAGGCATCCCCGTGGGTTTTGGATGATTGATGACGACAATTAAGAGTCTAATGAGCTAAGTTGATCCTAAGCACAGGTACAATGATTGAAATGTGATGAAACCCCTTCGAAAAGGAAAAGGACATAATGAGCGTCAAAGGCTTAAGAAGTAGAAATTAGGGTTTCTATGAAGATGAGCTTATATGAGTCGTGTCATGTGAAAGGGTTGATGTATCATGTGCACTGAGATCATTCTAGAGGGCTCAAAGTGATGGTTTAAAGAAAAACCTAAGTGAGAAGCCAAAATGAGGAAACACCCTATGAGGCCAGACTAGTCCGGGCCTCAAGGCCGGACTATTCCGGCCAGGCAGACAAGTCCGTTTTGAGACGGACCAAACGTCTCTGGAGTGTTTCTTAGTGAATTTGGAGCTAAGTCCCAGAAGACCGGACTTGTCCATTTTTGGACAGGCCAAAGCTCTCTGGAAAAGTTCGGACTTGTCCGTTTGGGTATGGACTAGTCCGTTTGAGACTTAGTGAGATAAAACGAGAGAAACCCTAGAGGGTCGGACTAGTCCGCCCCCTGTGGCCGGACTAGTCCGGGCCTACACAGATGAGTCCGTTTTGAGACGGACTAAACCCTTCTGTCCTACTTCGGACTAGTCCGTTGTTTAGTGACTGTTTGAATTTGGAAATTTGGCGGGTAGCGTGATGATCGTTGCGCAGTGTGGCAGTTGTCGGGACCTGACCAGAGGTTAGCGGTCCCATAGGGACGGCTAGTCCGGGGCCATAGGCCGGACTAGTCCGCCCTTCTGCTGAGGTTAGCAGAAGGGGCTTGGGACCCCTATAAAAAGGGGACCCCCAGCCTCATTTGAAAAATTCTTGAACCCTAGAGCCGCCACAAGTGACCAAGAGCCTTCCAAAGCCTTATACTTGTCCTACTAGCCCTCTAAGACCAAATCTTGAAGAGATTAGGGTTTGGGGAGGATAGTAAAGGAAGATCATCATGCTTGGGCTCTCGGTTTGATCTCTTTGCACATTGTGATTGTGTTTTGTGGCTTGTGTGAGTTGAGCTTCGTGTGCTCCTCATTGTATTGATTTGTGAGGGCCTCAAATTTTTATTAGCCCCATCAAACTTGGTGATTACCCATTGATATAGTGGAAACCAAGCCGACCATTGTGGTGGCTTGGTGAGAGAAGGGTCAAGTGAGACCCGATCCTTGTGTGAACTTCTCAACATGGATGTAGGCTTCTTCGTGGAGTTGAACCATAAGATAAATCTTGTCTCACTTGTCTTTTACTTCTTGTAATCACTAGCATTGCTATTAGGGTTCATATTGTTCACATTGCCTTTCACTTTTGATCTTTGTTGAAAACTTGTGATCTAAGTGCTTTAACTTCACAATCTGAATTGTACTAGTTTACCACATATTTCTTATCTCTTTGGTGAACTTAAATTCCGCAAATAACTTGTAGAAACCAAGTTTTTAGGTTTTCACCCTGTGCTGAGCGGACTAGTCCGGCCCTGTCCAAACAAGTCCAGCCTCAGGAATTTAATCTCGTTTGATTAAGTCATTTCGGGTATTACTGCAATTCACCCCCCCCCCCTCTAGGCAACTTTAAATTGGTACCAGAGCCGGCTTCTCCACAAGAGTCTAACAACTCGGAGAAGAAATGGCCAGAAGGGGTGATAACGAGGTTCTGGTGGTCGTCGATGAAACCAAGATGAAGAACATCGATGTTCATCAATATGATCCAAACGACGACGAAGAAGTTCAGATGCTCAAGGCTCGGCATCATTAGAAGCTCAACGTGCCCAAGAAGGAGATCAAGCAAATTGCTCCGACCAACATCGATAATGGCAATAGTTCACAAGACTACTCCGAGTATCCTTACAACTATGAGCAACTTGCCGCGAGCAATCATTATTTATCTATTCCCATTGGCAAACATCCTCAGTTTGACAGAAATGATTACTCTATGTGGAAGCATAATATGAAGATCCACCTCATTTCCTTAAACTCTAGCTTGTGGCAAATTGTTGTGACAGGTGTTCATCTACCAAAGAATGAGGAAGACATCACTCCGGAGCAAGCCATCCTTCTCCATCGCAAAGCTCAAGTTGTTGGAGTGATTACCACCTCATTGACTCGAGAGGAATTCAATCGCATTGAAGGGTTAGAGGTTGCCAAGGAGATATGGGATACCCTCAAGACGGCGCATGAAGGCAACCACGTCATTAGGGAGGCGAAGATCGATATGATCGAAGGAGAGCTTGGGAGGTTTACCATCATGGATGGTGAGTCCCCCCCAAGACATGTACGACCGCCTCAAGACTCTCATCAACAATAGTCGGTCATATGGAAGCACCCGGTAGACCAACCACGAGGTGGTAAAGAGGATGATTCGAGCTTTCATGCCTCGAAACGTCACTCTTTGCTCACTAATTCGTGAGAGCCCAGGCTTCCACAAGATGACTCCCGAAGAAGTGCTAGGGAGGATCATCAACCATGAGATGATGGAGCAAGAAGCCATGTTTTACAATGATTTACAAAAGCTTTCCTCCTCCAAGAAAAGGGATGTTGCATTCAGGGCAACGTCCTCAAGATCACAAGAAAAGGAAGAGAGTGATGAAGAGAGTCCCGACACCGATGAGGAAGAATCTCTCTTCATCAACAACTTTAAGAGGATGTTTAGAAGAAGGAGGGGGAGCTACCAAAATGAAAGAAAGAGCAAAGACAAGACCAAGACAAGATCAAAGAGGGCTTCCTACAATTGTGGGGAGTATGGCCACTTCATTGTGGATTGTCCACATGAAGAAAACAAGAAGAAGAAGGAGGGCAAGTCCAAAGAGAAGAAGTACTTCAAGAAGAAGAAGCAATCCATACATGCCCACCTCAGAAAGGAGTGGGATTCAAATGAGGAATCCTCCTCCGATGAAGAAGAGAAGATAGCAACCATTGCTACGAAGAAGATAACTATAGAAAACAAGCTCTTCCCCAACTTGGAGACCTCAAGGCCAACATGTCTCATGGCCAAGGAGGGAAGAAAAAAGGTTAAATATAAATCCTCTTCTTCAACTTCTTCTCATGATGATTTTGATAGTAGTAGTGAAAATGAACATATGTTTAAGGAAATGAGTAAAAGTACTTTGAAAAGATTGAGATCGTTGACAGAGGAAATATTTGAGAAGGAAGAGCTCATCAACCGTCAAGAGGACATGCTCATCCAACAAAAATAGAGATGTCAAGAGGTTGAGGAGCTCTTGGAGCTTGAAAAAGAAAGAAGCAAGGCACTTGAGCGTGAACTCACTTTGAGCAAGGAAACTTGCTCAAACCTTGAGAACACTACAATTGTCCTCAAGGATGAACTTGTTAGTTTGACACAAGCTAACAAGATCTTTGAGACACAAGTGAAGTCTCTCAAGGTCAATGCACCTTCTTCCTCTACAAGCTCATCCTTCACAAATATTAAATCTGAAGCATCTCAACCTTGTAAATGCTCAAATTTGATAATAAAGCTTAAATATGAGCTTAAGTTCGGACAAACCAATAAGGCACCAAAGGGTGGTATCTTTGACAAGGAGAAGGTGGCATATGCACGTAGTGCATATACCAACACAAGACATCCCCTTGTCAAGGTTGGTCTTGGTTATTCTAGGGAGATGAGGCAAAACGCCAAAACTCCCAAGAATGGCAAAGACTTGATTGTTTTTGTCAAAGGAGGCTCATACAGCAACAAAGGGAAGAACATTGCCATTTCACCCAAAATTCCTAAGAAAGAACCTCATCCATTGTTTCATGACTTTGATGCATCATATGTTTTATTGAGGAACAAGTTTGGAAAGGCCTATGCTAGGTATGTTGGGCCACACCGTAAGAGTCCCAAACCTTGTGTGTGGGTGCCCAAGTGCCTCTTGACTAACATCAAAGGACCCAACACCGCTTTGGTACCTAAAGCCAAGGCTTAATTCTTTCTTGTAGGCATACTCCTCCAGTGGAATCAAATGGGTTCTTGACAGCGGGTGCACTAATCATATGATCGGAGAGAGGAAGATGTTTGTAGAGTATGAGCTAAATGAAGATCCAAGTGAAGGAATCTATTTTGGGGACAATAGCCAAGGAAAAATCCATGGCACTGGTAAAATTGCTATATCCCGTAATCACACTCTTTCAAATGTTTTACATGTTGATTCACTTGATTATAACCTCTTGTCCATATCACAACTATGTGACAAAGGTTATAATTGTTTATTCACTAATGAGGGTGTGACCGTCACAAGGAGAAGCAATGGCTCCATTGCTTTTAAGGGTGTACTCAAGGGAAAGCTCTATCTTATGGATTTCTCCGCAGATAAAGCCCAACTTGATACATGCTTAATTGCAAAAACTAACATGGGATGGCTATGGCATAGAAGGCTAGCCCATGTTGGGATAAGAAATTTGCAAAAACTCCTTAAGGGCGAGCACATCCGTGGTTTAAAGAATGTTGTGTTTGAAAAGGATAGACCATGTAGAACATGCGAAACCAGAAAACAAGTTGGAGCACCACATCCATCCAAGAACATTATGACAACATCAAGACCATTGGAGATTCTACACATGGATCTCTTCGGTCCAATTGCCTATATATGTATTGGTGGTAACAAATATGGTCTTGTTATTGTTGATAATTTTGCACGTTTCACTTGGGTATTCTTTTTGCATGATAAGAGTGAGACTAAAAGTGTCCTCAAGAGGTACTTGAAGAGAGCTCAAAATGAGTTCTACTTAAGTATCAAGACCATAAGAAGTGACAACGGCACCGAATTCATGAACACTCAAGTTGAAGAATTCTTGGATGAGGAAGGCATCAAGCATGAGTTCTCGGCCTCCTACTCCCCTCAACAAAATGGGGTGGCCGAGAGAAAGAATAAGACCTTAATTGAGATGTCAAGAACCATGCTTGATGAGTACAAGACGTTGGATGGAAGCGGTCAACACCGCTTGTCATGCCATAAACCAATTGTATCTTCACCGCATACTTAAGAAGACGTCTTATGAGCTCCTAACCAGTAACAAGCCAAACATTTCCTACTTTTGAGTTTTTGGAGCAAATGTTACATTCTTAACAAGAAGCCTAGGACTTCAAAGTTTGCTTCTAGGTCCGATGAAGGTTTCTTACTTGGTTATGACTCAAACACTTACGCCTATTGTGTCTTTAACAAATCCTTTGGAATTGTTAAAGTAGCACGTGACGTAGTGTTTGATGAGACTAATGGCTCCCAAGTGGAGCAAGTTGATCGTCATATGCTAGATCAAGAAGAAGCTTGACAAGTGGTGATAGGAAGGATGGCACTTGGAGATATACGACCACAAGAACAACCTCAAGATGCAAGTGACCATCCTACACATCAAGCAAGCCCCTCCTCAAGTGATCAATATCAAGTTCCCCAAGATGCGCTCCAAGAAAATGGAGGCATCTCCAAGGGGGAGACAATGAGGATGAGGAAAACTAAGATGATGACTCAAGACCTCAAGCTCCTCACACAAGAGTACATCAAAGCATCCAACGGGACCATCCCATTGACAATATACTTGGAGACATCTCCAAGGGGGTAACTACATGATCCCGTGTAGCAAACTTTTGTGAACATTACTCTTTTGTTTCTTCCTTGGAGCCCCACAAGGTTGAAGAAGCACTACGAGATCCGGATTGGGTGATGGCCATGCAAGAAGAGCTCAACAACTTCGAAAGAAATCAAGTGTGGGAGCTAGTGAAGAGTCCTAATGCGAATGTTGTAGGCACCAAATGGGTGTTCCGCAACAAACAAGATGAGCACGGGGTGGTTACAAGGAACAAGGCACGACTTGTGGCCAAAGGGTATTCACAAGTCGAAGGTTTCGATTTCGAAGAAACCTTTGCTCCCGTAGCTAGGCTTGAATCTAGGCATCCCCGTGGGTTTTGGATGATTGATGACGACAATTAAGAGTCTAATGAGCTAAGTTGATCCTAAGCACAGGTACAATGACTGAAATGTGACGAAACCCCTTCAAAAAGAAAAAGGACATAACGGGCATCAAAGGTTCAAGAAGTAGAAATTAGGGTTTCTACGAAGATGAGCTTATATGAGCCGTGTCATGTGAAATGGTGGATGTATCATGTGCATTGAGATCATTATAGAGGGCTCAAAGTGATGGTTTAGAGAAAAACCTAAGTGAGAAGCCAAAATGAGGAAAAACCTTGGAGGCCGGACTAGTCCGGGCCTCAAGGCCGGACTAGTCCGGCCAGATAGACAAGTCCGTTTTGAGACAGACCAAACATCTGTGGAGTGTTTCTTAGTGAATTTGGAGCTAAGTCCCAAAAGACCGGACTTGTCCGTTTTTGGACGGACCAAAGCTCTCTTGAAAAGTTCGGACTTGTTCGTTTGGGTACGGACTAGTCCGTTTGAGACTTAGTGAGATAAACCGAGAGAAATCCTAGAGGGCCGGACTAGTCTGGGCCTGCACAGATGAGTCTGTTTTGAGCCGGACTAAACCCTTTTGTCCTACTTCGGACTAGTCCGTTTTGGACTGGACTAGTCCGTTGTTTAGTGACTGTTTGAATTTGGAAATTTGGCGGGTAGCGTGACGATCATCGCACAGTGTGGCAGTTGTCGGGACCTGACCAAAGGCCAGTGGTCGCATAGGGCCGGACTAGTCTGGGGCCAGAGGCCGGACTAGTCCGCCCTTCTGCTGAGGTCAGCAGAAGGGGCTCGGGACCCCTATAAAAAGGAGACCCACGACCTCATTCGAAAAAGTATTGAACCCTAGCGCTTCCACAAGTGACCAAGAGCCTTCAAAGCCTTCTACTTGTCCTACTAGCCCTCTAAGACCAAATCTTGAAGAGATTAGGGTTTCGGGAAGAGAGTAAAGGAAGATCATCGCGCTTGGGCTCTCGGTTTGATCTCTTTGCACATTGTGATTGTGTTTTGTGGCTTCTGTGAGTTGAGCTTCGTGTGCTCCTCATTGTATTGATTTGTGGCAGCCTCAACTTGTGAGTAGCCCCATCAAACCTGGTGATTACCCATTGATATAGTGGAAACAAAGTCAGCTATTGTGGTGGCTTGTTGAGAGAAGGGTCAAATGAGACCCGATCCTTATGTGGACTTCTCAACGTGAATGCAGGCTTCTTCGTGGAGCTGAACCACGGGATAAATCTTGTCTCACTTATCTTTTACTTCTTGTGATCACTAGCATTGCTATTAGGTTTCATATCGTTTATATTGCCTTTCACTTTTGATCTTTGTTGAAAACTTGTGATCTAAGTGCTTTAACTTCACAATCTGAATTGTACTAGTTTACCACATATTGATCATCTCTTTGGTAAACTTAAATTCCGCAAATAACTTGTAGAAACCAAGTTTTTAGGTTTTCACCCTGTGCTGAGGACTAGTTCGGCCCTGTTCAGACAAGTCCGGCCTTAGGAATTTAATCTCATTTAATTAAGTCATTTCAGGTATTATTTCCTATTCATCCCCCTCTAGGCGACTTTCAGGGACCCTTATAAAAGACTCTATCATCAATATGCGGAAAGGAAAAAAAGTTGCCCCTAAAACTTTATCAGCAACATGAGCCCGAAACTTGATTGGAAAGCTATGCATTAAGACTGGTCACACTAGGCGTCGCTAAAGCGATTGTCACTACAAATGAAGTGGCTCGGGCGATGAAATGTCTTGCACCGGGAGCTGCTAAGCCACACCTTCAGAGGTGAAGGTCTCATGTAGAGCCACGACAGAAGAGAGAGAGGGGAAGTCAAGCCCGCACAACTCCAACGCCTTGATGATATAGTTGTAGTGGAAACATTGCTGTTTTGCATCATAAGTTGTTTAGGGATGAATGAAATTGTGATCTGTAAGATAATTTAAAACCGCACTTTAATATCACAATATAAACCTAATAGGTGTTTGTACGCTGTGGCAAACAAATCCTATCACTTACACTTCAACATTGGCGTAGCCAGACTCAAGCACACACCAGGGCCTGAAACAGCTTCTCTTTGTTACTTCCTCCGGATTTTTTTTGACCGGCTAGTTTATTTTTAAACTAATAGGTGACAAATAAAAGGATTCGAAGAGAGTAATATCTAGTTTTAACTGAAATTTGCTTTAAAATTATGCATGTGTAAAGATGGGGCACCATACAGAAAATAAAACAGTGTAGTGGGTATATGCGAAATGTAAAGGGGTAAAGAGAATGTGAACTTTTAGCCCGACGACTTTAGCCCGAGGTATCAAAGTAGTTTCATGCATTGCCGCTCACTAAAGGTGGACCTTCTTTGGTTTCCCATACTTTTTGGTTTCTCCGATTATCTTCAAGCTGCAGGTATTCCCTGATCCGTGCCTCTTGCGGATGCCATCATCATCCGTGTCAGGTCCTAACAGGACACTGGGGCTACTGCGTCGTCATGTCTGTCATCATGTCCGTGTTGCGTAGCACCTTCGGAGTGGGGCGCCTTATTGGTACATGGATCTGCTCCTGGGTGACCATGAAATTGGCCGTCATCACGATCGATCAAAGCCCCAACACGGCAAGTCGATTGCTCCTATCCTGCCGACCTCTTGAAAGTTGTTTCCATGTTAATAACAACGTTGAGCGCATTCTGCTGGGGTTGATGATAAAGTGTATTTCCCCCGAGGCCGGGAATATGCTGGGCCAAAGACGTGTTTTAGGCCCGTGTAGCGCTTTGGGAATCCTAATCTAAACTTGTTGTGTTACCCAGGCTCTCTTTAGCAGAGCTTCACGGAGCTGATTCTCAGGCAGAATCTGAGAAGCTATGTCAAGCACTGTTTTTAGAAGAAGTGATTTTTGGCTGATTCTGTGAAGTGATTCTCTGAAACTAACTATTGGGCTGGAAGCTGAAAAAAAATAGCTTATCCTGATTCTGTAAAGTGATTCTTTATCCTGATTCTATGAGTTTATTTTATAGAATTATAAAGAATCATTTTCAGTCACAGAATCACTTCACCAGAGATTCAGAAGTGAATCTAGAGAATCAACTCCGTGAAGCTCCGCTAAAGGGGGCCCCAATACAATCATATTGGTACCGGTCCCAACAAGTGCACAGACACCTGTGATCTACATGCCCTAGCTTGGACGCGACTGTTGGCCGTTGATGACTTTTTTAGAGCTAGCTACCTACTGCGATTGAGAGCGACGGAACACCAATAAATTAGGTAGACGCGTGAACGGAACACCAATACATTGGTAGACACGTGATCCTGATGTGAGCGGAAATCACGGAAGCGTTTCCTGATGGCGACCTTTCAGGCGGCGGCGGCCGGACGGCACATGGCCTGAAGGCAGCGGTGGCCGGAGTCTGAATTGTTTCTTCTCTTTCTGATCTTTTCACGTCTCTTCATGAACTGGTGTAATTTGAGAGATCGGTGGGGGGGTGATAAGGCGATTCCGTTGAGGTTTCTGCTCACCTGAAGCCTGATTTTCTTGTTTACATCTCAACTTTGTTGGCGTGTAGAGATCTGGATTGAATCTTTCTCAGACGGTTGCGATTTCAAGGGAATTGGACTGTGCACATCAATCTCTCGGCGGGGTACAAATTTTCAAGGTAATTAAAGATGGCTTCAGCGAGATCACACGACGCACATTCAACGGCAAGATCACAGATGGAGGAGGCTCTTGGTAAACTGGACCTTACGGAGGAGGAGGCTACTCCTTTGGTTCTGGATGATGTCCTTGAGGGTGCTAGCCCAAAGTGGATGATTGCAGACAAGGTACTTTACTGCAATATTTTTCATATTCAAACAATATCTAGCACTCTTCGCCCGGCATGGGGAAATCCAAGAGGATTGGAGTTTCGCTCGTTAGGTGAGAACATGTTTGTGGCAGAATTTAAATCTCAACGAGATTGAGATCGGGTAAGGGATGGATCACCATGGCACGTTAGCAGGAATGCGGTGATCCTTGAGGAATTTGTTGAGCATATGCAACCTTCTGAACTGAAGTTTGATAAGCTGCAACTATGGGTTAGGATTCTGAACCCGCCGTTCAATCTGAGAAATGCTACCTGGGGAAAAGTGATTGCTAGACAAATTGATAAAAATGCAGATTATGTGGCCTTTGATCCTATGGGTGGATTTCTGAGGGCGAGGGTTACGGTGGATATAACCAAGCCATTGAGGAGAGGAATCTTGATTGATTCAGCAGCAAGGAAAGCAAAGACTTGTATGAGATACAATATGAACATGTTCCTCATTTTTGTTTTTCATGCGGGCGTTTGGGGCATTCGGAGCTGTTTTATCCGTCACTGGGAACTAGAGATGCTGATGGAAAGCTACCTTTTGGTGCCGGGTTGAGGGCTCCAGATGAGAAGGCAAAAGAAGGTGGTGGGGAAAGCTCGTATAAAGATCAATATATGGGTTCAAATGACAAACGTGATATGAAATTTCCGAGCAATAATGCAGATATAAATCCTGAAATGACGTCTCCTCTGAAGCATCATGATGCAAGAAAGAGGAAAGATGATTCACAAAAACAAGTGTATCGAAAGATTGAGTGGATTCAGCAATTTGAGACTGGTACTGATTTAGGCAAAGACATGGTTGTTTTTACGGCACATACTGGAACTTCCAACGGTGGGAATCAGCATGGTGATATGTTGGTTGATAAGGATTCAAACAAAAAAAGAAAGATTCCTAGCAGTTACGAAAATTCAGCAGAGGCTGTGATGCAGCCCTGCCAGCCCCAATAAGTTGTATTAGCTGGAACAGCCGAGGGCTTGGGAACCCTGAGGCTGTTTGTGATCTTCGCAGCATTGTGAAGCAAGAAGCGCCCGCACTATTCTTTGTGATGGAAACAAAGATTAGTTCATGACGTGTAAATGATTTGAAAGTTCTTCGGGGTTTCGCGGGGTGTTTTGCAGTCAATAGCAGTGGTCTCAGTGGTGGGATTGGTTTGTTTTGGTCAGCTGAGTACGATGTCGATATTAAAAGTTATAGTTCCGGCCATGTTGATACTTTGGTGCGGAAAAACGATCAAGCCTCTCAGGAATGGAGATTTACAGGATTCTATGGAGCACCACGAACTGAAAATAGACACCATAGTTAGCATTTCTTAAGGACTTTGCATGCAATCCCGCATTCAGCCTGGTTGTGTATGGGAGATTTTAATGAGACTATGTTTAATTCTGAACATTTTTCAAGATCTGCATGGTCCGAGTGGCAAATGAGAAATTTTCGTGAAGTAATTGATGAATGTTCCTTACATGACCTGGGATGGTCAGGTACGGCCTACACTTGGGATAATCGCCAATATGGGGATTCAAATGTTAAAGCTAGACTCGATCGTGCATTTGCCAATTCTGATTTTTTGGCTTGCTTTGAACATACCAGGGTTCGCCACATCGTTTCAACTGAGTCTGATCATTGTTTTGTAATGGTAGAACTCCGAGAAAAATGTATGGAACAAGGAATAGAAGTGCAAAGCAGTTTTGATATGAAAATGTATGGCAAACTCATGCAGATTATGATACTATTGTGTTTGAAAATTGGTCGAGAGGGGCCAGTCAGCGTGGCTTGCAAGGAATATGTGATGCTCTCCACTCACTTCAAAAAAACTTTCTGTATGGGGAGAGGAGGAATTTGAATCATTGGCACGTTCTGTTAGGAAGCTACGACAACAGCTGGATCGGTTGCGTAGAAAATCAGTTGGTAATGGACCATCTGATGAAGAGAGGGCGGTAGTGAAAAAAATTACGAAGGGCGCTTCATCAGGAGGAAATTTGGATGCGCCAACGTTCTAGCATTTTGTGGCTTCGAGAAGGCGATCGCAATACCTAGTATTTTTATAAACAGGCTGCCCAAAGAAAACGTACTAATAAAATTGAATTTCTCCATAAGGCTGATGGTACTAAATATGAAAATATGGAGGAAATGCATGCAGAAATTCAAAGATTTTATCAAGGTTTATATCAGTCTCAAGGATTTTATGAGATGGATGAGCTCTTGAGTTTTGTGCAATCGAAGGTATCAAGTATCATGAATGAAAAATTGGACGCTCTTTATTCTGAAACTGAGATTATGACTGCATTATTCCAGATGGCTCCATCTAAAGCTCCTGGAGTAGACGGTTTCACTGCTGGTTTTTTTCAACGACATTGGGCACTTTTGAAAGATGGTGTGACGCATGCCGTCTTGGATTTTCTGAATGGGGGTATATTACCTGTTGGTATGAATGACACATCCATTACACTAATACCAAAGGTACGACACCCTCAGAAGATCTGTCAATATAGACCAATATCATTGTGTCCTGTTTTATATAAGATAGGTGCTAAGTGAATTGCCAATAGACTCCAAATATTTCTGAATGATATTATCGGTGAAGAACAGAGTGCATTTATACCAGGACGTCTAATCCTGATAATGTGCTGATTGCTTATGAAAGTGTTCATGCTATGAGAAGAAAAAGAAAGGTAAAAATTATATGGCTGCTATTAAACTTGACATGATGAAGGCATATGATCGTGTAGAATGGCATTATTTAGAAGCTATCATGTTAAAGCTTGGGTTCTCTGATTCAATGGTACGTCTGATTCTTAAGTGTGTAACTTCGGTTCGTTTCACAGTACGTGTGAATGGCGAATTGTTGCCGTATTTCATCCCCTCACACGGATTACGTCAAGGCAATCCGATTTCTCCATATTTGTTCCTCATTTGTGCAGAAGGTTTCACGTCTTTATTGAATCTTTTTTGTGGCAATTATGTGGATAGAGGTATTCGTGTCAGTTTCCATTCTCCTTGGATAAATCATTTGTTATTTGCTGATGATAGTCTCATATTTATGAGAGAACATTTACAATGTGGTGCTAGATTAAATAACATTCTGCAGATTTATGGTGAATGTTCGGGTCAATGTGTTAACTGGGAGAAAAGTTCTATTTATTTTAGTCCCAACACTCCACATCATATTCGGCACAACTTGAAACAGATTTTGGAAATCCAGGTTGAAGCATTTACTGGACGTTACTTGGGTTTGCCAACTGCTGTAGGTCGTAT
Organism: Tuctoria greenei; assembly: GCA_036927565.1. Taxonomy (NCBI): domain Eukaryota; kingdom Viridiplantae; phylum Streptophyta; class Magnoliopsida; order Poales; family Poaceae; genus Tuctoria; species Tuctoria greenei. The sequence continues at coordinate 169,838,908 of JAYESD010000003.1, forward strand.
AACAAGTGGCTCTTTTGATCATATTCAGGAACGCATCCGAAGTCGGATTCAAGGCTTGGAAAAATTTCTCTCATGTGCTGGCCGAGAAATATTTCTTAAAACTGTAATACAAGCCATCCCAACTTTCAGCATGAGCTGTTTTAAATTAACCAATAAGGTATGTGGTGGTATAAGGTCTTGTATTGCTAAGTACTAGTGGAGCAGTTTTTTAGACCGCAGATCATTACATTGGGTGGCATGGGAAGTGTTGATATCACCGAAAGTTAAGGGTGGCATGGGATTTTGTGATCTCGAATTATTTAATTTAGCAATGCTTGGTAAACATGGATGGAGACTCATGACCAGCCCTAATACGTTGTGTGCAAGAGTATTGAAAGGAAAATATTTTCCCAACTATGACTTCCTGCAAGCCTCAGTTCCGCAAAGTTCATCAATTACTTGGAGGTCCATTGTTGCAGGGAGAGAAGCACTTGAGTTGGGATTAGTACAGCGCATTGGTGACGGAACTACGATCTCAGTTTGGAACTCTAATTGGATTCCAAGGATTCGTTTTATGCGCCCATCTGTTAAGCTTGGTGAAGAGGATATTACAATGGTCTCTGATTTAATTAATCATGATATTGGTATGTGGAAGGTTGATCTTGTTAAACGAGAATTTATACCTCATGAAGGTGATGCAATTCTGAATATACCACTTAGGCGAGGTGGGGGTGATGATTTTTGGGCTTGATCCTTGGAGAAGACAGGTTTGTACACTGTAAAGTCAGCGTATCGTGCTCTATTGAGTCAAAACGAGCAAAGAGCTCTAGATGAAGGGACGATTACCGAATCCTCAACTGTAGAAAAACAGTGGTGGTCTGTTTTATGGAAGTTAAATGTTATGCCTAAAGTACGAGTTTTCTGGTGGCGAATTTTACGTGGCATTCTTCTAGTAGAAGCTACATTGAAGCACCGACATATAGTTCAGATGGGTCGATGTAAAATATGTCTTGCAGCTGAGGAAGATTTACAACATGCTTTGATTACTTGTGATCATGCAAGAAAGTTTTGGGATGAGGCAGAATATTGTCTCAATATTTCACTACCTAGGTTACATAATTTAACCTGGTCAAGAGATATTCTTTGTGACACAAGATTCTCAAATTCAGATCGAGCCAAGATTATTACTGTTATGTGGGCAATCTGGAACTCGAGAAATAATTGGGTACATGATAAAGGTAATTATGATCCTGTTCATGTGATGAAGATGGCTAAAGAAGGGTTCGATGTGCTTGAAATCCCTCACAAGCTATCAACTCTTTTACCTGGCCATGGGTGGAGGCCGCCAGATGATGAGGAAGCCAAAATAAACATTGACGGCGGTATATCAATGGAAGCTCAACAAGGTGGTGTAGGTGGTGTAGCTCGTTCGCGTACTACTTTCCTGCGAGCATGGAGTAAACCTTATATGGGGATATCTGACCCTTTTATTGCTGAAGCATTAGCATTGTGTGATGGTGTTATTTTTGCTAATCTACGAGGCTTCTCGAAGGTGGTGATGGAGACAGATTGTCTTGAAATTGTGAATCTCTGTAATACTCGTCTTGATTGTCGGTCAGTCGTGTCACCATTTTTTAAAGAAATTGGAGAGCTAATTCTTGGTTTTTCTCAATTCAACATTCAACATGTATCTTGATCAGCAAACTTATCGGCACATCTTAGTGCAAAACATGCGTGCACTCTGATGGTAACGGATAGTTGGCTTGATTGTATTCCGGACTTCCTGTTGGTCAGCTTGTCTGCTGAACATACAGGAGCTGTTATTATTTGAAATAAAGTACTTCTTTCTCCGAAAAAAAGATGCGTAATCCATACGTCACGACAAAAGTTCGTGCATTAACCTGTAACCATGTTAGTGGCGGACGGGAATGGAGAAAATATCCCACGGTACAAATTACTGATGCCTAACTAACGGATAGGTGAAAGAACAGTGAGATAAGAGTTAACAAATAATAACTGGATTCTTTCTTTCCGACAGTTGACCAACATACAACAGGTAGTTCAGTTCATTAAGGTGCAGAACATGCTCCAAGGAGTAATATTACGTGATGATATAGATGACACAATAAAATGGAGATGGACAAGCACCGGAGATTATTCGGTAAAAACTGCTTGCAGGGCACAGTTCTATGAGGCAACACCTTTTAACACTAACATACTATGGAAGGCTAAAGCGAGCCAAAGATATTGATTTTTGGTTGGACGTTGATGCATGAAAAAGTATTGACTGCAGATAATCTTGAACGAAGAGGTTGGGAAAATAATGTCATCTACCCTTTGTGCTTTCAACAAGTGGAAATGGTTTGCCTCCTCTTTCTGGAATGTACGTACACTTTGCATGTGGTGGATATGCTTGACCGATGGCTCTGTTTTGACATAAGAATAACATTCATGACTGTAAAGAGATTGAGAATTACAGAAGTTATGCGAAAAGTTGCACCTGAAAAACCAACGAACGAAAGGAAGAAGCAAGCGGGTCTGCTACTAATGCTATGGTGAAATAGTTGAAAAGAGATAAATAGAAGGATTTTTCAAGGCTGTGAGAAGACAGAGGAACATATTACTAAATTAATCAAGGAAGATTATGATTGGCACGCATGACGATCAGATCACAAAATAACGCAGAAGTGCTTCAGAGTTGATCACCTTTCTAACCTCTTTCGTGCCTTATTAAACTTTTGTTTTTCTGGTAACCTTAGTTGCTAGTATAAATATATATGCATCTACATTGTATTTTTGTATTTTCTTCTGGATTTTACTCCTTCTTTAATGCAAAGACAGAACACCTGCCATTTTCGTCAAATAAAAAAAAACTAGATAGGTGACAGCCAACAAATGCTCGCACGAAAGCAACGCGGCATGTTCTCTCTCCTATCCTGCATTCCCAAGGTTAGGGGGAATTCTTGGGATTATAGGACTAAAGGTTTATACACTGGTGCTAGATTTAATCTTTTAGGCATAAACATTAAGCATTAACCCTAATCACTGTTTATGCACCTAAAAACCGTAATCAAGGAGAGGATTAGCACGACTTACAGGATGAAGATCCGTTGGCGGCCATTAGTGTCTTCTTGCAGATTGAAGACGACAAGGAAGGCTCTGTCCTTCCCGCAACTCTTGCTCTCTTTTGGATTGGTGATTTTCGTGCTCGGGATTAGGAAGTTGTTAACCATAAGGTTAACTCGTTTCTACCCTTAATCGTGTTTATATAGAGCAAGACTGCAGGGGGACGAAACGAGTCGGTTGTTGGAGAAATGCCTCCGATCGTGGCTCCCATCACGGGAGAGATTCCCGGTAACGTTGGTTACCGGGTCAATTCCCCTTTTTCCTTTTTCTTTTTACCCTTACTTATTTATTTTCTTTTCTTTTTCTCAGGTTGAACCGAGATCAACCAACATTCTCCCCCTTGATCGTTTAGTTCAGCTTTATTTATCCATTCTTAATAAGTATAATGCATAAAGTGAAGCATTACAACAATCAACAAATAATCATTAAACTTCGACACTTATGATGCATCAACCGATCTCAAATGGAAAATGTTATTCTTTATGGGGGGCGGCTCTTTTGAAGGTCCCTACTTTCCAGAATCATAAGGCTTCCAATGATCCCATACCGGCAATGTGTTTACGAAATATGCTGGGTGGTAAGCCTTTTGTCATTGGATCCGTGAGCATATCGGTCGTACTGATATATTCAACTTTAATTTTATGATCCTGGATTTTATCTTTCACAACATGATACTTTATGTCAATGTGCTTGGCAGCAGAACTTGACTTGTTGCTACTCGCATAGAGAATTGCGGGTTCGTTATCGTAGTATAGCACAAGTGGCTTGTTAATGCTGTCTACCACTTTGAGCCCGAGAATAAAATTCTTTAGCCATACAGCCTGCCCAGTGGCCTCATAACATGCTACAAATTCTGCCTGTATCATAGGTGATGCAGTCACCGTTTGTTTGGAGCTCTTCCACGATACAGCTCCTCCAGCCAGTGTGAATATATAACCTAACGTGGATTTCTTACTATCCACACAGTCGGCGAAATCAGCATTTGAATAACCAATAACTTCTAGGTTATCAGATTTTTGATATGTTAGCATGAGATCTTTAGTACCTTGCATATAGCGCAAGACTTTCTTTGCGGCCTTCCAGTGGTCCATTCCTGGATTTGATTGGAATCTGCCAAGCATTCTCGTTACAAAACCTAAGTCAGGGCGCGTACAAACTTGAGCGTACATAATGCTTCCGACAGCTGAAGCATATGGAACCGACTTCATCTGGCCAGATTCAATTTGGTTCCTTGGACATTGAAATGTCCCAAATTTATTGCCCTTAACTATTGGAGCAGGCGTGGGATAGCACTTATGAATATTGAATTTCTTCAGTACTCTCTCAACGTATGCCTTTTGTGATAGTCCTAATGTGTACTTGGACCTATCTCGATGAATTTCAATGCCTAGAACGTAAGAGGCTTCACCGAGATCATTCATATCAAAGTTTGATGACAGAAAGCTTTTGGTGTCATGTAACATGTCCTTATCGCTACGAGCTGTAAGACCTATGTGTGCTGAATACATTGGCTTGTAGTGAATACACTTGCCTTGACGATAAAAGTTCTGAATATCACCAAAACACCTTTTTATCAAGGTGCAACTCTAGCACGGAGCTACATCAAGGTCCGACGGGAGGTTCATCTTGTTTTGGGTAGCTTCGGCTACGTTAGATGCTAGGTCCGACTTGTTGGTAAGGTCCGACTAGTTTTTGTTAGCTCCGGCTCAAGGTCCGGGTTACTCTGGCAAGGTCTGGAACTTGAACGCAATGCTTCTGTTTTTCGTTTGCAATGTTTTGTACTTGCTTTACATCTATGGAAAGATTGCTTAGTATTCATTTGCTATGTCTTTGGTGCGTTTTGGTTGATATGGATGATATCGTGTTACTGTGGTTTTGCAACATGCTTATGTGAGGTTCTCACGTAAGGTTCTGTGTTCGGAACTAACTTGAGTCAAGTCGAGGACTTGGGCTCGTATGGATTGGTTCTTTATTCATATGCAGGTGTTGCTTGAGTTCAAGACATGGCTGGTTACGGGATCCATTGGACTAGTCTCATGGAGGAGATGAGGTTCCAACAACCAAATTCAGGAGGAATTGTGGTTGAGCTGATCAGGAGGTTGCGCAGCATGATTGAATCAAGAACATTGCATGTGAAGGTATCGCGGACGTCATTGGAAGATGTTTGCACGTGTGCAAGGAGTGCATGGGCGTGGCTATATGGTTCCGAGACGTGATGAAGAGATGTGGACGTAAAGAGTTGGTCGGAAAGGTCCAACCGACTAGGTTATGGACTCAGGCTGCGGCTGAGTCGGGTTTGACTCAAATATGGAAAGATTTGAGTTGGTTATGATAGGATTTCGTGTGGGTCACGAATTTGAGTTGTTTAGGAATGTGGGATATGTTCCTAAGGTGTTTGGAAGTCTTAAGATTGCTTCTATCTGCATATAGAAGAATCCTAAGCAGTTATGAAAAGTTACGATTCGTGAACAGAGTAGGATTAGGTTCCTGATCTGAGCTGAGTTGGCTTTCGAGCTGGTTATATAAGCAAGGGAGCCCAGAGCTCATGGTGCACGACTTTGGGGCTGTTCCTCTTGTGTTCTATTGAATAAAATTTGTAGTTTGAATGAACTTTTGTGCCTTGTTCGTCCGACTTGTTCCAGACAAGTTTTACTCGTTGAGTTTTTGGACAACACTACCTTTCGTCGGTGGTTTTGTCATAACTAGAGTTTTACAGATCCAATTGATGTGATTCTTTTTGGGTTGTTTTCAAAACTTGATTATATATCATATGTCAAAATTTCACGGTCATTGGATTTTTGGTTTCTGATCTACACGAGTTTCTTTGCAGCATCCAGAAACTATTTTTCTCGGGTAGGTCAGATTGACCTTTGTCTGATCTTTCGATCATAACATGAGTTTTCTCGACGGATTTGAGTGATTCTTATTGTTTTGTCTTCATGTCTTGATTCTCTCAGATATCTATCACTTTGGTCATAATGAAACACATTTAGATTAGTCTCACACACGATTTCTTTAACAGATCGTTTTTCTATTGAAAGGGTTGGGATTTAATTGTTTCCGCTGCGTAAGATTTTTAAATCTACCATTCAGCCCCCCTCTGGTAGCTTTTCACGTGCTCTTCGATCCTACAATTGGAATCAGAGCCACGGTGCTCTAATCTTTGTGATTTGCGTGTGTTTTTGACTAATCATCATGGAGAAGTACTCTGCCAAACCTTGTGTGTTCGCTGGTATTGATTTTCAGGTTTGGAAGGCAAGCATGGAGACTTTCATCCAGGCACAAGGCTTTGCAATATGAGAGAAGGTATACAAGCCTACAAATCTAAGAGATGTCGACAACAACAACAAGGCTCGGAACTTGATCATACAAGGATTAACACAAAGTGACTTCGACCGTGTTGCACACCTCCGATCTGCATACGATGTGTGGAAAGCACTTTCTGACTACCACGAAGGATCCAACACGATCAAAGAGGTAAGGCAAGACATGTTTAAGAAAGAATACATGCGCTTCGAGATGCAACCCGGTGAGTCTATTGATGACCTTTTTGCTCGCTTTAATAAGATTCTCAGCAACTTGCGTAGTGTCAATGTTAATTTTTCAGATGCTAAAAATGCTAGGTAATTGCTAAGTGCATTAGATATGTCAATTTAGGAGGTGAAAGTCACATCTATTCGTGAATCTACTGTCATGAGTTCACTTACTTTAGATGTGCTATATTCCAAGTTAAAAACTCATGAAGTTGACATAATCTCACGTAAGAACGCCAACAAGTCTATTGCTTTTGTTTCTCAACGTGACATGCCTAGTTTCGACCAATCTTCATCTTGTGGTACACTTGCTTTGCTGTCCTCTCTAACCCTTGAACAGATTGAGGAGTTTCCAGAGGAGGAGCTAGCGCTCATCTCCACCCGGTTCTCAAAAGCATTGCAAAATGTGAGAACTAGAAGGAGAGGAAGCTCCGGACCTCAACGATGCTTTGAATGTGGTAAGACAGGACATTTTCGTTCAGATTGCCCTAACCTTTCAGGTCCTACTTCCCGGGATGAAAAGAAAACAAGAACGAAGCACTCCTCTGCAAAAGATACGAAGAAAAAGAAGGGTTTCACAGGACATCAATTGGTGAGCAGTTTTATCTCAGCACTCCAGGAACTTGTCTCAAGCGACGTGGACATTGGAAGTGATGAAGATGAAGATGATTTGGCAAACTTGTGCTTCGTGGCGGGCAAGTCAAGATCAAGTATGGAGGAGGCATAACACAACAGCGACAATGAAGAGGTATGTCCTACTTGCGAAGAAATGTGTGATGCTATTTCTCGTGCCACTGTTATTGTTAAGAAAAAGGATAAAAAGCTTAGGGACAAGGCTGTTAAAATTGAGTCACTGGAATCTGAAATTAATTGTTTGAAATCCTTGATTCCTAGTGATGATTCTTGTTCCTCATGTGACTTAATATATGAACAATTGTCCTCCCTAAGAAGTGCACATACCTCCACACTTGATAAAATTGAACTTGAAATTGAAAAGAACAAAAAGCTTGCTGCACTTAATATTAGAAACTTAAAAGATGCTTCTTGTTCTACAATTGATTTGCATTGTTCTAGTTGTGATGATCTTGATAAGAAACTGCAAGATGCTATGAATGAAATCTCTATATTGAACAATGCTTTATGTTGTCATGAAGTTAAATATTGTTCCACTTGCAAATTAAAAGGAAAAACTTCATGTGAAAATTGCCTTGATCTGTCCAATAAACTTGATAACATGCATAAGACATTTGATCGGTTTTGTAATGGGAATAAAAACCTAAACTTGCTGCTGAATTCATCCAAGTCTTGCAATGATAAAACTGGTTTGGGTTTTGATTCTCATGCTCATGCTAAGGCACATCCACCTAACATTGTAAAGTCATTAGGAAGTGGTTTGATTCAAACAGTTCCTAAACAAAAAGAAGTGATTTTCAAATCTGCAGGAGTATTGTCTCATTCGGTTTTAAATAAAAATGTTGTTTGCTCATCTAGACATGAACACAAAGTTAAATTTCATTGTACCTACTGTGGTAGAGATGGTCATGTCATAGATTTTTGTTATAGACTAGCTAAACCACAGAAAAGGGAAAGAATGGTTGCTAGATCTCATAACTTTCATGCAAAATTTGCTGCACATATTCAACCAAATGTACAACCTATTGTTTTGAGTCAAAAACATTCAAAGTTTACCTCCGGACCTTCTGTTTTTGCCTCTGGAGCTACTGATTTTTGTGCTACACAAGTAACACCTTATAGGTCAGTAGTTAAGAATAAAAAATCTCAAACTTTGACTCATAAACCTGCTGTTTTGTCTCAGCTTTCGCGTGTTTTTCCTGCTGCACATCGCGTGACTCAGTACTGGATTCCTAAATGCTTTTTGACTAACCCCAGTATTGAGTCATCGACGTATTGTGCTTCTATGTAGGTTACACGTTTGAGGAAGGATAACATTTGGATTGTGGATTCAGGTTGCTCACGCCACATGACCGGTAACAAAGATTGGTTCTCCTCCCTCTCTTTTGTCTCATGTGTAGAGAATGTTACTTTTGTCGATAATTCTTCAACTCCTATAATTGCTAAGGGTTCGGTTAGAGTAAATGATCACTACACTTTGAAGGATGTGGCACTTGTCAAAAATTTGAAAATACAACTTGCTTTCTGTTTCACAATTGCTAGATGAAAATCTTGAAATTATTTTCAATAAAAACTGCTGCAAAGTTGTAAGTTCAAATAGTGAGCTTATTTTTAACATGTCACGGTTTGAAAGAGTTTTTAAAGCTGATTTTGATATGTCTTTCTCTAAGCATAGGTGTCTAGTTGCTAATGTTTCAAAGGACCTATATTTTTGGCATCGTAGACTTGGTCACGTAGGCTTTGATCACCTAACGCGTGTTAGTGCACTTGATCGCATACGTGGGCTGTCTAAGCTTAAAGGGGACAAAGAAATTGTGTGCTCTTCTTGTAGACATGCTAAGATGGTTGCAGATTCACATACTCCCCTCACAATGATCATGACAACTGAACCATGTCAACTTTTTCATCTTGACACCATAGGACCTTCACGTGTTGAATCCTTCGGAGGTAAATGGTATGTTCTTGTTATTGTTGATTATTATTCTAGATACTCTTGGGTTTACTTTATGGCGTCTAAGAATGAAGCTTTTAGTCACTTTAGGACTTTATTTCTTAGATTATCAATTGATCACCCAGGATCTTTAAAGGCAATTAGAAGTGATAATGGAACTGAATTTAAAAATCACTCTTTTGATCACTTTTGTGCTGAAAATGGAATAGATCATCAGTTTTCTTCACCATATGTTCCTCAACAAAATGGTGTTGTAGAAAGAAAGAACAGAACCTTAGTTGAGATGGCTAGGACTATGCTTGATGAATGTCAAACTCCTAGGAAATTTTGGGCTGATGCGTTAGCAACCGCTTGTTATGTCTCAAATCGTGTTTTCTTGCGTGCTAAGCTAGGTAAAACACCATATGAGCTCCGGTTTGGACATAGGCCTAGTGTTACACACTTTCGGGTCTTTGGTTGCAAATGCTTTGTTAAGAAACATGGTAATCTTGATAAATTTGAACCTAGATCCATTGATGGCATATTTCTTGGTTATCCAACTCATACTAGAGGCTACCGCGTGCTTTTACTTGACACTAACAATATTGTGAGTTTTGTGAAGTGTCTTTTGATGAAGCTAGCCCAGGTACTAGCTCAGACATTGCAGGTCCAGATCCATATCCGCAGGGGGGAGCATTTTCGTTGAAGATGAGGAAGAATTGGAGTTGCTGCCCAAAAATTCAGCAGCTAAAGACTTTGGTTCAGCTCCGGATGTTAATTCTCAACCAGCACCAACAACCATCAATGCTGATTCAAATCATCCTCAAGTCACAAGCTCATCGATTTGTGATAAACATGAAGAAGAAGAAGAAGCTTGTGAGACATTTGTTCCCTTACGGTTTTACAAAGATCATCCCCCACAACAGATGATTGGAAGCTTGCATGAACGAGTTACATGGTCCAGGTTTTGCGATCCAAACTCTCATGCTCATTCTACTTTTGTTGCTTCTTTTGTACCCAATGATATATCACACGCACTCACTAATGAATATTGGATTATTGCCATGCAAGAAGAGTTAGAAAATTTTGAAAGAAATAATGTTTATAAACTTGTACCTCCACCTCAAGGTCACACTTTAATTGAAACTAAATGGGTATTTAAAAATAAACAAGTGAGGATGGGGTTGTGGTTAGGAATAAGGCTAGGTTGGTTGCTCAAGGTTTCACTCAAGTTGAAGGTCCAGATTTTGATAAAACTTTTGCTCCCGTTGCTAGATTAGAATCCATAAGAATTTTGTTAGCTTTTGCAGCATCCAAAGGTTTTAAGCTATATCAAATGGATGTTAAAAGTGCTTTCCTTAATGGCTACATAGATGAGTAGGTTTATGTGAAACAACCACCGGGTTTTGAAAATCCAGATTTTCCTAATCATGTTTACAAACTGTCCAAAGCCTTGTACGGTCTCAAACAAGCCCCTAGAGCATGGTATGATAGGTTAAAAACATTCTTATTGTAAAAAGGGTTTACCATGGGCATGGTTGATAAAACTCTTTTTGTGCTTAAGCATGGTAATGACTCATTATTCGTTCAAGTGTATGTGGATGATATTATCTTTGGTTATGCTTCTCATGATCTTGTGTCCAAGTTTTCAGCAATGATGAGTTCCGAATTTCAAATGAGTATGATGGGTGAACTCACTTACTTTTTGGGGCTGCAAATCAAGCAAACAAAGGAGGGTACCTTTGTGCTTCAAACGAAGTATACAAAAGATCTCCTAAGGCGATTCAACATGGACAAAATCAAGCCTATTTGGACACCAATGGGGACAGCAACAACACTTGGACTTGATGAAGATGGTGAACCCGTGGATCAAAAAGAATATAGAAGCATGATCGGATCACTTTTGTACCTCACGGCATCAAGACCAGACGTAAAATTCAGCGTATGTCTTTGTGCACGGTTTCAAGCCTCCCCACGTGCTTCACATCGTCAAGCCGTCAAAAGGATTCTCAAGTACTTACATGGAACTTAAGAATTTGGAATTTTTCTTCCTTCTTCCTCAACCGTTACTTTGAAAGCTTTTTCGGGTGCTGATTTTGGGGGTTGTAGGATTGATAGGAAAAGTACTTCCGGTGCTTGTCATTTTCTTGGTAATTCTCTTGTTGCTTGGTCCTCTAGAAAACAAAATTCAGTTGCACAATCCACAGCCGAATCTGAATATGTAGCTGCTGCTATTGCTTGCTCACAAATTCTTTGGATTGTTCAAACACTTAAGGACTATGGGGTTGATCTAGATATTGTTCCACTGTTCTGTGATAACACTAGCGCCATTTGCATTGCTAAAAACCCCGTGCAACATTCTAGAACTCAACACATTGACATTAGGTATCACTTTCTCCGAGATAATGTTGAAGAAGGAAACATTGTGCTTCACCATGTAGATACCGAACAACAATTGGCTGACATTTTTACAAAACATTTGGATTTCACTCGTTTTTGTTACATTCGTAGTGAAATAGGGGTTATGCATCCTCATAGCTTAAATTGAGGGGGAGTTTTGAAACTTGGGAAGTCTATGTGTGAATCTGAAATTAAAATAATATGAGCATAGTATTTCATACATATATGACTTTGTGATTCCTTTTACATGCTGAAAGTTCTTACTACATTACTCATGTTATACATTTTGTAGTTTTTGCCATGTCTAGTAATTAGAATATTTACTTACATTAAAACTGGTCATGGTCGAACTTTCTTGCTATTCTGAACTTGTTACATGTTCACAAGTGCTTTTAATCATTAAGAATTAATCAAGTAATCAACTCACATGTTGAGTTTTTATGAACAAATATAAATTGAGAAAAGATCAAGAGAATATGCATGCATCGCACTTCTTTTTTTGAGATGGCTTATTATTGCACTTAGATATGAACTTGGAAGAAGTTGTGTATGACTAAAACCATGTCCTTAAGCTTCTGATTGTCAAATGACATAGGCTTGGCTAGGTTGGTTAGAATAAGGCAGATGCGCAAATAATCTCTTGCAAATATCATATGATCTAAATGTATGCTTTGAGAAATAATAAAATGTAGCAACTAGTGTCATGCTTTCAAGTTTTGAAATAGTTAAGTTTGTGAGATCAGGACTTACTTAAATTGAAAATTACATTTGATCTTTAGCATGGCTTACACTACTTCATGTATTTCATTGATGTGATAATGTAAGGTACTTGATAGTATGACTTGGATGAGCTTTGTTTATATGTATATGTTATAATATGCTCATAACAACTAAAGGGGGAGAGATAATTTGTTTATATGCTCATGACTTGCTGAATACATTGTCAAAGGGGGAGAGATAAGCATAAAGAGAAAGAGAATATGTGCATAAGGAGAGATAATAAAGGGGGAGAGATAATATGGGATAATTTTTGGATTTTCTTCTCATTTTATTTTTGATTTACAAAGGGGGAGAAATTGCCTTCAAAACTTTTATGTGAATAAGCCAATGTTCATATTTTAAATGGTGTTGCCAATGCATTCATCAAGGGGGAGATTGTAAGACCTATGTGTGCTGAATACATTAGCCTATAGTGAATACACTTGCTTTGACGATAAAAGTTTTGAATATCACCAAAACACCTTTTTATCAAGGTCCGACTCTAGCACCGAGCTACAGCAAGGTCCGACGGGAGGTTCGGCTTGTTTTGGGTAGCTCCGGCTACGTTAGATGCTAGGTCCGACTTGTTGGTAAGGTCCGACTAGTTTTTGTTAGCTCCGACTCAAGGTTCGGGTTGCTCTGGCAAGGTCTGGAACTTGACCGTAATGCTTCTGTTTTTCGTTTGCAATGTTTCGTACTTGCTTTACATCTCTGGAAAGATTGCTTAGTATTCATTTGCTAAGTCTTTGGTGCGTTTTGGTTGATATGGATGATATCGTGTTACTGTGGTTTTGCAACATGCTTATGTGAGGTTCTCACGTAAGGTGTTGTGTTCGGAACTAACTTGAGTCAAGTTGAGGACTTGGGCTCGTATGGATTGGTTGTTTATTCATGTGCAGGTGTTGCTTGAGTTCAAGACATGGCTGGTGATGGGATCCATTGGACTAGTCTCAGGGAGGAGATGAGGTTCCAACAACCAAATTCAGGAGGAATTGTGGTTGAGCTGATCAGGAGGTTGCGCAGTATGATTGAATCAAGAACAATGCATGTGAAGGTATCGTGGACGTCATTGGAAGATGTTTGCACGTGTGCAAGTATTGCATGGACGTGGCTACATGGTTCTGAGACGTGATGAAGAGATGTGGACGTAAAGAGTTGGTCGGAAAGGTCCAACCGACTAGGTTATGGACTCAGGTTGCGGCTGAGTCGGGTTTGACTCAAATATGGAAAGATATGAGTTGGTTATGATAGGATTTCGTATGGGTCACGAATTTGAGTTGTTTAGGAATTTGAGATACGTTCCTAAGGTGTTTGGAATTCTTAAGATTGCTTCTATCTGCGTATAGAAGAATCATAAGCAGTTATGGAAAGTTACGATTCGTGAACAGAGTAGGATTAGGTTCCTGATCTGAGTTGAGTTGGCTTTCAAGCTGGTTATATAAGCAAGGGAGCCCAGAGCTCGTGGTGCACAACTTTGGGGCTGTTCCTCTTGTGTTCTATTGAATAAAATTCGTAGTTTGAAGGAACTTTTGTGCCTTGTTCGTCCGACTTGTTCCAGACAAGTTTTACTCGTCGAGTTTCTGGACAGGACTACCTTTCGTCGATGGTTTTATCATAACTCGAGTTTTACAGGTCCAATATACGTGAATCTTTTTGGGTTGTCTTCAAAACTTGATTATATATCATATGTCAAAATTTCACGGTCATTGGATTTGTATTTTCTGATCTACACGAGTTTATTTGCAGCATTCCAAAAACTGTTTTTCTCGAGTAGGTCAGATTGACCTTTGTTTGATCGTTCGATCATAACTTGAGTTTTTCTCGACGGATTTGAGTGATTCTTGTTGTGTTGTCTTCGTGACTTGATTCTCTCTGATATATATCACTTTTGTCACGGTGAAACACGTTTAAGTTAGTCTCACACACGATTTCTTTAACAGATCGTTTTCTGCCGAAGGGGTTAAGATTTAATTGTTTCTGCTGCGTAAGATTTTTAAATCTACCATTCACCCCCCCTCTGGTAGCTTTTCACGTGCTCTTCGATCCTACACAAGCCAAAAGTATGTCATCCACATATAGGACCAAAATTGTGAACTTACTACCCTTAAATTTGATGTATATGCAGTTGTCCACAGCATTTTCCGTAAAACCAAAAGTTCGAATCACTTTATCGAACTTCAGGTACCATTGTCTCGAGGCCTACTTCGAGCCATAAATGGATTTCTTCAGACGACATGCCATGTGTTCTTTTCATTCAACGACAAAACCTTCCGGTTGTGCCATATATACATCTTCATTTAAATCACCATTTAAGAATGCAGTTTTAACATCCATTTGGTATAGCTCTAAATCATAATGAGCTTTCAATGCCATCACGATTCTGAACGAATCTTTGGTTGACACTGGTGAAAAGTTTTCGTTATAATTGATCCCTTCTCATTGTGTAAACCCTTTAGCCATCAGTCTTGCTTTGAACCTTTCTATATTCTCTTTGGAGTCATATTTGGTTTTGTAAACCCATTTACATCCAACTCTTTTAGCTCCTTCGGGAATTTCTACTATGTCCCAAACATCATTAGTGCACATTGACTTTAATTCTTCTTCCATAGCCATAAACCATTTAGACGAGTTTTCACTTTTCATAGCTTCTTTATAAGAAGAAGGATCTTCCACTTTACCCATGTCACTTACGTCATCAGTCATGTAGGTGACATAGTCATCTGGGATGGGATTTTTTCTTTCACGTTGCAATCTACGCAACGGAGGGGCTGGTGGAAGATCAATCTCCGATTCTGGATTCTCGCTCACTTCCTCATTGTGACGCCTGGTTCCGAAAATGAACCAAGCTAACGCATATGTGTGCCCAGGATGTTCAACACACAAACACGAGTGATTCACAAATGATAACCAGATAATTACCACAGCTCAAATTATTAAATAAGTACTCTTATTACATAATTCTTTATATCCTCGAATACAACCTCTAATGAATATTTATGACAAGTTCAACTAATGCAGCGGAAATAAACTAATTAAGCAACTAAGCAAACTAAGCAAAAGGGATAGCGCAGCTCCAATAACACCACAGGCAAAGCTGACGGTAGACACGGCCTAGAATTCCGCATTATCATCATTAAACTCACAATCCTGACCTGCAATTGTTGGGGTGGGGAATTGCAAGAGTGAGTACATGTCGTGCTCAGCAAGTGTGGAAAGTATTACATGTGGCTGATTCAAATGACGACAATAATAATGGCAAAGTGCTGAAAAGTATAGTAAAACATTTGAAAAGCAATATTTTATATGTATGTGAAATAACCCATCATAATCATAAATAATACCATAATACCAAACTAAATTCATTACCATCATCAATAATTCCAGATTTCACCATCGTCAATAACCATATTCAATACCAGAAATTTATCCATAACCATTACCAAACCATAACCATCCCAAATTCCAATTTCCTCTAATCATGTAGGTCATCCAGGCGCTCATAACCGGGAGCACGGATATCATGATAGTTTTAATTAACTCTGCAGAGTTTGTACCTCTTTACCCACGTGTTTGTGATTTCATCACCCGTCGGCGACTAAAGAACCTCCCTTATGCCAATTACACTTCCTTTGGTGTATGGGCAAGAGATCACAAAATAGCCTTTACAAAGGGATTACTAGCCTATTTACACCCCACTGAGGTTTCACCGGTGGCGATGTCTCCAACTGAGCACATCTTCAACCAAGGGCCCCCTCTTGAGCCATTCGGATCCCAGGGTAGTCCCACCAATCATCAACAAACCGAATCCGACTACCCCTTCCCCGGGCATCCACAATGGTCCAAACAACACTAGCAAAGCCCTAATTAATCAGCTACGCCGCACCCATACTTGGCCTCGTGGTGGCATTGTAGTCCTGGCTTATTCTCGCATGAACCGGTCCTTAGATCTAAAGCAAGCAAACCACCATAACATCCAACCCATCCACATACCAGGCTTGCTTAGATCACCCATTACCATACCATATTGACCAGTTCACGTTATCCAGAACATCATTGATGCATAATTAAATGTGTAGTGTTGTTTTCCATCCCAATTAATTAAGCGAAGCAAAAAGGTAAAAACCCTTCCCGACTCTCTACCATATATTCCAGGTGACAAGGGTGGTCAACAAAACTAGTAAACTTCCTACCATAGGATTCCCATCAAATTGACACAGCATGCAGTTTGCAAACAAAACATTTATTTAAAAACAGGATCAATATGCTTCAAGGACACTTGCCTTGCTCTGGCGGATAGGGTTGCTCAAGCGCTTCGAAATCTTGATTCTGAAAATCCTCGTACACG
Source organism: Tuctoria greenei (assembly GCA_036927565.1). NCBI lineage: Eukaryota > Viridiplantae > Streptophyta > Magnoliopsida > Poales > Poaceae > Tuctoria > Tuctoria greenei. Next base: position 169,855,613 of record JAYESD010000003.1, read on the forward strand.
ATCTCTTGAGCACTTCCCTCTACTCGTGATCACACATACAAGAATACATATACAATTCAACATGATGCACACACATTAATCAACATGCGACGATATGCATGCATGCAAAGTACAATAATTGATTAACTACGGTTGTGTATTAATTAGATGCAACTAGTTCATACGTGTTCATATGAGTTTATGGGGATTTTAACGTGGATTAATGCTGCTGAAAATAAAATTATGGTGCAACTAAAATCAATTTATGTCTATTAGATCTAATGCGTCGCTAAAATTTGCATCGCAAACGAATCCTACCGTAGGTGCGATGGCTTCGATGATCGCGGGACGGGGGTGACGCGTAGACGAAGTGGATGGCGCAGCAGTCCCTCGGCGACGGCGACGATCTCCGGCGGACGGTGGTACTCTCCTCTTTTTCTTCCTCTTCTTCCCCTCCTTTTTTCTTCCTTTTCTTCCCATAGCGGCGCAGCCTCTGGTCCCTTTTTTTTCTTGCGGCGTGGCTCTCTGGGCGGCGGCGTTTCTGGGATCGGGGGAAACCCCTAGGGACCTACGGTCCTTTTTATAGGCGCGGGAGTCAACGGGGAGTCGGGCGCCGGGCGTACGCGTGCGGGAGTCGCGCGTGGGGGCGGGAATCGCGGGGCAAGCAGGAAAATCGGGCGGGAGCCCGTGCGCGCTGCACGGGAGCGGTTGGTGGGGCGCGGCACGCGGCATCGAGCGCGAGTGGGGCCGTGGGAGGCGCGGCGCGCGGGGCCAAGGCGGCGGGGCGCAACATGGGAGGGCGGCGCGTGCGCGCAGGAGCCGAGGCCAGGCGGGGCAGGGCGCTCGGTCGGCGGGCGGGGCCGGCTCCGCGCATGGGCGTCGGGGCGGCTGCGGTGCCGTGTCGGCCGGGGGCCAGCCGGCAGTGGGCGTGGGGCTGGGCGAGCGGTGTCGGCGCGGTGCGGGTGGGGTGGGGCCCGTGCGGTGCGAGGGAGGCGGGAGCGGGGCGTGGGATTCGGCGGGGTGGGCGGGAGCCGGGATTCGGGGGCGGCGATTGGGAGCGCTGGTGGGGCCGGGCGCAGGCGGCGGGGCACGCGGCGCGGTCGCGCGTGGGGACCGGGGTGCAGGCGCCGGTCGGGCGCGGGGCCAGCTGGCGGCTCGGCCGCTGGCCAACAGCCTTATTTTTTTCTTTTTTTTTTCTTTACATTATTATGATTATATTTTATTTATTTTATTTATCTTATTTATTTTATTTGTTTATTATTATATATATATATTATTATATTATTATTTATGTTTTATTATTTTTATTTTTTTATATATATTTCTTTATTATAAAATTTATTTATATATATTTCTTTTATATATTATTATTATTTTATATTTATTCTCTAATACAAGATTTAGGCTATAATTATTATTTTTTTCTTCATTTTGCTACACCATATATGTATGTTTTATCTTTTCTTTTATTCTATTAATATTTAATGCATGATCATGTATGCAATGCAGGATGCGAAAATTGAGGGTGTAACAAACCTACCCCCCTTAAAGTGAATCTCGCCCTCGAGATTCGATAGCGTGGAGAAAAGGTGAGGGAATTCTGCCTTCAAGTCTTCTTCACGTTCCCATGTAGCTTCGGTTTCCGTATGGTTTTTCCATTGCACTTTGCACCAACAGATCCTCTTATTCCTTGTGAATCCAAAACAATGAGGTTGGCGGAGAAGTATACCCCCCTTATTCTAAGGCTTATTTTTGGACATACTATATTTGTCCTCATCTCTCCTCCAGGAGACTTAACCAATAGAGTAAACTTCATATGAGAGATAGGCAAACTATACTTGGAAACATACTTCAATGCAATGAATGAATGCGATGCTCCAGAATCAAATAACATAGTCGCGGGGTTGGAGTTGGCGAGAAACATACCAATGACCACGTCATCCGCTTGTTGATCATCCACCGTAGAGACATGGTTCACGTTACCACGAGCAAAATTCTACTGTCCACGGCTTCCTGTGGCTGTCCTCCATTAGGTCTTGGGCTTTGCCTCGGCGCATTGCTTCTTTGACCAAGGCCTGACTTAGGACATTGATTCGCAAAGTGTCCAGCTTCTCCACAAGTATAGCACCTCTTAACTCCACTAGAATTATTGGGACGAGCTTGGTTTTGAGCATTGGTTCCAGGAAAATCAGCACGAGGCGCATAAGGCATTGCTTGCATAACAGGGCATTGAGCAGGGATAGAAGAGCTGTAGTAAGGTGCATTTGGTGGTGCAAGGCGAGGGCGCACATTACTTCCTTGTTGCTGTCCTTGATACGGCGCCTTGCTCTTGATTTCTTGCTCCATCTCGCGAATCTTGTTCTCAACCACAATTGCTTTGTCCACAAGCTTCTGAAAATTGGCATAATCACAATTGAGCAATTGCACTTGGATCTCATTGTTCAAGCCCCTCATGAACAAGTATTGCTTCCGGCTGTCCCGACTAACATCCTCAGGCGCATACCTTGAGAGTTGAGTGAATTTATTGAGATATTCACTCACGCTTGATCTTCCTTGCCTTAAATTCTCAAATTCTTGCCTCCTCAAGATCATAACTCCCTCGGGCACATAATGAGAACGAAAATTCTCCTTGAATTCGGCCCAAGTAATTCTCTCTTGGTTCTCATGAGCATTGCAATAAGAATCCCACTAATCTGCAGCTGCTCCAACTAGTTGATGAGAAGCAAACAAGACCTTCTCCCGGTCACTGCATTGGACAATAGCTAGCTTCTTCTCCACGGACTTGAGCCAATCATCCGCATCCATAGGGTCAGTAGCTTGAGCAAAGGTTGGCGGCCTAGTCCTCATGAACTCTCACAAACGGTTATGAGGAGGCGGGGGTGGCGGTGGAGGCATGTGGGGCTGATTGTTGATATTGCCAGCCTGCAGTTGTCCCATTGTTTGTATCATGGTCTGCATGAGCTGGTTTTGCATAGCCAATAACTGCTCAATATTGATAGCTCCATGAGCAGGTCCTTGTCCATTGTTGTTTTGAGGTACTCCATGGTTCTCCTCCTCACCATTGGCATCCCTCTGATTGCGAGTCCTCACCATCTGAAGAAGAGGAATAGGTAAGAATTTAGAAACGTCCCCAACTAAATGCATCAAGGGATATGAAACCAACCAACTAGCTATACTAGCCTAGGTGGACATGGCAATGCTAAAGCATCCCAAAATCCTCTATTAAGCACACAAGCAAGCAATATATATAGCAAACAGCACACCTAAGCAAAAACACAACGATTCCTGAGTGCTCCTATGTGCTCTAAAGTGTCCATTCTATCTAGGCTGCGTCCTATGGCCAACCTGTGGCTCTGATACCAATCTGTGACGCCCGGTTCCGAAAATGAACCAAGCTAACGCATATGTGTGCCCAGGATGTTCAACACACATACACGAGTGATTCACAAATGATAACCAGATAATTACCACAGCTCAAATTATTAAATAAGTACTCTTATTACATAATTCATTATATCCTCGAATACAACCTCTAATGAATATTTATGACAAGTTCAACTAATGCAGCGGAAATAAACTAATTAAGCAACTAAGAAAAAGGGATAGCGCAGCTCCAATAACACCACAGGCAAAGCTGACGGTAGACACGGCCTAGAATTCCGCATTATCATCATTAAACTCACAATCCTGACCTGCAACTGTTGGGGTGGGGAATTGCAAGAGTGAGTACATGTCGTACTCAGCAAGTGTGGAAAGTATGACATGTGGCTGATTCAAATGATGACAATAATAATGGCAAAGTGCTGAAAAGTACAGTAAAACATTTGAAAAGCAATATATTATATGTATGTGAAATAACCCATCATAATCATAAATAATACCATAATACCAAACTGAATTCATTACCATCATCAATAATTCCAGATTTCACCATCGTCAATAACCATATTCAATACCAGAAATTTATCCATAACCATTACCAAACCATAACCATCCCAAATTACAATTTCCTCTAATCATGTAGGTCATCCAGGCACTGATAACCGGGAGCACGGCTATCATGATAGTTTTAATTAACTCTGCAGAGTTTGTACCTCTTTACCCATGTGTTTGTGATTTCATCACCCGTCGGCGACTAAAGAACCTCCCTTATGCCAATTACACTTCCTTTGGTGTATGGCCAAGAGATCACAAAATAGCCTTTACAAAGGGATTACTAGCCTATTTAGACCCCACTGAGGTTTCACTGGTGGCGATGTCTCCAACTGAGCACATCTTCAACCAAGGGCCCTCTCTTGAGCCATTCGGATCTCAGGGTAGTCCCACCAATCATCAACAAACCCAATCCGACTATCCCTTCCCCGAGCATCCACAATGGTCCAAACAGCACTAGCAAAGCCCTAATTAATCAGCTACGCTGCACCCATACTTGGCCTCGTGATGGCACTGTAGTCCTGGCTTATTCTCGCATGAACCGGTCCTTAGATCTAAAGCAAGCAAACCATCATAACATCCAACCCATCCACATACCAGGCTTGCTTAGATCACCCATTACCATACCATATTGACCAGTTCACGTTATCTAGAATATCATTGATGCATAATTAAATGTGTAGTGTTGTTTTCCATCCCAATTAATTAAGCGAAGCAAAAAGGTAAAAACCCTTCCCGACTCTCTACCATATATTCCAGGTTATAAGGGTGGTCAACAAAACTAGTAAACTTCCTACCATAGGATTCCCATCAAATTGACACAACATGCAGTTTGCAAACAAAACATTGATTTAAAAACAGGATCAATATGCTTCAAGGACACTTGCCTTGCTCTGGCGGATAGGGTTGCTCAAGCGCTTCGAAATCTTGATTCTGAAAATCCTCGTACACGATCTCTTGAGCACTTCCCTCTACTCGTGATCACACATACAAGAATACATATACAATTCAACATGATGCACACACATTAATCAACATGCGACGATATGCATGCATACAAAGTACAATAATTGATTAACTACAGTTGTGTATTAATTAGATGCAACTAGTTCATACGTGTTCATACTAGTTTATGGGGATTTTAACGTGGATTAATGCTGCTGAAAATAAAATTATGGTGCAACTAAAATCAATTTATGTCTATTAGATCTAATGCGTCGCTAAAATTTGCATCGGGAACGAATCCTACCGTAGGTGCAATGGCTTCGATGATCGCGGGACGGGGGTGACGCGTAGACGAAGTGGATGGCGCAGCAGTCCCTCGGCGACGGCGACGATCTCCGGCGGACGGTGGTACTCTCCTCTTTTTCTTCCTCTTCTTTCCCTCCTTTTTTCTTCCTTTTCTTCCCCTGGCGGCGCTGCCTCTGGTCCCTTTTTTTCTGGCGGCGTGGCTCTCTGGGCGGCGGCGTTTCTGGGATCGGGGGAAACCCCTAGGGACCTACGGTCCTTTTTATAGGCGCGGGAGTCAACGGGGAGTCGGGCGCCGGGCGTACGCGTGCGGGAGTCGCGCGTGGGGGCGGGAATCGCGGGGCGAGCGGGAAAATTGGGCGGGAGCCCATGCGCGCTGCGCGGGAGCGGTTGGCGGGGCACGGCACGCGGCATCGAGCGCGAGCGGGGCCGTGGGAGGCGCGGCGCGCGGGGGCCAAGGCAGCGGGGCGCAGCGTGGGAGGGCGGCGCGTGCGTGCGGGAGGGCAGGCGCGGGAGCCGAGGCCAGGCGGGGCAGGGCGCTCGGTCAGCGGGCGGGGCCGGCTCCGCGCGTGGGCGTTGGGGCGGCTACGGTGCCGTGTCGGCCAGGGGCCAGGCGGCGGTGGGCGTGGGGCCGGGCGAACGGCGTCGGCGCGGTGTGGGTGGGGTGGGGCCCGTGCGGTGCGAGGGAGGCGGGAGCGGGGCAGGGGATTCGGCGGGGTGGGCGGGAGCCGGGATTCGGGGGCGGCGAGTGGGAGTGCTGGTGGGGCCGGGCGCAGGTGGCGGGGCACACGGCGTGGTCGCGCGCGGGGACCGGGGCGCAGGCGTCGGTCGGGCGCGGGGCCGGCTGGCGGCTCGGCCGCTGGCCAGCAGCCTTTTTTTTTTTCTTTTTTTTTTCTTTACATTATTATGATTATATTTTATTATTTATTTTTTGATTTATTTTATTTATCTTATTTATTTTATTTGTTTATTATCTTATATATATATATATATTAATATATTATTATTTATGTTTTATTATTTTTATTTTATATATATATATATTTCTTTATTATAAAATTTATTTATATATATTTCTTTTATATATTATTATTATTATTTTATATTTATTCTCTAATACAAGATTTAGGCTATAATTATTATTTTTTTCTTCATTTTGCTACACCATATATGTATGTTTTATCTTTTCTTTTATTCTATTAATATTTAATGCATGATCATGTATGCAATGCAGGATGCGAAAATTGAGGGTGTAACACTCATTTTCATTTGTAACGACATTTTCATTATTTCCGAAATGAACGAGAGGAGGGACCGGTGTCACGACAACATTTTTAAATGGAAAGATGAACTCTTGGATATTCAGTGATGGTACGTAAACTCGTTTGTCCTCAAGATCAATATTCCTCACTTCTGTGACATCATCTTCAAAGAATACCGCCTATCTTGCCTCTACAAATTTCGTCACGTGATTTGGACAATAAAAGTGTTACCCCTTTCCCCGTTGAGGGTACTCAATAAAGAAATAGTTGACTGTCTTTGGGTCTAATTTCATAAGTTGTGGATTGAATACTTTAGCTTCAGCAGGACAACCCCACACACGTAAATAATTCAGGCTGGGTTTCTTTCCCGTCCACATCTCGCAAGGTGTGTTCGATGCTGCTTTAGTTAGAGCAAGATTAAGTACGTGTGCAGCTGTCTTTAACGCCTCCATCCATAGGCTTACTGGTAAACTTGCGTGACTAAGCATGCTTCGCACCATATCCATAAGTGTGCGATTGCGTCGCTCAGCCACGCCGTTTTGTTGAGGTTCACCAGGCATTGAGTATTGAGCAACAATTCCATTCTCAGCTAGAAACCTCGCAAAAGGTCCTGGAATTTTCCCATAAGGAGCGTGTTTTCCGTAATATTCTCCCCCGTGATCAGACCATACTACTTTGATCTTTTCGTTAAGTTGATTCTCAACTTCGGCTTTAAAAACTTTAAATTTGTTCGAAGCCTCCGATCAATCACGTATGGGATAAATATATCCATAGCGGGAAAAGTCAACCGTGAAGGTTATGAACGAATCAAAACCATCTACGAATTTAACGTTAAAAGGCCCGCATATGTCAGTATGATTGATCTCTAAGACTTTAGTGGCTCTTGTCGCTCCCTTCTTTACCGTCTTAACATATTTTCCTTTAATGCAATCAATGCAATAAACATCATCTGAAAAGTCAAGTGGAAGAAGCGTGTCATTTTTTAATTAATCGTTCGATTCTCCCACTCAAAATGTGGCAAAGGCGACGGTGCCACAATTTCGATGAGGTACTAACGCCTTTCCACTTCTTTCCAGTGCTGCACTTCCAATCATCATCACCATAATCATCATTAACGTGCATAATAGAATCATGTAAAGATAACATATATAACTTTCCTCGTCGGAAGGCGAGGCCTACATTTTTGTTACAATGCATCAAACGACATTGTCCATACCAAATAAGCAAGCATAATTGTCATCCTCTAAACATGAAACTAAAATGAGATTCCTACTCAAGGAAGGAACATAAAAAACATTATTCAATCTAAGCGGATGTCCTGAATGCAGCTTCAATGTCAGAGAAACAACAACATGAACCTTCGCTTCTTTTCCATTAGCAACTTTAAGGCTTCTTCCCCTGTCCCAAAGGTCTTGGGTTGTATGGAAGCCCTCTTTTCATTAGCCATTTTAGAAAGTCAGGGCAATCCTTTTTGAAATGGCCCTTATCCTTGCAGTGCTTGCACACAAATTCTCCTTTAGGTGCAAAAGTCCTAAGTGCATTAGAAGTGTCAGGCGCAGCGGAAGTACTAGCACCTTTACCCTTTTGAGGAGACTGATTCTTAAATGGCATCTTATGAGCTTTTGAGGGGCCAGAACCATTACACTCCTTCTTCCTTTTGGAAAAATTAACATAATGAGCTTGGTCATGAATTTGCTTAAGTATCCTTTCTTCTTCTTGGACAACTCTAGGAGTCATCTCTGCAAGTGACCATTTTTCCTTCAGTGAGTTGTAGTTGATATTAAATTGATCAAACTCACTTGGAAGAGATTCCAATATCATAATGATGAGAAGATTCTCACTTAATTAACATTTCAAAGACTTAGGTTTTGAAGATGCATGCACCTTCCTTAATATGTGGCTCCTCATATTCCCATCCATAGTGTATTTCTCAAGAAGCTTCGCAAAAAGCTCATGAGCACAAATCTTTCCGGAGCCTTGGCATTGCTCTTCCACCGCAGCAAGAAATTCTTGAGTTGTGCCCTTCTTTGGAAGGGCACCTGCAATATCTGGAGATATTGAGGCATTCATAACGAGGAGAGCCACACGATTGGAATTCTCCTATCGTTCCAACTTAAGCTCATAACTCCTTTTGAGTTCATCATATCCTTCGACACCAGGAGTGAGTGTCGTTGGCTTATCTTCCCTTAGGGCATAATCCAGCTGATTAAACCCCAAGGATACCTCAACGCAGGTCTTCCAACAAGGAAAGTTACTGCCCGTAAGTTGTTCGATATTCTCATATCGAAACGGCGTCATAGTGGCTGTCATCATTTATACATGAGAATTATCAGAAAATTGCATGAAAATTAATTTACATTGGTAAATAAATAAACATGTAATAAAATACAATTTTATGTTACATCACCGTTGGGCAGAAATAACATAAAATTGCATAACATAATTAAACATAAGTATATGACTCAAAATTAAATCAACGTTGGTCAGAATTAATCTTGAAGCCATCATTATCAAATTAAGCATCAATCTTTAATATTAAACGTAAGTTATCATTATTGATACTTAAAATGATCAAAACATCATAAACATATTAAATCATCCAAATTAAATTATTCGATTGGTTCAAATTTAATTTGGGTTCATTAATATGCTGGACATTATGGGCACAAATAATTTCTATTTAAAACAGTACTTAAACATAATTAAAACATAATAGTCACTAAATTAATTGGAAAATTCATAAAAAACTTAAATAGTGGCAGGCCATGAAGTCCCACAGTCATCCCATTAGCTAATTGGCCCAGTCCAGCAAGATAAAAGGGAAAAGAAAAATTATTGTTGGGTCAAAACAACTTGGGCCGAAGCCCGTGGCCAGAAAACGGCCCTTCAGCACCCCATCCCCTCCCCCGCGCGCGGCCCACCAGCCCAAAGAAGCGCTGCTTCATCTCAACCATCAACACAAAATCAACGGCTGAAAAACATTAGGCCAGGAACAAAAGGGTGGCGGCCAGAAAAAACCCTAGTCATTCCCCACTTCACACCTTCGAAAAATCCGGATATGGGAGCTAAGCTCCCGTCGGCAGTGACCGGTTGCGCGGTGGGCGCACGGCACGGCCAGCACAAGCGGCCGGGGCACATGGCCAGCGCAAGCGGCACTAGACAGCCAGCGCGCCCGCTCGGGAGGCAGGCGCCCGCAGCTGTGACGCGCACGGTCGACGCGCGGTGCTGCAGACCGCGTCTGTCCTCACTTGGGGCGTCCAGCCATTCAAGCAAGGTGGTGTGTCCCGAATCGACTCGGAGGAGACCGTGGGAGTTGCGACGGCATTAACCCGACGAAGGATCAACGGAGCGCCATTATCAGATAAGTACCTTGCCCGATTTCATCAATTTCATTATTGATCCGAAGTTTTGGGGCTTCTAGGGTTTTGGGATTTGGGGATTTTTTGGGATTCATCTACATTTGCTTTAATCTTCCTAATCACAGTGCTAATCTGACGTAATTAGGCATAAAAAATAATTAGGGAGGCTCTAAATCCGTCGTTAGATTTAATCTTTTAGGCATAAACATTAAGCATTAACCCTAATCACTGTTTATACATCTAAAACCGTAATCAAGGAGAAGATTAGTACGACTTACAGGATGAAGATCCGTTGACGGTCATTAGTGTCTTCTTGCAGATTGAAGACGACGAGGAAGGCTCTGTCCTTCCCGCAGCTCTTGCTCTCTTTTGGATCGGTGATTTTCGTGCTCGGGATTAGGGAGTTGTTAACCGTGAGGTTAACTCGTTTCTATCCTTAATCGCGTTTATATAGAGCAAGACTGCAGGGGGACGAACCGAGTCAGTTGTTGGAGAAACGCCTCCGATCGTGACGCCGATCGAGGGAATCTCCGAGTCGGTTGTTGGAGAAACGCCTCCGATCGTCCCATCGAGGAGAGATTCTTGATAACGTTGGTTACCAGGTCAATTCCTTTTTTTTCTTTTTATTTTTACCGTTACTTATTTATTTTCTTTTCTTTTTCTTATGTGAACCGAGATCAACCAACAACTGGTACGCTCGTAGTGGCAGACGTCATAGTGCCCACTACAAACCCACTACAAAGACTTGTATGTAAATTAACTCGAAAGCTGTGCTTAATTTCCGCCGGAGTAGCTAGTTGCAGTGGTGCCGCCTCTACAACCATATCCGCATGTCGGCTTTGTTAAAGATATAGGCGCCCCTGGTCGTGTGCATTCGGCCCATCTATATTCCACGTGTAAGAAGATTCCATAAAGTAATAAGTATGATGATAAAGTTGCTAATATGGATGAAAATAGGTCAGATTTAAGCCGACAAAAATCTGCCGATGACGAGAGTTACAACAGATAGAAAAATTGAGGGTGCAAATTGAGATTCACGCCCGCACCCCGGCTGATATCCAGTGTCCGTCGGTTTCACAGCTTCACCAAGAAGACAACAGACCTCGCCTCATTGGAGGAGTTGTGCTCCCCCCTTCCCTCCACTCGTGTCGGCCCATACCGGAGAGATGGCAGACCTCGTGTCACGCGATACCTGGAGCCGTACGCCACCGTAACTTCCAGATTGACACGAAGACGGGCTGCCGGATCAACGTGGAGGGGTTGTCGGATTGACACGGAGGAACAACGAGAGGGGTGGTGTGTGCTGTCAGTTCAGGGGCTGACACGTGCATGCCGACGACACCTCGTCGCTCCTGCGCGCCACCGTGCGCCCCCCACGTCAAGGCGAGAAGCACCTAGGCCAGGCTGACGTCAAGGCGTCATCGAGGAGCACCCACGTTCGGAGCAACAACTTGTCTCTAAATACGGCGCTCGGCGGGCTAGGCGACCACGCAGCAAAGAGGTTTGGTGGGGGCGAGTGGGATATGGATGGAGTTAGTTTTATTTGCTGCCTTGACTGGGTTGGCCTGAATTCTCTTTATTTGCTGGAATGAGCTATAGGCTGGAAGGTGAACATGCATGGGTTGAATGTTATCGTTTTCGGGAGTCCGGTTTCCATGAGCACCTACGGTTGTAACAAAACCCATATCTGACATGCAAAGAGTTAGGTTCGCGCAAAATCTGAGCCACACTCACACCCATCAGGTCCTCAGACCTGCGGCTGCGGGTGAAGTTGTCATCAATTGTTGAAAACACACACCTGCTAAAAAAACCACAATGACTTCAAGTCGCTCCTCGTAGCACATGCTTGTATATCACTTTTCGCTCACTTGGTCTTTTTTTTTCCCGCCAAAATTGAAGGTATTAGACTGACGTAGACCTTCGGTTTTCGTGCCACAAATAAAATCTCATCGCCTGACCGGAGTCCGCTCAAACAAGCAGATGTCCGTGACGTCAATATCCCGCTACTTCAGGAACGATGATGTACAATGGCAGCACTAGAGAGGGTCTTACAAATTGGTTTAGCGGTGGCCCTAAGTGGGATTATCAGTCTCACTCCGCTTTCAAATCCAATGTTGTTAGAACAATAAATTTATATTAAAGTCGAACCAAAATAATTGTCCTAACAACAATAATTTAGAAAAGAGAGAATAATGTGTGTGTATATATATACAACTCTGTGTCTTAAAATCACTAAGTCACTTTTGCCCAAAGAGTGACAAATCACTACAGAGATTCGTCGATAGGGCGTCCGGCTATATGAGCGTCGGTTGCCTAAAGAAACTAACACCCATAAACTAAAGGCGTCGGTCAACTGACACACTTAGCCGAGGAAATAGATTTGACACCTTTAACACGTAAGTGCGTCGCGACCGACACATTTACGTGCTATGGGCTTCGGTTTTCAGTAGCCGACGCACTTAGATGTAAATGCGTCGGTCATGGAACCGATGCACTTACGTCCCTTAAAAGCGTCGGTCCATCCAAACCGACGCACTTAATGCGACACGTGGCGAGCGCACCGAGCGCCTGTTTGAGCGTCGGTTCTGCAGAAACCGACACATTTACTATATTTAAGTGTGTCGGTTACAAGGAGACCGAAGCATATAACATGCCATGTGGGCAGCCTACAGAAGGCGACTATAGGCTTCGGTTTAGGCAAAACCGACATACATAACATATTTTTTTTTTAAAAAAAACTGCTTAATTCCTCTCCCTCCCTTGCTGGGGAGCTCATTTTACAGACAGAACAACAATATATATAGCACTAGATATAATTCAACAACATTTCAAACATAGCACTGTACACAAGTTTACACAAGTTTTCAAACGTTTGAAACATAAGCACAATGAAACACAAGTACAACAGTACGAAAATGAGTAAACAAAATTCAAATGTCGTTGTGGGAGCCTCCACTCGCACGTCATGCGCTCCCATCTCCTCCACTCATACCTCTGTTGTTGATGTTAAGGAAAGCATCGCCACCTTCGGGTGTTCCATGACAAGATCCATGCGATAAACAAATAAAAGAGAAACTTAATAACTTAACATGTTAACTTCGACTAACTTAATAACATAACTTAATAAAAGGGAAGCATGTTGGTTTTGACTAAAACTTATCAAAACTCCCTCATTTCCTCTCACTCTCCCTATCTCCCTCGCCCTCACTCGCTCTCCCACTCTCTCTATCTCTTCCCCTATCCCTCTATCTCTTTCTCTCTAGCTCCCTCTCTGTCAGGACCTGCATTCCGTGGTTCCACCTGTGCATCCCATACAAATCCCTGAATTAGTAGTTGATACACACAACAAAATAGATCGAGATCCATACAACGATTATTTATTTATAAACAATATAAGTCTTACAAACAAGATCTAGATTACATTGGATGTGGCTGCGGATGACCACTGAAACAGATAAATCCTCAATAACAGCGGAGCAAAACGGCGCCATGCCCAACAGGCAGACTTGGAAAGTAGGACTAGACCTAATTGTCATCCTCACACGCTTCAGATTCTTTGTCTTCTGATAAACCACATATAAAGCAAGAGTGAGTACATAAGGTACTCCACAAGCCCTAACACTACTCAAGGGGAGATGTTTAATGTATTGAGGCTTGTAGCAAGGAGAGGCCATACGAATTAATTTTGCCGAAAAGCATTTTATGCAACGTTCTCTTTGGAAAGAGTTTTGCAATAAGAGGGAGAAGTAGTTGAATCAGTATTATTATAGTTCGTGGGCCCTGGGCGAGTTTCAAACCATCCCGTCAGATCCCTCACTTTTAGATGAGTCTCCGGACTCCTGGACCTTATGACTCTGGCACACATGCAACACTTCCCCAAAACACGGCGGCCTCGGCCACCCACACACACTTCAAGGAAATGTACTAAAGCTAATCAATAGGAGCCCAAAGCATAGTGTGCCAAGACTGTGAGAAGAGCTACCACACCTAGCAAGGGTATGACATGACACTCGTCCCATCTTCTCCGCGTAACCCCACAATCACACCTCGGCCCGACCCAAGGGCTATTCGGGCAATTCCTACCCAGCTAGACATCAAACGACCCTCGGTCTCTGTGCCATTTCCTGGTCCACTGTGTTCTCCATGGCTCTCTAGGTTTTCTCTCGTGGCAGTTACCAGAAAGGTAGGGAGAGTCCCACCCATAAAGGTTTTGTGGTTATATGAAATCACTATGTTGAGGTCAAATGAACCGGTCCTTATATTTTGTGAGGCGGCTCCATCCGTCCTTGACAAAAGGACTAGTTCGGAACACACAACATCGAACTAAACTGAAGTACTCATCACAAGGCTAGTAAGGAAAACATGGCCATCGGACTGTTACTAAAGTACTCAGTGCCGGTCGGTGCTTACACCGAATACACAGCCGCAGCTGGTATACCTCCTAGGGAACCCTCAGCATCCCATCACCATACCCGCATCGACCACCCTTCCCCTTCACACACACAGTTCATTAATCACCAACCCATATCCTAACTCATACCACGAAACACCTTTTAACACATTTCATAATCATGTATACAGTGTGTAGTGGTTCGCGATGCGAACATCGCAGAAGTTCCTAAGCATAGTACTAACAAGGAGGTGCTCGCATTGCTGCTATAGCGCAGTGATGAAGCTGTTGGGTTGTCAAGGGGTTGTGTTGTCAAGGTCAAGGAGGGGATTGTGATAATCAGTGCTATTATCATAACTGATACAGTGTCTTGTTTCAAGCCATTGATAGCGAGTAACTACTGCGTTACTGTTTATCGTTGGCTAGTAGCTAACACCGACATTCAGTCATCAACATAGCTCATGCTACCACATCAAGTGGTTCATAGCATAACAGTGTTTTAAAATAGACATACAGTCATGCAATGAAAACAGGCCATAGGTGCGATTGCAAAACATAGGTAAAATATGATCAAGGAGTTAGAGCTTTCCATTACGTTGGTTTATCAAAGTCTTTGTCCTATTCTTCATGATTCGGGCCTTGAATATATCCTTCACAAACTCCCCGATTACTAAGTACGTAGCTACGCTGTCGGTACCCTACGTACCGGGTACCCAACGATGCCGCAACAAGAGTAAGAAAGTTCCACCCGTCAGAGTCGAAGGCCCTTGCTAGTCCCACATGTCATGTTGCACCGGACCTGCTCCCCTCGTATGACTGGCTCCCGGGTTAACACGTGTAAAATTAGCCCAGAACAGAACTCCCAACCAAGGGAAGCTCCGGCGACTACACGTGTACAACGGACCCGGACCTAGCCCCCGTCAGAGAGGAGCTCTGGTACTGACACGTGTACAGCAACCCCGGACCTGCTCTCCTGCAAGGGAAAGCTCCGGATCCGACACGTGTGGAGCCTCCGGACCTTTGTCACCAATGAAAATACAAGCCGGACAAGACCATTATAGACATTCAAGGATGGTTAAAGCGGCAGTAATGTGCCATTAATACCATATTAATGATACACGATCAGTGTACCGTTAATAGCGGTAACACTGCCATAAAGGCACATTACCACACCATTAATTGTACTTAATACTCTTTAGACAGTATATTAGGTCATTAAGCACGCCAGAGCCATATTTTGGGTCAGGCTAGCTTTGTAACGGTCATTCCTTAGAACTATAAACGGGTTGCACCACGCGAGTACGAGGGGAGGGTCGACCGATGCTATGGCAACCTGACCTTAGCGAACTAACTCGCTTAATACAATCACACAAACCCCTTGGAGTAGGGTGTTACGCTCAGGCGGCCCGAACCACGTAAATCTTTGAGGTCACCATCTTGATTTTGGTCTTGTGTCCCCTAACTACAAAAGAACCTCCGCGGGCTGCTTTTCAGCGGGTCCGGGGGAAGTGTCGTATTGCACACTTTGACATTTGGCGCGCCAGGTAGGGGGGCCATTTGTTCCAAGATTACGAGATGGTGAATTCAGCTACTGGATCATCCAACGACAATCATGCTGAACAACCTGCTGGAGGCAACCCCTCCAATGCTCAGCATCCAGCAGGTGCCAATGCTCTGGCAGGCGCTGTAGCACCATCCGTTCCGGCAAACAATACCGGTCAACGAGATGGGGCATCTGCATCGATCACTGCATCGGCAAACAATAACCCCAAGCACGCGCTCATTGCCGCGCGAGCTCTTCTGCAACATCCACCACCTCCAGGCACACCCTAGGGTGCTATGGAGCAGTGGAGGGCTGATGTTGACCATCTAGTCGTAGCTGCGGCTGCTGGCATCAGTAACCAAGGTCCTCCTCCTTCGGGAAGGGCACCTTCACAACAATGGACCTTGTCCGGTCGGCTTGGTCCACAAGCCTCTCAACAAAGGAGGTGTGCCACCTCCCAACAAGTGACTTCGTTGCCCCCCGGGGCACGACGCACCCATACCATTACCAGGATACTGACCCATGATCTGCGATCGGAACTGGATCGCCATTACTGGCAACATGACAGTCGATTCCACATTGAGCGTGCTCGCGAAAGGCGAGAGGCTCGATACAACCCTGCTCCTCAGAGAGTAGGAGGTGGTTGTTCTGCCCTGGCCATGCACTTACATATGGTCAGTTGGCCATAGAAGTTTCAGCCTCACTTGCTGGAAAAATTCGATGGAACAGTCAACCCCACCGAATTTCTACAAATCTACTCTACTGCCATACTGGCAGTGGGGGGTGATGAGGTTGTAATGGCCAATTACTTCCCGGTGGCCTTAACCAAGACTGCAAGGTCTTGGTTCATGAGTCTTCCACCCAACTCCATCAATAGTTGGACGGAGCTATGCCAACAATTCACTGCCAATTTCGGGAGCTCCTACACCCGACCCGGCACTGTAGGATCGAAGAGCACATGAAAAGCTACCAGAGGGGGGTGAATGGTAGATTTAAAAATCTTACGTAGCGGAAACAATTAAACACCAACCCCTTCAGCAGAAAAATGATCTGTTAAAGAAATCTTGTGTGAGACTAATCTAAACGTGTTTCACTGTGACAAAAGTGATAGATATCAGAGATAATCAAGTCACGAAGACAACACAACAAGAATCACTCAAATCCGTCGAGAAAAACTTAAGTTATGATCGAAAGATCAAACAAAGGTCAATCTGACCTACTCGAGAAAAACAATTTCTGGAATGCTGCAAAGAAACTCGTGTAGATCAAAAACCACAAATCCAATGGCCGTGAAATTTTGACAGATGATATATAATCAAGTTTTGAAGACAAACAAAAAAGAATCACATCAATTGGATATGTAAAACTCGAGTTATGATAAAACCACCGATGAAAGGTAGTGCTGTCCAGAAACTCGACGAGTAAAACTTGTCTAGAACAAGTCGAACGAACAAGGCACAAAAGTTCCTTCAAACTACGAATTTTATTCAATAGAACACAAGAGGAACAGCCCCAAAGTCGTGCACCACGAGCTCTGGGCTCCCTTGCTTATATAACCAGCTCGAAAGCCAACTCAACTCAAATCAGGAACCTAATCCTACTCCGTTCATGAATCGTAACTTTCCATAACTGCTTAGGATTCTTCTATACGCAGATAGAAGCAATCTTAAGACTTCCAAACACCTTAGGAACGTATCCCACATTCCTAAACAACTCAAATTCGTGACCCACACGAAATCCTATCATAACCAACTCAAATCTTTCCATATTTGAGTCAAATCCGACTCAGCCGCAGCCTGAGTCCATAAGCTAGTCGGTTGGACCTTTCCGACCAACTCTTTACGTCCACATCTCTTCATCACGTCTTGGGACCATGTAGCCACGTCCATGCACTCCTTGCACACGTGCAAACATCTTCCAATGACGTCCACAATACCTTCATATGCATTGTTCTTGATTCAAACATGCTATGCAACCTCCCGATCAACTCAACCACAATTCCTCCCGAACTTAGTTGTTGAACCTCATATTCTCCCTAAGACTAGTTCAAAGGATCCCGTCACTAGCCATGTCTTGAACTCAAGCAACACCTGCACATGAATAAACAACCAATCCATATGAGCCCAAGTCCTCGACTTGACTCAAGTTAGTTCCGAACAACACACCTTACGTGAGAACCACACATAACCATGTTGCAAAACCACAGTAACACGATATCATCCATGTTAACCAAAAACGTACCAAAGACTTAGCAAATGAATACTAAGCAATCTTTCCAGAGATGTAAAGCAAGTACAAAACATTGCAAATGAAAAACAGAAGCATTGCGGTCAAGTTCTGGACCTTGCTAGAGCAACCCGAACCTTGAGCCGAAGCTAACAAAAGCTAGTAGAACCTAGCGCTGGAGCTTACCAAAACTTGTATAACCAAGCTCCCGCCGGAGCTTACAAAACTAGCAGGACCTTAATAAAAGGTGTTTTGATGATATTCAAAGCTTTTATCGTCAAAGCAAGTGTATTCACTACAAGCCAATGTATTCAGCACACATAGGTCTTACAATCTCCCCCTTGATGAATGCATTGGCAACACCATTTAAAATCCGAACATTGGCTTATTCACATAAAAGTTTTGAAGGCAATTTCTCCCCCTTTGTAAATCAAAAGTAAAATGAGAAGAAAATCCAAAAATTATCCCATATTATCTGTCCCCCTTTATTATCTCTCCTTATGCACATATTCTCTTTCTCTTCATGCTTATCTGCCCCCCTTTGACAATGTATTCAACAAGTCATGAGCATATAAACAAATTATCTCTCCCCATTTAGTTGTTATGAGCATATTATAACATATACATATAAACAAAGCTCATCCAAGTCATACTATCAAGTACCTTACATTATCACATCAATGAAATACATAAAGTAGTGTAAGCCATGCTAGAGATCATATGTAATTTTCAATTTAAGCAGGTCATGATCTCACAAACTTAACTATTTTATAATTTGAAAGCATGACACTAGTTGCTGCATTTTATTATTTTTCAAAACACAAATTTAGATCATATGATATTTGCAAGAGATTATATGCGCATCCGCCTTATTCTAACCAACCAAGCCAAGCCTATGTCATTTGACAATCAGAAGCTTAAGGACATGGTTTTAGTCATACACAACTTCTTCCAAGTTCATATCTAAGTGCAATGATAAGGCATCTCAAAAGAAGAAGTGCGATGCATGCATATTCTCTTGATCTTTTCTCAATTTCTTTTTGTTCATAAAAACTCAACATGTGAGTTGATTACTTGATTAATTCTTAATGATTAAAAGCACTTGTGAACATGTAACAAGTTCAAAACAGCAAGAAAGTTCGACCATGACCAGTTTTAGTGTAAGTAATTATTCCAATTACTGGACATGGCAAAAACTACAAAATGTATAACAAGAGTAATGTAGTAAGAACTTTCAGCACGTAAAAAGAATTACAAAGTCATATATGTGTGAAATACTATGCTCATATTATTTTAATTTCAGATTCACACATAGACTTCCCACGTTTCAAAACCCCCCCTCAATTTAAGCCATGAGGATGCATAACCCCTATTTCACTACGAATGTAACAAAAACGAGTGAAATCCAAAGGTTTTGTAAAAATGTCAGTCAATTGTTGTTCGGTATCTACATGGTGAAGCACAATGTTTCCTTTTTCAACATTATCTCGTAGAAAGTGAGACCTAATGTCAATGTGCTTAGTTCTAGAATGTTACGGGGTTTTTAGCAATGCAAATGGCACTAGTGTTATCACAGAACAGTGGAACACTATCTAGATCAACCCCATAGTCCTTAAGTGTTTGAACAATCCAAAGAATTTGTGAGCAAGCACTAGCAGCAACTACATATTCAAATTTGGCTGTAGATTGTGCAACTGAATTTTGTTTTCTAGAGGACCAAGCAACAAGAGAATTACCAAGAAAATGACAAGCACCGGAAGTACTTTTTCTATCAATCCTACAACCCTCAAAATCAGCATCCGAAAAAGCTTTCAAAGTAACGATTGAGGAAGAAGGAAGAAAAATGCCAAATTCTTGAGTTCCATGAAAGTACCTGAGAATCCTTTTGACGGCTTGACGATGTGAAGGACGTGGAGAAGATTGAAACCGTGCACAAAGACATACACTGAATTGTATGTCTGGTCTTGATGTCGTGAGGTACAAAAGTGATCTGATCATGCTTCTATATTCTTTTTGATCCACGGGTTCACCATCTTCATCAAGTCCAAGTGTTGTTGCTGTTCCCATTGGTGTCCGAAGAGGCTTGCTTTTGTCCATGTTGAAGCGCCTTAGGAGATATTTTGTATTCTTCGTTTGATGCATAAAGGTACCCTCATTAGTTTGCTTGATTTGCAGCCCCAAAAAGTAAGTGAGTTCACCCATCATACTCATTTCAAATTCAGAAATCATCGTTGTTGGACCGTGTGACTCGTTCGTGCAAGCTTCCAATCATTTGTTGTGGGGGATGATCTTTATAAAACCGTAGGGGAACAAATGTCTCGCAAGCTTCTTCTTCTTCATGTTCATCACAAATCGATGAGCTTGTGACTTGATGATGATTTGAATCAGCATTGATGGTTGTCGGTGCTGGTTGAGAATTAACATCCGAAGCTGAACCAAAGTCTTTAGCTGCTGAATTTTCGGGTAGCAGCTCCAATTCTTCCTCATATTCAACGAAAATGCTCCCCCCTGCGGATATGGATCTGGACCTGCAATGTTTGAGCTAGTACCTGGGCTACCTTCATCAAAAGACACTTCACAAGTCTCCACAATTTTGTTAGTGTCAAGTAAAAGCACACGGTAGCCTCTAGTATGAGATGGATAACCAGAAACATGCCATCAATGGATCTAGGTTCAAACTTATCAAGATTACCATGTTTCTTAACAAAGCATTTGGAACTAAAGACTTGAAAGTGTGTAACACTAGGCCTATGTCAAAACTGGAGCTCATATGGTGTTTTACCAAGCATAGCACGCAAGAAAACACAATTTGAGACATAACAAGCGGTTGCTAACGCATCAGCCCAAAATTTTCTAGGAGTTTGATATTCATCAAGCATAGTCCAAGCCATCTCAACTAAGGTTCTGTTCTTTCTTTCTACAACACCGTTTTGTTGAGGAACATATGGTGAAGAAAATTGATGATCTATTCCATTTTCAGCATAAAAGTGATCAAAAGATTGATTTTTAAATTCAGTTCCATTATCACTTCTAATTGCTTTTAAAGATCCTAGGTAATCAATTGATAATCTAAGAAATAAAGTTCTAAATGACTAAAAACTTCATTCTTAGACGCCATAAAGTAAACCCAAGAGTATCTAGAATAATCATCAACAATCACAAGTACATACCATTTACCTCCGAAGGATTGAACACGTGAATGTCCTACGGTGTCAAGATGCAAAAGTTGACATGGTTCAGTTGTCATGATCATTGTGAGAGGAGTATGTGAACCTGCAACCATCTTAGCATGTCTACAAGAAGAGCACACAATTTCTTTATCCCCTTTAAGCTTAGGAAGCCCACGTATGCGATCAAGAGCACTAACACGCATTAGGTGATCAAAGCCTACGTGACCAAGTCTACAATGCCAAAAATATAGGTCCTTTGAATCATTAGCAACTAGACACCTATGCTTAGAGGAAGACATATCAAAATCAGCTTTAAAAAATCTTCCAAACCGAGACATATTAAAAATAAGCTCACTATTTGAACTTACAACTTTGCAGCAGTTTTTATTGAAAATAATTTCCAGATTTTCATCTAGCAATTGTGAAACGGAAAGCAAGTTGTATTTCAAATTTTTGAGAAGTGCCACATCCTTCAAAGTGTAGTGGTCATTTACTCTAACTGAACCCTTAGCAACTATAGGAGTTGAAGAATTATCGACAAAAGTAACATTCTCTACACATGACACAAAAGAGAG
Source organism: Tuctoria greenei (assembly GCA_036927565.1). Classification (NCBI taxonomy): domain Eukaryota; kingdom Viridiplantae; phylum Streptophyta; class Magnoliopsida; order Poales; family Poaceae; genus Tuctoria; species Tuctoria greenei. Next base: position 169,877,298 of record JAYESD010000003.1, read on the forward strand.
GGAGGAGAACCATTCTTTGTTAGCTGTCATGTGGCGTGAGAAACCTCAATCAACAATCCAAATGTTCTCCTTCCTTAAGCATGTAACCTACACAGAAGCACAATACGTCGATGACTCAATACTGGGGTTAGTCAAAAGGCATTTAGGAATCCAGTACTGAGTCACGCGATGTGCAGCAGGAAAAACACGCGAAAGCTGAGACAAAACAGCAGGTTTATGAGTCAAAGTTTGAGATTTTTTATTCTTAACTACTGACCTATAAGGTGTTACTTGTGTAGCACAAAAATCAGTAGCTCCAGAGGCAAAAACAGAAGGTCTGGAGATAAACTTTGAATGTTTTTGACTCAAAACAGCAGGTTGTACATTTGGTTCAATATGTGCAGCAAATTTTGCATGGAAGTTATGAGATCTAGCAACCATTCTTTCTCTTTTCTGTCATTTAGCTAGTCTATAAAAAAATCTATGACATGACCATCTCTACCACAGTAGGTACAATGAAATTTAACTTTGTGTTCTTGTCTAGATGAGCAAACAACATTTTTATTTGAAACCGAATGAGACAATACTCCTGCAGATTTGAAAACCACTTCTTTTTGTTTAGGAACTGTTTGAATCAAACCACTTCCTAATGACTTTACACTTTTAGGTGGATGTGCCTTAGCATGAGCATGAGAATCAAAACTAAACCAGTTTTATCATTGCAAGACTTGGATGAATTCAACAGCAAGTTTAGGTTCTTATTCCCATTACAAAACTGATCAAATGTCTTATGCATGTTATCAAGTTTATTGTAAAGATCAAGTCAATTTTCACATGAAGTTTTTCCTTTTAATTTGCAATTTGAACAATATTTAACTTCATGACAACGTAAAGCATTGTTCAATATAGAGATTTCATTCATAGCATCTTGCAGTTTCTTATCAAGATCATCACAACTAGAACAATGCAAATCAATTGTAGAACAAGAAGCATCTTTTAAGTTTCCAATATTAAATGCAGCAAGCTTTTTGTTCTTTTTACTTTCAAGTTCAAGTTTATCAAGTGTGGAGGTATGTGCACTTCTTAGGGAGGACAATTGTTCATATATTAAGTCACATGAGGAACAAGAATCATCACTAGGAATTAAGGATTTCAAACAATTAATTTCAGATTCTAGTGACTCAATTTTAACAGCATTGTCCCTAAGCTTTTTGTCCTTTTTTCTTAACAATAACAGTGACACAAGAAATAGCATCACACATTTCTTCGCAAGTAGGACATACCTCTTCATTGTCGCTGTTGTGTTCTGCCCCCTCCATACTTGATCTTGACTTGCCCGCCATGAAGCACAAGTTTGCCAAATCATCTTCATCTTCATCGCTTCCAATGTCCATGTCGCTTGAGCCAAGTTCCTGGAGTGCTGAGATAAAACTGCTCACCAATTGACATCTTGTAAAACCCTTCTTTTTCTTCGTATCTTTTGCCGAGGAGTGCTTCGTTATTGTTTTCTTTTCATCCCAGGAAGTAGGACCTGAAAGGTTAGGGCAATCTGAATGAAAATGTCCTGTCTTACCACATTCAAAGCATCGTTGAGGTCCGGAGCTTCCTCTCCTTCTAGTTCTCACATTTTGCAATGCTTTTGAGAACTGGGTAGAGATGAGCACTAGCTCCTCCTCTGAAAACTCCTCAATCTGTTCAAGGGTTAGAGAGGACAACAAAGCAAGTGTACCACAAGATGATGTTTGACCGGAACTAGGCATGTCACGTTGAGAAACAAAAGCAATAGGCTTGTTGGGGTTCTTACGTGAGATTATGTCAATTTCATGAGTTTTTAACTTGGAATATAGCACATCTAAAGTAAGTGAACTCATGACAGTAGATTCACGAATAGATGTGACTTTCATCTCCCAAATTGACATATCTAATGCACTTAGCAATTGGCTAGCATTTTCAGCATCTGAAAATTTAACATTGACACTATGCAAGTTGCTGAGAATCTTATTAAAGCGAGCAAAAAGGTCATCAATAGACTCACCAGGTTGCATCTCGAAGCGCATGTATTCTTTCTTGAACATGTCTTGACTTACCTCTTTGATCGTGTTGGATCCTTCGTGGTAGTCACAAAGTGCTTTCCACACATCGTATGCAGATCGGAGGTGTGCAACACGGTCGAAGTCGCTTTGTGTTAATCCTTGTATGATCAAGTTCCGAGCCTTGTTGTTGTTGTCGACATCTCTCAGATTTGTAGCCTTAACTTGATCGTTTGATGGCACTTCGTAAGGCTTGTATACCTTCTCCCATATTGTAAAGCCTTGTGCCTAGATGAAAGCCTCCATGCGTGCCTTCCAAACCTGAAAATCAATACCAGCGAACACACAAGGTTTGGCAGAGTACTTCTCCATGATGATTAGTCAAAAACACGCACAAATCACAAAGATTAGAGCACCGTGGCTCTCATACCAATTGTAGGATCGAAGATCACGTGAAAAGCTACCAGAGGGGGGTGAATGGTAGATTTAAAAATCTTACGTAGCGGAAGCAATTAAACCCCAACCCCTTCGACTAAAAAACAATCTGTTAAAGAAATCATGTGTGAGACTCTAAACATGTTTCACCGTGACAAAAGTGATATATATCAGAGAGAATAGAGTCACGAAGACAACACAACAAGAATCACTCAAATATGTCGAGAAAAACTCAAGTTATGATCGAAAGATCAAACAAAGGTCAATCTGACCTACTCGAGAAAAACAGTTTCTGGAATACTGCAAAGAAACTCATGTAGATCAAAAACCACAAATCCAATGACCGTGAAATTTTGAAAGGTGATAGATAATCAAGTTTTGAAGACAACCCAAAAAGAATCACGTCAATTGGATCTGTAAAACTCGAGTTATGATAAAACCGCCGATGAAAGGTAGTGCTGTCCAGAAACTCAACGAGTAAAACTTGTCTAGAACAAGTCAGACGAACAAGGCACAAAAATTCCTTAAAACTACGAATTTTATTCAATATAACACAAGAGGAACAACCCCAAAGTCGTGCACCACGAGCTCTGGGCTCCCTTGCTTATATAACCTGCTCGAAAGCCAACTCAACTCAAATCAGGAACCTAATCCTACTCTGTTCACGAATCGTAACTTTCCATAACTGCTTAGGATTCTTCTATATGCAGATAGAAGCAATCTTAAGACTTCCAAACACCTTACGAACGTATCCCACATTCCTAAACAACTCAAATTCGTGACCCACATGAAATCCTATCACAACCAACTCAAATCTTTCCATATTTGAGTCAAACCCGACTCAGCCGCAGCCTGAGTCCATAACCTAGTCGGTTGGACCTTTCCGACCAACTCTTTACGTCCACATCTCTTCATCACGTCTCGGGACCATGTAGCCACGTCCATGCACTCCTTGCACACGTGCAAACATCTTCCAATGACGTCCACGATACCTTCATATGCATTGTTCTTGATTCAAACATGCTACGCAACCTCCGATCAACTCAACCACAATTCCTCCCGACTTGGTTGTTGAACCTCATCTTCTCCCTAAGACTAGTTCAATGGGTCCCGTCACCAGCCATGTCTTGAACTCAAGCAACACCTGCACATGAATAAACAACCAATCCATACGAGCCCAAATCCTCGACTTGACTCAAGTTAGTTCCGAACACAACACCTTACGTGAGAACCTCACATAAGCATGTTGCAAAACCACATTAACATGATATCATCCATGTTAACCAAAAACGTACCAAAGACTTAGCAAATGAATACTAAGCAATCTTTCCAGAGATGTAAAGCAAGTACGAAACATTGCAAATGAAAAACAGAAGCATTGCGGTCAAGTTCTAGACCTTGCCAGAGCAACCCGGACCTTAAGCCGAAGCTAACAAAAGCTAGTAGAACCTAGCGCCGGAGCTTACCAAAACTAGTATAACCAAGCTTTCGCCGGAGCTTACAAAACTAGCAGGACCTTAATAAAAGGTGTTTTGATGATATTCAAAACTTTTATCGTCAAAGCAAGTTTATTCACTACAACCCAATGTATTCAGCACACATAGGTCTTACAGGCACAAAATTGGACCTGTTTGATGTAAAGCAAACATCGGGGGAATTGCTACGGTCCATCATCCAGCGATTCTCTCAAGTACACAATACCATTCCTTCAATCTCGAGCTCCTATGTTATTGTTGCATTCAGATAGGGTGTCCGGGATAAGAAGATGCTAGAGAAGCTGGCTATTAAGGAAGTTACCTGTGTCACGGAACTCTTTAGCCTAGCTGACAAATGTGCTAGAGCTGCGAAGGGCCATGAAATGCACTTTAAACTAGCTCCGGAGGCCAACCAAAAGTCCTCCAAAACTGAAGCTACTACCTCCGGTAGTGGCAAGAAGAAGAAGAAGCCCAGCAACAAAAAGAAGCTGTCGGCCGGCGCTCCAGCTGTTGCTGCTGCAGCTCCTGGAAGCCGAGGGCCATGCCCCGAGAAGCGACCTCGTCCTTCATCAGAAGATGGAAACAGTTCCAAAGCATGGTGTCCGATTCACAAGACGAATCGACATAGCTCAGAAGAGTGTCGGGAGGTCCAGAACCTTGCCGAGCGCTACAACAAGCGCCGTGAAGAAGCTCCTTTCCTTCAAAGGGAAGGAAAACAAAAAGTCGACGAAGCTCCGGCTGATGAAGAGCTAGGTTTCCAGGACCCTAAAAAGGTCTTGAAAGCCGTCTACAACACTGTCGACGACAATTCGGATGACTCTGACAACGAACGTCGTAAAACCCAGAACACCATCTATGGTGGTTCTTGGGACATCACTTCTCGTCGCATCCTCAAGACAATGCGGCGGGACATGGCCATGGTACCTCCTGCTGCTAAGGAAGAACCACACCAGAAGTGGATGGACACACCCACCGTTTTCGATGCTTCGGACTGTCCCCAAAACATGATCGGGGCTGGTCAACTCCCATTGATGGTGTAACCCACCATTAACAATATCCAAATTCACCATGTGATAGTTGATGGAGGTTCCGCGCTTAACCTCATAAGCTTTGAAGCTTTTGTTAAGCTTCAGCTTCGGCCTTCGTACCTCCGTTCATCCCGGCCTTTCTCCGGAGTAGGTCCGGGAACTATCACTCCTCTTGGTTCTGTTACACTCCTGGTGACCTTCGGGACCCGGGAGAATTACAGAACCGAAAAGTTGATCTTCGACGTTGCGCAAATCAGTCTACCTTTCAATGCCATTTTAGGCAGGCCAACTTTATACAAGTTTATGGCTGCTGCCCATTATGGTTATTTGGTGTTGAAGATGCCAACACCTACGGGCGTTCTCCGAATCCGTGGAGATCACACCGCAGGAGTCACTGCTCTAGAAGAACTCTATGCGCTTACCACAACGCATGAGGAAGCTTCTGGAAAAGAGCCAGCTGCAAATCCTCCAATCATTCGCCACAAAGGCTCTACATCCTCACCTCGTGTGCAACCAAGTGGCGACGCCGACGTTCCTGTCAAAGTCGTCCAAATCGGTTCTGATGCTGCTCAGACAACCCGTATATCGGGGGGTCTGAACAACAAATAGGAACTTGCGCTCATCACTTTCCTCCAGGCTAATGTCGACGTGTTTGCCTGATAACCGTCACAAATGCCTGGGATCCCTAGGGAGGTGATTGAGCACAATCTGAAGATCTACCCAAATGCCCGCCCTATACACCAGAAGCCTCGGAATCAATCAATCGAGCGACAAAACTTCATCAGACAGGAAATCAAGAAGTTGCTCAAAGCTGGATTCATCCGGAAAGTCTTCCATCCAAAATGGCTGGCAAACCCAGTTGTTGTACCCAAGGCCAGTGGGAAGCTTCGGATGTGTATCGACTACACCACCTTAAATAAGGCATGTCCGAAAAATCCATTTCCACTACCTAGAATAGATCAGATAGGGGATCCACCTCCGGGTGCGAACTACTGTGTTTCTTAGATGCATATTTTGGATATCATCAAATCCAAATGTCTAAGGAAGATGAAGAGCATACTGCCTTCATAACAGTAGATGGATTGTATTGTTATACTGCCATGCCATTTGGTCTCAAAAATGTCGCTTCAACATTTGTGCGAGCTATATACAAAACATTTGGAGAGCTAATTAGAGACTTGGTTGAGGTGTATGTTTATGACATCTTCGTCAAGATTAAAAACAAGGAATCACTCTCTGACAACTTACAAGCCGTCTTCGACAAGTTGCGTACTACACGCACCAAGCTGAACCCAGACAAGTGCGTCTTCGGGGTCAGTTCTGGGAAGCTTTTGGGTTTCTTGGTGACTCATCGAGGAATCGAAGCAAATCCGGTGAAGATCAAGACTATAGAAGAAATGCGACCCCCAACCCGCATTAAAGACGTCCAAAAGTTGACTGGATGTCTAGCTGCGCTTAGTCGGTTTATCTCAAGACTGGCAGAACGGGCGCTACCCTTCTTCAAACTCTTGAGGAAGTCCGGGCCATTTCATTGGTCTGAAGAAGCAAAAAAGGCGTTTCAAGAGCTAAAGCAGCTCCTCACCACACTACAAGTTCTGGTAGCTTCGAACCCTGGTGAGCCTTTACTGCTTTACATTTTGGCAACTACAGAGGTTGTCAGTATGGTCCTGGTCACGGAAAGACCGGAGCCATCCCCAAATCAGGACTCTAGACCCCTCCGGGAGGGTCCGGAACTACCTGAAGGCGAGTTTGGGGACCAACCCTCAGACACAGATCCTCAACGCGAAATGCTGGAGGATCAACCTCCTTCAAACGAAGGAGCAACTGCTGCTGAACAAAATGATCTAGACCCCTCTGGTAGGGTCTGGGTCACTACAGAAGAAGGTCTGGGTTCCTTTGGAAGGGACCAGGATATTCCAGAAGAAGATCTGGACCCCTCCGGAAGTGTCCAGGTGGATGAAGAGGAAGCTCTGGGCCCCACCGGGAGGGTCCGGACAGTCCAACGCCCAGTGTACTTCATCAGTGAAGTACTTCATGACGTCAAGACAAGATACATTGAGGTGCATAAACTGCTTTACACATTTGTCTTTGCCTCAAGAAAGCTTCGTCATTACTTCCAAGCCCACAAAATATCAGTGGTAACTTTTTTTCCACTACGTACAATTTTGCATAATCCTAATTCTACTGGGAATATTGCAACGTGGGCAGTGGAGCTGGCAGAATTCGATCTACAATTCGTGTCGAGACAAGCAATTAAAAGTCAAGCCTTGGCTGACTTTGTGGCGGAGTGGACTCCCTCTCCATTGAACCCTGGGGGCCATAGTGAGCAGCAGAGCTCAAAGTTCCGGTATTCACTGTGCCTCATTGGACCCTCTACTTCGACGGCTTCGTGCGGAAGTAGGGGGCCGGAGCTGAAGTCCTTCTCCTAGCTCCGGCCGGAGAGAAGGTCAAGTATATGGTACACCTCGACTTCAAGGCAACCAACAATATGACGGAGTATGAAGCCCTCATATATGGACTCAAGGTGGCACTATCTTATGGTGTCAAACAGCTGTTGGTGAAGGGAGATTCACAACTCGTCATCAAACAAGTGAAAGGTGAATGCTCTTGCAACAATACTCAATTAACTGCTTATCTCCTTGAAGTCTAGAGGCTTCAGAAGGACTTCAAAGTCCTGGACCTCCATCATGTTCAGCGCCTTCATAACTTCGAAGCTGATGAACTCTCGACGAAAGCCTCAACCAGAGCTCCGGCTCCTGATGGAATCTTTGTCCGAAGGTTGTCAAAGCCAACAGCTCAGCCTGCCGAACTGAGCGAAGGGGTGAGACCAGCACCTTGAAGTTGGCGGTCCCGGTGGCCCTGTTACCATAGCGTTCACCAAGGGTCGTAGGTGCCGTCGGAAGCTCCGAGCAACCCATCTTGCAAGACTCAGAAGCTAAAGTTATCTCCGATGCATGGATCTCAGAGATCCGGAGCTACTTGAAAGACAATATCCTTCTCAAAGACAGTGTATCCGCTGACCGGATTGTCAGATTGGCTAAAAGATACATGTTGGTAGAAGGGGATCTCTACCGACGTGGTGCCAATGGCATCCTAATGCGGTGCATTGCAAGGGAAGAAGGTCGCAATCTCCTCACGGAAATCCATGGAGGCGAGTGCGGGAACCACACATCTTCTCGCACGCTGGTCGATAAACCCTTCTGGCATGGTTTTTACTGGCCTACAACACTCTAGGATGCGGTTGAGCTAGTGAAAAAAATGTGAAGCATGTCAGTTCCATGTAAAACAGATTCACACACCGGCTCAATCACTGCAGATGATACCTCCTACATGGCCATTCATTGCGTGGGGCATGGACATCTTGTGACCTTTCCCAAAAGCCGTCGGAGGTTACAGGTTCTTATATGTTGCCATCGACAAGTTCACCAAGTGGCCGGAAGCAACTCCAGTAGTAACAATCAACAATCAATCAGCAATCAAGTTCTTGAAGTCCATCATATGCAGATTTGGAATTCCAAACAAAGTCATAACTGACAACGGAACTCCATTCACAAGTGTTGCATTCCAAGAATATTGCGATAACCTCGGCATTCAACTTAGCTATGCTTCAATAGCTCATCCAGCAAGCAATGGCCAAGCGGAGAGAGCCAATGTAGAAATCTTAAAAGGACTCAAGGCGCGCACATATGAACGCTTGAAAAAGCACAGAGCTAACTGGATTGAAGAGCTTCCATCCGCACTTTGGGTGAATAGGACAACACCTAATCGGTCAACTAGGGAGACTCCATTTTTCCTGGTGTATGGAGCCGAAGTAGTCCTTCCTCCGGAAATCACCTTGGGGTCCCACCGGGTCCAGACTTTCGACGAAGCCACGCAGGACCAGCTCCAGCGTGAAGACCTTGACCTCGTCGACGAGGGAAGGTGCCGAGCAGCTGTTCGAAATGCACGTTATCGCCAAGCGCTCTGGCGCTACCATCAAAGGCATGTGCGTGAACGACAGCTCGAAGAAGGTGACCTGGTGCTCCGGAAGATACTAACTCGTGAAGGGATGAACAAACTTTCCCCCAGCTAGGAGGGTCCTTTCCGAGTCATTAAAGTATCCCGACCAGGCTGCGTTCGCTTGGTAACTGAGGATGGGATCCCACTCCCTAATCCTTGGAACATCGAGCACCTCCGTAAGTTTTATGCTTAGAATCACGGAGGTGAGTCTGTAATTACACACAAAGCATGTTATAGAGTCATTATATAGAGTCGAGCAAGTCCTCCAGGAGAACATTCGAACCCATCCAGGAGGGTCCGGAAAGTTCAAGTAACACTTGACACAGTCACAATACTAAAAGTGTAACTACTTGCTCTGGGCTAGCACAAGATGTATAGCACATTTAGCTTGGTCCAGCACCCTAAGTGTGTCCTTGTCTCTCCTGTAATCCGGACCTATAATGAAAAGCATTGTTGTGTGAAAATAGACTCCACGTGCATTTACTTTTTGTACAAGGCTCAATATGATAAATTATTTTTACCATGCTTGTCTATAATGAAGTTGTGCAAATCTTTTTGAATTTTGTTCCAAGTAACTCACATGCATCATAGGCCTTATTGATAGTCTTTTTAGATCTTAACACCCCTACATAGAGTACTTGGCTGAATGCCAAGCCAACCTAGGTCCGGAGTGTGCTATCGACTTATCCTGGTCCTGCACCCTAAGTACGCCACTCTACCTATACCTTGGCAGACCTCAGTAGGGTGAGTACTAAAAAGGCACGTGGATCTAAGAAGATTCTATCAAAACTCTTGTTATCATATTGAGTTTCTTCGAATCTAAAAGTTCAAATAAGAACAATAAGTCACAACCAATTTATAGACAAGAGGACGAATTTTACTTTTTCTCTAGCCTTTAATGTGCAGGAAAAGAAAAAAATCATAGTGATGATGGACAACACCGGAGCTGCTAAGCTCTGACATCTCCCATGATAGGTCTGCCGTTCACATCAAATATGTTGACACCGGAGCTACCAAGCTCCGACAATTCCAGGGGGCCTGTCTTCGACGCTTCAAAATTGAAGACTTCAATATACTGTCATAAAATTTGGTACATGTACACACCTCAACTGTACACATGTACCAGGGGGCCAACAAGACACGACATAGTATATTGAAGACAAAGTGAAATTCAAGGCAAAAAGGAGAATTTCATTAATCAGAAGAACTGGATTACAAAATTAAGATTACAAGGGACAGTAGGAGAAAAGTCCAAGCTACTGGAAGACCTAAGACCTACGGAAGAACGAAGCTACTTTTTGGGAAACCTCTTGGACACTGGGTTTGGCGGCGTCTTCCTCTTCAGCAACGGGACCTTCGAGCACCGTGTCCTATGGGAATTTGGGATCTTGGCTTACATAACACGTCAGCACATACTCTGCGACGTTTGTAGCCAGAGTTTTCCCATCTGTCTCCAGCTGATCCGTGATGACGTTGCCCATTGCAACAAATTTGTCGCCAGCACCGTTGAGGGCCACCAGTGCTCGGTCCAGATCCAGCTCCGGGTTGTCTGGACGTACTGGACTGAAACCCAGCAGTGTTAGCGCGTCATTCGCTCGTTCGAGGAAGTCCCATACTTGAATAGCTTCGGTCTCCTTCAAGCTCCGGAGCTCCTCCAGTGACCTCCGGGCGGCCGTCAGCTCTGAGCTTTCATGAGCAAGTCGCTCAGTCAGCTTGCCATGTTGTTGCTTGACCTCAGCAACTTGCTTCTTCTGGTCGGCCAGTTCCATCTCCCGGAGGTGAATGCGGTTCTGCCTCTCAGCTAGGTCTCTCTCCCTGCCCTTGACTCTCTCCTCCCTAGCGGCAATGTCAGACGCTCTTTTCGAGAGCTCTTGCCCCACCTTCCAGTTATTATTCCTCTCTTCCTCCTTCCATAAATCCAGCTTTTTGCTGCGATCCGCCAAATTTTTCTCACCCAGAGCCAACTTCTGGGTGACCTCCGCTTCCCTCCTCACCACATCCTCCTACTGCCCCAGGAGCTTTTCCTCCCTCGCCTCTAGGTTCGCTCGACGTTTCATGAGAGTTCCATTCAACTCTACAAGCTTTTCATAACGCTCATCAGCAGCGTCACGTCTCTCTTTGGCTTGCTCCAGAATTTCCTTGGAGATAGCATCGAGCGCCTGAATGGCGGCCTCCTTCCCCTCCATCAACTTGTCCTAGTACTCTAACTTGGCCTTATCCCCTTGTATCCATTCCGTCTGGTCAGCCAACCTTGTTTGAGCAAGCTTGTTCTCAAAATGGAGTCTACTGCGCCAATGCCTTAAGGTGTTGCACTCCTCCTCCAAAGCTTTGCTCTCATGGTCGAAGGCTAGCTGGACCTGTTCAAGGCTTGAGCAGGCATTGTCTATGGACAACGCCAGAGGGATAGGTTTCGGGCCTGCCGGGATCATTTCTGCAGGCTCAAGCGGGTTCTCCGTAACAAAAATGGGTCCCACTCTACAATAGTGGTACCCGGTACTCCTGCGGCGCTGGGACCGCTATCCTGGAGCCCTTTAGTAGCAGCAGAAGAACCCACGGTGGGAACTTCTGCCTCCGGAGCAGGTGAAGGCACCATTTCCGAGTCTTCAGTCGACGGCTCCGATGTCGAAGGACCTGTTGTCGATCCTGCGAGCTGCTCTGGCTCCAACGCTGGTACCTTCTGGATCACCACTTTTGGAGCAGCAGCAGTAGCTTCAATTGGGGCCTCAACCTCCACTGGTTTGGGCCCCGGTGCGGCGACTACCTCCAGCATAGCCGCCGGACCTTCAACCACCTCCAACATAATTGCCGGACCTCCAACCTCCTCCGGCTCAGTAGCCGGACCCTCTACAATTTCCGGTTCTACTATCGGTTCTTCAACCGTTCCCGGCACAAGGGCCAGAGCCTCGACGATCTCCGGCTCAACAGCTGGGGCTTCAGCTACCTATGGCTCAACAGCCAGGGCTTCGGCAACTTCTTGCTCGGAAACCGGAACTTCTGGCGTCGTCAGTGCTGGAGCATTAGCCTCTACCACCAGAGGCACTTCTTCCACTTCCCTCCTGCAGTCCAGTGCTACCATAGGAGCTTCAGGTGAGGACACCGAGTCCAGGCTCACGATAGCTGGCGCCGGAGCTGCCACGACTTCCACCTCCGCTTGATGGGGAGGCTCAACAATTGAAGCCGGAGCTTCAGCAGGAGCAGCCCCAGCCATTGCAACAGGCATTGAAGCTCTGAGTCCTTTCTTCGACACCCAGGAAATAAAGGGAAGAGAAGATTAAATACACATCCAAAAGAAAGAATAACATTTCAGAGTGAGCAATCAATGCTTACCTCAGGATGCTACCACCCTAGTCGCCTCGGAACCTCTTCTTCTGAGGCCCGGAGCTAGAGCCCACCAAGTCTGGTGAGGCAACTACTTCAGACCTCGGTTGAGGAACACTCGCAACCGTCGGAGTTCTTTTGGCGGGAGCTCCCCTTTGCCGAGAAGAACCCCCAGATTTGGAACCCCTAACCAATGCTGCAGCCGGAGTCGACTGCCCAGAGCTTACGCCTCTCAAATACGTTTGCACCGAAGCAGGAGTAGTAGCAGAAGACCTCCCCCTTCGGGGGGGAAGCAGCCGTCGTGGAAGGAGCAGGCCTGACGGACCTCCCGTCAGCGAGCTTCAACTTCCTCTTTTGGCTGGAAGGCTCAGCTGGCTCTTTGCCCTTGCCTTTGCCGACGTCCTCAGACCTTCGGCCTGGGGCGGGGGCAGGACCACCCTCGGAAGCTCCGGGGATCGTCAATCTGGTGGTCGTAAGCCTTTCCACATCACCAAGATCGTCAAGCGCCGGCATACTCCTCCGGAGCTCCCTGCTGAACTGCGCCTCCATGTTTAAAGGGAGAAAAGCCGCCGGCGGAGTCAGGTCGTCGCCTTCGACGTCAATTCCATGCTGGAACTTCTTGAGATGAAGCTCCAAAGCTGCGCCATCCAAGTTGGATTTTAGACCAATTTCAATCCGGTCTTCATCCATCACGCTGTTGAGGGCCCATGCAAGCTTCTCCCTCTTCTTCAGCGGAGCCCACATGTTGACTAAGAAATTGCAGAAGACCATCTGGGGGTCACTCCACCTTCCACGGATTCGCAGATCTTGGTCAAGGCAGGGTTGAAGGCCTCTGACAGCACCGGAACCACACTAAATGCGTTAGTATCAACATTTGGGAGGCCTTCGGGCAGCTCCAACTTCTTGTGCTCCTCTGTCGTGACAATGATCCAATCTTTCTTCTAGTCGTCCCACTTGTCGGGAGGAAACGACCTCAAGTATTCGAAGGGGCATTTCTTGCGCTTCATGAAATAGTAGAAGCCGAGAAATTCGGACCCCTTCCCGGTGGTGTGGATGGTGAAGAAAGTGCGGAAGAGCTCGACGCAGGGGGGAATACCCACCCACATCTCATAGAAGTGGACAAATGTTGACACAAGAAGAAGAGAATGGGGGCCAAGGTGGTACAGCTGTAGACCATAGAAATCCAGCAGCATCAATAGGAAAGTTGAGAAAGGTGGGATCAGCCCCACCATGGCGTACGCAGAGAAGTACACCATGTCGTCGCTGCGCTCCTTCTTGAATGGGAGCTTGCCGGCGCGGACTAGATGGTTGAAGGAGTCGCTGGACCTCCCCATGTAGGTCCGGACCTTCTTCAAATCATCATCGCTCTTGAGGCGGCTCTTGGGGAGACCCAACTCCATTGCGGCAAAGTGGAGCAAAAGATGGAAAGTTAGGCAGAGTTTGTGAGGCTCTGAGTGATCGAAGGCGTAAAGAGTCATCAACCCGTGTGCACTTTCCTTCTTAAGTAAGCCTCTGCGATGCTTGGATGGAAACCACAATGAGATCAAGTGTACTTCTCCAAAATCTTCCCCGTCAATGACGAGTGGGCCTGGGGCCACCCCGATGAAGAGATCGAAGTCCTTACCCAAGGCCAACCGTTGCCATGATGAGCGGCGGGAAACCCAAAGGCGGCGATCTGACAGGGCGCGCGGAAGCGATACGATTTTCGTATTGGGAACCGGCGTCCTTCAATTGCATGAGATCCACACTCAAAGATCTCATCTGCCATATTCATGACAAGCCACGCGTCGAAGGTTCACCCCCGAACCGCCACTCTATCGGCGCATCAGAGGACATTTTTAAAAATGAAGCACGGAAATCGAGAATAGGCCCACCTCTGGCAGGACAACTTAACTCAAGGGGTTTCTTCCAGAGGTGGGCCCGGGGGCCACTGTTGGTACCCTACGTACCGGGTACCCCACGATACCACAACAAGAGTAAGAAAGTTCCACCCGTCAGAGCCGAAGGCCTTTGCAGGTCCCACATGTCATGTTGCACCGGACCTCCTCCCCTCATATGACTAGCTCCCGGGTTAACACGTGTAAAATAAGCTCGGGACAGAAGTCCCAACCAAGGGAAGCTCCAGTGACTAGACGTGTACAACGGCCCCGGACCAAGCCCCCGTCAGAGAGGAGCTCCGGTACTGACACGTGTACAACAACCCCAGACCTGCTCTCTCGCAAGGGAAAGCTCCGAATCCGACATGTGTGGAGCCTCCGTACCTTCGTCACCAACGGAAATACAAGTCGGAGAAGACCATTACAGACATTCAAGGATGGTTAAAGCGGCAGTAACAAGGTCTGATAATGTGCCATTAATACCATATTAATGACACACGATCAGTATACCGTTAATAGCGGTAACGCTTCCATAAAGGCATGTTACCACACCATTAATTGTACTTAATACTATTTAGACAGCGTATTAGGTCATTAAGCACGCCAGGGCCACATGTAGGGCCAGGCTAGCTTTGTAACGGTCAGACCTTTAAACTATAAAAGGGCTGCACCACGCGAGTATGAGGGGAGGGTGGACCGCGGCTATGGCAACCTGACCTTAGCAAACTAACTTGCTCAATACAATCACACAAACCCCGTGGAGTAGGGTGTTACGCTCAGGCGGCCCGAACCACGTAAATCTCTGAGGTCACCATCTTGATTTTGATCTTGTGTCCCCTAACCAAAAAAGAACCTCCGCGGGCTGCTTTTTAGCGGGTCTGGAGGAAGTGTTGTATTGCACACTTCGACACAGTAGCTGGATTGTATTGTTATACTGCCATGCCATTTGGTCTCAAAAATGCCGCTTCAACATTTGTGCGAGCTATGTACAAAACATTTGGAGAGCTAATTAGAAACTTGGTGGAGGTGTATGTTGATGACATCGTCGTGAAGATTAAAAATAAGGAATCCCTCCTTGACAAATTACAAGCAGTCTTCGACAAGTTGCGTACTACACACACCAAGCTGAACCCAGACAAGTGCGTCTTCGCGGTTAGTTCTGGGAAGCTTTTGGGTTTCTTGGTGACTCATCGAGGAATCGAAGAAAATCCGGCGAAGATCAAGGCTATAGAAGAAATGCGACCCCCAACCCGCATTAAAGACGTCTAAAAGTTGACTGGATGTCTAGCTGCGCTTAGTCGGTTTATCTCAAGAGTGGCAGAACGGGCGCTACCCTTATTCAAACTCTTGAGGAAGTCCGGGCCATTTCATTGGTCTGAAGAAGCAGAAAAGGCATTTCAAGAGCTAAAGCAGCTCCTCACCACACTACCAGTTCTGGTAGCTCCGAACCCTGGTGAGCCTTTACTGATTTACATTTCGGCAACTATAGAGGTTGTCTGTATGGTCCTGGTCGCGGAAAGACCGGAGCCATCCCCAAATCAGGACTCTAGAACCCTCCGGGGGGGGGTCTGGAACTACCGGAAGGCGAGTCTGGGGACCAACCCTCAGACACAGATCCTCAAGGCGAGATGCTAGAGGATCAACCTCCTTCAAACGAAGGAGCAACTACTGCTGAACAAAAAGATCTAGACCCCTCTGGGAGGGTCCGGGTCACTCAAGAAGAAGCTCCGGGTTCCTTTGGAAGGGACCAGAAAATTCCAGAAGAAGGTCTGGACCCCTCTGGAAGGGTCCAGGTGGATTAAGAGGAAGCTCCGGGCCCCTCTGGGAGGGTCTGGACAGTCCAGCGCCCAGTGTACTTCATTAGTGAAGTACTTCATGACGCCAAGACAAGATACATTGAGGTGCATAAACTGCTTTACGCAGTTCTCATTGCCTCAAGAAAGCTTCGTCATTACTTCCAAGCCCACAAAATATCAGTGGTAACTTCTTTTCCACTACGTGCAATTTTGCATAACCCTAATTATACTGGGAATATTGCAAAGTGGGCAGCAGAGCTGACAGAATTTGATCTAGAATTTGTGTCGAGACAAGCAATTAAAAGTCAAGCCTTGGCTAACTTTGTGGCGGAGTGGACTCCCTCTCCATCAAACACTGGGGGCCACAGTGAGCAGAAACCAGAGCTCAAAGTTCCGATATTCACTGAGCCTCACTGGACCCTCTACTTCGATGGCTCCGTGCAGAAGCAGGGGGCCAGAGCTGGAGTCCTTCTCCTAGCTCCAACCGGAGAGAAGGTCAAGTATATGGTACACCTCGACTTCAAGGCAACCAACAATATGGCGGAGTATGAAGCCCTCATCTATGGACTCAAGGTGGCACTATCTTATGGTGTCAAGCAGCTGTTGGTGAAGGGAGATTCAAAACTCGTCATCAAACAAGTGAAAGGTGAATGCTCCTGCAATAATTCTCAATTAGCTGCTTATCTCATTGAAGTCCAGAGGCTTCAGAAGGACTTCGAAGTCCTGGACCTCCATCATGTTCAGCGCCTTCATAACTCTGAAGCTGATGAACTCTTGACGAAAGCCTCAACCGTAGCTCTGGCTCCTGATGGAATCTTCGTCCAGAGGTTGTCAAAGCCAACAACTCAGCCTGCCGAACTGAGCGAAGGGGTTAGACCAGCACCTTGAAGCTGACGGTCCTGGTGGTCCTGTTACCATGGCGTTCACCAAGGGTCGTAGGTGCTGTCGGAAGCTCCGAGCAACACAACACGCAAGACTTAGAAGCTCAAGTTAGCTCCGATGCATGGACCTCGGAGATCCGGAGCTACTTGAAAGACAATATCCTTCTCAAAGACAGTGTATCCGCTGACTGGATTGTCAGATTGGCTAAAAGATACACATTGGTAGAAGGGGATCTCTACCGACGTGGTGCCAATGACATCCTAATGTGGTGCATTGCAAGGGAAGAAGGTTGCAATCTCCTCACAGAAATCCATGGAGGCGAGTGCGGGAACCATGCATCTTCTCGCACGCTGGTCAGTAAAGCCTTCCCGCATGGTTTTTACTGGCCTACAACACTCTAGGATGCGGTTGAGCTGGTGAAAAAATGTGAAGCATGTCAGTTCCATGCAAAACAGATTCACACACCGGCTCAATCACTGCAGATGATAACTCCTACATGGCCATTCGCTATGTGGGGCATGGACATCTTGGGACCTTTCCCAAAAGTTGTAGGAGGTTATAGGTTCTTATATGTCGCCATCGACAAGTTCACCAAGTGGCCGGAAGCAACTCCCGTAGTAACAATCAAAGTACAATCAGCAATCAAATTCTTGAAGTCCATTATATGCAGATTTGGAGTTCCGAACAAAGTCATAACTGACAACGGAACTCCATTCACAAGTGCTGCATTCCAAGAATATTGCGAAGACCTCGGCATTCAACTTAGCTATGCTTCAGTAGCTCATCCAGCAAGAAATGGCCAAGCCGAGAGAGCCAATGCAAAAATCTTGAAAGGACTCAAGACGCGCAAATATGAACGCTTGAAAAAGCACAAATCTAACTGGATTGAAGAGCTTCCATCCACACTTTGGGTGAATAGGACAACACCTAATCGGTCAACTAGGGAGACTCCATTTTTCCTGGTGTACGGAGCCGAAGCAGTCCTTCCTCCAGCAATCACCTTGGGGTCCCTCCAGGTCCGTACTTTCGACGAAGCCACGCAGGACCAGCTCCAGCGTGAAGACCTTGACCTCGTTGACGAGGGAAGGTGCTGAGCAGCTGTTCGAAATGCACGTTATCGCCAAGCGCTCCGGCGCTACCATCAAAGGCACGTGCATGAACGACAGCTCGAAGAAAGTGACCTGGTGCTCCGGAAGATACTAACTCGTGAAGGGATGAACAAACTTTCCCCTAGCTGGGAGGGTCCTATCCATGTCATTAAAGTTCCCGACCAGGCTGCGTTTGCTTGGCAACTTAGGATGGGATCCCACTCCCTAATCCATGGAACTTTGAGCACCTCCGTAAGTTTTATGCTTAGAATCACGGACGTGAGTCTATAATTACACACAAAGCATGTTATAGAGTCATTATACAGAGTCGAGCAAGTCCCCCGGGAAAACATCCGGACCCTTCCGGGAGGGTCCGGAAAGTTCAAGTAACACTTTACACAGTCACAATACTAAAAGTGTAACTACTTGCTTTGGGCAAGCACAAGATGTATAGCACATTTAGCTTGGTCCAACACCCTAAGTGTCCTTGTCTCCCCTGTAATCCGGACCTATAATGAAAAACATTGTTGTGTGAAAACAGACTCCACGTGCATTTACTTTTTGTACAAGGCTCAATATGATAAATTATTTTTACCCTGCTTGTCTATAATGAAGTTTTGCAAATCTTTTTGAATTTTGTTCCAAGTAACTCACATGCATTACAGGCCTTATTGATAGTCTTTTTGGATCTTAACACCGCTACATAGTCTACTTGCCTGAACGCCAAGCCAACCTATGTCCGGAGTGTGCTATCGACTTAGCCTGGTCCTGCACCCTAAGTATGCCACTCTACCTAGACCCTGGCAGGCCTCAGTAGGGTGAGTACTAAAAAGGCACGTGGATCTAAGAAGATTCTATCAAAATGCTTGTTATCATATTGAGGTTCTTCGAATCTATAAGTTCAAATAAGAACAATAAGTCACAACCAATTTATAGACAAGAGGACGAATTTTACTTTTTCTCTAGCCTATAATGTGCAGGAAAAGAAAAAATTCATAGTGATGATGGACAACACCGGAGCTGCTAAGCTCCGACATCTCCCATGATAGGTCTGCCGTTGACATCAAATATGTTTACACCAGAGCTACCAAGCTCCGACCATTCCAGGGGGCCTGTCTTCGATGCTTCAAAATTGAAGACTTCAATATACTGTCATAACCTTTGGTACATGTACACACCTCAACTGTACACATGTACTAGGGGGCCAACAAGACACGACATAGTATATTGAAGACAAAGTGAAATTCAAGGCAAAAAGGATAATTTCATTAATCAGAAGAACTGGATTACAAAATTGAGATTACAAGGGACAAAAGGAGGAAATCCCAAGCTACTGTAAGACCTAAGACCCGCGGAAGAACGAAGCTACTTTTTGGGAAACCTCTTGGACTCTGGCTTTGGCAGCGTCTTCCTCTTCAGCAACGGGACCTTCGAGCACCGTGTCCAGTGGGAATTGGGGATCTTGGCTTACATAACACGTCAGCACATACTCTGTGATGTTTGTAGCCAGAGTTTTCCCATCTATCTCCAGTTGATCCGCGATGACGTTTCCCATTGCATCAAGTTTGCCACTAGCACTGTTGAGGGCAGTGCTCGATCCAGATCCAGCTTCGGGTTGTCCGGACGTACTGGACTGAAACGCAACGGTGTTAGCGCGTCATTCGCTCGTCCGAGGAAGTACCATACTTGAATAGCTTCGGTCTCCTTCAAGCTCCGCAGCTCCTCCATTGACCTTCGGGCGGCCGAGAGCTCTTGCCCCACCTTCCAGTTATTCTTCCTCTCTTCCTCCTTCCATAGATCCATCTTTTTGCTGCGATCCGTCAAATTTTTCTCACCTAGAGCCATCTTCTGGGTGACCTCCGCTTCCCTCCTCACCACATCCTCCTACTGCCCAGGGAGCTTTTCCTCCCTCGCCTCTAGGTCCGCTCAATGCTTCATGAGAGATTCATTCAACTCTACAAGCTTTTCGTAACGCTCGTCAGCAGTGTCACATCTCTCTTTGGCTTGCTCTAGAATTTCCTTGGAGTTAGCATCGAGCACCCGAATGGCGGCCTCCTTCTCCTCCTTCAACTTGTCCCAGAGTACCGGGCCTTCTCCCCTTGTATCCATTCCCTCCGGTCAACCAGCCTTGTCTGAGCAAGCTTGGTCTCAAAATGGAGTCTGTTGCGCCAACGCCTTAAGGTGTTGCGCTCCTCCTCCATAGCTTTGCTCTCATGGTCGAAGGCTAGCTGGACCTGTCGAAGGCTTGAGCAGGCGTTGTCTATGGACAACTCCATAGGGATAGGTTTCGGGCTTGCCGAGATCATTTTCGCAGGCTCAAGCTGGTTCTCCGTAACAAAAATGGGGTCCCACTCTATAATAGTGGTCCCCGGTACTCCTGCGGCGCTGGGACCGCTATCCTGGAGCCCTTCAGTAGCAGCAGAAGAACCCACGGGGGGAACTTCCGCCTCCGGAGCAGGTGAAGGCACCATTTCCGGGTCTTCAGTCGACGGCCCCGATGTCGAAGGACCTGTCGTCGGTCCTATGAGCTGATCTGGCTCCGGCGCTGGTACCTCCTGGACCACCACTTCTGGAGCAGCAGCATTAGCTTCAATTGGGGCCTCTACCTCCACTGGTTCAGGCCCCGGTGTGGCGACTACCTCCGGCATAGCCGCTGGACCGTCAACCACCTCCGACATAATTGCCGGACCTCCAACCTCCTCCGGCTCAGTAGTCGGGCCCTCTACAATTTCCGGCTCTACTGCCGGGTCTTCAACTGTTCTCGGCACAAGGGTCGGAGCCTCGACGATCTCCAACTCAACAGCTGGGGCTTCAGCTACCTCTGGCTCAACAGCCAGGGCTTCGGCAACTTCCGGCTCAGAAGCCGAAACTTCTGGCGTCGTCAGTACTGGAGCATCAGCCTCTGCCGCCAGGGGCACTTCTTAAACTTCCCTCCTGCAGTCTGGCGCTACCACAGGAGCTTCAGGTGAGGACTCCGAGTCCAGGCTCACGACAGCTAGCGTCGGAGCTGCCATGACTTCCACCTCCGCTTGACGGTCAGGCTCAACAATCGAAGCCGGATCTTCAGTAGGAGCAGCCCCAGCCGTTGCAACAGGCGTTGAAGCTCTGGGTCCTTTCTTCGACACCCTGGAAATAAAAGGAAGAGAAGATTAAATACACATCCAAAAGCAAGAATAACATTTCAGAGTGAGCAATCAATGCTTACCTCGGGATGCTACCACCCGAGTCGCCTTGGAACCTCTTCTTCTGAGGCCCGGAGCTAAAGCCCACCAAGTCTAGTGAGGCAACTACTTAGGACCTCGGTTGAGGAACACTTGCAGCTGTCAGAGTTCTTTCGGCGGGAGCTTCCCTTCACCGGGAAGAACACCCTGGATTTGGAACCTCTAGCCGGTGCTGCAGCCGGAGTCGACTGCCCGGAGCTTACGCCTCTTGAAGACGTTTGCACCAGAGAAGGAGTAGTAGCAGAAGAACTCCCCCTCCGGGGGGGGGGGGGGGGGGGGGGGGAGCAGCCGTCATGGAATGAGCAGGCCTGACGGACCTTCCGTCAGCGTGCTTCAACTTCCTCTTTCGGCTGGAAGGCTCAGGTAACTCTTTGTCCTTGCCTTTGCCGACGTCTTCAGTCCTTTGGCTTGGGGCAGGGGCAGGACCACCCTCGAAAGCTCTGGGGATCGCCAATCTAGTGGTCGGAAGCCTTTCCACCTTACCAAGATCGTCAAGCGCTGGCATACACCTCCGGAGCTCCCTGCTGAACTGCGCCTCCATGTTTAAAGGGAGAAAAGCCGCTGGTGGAGTCAGGTCATCGCCTTCGACGTCAATTCCATGCTGGAACTTCTTGAGATGAAGCTCCAAAGCTGCGCCATCCAAGTTGTATTTCAAACCAATTTCAATCCGGTCTTCATCCATCACACTGTTGAGGGCCTACGCAAGCTTCTCCCTCTTCTTCAGCGGAGCCCACCCGTTGACCAGGAAATTGCAGAATACCATCTGAGGGGTCACTCCACCTTCCACGCATTCGCGGATCCTGGTCAAGGCAGGGTTGAAGGCCTCTGATAGCACCGGAACCACACTCCATGCGTCAGTGTCAACATTTGGGAGGCCTTCGGTCAGCTCCAACTTCTCGTGTTCCTCTGCCGTGATGATGATCCGATCTTTCTTCCAGTCGTCCCACTTGCTGGAAGGAAACGACCTCAAGTATTTGAAGGGGCATTTCTTGTGCTTCAAGAAATAGTAGAAGCCAAGAAATTTGGACCCCTTCCCGGTGGTGTGGATGGTGAGGAAAGTGCGGAAGAGCTCGACGCAAGGGGGAATACCCACCCACATCTCACAGAAGTGGACAAATGTTGACACAAGAAGAACAGAATGGGGGCCAAGGTGGTACAGCAGTAGACCATAGAAGTCCAATAGCATTAACAAGAAAGTTGAGAAAGGTGGGATCAGCCCCACCATGGCATACGCAGAGATGTACACCATGTCGCCGTTGCGCTCCTTCTTGAACGGGAGCTTGCCGGCGCGGACCAGATGGTTGAAGGAGTCGCTGGACCACCCCGTGTAGGTCCGGACCTTCTTCAGATCATCATCGCTCTTGAAGTGGCTCTTCGGGAGACCCAACTCCATCGCGACAAAGTGGAGCAAAAGATGGAAAGTTAGGCGGAGTTTGGGAGGATCTGAGCACAAAGATGATCGAAGGCGTAAAGAGTCCTCAACCCGTGTGCACTATCCTTCCTAAGTAAGCCTCTGTGACGCTTGGATGGAAACCGCAATGAGATCAAGAGTACTTTTCCAAAATCTACCCCGTCAATGACGAGTGGGCCTGGGGCCACCCCGACGAAGAGATCGAAGTCCTTACCCAATGCCAACTGTTGCCATGATGAGCGGCGGGAAACCCAAAGTCGGCGCTCTGACAGGGCGCGTGGAACCGATACGGTTTTTGTATTGGGAACCCACGACCTTCAATTGCGTGAGATCCGCACTCAAAGATATCATCTTCCATATTCATGAGAAGCCACGCGTCGAAGGTTCACCCCCGAACCGCCACTCTATCGGCGCATCAGAGGACTTTTTGAAAATCGAAGTGCGGGAATCGAGAATGGCCCCACCTCCGGCCGAACAACTTAACTCAAGCGGTTTCTTCCAAAGGTGGGCCCGAGGGCCACTTTCGGTACCCTAGATACCGGGTACTCCACGATACCGCAACAAGAGTAAGAAAGTTCCACCTGTCAGAGTCGAAGGCCCTTGCTGGTCCCACATGTCACATTGCACCGGACCCGCTCCCCTCATATGACTGGCTCCCGGGTTAACACGTGTAAAATAATCCCAGAACAGAACTCCCAACGAAGGGAAGCTCCGGCGACTACACGTGTACAATGGCCCCGGACCTAGCCCCCGTCAGAGAGGAGCTCCGGTACTGACACGTGTACAGTAACCCCGGACCTGCTCTCCCGCAAGGGAAAGCTCCGGATCCGACACGTGTGGAGCCTCTGGACCTTCGTCAGCAACGGAAATACAAGCCGGACAAGACCATTACAGACATTCAAGGATGGTTAAAGCGGCAGTAACAAGGTCTGATAATGTGCCATTAATACCATATTAATGACACACGATCAGTGTACCGTTAATAGCGGTAAAGATGCCATAAAGGCACTTTACCACACCATTAATTGTACTTAATACTCTTTAGACAGTGTATTAGGTCATTAAGCACGCCAGGGCCACATGTCAGGCTAGGCTAGCTTTGTAACAGTCAGTCCTTAGAACTATAAAGGGTTGCATCACGCGAGTACGAGGGGAGGGTGGACCGAGGCTATGGCAACCTGACCTTAGCGAACTAATTCGCTCAATACAATCACACAAACCCCGAACCACGTAAATCTCTGAGATCACCATCTTGATTTTGATCTTGTGTCCCCTAACCCCAAAAGAACCTCCGCGAGCTGCTTTTCAGCAGGTCCGGGGGAAGTGTCGTATTGCACACTTCGACATATGCGAATAAAATACGAATCATCGGTAAATATCCAATAAATCCAAATAGAACTCCAATAAATACCAACAATCATTTAATAACGCGGCTGCTAATATTCTTATAAGGTCCATCGGAGAATACAGTATTCTACTGGTGGCTTATTTGGAAACATTATTATTTTGTCAGTAAACCAATTGGTTATTGAAAGGTTTAATAGTATTATCGGTTCTCTTAGTTATTTAAGAGTTTATGATTATCATGGTTAGTTCACTAGTTTATCCTTATAATTTACGTATATTGTGGTGGACATAATTTCTACGAGCCTTCTTTATAGTTATTCTATCTTCACAATAGTATATTCCCTAACGTTCTACTAATGTAAGACCCACTTACTTTACAGGCCAAGGATATGTTCTAGTATTCATGAGCCAACTCAATATTTTTAATAGCGACTAGTGTACGAATCCTTAATTTATACCATTTCTTAACCAGTTATCTCCTTAATACGTTTTAAACATCAAGAACATATTTTAGAACCTTTTTATTATATAGTTGTTAGGATTTTATGGAATTACCAGTGAATATATTATTTCCCTTAGAGTTTGCATGTGAGTTTCTATTATCTGATAGCTCTCTAATTACTTTTCTTTAATGACACTAGTTAGTTCTTCATCCTATAATTTATTTTAGTCGACTACTATCCTAATAGTCCTAATGTATATTCTTGGGAATATTTAGAAGGTCGTTTGTGAAGAAACTAGTTAGAATCTTTTATCTGCATTTTACTAATTATGAATGTCAATGTGATTTCACTATTAGAGCGATAAGTAATTCTACATCCACTAATTTATGTTAGCCAGATACTAGTTACAATATATTATATATGCCAAATTATATTTCCAGCGATGTTAGCTAATTATTGGACCTATTATTTTATTCAGAGGTCATATGTCAGGTTCTCTAATTTTTAACTATTTAATTATTTTGGGACTTCCATAATTATTTTACCATCCCGTAGTTCAATTCAGCCAAATACCACTTGCATTATAAAAATCAACTAATCTTGTTAGAAAATTATATGATCATTTATGGAGAGATTATAATTCTTTTAGTCTAAACATGAATTACCTTAATTTTCCTAGTTAATTAAATGATTTATAGCATGTTATAGATATATATTTTTTTAACATAATTTTATTTTACTACTATTCACTTCTAGTATCCTCTAAATATCACAATACTATTTTGCGAGATTTTCTACGATTTTTCCTACACTTGTAAATGGATTTTATAATGTTCTGTGTACACAGTCTGGGTGTACCCAGTATTTTTCTAGCGTGTGTTAGGCTGTCTGTGGGCCATGGTGGTCAATGTGGGTGCACCTATCAGTTTCCTTACCGTTTTGTTTGGCTGGCAAAGGGGGTCCATCCGCTAGTGGCGCAGGGAGAATCGCTCTATGGACCTAAGCATGGTCTACGGGCTGTTAGGTGTGTGGTCTACGTGGACCGGGCCTATGCGAGGGGAAGGTTGGGGTCGTGCAGCTTGCGGCATATGTGGCACCCGCGTGGCGCTGAGTCAGCCGCCATGTGAGCAATATGCGCCGTCGTGATATGCCACCCTAGCAGCCAGCCCGGGACAGCAAGCTCGACAGGGAGCAGCGGCGGGCGGCCAGGGAGCTTGCCGGCGGTCGGCGGAGCTAGTCAGCCGACTATGGCAGGTCCGCCGGGGCGCGCTCAAGCGAGCTGCGTGCTCGGCTGGGCCGGGGACGCGCCCGTGGCGGCGGGCGACGGCACACGGCAGCTAGAGGCGGCGGTGATCGGGATAGCGGTGATGGCAGCATAGCGCACGACTCCGCGCGCGATTTCTTCTCCGAGGCTGAGCATCGTTGATGTGAGTCTACACGTGTGGGTGTTTGGAGACCTTGATTGGATCTGGGCGGCACCATCGGCACTCGAAGGCGAGCATTGGCGGCGAGCGGTGGTGGCACATGGTGAACTACACGCGCGCCCTGCAATCCAACGGGCTAGTCAGCTGGAGACGCGTTCTAGAGTATGGGTAAGGTCCTGGTGAGCTCGGTTGGGCCATAGCGGCATCTGTGACGGCCGGCAACGACGTACAACGGAGGGAGGCAGTGGAGCTCATGGGAAGTTCGCGTGCATTTGCTAGAACAACAGGACAACTCGCAATGGTTTTGTTCTAGCGTGTGTGGAAGGTGTTGGAGTTGCCGCATCGAACGGGGCGAGGCCCACGGCGAGAAGCAACGAGGAAGGGCAGTGGTCTTAGCGGCAGCGCGTCGGGAGCACCTTTCCGTTAGTATTTTGTTCCAAAGAAGTACACCTATCTGTGCTACGAGCTAATACAAGCACGTAGGGCATGGTTTCTCGGGTGGAGGGATCTTCTAGCTCTCCGGCGACTATGACGTGCGGCGGCGCCGGCGAGGGGCCGTCAGGATCTACTCGTTGGTGCACTAAGCAAAAAAACAACAAGTGTTCTATGCGTTCCACACAATGGTAAAGCATTGGGAGAGGTTAATTTGTTTGCCTCAACTTCGATGCGTCGGAACAGAGAGGTTGCCGGAATTAGGGAAGAAACAAGGGACCGGCGATGTGCATCCAAATTAGAGGCGAGGAAGCCTTGGTGAGGAGCGCTCGACTACCAGGAAGAAATAGGGAGGTGTGGTGAAGATGTTGCGCCCGAGAATTAAGGGGAGGGAGCCATTTTATAGGCGCCCAAGGCGGTTCTCGTGGCGGTGGCCGGTGGGGCTTTTGACATGAGCCAAGGCGGTGCACAGGGCTCCGTGGCGCACGTGCCACGCTTTCTAGCTGGTGACGTACAGCCACACACGTGACGTGATGTTGGAGCTATCATGGCGACAAGCGATGCGACGAGAGGATGGTGACCCGACGGGAGGTGACGGAGGCAGCGCGAGCTTCTCCACGCGTGTGATGCGACGGGGTGCCGCACTTGGGTCATGGTGGCAATGATGCCAAGCAGGGCGGTGACGTGACTAAGGCGGCCGGGTTTTCGGAGAGGAGATAGGCGATCGGACACGGCGGCCACGGGCGAAGCGATTGGTGACGTCGCGTCACGGTTTCCCCGGGGGTGCGGTCGGGCTGAGAAGGGGAACGAGAGGGAGAAGAAGCCGACACAGTGCTGGGCCAGGCCGGGCCGCGCGCTGGAGAAAAGAATTGGGCCGCAAAGAAAAGAAAAAGAGAGGGAAGAAGGTTGGGCCCCGGGAGGAGAAAAAGAAAGGAGGAGGGGAGCGGGCCGTCTGGCTGGGCCGCACCAGGGAGAGGGAAAGGTGGGTTTTGCCCATTTGTTTCAATTTCTCTTCTTATTTCCTTTTCCCATTTCATTTTAGTTTGAATTTGAATCCAGTTTGGGTAATTTAAATTCCAGTTCTAGTTGGATGTATATTAATCCGATTTATCGATTTAATTATTGTTTGGCATATATATATATACACACACACACACATTCATGCTACTTAGGCGTATTATTTAATTGTTGCCTCTGATTTTAGAAGTACATTTTGATTCGGTTTGTGCTACAATTTTATGATAATTAATCATTAAATTGTTCTATTTAATTTGCTTATTTTCATTAGCGGTGATCTCACAAGTACGTGTCTACGTGCATTTTAAATTTGACTGCATACCTTACGCGTTCATTTTGATTCCAAATCTACTCTGTAGTTTGATTCGTTTTTAAATGGGTGCATGTTCGTATTTGCACATTCATTCACCTCAATTTTTATTAACGATTACCGTTTGTTCAAGATTTGATTAGAAATTTTAATTCAGAGTGATTTTTATCTTTGTTTAAAATTCGGGCTGTGACACTCTCTATCTATCTCTTCTTTTCTCTGTATCTCTCCCTCTCTTCCTCTATGTATTTCTCTCCCTCTTTATCTATCACTTCTGTTCTCTCTCTATCTACTCCTCTCTCTCTATTTCTTCCTCTCCCTCTCTATCTATCTCTTCCTCTCTCGCTGTCGGTACCCTAAAAACCATACACCCCCTTAGGTTACAAAGATCTCAAGGGAAGGACGTCTACTCAAATTGAAGATCCTCGGAGGCCCACTTGTCAGACATAACCGGACCTGCTTCTCCAACATGGTTAACCCCTAGGTTGCCACGTGTACTGCCAGACCGGAGCTACTACCCACAAGGGTGAAGCTCCGGGCTAGGTACCGAAACGGCACCTCCGGACTTAACCCCTGACCGAGAGAAGCTCCGGACCTGACACGTGCCAGGCCACCCCGGAGCTTCCCGCTTCCCACAAGCAAGCTCCGGAGCTGCCACGTGTCCAAACGTCGGAGCTGGCCTCCTCAAACCTCCGGAAGACGTTGTAACGACTCCGGATCGTCAAAGGATAGCCGCGGACTTCAAGACCCGATTAATTGTCATTAATTCCATGTTAATGACACTTAATTGGATAATCTTAACACCTGTAACGGCACTGTCGGGGCCTGTTACAGGGTTATTAACAACAATTAATCGTGTATCAATACTAGTAACCGCCGGGGCCACATGTCGGGCTAGGCTAACTTGTAACGGTTTGTCCTTGTACTATAAAAGGACAGACCGACGATACACGAAAGAGGCTCTCGAAGGCTCTCAGGCACACAAGCTAATACAACACACACACACCCGTGGAGTAGGGTATTACGCTCAGGCGGCCCGAACCACGTAAACCACTGTGTCTCTCGTGTCAAATCGTGATTCACCTTCTTGAGTCTCCGTGCGCCCACACCGAACTACAAACTCCTTCAACACTTTAGTAGTGTCAGGAGATCTGCCGACTCCAACAGTCGACAGTTGGCGCGCCAGGTAGGGGCGCCTGAGATTTTCAAGAATGGTGAATTCTGCGGCTGGATCATCCAACGGGCAACCTGCTGCTCAGGCTGTCGGAGGCAATCCCTCCAACATGCAGCCACCAGCAGGAGCCTCAACACCAGTAGGAGTCACACTTCCCCCACCACCATCTTCTCCGGCAAGACGTGTCGGGCAACATGATGGTGCGCCGGCGTCACATACTGCGCCGACAAGTCGTGACAACCCAGAACACGCGCTCCATGCAGCGCGTGCTCTTCTCCAGCGACCACCACCTCCGGATGCATCACAAGATGCTATGGAGCAATGGAGGGCTGATGTTGAGCATTTGGTTGCAGCAGCAGCCGAACGACTCAACAACCAGGGTCCTCCTCCTTCAGGGTGAGCCCCGTCGCAGCGACGGACGTTGTCTGGAAGACTTGGTCCACATGTCTCCAACAACCGAAGACGAGCTGCGTCACAGCAAGTGACGTCGTTGCCCTCTGGGGCACGACGCACCCATACGGCATCTCGGCTTTCGACACACGACCTCCGGGCGGAGCTTGATCGCCGATACCGCCAACATGATGGCCGTGTCCATATCGAGCGAGCTCGAGAAAGACGGGATGCTCAAGACCTTTCTACTCTGGAAGGAGTAGGAGGAGGCTGTTCCGCCCTAGCCATGCACCTGCGCATGGTTAGATGGCCACAGAAGTTCCGGCCACACTTGCCGGAAAAATTCGACGGGACTGTCAACCCCGTAGAATTTCTGCAGATATACTCCACTGCAATCTTAGCAGCTGGAGGAAACGAGGCCGTAATGGCCAACTACTTTCCAGTGGCCTTAACTGGGACCGCCAGGTCCTGGTTTATGAGCCTTCCACCCAACTCTATTGACAGTTGGGAGGAGCTGTGCCGTCAGTTCACTGCCAACTTCGGGAGTTCATACACCCGACCGGGCACTGAACTGGACCTTTTTGCGGTCGTGCAAAGAGGGGGAGAATCTTTGCGGTCATTCATCCAGAGGTTCTCTCAGGTACGCAACACAATCCCTTCTATCTCAAGCGCTTCTCTCATTGTGGCATTCAGACAGGGTGTACGAGACAAGAAGATGTTGGAGAAGCTGGCGATCAAAGAGATCACCAGCGTCACGGAGCTCTTCAGCTTGGCAGACAAATGTGCCAGAGCTGCGGAGGGCCGTGAAATGCACTCCAAACCAGCTTTGGAGGATCATAAAAAATCCTCCAAAGAAGAAGCCGCTACCTCCGGGAGTGGCAAGAAGAAAAAGAAGACCAACGGCAAGAAGAAGCCGACGGCCGGCACATCCAACGTTGCAGCCACTGCAACTCCTGGTAGCCGGGGGCCACGCCCTGAGAAGCGACCTCGACCGTCTTCCGAAGACGGCGGCAAATCCAAAATGTGGTGCCCCATTCACAAAACGGGCAGCCACAGGCTGGAAGACTGTCGGGAGGTCCAAAACCTTGCCGAGCGCTACAACAAGCGCCGGGAAGGGTCTCCTTTCCGACAGAGGGAGGGAAAACAGAAGGTTCACGAAGCTCCGGCTGAAGAGGAGTTAGGGTTTCAGGACCCCAAAAAGGTCCTGAAAGCCGTCTACACCTCCGTCGACGATGACTCCGACGTCTCCGACAACGAGCATCGGAAAACCATGAACACCATCTTTGGTGGATCATGGGACATCACTTCTCGTCGTGTCATCAAGACTATGCGACGGGATATGGCTGCTGTAGCTCCTACAGCTAGACCGGAGCCACATCGAAAGTGGATGGACACACCCATCACTTTTGATGCTTCGGACTGTCCTCAAAGCATGGTCGGAGCTGGCCAATTACCCTTGATGGTATCTCCCACCATCAACAACATCCAGCTCCATCATGTTATGGTGGATGGAGGTTCGGGGCTGAACCTTATAAGCTTTGAAGCTTTTACCAAACTTCAGCTTCGACCTTCGGATCTTCAGCCCTCTCGACCATTCTCCGGAGTAGGTCCGGGGGCCATTACCCCACTCGGAGCTATAATTCTCCCCGTTACCTTCGGGACACGGGAGAAGTACCGCACCGAGAAGTTGGTCTTCGACATCGCTCAGATCAACTTACCATTCAACGCCATCTTGGGTAGACCTGCCCTATACAAATTTATGGCAGCTGCTCATTATGGATACTTGGTGTTGAAGATGCCAACACCAGCAGGTGTTCTCCGGATTCGTGGAGATCGCACCGCCGGAGTAACTGCTCTGGAGGAGCTCCATGCACTCACCACTGCGCAAGAGGAGGACTCCAGACAGGGGCAAGCTCCAAAACCTCCGAGCATTCGGCAACGAGGCTCAACCTCTGCTCCCCGTGTGCAGCCAAGCGGTGACACCGACATCCCCGTCAAAGTCGTCCAAATTGGTTCCGATGTCACTCAAACCACCCGCATATCGGGTGGGTTGAATGACAAATAGGAACTCACGCTCATCACTTTCCTCCGGGCTAACGTTGACGTATTTGCTTGGAAACCGTCACAAATGCCTGGGATCCCCAGGGAAGTGATTGAGCACAATCTGAAGATTTACCCCGACGCTCGGCCTGTGCATCAGAAACCTCGGAAGCAATCTGTAGAGCGACAAAACTTCATCCGACAAGAAGTGAAGAAGTTGCTCGAAGCCGGATTTATCCGAGAAGTCTACCATCCAAAATGGCTGGCAAACCCAGTCGTTGTGCCCAAGGCCGGCGGGAAACTTCGGATGTGCATCGACTACACCACACTGAATAAGGCATGTCCAAAAGATCCATTCCCACTACCTAGAATAGATCAGATAGTGGATTCCACCTCCGGGTGCGAGTTACTGTGTTTTCTAGACGCATATTCTGGATATCATCAAATCAGGATGTCTAGGGAGGATGAAGAGCATACTTCATTCATCACAGTGGATGGATTGTATTGTTACACAGCCATGTCGTTTGGTCTCAAGAATGCAGCTTCAACTTTTGTACGAGCTATGTACAAAACTTTCGAAGAACTCATCAGAGACATAGTGGAAGTGTACGTCGATGACATCGTGGTCAAAGTCAAAAACAAGGAGTCCCTCTTGGACACCTTGCAGGCTGTCTTCGACAAGCTGTGGGCCACCCGCACGAAGCTAAACCCAGACAAGTGCGTCTTCGGGGTTAGTTCCGGAAAGCTTCTTGGTTTCCTGGTAAGTCACCGGGGCATAGAGGCTAATCCGGCGAAAATAAAAACCATTGAAGACATGCGGCCACCAACCCGCATCAAAGACGTCCAAAAATTAACTGGATGTCTAGCAGCCCTCAGCCGGTTCATTTCAAGACTGGCAGAAAGAGCACTTCCCTTCTTCAAGTTACTGAGGAAGTCCGGACCATTCCAATGGTCTGAAGAAGCAGAGAAGGCATTCCAGGAGCTGAAAGAGTTCCTCACCACCCTACCAGTCCTGGTAGCTCCGAAACCTGGTGAGCCTTTGTTGCTTTACATTTCAGCTACTGACGAAGTCGTCAGTATGGTTCTGGTTGCGGAGAGACCGGAACTACCCAATACTCAGGAATCCAGACCCCTTCGGGAGGGTCCGGAGGTTCCTGAAAGCGGGTCTGGGTCCCAGCTCCCAGACTCAAACCCACAAGAAGCCACTTCAGAGGACCCGGACCCCTCTAAGAGGGTCCAGGTCATTTCTGAAGAAGCTCCGAGTTCCTCCACCCAGAACCCGGAGGTTCCCGAAGAGAGTCTGGACCCCTCCGAGAGGGTCCGGATCAATGAAGAGGAAGCTCCGGACCCCTCCGGGAGGGTCCGAACCATTCAACGCCCGATATACTTCATCAGTGAAGTGTTACATGATGCCAAGACTCAATACCTAGAGGTGCATAAACTACTTTATGCAGTTCTTATTGCCTCAAGGAAGCTTCGACACTATTTCCAAGCTCACAAAGTCTCGGTGGTGACCTCATATCCACTTCGAGCGATCCTGCATAATCCCAATTCAACTGGGAATATTGCAAAGTGGGCAGCGGAATTGGCTGAATTCGATCTTGAATTCATTCCGAGACAAGCAATCAAGAGTCAAGCGTTGGCAGATTTCGTGGCAGAATGGACTCCCTCTCCATTAAACCCTGGGGGCCCCAGCGAGCAGAAGACGGAACCTCAAGTTCCAACCTTCACTAAGCCTCACTGGACCCTTTACTTCGACGGCTCCATGCAGAAGCAGGGAGCGGGAGCTGGAATCCTTCTCCTTGCACCAACTGGGGAGAAGGTGAAATACATGGTACACCTTTACTTCAAGGCAACCAACAACATGGCGGAGTACGAAGCACTCATCTATGGATTAAAGGTGGCACTATCATACGGTGTCAAGCAATTGCTGGTCAAAGGAGATTCACAACTCGTCATCAAGCAGGTGAAGGGTGAATGCTCCTGCAATAATCTCCAGCTGGCTGCTTACCTCCTTGAAGTCCAGAGGCTTCAGAAGGACTTCGAAGTCCTAGACCTTCACCATGTTCCGCGTACTCACAACGCTGAAGCTGACGAACTCTCGACCAAGGCGTCAACTGGAGCTCCGGCTCCTGACGGAACCTTTGTCCGGAGGTTGTCAAAACCCACAGTTCAGCCTGCCGAACTGAACGAAGGGGGCGAGATCAGCATCCCGAAGCTGACGGTCCCGATGGCCCTGTTACCATGGCAGCCATCAAGGGTCGTAGGTGCTGCCGGAAGCTCCGAGCAACCCAGCACGCAAGACTCAAATGCTCAAGTCAGTTCCGATGCATGGATCTCGGAGATCCGGAGCTACTTGAAAGACAACATCCTTCCTAACGATGATGTATCCGCTGATCGGGTAGTCAGATTGGCTAAAAGATACACGTTGGTAGAAGGGGATCTCTACCGGCGCGGTGCCAACGGCATCCTAATGCGGTGCATCACAAGGGAAGAAGGCTGCGAGCTCCTCGCAGAAATCCATGGAGGCGAGTGTGGGAACCACGCATCTTCCCGCACGCTGGTCGGAAAAGCCTTTCGGCACGGCTTCTATTGGCCTACAGCGCTCCAGGATGCCACTGAGTTGGTGAAGAAATGCAAAGCATGCCAATTTCATGCAAAGCAAATTCACACACCTGCTCAGTCCTTACAAATGATACCTCCCACATGGCCTTTCGCTGTGTGGGGGATGGACATCTTGGGACCCTTCCCAAGAGCCGTCGGAGGTTACAAGTTCCTGTACGTCGCCATCGACAAGTTCACCAAGTGGCCGGAAGCTATTCCCGTTGTGACGATCAACAAACAATCTGCAATCAATTTTCTACAATCCATCGTGAGCAGATTCGGAGTCCCAAATAAGATCATCACTGATAATGGGACTCAATTCACAAGCTCCGCATTTCAAGGATATTGCGAAGACATCGGCATACAAGTTTGCTACGCTTCCGTAGCTCATCCTGCCAGCAATGGACAAGCCGAGAGAGCAAACGCAGAGATCCTTAAAGGACTCAAAACACGCACTTATGAGCGCTTGAAAAAGCACGGAGCCAATTGGATCGAAGAGCTTCCGCCCACTCTATGGGCCAACAGGACTTCACCAAGTCGGGCAACCGGAGAAACACCCTTCTTCCTGGTGTACGGAGCTGAAGCGATCATTCCTCCGGAAATCACCTTGGGTTCCCTCCGAGTCCGGACCTTCGACGAAGCCGCGCAGGACCAGCTCCGGCGCGAAGACCTAGACCTCCTCGAGGAGGGAAGGTGCCAAGCAGCTCTTCGGAATGCCCGATACCGCCAAGCTCTACGGCGCTATCACCAGCGGCATGTACACAACCGACAGCTCGAGGAAGGTGATCTGGTGCTACGGAGAATACTATCCAGAGAAGGGCAAAACAAACTCTCCCCCGGCTGGGAAGGGCCCTTTCGAGTGATCAAAGTATCCCGTCCCGGAAGCGTTCGCTTGGCTACCGAGGATGGGACACCTCTCCCAAATCCTTGGAACATCGAGCACCTCCGTAAGTTCTACACTTAATTCCACGGAGGTGAGTCTTAAGTAACTTGAAATGTATGTTATAGAGTCATTGTACAGAGTCGGGTAGTTCCTCCGGGAGAGCAGCCGGACCTTTCCCGAAAGGTTTGAAAAGCTCATGCAACACTTGACACAGTCTCCGGACTAAAAGTGTGGCTAACTACCCTGGGTCAAACGAGAAACCAAACACACTTAGCCTGGTTCCGTACCCTAAGAGTGTACTTGTTTCCCCTGTACCCCGGACCTATAATGAAAGACATCTTCATGTGCAATAGACTCCACGTGCATTCATCTTTGCATAGGCTCGACATTTTTATTTTTCTCTTTCTTGTCTATAACAGAAACGTGCAATTCTTAAGAAGTTCTAGTTTGACCGGTTTACATACGATTCGAGTTGGATTGTCAGATTTTTTGGATTTAAATATCATCTGTGGCCAACTCGCCTGAAAGCCGCCAAGCCATTCTAGGGCCGGAGTGCGCTATCGACTTAGCCTGGTCAAGCACCCTAAGTACGCCACTCTACCTACATCCCGGCAGGCCGAAGTAAGGTGGGTCCATGGACAATTGGATCTAAAAGAAAAGACAATTCATCCAGTCGTAGTAAAAATCGTGTTCAACTTAAAATTTTCTTAAGAACCGTAAGCCGCGACGAAGTTATAGACAAGGAACGAATTTTACTATTTTTCTTGGCTTAAGTGTGCAGGAAAAATGAACCCTACGTTGATGGAGAAAAACCGGAGCTAACCAAGTTCCGACTCCCACCAGGGCGTCAACCATCGGCGTTGACTAAAAGATGGTGAGAAGACCCCGTCACTGGAGTCTGTTGCCAACAAACCAAGTGTGGCAAAGGTCATTGCCGGAGCTGCTAAGCTCCGACACCTTGGAGTATTAACTATCGACGCTCAACGTGTTGATAGAGGCTATTGCCGGAGCTACTAAGCTCCAGCGATGGACAGTGTCGGAGCTTCTAAGCTCCGACAACTTCAGGGGACCTTCACTATCAGAAACTTCGGACCTAAATTCCACAAGTTCGAAGCAAATTCGTCTTCAACAAAACTCAACATCCTTTTGGTACATGTCCACAATCAAATTGTGCACATCTACCAGGGGGCCAAGTGAAGATAAAGATGTTGAAGACAAAAGAATGAAATTCGCAAAAAATTGGGGATTTCATTTCATCTGAAGATCGGAGATTACATCTGGAGACAAGGGATTACAAAATTGAGGAAGAAGAGAAGATACAAGTAAAGGCTAAAAGAGACGGTCCTAGACCCTATGGAAGAACTCGGCAACCTTCTGGGCGACCTCCGACACGCGGGCTCGGGTAGCTTCGCCTTCTCCTTCGACGGGGCCTTCAAGCACCGGGTCCAGAGGAAATCGAGGGTTCCGGCTGGTGTAGCACGTCAACACATATTCTATGACGTTCCTAGCCAGGGATTGCCCCTCGACCTCCAGCTGGTCTGCGATGACATCGCCCACCTTGGAGAGCTTGCTGCCTGCGGCGCTCAACGCTTGCAACGCGAGGTCAGGCTCCGGCTCCGGATCATCCGGGTGCACGGGGCTGAAACCCATCGGCGTCAGCGCGTCGTCGGCTTTGCCCAGGAACTCCCAAATCTGCAGGGAGTCCGCCTTCCTCAAGTTCTTCATCTCTTCCAAGGATCTCCGGGCCGCCGTCAGCTCCGAATTCTCGCGGGCGAGGCGCTCAACTTCTTTGGCGTTTTGCTGGATCTTCGCAGCAACCCGCTTCTCAAGTCTTCCGAGCTCCTCCTCCCGGAGGTGGATCTTGTTCCGGCGGTTGGCCAGGTCCTTCTCCCTAGCCTCCACTTTCTTCTCCCGGGCGATAAGGGCACACTCGTATTCGTAGAGTTCCTGCCCCCGCACCCAGGTCTTCTCCTCTTCCTCGAGGCAGCGCTCTTCCAATTTCTTAGTGCGCTCCTCGAGGCCCTTGTCCGCCAGAGCTGTTTTCTCAGCGAGCTCTTCTTCCCGTCGCAAGACGTCATCCCGTAGCTCTAGGAGTTTTTTCTCCTCATCCTCGAGCCGTCTTTCCCTCCCTTCAAGTGCCTCTCGGCGCTTGATGAGTGCGGTGCTGATGGCCTCGAGCTAATCAAACCGAGCATTGGCCGCGTCGTTAGCAGCCTTAGCTTGGTCATGGAACTCCCGGGATTGAGCGTCGAGGGCGTGAGTCATGCTCTCCCTCTCGTCCAGCAGCTCACCCCAGAGCTCCAGGCGGATCTTCTCCCGCCTGATCCATTCCTTGTCATCCGCAAGCCTCGACTGCGCCAGCTTAGTCTCGAAGTGGAGCCGATTACGCCACCGCCTAAGGGTTTGGCGCTCCTCTTCAAGAGCCTTGCTGTCGTGGAAGAAGGCCAGTTGGACCTGACGTAGACTGGAGCAGGCGTTGTCGATGGACATCGACAACGAGATGGGCTCCGGACCTGCTGGGATCTCTTCCGCTGGTTCCAGCGGGTCTTCACTTACAAAAATTGGGTCCCACTCTACGAGAGTAGAACCCCGAGCATACAAAGCGCTAGGGCCCTCCTCCGGGATGGCCTCAGTCGCCATCGAAGGAGGCCCCGCCACCAAGTCTTCACTCGCCCCCTCAGGCGGGGGGCCGGCGACTTCGTTCAGGCACTCTGGCTCTGCCACAGGTACCATCGATGTCGTCGCCTCCGGAGCAGGAGCTGCTACTGGCTCCGGCCGGGACACCTCTTCTGAGGGAGGCTCAAGCTCCCTCGCCTCTTCAGCCGCCGGCTCTGTGACCGGCGCTCCAACAATCACCGGCTCTGCGGCCGGAGCTTCGGAAGTAACCGGCTCAACTGCCGGAACTACTTCAACTTCTGGCTCGCATGCCGGGGCTTCAGCCACCTCCGGCTCAATCGCCGGGGCTTCAGCATTTTCCGGCTCCGAAGCCGGGACTGCTACTTCCTCCGACTCAACAGCCGGAGCTTCTACTACTGCAGCACCAGGACCCGGAGCTTCCACTTCCGGGATGGGTGCCGCTGGCGCATCTTCATTCCCGTGGTCCGGCGCTACCACGGGAACTCCCGGAGACGAGTCGAGGTCCATGACCACGACAACCGGCGCCGGAGCTGTCGCAGCCTCCGCTTGGGGCGGCACCGGGGCTGGAGCAGAAGCCCTCGCAGCCTCAGACACTGTGGCTGGGGGTGGAGCTTCACTCCCCTTCTTGGGAACGCTGCAGATGAAGAACGAAGAAATTGAGCAAACAGATGCTACAATTAAAAAGTTAATCGAGGTAAAAAAGAAAAATTACCTTGGGAGGCTCACGCACCAGCTTGCGCGGAACCTCTTTCCCGGACGATCCGGGCTGGCCATGGTCGGCGTAGGAGCTCCGGGAGGACTCCCAGGACTTGCCACAGCCGCAGGCGTTTCCCGGGTCGGAGCTCTCCCTGATCGGGAGGAACTCCTGGACCTGGAGGCCCTCACCGCTCCAGATGTCGGAGTCGCGCGCCTGGAGCTAGCACCGCAGGAGGGATCCACCGCGGGGACAGTCGCACTCCGGGAGGATCCCACCGCCGTAACAGTAACGTTCCGGAAGGACCCCACCACGGGGACAGTCGCCACGGCGGCGGAGGATCTTCCTTCCTGAGGAGGGGGAACCGGGGGGGAAGTGGCAGGCCCGACGGACCTTCCGTCAGCATGTCGCAGCTTTCTCTTCCGGCTCTCCGGCTCCTCCGCCAGCTCCTTGCCCTTGCCGATGACCTCAGCTCTTGGCTGTGGGACAGGGGCGGAGCCGTCTCCGGACAACCCGGGGATCGCCAACCGGGTGGTTGATCTTCTCTCGACGACACCAAGGTCGTCAAGCGCGGGCATCTTCCGCTGGAGCTCCCTGCTGAACTCAACTTCCACGTTCAGAGGGAGGAAAGCCGGCGGCGGAGTCAAGTAATCTCCGTCAACATCGATGCCGTGCTAGAATTTCTTGAGGTGAAACTCCAAGGTCTTCCCCACCATGCTGGACTTCAACCCGGTCTCAACCCGGTCCTCGTCCATCACGCTGTTGAGGGCCCAGGCGAGCTTCTCCCTCCTCTTCAGCGGCGCCCATCTGTTGGACAGGAAGTTGCAGAACACCGCCTGGGGAGTCAATCCTCCCTCCACACATTGGCGGATCCTGGTCAGGACAGGGTCGAAAGCTTCCGCCAGCACCGGAACTTCGCTCCATACCGACGTGTCAATGCCGGGCAGACCGTCTGGCAACTCCAACCGCTCATGCTCCTCCACCCGGACGACTACCCAATCTTTCTTCCAGTCATCCCACTTCCCGGAAGGGAATGATCGGAGAAGGTTCGGAAGAGCTCGATGCAGGGAGGGATGCCCACCCACATCTCGCAGAAGTGGACAAAGATGGACACAAGGAGAATGGAGTGAGGGCCAAGGTGGTACAGCTGCAGACCATAGAAGTCCAGCAGCATCAAGAAGAAAGAAGAAAACGGTGGGATCAGCCCCACCATGGCGTACGAGGAAAAGTACACCATCTCGCCAGAGTGCTCCTTTTCAAAGGGGAGCTCTCCGCCGGCGCGGACCGAGCGGTTGAAGAAGTCTGAAGACCACCCCATGAGGGCCCGGACCTTCTTCAGATCGCTGTCCGTCTTCAAGCGACTCTCACGCAGACCCAACTCCATCGCAGCACAGCTAGGCAAGAGAAGAGGAGCAAAGTACAAGTCGGGAGTTTGAGCGCAAGAACAGATGGGAAGCGTAAAGAACTCCCGACGGTGCGCTTTCCTTCTTAAGTAAGCCCTCGCAACGCTTGGATGGAAACTGCAGGAGAGTCAAGGATACTACTCAAGAATTCAACCCTGCCGATGACAAGAGGGCCCGGGACCACCCTGACGATCAAGTCGAGGTTCTTACCCAGGCGAACAGTTGTCATCACGAGGCGGGAAACCCAAAGGCGGCGAACTGACAAGGCGCGCAGAACCGATACGGTTTTCGTATCGGGAACCGGCGACCTTCAATTGCGAGAGATCCGCACGTCAAAGATTTTATCTGCCGCCTGAGGTGCACCACGCGTCGGGATTTAACCGTAAAGCCCCGCCAACGGCACCTCCGAAGACCCTTGAAGACCCAGTTCAAGAGTCGCAAGTATGGACCCACCTCCGACGGAATGACTTCACCCCGGTGGCTTTCCCCGGAGGTAGGTCCAGGGGGCCACTGTCGGTACCCTAAAAACCATACACCCCCTGAGGTTACAAAGATCTCAAGGGAAGGACGTCTACTCAAATTGAAGATCCTCGGAGGCCCACTTGTCAGACATAACCGGACCTGCTTCTCCAACATGGTTAACCCCTAGGTTGCCACGTGTACTGCCAGACCGGAGCTACTACCCACAAGGGTGAAGCTCCGGGCTAGGTACCGAAACGGCACCTCCGGACTTAACCCCTGACCGAGAGAAGCTCCGGACCTGACACGTGCCAGGCCACCCCGGAGCTTCCCGCTTCCCACAAGCAAGCTCCGGAGCTGCCACATGTCCAAACGTCGGAGCTGGCCGCCTCAAACCTCCGGAAGACGTTGTAACGACTCCGGATCATCAAAGGATAGCCGCGGACTTCAAGACCCGATTAATTGTCATTAATTCCATGTTAATGACACTTAATTGGATAATCTTAACACCTGTAACGGCACTGTCGGGGCCCGTTACAGGGTTATTAACAACAATTAATCGTGTATCAATACTAGTAACCGCCGGGGCCACATGTCGGGCCAGGCTAACTTGTAACGGTTTGTCCTTGTACTATAA
Organism: Tuctoria greenei; assembly: GCA_036927565.1. Lineage (NCBI taxonomy): Eukaryota > Viridiplantae > Streptophyta > Magnoliopsida > Poales > Poaceae > Tuctoria > Tuctoria greenei. The sequence continues at coordinate 169,917,731 of JAYESD010000003.1, forward strand.
AAGGACAGACCGACGATACACGAAAGAGGCTCTCGAAGGCTCTCAGGCACACAAGCTAATACAACACACACACACCCGTGGAGTAGGGTATTACGCTCAGGCGGCCCGAACCACGTAAACCACTGTGTCTCTCGTGTCAAATTGTGATTCACCTTCTTGAGTCTCCGCGCGCCCACACCGAACTACAAACTCCTTCAACACTTTAGTAGTGTCAGGAGATCTGCCGACTCCAACAGTCGACACTCGCTCTCTCATTTGTTCCCTCTTTCACTTCATCTCTCCGCTAAGTCTTTCCCCTTTCTTCTTAATATTGTGCTAATTAGTATGTGATTTTATAATAAAAATATTGTAACAAGTATAGAAGTCATGCATACCGCTGCGTTTCCAAATTGTGATGGGTGAGTTTGCAGCAGAGGGAAAGGCATCGATGGGAAAACTGCTTCAAGTTATGAGATTATAATTTGAATTATTTTGAAATCGAATAAAGTGGATTATGAAGTTGTGATGCAAAAATTACAGTTTACGTGGACTATTTTGCTGCAATCCAGAAGCGAACAGTGACATGAATTTGTAAGGTTATGGAACACACAGTATGGAGCTTGTGGCCTACTTTCATTTCCTCTTGCATTTGTTATAACCTCAGGTCCAGGACGATCTCAAATATCAGCTAAGTCTTACCTCGCACTCAAATTATCTTTGGTTTGACCGGTAAAATCAAAACACATGCTTATGATGCTTTCAGCGACATTACGCTCCTGGTGCATCAAATATATGTTGTGCAGTAAAATCAACGCCTTTGCATGTGGTAGCTCCTAAAGAAAAGAAATATGAGTCTAGTTGTGTTCTGTACCATACCCTTCGAAACCACCTTCAGCGGACTCTTTTAACTTTGCATGCCATGCCATTTTTTGTTCGCTTGTCAATCAACGAGGGGGTCCTTCTGTAACACTTTTGCCTTTTTGAAATGATCGTGTATCACTCCTAAAATGGTGATTTGAAGGAAGAAATCGTCAATGGCAATCAAAAAAGCTGACTTTTCTTCCATACTTCAAACTGAAGGCATCGATGTCAGCCATACATATAGGGAAACACAATTTTCCATGGACACACCAACCAGCCCAAATGCCATATGCCAACAAATCATGTATAGACCATAGATACGCGACACGTAAAGTAAATTCATATTTCACATTACTGTCGTATGCCTTGACACCTTGCCATAACTCTTTCAACTCCTCAATCAACGGTTGCATAAACACATGATTTTCATCCCAGGATGTTTAGGACCAGGAATTATAGTCGTGAGGAATATGTATCCTTCTTTCACGCACATGTTGGGAGGGAGATTGTAAGGCATGATAAAAACAGGCCAACAAGAGTATGGATTGTTACTTGTGCTGAAAGGAGTGAAACCATCTGTTGACAACCCAAGATGAACATTTCTTGGATCTTTACCAAACTCCGGATCGAAACGGTATAGAGGTTTCCATGTCGTGCCATCAGAAGGATGCATCATAATACCTTTGTCATCGCTCTCACGAAATCCTTCTGAATGCCACCTCATCTGCTTCGTTGTTTCTTGAGAAAGAAACAACCGTTTAAGCCTGGACATGATGGGCATGTACCGAAGCTGTTTAACCAGTACCTTGTACTTATTTCCACTCCATCATAATTCAAAACCTTCACATGTCTAGATGCTTTGCAATGCATACAATGAGTATCGTTCTAGTGTTCCTTCCAAAACAACATGCAATTATTCTGCACGCATCAATTTTCTCATAACTCATGCCCAGACCTTCCAAAATCTTCTTTGAGTGATATATGTCTTCCTACATCTTATGTTTTGACGAAAGGAGATCATTGATCAACTTCAGGATACCATTGTTGCAATTTTTTGCAAAATTGAACTTAGACTTCAACCCCATAAGTCGTGTGACCGCCTGCAGAATGGTCACATTGGTGTCCTCATACACTTTCTCATCCGCGGTGGCAAGAAGTCTATAAAACTTCTTCACCTCCTCTGGCAGTGACTGCTTTTCGTACTCTCGACCAACATCTGCCATCATCCCATCCATCTGATCTTCATTCTTGTTTCCGTTTGACTCACTAGCATGATACATCTCTCCATGCTCACGCTTGTAACACCCTCATTTTCATGCATCATGCCTTGCATACACTCATATTCATGTTTAACATTAACCCATAACAAGAGGAACAAGTTTAAAATTGATTTGGAACAAAACCGCACTTAAAAATGTAGGAAAGTGCGGACTAGTCCGGTTTTGCTGAGGACTAGTCCGATTTCTCTCTGTCTAAAAACGGACTTGTCTGTTTTTGCTGCGGATTAGTCCGATATTTGCCTCTGGACAACTTCGGACTTGTCCGATTTTGTGCGGACTAGTCCGATATTCCAAGAATCCTTGAAAATTTGCTAAGTCCCTGGACTTTTCCGGACTAGTCCGGTGTTCCAGCAGACTTGTCCGTTTTCCTTTCTGACTAAGATCGGACTTGTCCGATTTTAGGCCAGACTTGTCCGATTTTCTCTCGGGACGACTTCGGACTAGTCCGGTCCTGTCCGAACTTGTCCGATATTTCGTGACTCCGAGATTGACCTTTTGTTTTACGACTTGTTTCTTGGGTTTCACGTTAAGTGGGCCTAGGGACGTCGTGCCTAACTCTTTTAGAGCCCGTGTGGGACTCTAAACCGGCCTCTACTCATGTCAAACTCGAAATCCATCTAACCCTAGCCTCCACCTCTATATAAACAGCTCCACCCCTTGGTTTGACATCTATTTGCCACTTTTCCACCCACCCAAACCCTAGTTCGTGGGGAGCCACCATCAAGGAGGGAGGAGAAGATCCCAAACAAGAAGAAGAAGAGGGGGAAACGAAGGAGGATCAAGATCTCCACCAAGTTTCGTCCTTCACCACCAATTCATCTCCAAGTTCATCACCAACCCTAGATCATCAAGATCCAAGTGTTACCTCCAAGTTTCTTGGTTCATTGGAGTTCTAAACACCTGGTATACCTTCTATTATCTTTTCCTTATGTGAATTCAGCCCCTAATCTCCAAATTTATGTCGATCTAGAAAACCCTAATCTGCTGATCTCGTCAAGTGCGGACTTGTCCGGTCCCTAGCGGACTAGTCCGATCTTTCTGGTTAAATTGTGTTGAATTAATTCTAAAATTTGATCTAATCGACCCCAAACCTGTATAAACTTGTTAAAAGCTATTAGAACTAGTTAGTGATCATTAAAAACAATCTAGTAACAAGTTCTACCTTGCATTTGCATCAATCATGCATGTCATGACATATTGAGTAATATTTGTGCACTCTTTGATTGTGTTTCTTGTTTTGTATGTTTATTGAGTGGATTAGACGGATTTGCGCTAGAGAGTTCCGCGGAGGATCTACAACATCAAGAGTTTGAAGGCTTTGACCCTAATCAACAGCAAGAGCAAGGCAAGTGTCCTTGAAGCATATTGATCCTATTTTAAATTAAATGTTTTGTTTGCGAACTTGCATGCTGTGTCAATTTGATGGGAATCCTATGATAGGAAGTTTACTAGACTTGTTAAACCACCCTTGTCACCTGGAATTTATGGTAGAGAGTCGGGAAGGGTTTTTACCTTTTTGCTTCGCTTAATCAACTGGGATGGAAACAACTATATCACTCAATTTAATTATGCATGGATGAGATTATGGTTAACATGAACTGGTTAAACATGGTATGGTAACGGATGATCTAAGCAAGCCTGGTATGTGGATGGGTTGGATGTTATGGTGGTTTGCTTGCTTTAGATCTAAGGACCGGTTCATGCGAGAATAAGTCAGGACTACAGTGCCACCACGAGGCCAAGTATGGGTGCGGCGTAGCTGATTAATTAGGGCTTTGCTAGTGCTGTTTGGACCATTGTGGATGCTCGGGGAAGGGGTAGTTGGATTGGGTTTGTTGATGATTGGTGGGACTACCCTGGGATCCGAATGGCTCAAGAGGGGGCCCTTGGTTGAATATGTGCTCAGTTGGAGGCATCGCCACCGGTGAAACCTCAGTGGGGTCTGAATAGACTAGTAATCCCTTTGTAAAGGCTATTTTGTGATCTCTTGGCCACACACCAACGGAAGTGTGTAATGTGACCGACGGGTCATGGGCATAAGGGAGGTTCTTAGTCGCCGGAAGGTGATGAAATCACGAACACGTGGGTAAAGAGGTACAAACTCTGCAGAGTAATTAAAACTATCATGATAGCCGTGCTCCCGGTTATGAGCACCTGGACAACTTCCATGATTAGAGGCAAATTGGAATTTGGTAATGGTTATGGTTTGGTAATGGTTATGGATTAATCTCTGGTATCGAATATGGTTATTGGCAATGGTGAAATCTGGACTTATTGATGATGGTAATGAATTCAGTTTGGTATTATGGTATTACTTACAATTATGTTGGGATTACTTCACATACTTATACCATATTGCCTTTCAAATGTTTTAATGTACTTTTCAGCACTTTACCATTATTATTGTCGTCATTTGAATCAGCCACATGTCATACTTTCCACACTTGCTGAGTACGACATGTACTCACTCTTGCAATCCCCACCCCAACAGTTGCAGGTCAGGACTGGGAGTTTAATGGCGATAATGCGGAGTTCTAGGCCGTGTCTACCATCAGCTTTGCCTGTGGTGTTGATTGGAGCTGCGCATACATACCATGTCGCTTATGTTGCATAGTTGCTTAGTTGCTTAATTAGTTTATTTCCGCTGCATTAGTTGAACTTGTCATTAATATTCATTAGGGCTTGTATTCGAGGATAATATAGCTTGTGTAATAAAATCTGGATAATTAATCTTGTCTTCTGGTAATTTTCTGTATACTCTTTTGTGATTGCACTCGTATATGTGTGATGAACATCCTGGGCACACATATGCGTTAGCTTGGTTCATTTTCGGAACCGGGTGTCACAGATTGGTATCAGAGCCACAGGTTGACCGTAGGATGCAGCCTAGATAGAATGGACACTTTAGAGCACATAGGAGCACTCAGGAATCGATGTGTTCTTGCTTGGTGTGCTGTTTGCTATATATATTGGTTGCTTGTGTGCTTAATAGAGGATTTTGGGATGCTTTACCATTGTCATGTCCACCTAGGTTAGTGTAGCTAGTTGTTTAGTTTCATATCCCTTGATGCATATAGTTGGGGACGTTTTCTAATTCTTACCTATTTCTTTTCTTCAGATGGTGAGGACTCGCAACCAGAGGGATGGCAATGATGAGGGGGGGGGGACAATGGAGTGCCTCAGAACAACAATGGGCAAGGACCTGATCACGAAGCTATCAACATCGAGCAGCTTTTGGCCATGCAAAATCAGCTCATGCAGACCATGATACAGACTATGGGACAGCTACAGGCTGGCAATATCAACAATCAGCCCCACATGCCTCCACCGCCACCCCCACCTCCTCATAACCGATTGGGAGAGTTTATGAGGACTAGGCCGCCAACCTTTGCTCAAGCCGCAGACCCTATGGATGCGGATGATTGGCTCAAGTCCGTGGAGAAGAAGCTAGCCATTGTCCAATGCAGTGACCGGGAGAAGGTGCTATTTGCTTCTCATCAACTCGTTGGAGCAGCTGCAGATTGGTGGGATTCTTATTGCAATGCTCATGAGAACCAAGAGAGAATTACCTGGGCGGAATTCAAGGAGAGTTTCCGTTCTCATTATGTGCCGGAAGGTGTTATGCTCTTGAAGAGGCAAGAATTTGAGAACTTGAGACAAGGAAGATCAAGCGTGAGTGAATACCTCAATAAATTCACTCAACTCTCAAGATATGCGCCTGAGGATGTTAGCCGGGACAGCCGGAAGCAATACTTGTTCATAAGGGGATTGAACAATACGATCCAAGTGCAATTGCTCAACTGTGATTATGTCAATTTTCAGAAGCTTGTGGACAAAGCAATTGTGGTCGAGAACAAGATCCGTGAGATGGAGCAAGAAATCAAGAGGAAGGCACCATATCAAGGACAGCAACAAGGAAGTAATGTGCGCCCTCGCTTTGCGCCACCCAATGCGCCTCATTACAGCTCCTCTATTCCTACTCAGCGCCCTGGATATGCACCGCGCCCAACTCAGTTTGTGCAGCAGCGCCCTGTTATGCAAGCACCTAGGCCTCCAATGCCTTATGCACCTCGTGCTGATTTTCCTGGAGCCAATGCTCAAAACCAAGCTCGTCCCAATAATTCTGGTGGAGTTAAGAAGTGCTATACTTGTGGAGAAGCTGGACACTTTGCACATCAATGTCCTAAGTCGGGCCTTGGTCAAGGAAGCAATGCAACGAGGCAAAACCCAAGACCTAATGGAGGACAGCCACAAGAAAGCCGTGGACAGCAGAACTTTGCTCGTGGCAACGTGAACCATGTCTCTACGGAGGATGCTCAACAAGCGGATGACGTGGTCATTGGTATGTTTCTCGCCAACTCCAACCCCGCGACTATGTTATTTGATTCTGGAGCATCGCATTCATTCATTGCATCGAAGTATGTTGCCAAGTATAGTTTGCCTATCTCTCATATGAAGTTTACTCTGTTGGTTAAGTCTCCTGGAGGAGAGATGAGGACAAATATAGTATGTCCAAAAGTAAGCCTTAGAATAAGGGGGGTAGACTTCTCCGCCAACCTCATTGTTTTAGATTCATCAAGGATTTTTCCAAGATAGCCAAGCCTATGACGGAGTTGCTAATGAAGGGAAAGGCATTCCAATGGACTCAAGCTTGTCAAGAGAGTTTTGAGGAGTTGAAGAAGCGGTTGACAACAACCCCAGTTTTGGTATTGCCGGATGTAAGCAAGAGTTTTGACATTTATTGCGATGCATCAAGACAAGGGCTTGGATGTGTATTGATGCAAGAAGGTCAAGTGGTCGCCTATGCGTCAAGACAATTGAAGAAACATGAGCAGAATTACCCCACGCATGATCTTGAACTAGCAGCCGTGGTACATGCATTGAAGATTTGGAGACACTATATTCTTGGACATAGGTGTGAAATTTACACGGATCATAAGAGTTTGAAGTATATTTTCACACAAACGGATCTGAACTTGAGGCAACGAAGATGGTTGGAACTCATCAAAGATTATGATTTGGGGATCAACTATCATCCGGGAAAAGCCAATGTAGTGGCCGATGCTTTGAGTAGAAAGGGAGTAAGCCATCAACTTACAGTTCGAGAGTTACCGTCTGAGTTATGCAAGGAGTTTGAGCGGTTGAACCTTGGGTTTGTAAATGAGATGGAGATGATGGAGTTAAACCCAACCTTGGAGCAAGAAATTCGAGAAGCACAAACCACGGATGAGGAGATCAAGGAAATCAAGGAAAGAATCAAAGAAGGAAGAGAATTCAGATTTGATGAAGACGAACATGGTACCTTATGGCTTGGAAAGAGAATCGTTGTGCCTAATGTAAAGCATATTCGGGAGACAATATTAAAGGAGGCACATGACTCGCCTTACTCGATTCACCCCGGTTGTACGAAGATGTACAAGGACTTGAAGGCTTGCTATTGGTGGGATAGCATGAAAAAGGACATAGCTGAATATGTAGCGTTATGTGATGTGTGTCAACGAGTCAAGGCGGAACATCAAAGGCCGGCCGGACTATTGCAACCGTTGAAGATTCCGGAATGGAAGTGGGAAGAAATTGGTATGGACTTCATAGTTGGGTTACCACGTACTCAGTCCGGGTATGACTCAATTTGGGTAATTGTGGATCGCTTAACTAAGTCAGCTCATTTTGTCCCTGTGAATACCAAGTATACAGTTGCACGATTGGCCGAAATATACATGGAGCATATTGTGTGTCGACATGGAGTCCCTAAGAAGATAGTCTCGGATAGAGGTTCTCAATTTACCTCCAGATTTTGGCAAAAATTGCATGAAGCTTTGGGAACGAGGTTGAATTTTAGTTCAGCATATCATCCTCAAACGGATGGACAAACCGAGAGGACCAATCAGATTTTGGAGGACATGTTAAAATCTTGTGCTTTAAAGCATGGGAAAAGTTGGGACAAAAGCTTGCCATACGCAGAATTTTCATACAACAATAGCTACCAAGCAAGCTTGAAAATGTCACCATATGAAGCGCTTTATGGGAGGAAGTGTAGGACACCTTTATTCTGGAATGAGGCAGGAGAAACTCAAGTATTTGGTCCGGACGTGTTGCAAGAAGCCGAAAAGCAAGTCAAAATAATTCGTGGAAACTTGAGGGCTGCGCAATCAAGGCAAAAAGGCTATGCGGATAATAGGAGAAGGAAATTAGCATTTGAAATAGGAGATTTCGTTTACCTCAAAGTGTCACCAATGAGGGGTCATAAGAGGTTTAACATAAGGGGCAAGCTCGCACCTCGCTATATTGGACCATTCAAGATTTTGGACAAAAGAGGAGAAGTAGCATATAAGTTGGAGATGCCAGCTCATCTTTCAGACGTACATGATGTCTTTCATGTTTCCCAGCTCAAGAAATGCCTGAGAGTACCGGAAGAACAAGTGCCAATGGAAGAATTGGAACTAGAGGAAGATTTGACGTATGCCGAGCAACCGGTCAAAATCTTGGAAACAAGGAGAGAGTCACAAGGAACAAGGTGACTCGATGGTGTAAAGTCCAATGGAAGCACCATACCGAAAAAGAAGCAACTTGGGAGCTAGAAGATGATCTCAAGAAGGAATTTCCCTATCTCTTCTCTTCCGCGTCGAATCTCGAGGGCGAGATTCATTTTAAGGGGGGTAGGTTTGTAACACCCTCATTTTCATGCATCATGCCTTGCATACACTCATATTCATGTTTAACATTAACCCATAACAAGAGGAACAAGTTTAAAATTGATTTGGAACAAAACCGCACTTAAAAATGTAGGAAAGTGCGGACTAGTCCGGTTTTGCTGAGGACTAGTCCGATTTCTCTCTGTCTAAAAACGGACTTGTCCGTTTTTGCTGCGGATTAGTCCGATATTTGCCTCTGGACAACTTCGGACTTGTCCGATTTTGTGCGGACTAGTCCGAAATTCCAAGAATCCTTGAAAATTTGCTAAGTCCCTGGACTTTTCCGGACTAGTCCGGTGTTCCAGCAGACTTGTCCGTTTTCCTTTCTGACTAAGATCGGACTTGTCCGATTTTAGGCCAGACTTGTCCGATTTTCTCTCGGGACGACTTCGGACTAGTCCGGTCCTGTCCGAACTTGTCCGATATTTCGTGACTCCGAGATTGACCTTTTGTTTTACGACTTGTTTCTTGGGTTTCACGTTAAGTGGGCCTAGGGACGTCGTGCCTAACTCTTTTAGAGCCCGTGTGGGACTCTAAACCGGCCTCTACTCATGTCAAACTCGAAATCCATCTAACCCTAGCCTCCACCTCTATATAAACAGCTCCACCCCTTGGTTTGACATCTATTTGCCACTTTTCCACCCACCCAAACCCTAGTTCGTGGGGAGCCACCATCAAGGAGGGAGGAGAAGATCCCAAACAAGAAGAAGAAGAGGGGGAAACGAAGGAGGATCAAGATCTCCACCAAGTTTCGTCCTTCACCACCAATTCATCTCCAAGTTCATCACCAACCCTAGATCATCAAGATCCAAGTGTTACCTCCAAGTTTCTTGGTTCATTGGAGTTCTAAACACCTGGTATACCTTCTATTCTCTTTTCCTTATGTGAATTCAACCCCTAATCTCCAAATTTATGTCGATCTAGAAAACCCTAATTTGCTGATCTCGTCAAGTGCGGACTTGTCCGGTCCCTAGCGGACTAGTCCGATCTTTCTCGTTAAATTGTGTTGAATTAATTCTAAAATTTGATCTAATCGACCCCAAACCTGTATAAACTTGTTAAAAGCTATTAGAACTAGTTAGTGATCATTAAAAACAATCTAGTAACAAGTTCTACCTTGCATTTGCATCAATCATGCATGTCATGACATATTGAGTAATATTTGTGCACTCTTTGATTGTGTTTCTTGTTTTGTATGTTTATTGAGTGGATTAGACGGATTTGCGCTAGAGAGTTCCGCGGAGGATCTACAACATCAAGAGTTTGAAGGCTTTGACCCTAATCAACAGCAAGAGCAAGGCAAGTGTCCTTGAAGCATATTGATCCTATTTTAAATTAAATGTTTTGTTTGCGAACTTGCATGCTGTGTCAATTTGATGGGAATCCTATGATAGGAAGTTTACTAGACTTGTTAAACCACCCTTGTCACCTGGAATTTATGGTAGAGAGTCGGGAAGGGTTTTTACCTTTTTGCTTTGCTTAATCAACTGGGATGGAAACAACTATATCACTCAATTTAATTATGCATGGATGAGATTATGGTTAACATGAACTGGTTAAACATGGTATGGTAACGGATGATCTAAGCAAGCCTGGTATGTGGATGGGTTGGATGTTATGGTGGTTTGCTTGCTTTAGATCTAAGGACCGGTTCATGCGAGAATAAGTCAGGACTACAGTGCCACCACGAGGCCAAGTATGGGTGCGGCGTAGCTGATTAATTAGGGCTTTGCTAGTGCTGTTTGGACTATTGTGGATGCTCGGGGAAGGGGTAGTTGGATTGGGTTTGTTGATGATTGGTGGGACTACCCTGGGATCCGAATGGCTCAAGAGGGGGCCCTTGGTTGAATATGTGCTCAGTTGGAGGCATCGCCACCGGTGAAACCTCAGTGGGGTCTGAATAGACTAGTAATCCCTTTGTAAAGGCTATTTTGTGATCTCTTGGCCACACACCAACGGAAGTGTGTAATGTGACCGACGGGTCATGGGCATAAGGGAGGTTCTTAGTCGCCGGAAGGTGATGAAATCACGAACACGTGGGTAAAGAGGTACAAACTCTGCAGAGTAATTAAAACTATCATGATAGCCGTGCTCCCGGTTATGAGCACCTGGACAACTTCCATGATTAGAGGCAAATTGGAATTTGGTAATGGTTATGGTTTGGTAATGGTTATGGATTAATCTCTGGTATCGAATATGGTTATTGGCAATGGTGAAATCTGGACTTATTGATGATGGTAATGAATTCAGTTTGGTATTATGGTATTACTTACGATTATGTTGGGATTACTTCACATACTTATACCATATTGCCTTTCAAATGTTTTAATGTACTTTTCAGCACTTTACCATTATTATTGTCGTCATTTGAATCAGCCACATGTCATACTTTCCACACTTGCTGAGTACGACATGTACTCACTCTTGCAACCCCCACCCCAACAGTTGCAGGTCAGGACTGGGAGTTTAATGGCGATAATGCGGAGTTCTAGGCCGTGTCTACCGTCAGCTTTGCCTGTGGTGTTGATTGGAGCTGCGCATACATACCCTGTCGCATATGTTGCATAGTTGCTTAGTTGCTTAATTAGTTTATTTCCGCTGCATTAGTTGAACTTGTCATTAATATTCATTAGGGCTTGTATTCGAGGATAATATAGCTTGTGTAATAAAATCTGGATAATTAATCTTGTCTTGTGGTAATTTTCTGTATACTCTTTTGTGATTGCACTCGTATATGTGTGATGAACATCCTGGGCACACATATGCGTTAGCTTGGTTCATTTTCGGAACCGGGCGTCACAACGCCACACTAGATAGTCTGGCATAAATCCGTGCTTACAAAGGTGCATCATCATTTCATACCTCTCCAAACGTCAACGATTCTGGCACTTGCTACACGGACACTTCAAACGAGCACCACTAGAAAATGCTTGATTCATGAACACATTTGCGATTTGTGTCAATTCCAAAGTGTACACAACATTTGAACTCCATCCATCATACATCATCTTATGGTCGTCACCCATTTTCAGCTTATACCTTCAAAGCAGAAAAATAATTAAAATTAGTTTATTTTCATATTATGTGACGGTCACTACAACTAGGAAGATATGTCATAAACCCACCCAAGAGTGGTTGAGTGGGGCGTGCTTATGACGACACACGTGGTCCAGATCCAGACGAAATTTTGGCAGCATAAACCCGTTGTTCTCCACTGCATGCCCAAAAATGGTGTAGCAAATAACATCAGGGTTATACCGTCGAAATCTCATCTAGATCCAGACTCGCGTCTTGTCACAAGCCCCCCTCCAGTCCCAGGCTGTCCAAAAAGAGACAATTCCGAACCTTCACGTCTCACATGCCAATAGCATTTGATACGTGCCGATTCAAAACGAGTAATCAAATTCTATAGGTTAGGTTGCTCATTTTCATTTGTCAATCATTTACGAGGGAGAAAAGAACAAGACAGAGGAGGAATGTTGGTCATAGTTGAAAGTTCTAAGTCCGGATCCACCGTTCAGGCGAGGTTAATTAGTCATCCTCATTGTCGCCGTACGCATCTGTGCTCGTCTTAACGCATACTTCAAAACTAGAATCATCTTTCACTACAGTCATCTAAAGCTACGAAAATTATAAAAATATTTACTATATTACAAACACATAATTAGTCATCATATCGCAAATGCCAAAAAGAAGCAATCACATGCATGATACAAACTTTTAATCACATTCAATTCATATAACATAATGAATATGAATCACATTCACGAGTTAGCAACTATATAATATAAATCACATTCACAAGTTAACTCTAATCACATGATATGATAAAGCATTACTTTCACGAGTTAGCAACTATATGATATAACATACAACTCTAATCACGTATTTGCAATGCACCTAATATGTTACCTTCACTTAGAGTTGAACCGGCGGGCGAGGCGGACGGGGGCACTGGCGGCCGAGGCGTACGGGGGCGCCGGACAGGGGGCGGATGGAGGGCCGGACAGGGGAGACAGAGGGGACACTGGACGGCCGACGGGCAGGGGTGCCGACGATGCAGCCGGGGGCGCCAGCGACCGAGGGGGATGGGGGCGCCGGACAGGGGGGTAGACGGGGGGCCAGACAGGGAGGCGGAGGGGCGCGTCGGCCGGCCGGCTGACGGGCAGGGGCGCCGGTGAGGCGGCGGGGTGGCAGCAGCCGAGGCAGACGGGGGCGCCGGCAGCCCAGGCAGATGGGGGCGCCGGAAAGGGGGGCGGACGGGGGGCCGGACGGGGAGGCGGAGGGGACGTCGGCCGGTCGGCTGATGGGCAGGGGCGCCGGCGAGGCGGCGGGTGGCGGCGGTGGCGGGCGGGGGTGCGGGCGATGATAGGGAGAATGAAGCGTACGTGGGAGAAGAGAGGTTTGTTGTGGGGCCCGCTTAAGAGCGTCGGTTTTGCCACGATCGACACTATTAGAGCCTGAGCTAGCTGACCCGCCGTATGAGCGTCGGTTTAACCGACACATTTATGATAAGCGTCGGTTTGGCCGACACATTTAATATGTGCGTCGAATGGCTCTAGAAAACTGATGCCTCTAACTTATAGGTGTCAGTTTTCTTATGGTGTGATTGGTTTGAGGGATATGGTGGGACGGGATGGGACGATTCCATTTTCCTGTTGTTTGGTTTGGAGACACATGGGATGGAGTCATCCCTCAAAAGAGAATATTCCACCCAGATGCGGGATGAAACCATCCCACAAAAAACATGGGGACGGATCCGTCCCACCTCCGTGGAGGCAGGCGTGCGGCCCTCCGGGGGTACTCATACTCACATGTCTCTGTCTCATCCTTTCATTCAAACAGGAGACATGACCATTCCGTCCCACACCATCCCACAAAACAAAAAAGAAATATGGATCGTCTCATCCCTCTAGACAAACAGAAAACAGGATTATCCCATCCGTGGAAACTGGGATGGATTCATCCCATCCCACTTTGACTACCAACCAAACACAAGCTTAAACCGACACCCCTAGACGTGTTAAATGTGTGGGGACCAACACATATAGATAAACCGACACCCTATTCATCGTTTCCTGTAGTGAATATTATATATATATATATATATATATATATATATATATATATATATATATATATGTATATTGTTTGACGCTAACGCTTGAACAGATGTGTCGTTGAAGAAAGATGGAAGAGATGTGAGTGGAGCTGTAGATATGTTAAACCACATGCAACCTTGACCCAGGAGAATCAACGGCAAGTATTGGCATTTGCGCACTCATTCTTGGTTAAAAGAGGTGGATGTTTAATTACCTGTATCAACTCACGGCGGACCGAGTTGTTTTACTTGGTAGAAACGGGAAACACGGGACTAGACGACTAGTAGTGTAGTACAGGAACCCAGTAAATATCGTCCTGTTCTTGGTTTTTTTTTTCCTTTGTTTGAGCGAACCTTTCTATTAAAGAAAGATGTGGGCATGCTCAACTGCTCCCTATATTAGCAGTTCGTTCAGCGCTGTCTAGTAGAGATGAGTACCGTCCGCACTGGACTACTGGGAGCCCTTACTAGACTCTAAATTTCCATGTGGCATCCACTTCGGGTGTTGTAAATTTAGAGTATGCTGGAAAATCGAAGATAAAATTTATGAAAATTGAGCTGTAAAATTAGAGGATGCTGGAAGTTTAGAGGAAGTTGCTGTAAATCTATGGGACCCACATTTTATAGTAAGTTTTTAGAGTATACGAGTGCAGATAGTCTAAAACAGCACGGTCCACCAGGACCACTGGACCAGGATGGTCATGGTTTGGTTACCAGCAGCAGCCGAGCAGATAGTCGACGGACCACCAATAATTGCTGCTGCTTCTGCTTCTGCAGTCACTCTGGCCTTCAATTCCCTTTAAAAATTTTATAATATTTTCTTCATCTCAAATTATTTGATATTTTTTAGTTCAAAAAATAAAATTAAGAGTAACTAGATAGAAGGAGTACTTGTCTAGCAAATGAACTGTGAGTTTGGCACAAACACCATATTAAACTCGAGAATAGATTGCAACAAGTTGATTTATTCATCATAAGCACAAATGCTTATATAGGCATACGTGCCAATTTCAAAAGACTAATGCTCTGTTTGGAACCCCTAGAGCTAATTGTTAGCTAGCTAATAATCTATTAGTTGACTTGCACCAACTAATTATTAGCTAGCTAATTATTAGTTGTTGTTTGTTTGGAACCTCTAGAGCTAATTTTGTTTCTATATACTAATTGACTGTAGTACCCTTCAAGGAGATGGAGGGATGAGAGAGAGCAAGGGTAAAATAGACTTTATCCAACAATTAGCTGAAATTAGCTGGGTTGGATCAGCTAATTAGATTATTGTTAGTTAGAGGGTTAGCTAATAATTAGCTGTGTTATTAGTTGGACTGTTTGGAACCTCTATAACTAATTTTTAACAGCTAACTATTAGCTCTAGAGGTTCCAAACAGGGCCTAACAGCAAGAGATAAAGATGAGGAGGAAAATACATCAGAGGATATATATATAGAAAAGATATACATGCCGGAGGTAGATAACACACGTATATCATAAGGATATGCATTTTGCTGCTGGTATATATACATGCTCTGGTCGACAAATAAACTGGGCAATTTTATCATATCACCTTACCGCGTGGTAATTACAGCGGCGGAAGACACCGCCGCGCTCACCGACACACGCACGGCCAAAGCAGCTTGACGATGGTGGAAAGCTTGGCGGATACAGGTTAGAGCACTCGAGAGCGGCACGGTGCGGTAGCAGCAGTGGGTTCATCTCAACAAACAAAAGCGAGGTCTACACCCTGTCCCGCCAGCCTCGTCTCCTTTTCCCTCTCCTGCTCCTGCTGCTCTTCATTGTTGGAATATGATCCAAATTCTGATCTCGCTAGGGACGCCTAGGGGATGTGAGAGGTGGAGTCCTCCCACGTTACGGGTCGTATTTATTTTTGAGGGATTTATCTCCTTTTGTAAGCCACCCCTATAAATACATCTTGTAGGCTGTTGAGGGAGAGTAAGAGAGAAGAGTCTCTCATTGTAATCCCCATTGTAAATTCTCCTCATATAGTGAAGATCGCCGGTCGGCGCCCGTGGTTTTTTCTCGCAAGGGTTTTCCACGTAAAATCTGTATCTCGTGTTCGATCTTGTTTACGCATTAATTTGCTAACAAGTGGTATCAGAGCCAGACACGAGATTGATTAAAAAAAATTAGGGTTTTATTCCCTGGTTACTGCCGCCGGTTATCAGATCCGTTTTGGGTCTGTTCGAGCACCGCCGCCAGACGAAGATCTCGCCTCGCTGAATACGCCGCCACCCGCGGATCAATCGACGCCTTCTTTCACTCGCCGCCACGTGCGAAGAAGCGCGGCCTCCCTCGAGTACGCCGCAACTGAGCGGATCGTATTCGCCGCCTCTTTCGCGCCGTTGCTGGCGATTGGGTCTGCGCTGGGCGACTCACCACGTGTGGTTGCGGTCCTCTCTGCACCGAATACGGCAAAGCGGTCGTCGGTGTTGTTTTGCCAAGAAAATTCACCGCTGGATTCCTGCAGGCACCATCATTCATCCTGCCACCACATCACTGATCGGTCAAATCAAGCATCAAGCCTAGGATCGATCTAGTGCCTGCTGCTGCTCCTGTAAAGAGCCTGCTACACCTGCTA
Source organism: Tuctoria greenei (assembly GCA_036927565.1). NCBI lineage: Eukaryota > Viridiplantae > Streptophyta > Magnoliopsida > Poales > Poaceae > Tuctoria > Tuctoria greenei. The sequence goes on from JAYESD010000003.1 coordinate 169,934,236, forward strand.
CTTCGGTTTCCGTGCATCAAAGCTGCTGCCCACGCAAGGATCAAGATCTGCTCGTGATTCAACCTAGTGCACGAGTCCCAAGACGTTGATCTCTGCTCCCGTGAAGGAAATCAAGCTTTTTTTTTTTCTTCCAAAGTTGGGGATCTTTGCTACATCCATACGGGAATTTCTACCAGGAGTGGTTTTCTTTCGTTCTAAATTTTCTACAGATCAATTGCTGCTGATTTTTTTTTTCTTCGGCATGGCTTCTCTCAAATATGATATTCCGCTGCTAGACCGTGATACACGGTTCACTCTATGGCAAGTCAAGATGCGGGCAATATTAGCGCACACTGATCTAGATGATGCGCTTGATGGATTCTCCAAGAAGCAGGAGAATTGGACCGACGATGAAAAGCGTCGTGATCGTAAGGCCCTTTCACAAATTCATCTTCATTTATCTAATAATATTTTGCAAGAGGTTTTGGAACAGAAAACCGCTGCTGCTTTATGGCTCAAGCTGGAATCGATCTGCATGTCTAAGGATCTTACCAGCAAGATGCATTTGAAGATGAAATTGTTTACTCACAAGTTGCAAGAGGGTGGTTCAATGTCCTCTCATGTTCAAGTCTTCAAGGAGATTATTTCGGACCTAGCGTCTGTAGAGGTAAAATATGATGATGAGGATTTAGCTCTTATGCTCTTGTGTTCATTGCCCCAGTCTTATTCAAATTTCAGAGACACTATATTATACAGTCATGATACTCTTACTGTTCAAGAGGTTTATGATGCTTTGCATGCTAAAGAAAAGATGAAACAGATTGTGTCTACTGAGTCTGCTGTCAGTTCTGATGGAGAAGGCTTGTTTGTTCGTGGTAGAACAGAGAAGAAATCAAATAAAAATTCGAGTGGTCGGAAACACCGCTCTAAATCCAAAGGTAAAGATAAGTTCTGCAGATATTGCAAGCGTGATAATCATGATATCTCTGAATGTTATAAGTTGCAGAATAAAGAAAAGAGAAAAGTTGCTCAAAAGTCTACAAATAAATCCAATGATGATGGTAGTGCTTCTATTGTCTCTTCTGATGGCAGTTCTAATGGTGATGTTCTCGTTGCTTTTGCTGGATGTGCTAAAATTAATGATGAATGGGTTCTTGATTCTGCCTGCACGTTTCATATTTGCATTAATAGGGATTGGTTCTCCACTTATGAATCTGTCCAGGGTGGAGGTTCCGTTTTGATGGGTGATAACACACCTCGCAAGGTTGTAGGCATTGGATCCGTTCAGATTAAGATGTCTGATGGTATTGTCAGGACATTGACAGATGTGAGGCATGTTCCAACTATGACGAGAAATCTTATTTCTTTGAGTACTCTTGATCTCAAAGGTTACAAGTATTCTGCTGAAGGTGGAGTTATGAAGGTAACTAAAGGCTCTCTTATTGTTATGAAAGGTGACTTGTTAAAATCAAATTTATATATTCTACAAGGCGTTACTATTATCGGTAATGTTGCTGTTTCTTCTAAGTCACCTGATTCTGATGCTACAAGTTTATGGCATATGCGTCTTGGTCATATGAGTGAACTTGGTTTATCAATTCTGAGCAAGAGAGGTCTTCTTGATGGGCACAACATCAGTAAATTGGACTTTTGTGAGCATTGTGTGTTTGGCAAGCATAAGAGGGTGAAATTCAACACTTCGGTTCATACAACTGAAGGTATTCTTGATTATGTGCATTCTGATTTATGGGGACCGTCTCGTAATACATCTATTGGAGGTGCTCGTTTTATGTTGACTATTATTGATGATTATTCGAGAAAGGTATGGCCTTATTTCTTAAAGCATAAATCAGAAGCATTTTCTGCATTTAAAGAGTGGAAGACTATGGTGGAGAATCAAACTGAGAAAAAGGTGAAGGTTCTTCGTACTGATAATGGGATGGAATTCTGTTCTAATGAATTTAATTCTTATTGTAAGTCTCATGGCATTGTGAGACATCGCACTGTTTCTCACACACCTCAGCAAAATGGTGTGGCTGAGCGTATGAACAGGACTATCATCTCCAAGGCCCGTTGCATGTTGTCTAATGCTGGTCTTAATAGACGTTTCTGGGCTGAGGCTGCTTCCACTGCTTGTTATCTTATTAATCGTTCTCCCTCTATTGCCATTGATAAAAAGACTCCAATTGAGGTATGGTCTGGTTCTCCAGCTAATTATTCTGAGTTGAGGATATTTGGTTGTCCTGCTTATGCTCATGTTGATAATGGAAAATTAGAGCCTAGAGCTATTAAGTGCATTTTTCTTGGTTATGGTACTGGTGTTAAAGGTTATAAATTATGGGATCCTGAATCAAAGAAAGTTATAACTAGCAGAAGTGTTGTCTTTAATGAATCTGCTATGACTACTAATGTTATGAATACAAATGCTCCTGCTCAGAGTTCTCAGACCTCTAGTGTGCAAGTGGAGCATTTAATTGATTCAGCACATACACCAGATAATGATGACTCAGATGTACTTATTGATGATGATTCATCTGTTATCCCACATTCTCCTGTTGTGCAGCCTTCACAACAGTCTATTGCAGTTGACAGGTCTAGGAGACCTCATATTCGACCCAAGAGGTTAATTGAGGAATGCAACGTTGTTGCTTATGCTTTGAGTTGTGCAGAAGATGTTGAAGGTAATGCAGAACCTTCTAATTATTCTGAGGCTATTACTTCTTCGGACTGCAATAATTGGGTTGCCGCTATGCAAGATGAGATGGAGTCACTTGAAAAGAATGGTACTTGGGATTTAGTGTCATTGCCTAAAGAGAAAAAACCTGTTCGTTGTAAGTGGATTTTCAAGAAGAAAGATCCTATTTCTCCTAATGAGACTGTTAGGTATAAAGCAAGGTTGGTTGCTAAAGGTTATAGTCAGATTGCAGGTATTGACTATAATGATGTCTTTTCTCCTGTTGTGAAGCATAGCTCTATTCGCAGTTTACTCAGTATTGTTGCTATGCATGATTATGAATTGGAACAACTCGATGTTAAAACTGCATTCTTACATGGAGAATTAGATGAAGATATTTATATGGATCAACCTGAAGGCTTTATTGTTCCAGGCTCAGAACATCTTGTCTGTAAGTTGAAGAAATCTCTTTATGGCTTGAAACAATCTCCTAGACAGTGGTATAAGAGGTTTGACTCCTTTATGCTCTCTCAAAACTTTAAGCGGTCATCTTATGATAGCTGTGTTTATTTGAAGACCGTTGATAATTCAGCTATTTATTTACTTCTCTATGTCGATGATATGTTGATTGCTGCAAAAGATAAGTCAGAAATAGCCAAATTAAAAGCTCAATTGAGTAGTGAATTTGAGATGAAGGATTTGGGTGCAGCAAAGAAAATTCTTGGCATGGAGATTATTAGAGAGAGACAAGTTGGCAAGTTATATCTTAGTCAGCAAAGTTATATTGAAAAGGTCCTTCATCGTTTCAGTATGCATGATGCTAAACCAGTGAGTACTCCTTTAGCTCCACATTTCAGATTATCTTCAGCTTTATGTCCTGAGTCAGATTATGATATTGAGTACATGTCTAGAGTTCCGTATACTAGCGCAGTTGGATCTCTTATGTATGCTATGGTTTGCTCTCGTCCTGATTTGTCATATGCATTAAGTGTTGTCAGTAGATACATGGCTAATCCTGGTAGAGAGCATTGGAAAGCAGTTCAATGGATTTTGAGATATGTGCGCGGTACTTCTAAGGCTTGTTTGCAATTTGGAAAATCTGGAGATGGACTTGTTGGTTATGTTGACTCAGATTATGCTGGTGACTTGGACAAACGGAGGTCTCTCACGGGTTTTGTTTTCACCATTGGTGGTTGTGCTGTTAGTTGGAAAGCTTGTTTGCAGTCTACTGTTGCTTTATCAACTACAGAAGCTGAATACATGGCTATTTCTGAAGCTTGTAAAGAAGCTATTTGGCTTAGAGGTTTATATGCTGAGCTTTGTGGAGATGATTCTTGCACTACTATATTTTGTGATAGTCAGAGTGCTATTCACCTTACCAAAGATCAAATGTTTCATGAGAGAACGAAACATATTGATGTCAGGTATCACTTTATTCGAGATGTTATGACTCATGGTGATATTAAAGTGTGTAAGATCAGTACTCATTTTAATCCTGCTGATATGATGACAAAGCCAGTTCCTACTAACAAGTTTGAGCTATGCTCAAGCTTGGTTGGTATTACAGTTTGAGTCCTAGTGACTTATTGGCGCGCGGTGTTATTTATTATTGAAGGGAGTTGATTGATGATCCTTTCATTGGCTACAAGATGGAATTTGTCTCAAGGTGGAGTTTGTTGGAATATGATCCAAATTCTGATCTCGCTAGGGACGCCTAGGGGATGTGAGAGGTGGAGTCCTCCCACGTTACGGGTCGTATTTATTTTTGAGGGATTTATCTCCTTTTGTAAGCCACCCCTATAAATACATCTTGTAGGCTGTTGAGGGAGAGTAAGAGAGAAGAGTCTCTCATTGTAATCCCCATTGTAAATTCTCCTCATATAGTGAAGATCGCCGGTCGGCGCCCGTGGTTTTTTCTCGCAAGGGTTTTCCACGTAAAATCTGTATCTCGTGTTCGATCTTGTTTACGCATTAATTTGCTAACATTCATTATCATCTCCTCTTTGCTCCCGGCTTCTTCTCCTCCACTTCTGCTCTGCACCAGGACCTTGAGCCATCCACAGCAGCAGACAAGGTACTAATAAGCTTCTCTCTCTCACTCTCCTTGCTTGCAAACTCCAAATGTTTCCACTCTTCATGCACAAGTTAATCTGATGATTTCTTTGCCAATGCAAAGTTGATGACCTCAAAACACTAAAAGGAGATTTGGCTAATAATCTTCTAGTTAGCAACAAATATCTGCTGGAAATCTTGTTTTTTTTTCATGTTTAGGAAAACAAGAACATACATGCGTTTTCTGTTTTAATTTAGGTCCTATTGTTCACCTTGTTTAATTTCTCAAACTATGCTTGCTCTGCTTTGGACATACACATCAGTTGATGTGTTAACGATATCTGTTGAAAGGCCTCGTGCTACTTCCACTCAAAGTACTTGCTTGGCGTGAAGTAGACAACAAGCAATGTGCTATTCCTTTCCCTTTTGAAAATCGACCAACTACCTAGATCACGGGGTATAATTTTGGGAATCGGATGGCGAACAAAAAACTAATCACTCCTCTGCCTCTAGCGACAAGATATTTTTAAGCGTTCTTCTTATTTGTATGGAACTTATAAATTCAAACAAAAAGTTAGCATTAACTAACTTCAACCCCTCTCGCTTCAGATGTCTACGATCGTGATGCGAGTTGATCTTGACTGTGAGAAATGCTACAAGAAGATCAGGAAGGTCCTCTGCAAGATACAAGGTTTGCGTAGCTCTGTTTCAGGCTGCACCAAATTGAATTAATTTTCAGCCGATCAACTCATCATCTCAAAACTCAGATAATCTTTCGCATAAAAAAGAACTCAGATAATCTAATTAACTTTGCGTGCTTGCACCTCGTCACTCTACGCGCCAACAGACAAAGTGAGCATCAGGACCATCTCCTACGACGAGAAGAGCAAGACGGTGACCATCTCGGGGCCCTTCGACGCCGACGAGGTCGCTGACAGGCTCACGTCCAACGCCGGCAAGGTCGTCACCGACATGCACGTCGTCGGCGGAGGGAATCAGAAGCACGTATTCAACGCGCCCACCAAGCCCGGGAAGGTCGACGGCCACGGCCACGGTGGGTACGGCCGCGGCGGCGGCAAGCAGGAGAAAGGGCACGGCGGATTCGGCGGCGGCGGTAAGCAGGAGAACGGGCACGGCGGATACGGCGGCGGTAAGCAGGAGAAGGGGCACGGCGGGTACGGCGGCGGTGGGGGCGGCAAGCAGGAGAAGGGACACGGCGGTGGCGGCGGCGGGAAGTCAGACAAGAAGCACGTAAAGTTCGACTTCGACGACATGTCGGGAGACGATGAGCCCGGCCACGTGCACCAGGGCGGGCACGGAAAGCCCAGGATCGTCACCACCACCCCCGTGGCGGCACGGCTCGACGCCCCCCGCACCGGCCCGTCCATGTCGATGGCGACGGTGGCGCCCATGAGGATGCCGGGTATGACGCCGCAGCCGCAGGCCGTGGCTGTGCCGTCCATCTGGCCGGCCCCGGCGGCCCCCGAGTGGGGCCACAGCACGCCGCAGTACGGCGGGTATCTCGCGGGAGGGTACTACGGCGTGCCTGCCGCGGCGTACGGCCACAGCGGATACGGCGCGCCGGCGTACGGCTACGGAAGGAGCTCGTACGGAGCGCCGCCGCAGTACTACTACGAAGAGCCTAGCGCCGGATGCAGCATCATGTGATCGTTATGAGCTCACGATCGGCCATGGCTGGGTGGTTAAGCACGAGTATGTTTTGGGCCCGCGCACGAAGAATTCAGGAGATTTTGCATCCGTCAAGTATGAAGATCTGCAAAGACTGCTCGGATTTTCGTGATGTTTGTCACTGTAAATTAAAGTTAGTGTGAAACTGTCTCTGCGTTATTAAGTCGTACCAAGTTGCTACAATTCTCTTTTTCTTTTTAAGTTTGTGTGAATATGGTTTGTACTATCTTGTTTGTTCACTAGTCCCAACATAAAGTATGTTGTGGACAGGTTGAGGTCATACCATTGCACAGTGTGTTAGAATTGAACACGGATTACCTTAATTAAGATTAGGAGTTGGTTAGTTTAGTAACTAACTCAATCTCTAATTAGCCTTCACGGTGTCTGATCCGGACTCTTAAAACCGATTCAGTTAGGAGACTCCTCGGTTGCTCCTTTGCCCATAAATAGAAGGACACCCTCTCAGTTAACAAACCTAAGGGATGAATCTTCTTCCATTTTTACCTGTTCCAACCATAAGCACCTCCGATCCATAAAGAAGGAGGTCGGGGAAGATCCTTCCCTCTCTAGAAGTGGCACCGTGCTGTATTTTCATCACTACAAGGATCATGACATCTACACCTCAAAGTATGACCTCAAGTGCGTTTCCTACCTAGGCTACACTTATACCGTGCTTCCAGTCTAGTTTGATTAGGGTTTGTGTCAGCTACACCCTCTGTTCATCCTCTGGCCGGACACTAATGACCAATTAGAGGTTAAGGTAATCACCCTAATTCCAATCAATAATAATCAGAGCCGCCTAACGTGGTTTAGGGTTTCGGTTTGCTTAGTGTTTCCTAAGTTTGATCATATTTCTTGATTGCTCAGTAAAGCCCGAAAGGAAATTAGAAGGAGGTGATTAGGGTTACAAATTCAACATTAAGAATCAACTCAGAAACCTGAATTCGATCTGGATGAGGAAAAAAGATTAGGATTCAATTCGATTTTGAAATCGAATTGGATCAAACCCATAGCAGATTGAGACTTGATTCAATTCAAGATTCAGTTTAAGGATGGGATTAGGGCAGATCGAACTTACCTCAGTCGCCATATTTCTGCGAGGTCGCCCTCCAAGGTCGGACTTTGGTAATGTCGACGAAATCACCAAAAGTCTCATCACCGAGGCTTTCGGGAAGGGTGGCTCTCAACCGTCGGATCTGCTACCTTAGGGCGTTGGTTTTCCCCGACGTGGCTTCAAGCTCGCCGGAGACAGAACCGCGCCGCTGGACCGCGACTTCACTAGTGGAGGTCGATGGATCCTGGCCTTAGCTGACATAAGGCACCCTGACGGGTCGCTCGACGACGGCGCGCTCACCCAACGGTGAGCGGCGTGCGCCGGTGAGAGGGCCGCAATGGTGCCGCCGGGAGCTAAGCCTCACCGCACTCGGGCTGGACGGAACCCCACTTCCGTTGCTCTCGGCCGACGCTCCACTTGAAAGTGCATCTAGGCATATCCTTGTGGGTTTTGGACGATTGATGACCACAATCGAAATCCTAATAAGATTTGTTGAGTTGAAAGCAGGTCTATGTAGAATAAAAATAATAGTGCACAAAAAGGTGAACAATGAGGAATAAGAAGGGAAGAGCCAAGTGAAGTCTGGAAGCGCAAAGTAGTTGTTAATGTATAGGATGTGTGTGAGAGACACATCCTAAGAGCTCATGACTTTGCATAGAGAGTAAGGACTAAAATCAACAAGCTAAGCAATTCACTGAAGCACCGGACAAGTCCGTTATCAGCGGACTAGTCCAATATCCTTTCTCTTCTCATACGGACAAGTCCAGAAATAAGTCGGACTAGTCCAGTTAACTCTCTGTTGTTTGCACGGGCAAGTCCCAAATAGCGGACTAGTCCGTCAACATAACACAAATCTTACCTTGCACTGGATAAGTCTATTTCATACGGACTAGTCTGATTTAATTACTGGAATCACAACGGACTAGTCCGGTCCAATACAGACTATTCTGGTTCACTCACAATAATTAGGATTTCAGATGTGCTACAATTTTCACGTAGATATCACACAACACACTGGACTAATCCGGTCCCTAGAGCGGACTAGTCCGGCCGTCGAGATCTCTAATGGTAACTTTTCCTAATGACTATAAATAAGTTATCCACGACCCCTAAACACACAACTAAGAACCCTAGGGCCGTCACACATCCGAAGAGCATAAAATACTCCTCTTTACAAATCTAAAGCCCTAAAAAGTTCAATCTTTTGGGAATCAAGATTCGGGAAAGGGAGAGCAATGTCTACGCATCGTTGAGCTCTTGGGGTTTGATCTCTCATACACTGTCGTATTTCTTGTAAATCTTTTGAGTGTATTCGAACAGTTTTCACTCTGTAATATTGTGGGAGCCCTCATCTTGTGAGGTTGCTCCGTAAACTCGGTGATTGCCCTGTGATAGTGGAACTCAGGTTGGCCTTTGTGGTAACTTGACGAGGTAAAGAGTTGATTGAGACTCAACTCTGTGTGAGCTACTCAACGAGGAGTAGATCTCTTTGGTGTGATCGAACCTCGGTAAAAATTCTTTGTCTCGTGTGTTCTTGATCTTTACTTTTCGTAATTGTCACCACCTAGGGTTAAACTTGATTAGACTTGTAATCGTCTCATATTTTGTGTTTCTCGAAGAACTGAATTGCTATATTCACTTGTTAATAACTCTTAAGTCGATTTACCTTTCTGCTGCTATAATGTTCAAAGAAAAACACAAAAACAGTTAACTTTTCGTAGGTGTAACAAGCACACCGGACTAGTCCGCACCCTACATCGGACTAGTCCAACCTTCCTGTATTTGACAATTCTGTTAAGTGTTGCAGAAAAAAGTTTCAACGCCTATTCACTCCCCTATAGGCCATATTCAATTGGTATCAGAGCCAGGTTCTCCATCAAGAGACTAACCGCTCGGAGAGACAAATGGCCCACGATAGGCAAAACGAGATTCCGGAAATACCCATCAACGGAGATGCTCAAGAGACCAAAATGCTCGATGTGCTTAAGGAGTATGATACCGACGATAACGAAGTGCGCCAACTCAAGGCACTTTTAAGAAAAGAAGTTGCTGAGCCAAAAGTGCAAGAAAGAAGACGAGAAGCCGACGAGGATTGGTCATCAATACTAGTCCCTATATACTTTTAATTACGAACATTTAAATTCTAACAATCATTATCTTTCTATCCCGAAGGGGAGATCCCCACATTTCAGCGACAACTATTATACAATGTGGAAGTACAATATGAAAATGCATATCATTTCTTTAAAGTCCAATCTTTGGCAAATTGTGTGTACAGACATAGATATCCTTGACTCTGATGATGAACTCACTCTGGAGCGAGCTCAATCTATCCACTGCAATGCACAAGCTGCCACGGTGATAACATCATCACTAAGCTAGGAAAAGTTTAACAAGGTTGATGGACTCGAGGTGGCCAAAGACATATGGGACACCCTCAAGACGGCGCATGAAGGAAATCGCTTCGTACGAGAATCAAAGATCGAAATGATTGAGGGGGAGCTAGGGAGGTTTGCCATTAAGGATGGTGAAACTCCTCAAGAGATGTACAATCGGATGAAGACGCTAACCAACAATATTATAGCATACGAAAGTATGAAGTGGACAAATCATGAAGTGGTCAAAAGGATGATTAGGGCGTTCATGCCCCGAAATGTCACTTTATGCTCCATGATCCGTGAAAGTCCGGGGTTCCACAAAATGACTCCAGATGAGCTTTTGGGAAAAATCATTAATCATTAGATGATGGAAAAGGAAGCTCAATATGTGAAGAATCTTGCTGAGCTCACCTCATCAAACAAGAAAGATGTCGCCCTCAAGGCGACTTGCAAGCCAAGAGGCAAGAAAGTCTATGAGGTGCAAGATGAGAAGATAGCGACGATGTGGACACTAACATGGATGACGAAGAGATGGTACTCTTCAAAAAGTTTAAAAGAATGATGAGAAGGAGAGAAGTGGACAGCTACACTGAGGGCAACAACAAGGACAAAGACAAGTCTAGGTCTAGGCGGTCTTGCTACAACTGTGGTGTATATGGGAACTTTATAGTTCATTGTCCATATGAAGAAGATGATAAGGAAAAGAAAGAAGCAAGGCCACAAGTCAAGAAAATATTCAAGAAGAATAAGCGAGTTGACCAAGCACATCTCGGCAAGGAGTGGGCCTCAAACGATGAGTCCTCCTCTGAAGATGAATATAGAGTGGCAACAATTGCTGTCAAGAGACCTTCCATGTAGACCACTCTCTTTTCAAATTTGGGAGGATGGAAGGACTTGAACGACACTTGCCTTATGGCTAAGGAAGGCAATAAAAAGGTTAAATCTAGACCTTCATCTTTACATTCTTTTCATGATGATGATTTTGATAGTGGTGATGAAAATGAACACATGCTTAGGGGCTTAAGTAAAAGTGCATTAGCTAAAATGGAAATGTTGCCAGATGAGATATTTGAGAAGGAGGATCTTATCAACCGACAAGAAGATATTCTCATCCTTCAAAAAAATAAATATTATGAGGTTGAAAAGACTCTCGATCTTGAAAAGGAAAAGAAAGAAGCACTAGAGCATGAAATAGACTTGAGCAAGAAAAATTGCTTAAATCTAAATGATTTGAATGTTGTACTTAATGATAAACTTGTTAAATTGACAAAAGTTAACAAGAACCTTCAAGTACAAGTTGTATTGCTCAAGCAAAGTGCTCCCTTCTCCTCTAGAAGCTCACCTTCTCCAAATATCGAGTCCATTCCACACAAGACATGCAATTGTACTGATTTGGTTCTTGACCTGAAAAATGAGCTTAAAGTGGCACAAAGCAAACATTCACCCAAAGGTGGCATTTTTGATAAGGATAAAATCAAGTATGCATGAAGTGCATACTCGGTTACTAGAGCTCCTAATATCAAGGATGGCCTTGGACATTCTCTAGGTGAAAAGCTTAACGCTACAAACCCCAAGAATAACAAAGAATCAATTGCTTTTGTCAAGGAAAGCTCAAATCAAGTTAAGAACAACAAACATGTTCCTTCCTGACAAGAAAAAGCTAAAAATGGACCAAACATCATGTTTCATGACTTTAATGCCTCATATGTTCTTATGAAGAATAAATTTAATCATGTTTATACCATGTATGTTGGGCCACTCCACAAGAGTCCAAAATCTTGTGTGTGGGTGCCCAAATGTGTTATCACTAACATCAAAGGATGCAAGCAAGCTTGGGTACCTAGAACTAAGGCATAATCCTATTTTGTAGGTGTACCCCATCTGATGGATCCAAAGATGTGCTTGATCGGCACAAACCACATGACCAGAGGTGAAAAAAATATTAAAGGAGTATAATGAAAATCCTAGTGAACCAACTTCATCTTCACCCGAGTCACCATCACATACTCAAATTGTACCACAACCAAAGAGCAATGATGAAGGGGGAGCTTCTACACAAGATGAAACTCATTATGTACAAGATCAAGATGATCAAAATAATGATGGAGGCAACGATCAAGGGGGAGATGAAAAAATGTAGAAGAAGAGGTACAAGGCCATAAATGCATCACTCAAAAGTACATCTAGAACTTCGTCAAAAGCTTAGCATGGACAAGATCAAGCCGATCAAAGCTCCAATGAGAACCAACAACATCCCCACCTCAACGAAGTTAAACCAAATATGGTCCAAAGAGGTATACCGTTCTATTATTGGCTCTCTATTGCATCTTGGTGCAACTAGGCCATATTAAACTGGTGTATCACTACTTTGTTTGATAATTTATTGTACTCTTGTACATCTAGGCTTAACATCATTCTGAGTATACATTTTGTGTGCAAGGTTTCAAGTCACTCCAATCCTCTAAATGTGGCTTAAAAAGTTGCATAACTGATTGTTTCTTCAAAGTTTACGTATTTTGCAAAAAATTATCCCCTATCTTGATTTTCTCTCGAAAACTATTTTAATTATTTAATCTTGATGAACTATGGCCATTGTATGATTGTTGATTGCTTACTGCTCATATTCATCAAAATTATTTATGAAAATGATGTCCTTTAGATCAATATTAGGCCAAATTCCCAAAATCTCTTGTATTCCATTCGATTCTGTCCAGTTGACCCGGACTAGTCCGTGGTCAACACCGGACTAGTCCATTGCTACAGACTAGTCCGGCTTTGGTCCGGTGTACTAGACTAGTCCGGTCCTTATGCGGACTAGTCCGCTTCTATCGGGCTTAAACCTAGCCCGCCGCCAAATTCCCATCGTCCACCTTCTCACAATCACCATTGCATTCTCTCTCCTCAAGCTCGAGCTCCCAAGGTGATATCCGCTTTTTAGCCACCAAAATTGAAGGTTAATCCACGGGAATCCTTCCCCTCGGCGTGAAGCTCCACTCCCCCGGACTAATCCGGACCTTGCTCCGCGCCTTCCTCCTCGAATCATCAAATTTTGGTAAAAGTCATTCCAAACCTTAGTTTTTATCTTTTCTCTAGTTTTGATCACTTTCCTCAATTCCTATGGTGGACATTGCATTGTTATATGTATTTCTATTGTCCTCATACGTTTTTGCACTAGGTTTGCTTAGATTTATAAAGATATGAATTTAGGGTTCATGCTGTCAAACAAGACTAGACCAGTCCCTCGTGTGGACAAGTTTGGTCTCCTAGACTAGTCTGCACTCTAAAAACAGACAAGTCCGACCCCTTGACTGTTCGAACCTCTAAATTCATGTCTCAACAAAATCTAGTTCACGTTCTTATTACCATACCTTGTACTCTCTATGTCAGGCACGATATCGAGCTTTTTCGGACGAATGCATGTTCGATTAGGAAGCCGAACACGACCATGAGAGGGTGGCTAGGGAAAAAGAATTGAGGAGAAAGAAGCGACATGACCATGATGCCTACGCCTCTCCTTCTGACCCTGCGCTCCCAAGAAAGAGGAAAGTGGTTGTGAAGAAGCCATCAAGAAAGGATGATGCTGGTGCCAGCTCAACCGCGCCAAGAAGAAGCGCAAGCAAGGACAAAGGCCTTGCTAGTGGACCTATTGGTCCACTGAGGATGATGCCACCTATACAGAGAAACAAGCAACCATCTGAGGATGATTTCACTGTCAAGGGCAGCAACTTGGCTTGGAAACTCATAAAAGTCAATGTCTATGAGCAACCCAAGCAGGCTGTAGACCTAAGATTTTGGAGTCACTTCCATGCAGGTTTCTATGAGAATGTATATAGGAAGATGAAGACACCAGTTGTTGTGAGCTAATGGGTGGATGTGGCATATATGGAGTCAATGTCTTGCCAGGCTTATCATGAAGCCTTGGAGGCTTTGGATAGACATGGTCTGAAGGATCTTCTATCCTTAAGATACAACTGGAATAATGAAGTCATCACCCAATTCTACTCTACATGCCACTTCTCGGGTGATGACGAGGAAGGAATCACATGGATGACACATGGATCTAAATACAGTGTCACTAATCAGAAGTTTGCCAAAATAATCCATCTTGAAGACACACCGGACAATGAGATTGTGATTCACAACTTGAAGGCTTTAGAGAGGGATGAGCTCACATTCCTCTATGATACAAGAATGCTATACAAGCCATTCAACTACTAAGTACATGAATCCTTTCTTTGTGGTCTTGAATAGAATTCTAAGGAAGATCATTGCTCCCAAAGATGGTGATGCAGGGAGTATTCAAGGATCACTAAGGTCCTTGATGAGTGTGATAAGAAAGAAGAGACCCTTCAATGTGTTTGAGTATATCTACAATGATATAGTGAACATCTCAAGAACTCCCAATAGATCGTGTGGCTATGCGCCATACATAATGTACATGATCGAAAAGGTGACCAAACTTGAGTTTGTCAAGGATGTTGAACATGCCAGTCTCAAGCCCCAGGAGCCCACAACCTACAGTGTTCCAATTTCACCTGCTTCACCTGCAAGGGAACAAAGTTCAAAGCAAGCACAAAAAGTCACAGGGGATCCAACATCTACCTACGCTCCTCCATTCTCCAGAGAGTTCTCAAGCGGTGTTTTGAAGATGCTTTCCTCCATCTTTGCATCCGGCCGCAAAGTGGAGGTGAAGCAACACAAGGAATGTTTGGCTAGGAAGAGGCACCAGAAGTACATGAAGGACAATATCAAGGCTATATGTGAGAAGTTGGATATTGAACCAGTGGGATCTCCTCAGATCTCTGAAGACTCACCTGAGAACTTCACAGAGCTCCCACCTCTCATAGAACAAGAACTAACTTCCTTTGGACTTAGTGGTGTTCCTGTTCCTCCTCCTCCTCAGCATGAACATGAAAATGAAGACGGAGTTGAGGACATGACAGAGAGTGGGAGAGGGAGTGACGGAGAGTAGCTCCCCTCAAATTTTCCCTTTTTGGTGCATTGATGCCAAAGGTTGGGGGGCAGGGGGAGATTGAGACTAGTAGTATATTTTGAGCCTTGAGGACTACTTATTATGGACATGTATCCGTTTATGCTTTGAGTTTCAAACGATTGTAATTTCTATTTGGATGATGCATATTTTGCTTAACATTGACGTGTGATGCTCATTATGATATTCTTGTGATGCTCGGTCATGATGATTATTGTATATTTGATTATAGTTATCACAATATTTGCTCACACACACACTCAATAGTAACCCCACCATAGAGATTTCATATATGTGAAAGCATTTCTGGATTCTCATTTGGTATTCTCATATATGCACGCTTTATAAAAATAAAATTTTTACACTTAATTGTGAAATCTCAAATGGTTGTCATCAATCACCAAAAAGGGGGGAGATTGAAAGTGCATCTAGGCATACCCTTGTGGGTTTCGGACGATTGATGACAAACAAATGAGATCCTAATGAGATTTGTTGAGTTGAAAGCAGGTCTACGGAGAATAAAATAATAGTGCAAAAAAGGTGAAAAATGAGGAATAGGAAGGGAAGAGCCCAAGTAAAGACTGGAAGCGCAAAGTTGTTGTTAATGTATAGTATGTGTGTGAGAGACACATCCCAAGAGCTAATGACTTTGCACAGAGAGTAAGGGCTAAAATCAACAAGATAAGCAATTCACTGAAGCACCGAACAAGTTCATTCACCAGCAGACTAGTCCGGTTAACTCTCTGTTGTTTGCACAAACAATTCCCAAATTGCAGACTAGTTAGTAAACATAACAGAAACCTCACCTTGCACCGGATAGGTCCATTTCATACGGACTAGTCCGATTTGATTACTGGAATCACAACGGACTAGTCCGATCCAATACGAACTAGTCCGGTTCACTCACAGTAATTAGGGTTTTATGTGTTCTGTACATTTTACGCACATATCACACAACACACCGAACTAGTCCGTTCCCCAGAGCGGACTAGTCCGACCGTCGGGACCTCTAAAGGTATCATTTCCTAATGACTATAAATAAGTGATCCACGGCCCCTACACACATAACTAAGAACCCTACTGCTAGCACACGTCCCAAGAGCATAAAAGCACTCCTCTCCACACATCTAAAGCCCTATAAAGTTCAATATTTTGGGAATAAGGATTTGGGAAAGGGAGAGCGACGTCTACGCAATGTTGAGCTCCTAAGGTTTGATATCTCATACACTCTCGCATCTCTTGTAAATCTATTGATTGTATTTGATCCGTTTTTGCTCTGTAATCTTGTGGGAGCCCTCAGCCTGTGAGGTTGCCTCATCAACTCGATGATTACCCCGTGATAGTGGAACTCAAGTCGGCCTTTGTGGTGACTTGATGAGGTAAAGGGTTGATTGAGACCCGGCTCTATGTGAGCTCCTAAACCAGGAGTATATCTCTTTGGTGAGATCGAACCTTGGTAAAAATCCTTTGTCTCGTGTGTTCTTGATCTTTACTTTTTGTAATTGTCACCATCTAGGGTTAAACTCGTAATCGTCTCATATTTTGTGTTTCGCGAAGAACCAAATTGCTATATTCACTTGTCAATCACTCTAAAGTTGATTTACCATTCAGCTACCATAACATTCACAGAAAAACACAAAAATAGTTATTTTTTTTCATTGGTGTAACAAAGACATCGGACTAGTCCGACCGTCCTGTATTTGACAATTCTGTTAAGTGCTGAAAGAAATAGTTTCAACGCCTATTCACCCTCCTCTAGGCCACATTCACCACTCACCAGTGGTGAGCTCGCACGGTGCTCGGCTCACGGTGGCGCTGGAGGACCCCGCCGCGCCGTCACTCACACCACTCACTCCGCCGTTGCCGTTCGGGTGTCGTTGGGAGAATGGTGTCAGGGCTAAGGTGTCAAATGAATTAGGGTTTCAGCCCAATTAGATTAAGTACCTCCGTTCAGTGTCCATCCATCGTCCAATGCTTGATCGATGACTTAGAATGATTTCGGGCTCTTGTTGACATTTCTTACGTAAAAGATAAAAACCCGCAAGTGCAAGAAAACATTCGATGTAGAATTTCCCCTTAAAAGAGTATTCCAAGGGTGTCATTTATTTTATCTCAAAGAAAGGCTTGGTGGAAGTGTAGCAATCATCAAATTAAAAGGATAGAATGGTCTAGGCAAGCTTCTAGTAAGGATGGATAATAGATAAGTGTAGGTAGTGTGATACACACAAGAGAATTCAATTCTAAGGGGGATAAATGGGTTTAAGGAAGATTTAGACTAAGAGTTAGGGAGTTGCTCCTACAATGCCTCTAATACACATATACATAGCCTAGGTTGGATACTAATGAGCATGTCAATGGTGAATCCTTATGCTAAGTTGTTCAACACATTGGGCACAGGCTTACCCCTAGCAATACTAGGAGGACTATTGCCAAGAGCTTATGGCATAGCCGAACGTGGAGGATTACAAAGGACAGATAGAGCTGTCAGCACCTACTGCCTACCTCTTCAATCCGTGGGTCTACGAGACATCCAATGCTACTTAACTATCCTAGCACCATGCTAGCATATTAAGTAAATATCTTAGGAGCCGCGGCACAAGACATCCTAAGGCAATGACTAACCTAAACATCGTTGAACCAATGTTGAGACATGGCATAAGTTATTCATATTAACATGATCATATCATAACTACATAGACTATAGTGGGGGTTTATAATGTTTATGATGGTAGTATAATGACATTAAGGCATGATCATAAAGACTATTCCTACAACATACATGGAATCCACAATCAAACAAGAAATGCTTCATCCAAGTATATGTATAAAAGAAGACTAAAGGTAACATCTTTATTATGCATAAAGTCACATATACAATAAGGAATATGTGAGGCATACCTTTCCAATTTGGAATTGGGAAGAGAGAGACTCCTTCTACTCCTTTCCTAATTTGAACTAAGGACTAGAAACTCTCCTCTATACATCCTAAACTCCTCTAAGACTATGGAAGATAGTGGATACAATAGAAAGAAGCTCAAGAGGTGGGTGTGTGATGTGAGGGGTAGGAGGTCCTATTTATAGCTAGAGAAGGGTCGGTTCCTGCCACCAAAAGTGTGCGAATCAGTCTTCATCATCATTAGGGAGCCACAAGAGAGTGACACAA
The DNA here is from genome assembly GCA_036927565.1 of Tuctoria greenei. Lineage (NCBI taxonomy): Eukaryota > Viridiplantae > Streptophyta > Magnoliopsida > Poales > Poaceae > Tuctoria > Tuctoria greenei. The sequence goes on from JAYESD010000003.1 coordinate 169,952,215, forward strand.
GCTAGTTGACCGAGAATGGCGCTTTTACCAGTTAGGATCTTTTGACCATCTCGCATGTGCTTTCTCCAGGTCACTTCCAGGTGGGTCCCATTGACTGATATGTATGATACACCGTTGGATGTCCTCGTATACGTCTGTCTATGGGCCATTTGATCCATGTGATGCCATGTGTTGGCGCTTGATTGGCTGAGATGATAATTTATAAGATTGCTCCCCCTCTTTTATCTCATTTCCCACATAAAATGCCTCCATGCACTATTTTTCCAAAGACAAGTGGAAATAGGTTAAGTAGAAATGTGATGTGTGCATGAAATGATTTTTTCTTCACATAATTGAGTTAGATTGATGGATTAAATTGGGATATAACAACTATCAAGAAACTCCCTCCAAGCGAGTTGCTACAACATTTTACCTTTCAAAAATACCATGTGCACAATAAAATACTCTACCTTGTATTGCACAAATTGGCTATGGTACTCTACCCTTCTTAAGTCATTATGGGGCTGATGTCTTCTCCTATTCATGGGTAGCTGAAAGATAGAACAGTAAATGGAGCAGGCATAGCCTAGAGATCAAGTTCCCCTCAAATTTCGAAGAGTTTTAATTAGATTCTAAGTACCTCAATTTGATTCTCTCAATCCCTCCTTTTTGTGTAGTGGAAATATATCCTCACCAAGGCATTTTGCCTATACTCATCCTACCACTAAATAAGGCTTGTATGTGGAGCTTGGTAGAGAATGTAGTAGGAATATCTGCAACACATAATATTGCATAGTCAAAAGAGTAAGCCTTAGGAGAGATCAGTTCAAAACTTTTTAATTCAAGACTTGTGCAAGTGTGATGGAATGGAAGTGGAAGTGGATGTTGAGATGACTCCTTTTTATGTAGACTCTGTTTATTGCAGGGATGAAACATGGCTACTTTTATTTTCTCATGCTTATGGTGCATGCATGCATTTTCTTTTTTCTTTTTCTTGTAGCCATGTTTTCTAATCCCTTTTTATGCAATAGACTTGAAGAGGGTAAAAAGCATGAAAACATGGAGTTTCTCTTTTTATTGTGGAATGATGATATGCTGGATTTTGCTAACTTCTAGTGTAGAAGTTTTAGTATGTGCAAGTGAAACATTGAATCCAAAAAGAAATGAATGAATTGTCACATAGGACTATACTAGTTTGACTAGGCTCAATGTGAAGGCAAATAGCATATGCATAATGTTTATCAATGTAAAATATCATATGGCTTTAGTAGGTATATCCAATTAAATGAGTGTAACTTAAATCTTTTTAGAATTTTCCCCGGAAATATAAATTTCACTTCCAAACTAGGAATAGCGGCTCTATCACTATATCATATGTCACAACAACCTAGAATTTGATCAAGCTTTTGCTACACACAATTTCTAAATCAAGGAAAAGTTAACTTTTACCATTGAAAGCAATATTTGAAGAGTAGCAAGTTGTAAATTAGGGACTTAGGAAAAATAAAGCAGAGCAAATATTCGTCATTTCATCTATGTGAGTTCCAATTCATTCTTACTGCACATCTTTATTTGATGGAAATCGAATCTGCACTATTTATTTTTAAGTTTTCTTTATATGCAAGGTGAACGGTGGATGAATGGAAAATAAATATACAATGGATGTGATACAAGTTACTTGAAGTGGGGGTCCTCCCCCAAGCTTGAACCCTTGATGACGGAAGTATGCTGCGAGATCGGCTTGCTGTTGTTGTAGCATGGAGTTGAAGTTGGTGAACTGAGTGTCCATGTGTTGTTGGCAGTCTTGGGTACCTCGAGCATGCTCTTGGAGTGTGTTGTAGATGTCTCCCGTCCTTACTTCAAGATCTCCTATACGTCTAGTGAGATCCATCATTCCATGGCTATGGTCATGATGACTTCTAGCCAAAAAGAAACGACATCCTCTCATGGACGTTGGAGGGAAGCCGCTAGAGCTTGAAGTGGATAGGGATGGCTCCCATGCGGTGCTCGGCCATCCATGCCAAGATGGTCCTCCGGCCTCATACGGCTGAGGTTGAGTCCATCCGGGTGCATCACCCGTTGGGTCCTCTTCCTCTTGGTACTCACGGACTGGGGAGGTTGTCAGAGGCATGGCCATGATTGCTCTCCTTGCACTGCTTATAGTTACCTTGCCAGAGACATTACTTCTTCGAGCTTCCTTGATGGGAAGAGAATCAGTGGTTAGCCTCTGGGATTTGTACAAATGAAAATCCGGGTTAGGTAACCAAATTTCATTGACAAAGTCGGGATAGTAAAATACCAAAGAGCTAGTGTGATCATGCTTAAGGTTATGTCCTTGCACTAGATAATCTTCATTAATAAATTCTTGCTCAGTTTCTAGGTACTCAAATAAAGTATACTCTAATGCTCCTACCCTAGTACCAATGCGTGTAACCAATGAAGTGCATTCAATTGGATCTCTCCTTGAAATACTATCGAACCATTGTGTCATCATAGCTATAACTGGAGCAACTTTTATCTTCTTAGTCATGGCAAATAAAATTTGCAGTTCATCATCACGGACCACTCTAATATCTCCTCTAGGGAACATCAAATTTTATACATGAGACGAGTAGTAGGATTTCGCAAGTGGCTATTTCTAGAGCACTACATGTGACCTCACTAGTCAATTCATGCCAAAAACTTTGTTTGTTAAACTGAGGCGAAGTGTCTGAATCTAGCAAACAACATTTACGGAAGCCTATGATTTAACTTAATTCTTTTCATAGGATGTTGTATTCTTTTTGAAATAATATAAAAGTAATACCATCAAATCCTATTTTGAGGGTGCAAAGGAATTGTATAGTAAGAAGGCGCGAACCTTTCTCCTCTATGTGAGCAAAATTTTCCCATCATAATGCACGCCAAACAGAAAAGAATTCGAAATCCATACCTATTTTGGAGATCAAATCCGGATCATAAGCTTTAGTGTGATAAAAATCACGATCTTGGAGGATCTTGCATGCTTGATCTTCAACTTCACTTTGTATGTCGAGGTCGTTGTCGTGGAGCAGTTGATGCGGGTTGCTCCTCTTATCCATGGGGGTGTCTTCACACACACTTCTCCTACGTGGACTTGGTGTAGCCAAGGATGAGATATGTGCACTTGAGTCTCCACCCTGGCTTGAACTTGTAGCTCCCTTTGTCTTCCCAAACAATCTCTTCATTCCTTTCATGGCCACAACAAGCAAGAACACAACAAGGCAAAAACTCGAAAAGAAGTGATGTTAGTGAAAACAAAATCCTCGACGAATTTTCTCTTGAAGAACTTGAGAGCAAATTGCAAAGGCAACGAAAGCAAATCTTTTTGGGTTGGATTTGAGAACGATTGTTTCAGTGAAGAGCAAGGGAAACAATTTGAGCAAAAGAGTGACTTGGGGAGGTGTAAAATGAGGTGAAGTGTGAAGACAGGTGCTCCTCACGACCACTATTTATAGTGTACACTCCCCAACGGTCATAAGAGACACAAATGTAGCAGTTGGAGGAGAGAGAGCCACTTTGGCCCTTTCCCCACGTCGGTCGAATAGGGGGGTTCGGCCGCACTGAAAGGTGGGCCCTCTGTTCCCTCTTTTAGCAGTGGGCTTTCCAACGGCTATAAAATTAGCATGTTGGTGAATTGCCTCATTTGCGACTCGCAAAAATTATTTTCCAAGTAAAACCCTTTTTTTTCAAACCCAACAATTTCTTTTTTTTTTGAAAATAAAAAATGATAGTTGAGAATATAAGATTTTCATCTTGCTAAGAAAAATCAAATATGCACTGGGAAAAATCAAACTAAGTGGGAAAAACCAAATAAAAAAATAAAATAAAAATAACTACCAATTATCCTATTGGCTAGGTCTAACCACAGTCCGATGAGATGGACTTTTCCCCCGTCTTCATTTCTTGGCATCTGGGCCCGAAGGAATGGGCTTGGACGACTTGTCTTGCTTCTTCTGCCACTCCTTTGGCTTTTTGGTAGACATGGGCCTTTGGGGAGGCTCGGGCTTCTCCTTCTTCTTGGGATGTCGACGTGGACGATAAGACGGGTTCTCCACATAGGTTAATTGTCTCATGAATGTGATGAGCGGATCCACCTTTGGAGGTGTGACTTTGACCTCTTGAATGTGTTTAGCATTCAGCCCATACTTCATACGAATCATGGAGCATTGCTCTAACTTTGGGCGAAAGATAAACTTCTCCTCCTTACCATTGATATGGATGTGGATTTCTCCAGCTCCTACACCTATGCAAGCCTTCACGGTGCTATAGAATGGGCGCAAAAGAATGAGCGGTGTATCCTTCTCGACATCCATGTAGAGCACCACGAAATCCACGGGTATGAAGCAATTCCGGATTTTTACCAGAACATTTAGCAATACCCGCTAGATAACGGACTGAAGAGTCAGCCAGTTGGAGCTGCATTGGTGTTGGAGTGAGCTCCGTGAAGTTTAGTTGGTCAAAAACCACCTTGGGCATAACACTCACACTTGCTCCAAGGTCACAAAGTGTCTTGTTAAAGTAGTGAGCCCCATTTGAGCACGATATGAAGGATATCTTCGGTCCTTGAGCCAGTAGCCTTCCCATAGAGAAATCATGTTGATATTTTCCACGGGAGGCTTGGGCTACCCTGACATGTTGTTATTTTCCAATGGAGGAACAACTGCAGCAAGTTGAGCCAACTGGGTCTCCAACATCTTGTTGAAGCTCAGTTGATTCTTGAAGGATGAGGATAGTCCTTCTATCTTGGCATTAGTGCTTTCTAGGTTCTTTTCATTTAGCCAATATCTTCTTGGATAACGCATTATTGATCTTCAATTGGCTAATGGCAAGATCTCTCAAGTTGGATTGATTGCCATTGTTACCATTGTTGTTGTACCCTCCTTGGAAGAAAGGGTATGGTTGGCCCCACCTTTGACCTCCTGGATGATATCCATTGTTGTTGTTGAAGTTTCCATTGTTGGCTACGTATAGGGCATCCTCACGAGTTTCTGGGCAGTTATTGCCCATGTGACCCGTGTCGCAACAGACTTCATAGGTGATGTGAGAGTCTAAGGCACATGTATTGCCACATACTTAATCACTGGCTTGTCTATCAATCTTCTTCATGAGGAGGTCCAATTTGGCAGCGACCATGTCCACCTCTTTCAAGGTGTGCATGCCTCGCTGGCGGGTTTGGAGATGCTCATCGCACCAACTAATATTAGACACCATCTTCTCAATCAAACCTTTGACTTTGGGCACTGTCAATGAGAAGAAGGCTCCTCCAGTAGCAGCATCCACATGGTCACGGGCAGAAGGGATCAGTTCGTTGTAGAAATTTTGGATAATAAGCCAGTCGTCCATCTCATGGTGGGGATAGGCCAGGATGTACTCCTGCAGCCTTACCCGGTCCTCGGGAATAGACTCCTTAGCATCTTGCTGGAAGCTAGAAATTCTTCCACGTAGGGAATTGATCTTGCCCAACAAAAAGAACTTGGTGATGAATGCCGTAGAACACTTCTCCAAGTGTCTACATCACTGTGGTTCACATAGAACCACTGCTTTGCTCTCTCAAGCAGGGGGAACGGAAACAGTCTAAGACGAATGACATCAGGAGAGATGTCATTGATCTTGAAAGTGCTGCAGGTCTCAAGGAACTGTTGCAGGTGAGAACTTGCATCCTCGTTAACCTTCCCACAGAATGGGGTTGCTTGCACCATCGTGATCAGGTCAGTCTTTGCTTTAAAGTTCATGTTTCCCATGTTAACAGTGGGCCCAAGAGGCGCATTGTTAGCAGAGGGAGCCGAAAAGTTACAAAGGGTCTTCTGGGCCAGTGGCGTTTTGGTTATTGGTATAGAAGAGTTTGTTTGCTTTGCCGCATGAAGCTTCTGAGGAGTAACGACACGATGTCGATCTCTCAAAATGGATTTGAGATCTTCAATGAAGTTTCCTGGCTAGCAGAAACCAGACATACACTTCCGTGTTTTCACATAAATGCGAAAACAAAGAAGGGTTATACTACTAAAAACCTACCCAGGGTCCTATAATATTCACTCAATCACGCAATACTTAAACTGTCTTCCAGGGCAACGGCGCCAGAAATGCTTGTTGACGTTTCTTACATCACAGATAAAAATTTGCAAGCGCACGAAAACTATCGATGTAGCATTTCCCCTTAAAAGAGTATTCCAAGGGTGTCATTTATTTTATCCCAAAGGAAGGCTAGGTGGAAGTGTAGCAATCATCAAATGAAAAGGATAGAATAGTCTAGGTAAGGTTCTAGTAAGGATGAATAATAGATAAGTGGATGTAGTGTGACACACACAAGAGCATTCTATTCTAAGGGGGATAAATGGGTCTACGGGAGATTTATACTAAGAGTTAGAGAGTTGCTCCTATGATGCCTCTAATACACATATACATAGCCTAGGTTAGATACTAATGAGCATATCAATGGTGAATCCTTATGCTAAGTTCTTCAACACATCTGGCACGGGTTTACCCCTAGCAATACTAGGGTGACTCTCGCCAAGAGACTATGGCGTAGCTGAACATGGAGATTTACAAAGGACAAATAGAGCTGTCACCACCTACTGCCTACCTCTTCAATCCGTGGGTCTACGAGACATCAAACACTACTGAACTATCCTAGCACCATGCTAGCAATTTAAGTAAATACCTTAGAAGCCGCGGCAAAAGCTATCCTAAGGCAATGACTAACCTAAACATCGTTGATCCAATGTTGAGACATAGCATACGTTATCATATTAACATGATCATATCGTATCTACTTAGACTATAGTGGAAGTTTATAATGTTTATGATTATAGTATAATGAAATTAAGGCATGATCCTAAAGACTGTTCCTACCACATACATGAAATCTACAATCAAACAAGAAACGCTTCATCCAAGTATATGTGTAAAAGAACACTAAAAATAACATCTTTGTTATGCATAAGTTCACAAATATAGTAAGGAATATGAGAGCCATACCTTTCCCAATTTGGAATTTAGAAGAGAGAGACTCCTTCTACTCGTTTCCTAATTTGGACTAAAGACTAGAGACTCTTCTGTCTACAACCTAAACTCCTCTAAGACTATGGAAGATAGTGAATAGAATAGAATGAAGCTCAAGCGGTGCGTGTGTGTGATGTGAGGGGTAGGAGGTCCTATTTATAGCTGAAGAAGGGCCGGTTCCCACAACCAAAAGCGCGGGAATCAGTCTTCATCATCATCAGGGAGCAACAAGAGAGTGACTTGTGCAAGTTGACCGAGAATGGTGCTTTTACCAGTTCAGTTGAACCACCACTTCGGTTGAACTAGTCTTCTGACCGTTTCACGTTTGCTTTCTCCAAGTCACTTCCAGATGGGTCCCATTGACTGATATGGGTGATACACCGTTTGATCTCCTCGAATACGTCTGTTTGTGGGCCATTTGATCCATGTGATGGCACGTGTCGACGCTTGATTGGCTGGGATCCTAATTTATAGGATTGCTCCCCTCTTTTGTCTCATTTCCTGCATAAAATGCCTCCATGCACTATTCTTCTAAGGACAAGTGGAAATAGGATAAGAAATGATTTTTTCTTCACATAATTGAGTTATATTTATGAATGAAATTTTGATATAACAACCGTCAACAACGTGCCATAGCTTTCACCGGGTCCTTCAGATCTTCATCCGACGGTCAGCAATAGGAGGCACACGCTCCCGGACTCAGAGCCCATGCGGGTGTAGAAACGGGCCGGCGTGGGACACCCTTTCTATTTTCGTGTGATTTTATCTGAGTATTTTGGTGGGCTAATGGGCCGACTCAGCGAAAAGGCAGGCTCCTTTTTCATTTTGTGATTTTCTCTGAATTTTCATGAACAGGCCGTTGGGCCGCCTTAGCTCTGGGCTGAGCCGTGACAGGCCGCGCCCCATTTTCGTTTTTCCAGGGATATTAGCAGCAGACCTTGGGCCAATTTTCTTAGTGGGCCTCTTCGGTTTTTTTCATAAAGTAGAGCTCAAATCAGTTGGTTTTTTCCGCATTGGACCTATTCAATAATTAGCACTGGGCTTTTGGGCCGTATCAGTGAAAACTAACCTTCTTAGGTGTGTTTTCTTTTATGTTTTTTCTGTGATTTTTCATATTATTTAGCAATGGGCCATGGGCTTCCTTAGTTAGTAGGCCTCTGGGCCAAGTAACATCAGTGGACCGGTTCTAAAGTTTTTTGAGCCACTCGAATTTCATTCAGTTTTCTAATTTTTCTTTAGTGGACTGGGCCAATTTAGAGCTCTTTGGGCTATTTTAGCAACTGAATTTATTTTCTTAGCATTTTCTGATTTTCAGAAAAAAATTAAGAGCTTTTGTGTTGTTATCAACAGTAAATTAAAATAAGAATTTCTTTTTTCAGGAATAAATTAGTAGTTCAGTTAATTTTATTTTTAAATATTTTTAGTCATGAAATAAAATTCAATAATTTAGAACAACGGGCATACTATTTCTCATCGATTTTAGTATGGGCTAAAGTCTACATAGAACTAAGTTTAATACATTGAGAATAATTAAGCCATATGTTAAGGCATTTATTTATTTTTCCACTATATGTGTTATGGTGTGTATTTCAGTGATATAATATTTTGATGGATTTAATATATTCTCAGTCTATAAATATGATTATTATGTTTCATAATTATGTATGCCTATAATTAAGCTTCCACTGTGTTATTTGGTTTTGCATAGTGATTCTATTAAGTAGCCAACGTGAACCAAAAATTTAAGCTATGCTATCAGTTTATTAAGTTTCATGGTAATTTGTTAAGTAGCGAATCTGAATGAAAAAATTACTATGTTCTATGTCATTAAGCTGCATGAAAAATTTTACTTGAGTAGCCAACGTGAAAAATAAATTTTTACCATGCTCTAAGTTATGAATGTTGTATTTTGTTCGAGTAGGCAATGTGAAAGACAAAAGATAACATTATCACTAAGTACATAGAAAATTTTGTTCAAATAGCCAATGTGAAAGACAAAGTCTGCTATGTTTTATAAGTTAATTAATGAGTCTCATATTTTGTTGAAAGACAAAATATGACGATTATTTTTGCCCAAGTTATTCGCATTAGTATATAGAAAATTTTGTTCAAGTAACCAACGTGAAAGACAAAATTTACTATGTTTGCAATTTATTACTAAGTTTTATTATGCATTCACTTTATATTATTAAGTTTTTTATTCAGATGATTCCTCCATCATCAGTTTAGCACTTAGTTACCTCTCTATCATTGAGCCTATAATGAAGTTAATTATGACTCATGGGGAGAGAAGTTGAGAATTGCTTTAGTAGTCTCCAAATTAGATGTGACACTGATTAGTCCTTGCCCTACTAAGCCTCAAGTTTCTATGCCTATGACTAGAGAGACTTATGAGTCTTTTGAGTTGAGGGAAGGACAATAACTTAGTCTCATGCACATGTATGAGAATGAGCTAGCTAGGTGGAACCGCTCAAATAAGCTGGTTTTAATGATGATTAAGGGTTCCATCACTAAATCTACTCGGGAAGTAATTCCCGAATGCGACACTGCTACTCAGTATCTCTATAAGATTGAGAGGCATTTTTCTAGCTCCACTAAGCCCCTTAGTGTTGTCAACTCTGTTAACCGCACTAATAGAAATCATAAAGGAAATAATAAGGTTTACTGGACACATTCTTCTCAAAAGAATGTGAAAATGGACAAAAATAAGTGCTACTTTTATAACAAAGAAGGACACTACCAGAAGGATTGCATATACTTCCTCAAATGGTGTCATAAGAAGGGTAAACCTTAGTTTATAATTCTCTGTTTTTAGTATACTTCCAATCTACTTGTTAGATTGACTTGGTTGCAATTATGAAAAATTTGTGTAGGGATTAAGAATGAGAAGGATTATAAGAAGAGGGATAAGGGTCATTCAAGTCGCTAATGACCGTAAAGCTGAAGTAAAAGTCAAATGAGAACTCTCATTTGTACTTAGATATGGCTTTGTACTTTTGTTTCATTATGATGCTTTATGTACCCTCATTTAGAGAAATTTTTATTAGTTTCATGCATGGACTATTCAAACTTGTATGTCTTTTGGCTAACTTAGTTAATATAAAGTTGTGAGTCTTGTCATCCCACAAGACAATTTTCTTTGTCCTCACATCATGATTATTTAAGTTGTATGAAATTTCTAACATCGAACTAAGTGTTTTGTAAGGCGCATAAGAATCGATCACGAAACAATTTTGAAATAATGGCACTACATTAGATCATATTTCAAGGGGGAGAATTGATTTAGTGTTTCTTAATCGATTCCTCTCCACTAAGATTAATAAAACCTCAGCGAATGCATAAATAAATTTAGCATATGTTCACTAAGATTAAGATCCGACCATGAGGGGGAGTACTACGATCGGCATACTCCGTATTGAATTAGAAATAAGTAATGTCCTTCAACATAGTCGATTAGCTCATGGGTCGAGGCTTAAAAACCTCCATTCAAAAGCTACATCAAAATTTTAAATTGTTGGTGCCTAAAAACACTATATTAGATAAGAACAAGATATAAACCCCCATTAAAATTTTATATGAGGTTGTCACTAAGATTGATTAGCCCAAACATTAGTAAGTAGACATCTCGTTGGAAATTTAGTAAGCTGGCTTTGTTTCCACCATCTTGACTGACACTAGGCATTAATGGAAGCAATTCAGGGGGAGTGAGGTAATCCTAGATGACGATTACGAGGAGAAGCGAGTGCATGTCCTCACTTCCATAATTCAAGAATCGTTCATCACGATACCTACTATGGTTAAGACAACGCCATTGTCTCAACATCTTTTGTTAGTTCTTCATTGGCATGTTTAGTAAGACTTCTGTCTCACAGAAGCAACTACAGTTTTTTGATTATTAGTCGCCGCTAAAGATGAAGAACAACAAACACCTTGAGTAGTGAATAATGTGTTCATAAAAGAATCTCGTTATGAGATTCATGTTCAAATGAAGGATGATTCCGCTTCATTTGAAATAAGCTAATAAACTTTATACTTAGTCAACATTCCTAAAAGAGCCAAAATAGTAGCCATGATGGGTCCACATCATTAAACGTGACTCCAGATGGAAAAGTCGTTTTTCGTTAAGGAGAACTTGATTACGTTAATTTGTTTTCATGCATCTCAACTATTGGTTTAGATTCAACTAGATATTAGAAACACATTATGAGTTTTTTTTACATCGTACATATGTAATAATGATGTTTCTTAAATGGTATCTATAGAATAATGTCTATGTGACACAATCGAAAGATTTTGTTATTAAGCATAAGAAACATAGAGATACAAGTTAATACATCTCATTTTATTTATGAACTAAATAAGGCCTTGTTGGCAATTAGTATCTCAATATTCAATAAGTCAATTAAAGTTTGGTTTATCATAAATAAGGAGGATGATTTAGCTTTTCACTAAGCTTCGTACTTTGTAAATGGCATGTTGCATACGAGTAATGATGTTGATTTACTATCTAGTTCTCGTCCTTTGAGTTTGACATTAAGGAGTATTAAGTTCGTAAGGCATACTTGAGTTGTACTTCAAAAGTGCAATATGTATGTAGAGAAATAGTTTGCTCAGAAGTCAGGGTTAATTAGTATTGGAACCAATTAGAGAACGTTCAAACAAAAGAAAGTTCCAAGGACTTCTACTATCAGAAGTTTTTAAGTTGCTCAAGCAAATAGTCACCTTGACATAGACTAAGTTACTGGGTTAATTTGGCACAAGTTTTACCAATCCAAGTCATTTGAATGGAGATAAGAGTTAACTTGCAATTTTGCAAGTAACTGTTGATAGTTCTTAAGTAACACTAACAAATCATCCCTGACAATGGTGCTAGAAATGCTTGTTGATGGCTACTAACATCATAGATATAAATCCGCAAGCGCATGGAAGCTATCAATGTAGCATTTCCCCTTAAAGAGTATTCCCAAGGGTGTCATTTAGTTCTCCCAAAATAAGGCTAGGTGGAAGCAAAGCAATCAACAAATGGAGAGGGTAGGTTGGTCTTGGTAGGGTTCTAGCAAGGATGGGTAAATGATAATTTGAGGTAGTGTGACACACACAAGAGCATTCTATCCTAAGGGGGTAAATGAGGCAAAGAGGAACAAGGTTAAAAGTTTGGTATACTCCTACTGTGCTTCTAATATACATATACATAGCCGACGTTATTTACTGATGATTATATTAATTATGAATTCTCATGCTAATTTTATTAACACATCGGGCACGGATTTACCCCTAGCAACACTAGGATGACTCCCGCCAAGAGCCTGTGGCATAGCCGAATGGAGGATTATAAAGGACAGACAGGGCTGTCACCACCTACTGCCTACCTCTTCAATCTGTGGGTTTATGAGACATTCAATGCTATTATCTATCCTAGCACCATGCTAGCATATTAAATAATTATCTTAAGAGCCTAGGCACATGCCACCTAATGCGATAAACTAAATCATCGTTGAACCAATGTCAATACATAGCATAAGTGATTCATATTAACATAATCATGTAATAGCTAATTAACTATAGTTGGGGTTTGTAGTGTTTATGATGATATAAATAGAATGGTATGGCATAATCATAAATACTACTCCTACCACATATATGGAATCCACAATCAAACAAGAAACGCTTCATCCAAGTATATGAACAATAGAATACTAAGGTAACATCTTTATTAAGAGCAAAGTCACAAATACAAATAGGAATATAAGATCCCTAGCTTTCCCAATTAGGAATTGGGAAGAGACTCCTTCTACTCCTCTCCTACTTGGATTATGGACTAGAGGCTCTCCTCTCTACAGCCTAAACTCCTCTAAACCTATGGAGATTAGTGGATACAATGGAATGAATACTCAAGTGGTGTGTGTGTGAAGTGAGGGTAGGGGGTCCTATTTATAGGTGGAGAAGGGTCGGTTCCCTCCACCAAAAGCGTGCGAATCAGTCATCACTGACTTCTTCAAGCCAGGAGGAGCCAACATGTGGTGTTTGACCGAATTTGGCACCAGGACCTACTACGTAAGAAACCCAAATAGGAGACAAAGATGGGTGACGCGCTCACAGGCAGCCTCTCTGATAATGTTAAGTGAGACGAGTCCGCTTCAGCGAGGATCTGACATGGCTCGGCTGAAAGTACAAGGAGACGCGTTAAAACAAAGCCCATCTCAGTTAAATTGGTATTCGAGACACGCTATCCTCTCTAAAAAGTGGGAGACGCGCATAAAACACAACACATCTCCTATGACCGACGTCAGCTCCCTCTCATCTGCTAAAAAAAAGACGCACTTTTATGGAAAGCACGTCTTCGATTCCACACGTCACCTTTAACTTTGTGATTTTCTCCATTTTGCTTCGGTTCACTGTTGATATCACACATCACTAAACTCAGAGCATATTCTCACTTGATACCTGAATATAATCAAATCCTTCCTTATGACTCCAGAGAGAAAAGTCATTTTTCATTAAGGAGAACTTGATTATGTTAATTTGTTTTCATGCATCTCAACTATCAATTGGTTTGGATTCAATTAGATATTAGAAACACATTATGACTTTGTTTTACATCGTACGGATGTAATAATGACGTTTCTTAAATGGGATCTATAGAAGAACGTCTATGTGACACAATCAAAAAATTTTGTTATTAAGCATAAGAAACATAGAGATACAAGTTAAGACATCTCATTTTATTTATGAACTAAATAAGGCCTTGTTGGCAATTAGAATCTCAATATTCAATATGTCAATTAGTAAGTTTGGGTTATCATAAATAAGGAGGACGATTTATGTAACACCCTCATTTTCATGCATCACGCCCTGCATATATTCATATATGTGTCTAACATTAATCCACATAAAAAGGAATAAGTTTAAAATTTAATTAGAAATAAAACTGCACCTAAGAATTATGGGAAGTGCGTACTAGTCTGATTTTGGTGTGGACTAGTCCGATTTCTCTCTGACTTCGATCGGACCTGTCCGTTTTTCTACAGACTAGTCTGTTTTTGCCTCTGGACACTTTCGGACTTGTCCGGTCCTATGCGGACTAGTCTGATGTTCCAAGAATCCTTGAATATTTGCTAAGTCCCTGGACTTGTACGGACTAGTCCGGTGTTTTAGCGGACTTGTCCATTTTCCTCTCTGACTAAAGTTGGACTTGTCCGATTTTTGGCCAGAATTGTTTGTTTTTCCCGTCTGGATAAGTTTGGACTACTCCGATGTCCAGTACAGACTTGTCCAATTTCTCTCTATCCAACTTCGGACTAGTCTGATCCTTTTCGGACTTGTCCAATATATCGCGACTCCGAGTTCATCCTTTGTTTCATGAATTGTTTCTTGGGCTTTACATTAAGTGGGCCTAGGAACGTCGTGCCTGACTCTTTTGGAGCCCGTGTGGGACTCTAAACTGACATCTACTCATCCCAAACTCGAAATCCATCTAGCCCTAGCCTCCACCTTTATATAAACAACCTCACCCCTTGGCTTGACATCTATTTGCCACTTTTCCACCAAACTCAAACCCTAGCTCGTGATTAGCCGCCATCAAGGAGGGAGAAGGAGATCCCAAGCAAGAAGAAGAGGAGGAGGAAACGAAAGAGGATCAAGATCTCCATCAACTCTGCGTTCTTCATCAACAATTCACTATCAAGTTCTTCATCAACCCTAGATCATCAAGATCCAAGTGTTACCTCCAAGTTTCTTAATTCATTGGAGTTCTAAACACCTGGTATACCTTCTATTCTCTTTTACTTACATGAATTCAACCCCAAATATCCAAATTCACGTCGATCTAAAAAACCCTAATCTGCCGTTCTCGCGAAGTGCGGACTAGTCCGGCCTCCTGCGGACTTGTCCGACTTTCCTGGTTAATTTTTTTTGAATTAATTCTAAAATTTGATCAAATCAGCTCCAAACTTGTATAAACCTGTTAAAAGCTATTAGAACTAGCTAGTGATCAGTAAAAGCAACTAATTAACAAATTCCACCTTTGCATTAATCATGCATGTCATGCCATATTGAGTAATATTTGTGGACTCTTTGATTGTGTTTCTTGTCTTGTATGTTATTGTGCGGATTAGATGGATTTGTGCTAGAGAGTGCCGCAGAGGATCTCCAGCACTAAGAGTTTGAAGTCTTCAATCGAAACTAATCTCAAGAGCAAGGCAAGTGTCCTTGAAGCATATTGATCCTATTTATAAAATAAATATTTTGTTTGCAAACTGCATGCTTGTGTCTATTTGATGGGAATCCTATGATAGGAAGTTTACTGGCATTGTTTAACCATTGTTGTCACCTGGAATACATGGTAGAGAGTCGGGAAAGGGCTTTTACTTTTTGCTTCACTTAATTAGTTGGGATGGGAAAACAACTATACCACTTAACTTAATTATGCATTAATGATATTATGGTTGATATGAACTGGTTAATATGATACGGTAGTGGGTGATCTAAGCAAGCCTGGTATGTGGATAGGTTGGATGTATGGTGGTTGCTTGCTTTAGATCTAAGGACCGGTTCATGGGAGAATAAGCCAGGACTACAGTGCCACCACGAGGCCAAGTATGGGTGCAACGTAGCTGATTAATTAGGGCATTGCTAGTGCTATTTGGACCATTAAGGATGCTCAGGGAAGGGGTAGTTGGATTGGGTTTGTTGATGGTTGGTGGCACTACCTTGGGATCCGAATAGCTCAAGAGGGGGCCCTTGGTTGAAGATGTGCTCTGTAGGAGACATCGCCACTGGTGAAACCTCAGTGGGGTCTAAATAAGCTAGTAAACCCTTTGTAAAAGCTATTTTGTGATCTCTTGGCCACAGACCAATGGAAGTGTGTAATGTGATCGACGGGTCACGGGCATAAGGGAGGTTCTTAGTCACCGAAAGGTGATGAAATCACAAACACGTGGGTAAAGTGGTACAACCTCTGCAGACTGTTAAAAACTATCATGATAGTCGTGCTCCCGGTTATGAGCACCTGGATGACCTACATGATTAGAGGGAACTTGGTATTGGGATGGCTTTTGGATAAGGTATGGCAATATGGTTATGATATTGGTTGGTTATGAGTTAACTTCTGATATTGATTATGGTTATTGGTAATGAGAAATCTAGAATATGGATGATGGTAATGAATTATGGACTGGTATTATGATGATTACATGGTTTATGATGGGTTTATTTCACATATACATAATTATGTTGCTTTTTCAAATGTTTAATGTACTTTTCAGCACTTAGCCTTTATTATATTTGTCTTTTGAATCATCTATATGTCATACTTTCCACACTTGCTGATTACGACATGTACTAACCCTTGATATTCCCCCACCAACAGTTGCAGGTCAGGATTAGGAGTTTAATGATGATAATACGGAATTCTAGACTGTGTCTACCATCAACTTTGCCTGTGGTGTTGATTGGAGCTGCGCTACGCTATTGCTTATGCTGCCTAGCTGTTTAGTTTGCTTAATTAGTTTATTTCCGCTGCATTAGTTTAAACTTGTCATTAATATTCATTAGCGCTGGTATTTGAGATATTCTGAATTGTGTAATAAAAGAGTTTAATTAATCTTGTATGTGGTAATTTTCTGTATACTCTTTTGTGAATGCACTCGCGTATGTGTGTTGAACGTCCTGGGCACACATATGCGTTCGCTTGGTTCATTTTCGGAACCGGGTGTCACAAATTGGTATCAGAGCCACAGGTTGACCGTAGGACGCAATCTAGATAGAATGGACCCTTTAGAGCACATAGGAGCACTCAGGAATCGATGTGTTTTGTTTGGTGTGTTGTTTGCTATATACTGTTTGCTTGTGTGCTGAATTGAGGATTTTGGGATGCTTTAGCATTGCCATGTCCACGTAGGCTAGTGTAGCTAGTTGCTTAATTTCATATCCCTTGATGCATATAGTTGGGGACGTCTTCTAAATTCTTATCTCTTGTTTTTCTTCAGATGGTGAGGACTCACAACCAGAGGGATGCTAATGATGAGTAGGAGAACCAGGGAGCACCCCAGAACAACAATGGACCAGGACCTGCTCATGAAGCTATCAACATTGAGCAGCTTTTGGCAATGCAGAACCAGCTCATGCAGACCATGATACAGACTATGGGACAACTACAGGCTGGCAACCTCAACAATCAGCCCCACATGCCTCCACTGCCACCCCCACCTTATCATAACCGGTTGGGAGAGTTTATGAGGACTAGGCCGCCAACTTTTGCTCAAGCTGCTGACCCTATGGATGCAGATGATTGGCTCAAGTCCGTGGAGAAGAAGCTAACTATTGTTCAATGCAGTGACCGAGAGAAAGTGCTTTTTGCTTCTCATCAACTAGTTGGAGCAACTGTGGATTGGTGGGATTCTTTATGCAATGCTCATGAGAACCAAGAGAGGATTACTTGGGTAGAATTCAAGGAGATTTTCCGTTCTCATTATGTGTCGGAAGGTGTCATGATCTTGAAGAGGCAAGAATTTGAGAACTTGAGGCAAGGGAGATCGAGTGTGGGTGAATACCTCAATAAATTCACTCAACTTTCAAGGTATGCGCCAGAGGATGTGAGCTGGGATAGCCGTAAACAATACTTTTTCATGAGGGGCCTTAACAATGAGATCCAATTGCAATTGCTCAACTGTGATTATGCAAACTTCTAGAAGCTTGTGGACAAAGCAATTATTGTGGAGAACAAGGTCCGTGAGATGGAGCAAGCCAACAAGAGGAAGGCGCCATATCAAGGACAACAACAAGGAATTAATGTGCGCCCTTGCTTTGCACCACCCAATGTGACATATCACAGCTCTTCTGTGTCTGCTTATCGGTCTGGATATGCACAGTGCCCAACTCAGTTTGTGCAGCAGTGCCCTGTCATGCAAGCACCTAGGCCTCCAATGCCTTATGCACCCCGCACCAACTTTCCTGGTGCCAATGCGCAGACTCAAGATCGCCCCAATAATTCTGGTGGAGTTAAGAAGTGTTATACTTGTGGAGAAGCTGGACACTTTGCACATCAATGTCCTAAGTCAGGCCTTGGTCAAGCAGGTAATGTGTCGAGGCAAAACCCAAGACCCAATAGAGGACAGCTACAAGGAAACCGTGGGCAGTAGAATTTTGCACGTAGCAACGTGAACCATGTCTCTACGGAGGATGCTCAACAAGCGAATGACGTTGTCATTGGTATGTTTCTCGCAAACTCCAACCCAGCGACTATGTTCTTTGATTCTAGAGCATCGCATTCATTGATTGCATCAAAATATGTTGTCATGTATAGTTTTCCTATCTCTCATATGAAGTTTACTGTATGGGTTAAGTCTCCTGGAGGAGAGATGAGGACAAATATAGTATGTCCAAAAGTAACCCTTAGAATAAGGGGGTAGACTTCTCCGCCAACCTCATTGTCTTGGATTCTCAAGGATTGGACATTATACTTGGTATGGGCTGGTTGAGGAAGCACGATGGAGTTATTGAGTGTGCCACAAAGACGGTGAAGTTGAATAATGAGGAATGGATCACCGTAGAGTTTGAAGCATCTCAACACGCACCGAAGCAATTGGAGCTGAATCATATGGACGGTGTTGCAATTGAGGAGATTTCGGTGGTGTGTGAATTTTTGGATGTTCTTCCAGATGCGTTGCCAAGTATGCCACCTGATCGAGATATCGAATTTGTTATTGATTTAATACCTGGAACAGCACCTATAGCTAAGAGGCCGTATTGGATGCCTCCTAAGGAATTAGCGGAGCTCAAGAAGCAGATCCAAGAGCAACTAGAGAAGGGTTTTATTCGCCCCAGCTCTTCACCTTGGGGAGCACCTGTTCTATTTATGGATAAGAAGAATGGGTCACAAAGGATGTGCGTGGATTACCAAGCTCTTAATGAGGTGACCATCAAGAACAAGTACACCTTGCCACGCATAGAAGACTTGTTTTATCAGATGAAGGGTGCTTATCTCTTCTCTAAGATTGATTTGAGGTCGGGATACTTTCAAATGAAGATTAGGCCATCAGACATACCCAAAATAGCTTTTAGGACATGATATGGATCTTATGAGTATACCGTGATGTCCTTTGGATTGACCAATGCACCTGCGTACTTTATGTACCTTATGAATAAGGTCTTCATGGAGTACTTGGATAAGTTCGTTGTGGTGTTCATTGACGACATTATGATCTACTCGAAGGATGACAAAGAGCTGAGGAACACTTGAGACTTACATTGCAAAAATTGAGGGAGAATCAATTGTATGCCAAGTTCAATAAGTGTCAGTTTTGGTTAAGGGAAGTGTCGTTTTTGGGTCATATCATCTCAGGAGGATGAGTATCGATCGACCCAGGAAAAGTGTGGGACGTGTTAAAATGAGAGCCCCCGTGAAATGTAAAGGAGATCCGAAGTTTTCTTGGGATGGCTGGGTATTACCTAGATTCATCAAGGACTTTTCCAAGATAGCCAAGCCAATGACAGAGTTGCTAATGAAGCGGAAAGCTTTCCAATGGACTCAAGCTTGTCAAGAAAGTTTTGAGGAGGTAAAGAAGAGGTTAACTACAACCCCAGTTTTAGTTTTGCCAGATGTAAGCAAGAGTTTTGACATATATTGCGACGCATCGAGACAAGGACTTGGATGTGTGTTGATGCAAGAAGGTCAAGTGGTCGCCTATGCGTCAAGACAATTGAAGAAACATGAGCAGAATTACCCAACACATGATTTGGAACTTTCAGCCGTGGTACATGCATTGAAGATTTGGAGACACTATATTCTTGGACATAGGTGTGAAATTTATACGGATCACAAGAGTCTTAAGTATATTTTCAAACAAACGGATATGAATTTGAGGCAACGAAGATGGTTGGAGCTCATCAAGGATTATGATTTGGGGATCAACTAGCACCCGGGAAAAGCTAATGTAGTGGCCGACGCCTTGAGTAGAAAAGGAGTAAGTCACCAACTCACGATTCGAGAGCTGCCATCCGAGCTATGCAAGGGGTTTTAACAGTTGAACCTTGGATCTGTAAATGAGATGGGGATAATGGAGTTAAATCAGACCTTCGAGCAAGAAGTTCGTGAGGGTCAAACAAAGGATGAGGAAATCCAAGTGATCAAAGAAAGAACCCGGGAAGGAAGAGAATCAGATTTGATGAGGACGAACATGGTAAAAGCTCGAAAAAAGGATTGTCGTTCCTAATGTGAAGCATATTCGGGAGACAATACTAAAGGAGGCACACGACTCGCCATATTCAATTCATCCTGGTTGTACGAAGATGTACAAAGACTTGAAGACATGTTATTGGTGGGATAGCATGAAGAAGGACATAGCTGAATACGTCGCCTTATGTGATGTGTGCCAACGAGTTAAGGCGGAACATCAAAGGCCATCTAGATTATTGCAGCCATTAAAGATTCCGAAATGGAAGTGGGAAGAAATCGATATTGACTTTATAGTTGGTTCACCACATACCCAGTCCGATCATGATTCAATTTGGGTAATTGTGGATCGATTGACTAAATCAGCTCATTTTGTTCCTGTCAAGACCACCTATACCACCGCGAAGCTAGCAGAATTGTATATGGAGCATATTGTGTGCCAACACGGAGTTCCAAAGAAGATAGTCTCAGATAGAGGTTCTCAATTTACCTCCAGGTTTTGGCAGAAATTGCATGAAGCACTGGGAACAAGGTTAAATTTCAGCCCTGCATATCACCCACAAACGGATGGACAAACCGAGAGGACCAATCAGATTTTGGAGGACACGTTAAGAGCTTGTGCTTTGAAGCATGGGAAAAGTTGGTACAAGAGCTTGCCATATGCAGAATTTTCATACAACAATAGTTACCAAGCAAGTTTGAAGATGTCACCTTATGAAGTACTATATGGAAGGAAGTGTAGGACACCCTTATTTTGGAATGAGACAGGAGAAACTCAAGTATTTGGTCAGGATGTGTTGCAAGAAGCTGAAAAGCAAGTCCAAATAATCCGTGAGAACTTGAGGGCCGCTCAATCAAGGCAAAAAGGCTATGAAGAGAATAGGAGAAGGAAACTAGCCTTTGAAGTGGGAGACTTCGTATATCTCAAGGTGTCACCAATGAGAGGTCATAAGAGGTTTAACATAAGAGGCAAGCTATCACCTTGATACATCGAACCATTCAAGATTGTGGACAAAAGAGGAGAGGTAGCATCTAAGTTGGAGATGCCAACTCATCTTTCAGATGTTCATGATGCCTTTCATGTTTCCCAGCTCAAGAAGTGCTTGAGAGTACCGGAAGAACAAGTGCCGATGGAAGAATTAGAACTAGAGGAAGATTTGACTTATGCGGAGCAACCGATCAAAATCTTGGAAACTAAGGAGAGGTCACAAGGAATAGGGTCATCAAATGGTGCAAGATTCAATGGAAGCATCATACAGAATCAGAAGCAACATGGGAACTAGAGGATGATCTCAAGAAGGAATTTCCCTATCTCTTCTCTTCCGCGTCGAATCTCGAGGGCGAGATTCATTTTAAGGGAGGTAGGTTTGTAACACCCTCATTTTCATGCATCATGCCCTGCATACATTCACATACGTTTCTAACATTAATCCACATAAAAAGGAATAAGTTTAAAATTTAATTAGAAATAAAACCTCACATATGAATTCTGGGAAGTGCGGACTAGTCCGATCTTGGTGCGTACTAGTCCGATTTCTCTCTGACTTCGATCGGACTTGTCTATTTTTCTGCGGGCTAGTCTGTTTTTGCCTCTGGACACTTTTGGACTTGCCCGGTCCTATGCGGACTAGTCCGGTGCTTCAAGAATCCTTGAAAATTTGCTATGTCCCTAGACTTGTCCGGACTAATCCAGTGTTTTAGCGGACTTGTCCGTTTTCCTCTCTGACTAAAGTCGGACTTGTCCGATTTTTGGCCAGACTTGTCTGTTTTTCCCTTTGGATAAGTTCGGACTAGTCCGATATTCAGTCCGGACTTGTCTGATTTCTCTCTGTCCAACTTCGAACTAGTCCGGTCCTTTTCGGACTTGTCCGATATATCGTGACTCCGAGTTGATCCTTTGTTTCACGACTTGTTTCTTGGGATTTACGTTAAGTGGGCCTAGGAATGTCGTGCCTGACTCTTTTGGAGCTCGTGTGGGACTCTAAACCGACCTCTACTCATCCCAAACTCGAAATCCATCTAACCTTAGCCTCCACCTCTATATAAACAACCCCACCCCTTGGCTTGACATCTATTTGCCACTTTTCCCCCACACCCAAACCCTAGCTCGTGATTAACCACCATCAAGGAGGGAGAAGGAGATCCCAAGCAAGAATAAGAAGAGGAGGAAACAAAAGAGGATCAAGATCTCCATCAACTCCGCGTTCGTCGTCAACAATTCACCATCAAGTTCATCATCAACCCTAGATCATCAAGATCCAAGTGTTACCTCCAATTTTCTTGATTCATTGGAGTTCTAAACACCTGGTATACCTTCTATTCTCTTTTACTTACGTGAATTCAACCCCAAATATCCAAATTCACATCGATCTAGAAAACCCTAATCTGCTGTTCTCGCGAAGTGCGGACTAGTCCGGCCTCCTACGTACTTGTTCGACTTTCCTGGTTAATTTCTTTTGAATTAATTCTAAAATTTGATCGAGTCAGCTCCAAACCTGTATAAACCCCTTAAAAGCTATTAGAACTAGCTAGTGATCAGTAAAAGCAACTCATTAACAAATTTTACCTTGCATTTGCATTAATCATGCATGTCATTCCATATTGAGTAATGTTTGTGCACTCTTTGATTGTGTTTCTTGTCTTGTGTGTTATTGTGCAGATTAGACGGATACAATAGAGAGTGCCGCGAAGGATCTCCAACACCAAGAGTTTGAAGTCTTTGATCAAAACCAATCCCAAGAGCAAGGCAAGTGTCCTTGAAGCATATTGATCCTATTTCTAAAATAAATATTTTGTTTGCAAACTGCATGCTTGTGTCAATTTGATGAGAATCCTATGATAGGAAGTTTACTAGCTTTGTTTAACCATCCTTGTCACCTGGAATACATGGTAGAGAGTCGGGAAAGGGCTTTTACTTTTTGCTTCGCTTAATTATTTGGGATGGGAAAACAAGTATACCACTTAACTTAATTATGCATTAATGATATTATGGTTAATATGAACTGGTTAATGTGATACGGTAATGGGTGATCTAAGCAAGCCCGATATGTGGATGGGTTCGATGTATGGTGGTTGCTTGCTTTAGATCTAAGGACCGGTTCATGTGAGAATAAGCCAGGACTACAGTGCCACCACGAGGCCAAGTATTGGTGTGGCGTAGCTAATTAATTAGGGCATTGCTAGTGCTATTTGGACCATTATGGATGCTCGGGGAAGGGGTAGTCGGATTGGGTTTGTTGATGGTTGGTGGGACTACCCTTGGATCCGAATTGCTCAAGAGGGTGCCCTTGTTGAAGATGTGCTCTGTAGAAGACATCGCCACCGTTGAAACCTCAGTGGGGTCTAAATAAGCTAGTAAACCCTGTGTAAAAGCTTTTTTGTGATCTCTTGGCCACACACCAATGGAAGTGTGTAATGTGACCGACGGGTTACGGGTATAAGGGAGGTTCTTAGTCACCAAAAGGTGATGAAATCACAAACACGTGGGTAAAGTTGTACAACCTCTGCAGTGTTAAAAACTATCATGATAGCCGTGCTCCCGGTTATGAGCACCTGGGTGACCTACATGATTAGAGGGAACTTGGTATTGGGATGGCTTTTGGATAAGGTTTGGCAATATGGTTATGGTATTGGTTGGTTATGAGTTAACTTCTGATATTGATTATGGTTATTGGTAATGAGAAATCTGGAATATGGATGATGGTAATGAATTATGGACTGGTATTTTGATTATTACATGGTTTATGATGGGTTTATTTCACATATACGTATTATGTTGCTTTTTCAAATGTTTAAATGTACTTTTTAGCACTTAGCCTTTATTATATTCGTCATTTGAATCAGCTACATGTCATACTTTCCACACTTGTTGAGTACGACATGTACTCACCCTTGCAGTTCCCCCACCAGTAGTTGCAGGTCAAGATTGGGAGTTTAATGATGATAATGCGGAATTCTAGGCCGTGTCTACCGTCAGCTTTGCCTGTGGTATTGATTGGATCTGTGCTACCCTATTGCTTATGCTGCCTAGCTATTTAGTTTGCTTAATTAGTTTATTTCTGCCGTATTAGTTTAAACTTGTCATTAATATTCTTTAGTGCTTGTATTTGAGATATTCTGAATTGTGTAATAAAAGAGTTTAATTAATCTTGTTTGTGGTAATTTTCTATATACTCTTTTGTGAATGCACTCGTGTATGTGTGTTGAACGTCCTGGGCACACATATGTGTTTGCTTGGTTCATTTTCAGAACTGGGTGTCGCAATTTAGCTTTTCACTAAGCTTCGTACTTTGTAAATGGCATGTTACATACGAGTAATGATGTGGATTTACTATTTAGTTCTCGTCCTTCGAGTTTGATGTTAAGGATTTTGAAGTTCGTAAGGCATACTTGAGTTGTACTTCAAAAGTGCAATATGTATGCAAATAAATAGTCTGCTCAGAAGTCAAGGTTAATTAGTATTGGAACCAATTAGAAAACGTTCAAACCAAAGACAGTTCCAAGGACTTCTACTATCAGAAGTTTTTAAGTTGCTCAAGCAAATAGTCACCTTGACATAGACTAAGTTACTGGGTTAATTTGGCACAAGTTTTTCCAATCCAAGTCGTTTGAATGGAGATAAGAGTTAACTTGAAACTTTGCAAGTAACTATTGATAGTTCTTAAGTAACACTAACAAATCATCCCTGGCAATGGTGCCAGAAATGCTTGTTGACGGCTACTAACGTCATAGATATAAATCCACAAGCGCACACAAGCTATCGATGTAGCATTTCCCCTTAAAGAGTATTGCCACGAGCGTCATTTATGTTCTCCCAAAGGAAGGCTAGGTGGAAGCAAAGCAATCAACAAATGAAAAGGGTAGATTGGTCTTGGTAGGGTTCTAGCGAGGATGGGTAAATGATAATTGGAGGTAGTGTGACACACACAAGAGCATTCTATCCTAAGGGGGTAAATAAGGAAAACAGGAACAAGGGTAAAAGTTTGGTAGATACTCCTACTGTGCTTCTAATATACATATACAAAGCTGAAGTTAGTTACTAATGATCATATTAATTATGAATTCTCATGCTAAGTTGATTAACACATCGGACATGGGTTTACCCCTAGCAACACTAGGATGACTCCCGCCAAGAGCATGTGGCATAGCCAAATGTGGAGGATTACAAACGACAGATAGGGCTGTCACCACCTACTGCCTACCTCTTCAATCTGTGGGTTTACGAGACATTCAATGCTATTATCTATCCTAGCACTATGCTAGCATATTAAGTAATTATCTTAAGAGCCTAGGCACATGCCATCCTAAGGTGATAAACTAAATCATCGTTGAACCAATGTTAATACATAGCATAAATGATTCATATTAACATAATCATGTCATAGCTAATTAACTATAGTGGGGGTTTGTAGTAATTATGATGATATAAAGAGAATGGTTTGGCATAATCATAAATACTACTACTACCACATATATGGAATCCACAATCAAACAAGAAACACTTCATCCAAGTATATGAACAATAGAAGACTAAAGATAACATCTTTATTAAGAGCAAAGTCACAAATACAAATAGGAATATAAGATCCATACCTTTCCCAATTAGGAATTGGGAAGAGACTCCTTCTACTCCTCTCCTACTTGGACTATGGACTAGAGGCTCTTCTCTCTACAGCCTAAACTCCTCTAAACCTATGGAGAATTGTGGATACAATGGAATGAATACTCAAGTGGTGTGTGTGTGTGTGTGTGTGTGTGTGAAGTGAGGGTAGGGGGTCCTATTTATAGGTGGAGAAGGGTCAGTTCCCTCCACCAAAAGCGTGCGAATCAGTCATCACTGACTTCTTCAAGCCGGGTGGAGCCAACATGTGGCGTTTGATTTGGCACCAGGACCCACTATGTAAGAAACCCAAATAGGAGACAAAGATGGGCGACGCGCTCAAAGGCAGCGTCTCTAATAATGTTAAGCAAGACGAGCCCGCTTCAGCGAGGATCTGACATGGCTCGGCTAAAAGTACAAGGAGACGCGTTAAAACAAAGCCCGTCTCAGTTAAATTGGTATCCAAGACACGCTATCATCTCTGAAAAGCGGGAGACACACATAAAACACATCACATCTTCTATGACCGACGTCTCCCTCTCCTCTGCTAAAAGAGAGACATGCTCGAATGGAAAGTGCGTCCCCGATTCCACACGTCACATTTAGCTTCGTGATTTCCTCCATTTTGCTTCGGTTCACTGTTGATATCACACATCACTGAACTCAGAGCACATTCTCACTTCTTACCTGAATATAATCAAATCCTTCCTATGATACGTGAGGAACACGGTGAACACACCACACATTCATTTAGTCACACAGTTAACACAGTTGAATTCATTTATAATCAATATTTAGAAAATAGAAGCTACTAAAAACAACAAAGAAAAACTAAATCCTACTCCTCCTCTTCCTCCTCCTCCTCCTCCTCCTCGTCCTCCAGCGGCGACTCTGGCGCAGGTGCAACAGGAGCCTGGGCCGGCTGCACCGGCGGTGCAGCCCCGAGAACGAGGTTGTTCTTCGTCGCCCGCACAAGGTTTCTGCGGCCTGGGGGTATTCCGCATTTCGGACAGCTGCTTGGCACCTTGCCTCATCGACGAGGTCTAAGTCATCACGTCGGAGCTGGTCCTGTGGGGCTTTGTTTCAGTTTCGGACTCGGAGGGACCCCATAGCAAATTCCGGAGGAATGACAGCTTCGGCTTTATATACCATGAAGAAGATTTTTTCTCATGTTGCCCGGTTGGGTGTTGTCCGGCTTGCCCACAATGCAGACAGAAGCTCTTCTATCTAGTTGGCACCATGCTTCTTCAAGCGCCCACAAGTGCACGTCTTGAGTCCCTTGAGAATTTCTACGTTTGATCTCTCGGCTTGGCCATTGCTTGCCAAATGAGCTACTGATGCATAGCTGACAGTTATGCTGAGGTCATCGCAATACTATTGGAATACTGCACTTCTGAATTGGGTTTTGTTGTCAGTGATGACTCTATTCGGAACTCCAAATCTGTAGACAATGGGCTTCAAGAACTTGATGGCATATTGCTTGTTGATTGTCACAACTTGGAGTTTCATCCGACCACTTTGTGAACTTGTCGATGGCGACATATAAGAACCGGTACCCTCCGACAGCTTTTGGGAAAGGTCCCAAAATATCCATCCCCATAGAGCGAATGGCCATGAGGGAGGAATCACTTGCAGTGACTGCACCGGTGTATGAATCTGTTTTGCACGGGACTCGCATGCTTCACATCTCTTGACCAGCTTGACTGCATCCTAGAGAGGTGTAGGCCAGTAAAAACCATGCCTAAAGGTGTTACCGACCAGCGTGCAGGATGATGCATGATTCCCATACTCACCTCAATGGATCTCTGCGAGAAGTTCGTAGTCCTCTTTTTGGGAAATGCACCGCATTAGAATGCCATTAGCACCACGTCGATAGAGATCTCCTTCTACCAACGTGTACCTTTTAGCCAATCTAACAATTCGCTCATCAGACACAAGATCTTCAGGAAGGATGTTGTCTTTCAAGTAGTCCCGGTTCTCTGAGATCCATGCATCAGGACTGACTTGACCTTCTGGATCTTGCGCGCTTGGTTGCTCGAAGCTTCCGTAGCGCCTACGATCCTTGGTGGATGCCATGGTAGCAGGGCCACCAGGACCGCCCAGCTTTGGGGTACTGGTCTCGCCCCCATCACTTAGTTCGACGGGTTGAGCGGCAGGTGCTGGTAATATCCTGACAAAAACTTCTTCGGGTATCGGAGCTCCGGTTGAAGCCTTTGTCAAGAGGTCGTCAGCTTCAGCGTTGTTGAGACGCTGGACATGTCAGAGGCCCAGGACCTGGAAATCTTTCTGCAACTTCTGGACTTCAAGCAAATATGCAGCAAGCTGAAGGTTATTGGAACTACATTCACCTTTGACTTGTTTGATGATAAGTTGCAAATATCCATTCACGAGCAGCCGCCGAACGCCAAATGATAGCACCGTCTTGAGTCTGAAGATGAGAGCTTCATATTCTGCCGTGTTGTTGGTTGCCTTGAAGTCGAGGCGTACCATGTACTTGACCTTTTCTCCTGTTTGAGCGAGGAGAAGGATTCTAGCTCCAGCTCCCTGCTTCTGCATGGTGCCATCGAAGTAAAGAGTCCAATGAGGCTCATCGAAGACTGAGACCTTAGATTCCAACTTCTGCTTGCTGAGGCCCCCTGGACATGATGGATAAGGTGTCCACTCTGCCATGAAATCAGCCAAGGCTGTACTCGAAATTGCATGTTGAGGTAGAAATTCGAGATCGACCTCTGCGAGCTCTGCAGCCCACTTGGTGATATTTTTCGTTGAATTAGGGTTATGCAAAATAGCACACAGTGGATAAGATGTTACCACTAATATCTTGTGTGCTTGGAAGTAATGATGCAGCTTCCTTGAGACAATAAGAACTGCATACAATAGCTTATGCATCTCAATGTATCAAGTCTTGGTGTCATGAAGTACTTCACTTATGATGTATACTGGTCGCTAGACAGTTCGGACCCTATCAGAGGGGTCCAAGGTTTCTTCTTCATCAATCCGTACCCTCCTGGGGCCTGGATCTTATTCTTGAGCGGTAGATACTCTCTCGGATGAGAGAGGTTGATCCACAGACATTTTTCTTTTAGGATGCATGCGTATGACCTAGACTCACCCTCACGTAACTTCAGACCTTCCTAGAGGGATCTGAGCTCCTGAGTTGAAGTTTTCTTTGGTATTTCCGCAACCAGGACCATTGTTGACGGCTGTTATATACCAATTATGTGAAGTAAATATCATTTCTTGCACACATCAGCTTTCTATTTAACCTATTTCCACTTGTCCTTGGAGAAAGTAGTGCATGCAAGGATTTTATGCAGAATTGAAGTGAAACAAGGGGATGGATCCTATATAATATCATTCCAGCCAATCAAACGACGACATGTGGCACAACATGGATCAAATGCAAACAGAAGTATCTGAGTCTATCCAATGATGTAGCACCAATAACAGTCCATGGGACTCACCAGGCAGAGACCTGGAGGAAGCACACCGCAAAAGGAGCCAAGACAAGGTCGGCCAACCCCCCTAGTCGTCTGACTAGGTCCTGGCACCAAACGCGGTCAAACGCCACATGTTGGATCCTCTCGGCTTGAAGATGTCATGGGTGACTGATTCGCGCGCTTTTGGTGGCAGGAACCGACCCTTCTCCAAGTTATAAATTGGACCCCTCACCCCTCACTTCAACACATACCACTTGAGTATTCATCCATTGTATCCACTACTCTCCATAGGTTTAGAGGAGTATAGGCTGTAGAGAGGAGAGTCTCTAGTCCATAGTCCAAGTAGGAGAGGAGTAGAAGGAGTCTCTTCCCAATTCATAATTGGGAAAGGTATGGCTCTTATATCCCTATTTGTATTTGCGTCTTTATTCTTAATAAAGATGTTATTTTTAGTCTTCCGTTGTTCATATACTTGGATGAAGCATTTCTTGTTTGATTGTGGATTCCATGTATGCGCTAGGTGTAGTATTAATGATTATGCTATACCATTATCATTATATAATCATAAACACTACAGACCCCAACTATACTCTAATTAGCTATGATATATTATGTTAACATGAATCACTTATGCTATGAATTAACATTGATTCGACGATGATTTAGTTCATTGCCTTAGGATGGCTTGTGCCTAGGCTTCTAAGGTAATTACTTAATATGCTAGCATGGTGCTAGGATAGAACGTAGCGTGGAATGTCTCGTAGACCCACGGATTGAAGAGGTAGGTAGTAGGTGGTGACAGCCATATCTGTCCTTTGTAATCCTCCATGTTCGGCTATGCCACAGGCTCTTGGCAGGAGTCGTCCTTGTATTGATAGGGGTAAATCCGTGCCCGATATGTTAATGCACTTAGCATGAGAATTCATAATTAACATGATCATTAGTAACTAACTTAAGCTATGTATATGTACATTAGAAGAAAAGTAGGAGTCTCTACCTTACTCTTACCCTAGTCCTCTTTACCTCATTTATCCACATAGGATAGAATGCTCTTGTGTGTGTCACACTACTCCAACTATCATTTATCCATCCTTGCTAGAACCATACCTAGATCAACCTAGCCTCTCCACTTGATGATTTTTTTACTTCCATCTAATCTTCCATTGGGAAAAATGACACCCGTTGGGAATACACATAGAATGGAAATGCTACATCGATGGTTTCCATGCGCTTGCGAATTTATATGTATAATATAGAATCTATAACAAGCATTTCTGGCACCACCGCTAGAGATGAATTGTTAGTAGTGTGTAGGAACTGTCAACAACCATGCTGAAAACCTCCGTAGTTGCAGTGATGTAAAGGAGAAGAGGCTCACCATGTTCTGGATTTACCATGATTGACAGTGTGGTGAGGAGCTGCTTTAGCTCTTGGAACGCCTTCTCTGCTTCTTTAGACCAATGGAATGGCCTGGACTTCCCGAATAGTTTGAAGAAGGGAAGTGCTCGCTCTGCTAGCCTTAACATGAATCGACTGAGCGAAGCTAAACATCCAGTAAGCTTTTGGACATCCTTGACTTGGGCTAGAGGCCACATTGCTTCAATAGCTTTAATTTTTGCCGGATTTGCTTCAATTCCTCGGTGGGTGACCCAGAAACCAAGAAGTTTTCTGGAGTTAACCCCGAATACACACTTGTCAGGGTTGTGCTTTGTGCACGTCAGGCGCATCTTGTCATAAGCGGATTGAAGGTTCGCCAGCTGTGAGTCTTTGTTCTTCACTTTGACAATGATGTCATCAACATAGACTTCCACTAGGTCCCTAATCAGCTCCCCCAAAGGCTTTGTGCATAGCTCGCACAAAGGTGGTGAGTTCTTTTTTGAGACCATAAGGCATTGCTGTGTAACAATAGAGACCATCTTCCATAATAAAAGCAGTGTGCTCTTCATCTTCCTTAGACATTGGAATTTGATGGAAGCGAGAATATGTATCTAAGAAACATAAAAGCTCACATCCAGAGGTAGAATCCACTATTTGATCTATTCTTAGTAGTGGAAAGAGGTCTTTTGGACATGCCTTATTCAAAGTGGTGTAGTCGATGCACATTCGAAGCTTCCCGCCGGCCTTTGACACGACGAATGTGTTCGCCAGCCATCGCGGATGATGTACCTCCCGGATGAATCTAGCGTCAAGCAGCTTCTTGACTTCTTGTTAGATGAAAATCTGCCGCTCAACAGATTGCTTCCGAGGCTTCTATAGTATAGTCTGTGCGTCGGGGTAGATCCTCAGATGATGCTCGATCACCTCCCTGGGGATCCCTAACATTTGTGACGGTTGCCATGCGAACACATCGACATTTTCCCGGAGGAAAGTGACAAGTGCGAGTTCCTATTTGTGTGAGACCTATGTGTGCTGAATACATTGGCTTTGACTGTAAAAGTTTTGAATACTACCAAACACCTTTTTAACAAGGTCCGACTCTAGGTACGAGCTCCCGCAAGGTCCTACGATAGGTCTGACTTGTTTTGGGTAGCTTCGGTGAGCTTTGTCTTTAGCTCCGGCATGTCTTTGATAGCTCTGACATGTCTTTGTTAACCTCTGACTTGCTTTTTCTAGCTCCTGCTTTTGTGTTGACTAGTTCCGACTAATTTTGGTAAGCTCCGACAGATGCTAGTTCTGCTAACTTTGGGAAGCTCCTACTGGTCGTAATTCGTCTGACTTTGTTTTATCTCCTGGTAGCTTTTGCAAGTTTCAGAACTTGATTTTATTGTTTCTATAAATTGTTCCAAACTTGTTTTACATTCTGAAATGTTGCTTGGTATTCATTTACTACGTTTTTGTTGCATTTTGGCTGTTATAAAAATGTCCACTTTTACTGTGGTTTGCAACATGCTTATGTGAGGTGCTCACGTAAGGTGTTGTGGTTTCGAAACTAATGAGAGTCAAGTTGAGGACTTGTGCTAGGAAGTATCGGTTGTTTGGTCATGTGGTGTGTTGCTTGATTTCAAGTCATGGCTGGTGACGAGATCAATTGGACTGGTCTCAGGGAGGAGATGATATTCCAAAAACCAAGTTCGGGAGGAATTGTGGTTGAGCTGATTAGGAGGTCACGCAGGGTGATTGAATCAAGGGCACTACATATGGAGGAAACTAGATGTCGAAGGAAGGTGTTCGCACGTATGCATGCGGTGCATGATGTGGCAACATGGTTCCAAAGACGGGTTATGGAAGGAACGATCTGGTTGGAAGGATTAGATTGTATTGGATAATAACTTCGGCAGCAGAGAAGTCGGTTATGGCTCGGTATGGGACATATCGAGTTGGTTATGGTAGTTTTCGTGAGTTACACGAAATAGATTGTGTTTAGGAATACAAGATGTGTTCCTGAGTTTGTTAGGAAGTCTCAAGATTGTTTCTATCTGCGAATAGGAAGATCTTGAGCAGTTATGGAAAGTTTTGATTCGTGAATTGATTAGGATTAGAGTCCTAGGTTTAGATGAGTTGGCCTTCAGGTTGGTTATATAAGCAAGGGAGACCAGAGCTCGTGGTGGACGACTTTTGGGATGTTCCTCTTGTGTTCTATTGAATAAAGATCGTTGTATAAAGGAACTTTTGTGCCTTGTTCGTCCGACTTGTTGTCTACAAGTTTTTCTCGTCGAGTTTCTGCACAGTACTACCTTTCTTCGGTGGTTTTATCATAACTCGATTTTACAGATCCAATTGACGTGATTCTTTTTGGGTTGTCTTAACAACTTGATTATCTATCATCTGTGAAAATTTCACGGTCATTGAATTTGTGGTTTAAGATCTGAATGTGGCCCAGAGGGGGGGGGGGGTGAATAGGCTTTGAAAACTTCCTGCATACTTAATCAAATGGTCAAAAACTTGATTGACCGGACTTGTCCGGTTGCGTGGGCGGACTTATGGGGCAACCTCACACATTGAGGGCTCCCACAAGAATTACAATGAGAAAGTGATCAAATACACTCGAAAAGATTACAAGAAAGAGCGCGAGTGTAAAGAGATCAAACCCCAAGAGCTCAACGACGTGTGGACGACGATCTCCCAATCACAAATCTAAGTGTTAAATTGATTTTCACTTTTTTTTGGAACATTAGATGCGTGCGGAGATGTGCTTTTGGCCTCTTGGAACAGGCGGCGGCGCTAGGGTTTATGATTTTGACAGTGGGAATCGAAAGTTATCTTTGTGGGGCCGTGGATCTCCTATTTATAGGGTTTCCAAAAAGTTACCGCTAGAAATCCTGAGGGTCGGACTAGTCCGTACTGGCTACCGGAATTGTCCGGTGTGCTGTGTAAAAGTCGGCGTGGAATGTAGCACACTAGAAACCCTAATTGTGTGAGGTATACCGGACTAATCCGTTGAATGTCCGGACTTATCTGGTGCCAGTGTAATTCAACTCCAGAGAGTTGAACGGACTAGTCCGATCCTAGAATGGACATGTCCAGTGCTATGTGTAATTGGACTCCGGAGAGTTCAACGGACTAGTCCTGTCCCATTGACGGACTTGTCTAGGGTGTACTGAACAGGATTTACAGAGACTTGAACGGACTAGTCCGGTCCATGATCGGACTAGTCTGGTGCACTGTGTTATTAGATTCCTGAGAGTTAAATGGACTACTCTGGTCCATGAACGGACTACTTCGGTGCTCAGTGAGTTCTTAGGTGTTTTTAAGCCCTTACCCCTACGCAAATACTTGAGCTCTTGGGATGTGTCTCTCACACACATCCTATACATTTAAATCTACTTTGCGCTTCGGTTGACAGTTGGGCTTTTCTCTTTTGCACACAACTTCATTTTTCATCTTTTTGAGTGCACCAAACTATCTCATTTTGCTTATCCTACAGTCATCTCAATAAATTTATTAGGATCTCATGCTTGTCATGAATCGTCCAAAACCCACAAGGGATTGCCTAGATGCACTTTCAATCTCCCCCTTTTGGGTGATTGATGACAACCAATTGAGATTTCACAATTAAGAGTAAAAATTTGATTTTCGTAAAGTGTGCATATGTGAGAATAGTGAATAGTAACAAAAAGCTTCTCACATATATGCACTCTTTATGGTGGGGTGCCTAACACGTGTGTTTGGTCAACCGATGTGATGGGCAATAGATAAGCATTTGATAGTCATTGCAATAATCATCACATTAACATCAACTAGCATCACACATTGAGTAAATTTAGTACATCCAAAATAAATTACAATAATTTGAAAATGAGTACATGTCCTTGATCACAGGTCCTTAATGGATTATCCTAGATAACTAGTCTCAATCTCTCCCCCTTTGGCATCAAGGCACCAGAGAGGGAAAAATTGAGTGGAATCACTCATCGTCACTGCCTCTCTCACTTTCAGTCCTCTCTTCATCATCATCTTCTTCTTCAGGTGCATGAGGAGGAGGAGGAGGAGCAGAGGTACTAGCCAATCCAAATGAGGCCAACTCTTGCTCAGTTAGAGGAGGCATTTCAGTAAAATCTTCTTCTGAGTCCTCTGAAATCTCAAGTGACCCCACTGGTTCCATCTATAGCTTGTCACAAATGGCTTTGATATTGGCCTTTACATATCTTTGATGCTTCTTCCTGGCCAGACTTTCTTTGTGCTGCTTGATTTCCACTTTGTGACAGGAGGTAAAGATGGATGATAGCATCTTCAGCACTCCACTGGATGACTCTCTAGGAGGTGGAGGAGCAGGAGCAACAACCTCAGATCTTCTTCCCACTTGAGCCTTCTTGGATCTTCGTTCCTCTCCGGGTGAGCTGGGGGCAGATGGAACAGTGTAGATGGTAGGCTTCTGGGGCCTAAGTCTGGTATGAGGCACATCCTTCACAAATTCCAGTCCTGTCACCTTCTCAATCATATACATGATGTAAGGTGCATAGCCACAGGACCTGTTAGGAGTGATGGAGATATTGATAATGTCATTGTATATGTACTCAAAGACATTGAATGTCCTTTTCCTTCTTATCACCTTCATCAATGTTCTAAGGGTGCCCTAAAAGATCCCTGCATCTCCCTCTTTGGGAGCAATGGTCTTCCTTAGAATTCTGTTGAGAACAGCAAATAAGGGCTTCAGGTACTTCGTAGTTGGAGGCTTGAATGACATCTTTGTATCATAGAGAAAGTCAAGCTGATCTTTCTCCAGAGGCTTCAGATTGTTGATAATGATGTCATTCTCCAGAGAATCTTCGAAGTGAAGAATTCTTGCAAACTCCTCATAGGTGACACTGTACTGTGCTCCATGGGTCATCCAAATTATCCTGTCACTGTCATCACGAGCAAAATAGAGAGTATAGTAGAATTGAGTGATGACCTCAATGTTCCAGACCCACTGAAAAGAGACTAGATCCCTCAGCCCATGCAGCTCCAAGACTTCCAGAACCTCTCGATAGGCTTGACATCTCTTGAACTGAATGTGAGTGATGCCTACCCATTGGCTTCCGATAACTGGGGTCTTCATCTTCAGATACACATGCTCATAGTAGTCAGCATGGAAATTGCTCCAGAATCTGGGATCAACTGAATGTTTGGCTTGACCAGGCTTCTACCTTCCTAAATTTGTCGGTGAGCTCACTACCTTTGCCAGCGAAATCAACACTAGAGGGTTGCCTGTTGCGATGAGTGGGAGCTTTCATCTTCAAGGGGCCAATGGGGCCACTAGCAAGTCCTTTGCCCTTATTCAGAGTTCTCTTGGGCCCCAAAGAGCTCTCAACAGCATTCTTGCCTCGAGCCTTTTTCACTACCATTCTCCTTCGCTTAGGAAGAGAGTCGACGGAAGGAGGAGAGTGGACATTGACGTCATGTCTTTTCTTCATTACCCTCTCCTTGGCTCTTTGCACTCGATCACGTTGTACCTCTTCATCATAGTGAAATGAACTGTCCTCGGAACTTGAAGACATCGTGCTTGACAAGGAGGTTCAAGGTTTACATAAGAATGAATTTAAGACTTAGTGCAAATAGGAATTTAGAAGCTCAACTGTCAAATGTCAGACTTGTCCGTTTTTAGAGTGCGAACTTGTCCGGTATACCGAACTTGTCCACACATGCACACCGGACTAGTCCGGTCTGGCATAAGAACCCTAAATTTCCTATTTGAACCAAATCTAGCTCGAATTGAAGCATAAGGACTAGGAAACAGTAGGAGTACATCTAGAGAAGTAATATATACCCTAGGAATGATGGGAAACAAGCTAGAATCAAGAAAAGATGAGATCTATGGTTTGAGGGGAATTTTACCAAAAGGTCGAAAGTCTGCGTTGAAGGAGTGGACTTGAGGCCGGATTAGTCCGGAGTGGACAAGCTCCACGACGAGAAGGAGATTTCCCTTGGAGAAATCCGCGTTTTTGGTGGCTAGATGTGGAAATCGCCCTTGGAGCTCGGGGAGGGGGGGGGGAGAGAATGCGAAGGGCGTTATGCAAGGTGGAAGATGAGCTCCTGGTAGCGGATTAGGGTTAACCCCGATAAATCCAGACTAGTCTGGTGGACCCCGGACAAGTCCGGTGCGTCTTACTAGGGCCGGACTAGTCTGCACCAACAGACTAGTCCGGTGCTGACCTCGAACAAGTCCCGTGTCAACAGGAAAAACTGATCTGAAACAATTGGATTTTGGTTGTTTGATCTAATAGTGATATGAAGGACATTATTTCACAAATAATCTTGATAATCATGACCAGTAAGTACTCAACAACCATACAATGACCATAATTCACCAAGATTTACTCATTTAAATAGTTTTCTAAAGAAAATCGAGATAAGGGGCAGTTTTTGCAAAAACGAGTAAGCATTTGAGATCACAATCAGGTATGTAATATTTCAAGACACATTTCTAGAGTCAAGTGTGTTTAGCTCGTTCCTTAGTTGACAAAACCTCTTTTCATCTAGTGGCTTGGTGAAAATATCTACAAGGTTTTTTTCAGTCCTAGCATGTGAAATTCCAATATCACCTTTTAATGAATGATCTCTTAGGAAATGGTGACGAATATCTATGTGCTTAGTTCTTGAGTGCTCTACTTGGTTGTGTGTAATTTTTATAGCATTCTCATTATCTCATAGGAGTGGGATATGGTTCAGATTGTAACCATAGCCCCTTAGAGTTTGTCGCATCCAAAGTAGTTGTGCACAACAACTACCGGCTGCAACATACTCCGCTTCAGCTATCAAAAGAGCAATGGAGTTTTTCTTTTTAGATGACCATGAAACTAGGGATCTGCCAAGAAATTGACAGGTCCCCGATGTGCTTTTTTTGTCGACTTTGCATCCTGCATAGTCAACATCGGAATAACCTATCAAGTGAAATTTGGATTCTTTGGGATACCAAAAGCCCAAGTTGAGTGTGTGCACAAGGTACCTTAAGATTCTTTTTACAGCTATTAAGTGGCACTCTTTAGGTGCAGCTTGAAACCTTGCACACATACACACACTAAGCATGATATCTGGCCCAGATGCACATAATAGAGTAATGAGCCAATCATAGACCGATATACCTTTTGATCCACATTTGTACCATCTTCATTAAGGTTGAGATGTCCGTTGTTGCCATGGGTGTCTTGATGGGCTTGGCCTTGTCCATATTGAACTTCTTGAGGATGTCCCGTGTGTCCTTGGTTTGGCTTATAAACGTTTCTTCTCTTAATTGCCTCACTTGGAATCTCAAGAAGAACTTCAATTCTCCCATCATCGACATCTCGAACCTATCTGTCATGATCTTGCTAAACTCTTCACAAAAAGACTTATTAGTAGAACCAAAGATAATATCATCAACATAGATTTAACATACAAATAGTTGATCATCAAAGTGTTTTGTGAATAGTGTATAATCAGTTTTTCCAATTTTAAAGCCATTTTGAGTCAAAAAAATCTCTAAGGCACTCATACCAAGCTCGAGGAGCTTGCTTTAGGCCATAGAGAACCTTACGCAGTTTATAGACATGGTTGGGGTACTCTTGATCTTCAAATCCTGGTAGCTTCTCCACGTACACTTCATACTTGATTGGACCATTTAGGAAGGCACTTTTGACGTCCATTTGATACAACTTGAAATTATGGTGAGTAGCATATGCCAATAAAATACGAATGGACTCAAGTCTAGCTACGGGAGCGAAAGTTTCATTGAAGTCCAAACCTCCATCTTGTGAGTAATCTTTAGTCACATGTCTTGCTTTATTTCTTGTTACCACTCCATGTTCATCTTGTTTGTTTCGAAAGACCCATTTGGTTCCAACAATTTCCACTTTTGGTCTTTCCACCGGTTCCCACACCTCATTTCTCTTGAAGTTGTTCAACTACTCTTGCATTGCAATAACCCAATCTGGATCCTTTAAGGCTTCTTCTATCGTGTGTGGTTCCAGAAAAGAGACAAAGGAGTAATATTCACAGAAATTTGCAATGCAAGATCTAGTAGTTACCCCCTTAGCAATATCTCCAATGATGTCGTTGACGGGACGATCTCTTTGTACACTCTGATGTACTCTTGGGTGAAGGACTTGTGAAGTTGCTTGCTCTTCATTGTCTTCATGTTCATTATCTCCTCCTAAATCATTGCTTCCGTGGTTATATGGATCTTCTTGATCTTCCTAATTTTGATCTTGTGCATGAGCTCCCCCTTGATCATTGCTTTCTTGTTGAGGTTCATCTTGTTCACTTGAGTCTTGTGGTTGCTCATGTGGTAGAATATCACCAAGTGCCATTTTCCTCAATGCTTCACATGGGGCTTCCTATGACACCCGGTTCCGAAAATGAACCAAGTGAACGCATATGTGTGCCTAGGACGTTCAACACACATACACGAGTGCATTCACAAAAGATCATATAGAAAATTGCCACATACAAGATTAATTAAACTCTTTTATTACACAATTCAGAATATCTCAAATACAAGCTCTAATGAATATTATTGACAAGTTTAAACTAATGCAGCGGAAATAAACTAATTAAGCAAACTAAACAGCTAGGCAGCATAAGCAATAGGGTAGCGCTGCTTCAATCAACACCATAGGCAAAGCTTACGGTAGACACGGCCAAGAATTCCGCACTATCATCATTAAACTCCCAATCCTAACCTGCAATTGTTGGTGGGAGAATTGCAAGGGTGAGTACATGTCGTACTCAGCAAGTGTGGAAAGTATGACATGTAGCTGATTCAAATGACGAATATAATAAAGGCTAAGTGCTGAAGAACACATTAAAACATTTGAAAAGCAACATAATACATATATGTGAAATAAACCCATCGTAAACCGGATAATCATCATAATACCAGTCCATAATTCATTACCATCATCCATATTCCATATTTCTCATTTGTGACATTTTGGCTCAAGGCATAATAGGATTGATAGAATACTCATACCAGCAAGGTATACCATCTTTTTCGGAAGTTCACCTGCAAAGAACGCTGAGGATAAGCGTGCTTGGCTCGGAACAATTTGTGGATGGGTGACCGACTGGGAAGTTTTCCCGGGTGCGCATGAGTGAGGACAAAATGCGCAGAAAAGACTAGTGTTGGTTTGTGGGGCTAGTCTGTGATCCTATAGAGCTGCCAGAAGTAATGACCGCCAAGCCCTGTAGTGGCTGGGGTGTTACAAAATGGTACCAAAAGTTTGAAGGCTTTGACCCTAATCAACAGCAAGAGCAAGGCAAGTGTCCTTGAAGCATATTGATCTTGTTTTAAAATAAATGTTTTGTTTGCAAAACTGCATGCTGTGTCAAATTGATGGGGAACCCTATGATAGGAAGTTTACTAGCTTTGTTTAACCACCTTTGTCACCTGGGACATATGATAGATAGTCGGGAAGGGTTTTTACCTTTTTGCTTCGCTTAATCAACTGGGATGAAAACAACTATACCACTCAATTTAACTATGCATGGATGATATGATGATTAACATGAACTGGATAACATGATATGGTAATGGGTGATCTAAGCAAGCTGGTACGTGGATGGGTTGGATGTCATGGTGGTTTGCTTGCTTTAGATCTAAGGACCGATTCATGCGAGAATAAGCCAGGACTACAGTGCCACCACGAGGCCAAGTATGGGTGCGGCGTAGCTGATTAATTAGGGCTTTGCTAGTACTGTTTGGACCATTGTGGATGCTCTGGAAGGGGAGGTCGGATTGGGTTTGTTGATGATTGGTGGGACTACCCTGGGATCCGAATGGCTCAAGAGGGGGCTAGTAATCCCTTTGTAAATGCTATTTTGTGATCTCTTGGCCACACACCAATGGAAGTGTGTAATGTGACCGACGGGTCACGGGCATAAGGGAGGTTCTTAGTCACCGAAAGGTGATGAAATCACGAACATGTGGGTAAAGTGGTACAAACTCTGCAGAGTCTTTTAAAACTATCATGATAGGCGTGCTCCCGATTATGAGCACCTGGACAACTTCCATGATTACAGGGAAATTGGAATTTGGGATGGTTATGTATTTATTTCTGGTATTGAATATGGTTATTGGCAAATGGTGAAATCTGGAATTATTGATGAAGATGGTGAATTGTGGACTGGTATTATGGTATTACTTATGATTATGATGGGATTACTTCACATACATATAATATATTGCTTTTCAAATGTTTTAATGTACTTTTCAGCACTTAACCATTATTATTGTCGACATTTGAATAAGACACATGTCATACTTTCCACACTTGCTGAGTACGACATGTACTCACTCTTGCAATCCCCCCAACAGTTGTAGGTCAGGATTGGGAGTTTAATGGCGATAATGCGGAGTTCTAGGCCGTGTCTACCGTCAGCTTTGCCTATGGTGTTATTGGAGCTGCGCTATACCTATTGCTTATGCTGCCTAGATGTTTAGTTTGCTTAGTTAGTTTATTTCCGCTGCATTAGTTGAACTTGTCATAAATATTCATTAGAGCTTGTATTCGAGAATAATCTGGTTTGTGTAATAAAATTTGGTTAATTAATCTTGTTCTGTGGTAATTTTCTGTATACTCTTTTGTGATTGCACTTGTGTATGTGTGATGAACATCCTGGGCACACATATGCATTAGCTTGGTTCATTTTTCGGAACCGAGCGTCACAGATTGGTATCAGAGCCGCAGGTTGACTGTAGGATGCAGCCTAGATAGAATGGACACTTTAGAGCACATAGGAGCACTCAAGAATCGATGTGTTTTTGGTTGGTGTGTTGTTTGCTATATATTGTTTGCTTGTGTTCTTAATAGAGGATTATGGGATGCTTTAGCATTGCCATGTCCACCTAGGCTAGTATAGCTAGTTGGTTAGCTTCATATCCCTTGATGCATATAATTGGGGATGTTTCTAATTCTTACCTATTGCTTTTCTTCAGATGGTGAGGACTCGCAACCAGAGGGATGGCAATGATGAGGAGGAGAACCATGGAGTACCTCAGAACAACAATGGGCAAGGACCTGCTCATGGAGCTATCAACATTGAGCAGCTATTGGCTATGCAAAACCAGCTCATGCAGACCATGATACAAACAATGGGACAGCTGCAGGCTGGCAATGTCAACAATCAGCCCCACATGCCTCCACCGCCACCCCCGCCTCCTCATAACCGATTGGGAGAGTTTATGAGGACTAGGCCGCCGACCTTTGCTCAAGCTGCTGACCCTATGGATGCGGATGATTGGCTCAAGTCCGTGGAGAAGAAGCTAGCTATTGTCCAATGCAGTGACCGGGAGAAGGTCTTGTTTGCTTCTCATCAACTAGTTGGAGCAGCTGCGGATTGGTGGGATGCTTATTGCAAAGCTCATGAGAACCAAGAGAGAATTACTTGGGCCGAATTCAAGGAGAATTTTTGTTCTCATTATGTGCCAGAGGGTGTTATGATCTTGAAAAGGCAAGAATTTGAGAATTTAAGGCAAGGAAAATCAAGCGTGAGTGAATATCTCAATAAGTTCACTCAACTCTCAAGGTACGCGCCTGAGGATGTTAGTCGGGATAGCCAGAAGCAATATTTTTTCATGAGTGGCTTGAACAATGAAATCCAAGTGCAACTACTCAATTGTGACTATGCAAATTTTCAGAAGCTTGTGGACAAAGCGATTGTGGTTGAGAACAAGATTCGTGAGATGGAGCAAGACAATAAAAGAAAGGCGCCATATCAAGGACAACAACAAGGAAGTAATGTGCGCCCTCGCCTTGCGCCGCC
This sequence comes from Tuctoria greenei, assembly GCA_036927565.1. NCBI lineage: Eukaryota > Viridiplantae > Streptophyta > Magnoliopsida > Poales > Poaceae > Tuctoria > Tuctoria greenei. The sequence goes on from JAYESD010000003.1 coordinate 169,994,582, forward strand.
CAATGCGCCTTACTTCAGCCCTTCTATTCCCGCTCAGCGCCCTGGCTATGCACCACGCCCAACTCAGTTTGTGCAGCAGCGCCCTGTCATGCAAGCACCTAGGCCTCCAATGCCTTATGCGCCTCGTGCTAATTTTCCTGCTACAAGTGCTCAAAACCAAGCTCGTCCCAATAATCCAGGTGGAGTTAAGAAGTGTTATACTTGTGGAGAAGCTGGACACTTTGCGCATCAATGTCCTAAGTCAGGCCTTGGTCAAGGAAGCAATGCTCCGAGGCAAAACCCAAGACCCAATGGGGGACAACCACAAGGGAACCGTGGACATCAGAATTTTGCTCGTGGCAATGTGAACAAAGTCTCTACGGAGGATGCTCAACAAGCGAATGACGTGGTCATTGGTATGTTTCTCGCCAACTCCAACCCCGCGACTAGGTTATTTGATTCTGGAGCATCGCATTCATTCATTGCATCGAAATATGTTGCCAAGTATAGTTTTCCTATCTCTCATATGAAGTTTACTCTATTCGTTAAGTCTCCTGGAGGAGAGATGAGGACAAATATAGTATGTCCAAAAGTAAGCCTTAGAATAAGGGGGGTAGACTTCTCCGCCAACCTCATGTTTTGGATTCTCAAGGGTTGGATATTATACTTGGTATGGACTGGTTGAGGAAGCACAATGGAGTTATTGAGTGTGCCACGAAGACGGTGACGTTAACCAACGAAGAAGGGATCACCATAGAATTTGAAGCATCTCAAACCGCATCGAAGCAATTGGAGTTGAATCATATGGAAGGTGCCGCAATTGAGGAGATTCCGGCGGTGTGTGAATTTTTGGATGTTTTTGCGGACGAGTTGCCAGGTATGCCACCCGATCGAGACATTGAGTTTGTTATTGATTTAATACCTGGAACTGCACCTATAGCTAAGAGGCCAAATATGATGCCTCCTATGGAATTAGCGGAGCTCAAGAAGGAAATTCAAGATCAATTAGAGAAGGGTTTTATTTGCCCAAGCTCTTCGCCTTGGGGGGCGCCCGTTCTATTTGTGGACAAGAAGGATGGATCCAAAGGATGTGCGTGGATTACCGAGCTCTCAACGAGGTAACAATCAAGAACAAGTACACCTTGCCACGCATAGAAGACTTGTTTGATCAGATGAAGGGTGCTTGTGTCTTCTCTAAGATTTACTTGAGGTCGGGATATTTTCAAATGAAGATTAGACCATCGGACATACCCAAGACAACTTTTAGGACACGGTATGGATCTTATGAGTACACCGTGATGTCTTTTGGATTGACAAATGCGCCTACCTACTTTATGTACCTCATGAATAAGGTCTTCATGGAGTACTTGGACAAGTTCGTCGTGGTGTTTATTGATGATATTATGATCTACTCGAAGGATGAGAAAGAACATGAGGAACACTTAAGGCTTATGTTGCAGAAATTGAGGGAGCATCGATTGTATGCCAAGTTCAACAAGTGTTAGTTTTGGTTGAGAGAGGCTTCGTTTTTGGGTCATATAATTTTCGGAGGAGGAGTATCGGTTAACCCCGAAAAAGTGAGAGACGTGTTGAAGTGGGAACTGCCGCAAAATTTCAAGGAAATAAGGAGTTTTCTTGGGATGGCTGGATATTACCGTCGGTTTATCAAGGACTTCTCCAAGATAGCTAAGCATATGACGGAGTTGCTAATGAAGGGAAAGGCTTTCCAATGGACTCAAGCTTGTCAAAATAGTTTTGAGGAGTTGAAGAAGAGGTTGACAACAACCCCAGTTTTGGTATTGCCGGACGTGAGCAAGAGTTTTGATATTTATTGCGACGCATCGAGACAAGGGCTTGGATGTGTATTGATGCAAGAAGGTCAAGTGGTCGCCTATGCATCAAGACAATTGAAGAAACATGAGCAGAATTACCCCACGCACGATTTGGAACTCGCGGCCGTGGTACACGCATTGAAGATTTGGAGGCACTATATTCTTGGACATAGGTGTGAAATTTATACGGATCATAAGAGTTTGAAGTATATTTTCACAGAAACGGATCTGAACTTGAGGCAACGAAGATGGTTGGAGCTCATCAAAGATTATGATTTGGGGATCAACTATCATCCGGGAAAGGCCAATGTAGTGGCCGATGCTTTGAGTAGAAAGGGAGTAAGTCACCAACTCACAGTTCGAGAGCTACCATTCGAGTTATGTAAGGAGTTTGAAAGGTTGAACCTCGGATTAGTAAATGAGACGGAGATGATGGAGTTAAACCCAACCTTGGAGCAAGAAATTCGAGAAGCACAAACCATGGATGAGGAGATAAAGGAAATCAAGGACAGGACCGAAGAAGGGAGAGAATTCAGATTTGATGAAGACGAACATGGTACCTTATGGCTTGGAGAGAGAATCGTTGTGCCTAATGTGAATCATATTCGGGAGATGATATTAAAAGAGGCACATGACTCACCTTACTCAATTCACCCTGGTTGTACCAAGATGTACAAAGACTTGAAGACTAGCTATTGGTGGGATAGCATAAAGAAGGACATAGCTGAATACGTAGCATTGTGTGATGTGTGCCAACGAGTCAAGGCGGAACATCAAAGGCCAGCTGGACTATTACAACCATTAAAGATTCCGGAATGGAAGTGAGAATAAATTGGTATGAACTTCATAGTTGGGTTACCACGTACTCAGTCCGGGTATGACTCAATTTGGGTAATTGTGGATCGCTTAACCAAGTCGGCTCATTTTGTCCCTGTGAAGACCAAATATACAGCTGCACGATTGGCCGAAATATACATGGAGCATATTGTGTGTTGACACGGAGTCCCGAAGAAGATCGTGTCGGATAGAGGTTCTCAATTTACCTCCAGATTTTGGCAAAAATTGCATGAAGCTTTGGGAACGAGGTTGAATTTTAGTTCAGCATATCATCCTCAAACAGATGGACAAACCGAGAGGACCAATCAGATTTTGGAGGACATGTTAAGAGCTTGTGCTTTAAAGCATGGGAAGAGTTGGGACAAAAGCTTGCCATACGCGGAATTTTCATACAACAATAGTTACCAAGCAAGTTTGAAGATGTCACCATATGAAGCGCTTTATGGGAGGAAGTGTAGGACACCTTTATTCTGGAATGAGGCAGGAGAAACTCAAGTATTTGGTCCGGATGTGTTGCAAGAAGCCGAAAAGCAAGTCCAGATAATTCGTGAAAACTTGAGGGCTGCCCAATCAAGGCAAAAAGGCTATGCGGACAATAGGAGAAGGAAATTAGTCTTTGGAATAGGAGATTTTGTTTACCTCAAGGTGTCGCCAATGAGAGTTCATAAGAGGTTTAACATAAGAGGCAAGCTCGCACATCGTTATATTGGACCATTCAAGATTTTGGACAAAAGAGGAGAAGTAGCGTATAAGTTGGAGATGCCAACTCATCTTTCAGATGTCCATGATGTCTTTCATGTTTCCCAGCTCAAGAAGTGTTTGAGAGTACCGGAAGAACAAGTGCCAATGAAAGAATTGGAACTAGGGGAAGATTTGGCTTATGCCGAACAACCGGTCAAAATCTTGGAAACTAAGGAGAGGGTCACAATGAACAAGGTTATTAGATGGTGTAAGGTTCAATGGAAGAACCACACAGAAAAAGAAGCAACTTGGTAGCTAGAAGATGATCTCAAGGAGGACTTTCCCTATTTATTCTCTTCCGCGTCGAATCTCGGGGGCAAGATTCATTTTAAGGGGGGTAGGTTTGTGACACCCTCATTTTCATGCATCATGCCTTGCATGCACTCATATACGTGTTTAACATTTACCCACAACAAGAGGAACAAGTTTAAAATTGATTTGGAGCATTTAAAATTGATTTGGAACAAAACTGCACTTAAAACGCAGGAAAGTGCAGACTAGTCCGATTTTACTGAGGACTAGTCCGATTTCTCTCTGACTAAAAACGGATTTGTCCGTATTTGCTGCGGACTAGTCCAATTTTGGCTCTGGAAACTTTCGGACTTGTCCGATTTTGTGCGGAATAGTCCGATATTCCAAGAATCCTTGAAAAATTGCTAAGTCCTTGGACTTTTCCGGACTAGTCCGGTGTTCCAGAACTTGTCCGTTTTTCCTCTCTGTTCAAAGTCGGACTTGTCCGATTTTAGGCCAGACTTGTCCTATTTTCTCCCTGGACAACTTCGGACTAGTCCGGTCCTTTATGGACTTGTCCGATATTTCGCTACTCTGAGTTGATCTTTTATTTTACGACTTGTTTCTTGGATTTCACGTTAAGTGGGCCTAGGGACGTCGTGCCTAACTCTTTTAGAGCCCATGTGGGACTCTAAACCGGCCTCTACTCGTCTCAAACTCGAAATCCATCTAACCCTAGCCTCCACCTCTATATAAACAACCCCACCCCTTGGATTGACATTTATTTGCCACTTTTCCACCCCATCCAAACCCTAGTTCGTGAAGAGCCACCACCAAGGAGGGAGGAGAAGATCCCAAGCAAGAAGAAGATGAGGAGGAAACGAAAGAGGACCAAGATCTACACCAAGTTTTCGTTCTCCATCACCAATTAGTCTCAAAGTCCATCACCAACCCTAGATCATCAAGATCCAAGTGTTACCTCCAAGTTTCTTGATTCATTGGAATCCTAAACACCTGGTATACCTTCTATTCTCTTTTCCTTACGTGAATTCAACACCTAATCTCCAAATTCACGTCGATCTAGAAAACCCTAATCTGCTGATCTCGCCAAGTGCGGACTTGTCCGGTCCCTAGCGGACTAGTCCGATCTTTCTGGTTAAATTGTGTTGAATTAATTCTAAAATTTGATCTAATCAAATCCGAACCTGTATAAACTTGTTAAAATCTATTAGAACTAGTTAGTGATCATTAAAAGCAATCTATTAACAAGTTCTACCTTGCATTTGCATTAATCATGAATGTCATGTCATATTGAGTAATATTTGTGCACTCTTTGATTGTGTTTCTTGTCTTGTATGTTTATTGTGTGGATTAGACGGATTTGCGCTAGAAAGTGCCGCGGAGGATCTATAGCACCAAGAGTTTGAAGGCTTTGACCCTAATCAACAGCAAGAGCAAGGCAAGTGTCCTTGAAGCATATTGATCCTGTTTTAAAATAAATGTTTTGTTTGCAAAACTGCATGCTGTGTCAAATCTATGGAGAACCCTATGATAGGAAGTTTACTAGCTTTGTTTAACCACCTTTGTCACCTGGGACATATGATAGAGAGTCGGGAAGGGTTTTTACCTTTTGCTTCGCTTAATCAACTAGGATGGAAACAACTGTACCACTCAATTTAACTATGCATGGATGAGATTATGATTAACATGAACTGGATAACATGATATGGTAATGGGTGATCTAAGCAAGACGGTACGTGGATGGGTTGGATGTCATGGTGGTTTGCTTGCTTTAGATCTAAGGACCAGTTCATGCGAGAATAAGCCAGAACTACAGTGCCACCACAAGGCCAAGTATGGGTGCAGCGTAGCTGATTAATTAAGGCTTTGCTAGTACTGTTTGGACCATTGTGTATGCTCGGGGAAGGGGTAGTCGGATTGGGTTTGTTGATGATTGGTGGGACTACCCTGGGATCCGAATGGCTCAAGAGGGGGCCCTTGGTTGAAGATGTGCTCAGTTGGAGGCATCGCCATCGGTGAAACCTCAGTGGGGTCTAAATAGGCTAGTAATCCCTTTGTAAAGGCTATTTTGTGATCTCTTGGCCACACACCAACAGAAGTGTGTAATGTGACCGACGGGTCATGGGCATAAGGGAGGTTCTTAGTCACCGAAAGGTGATGAAATCACGAACACGTGGGTAAAGTGGTACAAAATCTCCAGAGTCTTATAAAACTATCATGATAGCCGTGCTCCCAGTTATGAGCACCTGGACAACTTCCAAGATTAGAGGGAAATTGGAATTTGGGATGGTTATGGATTTATTTCTGGTATTGAATATGGTTATTGGCAAATGGTGAAATCTGGAATTATTGATGAAGATGGTGAATTGTGGACTGGTATTATGGTATTACTTATGATTATGATGGGTTTACTTCACATACATATAATATATTGCTTTTCAAACGTTTTAATATACTTTTCAGCACTTAACCATTATTATTGTCGACATTTGAATAAGCCACATGTCATACTTTCCACACTTGCTGAGCACGACATGTAGTCACTCTTGCAATCCCCTCCCCCCAACAGTTGCAGGTCAGGATTGGGAGTTTAATGGCGATAATGCGGAGTTCTAGGCCGTGTCTACCATCAGCTTTGCCTGTGGTGTTATTGGAGCTATGCTATACCCTATTGCTTATGATGCCTAGCTGTTTAGTTTGCTTAATTAGTTTATTTCTGCTGCATTAGTTGAACTTGTCATAAATATTCATTAGAGCTTGTATTCGAGGATAATCTGATTTGTGTAATAAAATTTGGTTAATTAATCTTGTTTTGTGGTAATTTTCTGTATACTCTTTTGTGATTGCACTCGTGTATGTGTGATGAACATCCTGGGCACACATATGCGTTAGCTTGGTTCATTTTTCGGAACCGGGCATCACATCATTACCAATAACCATAATCAATATCAGAAGTTAACTCATAACCAACCAATACCATAACCATATTTCCAAACCTTATCCAAAAGCCATCCCAATACCAAGTTCCCTCTAATCATGTAGGTCATCCAGGTGCTCATAACCGGAAGCAAGGCTATCATGATAGTTTTTAACACTCTGCAGAGGTTGTACCACTTTACCCACGTGTTTGTGATTTCATCATCTTTCGGTGACTAAGAACCTCCCTTATGCCCGTGACCCGTCACATTACCCACTTTCGTTGGTGTGTGGCCAAGAGATCACAAAATAGCCTTTACAAATGGATTACTAGCCTATTTAGTCCACACTAAGGTTTCACCGGTGGTGATGCCTCCATTGAGCACATCTTCAACCAAGGGCCCCCTCTTGAAACATTCGGATCCCAGGGTAGTCCCACCAACCATCAACAAACCCAATCCGACTACCCCTTCCCCAAGCATCCTTAATGATCCAAACAGCACTAGCAAAGCCCTAATTAATCAGCTACGCCACACCCATACTTGGCCTCGTGGTGGCACTGTAGTCCTGTCATATTCTCGCATGAACCGATCCTTAGATCTAAAGCAAGCAACCACCATACATCCAACCCATCCGCATACCAGGTTTTCTTAGATAACCCATTACCGTATCATATTAATCAGATCATGTTATTCATAGTCTCATAAATGCACTTATTAAGTTAAGTAGTATAGTGGTGTTCCGATCCCAATTAATTAAGCGAAGCAAAAAGGTAAAAAGCCCATCCCGACTCTCTACCATAAATTCCAGGTGACAAGGTTGGTCAAACAAATCTAGTAAACTTCCTATCGTAGGATTCCCATCAAATTAACACAAGCATGCAGTTTTGCAAGCAAAACATTTATTTCAAAACAAGATCAATATGCTTCAAGGACACTTGTCTTGCTCTTGGGATTGGTTTGGATCAAAGACTTCAAACTCTTGGTGCTGTACATCCTCCGCGGCACTCTCTAGCGCAAATCCGTCTAATCCGCACAATAACATACAAACAAGAAACACAATCAAAGAGTGTCCCAATATTACTCAATATGGCATGACATGCATGATTAATGCAAATGCAAGGTGGAATTTGTTAATGAGTTGCTTTTACTGATCACTAGCTAGTTCTAATAGCTTTTAACAGGTTTATATTGGTTTGGAGCTGATTCAATCAATTTTTGGAATTAATTCAAAAGAAATTAACAAGGAAAGTTGGCAAGTTCGCAGGAGGCCGGACTAGTCCACACTTCGCGAGAACAACAGATTAGGGTTTTCTAGATCGACGTGAATTTGGAGATTTGGGGTTGAATTCATGTAAGGAAAAGAGAATAGAAGGTATACTAGGTGTTTAGAACTCCAATGAATCAATAAACTTGGAGGTAACACTTGGATCTTGAAGATCTAGGGTTGGTGAAGAACTTGATGGTGAATTGTTGATAAAGAATGCAGAGTTGATGGAGATCTTGATCCTCTTTTGTTTCCTCCTCTTCTTCTTCTTGCTTGGGATCTCCTTCTCCCTCCTTGATGGCGGCTAATCACGAGCTAGGGTTTGGGTGTGGTGGAAAAGTGGCAAATAGATGTCAAGCCAAGGGGTGGGATTGTTTATATAGAGGTGGAGGCTAGGGTTAGATGGATTTCGAGTTTGGGATGAGTAGAGGTCGGTTTAGAGTCCCACACGGGCTCCAAAAGAGTCAGGCACGACGTTCCTAGGCCCACTTAAAGTAAAGCCCAAGAATTAAGTCGTGAAACAAAGATCAACTTGGAGTCTCGATATATCGGACAAGTTCGGAAAGGACCGAACTAGTCTGAAGTTAGACAGAGAGAAATCGGACAAGTCCGAACTGGACATCGGAATAGTCCGAACTTATCCGGAGGGGAAAAACAGACAAGTCTGGCCAAATATTGGACATGTCCGACTCTAGTCAGAGAGGAAAACGGACAAGTCTGCTAAAACACCGGACTAGTCCGGACAAGTCTAGGGACTTAGCAAATTTTCAAGGATTCTTGGAACACTGAACTAGTCCGCATAGGACCGGACAAGTCTGAAAGTGTCCAGAGGCAAAAACAGACTAGTCCGCAGAAAAACGGACAAGTCTGATCGAAGTTAGAGAGAAATCGGACAAGTCCGCACCAAAATCGGACTAGTCCGCACTTCCCAGAATTCTTAAGTATGGTTTTATTTCTAATTAAATTTTAAACTTATTCCTTTTTATGTGGATTAATATTAGACACATATATGAATGTATGCAGGGCATAATGCATGAAAATGAGGGTGTTACCAACCTACCCCCCTTAAAATGAAACTCGGCCTCGAGATTCGGCTTTAAAGAGAAGAGATAGGGAAATTCCTTCTTGAGATCATCCTTGAGTTCCCATGTTGCTTCCGATTCTGTATGATGCTTCCATTAAACCTTGCACCATCTGATGACCTTGTTCCTTATGAACCTCCCTTAGTTTCCAAGATTTTGATCGGCTGCTCGACATAAGTCAAATCTTCCTCTAGTTCCAATTCTTCCATCGGCACTTGTTCTTCTGGTACTCTCAAGCACTTCTTGAGCTGGGAAACATGAAAGCATAATGAACATCTGAAAGATGAGTTAGCATCTCCAACTTATATGCTACCTCTCCTCTTTTCTCCATAATCATGAATGGTTCGATGTATCAAGGTGCTAGCTTGCCTCTTATGTTAAACCTCTTATGACCTCTCATTAGTGACACCTTGAGATATACGAAGTCTCCCACTTCAAAGGCTAGTTTCCTTCTCCTATTCTCTTCATAGCCTTTTTGCCTTGATTGAGAGGCCCTCAAGTTCTCACGGATTATTTGGACTTGCTTTTCAGCTTCTTGCAACACATCCTGACCAAATACTTGAGTTTCTCCTGTCTCATTCCAAAATAAGGGTGTCCTACACTTCCTTCCATATAGTACTTCATAAGGTGACATCTTCAAACTTGCTTGGTAACTATTGTTGTGTGAAAATTCTGCATATGGCAAGCTCTTGTACCAACTTTTCCCATGCTTCAAAGCACAAGCTCTTAACGTGTCCTCCAAAATCTGATTGGTCCTCTCAGTTTGTCCATCTATTTGAGGGTGATATGCTGAGCTGAAATTTAACCTTGTTCCCAATGCTTCATGCAAATTCTACCAAAACCTGGAGATAAATTGAGAACCTCTATCTGAGACTATCTTCTTTGGAACTCCGTGTTGGCACAAAATATGCTCCATATACAATTCTGCTTGCTTCGCGGTGGTATAGGTGGTCTTGACAGGAACAAAATGAGCTGATTTAGTCAATCGATCCACAATTACCCAAATTGAATCATGATCGGACTGGGTATGCGGTAAACCAACTATAAAGTCCATACCGATTTCTTCCCACTTCCATTCCAAAATCTCTAATGGCTGCAATAATCCAGCTGACCTTTGATGTTCCGCCTTGACTCGTTGGCACACATCATATAGGGCGACGTATTCAACTATGTCCTTCTTCATGCTATCCCACCAATAACATGTCTTCAAGTCTTTGTACATCTTCGTACAACCAGGATGAATTGAATATGGTGAGTCGTGTGCCTCCTTTAGTATTGTCTCCCGAATATGCTTCATATTAGGCACGACAATCCTTTTTTCCAGCCATAAGGTACCATGTTCGTCCACATCAAATCTGAATTCTCTTCCTTCCGGGGTTCTTTCTTTGATCTCCTGGATTTCCTCATCCTTTGTTTGACCGTCTCAAATTTCTTGCTCCAAGGTCAGATTTAATTCCATTATCCCCATCTCATTTACAAATCCAAGGTTCAACCGTTCAAACTCCTTGCATAGCTCGGATGGCAGCTCTCGAATTGTGAGTTGGCGACTTACTCCTTTTCTACTCAAGGTGTCGGCCACTACAATTGCTTTTCTCAGATGATAGTTGATCCCCAAATCATAATCCTTGATGAGCTCCAACCATCTTCGTTGCCTCAACTTCAGATCCGTTTGTGTGAAAATATACTTAAGACTCTTGTGATCCGTATAAATTTCACACCTATGTCCAAGAATATAGTGTCTCCAAATCATCAATGCATGTACCACGGCTGCAAGTTCCAAATCATGTGTTGGGTAATTATGCTCATGTTTCTTCAATTGTCTTGACGCATAGGCCACCACTTGACCTTCTTGTATCAACACACATCCAAGTCCTTGTCTCCATGCGTCGCAATATAGTCAAAACTCTTGCTTACATTCGGCAAAACTAAAACTGGGTCTGTAGTTAACCTCTTCTTTAGCTCCTCAAAACTTTCTTGACAAGCTTGAGTCCATTGGAAAGCTTTCCCCTTCATTAGCAACTCTGTCATTGGCTTGGCCATCTTGGAAAAGTCCTTGATGAATCTATGGTAATATCTAGCCATCCAAGAAAACTCCGGATCTCCTTTACATTTTGCAAGGGCTCCCATTTTAACACGTCCCTCACTTTTCCTGGGTCGACCGATACTCCTCCTCCTAAGATGATATGACCCAAAAACGATACTTCCCATAACCAAAACTGACACTTGTTGAACTTGACCTACAATTGATGCTCCCTCAAATTTTGCAACGTAAGCCTTAAGTGTTCCTCATGCTCTTTCTCATCCTTCGAGTAGATCATAATGTCATCAATCAACGCCACAATGAACTTATCCAAGTACTCCATGAAGACCTTATTCATAAGGTACATAAATACGCATGTGCATGGGTCAATCCAAAGGACATCATGGTATACTCATAAGATCCATATTGTGTCCTAAAAGCTGTCTTGGGTATGTTCGATGGCCTAATCTTCATTTGAAAGTATCCCGACCTCAAATAAATCTTAGAGAAGACACAAGCACCCTTCATCTGATCAAACAAGTCTTCTATGTGCGGCAAGGTGTACTTGTTCTTGATGGTCACCTCATTAAGAGCTCGGTAATCCACGCAGATCCTTTGCGACCCATCCTTCTTATCCACAAATAGAACAGGCGCTCTCCAAGGTGAAGAGCTTGGGCAAATAAAACCCTTCTCTAGTTGCTCTTGAATCTGCTTCTTGAGCTTCGCTAATTCCTTAGGAGGCATCCTATACGGCCTCTTAGCTATAGGTGCGGTTCCAGGTATTAAATCAATAACAAATTTGATATCTCGATCAGGTGGCATACCTGGCAACTCGTCTGTAAAAACATCTAAAAATTCACACAACACCGGAATCTCCTCAATTGCAGCACTATCCATATGATTCAGCTCCAATTTCTTTGGTGCGTGTTGAGATGCTTCAAACTCTACGGTGATCCCTTCCTCATTGGTCAACTTCACCGTCTTCGTGGCACACTCAATAACTCCATTGTGCTTCCTCAACCAGTCCATACCAAGTATAATGTCCAATCCTTGAGAATCCAAAACAATGAGGTTGGTGGAGAAGTCTACCCCCCTTATTCTAAGGCTTACTTTTGGACATACTATATTTGTCCTCATCTCTACTCTAGGAGACTTAACCAATAGAGTAAACTTCATGTGAGAGATAGGCAAACTATACTTGGCAACATATTTCGATGCAATGAACGAATGCGATGCTCCAGAATCAAATAACATAGTCGCAGGGTTGGAGTTGGCGAGAAACATACCAATGACCACGTCATCCGCTTGTTGAGCATCCTCCGTAGAGACATGGTTCACGTTGCCACGAGCAAACTTCTGTTGTCTCCAGTTTCCTTGCGGCTGTCCTCCATTAGGTCTTGGGTTTTGCCTCAGCGCATTGCTTCCTTGACCAAGGCCTGACTTAGGACATTGATGCGCAAAGTGTCCAGCTTCTCCACAAGTATAGCACTTCTTTACTCCACCATAATTATTGGGACAGACTTGATTCTGCGCATTGGCACCAGGAAAGTTGGCGCGGGGTGCATAAGGCATTGGAGGCCTAGGTGCTTGCATCACAGGGCGCTGCTGCACAAACTGAGTTGGGCGCGGTGCATATCCAGGACGATAAGCAGGCGTAGAAGAGCTATAATATGGCGCATTGGATGGTGCAAAGCGAGGGCACACATTACTTCCTTGTTGTTGTCCTTGATATGACGCCTTCCTCTTGTTGTCTTGCTCCATCTCATGGATCTTGTTCTCCACAACAATTGCTTTGTCCACAAGCTTCTGGAAGTTTGCATGATCACAGTTGAGCAATTGCACTTGGATCTCATTGTTAAGACCTCTCATGAACAAGTATTGCTTCCGGCTTTCTCGGCTCACATCCTCAGGCACTTACCTTGAAAGTTGAGTGAATTTATTGAGGTATTCACCCACACTTGATCTCCCTTGCCTCAAGTTCTCAAATTCTTGCCTCTTCAAGATCATGACACCTTCCGGCACATAATGAGAACGAAAACTCTCCTTGAATTTCGCCGAAGTAATCCTCTCTTGGTTCTCATGAGCATTGCATAAAGAATCCCACCAATCAGCAGCTGCTCCAACTAGTTGATGAGAAGCAAAAGCACTTACTTCCAGTCACTACATTGAACAATAGCTAGCTTCTTCTCCATGAACTTGAGCCAATCATCCGCATCCATAGGGTCATCGGCTTGAGAAAAGGTTGGTGGCCTAGTCCTCATAAACTCGCCCAACCAGTTATGAGGAGGTGGGGGTGGTGGTGGAGGCATGTGGGGCTGGTTGTTGAGGTTGCCAGCCTGCAACTATCCCATAGTCTGTATCATGGTCTGCATGAGTTGGTTCTGCATTGCCTACTCAATGTTGATAGCTCCATGAGCAGGTCCTGGTCCATTGTTGTTGTAATACCTATGTGTGCTGAATACATTGGCTTGTAGTGAATACACTTGGCTTTGATGATAAAAGTTTTAAATATCACCAAAACACCTTTTTATCAAGGTCCAACTCTAGCTCCGAGCTATAGCAAGGTACGACCATAGGTCCGACTTGTTTTGGGTAGCTCCGGCTACGTTAGATGCTAGGTCTGGCTTCTTGGTAAGGTCCGACTAACTTTGGTTAGCTCCGGTGAGCTTTATCTTTAGCTCCAGCATGTCTTTGATAGCTCCGGCATATACTTGATAGCTCCGGCATGCTTTTGCTAAGCTCCGACGTACTTTGTCTAGCTCCGGTTTTGGGTTGACTAGTTTTGTTAAGCTCCGGCAGGTGCTTCATTGTACTAGTTTTGTTAAGATCCGGCAGGTGCTTCATTGTACTAGTTTTGGTAAGCTCCGGCGCTAGGTTCTACTAGCTTTTGTTAGCTCTGGCTCAAGCTCCAGGATGCTCTGGCAAGGTCCAGAACTTGACCGCAGTGCTTCTGCTTTTCATTTGCAAAGTTTCATACTTGCTTTACATTGTTGGAAAGATTGCTTAGTATTCATTTGCTAAGTTTTTGGTGTGTTTTGGTTGATATGGATGATATCGTGTTACTGTGGTTTTGCAACATGCTTATGTGAGGTTCTCACGTAAGGTGTTGTGTTCGGAACTAACTTGAGTCAAGTCGAGGACTTGGGCTCGTATGGATTGGTTGTTTATTCATGTGCAGGTGTTGCTTGAGTTCAAGTCATGGCTGGTGACGGGATCCATTGGACTAGTCTCAGGGAGGAGATGAGGTTCCAACAACCAAGTTCGGGAGGAACTGTTGTTGAGCTGATCAAGAGGTCGCGCAGGATGATTGAATCAAGGGCAGTGCATATGAAGGTTACTGAACGTCGAAGGAAGGTGTTTGCACGTATGCATGCGGTGCATGACGTGGCAACATGGTTCCGAAGATGGGATAAGGATGGAAAGATCTGGTTGGAAGGATCGGATCGTAACGGTTGATGACTTCGGCTGCAGCGGAGTCGATTATGACTCGGTATGGAAAGTATCGAGTTGGTTATGTTAGGATTTCGTGTGTGTCACGAATTTGAGTTGTTTAGGAATGTGGGATGCATTCCTAAGGTGTTTGGAAGTCTTAAGATTGCTTCTATCTGCGTATAGAAGAATCTTGAGTAGTTATGGAAAGTTAGGATTCGTGATTTGAGTAGGATTGGAGTCCTAGTTGATATTGGGTTGGCCTAAGGGCTGGTTATATAAGCAAGGGAGCCCAGAGCTCGTAGAAGACGACTTTGGTGCTGTTCCTCTTGTGTTCTATTGAATAAAATTCATAGTTTGAAGGAACTTTTGTGCCTTGTTCGTCCAACTTGTTCCAGACAAGTTTTACTCGTCGAGTTTCTGGACAGCACTACCTTTCGTTGGTGGTTTTATCATAACTCAAGTTGTACAGATCCAATTGACGTGATTTATTTTCGGTTGTCTTCAAAACTTGATTTTCTATCATCTGTCAAAATTTCACGGTCATTGGATTTTTGGTTTATGATCTACACGAGTTTCTTTGCAGCGTTCCAGAACTGTTTTTCCTCGGGTAGGACAGATTGACCATTGTTTGATCTTTCGATCATAACTTGAGTTTTTCTCGACTGATTTGAGTGATTCTTTTTGTGTTGTCTTCGTGACTTGATTATCTCTGATATATATCACTTTTGTCACGGTGAAACACGTTTAGATTAGTCTCACACATGATTTCTTTAACATATCGTTTTTCTGCCAAAAGGGTTTGGGGTTTAATTGTTTCCGCTGCGTAAGATTTTTAAATCTACCATTCACCCCCCTCTGGTAGCTTTTCACGTGCTCTTCGATCCTACAGTTGTTCTAGGGTGCTCCCTGGTTCTCCTCCTCATCATTAGCATCCCTCTGGTTGCGAGTCCTCACCATCTGAAGAAAAGCAAGAGATAAGAATTTAGAAGATGTCCCCAACTATATACATCAAGGGATATGAAACTAAGCAACTAGCTACACTAGCCTACGTGGACATGGCAATGCTAAAGAATCCCAAAATCCTCTATTAAGCACACAAGCGAACAGTATATAGCAAACAACACACCGAACAAAACACATCGATTCCTGAGTGCTCCTATGTGCTCTAAAGTGTCCATTCTATCTAGGTTGCATCGTACGGTCAACCTGTGGCTCTGATACCAATTTGTGATACCCGGTTCCGAAAATGAACCAAGTGAACACATATGTGCGCCCAAGACATTTAACACACATACACGAGTGCATTCACAGAAGAGTATACAGAAAATTACCACAGACAAGATTAATTAAACTCTTTTATTACACAATTCAGAATATCTCAAATGCAAGCTCTAATGAATATTAATGACAAGTTTAAACTAATGCAGCGGAAGTAAACTAATTAAGCAAACTAAACAGCTAGGCGACATAAGAAATAGGGTAGCGCAGCTCCAATTAACACCACAGGCAAAGCTGATGGTAGACACGACCTAGAATCCCGCACTATCATCATTAAACTCCTAATCCTGACCTGCAACTGATGGTGGGGGAATTGCAAGGGTAAGTACATGTCGTACTCAGCAAGTGTGGAAAGAATGACATGTAGCTGATTCAAATGACAAATATAATAAAGGCTAAGTGCTAAAAAGTACATTAAAACATTTGAAAAGCAACATAATTTGTATATGTGAAATAAAACCATCATAAACCATGTAATCATCATAATACCAGTCCATAATTCATTACCATCATCCATATTCCAGATTTCTCATTACCAATAACCATAATCAATATCAGAAGTTAACTCATAACCAACCAATACCATAACCATATTGCCAAACCTTATCCAAAAGCCATCCCAATATAAAGTTCCCTCTAATCATGTAGGTCATCCAGGTGCTCATAACCGGGAGCACGGATATCATTATAGTGTTTAACACTTGCAAAGATTGTACCACTTTACCCACGTGTTTGTGATTTCATCACCTTTCGGTGACTAAGAACCCCCCTTATGCCCGTGACCCATCAGTCACATTACACACTTCCGTTGGTGTGTGGCCAAGAGATCACAAAATAGCCTTTACAAAGGGATTACTAGCCTATTTAGACCCCACTGAGGTTTCACCGGTGGCGATGCCTCCAGCTGAGCACATCTTGAACCAAGGGCCCCCTCTTGAGCCATTAGGATCCCAGGATAGTCCCACCAACCATCAACAAACCCAATCCGACTATCCCTTCCCCGAGCATCCTTAATGGTTCAAACAACACTAGCAAAGCCCTAATTAATCATCTACGCCGCACCCATACTTGGCCTCGTGGTGGCACTGTAGTCCTAGCATATTCTCGCATGAATCGGTCCTTAGATCTAAAGCAAGCAACCACCATACGTCCAACCCATCCACGTAACAGGCTTGCTTAGATTACCCATTACCGTACCATATTAATCAGCTCATGTTATTCATAGTATCATAAATGCACTAATTAATTTAAGTAGTATAGTGGTGTTCCCATCCCAATTAATTAAGCAAAGCAAAAAGGTAAAAAGCCCATCCTGACTCTCTACCGTAAATTCCAGGTGACAAGGGTGGTCAAAGAAATCTAGTAAACTTCCTATCGTAGGATTCCCATCAAATTGATACAAGCATGCAGTTTTGCAAACAAAACATTTATTTCAAAACAGGATCAATATGCTTCAATGACACTTGCCTTGCTCTTGGGATTGGTTTGGATCAATGACTTCAAACTCATGGTGTTGTAGATCCTCTGCGGCACTCTCTAGCGCAAATCCGTCTAATCCGCACAATAACATACAAACAAGAAACACAATCAAAGAGTGCACCAATATTACTCAATATGGCATGACATGCATGATTAATGCAGACGCAAGGTGGAATTTGTCAATAAGTTGCTTTTACTGATCACTAGCTAGTTCTAATAGCTTTTAACAGGTTTATACAGATTTGGAGCTGATTCGATCAAATTTTAGAATTAATTCAAAAGAAATTAACTAGGAAAGTCGGACAAGTCTGCAGGAGGCCGGACTAGTCTGCACCTCACGAGAACAGCAGATTAGGGTTTTCTAGATCGACGAGAATTTGGAGATTTGGGGTTGAATTCACGTAAGGAAAAGAGAATACAAGGTATACCAGGTGTTTAGAACTCCAATGAATCAAGAAACTTGGAGGTAACACTTGGATCTTGACAATCTAGGGTTGATGAAGAATTTTATGGTGAATTGTTGATGAAGAATGCGAAGTTGATGGAGTTCTTGATCCTTTTTTGTTTCCTCCTCTTCTTCTTCCCGGTTGAGATCTCCTTATCCCTCCTTGATAGTGGCTAATCACGAGCTAGAGTTTGGGTGTGGTGGAAAGGTGGTAAATAGATGTCAACCCAAGGGGTGGGGTTGTTTATATAGAGGTGGAGGCTAGGGTTAGATGGATTTCGAGTTTGGGATGAGTAGAGGTCGGTTTAGAGTCCCACACGGGCTCCAAAAGAGTCATACACAACGTTCCTAGGCCCAATTAACGTAAAGCCCAAGAAACAAGTCGTGAAACAAAGGATCAACTCAGAGTCGCGATATATCGAACAAGTCCGAAAAGGACCGGACTAGTCCAAAGTTGGATAGAGAGAAATCGGACAAGTCCGGACTGGACATCGGACTAGTCCGAACTTATCCAGAGGGGAAAAATAGACAAGTCTGGCAAAAAATCGGACAAGTCCGGCTTTAGTCAGAGGAAAACGTATAAGTCCGCTAAAACACTGGACTAGTCCAGACAAGTCCAGTGACTTAGCAAATTTTCATGGATTCTTGGAACACCGGACTAGTTCGCATAGGTCCGGACAAGTCCGAAAGTGTCCAGAGGCAGAAACAGACTTGTCCGTAGAAAAACGGACAACTCAATCAAAGTCAGAGAGAAATCGGACTAGTCCGCACCAAAATCGGACTATTCCGCACTTCCCAGAATTCTTAAGTGCGGTTTTATTTCTAATTAAATTTAAGCTTATTCCTTTTTATGTGGATTAATGTTAGACACATATATGAATGTACGCAGCGCATGAAAATGAGTGTGTTACACTTCCTCTTGATCTAGCACACACTTATCAACTTGCTCCACTTGGGAGCCGTTAGTTTCATCGAACACTACGTCACGTGCTACTTCAACAAGGCCAGAGACTTTGTTGAAGACACGATAGGCATAGACGTTCGAATCATAACCGAGCAAGAACCCTTCATCAGATTTCGAAGTGAATTTTGAAGTCCTTGATTTCTTGTTCAGAATAAAACACATTACAACCAAAAACTTTAAAATAAGAAACATTTGGCTTGTTACCGGTAAGAAGCTCATATGGCGTTTTCTTCAAGAGTCGTTGAAGATACAATCGGCTTGTGGCTTGACAAGGGGTGTTCACCGCTTTATCCCAAAGCCGGTCTGATGTCTTGTATTCATCCAATATTGTTCTCGCCATTTCAATTAATGTTCTATTTTTCCTTTTGGCCACCCCGTTTTGTTGAGGGGAGTAGGGTGCCGAAAACTCATGCTTTATTCCTTTTTCATCAAGGTACTCCTCAACTTGTGTATTTTTTTAATTCCGTCCTGTTGTCACTTCTAATATTCTTCATGATTGATGAGAATTCGTTTGGAGCTCTTTTCAGGAATTTCTTGAGGATTCCCTGAGTTTCTGATTTATCATACAAGAAAAATACCATGGTGAATCTTGAAAAATCATCAACAATGACTAAGCCGTATTTGTTACTACCGATGCTTATGTAAGCAATTGGACCGAAAAGGTCCATGTGAAGAAGTTACAGCGGTCTTGTAGTAGTCATCACATTCTTGGCAGGGTGCAGTGCTCCAACTTGTTTTCCCACCAGGTAAGCGTTGCATGGTCTGTCTTTCTCAGAAACAACATCCTTTAGACCTCGGACATGACCACCTTTTAGAAGTTTCTGCAGATTTCTCATCCCAACATGGGCTAGCCGTCTATGCCACATCCATCCCATGTTAGTTTTAGCAATCAAGCAAATGTTGAGTTTGGCTTTATCTTTGTTGAAGTCAACAAGATAAAGCTTTCCCTTCAATATTCCCTTAAATGCAATCGAGCCATCACTTCTTCTAAAAACGGTCACACCCTCATTAGTGAATAAACAGTTATAACCTTTGTCGCATAGCTTAGATATTGACAGAAGGTTATAATCTAAATAATCTATGTGCAAAACATTCGCGAGAGTATGTTGAGAGGAGATTTCAATTTTACCTCTACCAAGGAGCTTTCCTTGGCTGTTGTCTCCAAAGTATATGTCCTCATTTGGATTTGCGTTATGCGCATACTCCATGAACATATTCCTCTCTCCGATCATGTGATTTGTGCATCTGCTGTCTAGCACCCATTTTGATCCACCGAAGGAGTAGGCCTGCAAAACAGAATCATTCCTTGGTTTTAGGTACCCAAGATTGCTTGGGTCCTCTCAGGTTAGTTACAAGAGTCATGGTCACCCACACACAAGTTTTAGTTTTCTTTTGGTGTGGCCCTGCATATCTGGCAAACAATATTTGCAAGTCAGATTCATGCAATTTTTCTTTAACAAAAGTGATTCTCTTCTTAGCTTGGACATTAGTGGACATGTGTTTGTTCTTGTCAAACCCAAGACCATCTTTGACTTTAGGAGGTCTAGTGACCATATATGCACTACGTGCATATTTGATCTTCTCCTTGTCAAAGATGCCACTTTGGGAAGGATGTGTTGCATGAGAAGTAGAAGAATCAGATTTGACATCATTTTTCTTAGTAGAACATGTGCAAGTTGCAATGGTTGTTGAACTTACACCTTTGGAAGGTGAGCTTTTGGAGGAAGAGGGGTCACTTTGCTTGAGCGACTCAACTTGCACATTGGGAATCTTGTTAACTTTTGACGAGTTAGCAAGTTTATCCTTGATTGCAGTGTGTGAGTCTTCTAGCTTTGAGTAAGTTTCCTTACTTAAGGCTAGCTCATGCTCAAGTACTTGCTCTTCTCTCTTTCGAGCTCAAGGAGTTTCTCAACCTATTGATATCTCTTCCTTTTACGAATGAGCATATCTTCTTGTCGGTTGACAAGCTCCTCCTTCTCAAATATTTCATCTGACAACATTTTCATTTTCTTTAGTGGAGTTTTACTTAATCCCCTAAGCATCTCCTCATTTTCACTGGAGCTATCAAAATCATCAATAGTGGAATTTAGCGAAGAGGGAGTGAGTCGAACATTTTTCTTGCCTTCCTTGCCATATGGCAAGTGTGATTGTGAGTATCCTGTCCTCCCATGTTTGGGAAGAGTGTAGACCTCTTCGTGGGTTTCTTGATGGCGATGGTGGCCATCTCCTCTTCTTCATAGGAGGAGGACTCGTCGTTTGAGTCCCACTCCTTGCCGATGTGCGCTTGATGATCTTGTCGCCTTTTTCTGAAGATCTTCTTCTCTTGAGGCTTTGTTTCTTTTTTCCTCTAGTTCTCTTCATAGGTGCAGTCAACCATGAAATGTCCGTACTCACCACAGCTATAGCAAGTGCGTCGAGCCTTGGATTTTCCTTTCTCTTTGCTATTACCTTCATTTGAGTTGCTACCATGTCTTATTTTCATCATGCGCTTGAATTTCTTGATGAAGAGTACCATCTCTTCATCATCTAGGTCAGTGCTCACATCACTTGTATCTTTCTCGTCTTGAGCTTCACAAGTTTCCTTTCTTTTGGGCCTGCACGTTGCTTTGAGAGCAACTTCCTTCTTTTTGGAGGAGGTGAGCTCAGCTAGATCTTTGATGTATTGGGCCTCCTTCTCCATCATCTCATGGTTTATGATCTTGCCCAATAGCTCATCCGGGGTCATTTTGTGGAACCCGAGGCTTTCTCGGATCATTGAGCATAATGTGAAATTTCTTGGCATAAAGGCTCTAATCATCCTTTTAACGACCTCATGGTCAGTGCACTTCTTACTTCCATACGTGCGGATCTTATTGATGAGTGCCTTCATACGGTTGTACATGTCTTGAGGTGATTCACCTTCCTCAATAGTGAATCTCCCCATCAATCCTTCAAGCATCTCAATTTTGGCTTCTCAGACTGACTTATTCCCTTCATGGGCTGTTTTAAGAGTATCCCATATCTCTTTTGCGCTTTCTAGTCCATCAATCTTGGTGAACTCCTCCCTGCTCAGTGATGATGTGATCACTGCAATGGCTTGTGCATTGCGGTGAATTTCTTGCTCTTGTTCCAGAGTGAGTTCTTCGTTCGTGTCCAGGATATCTACACTTGTGCACACAATATGCAAATGACTAGGATTCAAAGAGATTAGATGCATCTTGATATTGTACTTCCACATGGTGTAGTCATTTCTGTCAAATTGCAGAGGCTTTCCCATGGGAATAGAGAGATAGTGATTATTTGAATTTAGCTGATTATAGTTGTAAGGATATCGGGAGTAGTCGTGATGACTACTCCCCATCGTCTTCTCTTCTTCTTTTCCCTTTTGTGCCAGCAGTTTCTTCTTCAGAAGTGCCTTTAGTTGACGTACTTCTTCATCATCATGTGTATTTTCTCTTAGTACATCGAAGGCTTTAGCTTCTTGTTCTTCCTCGGTGTTGAGCACCTTCGGGATCTCGTTGTTCTTCTCATAGGCCATTGATCTCTCCGAGTGATGAGTCTCGTTGATGGAGAACCTTGCTCTAATACCAATTGAATGTGGCCTAGAGGGGGTGAATAGGCTTTGAAAATTTCCTGCACACTTAATCAAATGGTCAAAA
Source organism: Tuctoria greenei (assembly GCA_036927565.1). Classification (NCBI taxonomy): domain Eukaryota; kingdom Viridiplantae; phylum Streptophyta; class Magnoliopsida; order Poales; family Poaceae; genus Tuctoria; species Tuctoria greenei. The sequence continues at coordinate 170,016,743 of JAYESD010000003.1, forward strand.
ACGTGATTTATCGGACTTGTCCGGTTGCGTGGGTGGACTAGTCCGGTGTGCCCGGTGTGTGCCGATTTATTAAGTATCTATACATGATTTAAATTCTTTTAAGCAACAGAAATGTAAATGACATATAGGATTACTTGAATTCGTAATTGATATCATGAAGTTGCATGTGAAAAACAATTAGCAATTCAAATTATGATGTTGATCAACTATGTGCCCTAATCAATATGCAAAAATAAAGAAGCACATGAGACACCAATTTTTAACGAGGTTCGATCTCACCAAAAAGATCTACTCGTCGTTGAGGAAGCCCACGCAGAGCCGGGTCTCTTCAAACCCTTTCCCTCCTCAAGTCACCACACAAGGCCAACTTGATCTCACTATCACGGCTAATCACCAAGTTTATGGAGCAACCTCACACGTTGAGGGCTCCCAAAAGAATTACAATTAGAAAGTGATCAAATACACTCGAAAAGATTATAAGAAAGAGCACCAGTGTAAAGAGATCAAACCCCAAGAGCTCAATGACGTGTGGACGATGATCTCCCAATCCCAAATCTAAGTGCTCAATTGATTTCACTTTTTTTGGAACTTTAGATGCGTGGGGAGATGTGTTTTTGGGATATTGGAATAGGCGGCGGCACTAGGGTTTATGAATTTGACAGTGGGAATCGAATGCTATCTTTGTGGGGCCGTAGATCTACTATTCATAGTGTTTCAAAAAAGTTATCATTGGAAATCCCGAGGGCTGGACTAGTCCGTACTGGGTACTGTGAAAGTGCATCTAGGCATCCCTTGTGGGTTTTGGTTGATTTATGACAAACAAATGAGATCCTAATCAAATTGTTGAGATGAGCGCAGGTTTCAATGAAATTATGAAGAAAGCGTAAAAGGAAAGGAGAGTGAAGAATCAAGTTGAAAAGAGCTCAAGAAGATGAATATAATACTTTTTGTGTATGGAGTGTGTTGGAGAAACACACCCCAAGAACTCAAGCAAAAGAAATCACTCTCACTACACAAGTTTACCCAGGTCCGGACTAGTCCGATGTTCACCGAACTAGTCCGATAATCTCTCTATCCAGGATCGGACAAGTCCTCCCAGTGCGGACTTGTCCGATAATCCTTCGGATCAATATCGGACAAGTCCGATATTCCACAGACAAGTCCGGAATCCTCACTGACCAACATCGGACAAGTCCCCCCCCCCCAATTTCAGACTTGTCTTTAGACCCTCAAAATTTCATGACACCAGACTAGTCTGATATCATTCGGACTAGTCCGATAACCTCTCTGACTAAAATCGTACAAGTCCTCCAAGTGCGGACTTGTCCTCAATTCACTAAGGGTTTCACCACGCCGGACTAGTCCGATATGTGCCAGACTAGTCCGAACATCTCCAAAGACAAAATCAGACTAGTCCGCCCATGGCCGGACAAGTCCGATAATTCAGGACACTTAGGGTTTCACACACCCCGCACACCGGACTAGTACGAAGTCCACCACGGACTAGTTTGGACTTTGTAAACCCTAACGGTAACCCTTGGAAACCCTAATATAAATAGA